>CM072556.1:14899617-16222482 GCA_036898215.1 Platycarya strobilacea
GATCATGCCTTGTCCACAATTTTCTTGAATATTGAGGGACTTTTCACATCATCCCCAAATATTAAAGATATTTGATTGTCGATCTTTCCTTGTGCTCATATTCCCATTTAAGAAGTGCATGCTTTTAGTCTCAGACATGCAATCTAAAATGAAAAGAAGCTTACTGCCTCTATTTGTCTGTCGTTAGTAGTGCAAGTATTAAGGGGAAAGAACTGAACTGAAAAACTCTAAATTTAGTCATTACCTCGTCCACTTTCATTGCATAAATGAGACACTAATTTCAATGAAGTACACTTAAAGCATGACATTCTCTCATGTTTCTACTTAAAACAAGAAGACCTTGTTTTATTATACTGCGGAACAGATTCTTGGTCCTGCTTTTCCACCTTTTGCGTGTGATATATAATATATATACACTTCTTTCCCTAGTTTGGAAGTATTTAAGTTTATTTTCATTTCAATTTCGGGTTAATCAATAATGTATTAGATATTGCTTCAAACTTCTGCATCTGATCCTCTTGCTTTAATTCAGGCAAAGTCTCCAAATTATTCGGCTACTCTGAGAACAAATCTTCCCAAACATCGAACAAATTGATTGCAATGTTTTTGCTTAGAAATGTGGCTACTGATTCTTTTAGGAGCATTACTGGAAGCCCATCCAGATTGTGACAAACCTCTGTGAGTTATTGCTTATTTATGCGCTTGCCTGTTCATAATTGAATGTTGCTTCCAGGCTTGTAGGCAAAATGCTGGTCCCAGAGATTGCTTAAAAATACGTAGTAGTGGTTTTGGAAGAACTTTCTTGATAGAAATTAGAAGGAACTATATACTGATCAAGTGGGGGGATAGGGGATTTAGAAGATTCGTGCTTGCTCGTTGTGAGGCATTCAAGATACTCTTTTAAACAATTTTTCTTGAGATCGCCACCTTCGCCCATTTTTATTTTCTGGCTAACATTTGAAGTAAATGTTGTATCCTTATGGTAATTTAAGGAACTGTTACTTAAAATGATGGAATGCTTTGAATTCATAGAGAGACAGGAATTGGCATTACAACTCTCGGAACTCATACAGACGTGATTGCATTGCCCTGAATTCAGAGCAATCTCACCTGTGGAATGTTGCAGCAACTACATGGCAGCCTTGTTCTTGGTCTTAGGGACAAGAAACCATGTCCGGTTCTGTCTAATTTTTGACATTTTTTAGAATCAAGATGGTATGCACCGGTTTTGAAAATCTAAAAACTGATACTGGATTGATTAACCAGTTCTGTTCCGGTTTGGGAAAACAGAGAGAGATTAATACTTGCCTCTAGATCACATAAAATTCTATCAAAATAAGGTTTTCCTATAATTGCCCATAGATCACATAAAATTCTATCAAAATAAGATTATCTTGTAATGCACCAGATAGTGAAACTTTTCGGATCTTTTAATTTAGGCGCCAACTTCTTTTATAAAATTGAATTGCTCTCCTCGGTCAACATTGCCGTCTCATACTCCAACTTTTGCTTGTTTGATAATATATCCCAGTCTAATCCGATCCTTTTTTTTTGTAGTTTTTAAGGATAAACAAAAGAATATGCTATATCTAGCACTCGCATTTTATTTTTATCTTACTAAGAACGTTTGCAGTGGCCTCAACAAAGTCAATACCTAAAGAATAACTAAGAAGCATAAAAAGGGTTTGTAGTGGACTCAACAAAGTTACAATAATTTTAGCTTTTATCAACTCTACTAGCCAAATCTGTTGAGCCCCAACCGCTGGTCAAATATTATTTTGGCATACAAAATTCATTCTCCCTCTTGCTTTCTGATTCTTACCTGCTGCATTTCTTAGTTTCTGTTTCCTTAACATATTTAATTATTTGTGTAGCTTTCTTCTTTAATTCGCATCTATATCATACTTGAAAAAAATATAATCGTTTGAAAAATATATTAGTTGAAAAAAATATAATCGTTGTAGAAAAAGTCTATTAGAAATTTTTATATGAACGTTAAAAAATTAATAAGTAAATTTTTATTAACGAATAGATTTTCAAATTACAATTAGAATTAAAATAAATAATAATGTAAAAAATTAATATTTAATAGAATAATAATAAATTTGTTGAGTTTGTTATTTAGTGTCATTTTAAAGTGATTAGCTAAATTGTAAAAGTGAATTTTCTAGTTAAATTTTGATCAAACTTTATTGAGGCCATTGTGAATGCTCTGAGTAAGATGTTGCTTATTTATCACTATTAGATGATAAAGAGGCATGCAATAAAAGAGCATTTAATTATTATAATGTGCCACTTTATACTTAGTAGGATGAAAGTGAGATGATAGTATTTAAACAAAATCATATTCTAACAAAATTTTAGCAAGTGGTTGATCCATATTCTTCATTTTATAATTTTTGGCTGAAATGTTATAAAATTAAAATCTATATATCATATTAAAATTAAAATGTTATATTAATAGCGATAAGATTAATTTATGTTTATTATAATCAAATGTCATATTAAAATTTATAAGATTGATTTGGTGTTATATCAAATTTTATATTTCCCATTAAAAAAATAAATTATATTAATAATTAGCATATGAAATGTGTTTAAATTAGTGGTTCGAATTAGTGTTCTAAGTTGGTTTTGATTATTAGGATCAGTTTCAAATCAGGCTGAACACAGTCCTAAATTTTGTTACGTTTTGATTAGAATCTTTCATTTTGGTGTAGTATGTCGATACACTATATCGATTCGTTTCATTCTAAATTTTGGTCTATTCCGGTATTTCATTTACAAATTTTTATGAACATTCTTGTTACTTACAAATTGGACTAAAAACTTAAAAACTACGTTGATTACTCATAATTTAAGGAAGAAAAGAATGCAAATAGAGTGGAGTGAATAAGCACAAAATTAAAGCCACAGTGGGTCATCCTTTACCTAACAGATTAGCCTGTTGTTTTATCCACATCATTTTTTATATAACGAATCCAACTTTTAGACAGAATTAGGATTAGCAAAATCATAAAAAGTAAATAATATATTAAATGCAAACCATAAGCTTTAGCTTCTAGAAACCTAGAAATCTTATCCTTGCCTTGCTCATGGAGTCATCAGAATCCTCGGTGCAACACTCCAAACAGTCTGATACCAAACCTACAATCAAATTCAACTTTAGCACGTGACAACAATGGTAAAAACAACAAATCTTATGTATGCAGAACTGCAAGAACATAACCTAAGCCCGAATAGAACTCAAGAGACTTGAGGAACAACCTAATCAGCAAATCTATAAATCTTGGTCGTTTTCCTCATAAGAGGCATTCACATCCCATCATCTGTTCTCTAGTTAACTGGATGAGACTATGGAATTACAAGTTCTAGTTGTAAAAGACTTTGTTACAATTATTTTATTTATTTATTTTCAGTCTATTTAAAGAAGAAGACCAGTCTTTAGCTTTTATCGAATTAAAAATTTCCACCAGAAATCTCATAAAATTTTCTAGAGAGAAATTTCTGTTGAAACAAAACAGAGCCTTAAGATCTTTGCATTACATCTATAAGACTAAAAGGTTATCAAGGTAGAATTCTTCTATTTCTTTCACGCCAGACCTAATTATTACTTTTTAATGTGTAAACAAATCAGAAAATAACGGTTAACTTGAAAAGACTAAACGCAAGAATGCGCCAGAACTAATTATTACCCAAAACTCACACTGTAAGGCCTTGGAAGCACATCACATGAACTTCTGATAAAAATCCATTAATTACCTCCAATTTCAAGCGTAAACCGATAATCACAGGAACAATGTGGCACAACAACCACCGAAAAATCAAAAAGCAAGTTTAGAAAGGGAAAATGGTACAGCCCATTTAGCAAGCAGAAATACATGTTCTTTACACAAACCACTTTAAATTTCTAGGATTTCTTCTGGAAACTATAGGGTGATAAGTGATTGAGGGGTTAACATCAACGACTCATAGGAGTCCAACCAAGACAAAGAAGCAACGAGAGGCAAAAAGGCTCATTAACGCCCCCTTTCAAACCCAATTCGAGTTCTACTAGAACCTCCTTCATACCCATCTCGCATTGAGGAACCAGCACTTGCTTTCATTGTTCCTCCAGTGCCAACTTTGTCAAGAGCTTTCTTACCCTTCTTCACCTCTGTCAAGAACTGATCCAGTCCGAATGGATCGGCCTCTTCAGCCACCTTCTCAAACTCAAGTGGCCCGTCTCTTGTACCGGCCTTTTCAGCTGCTCCTGTAAAGCCCTTGTCAGGTTTGAAGCGATCGGTCTTCATGATATTCTCCAAATGCTCATCTGCACCTCCATACATCTCAGCATCTGCATCTTTCTTTGGCCTGTATAGGGTTGACAGTGTTGGTTGAGCAGTAAACAAACCCTTATCATACACATTGTATTGATCATCAGTGGCAAAATCCAGAGTCCATTCCTTTTTCCTGGTTGAACAGCCTCTGGTCATACATAACTTCCCCTCCTCTTCCTGCTCCAGTAGAAGCCATACCAAGAGCAACCTTCTCGCTTATATCACGGTCTCTATCTCTGGTAATCTTGCTCTTCTTTCCCATTGCAGCATCCTTGGCTTCCAACCTTCTTTCCCTCTCCCTCTCTCGGCGCCGCTCCTCACGAATTTTCTCACGACGCAGCCGTTCTTCCCTTTCATCCTTAGTCTCCTTCGGGAAATCCCTCTCTTTGTCCCTTGTGTGCTCATAATCAATTCTTGAATCAGAACCATCCATGGCACTCTTCTCAGAAGGGATTGGAATGGCTGCTGGGGGTGCCACACCAGTTCTCTCAGAACGTGTTTTTGAGCCAGTGCTCTCAGCTCCTGTTCTTTTCTTTCCTTCTCCTTCATCATCATCTCCTTCTGAACCTTTGATCTCATGGCTACAGCTTCTCGAGCCTTCTGCTCTGAAACATAAAGTGCCTCCGAAAGCTTTGCAAAATTATCATTGATCTGAACATCTTGAAGGCCTCTACCATCAGCTGCAAGACGCTTATCAAGAGGAATTGTATAACCTTTCGGGTTCTTCCAATTTGAAATACAAGTGGGATCTTCCAATCTTGTTGATCCTTCACAGTCACGGGGCGAGGAGGAGAATGCATCACTGGCACAGGTGGTGACCCAGAAGCCTTTGGGACACGCTTATGCTTGAACTTAGGAGGCTCAAGCGGATCCACAGGCATCGACATCATACTGATTATCCTCTCCTTAGCCCCAGAGTTGAAGGCTGCAGATTGCTGTGATGGCTTATACTTGATAAACTTTGTTTCAGAAGACTGTTTTGGTACATTTTTTGGCTGGGCTGCACTCAATCTCACATTCACAATCTTTTCAAGCGCAGCTTTTGTCTCTTGTGTTGTCTCCTCAATTTCTTTCTCAATCTCTTCATCAACTTCTTGCTCTTCACTGTCGTTTTTCAGAACCTTAGGGATAATATCTTTATGCTGGGAGTAAACAATCTTCTTTGCATTCTCATTCTGCCTGACAATTGCATCATAAGCAACATTGCCATGGGCATCAACAGTAACAGGAAGAATCTTTGATCCAGGCTTTGATGATTTGTTCCTACCCATGTCAAGAGGGTACTGAGCTAAGTGAATCTCCGGAAATGCACCCCCATCCCCAAAATCCTCAACTCGTCGAGGAACAAAACCCGCACGCTTCAAGTAAGGAGGCACGGGATTTTGCTTGATAAAAGAGGACTTCTCAGCCTCCGAGGAAGTGAATCTCTGCTTGAACCATGGATCATTTGTGTGATCATAATATGACGCTGTGGTTGATTTAGCAGGCGGAAGAAGCTCCTTCAAAGCCGCCATGATAATCTGCTACCCAAAACCTAATAGAGGTTCAAACCCAACAAACTGCAGATAGACCTAAAAAACAATAGAAAATTAATTTAGGAACAGATACAATTAGATAGAAAAACTTAATAAAGAGAACAAGCAGTAACAATTTCTAATCAGAAAAATATATAATCTAAGAGAAATTCTTAGGGGACTGCGTACGCATGAAAAAATGAAACGATTTGTTTCATTTAACAGAAACGGATCGTTTCATCCCAGATTATTCCAAGCTTGAACCCGTAAGGCTTTTCCCCCTCTCTCTCACAACTCTACCTTTCCTCTCCCTCTCCCTCCCCCCCCCCCCTCTCTCTCTCTCAAAAAGGAGTTCTTTCTGTCTTCTGTAAAACAACCATGCCGCAAAGTGCATTTCACCTAGCCTTCAAACAATTTACGCTCTCTTGTTCATCTTGGTTTACAGTTTAACACCGCTGTTTTAAGAACATAAAAGGGTTCAATAATTTTGGAGTGATCAGTGTCTAGCATGATTTAGGACAATTGATATGCAGACCTTGTGTGCCTGCATTTGTTATTATACTTAAAAGACAGTTTGTTTTGGTGGGTGTTTTTGGATTTTTTTTTCCAGTTATTTTATCTAGGTTTTGGTTGATTTTAGATTTGGGAGTTCAATTCTGAGTTCAATTTCTTCATGGATCTGTTTTGGTTTATAATTAATTTTCAGTTTTGGACTTTGGTTGGGTTTCTTCTAGTTTATCGATATGGGTTAATTTTTGGTCTATTTTAATCATTTCAATTTGAGTTTTTTTTTTTTAATCTTCGATTTTAATGGGTTTGATCAATTTGACTTTTGCCCATGTTAATTCTCATCTTTGGTTAATTTTGCTTTGAAGTTAAGGGTATAAAATGGTTTATAATCAGAACCTGGAATAATCCTGATATAGTGCTTTTCCAGGTTTATAATCAGAACTTGGAATCAAAGCACTATTTGCTGGTGTCTGTTTTGAAATTAAAATGGTTCTTGGTGGTGTTTGTTCTTTTTCAGGTTTTGATTCTAGCAAATAGTGCTTCAAAGGAGAAAGTCCAGATTGTGCCGGATGAAGCTTGAAAAGTGAACGACGGTGATGAAATTTTAAGCTGGCCTATGTTCTGGAAAAACTAGAAAAGAGAGAACTCAATCACTCAGATAAGAAGGAAAGAGTAAATTGCCGTAAGGCAAAAAGATGAAATGAGGGATATTATTAACATTTGAATAAAATTGTAACAAAATTACTTAAACATCCTCTTCGTGCATGCACAGGCCCTTATGGGGACTGTACGTAGCATGACCCATAATCTAAAGACCATATAATTACTATTTATGAAACAATCATAGTAACTTTCATAGATAAATGTCACGCCCCGAACCCAGAAGGTTAGGGGAATGAGTTCCTGCCACTTAAGTCAAATCCCAAGTGTCGGTGGTGAGACAAACAACCAAACCCGCCTATTGTCCCCTCAATAAATCCTTCTCTTTTTGGTACATCTTTTTAACATCTTTTGCCACAGTGTGGCAAGAAGGAATTTCAAGCAACGAGAATATGCTTGGAACCCTTCTCCATCAACAACTTGAAATGGCATCTTGTCCATAATGACCATTCTTGCTAAGTGTCTCCTACACTCCTCGGGGTTATACTTTGAAGGGGTTATACTTGGTATACCCCTTCAAAGTATGATCCCACTACTCTCATCGGCCATTTTTTTAAGGCCAATCTCTAGCCTAGATTGGCTCTTTTGTTGCAAAGGTTTTGATATTGGACTTCTTTTGCACTACTCTTCTAAGTGCACCTTCAATTGAGAGGTACCATATCTCCTATAGTGGCATCCATAAAGTTTGTCACAATGCAAACATTTTGCTTGGGGGTTATCGGGGTCACCACTATTTATTTTCTCGAATTAAGACCAAACTATAGAAACAGTTTTTTTGGAAGTGGGCTTGGGGGCAAGGCAAGGGTTAGTGGGGGCAGGACTAGGGTTGGTGGGGACCGTGGGGTTAGGACTAGGATCTTTTTTTTTTTTATATAAGTAAGAGATAATTATTATTGATGTGATTGAAAAAAGTCTATCCGGTGTAAGACTAGGATCCTCATTGTCAGGTATATCAATATTGATGGTAGAAGTATGGCATGTGTCACTAAAACCCGATGGAGTAGAAGACATTCATGACTCGCAAACTTAAGTCACAAATCTAAAATGAAAACAACCAACAACCAAATTTCACAAAAATAACAACCATTGTTATATGATGAACATGTTTTGTTTTTTTTTATATATACAGGGGCATGCATGTGGATTCTTTGGCTGTTTCTTTTTAGCATTTAGCTACAGGTGCATGCATGTAAAATAAACAAAGAATGCTGATCTGAGGTTCCATATCATGATTTTCACTTTTCAGTGCTTAGCAAGACCCTATTATTGACCAATAAAAAATAATAATCACAACGTTAAGCAGTTGATCATATTATATTGAATGGACAAGTAGTCCCAGCACAGTTATTATATCCTGAACAGAGTGATCATAGAAAGAATGTTCTTGCTTAGTATTCACAAAACTAATGACACTTTTTCATCCAAAAAGAAACCAAAGATACTTAGGGGACAGATGGGAGTATAATCATTTTCTGGTTTACAAGAAGAAAAAATCATGTTCTTGATAACTGAAGCCATCCCATGAGAGTATGGAATCCACACTTCCAACCCAATCATGCAAATTGTTTACCAATTTAAGGTTTCAAGCCCTAAATTAAATTAGGGTTTCGGATTGAAACCCTAAATTAGGGTTCCAATCCGAAACCCTAAATTGGGGTTCCAATCCGAAACCCTAAAGGGTTCCAATCCGTCAATTATCAAACAAAGCAAACAAATGCACAATCCGAAATCCACAGCACACATTTCACAAATTCCCATCCTCCATCTCCATTTCAACCCAACCATCCTTCAATCTCCATATCTCAACTTAAAAAAAATACAAAAATACAAAAATTAAAATTAAAAAAAAAAAAGAAAAAAGAAAAAAGAAACTAAGGTCCAAAAATGAATCGGAGACTTGGAGTTGGAGTAATACCTTCAGCGAGTGGCTTTGGTCGCGACGGCTAGACTTGGACTTGGAAACTTAGCGCAGGGCCGCAGGAGGACGGCGACGGCGAGGGGTGTGGCTTTGGTCGCGACGGCTAAAACCCTCAGAGATGAGAACTTTCGAGAGCAGCCGCGGGGGGGAGGGGGAGACTTGAGACTTGGGACTTGGAAGGAAGGGGGATGGGAAATTAAAGAGGAAAGAGCAAAGAGCAAAAACGACGTCGTTTTGCCTTTATTATTATTATTATTTTTTTTAAATATCACACTTTATTTTATATAGATATATATTTATATGAATTTCTACTTTTTTTTAATAGAAATTAAGATCTCCATTAATAAAGGCACAAAACACCTTAGCTAATAAGATAAAAAAATTCGATGTGCAATTATTTTTATGCATCATTAAATACAACATCAGAGATGAAATGGGATAAATCATGCCACCACAACTGCATCTCTTCAATATGCCATGCACGTGGAGTTAACTGGTGTGCTACAACATTTGCTAATCTTGGAGCATGTTGGATGGAGCATCTGGCGAAACAATGCATCATTCAAATGATCTTTGTAATCACAATCCTTTCGAGTAAATAGCATGAGTCTGTATCACTATTTATTTCCTCCACTAAATTAGAATTTAGAACAATCACTCTCAATTATCAAACTCGAGATACCAATATGGGGGCACATATGCATATCCCTCAAGACTGCCATGGCTTTGACTATTCCAGGCTCTAAAAATTATTTCTCAATCCTGTTCAAGGCCATATACACAGATCCCTTAGAATCGATTACGTAGGATTGCACCAATCCTTGTCTCTTCTCCATACTAATAATAACACTCTTAAAGGTCACAATTCTTTCTTGCGATTTCCTTCACTCGAAATAGAGGTTGTCAATGAATTCTTTTGGTTCTCATCAAAATTAAATTATGTATCTTCCAATGTAGGTTTACTTGGGAACAAAATTTCATGGTTTATAATCTAATGGATGATTACATCATATTAAGGCTCACTCCATTGTAGCAGCACACACTGATACTGCCACTACTAAATGAACCAGGAGCACTACAAATCAAAGGAATATATTATGCAAATAACAAACTACGGATCCTAGATGTCTAGCTGTCTTTCTGTAATTGGTCTATAAAATAAAGAGTTGTTATACATTGCCTATAAATAGGAGACTGTGCAAATGTAAGAAACAAAGTTGAAATGAATGAAATGCACTAAGGTTGAAATCTATTGCTTTCATGAGTGTTTTCTCAAATACCTTATTTGCACTTTCTTTTCTTCTACACTTCACAATATTTAACATGGTATCTTGAGCCAGAGACCAACGTCTCTTACAAATCCATAACTGAACATGAAAAAACTTCCCACCCAACCACAAATCCCTCTCTCATTTTTGCCTCTACACATTTTGTCAACATTAAACTAACAAATGGAAATTTTCTACTGTGGTGAGCACAAATGGTCTCCTTCTTAAAGAGCCATCAACTTTATGAATATGTTGATGGCTCAATTTCCTTGCCTACTAAATTCCTCGATGGCAACCCAAATCTGGAGCATGAAAAATGGGCTTTCAAGGATCAGTTGCTCATCTCTATTCTGTACTCGTCTCTGTTTAATATGGTGCTTGCTCAGGTTTTGGACTGTCCCACATCCCATGAAATCTAGACAACTCTTCAAAACATGTTTTCGGATAAATCCAATGCTCATGCTATGCATACTCAGTTTCAATTAGCTATTCTCCGAAAGGTCCTGAGTTTGTTACCGAATACTATAACAAGGCCAAATCCCTTTCATCTATTCTCAGCACTGCTGGAAACCCTTTATCAGACCAAGAGTTCTCAATTTATCTGCTAGTTGGGCTTGGAAATGAGTGTGAATCTTTGGTTACGTCTCTCACTACAAGACCAGAACCCATCTCTCCCCTAATCAACTCTATAGTTACATGTTAAACTATGAGTCCCGAATCTCACATCAAACCCAAGCTCTATTCTTGACTCATTCCTTTTCAGCCAACAACACCTTCTTAAAATTTCCCTTTGGATCTCAACCGTTAAACTGCGGTGGTCGCCATGCTTCATCTCGTGGTGGACGTTGTGGTAGAGGTCGGAACAACAACACTGGAGGACGCACCTCCGCCTTTCCAAATTACTTTCAGAATTGCACTGATTCACGCCTTGTTTGCCAAGTCTATCATAAGATAGGGCATACTGCAACCGTGTGCTAGTAACACACTAATAGGCACGACTATCAGGCTCTTCCCCCAACCTCCTTTACAGCTAATTTCAATGCACTTCTACCTCCTACTCCAGCACCATCAGCTTGGTATCCCGAGTCGGCAGCTTCACATCATTTCACCAATGACTTCGCCTTCCTTAATCTAGACTCAACCCCGTATCAAGACTCTAACCAAGTGAGCATCAGAGATGGCTCTACCCTGCCTATTCAACATGTTGCCTCTGCACAGATCAATACTCCCTTTGGCAAATACTCTCTTCACAACCTTCTCCACGTTCCTTTTATTTCTAGAAATCTATTATCTGTTAGACAATTTTGTCTTGATAACCATGTGTTTTTTGAATCTCATGACATGTTTTTTCTTGTGAAGGATTCGGCTTCCTAGGGGGTGCTCCTCAAGGGTCTTGTTGAAGATGGTCTTTACGCCCTTCCATCCACCTTTCAGCCATTGTCCACTTCTTCCTCCACCTCTCCTACAGGTTTTTTGACTTCTCAAATAATTCCTCAACAGTGGCATGCACGACTTGGCCACCCTTCTTCTAGGACTACCTCTCGCACTATTCAGCAGCATCATCTTCCTACCACCACTGCCCCTCACGGGTCTATCTTCTATCCAGCTTGCATCTCGGCTAAAGCCCATGCCCAGCTACACCCACCGTCTTCTAGTCAGTCCAATGAGCCTTTTCATTTACTTTTTATGGATGTATGGGGTCCTGCTCCAATTTTATCTAGTAATTCTAGTCAGTACTATTTGTCAATCCTAGATGATTACTCCAAATATATTTGGTTTTTTCCTATGCAATGCAAGTCAAATGTCTCTTCCATTTTAAAAGCTTTCATACCTTATGTTCATAATGTGTTCTCCACAAACATCATTTCAATACAATCGGATGGAGGGGATGAGTTTCAATCCATCTGTCCTCTCTTTCAAAATTATGGTATTATTTATCGTGTTACATGTCCATATTCTTATTAACAAAATGGAAGTATTGAGAGACGACATCGTTACATCGTTGAAATCGACCTTTCATTACTCTCTCATGCTTCCATGCCTAATAAATTTTGGGCCCAAGCCTTTCAAACCGCCACTATCCTCATAAATTTCATGCCCACATCCATACTCAATAATAAATCACCATATGAAGTTCTCATAGGCCGTCCACCCGATTACAAATTCTTTAGGGTTTTTGGATCATCATGTTGGCCCAATCTAAGGCCCTATAATTGACACAATCTTGACTTACGTTCCAAATTACGTGTCTTTGTCGGATTTAGTGCTGATCACAAAGGCTATTTATGCCTACATGTTCCATCAGGCCGTATATACATTTCTCGGGACGTTATGTTCAATGAAAAAGAGTTTCATTTTGCTACTCAGGCCCAGTCCATGTTGGACCCCAGTATTTCTTCCTCTTGTCTCTCTGGATCGAGTCCATCTATTTTTCAGCCCAACTTACTAATTCCTTTAATCATTCTGCCTCACTCTACTGCCACTCAGACTCACCCTTCCTCTCCTATCTCTACAGGCCCATCAACTCCTATTTCTTCCTCAGCCCAAATTTCACAAACCTATTTAAACAACTTATCGTCTCATTTGAACCCTAACCTTCCTCCTACTTCTGCCGACACCCATTCTTCTTCAAACCCTAGCCCTACTTCGGTTCCTACTATTTTTCTATATACCTCCAGTCTCAATAAGGGCGCCCACGCTTCATCCCTTTACCCTATGATTACACGAGCTCGAAATCATATATGCTATCCCAAACAACGAACTGATGGTATTGTCCTTTGGCAGAATCCTCAACATTCTCTTTCGGCTATAACCCTCCAACCCCGCTCCCCTTCCTCCAACCTTGCTCCACCAGAGGAACCTTTCTCATTTACTGAAGCTTCCAGGTACCTTGAATGGCGATCTGCCATGGAAGCCGAATTTCATGCCTTGCTTCAAAACCAAACCTGGACCTTGATCTCTCCCTCTCCTTATCTTGATATTCTTGGGTCAAAGTGGGTTCTCAAGACAAAGTGATACGTTGATGAAACCTTGGAACGTTGAAAAGCCCGAGTTGTGGCCAAGGGCTTCCATCAACAACTCGAAGTTGACTTCTCTGAAATCTTTAGCCCAATCGTCAAGCCGGTAACCATTCGTTTACTTATGTCCTTTGCCATGACTTCAAATTGGCCGTTGCATCAACTAGACGTGCAAAATGCCTTCTTACACGGGGACCTTGAGGAGGACATCTTCATGAGAAAACTGCTGGGATTTGTCCATCCAGATCATCCTCATCATGTCTGTAAGCTCAAAAAATCTCTTTATGGTTTGAAACAGGCCCATCGGGTCTAGTTTGCAAAATTATCTGATAAACTGCTTACTTTGGGTTTTCATGCTTCTTGATCCGATCATTCTTTGTTCATACTTCATACTTCAACTAATTGCATCTATATTTTAATTTGTATTGATAACATATTAGTTATTGGATCTAATCCTAAATTAATTTCGGACTTTATTGTTTCATTGGGTAGATATTTTCCGGTTAAAGATCTAGAATCTCTTAATTATTTTTTGGGAGTAGAAGTCACTCGGGTTCACAATGGTCTTTTTCTGTCTCAGTCAAAATATGTTACTGATTTATTGGTCAAAACCAATATGAACAAATGCAAGCCGGTCTCCACACCCACGTCCACCACGGCCAAAAATTCTGCCTTTGATAGTTCCACTTTTGAAGACCCCCAACTCTACCAAAGTGTAGTTGGGAGTCTTCAATACCTTTCCTTTACTCGTCCAGACATCTCATACGCTGTGAATAGAGTTTGACGGTACATGCATTCCCTTCGAAATTCTCGCTGTGAACAAAGTTTGCCAAAGTTCAAGCGTATCCTCAGATACCTTCAAAATACCTCTCATTTAGGTATGTTCTTCTCCAAATCCTCCTCCCTTCAAATCTCAGCCTTCTCCGATGCTGATTGGGCTGGCTGCCCTGTAACAGTAAGTCCACCGGAGGTTTTTGCATTTATTTTGGATCTAATTTTATTTCATGAGGCTCTACAAAAGCAAGCTACAATAGCTCGCTCATCGACTGAAACTGAATATAAGTCAGTGGAAAACACGGCTTGTGAGGTCAATGGCTTCAATCATTGTTAAAAGAATTTGGTGTTTTTCTCACTAATCCTCCTACCTTGTGGTGTGACAATTTAGGTGCAACTTACTTATCTATCAACCATGTGTTACATGCTAGAACTAAGCACATTGAGCTAGACTATCACTTTATGCGTAAGAGAGTTGCAGCTAAAGCACTTCAAGTGTCCTTTTTGTCCAGTAAGGATCAACTTGCAGACATTCTAACCAAGCCTCTTTCAACATCAAGATTCATTCAGTTACGATCAAGGCTCACACTTGCTAATGTGCCACTTGAATCAAAGGGTATTAAGACTCACTCTGTTGCAGCAACACACACTGCCACTGCTAAATGAACCTACAGCACTACAAGCCAAATGAATATATTCTGCCAATAACAAACTACGGATCCTAGATGTCTAGCTGTCTTTCTGTAATTGGTCTATGAAATAAAGGGTTGTTATACATTGCATATAAATAGGAGACTGTGCAAATGTAAGAAACAAAGTTGAAATGAATGAAATGCACTAAGGTTGAAATCTGTTGCTTTCATGAGTGTTTTATCAAATACCTTATCTGCACTTTCTTTTCTTCTACACTTCGCAATATTTAACACTTCATTATGGTGTTTCTTTGGAGGTCCAACAGAATTTCCAAACATGGTCTTACAAGTGTTGAAAAGATTTATGGGGACAAAGGAAAGGGGCATGAAGTCGGAACTATTTGAAAGGAATATATACTTGGGGGACATAACTTAGGATTTGTTCTCTGACACTTGACCTTGTACATTTTATGCCATGTTGCTTTTATTCATGTGGTGGCTCTTCTGTATTACATCAAAAATATTCTCTCCCCTGAAGATGTTCAAAGTTGCTGTTACCTTTGTTGTCTTTATTGGCCTGTAAGCTTTCACCCATTCAATTTCGCCATTCATTATATTAATGATATGACTGAACAAAAATCTGATCACCTTTTTCTCATTATATTTTCTGCAGGGTGGTCTGTGGTGCCGTGCTAGCTGTACTAGCATTGGAGTGGACCAAGTTTGTGTCTGCTTGATCCGTAAGCATCTAGTTCGCTCCATATGCCTTATTTATTTAGCTCTTCAAGCCTTTTGTAATGATAATATGGCAACAAAAGTCATCATTATGGTCAGTATCGCATCGAATCTCAAGCCACTCCAACTATACTAAATTGCCTCATGTACAAACTCTCATATTACAAGTAAATTATGTTGTCAAGTTGGAGGTTTAAATTTGGAGATTGTAGTTGTCTTGAATGTTTGGATGTTGAAATTTCTCTCTTTATTACCCGTCAAAATCAAAATCGGTACTTGAAATTATTTCTACTTCCTTCTTTGATGTATGTATAAGTAGACTTGACCCTTTGTCATCAACATAACCACTTTTATATATTATGGGTCACAGAAAGCAAGAAAGCAAGCTTGACGACTAGCACCAAAAGAAATTAGAATTGGGACAAAAAAGAAAATCCTTGGCATTAATGTCATGATGTCCTTTAGTTAAAAATATTTGTATTGGATTAGTTGATCTAGAATATTTGTATTGGATTAGTTAAAAATTAAATTTAATAAGAATTTAGATATTAAAACTCATTTTAAGTCCACATTGAATTGTTCAAAAGTCAAATAATTTGGTTTATATGAAGGGTAAATACAAATCAAATATCAAATAAGGCAAATTAAAGACAATGGCCAAATCTTTATTTTATTCTTTTTTTTTCCTTTCTTTTTCTTACTTTACTATCTCTTCCTATAGTCTTGGGTAAAGAAAATTAAGTTAGTAAAAAAAAATATAGTTGGATGAGAAATAAGTAAAAATAATTTTTTTAAATATCGATTAGTAATTTAATTTAAATATAATATGATTATTAATTTTTAAAAATTCATAATTTAATTAAAATATGATTATTAATTAATATATAATAGATAGAATAGTCAAATATGATAAAATTAATTAATTTAATAATTACAAATAATTAAAAAAATTTAATTATTAATTACTCATTATTATATATCTTCATAAATAGATAATCTAATTTAGAAATTTGATGTGAATAGTCAAAATCAAAAGTTAGTTATATTATTTTATTGTTATATTTTAAAAAAATAGTCATTCAAATGCTAGGAATTATGTAAACAGAATGATCAAAAGTTAAAATAAGAGTTATATTGACTAAAAATATATTTTAACAATAATCAATCTAACGAGAGTGCTCAGCCTACCATATAACCAATAATGACTTTGTTTTCAAAGTGAAATTGAATCATAAGATTGCTACAATTTCTGTTAAGGCCTTAAAAGCAAAAGATGACCCCTGAACTTTTGAAGTTCATATTCTGATGTTTGAATTGTATCCCTAAACTTACTCAAAAGAGTGAAACCTGTTCCAATCTTTTAGAGCAGGAAAATCTGTGAAGACCACCACGATCGAAGAGGACAATCCCACTCTGAAACAAATCTAACAAATTCTACGCTTATTAATCATAAATCAAGGAGTAAGTCCACCATGCCCTCGAGTTCCCACAACTGATTGGCAAAAGAATGCCTATGCCTTTTTTTTTTTTTCAAGTAATTTTAGCCAAAACCTTCTTTGTTTGATGATAGTGCCATATCTTCATATATCATATGCTTATTTCGAAGATAATGAATCGTGCACAACCATATTATGTTTAATTGGCTAACTGAGGATTGGGAAGTGGGCAGTCTTTTGGGTCTTTTGGAAAGACGAATGAATGTAAACCGGATTTTATTATGGAAGTATTTATTAAAGAGAAATTATTGGTGAGCAAGCTTTCAACAAAGAGAAGATTTATAGGATGGCATCCGGCTTTGGCTCAAATGTTCAGAAATTTAATGAAGAGCTTGGTTCAATTAGTAGTCCCAAATGCAGCTATAATCTAAACTAATCGACCTGCTTTTGATACTGTTGAATGCTGAAAAATTCTTCCATAAGCAATATTGCTTAAAATAAATAGATCTATGACTCGTTTAGTAATATCACAATTCCTCCAAAACAGCATGACAAAGTAAGCATCACATACAAGGATACATGCTTATAGTTGAATGCTTTTATTTTGTTGACCTCAAAATTGTTCAAGAATTCTAAGCCGAACCCCGCTCGAGAACCATACCCGCTGAAACCTGATCAAGAAGTATCTACTGCAGCGGCATTCACACCAGCAGTATCAAAGTCATGCTTCAGTGCGTCAAATGTATATGATGCATTTAGTAGCCCTTTCAAAGCATTCCTGCATATAATTATGAACCACCACCAGCCTCAGCAGCCTTTTTTTCCTTCTGTTTCTCCCTTTTTTTCTTGTTTCTCAAAGCATTCTTGCTCATTGCACTAAATTAATCAAACAATCCATTAGCATTTCACAATGAAATCCAAACCATGAATGTAAAGAACAAATGACCAATACGGATTGAACTTACTCTTGAGGACTCTCCCCAAATAGCTGTCATTACAAAAAAACATCATATTATGAGAACCATGCATAGCAATTAACAAAATCCAAACCTCAATCTAAGCAGTGGGAAACATGTATTATCTTCGGTAAATACACAATCAACAAAAAAAACGTCTTGTTGTATGTTGTGTCTGCACACAAATATTTGGTCTAACATGAATGCCAAAAGACATCTAAATGACTCTCTCGCATTTGGTTCCAACAAACAAAACATTTTAGAATAAAGAAACCAAATGTAGCTCGTGTATACCTCTGCCTGAACGGCAGCAGCATTCTTAGCATGTGGGGACGATATGCTGCAGGTTTCTTCTGTGCAGGAGGGTTGTTGGAGGTGGTTTTTGTGGAGGACTGGGAAGATTTTGACCCTTGTCCTGAAAATCATTTAGACTGCAATTGAAAAAACGTATCCAAGCAAACCCCCTCCCCCCCCCCCCCCCCCCCCCCCCCCCCCAAAAAAATAAAAAAGAAAAAATCAAGATTCAAAAATACAAGACAGAACCTTGTAGTTTGGTGTCTTCAACCTTTAAAGAGTCAATAGACTTGATGAGTTCCACAATTTCAGGATATTTATCAGGTGACTCTGGTTTCCAATCGACCTGTATAGATAGTTTCCTTAAATAATCAGGGGGTATAAGTTTAAAGTTATAAGCACATAGGAGAACATTCACGGTCAACACTGACCTGGTACAACTTGTCAAACATCTTCTTGAAGTACAAGGACCCATTGTGGTGGAAAATTTTAATCCTTAATAAGAACAGGAAAATCAGTAAGTCGTTCGTTTAGAATACGTTTCTCAGAATCACATCATCAGGCAGAGTCCCAGCTACCATTAGTATTGCTTGCATATAAACCAGAAATCGGGAAAAATACATTTTGATATTACTTCCATTTGATGCTTTTCAAGCATAAGTAGTAGGCACTTCCTTTCAAATCACAAAGGACTTCTTTCCTACATGCTATGCCAAGACTTGGAACAAATGCCTAATGTGCCGAGTCACCTTGTAGTTTAAGCATCATTAACTTTAGTAGCAAAATGTGAATTTAAAGTACCACAAGTCGAAACTGTAACCTACCAGCAAGGATATTCTCATTGGAATTATTCATGATCCATGGAAAATACCACCAAATTGAACAATCAAATTGATATAAGATACTGTCTAATTGATATTAAACACCATGAAAAAAATTATTCCTGCAAATCAACAACTAATACTTCTTATGGCATTCAGGGTTGTTTGTGGAAGACTATCTAGATGGGATGGGGGACTATTCAGATGCGATGGGGGGACTATGTCAAGCATACCAAACTCAAAATAGGAAAAGGGACATAGATCTATTTTTCGCATGACATTTGGTGTGGGGATTCACCTCTTAAGATCGTTTTCCCAAATCGTTTCAGGATGCTAAAGATTAATGGGCTGCAGTAGCTGATTTCTTTCATTTCTCTAGTAATATGATTTGCTGAAATTTGGAGTTTTCTAGAGATGTGTGGATTGGGAAGTTTGCAAAGTTTCAGATTTATTAAGAAGATTATATGGGCTGAAACCTGATCTGAACAAGGAGGAAAGTTTGCTGTGGGCGCACACAGTTAATCACAAATTCTTGGTGAGATCATTTTACAAGGCATTAACTAATCATGGGGGCATAGATTTTCCGTGGAAAAGTATTTGGAAAGTCAAGGTGCCTAGTAAGGTTGCTTTTTCCTGTTGGTTGTTGTCCTTGGAAAGTTTTAATCTCTGGCAACTTGAGAAAGAGAGGTTTGGCTGGCGTTTCTTGTGTAAGAAGGATGGCGAATCGATTGATCATCTTTTCTTTCATTGTAGGGTGGCGACATCGTTGTGGATCAAGATTTTTCTTGGGTTAGCATTTTATGGGTGATGCCTTTGCATGTGGTGGATTTCTTTGCTTGCTGGCCAGGTTTTGAGGGGAGAAAAAATAACTCTGCTGCAATAAGGATGATCCCGCTGTGCCTCTTCTAGTGCTTATGGTTAGAAAGGAACAGGAGGTGCTTTGATAATAGTGATGCTCTCCAGGGGATTTTAGGGATTTCTTTCTTTGTACTCTTAGTTTTTGGGGGAAGAATCTTGTTAGGAATAGGACTGAATGTGATGTTCTGTTGTAGTTTTCTGTTTTAGCCAATAAATAGGTGTTCTCACTTGTATACTACCTGTGTACTTGGGTTATGCCTATTTGTTGGGAATAAAATTTCTCTTATTAATAAAATTAAAACAAAAAAATTAGGAGAATGGAATTTACTTGGACAAGGTGCTCTTGATCAGCCATTATTAAGCCTTCAAACTTACAGTTCCATATAAACATGCGGGAAGCATGCCCGGGTAGCATGCACCATTTAATGGCATGTATCTATTAACGAACTAGGCCTTCTCCCAACACATTGACACAGTAATAAAGATTAACATACCCATTGTCAACTTGTAGTCTTGGAGCTGTTGTTGCAGTCATGAAATACCGGCCATCTGGAGACCACTCACTTGTAACAGACCATTCAGCCTTAGTTGTTCCAAGCTGCTTTTTCTCTGTGTAGTCCCAAAATGCCTATAGGGTAAACAAGTTCATATATGAACTCTGAGATTACAACCAATATATGATAAGTCCTCTCTCTCTTTCTCTCTCTCTCTCTCTCTCTCTGTGTGGACAAAATAGAAAAAGAAAAAGAAAAAGAATCCTTAGATGCATATGAGAGTGCCAGTAGAAGCGACTCTAAATTTCAACTTTTTCCTTCGATTTCTCAATAAATAAAAAAAGTAATCTCAAAGAGGGAGAAAAAGCTGAAGAAAGCACAAGTTGGGAAATAAACAAGATAGATATGGTAGAAGTATCAGCCATAGGTTCTTCGTCTCAAATGCCACTAATGATAATATCCCAGAAAAAGTATTGAAGTATCTGTCCAACAATTATCAAACGAGGACATGAAATACCTATTGACCAAAAAAAATTCTAAAGAAATTAACATATTATGGCAATCAATGATTAAAGAAAAATCTGTTTTAGAATATTTTACCATTACAGGGAAGAAATCATGGCCGATTTATGTTATTTAGAAGGATGAGAGTTGCAAGTTATGGAAAGGAAAAAGGAAAAAAAAAATAGTACTCTTTTTTAATTCTTTTTTGTCCCCTCTAATCACCAAGACTACAGTATTCTGCTCCAACAGTAAAAATTCCCTTGCTGTCAAGCACAAGTGTGCATATACAGTCCTGAAAGGAGCCACTCCATACAAAAATTGCTGAGTAAGACCATATCCCAGCCATGCTTCCAAGTACCCCACTTAAGTGGGACCAGCACTAGGTAGTGACCGCTTTTCAAAAGACAACTGTAATAACAGTAGAGTAGAAACCATCTAAATTACATACCATGTCACCAGGTAAGTTACCGAAGCCCGCCAAACATAGAACTGCAAGCAAGAGAATTAAGGCGACAGATTTGAAAGGTATCTTCTTTTCTTTTCTTTTCTTTTTTCTAAAAAATATATACCATCAAGAACTATTTCAAACCCAAAAAATAGATATATAAATTTCTAATGCTTTCACCGAAAAAGGAGATCAATTTTTTTCAATGTAGGATACATTTCCCTTTCGGGTTCCAGCGGATAGTATTGTAAGGGCCTGTTCCAAGCTCAAGCAGAGGATTACACTTCTTGTCAAACACAGTTGCTCTAGCAGGCATAACTAAAATTAGTCAAGGATAAATGCAACAACAATGCCAACAACCGAGAAAACAAGGTATCAGAACAGGTAACAAGAAAAACAAAGCAATAAAAAACAACCCATTTCCTTTTCAATTGCATTCCCATCAAACACGTTAACAACCACAACCATACAAGATAAAGAAAAGGGAAATCTTTCAGTAATTCAAAAAATCCTTGTTCGGTCGCATTAACACTAACACCATCAACAGATGCTAAGTACTAGAGAATCACCAGTAGAGGGTTGCAAAACTGGATAACTGACTTTGTACCACCAGGAACCTTTCTAGAAATTATTAATAGAAACCCATATAAGGTGGGCCAATCGATGATAACTAAACCACAAGCTGGAACATTGAAGGTAAAGAATAAAGAGATATGGCCTATGGGTTATGCTCATCCAAATTAATATAATGCGGTTTCTTTCACCATTAGAAATCTCTCCTCTGAATTAAGTAATGAAATAGAGAAAAAGGATACATCCATAAACAACGGCAAACTCTGAACCAGAGTACGACCACTGAACATCATGAACAGGACCCTCTTTACCTGCCAGGTTAATCAATGATCAGTTGCATGGAGACAGTTAGAACCCTTATTTGATTTATAGTAAAACTTAGAACATACGAAGAGACACAACTCCTTCATATGTTCCATCTGTAGTCAAGTAGTTTAGCTTTGATTCTCCATAGTAACTCTGGTTGGTTTTATCAACATCAGACTGCACCACAACTAGAAGCCCAGATGAGCCACGATTCCAATTTAATTGCACTGTTGAACATCGGAAAAAACTCCGACGAGCAATAGGTTGACTTTGTGAATCTTTTCCACAGGAAAATATCTGGATGCTGGCAGGAACCCCCTGCATACATAGAGTATATAACTTAGAGGATACCTCACCTTTCTATAATTCAAAACCATGCATTTGAAACTATGATCAGCCAGTTGATAGCCAACCACTCTACCATTGAGCTACTGAGGAACAATGGGGGATTGGATCTCATACAGTTCAGTTCCCGTTCTTATGGGATGCAAAAAATTGATAATGAAATAAAACCTCAAAGACGAAAGCTGAATATCAGTTATATTTCCAGATGCTTGCTATGTAACCAGTAAATGAAATCATATCTGACACTAGTATAAATGAATGATAGGCCATCCACTGGATGTACTGAACCTCCATACATGGCACATATTGACAAATCAATTAAATCATTAATTGTATATGACACTCCTGGCTTTAACCATATTGCCATATGATTAATATCATGACAAATCCTTTTGTTTTTCAAATAACTGACTCAAGTGAATTTAATTTTCAATATTTTCTGCATTTGAAACACTTGATAGATGCTGAGCTGTTTTCTTTCAGGATTTCAAAATAATAAACTCAACCCCGAAAAACAAGGTCCAGCAAGCTTTCAAATATTATCTCATTTATCTTGTGACAAAAGGCAGACATAAGTCAAAACTTTCTTTCCTATAATGACATAGGTAAGATCCAATAGATGGGAAAGAAAAATAGAAAACCCTGGCATGCAACAAAGTTGCCAAGTACATGTCATACTAGAGTTTGTCGTACAGGTATGGAGATGTGATAGCTCCTACACCTGGTACGCAGTAGTACACTACATTCAGGCTAGTTTAGTCGCTTTGTTATTTTAGGTTGTGGTTCGCATCAACAGCTTATTCAGGTTGCTTATGCGATTTTTATACGTTTATATCAACACACTTTATGTATATATAAAATAAAAAATATCTAAGACAAGTGTATATCTCTTGTTCTTCAGCTTTCCCATATATTTATAAAAATTTCACCAACTATTCCATCCCTATCAACTCAGTGTTTCAAGATCCCCAGTTATTGAAAAATGGAATAAGGCAAGGCAGTATCACAAAATAGGATGCATGCCCCAGTTCACGGTTTGGTTCACGGTTTGTAGGGTGGCAAGGGGAATCCAGTATCTCCGGTCTGCAACCACGTAAAATACTATACACTTAGGACACAATTGAACTCATTCTCATGCAACTCCAAGTTATCAATTTACTTATCAGAAAAAGAAAATTCAAGTTATCTCTTCATATGTCAAGAAAAAAGAAAACAGCCCACAAAATCAGTCTAGGCCTACAGAGCACAAACCTTAGATTCTGGAACAAACACTGCCACATGGGACCCAGGTGCCTTAGAAAGCTCAATTGCTGCCACTCCAGGAACTCTTAGCCTATAGACAACTCCTTTGGAGAAATCTTGAGCATCAAAAAATTGGATCTCATTAGTTGCCAGTCGACATGCAACAGCTTCATCAGAGCTAAATCGAATTGAGGGCCTGAAGGGCAGAACAATTAACAATTGAAATTACTTTTCAAAACAAGGACCTCAAAACAGGCACACGCTCTGTTTTACCAGAAAACGGACCTTAATTGCTCTATTAGGCCTAATAGTAAAATTAACTCATACAGTATAATTTTTCAAGAGGAAATAGTAAAAAATTAGTCCAATAAACTCTACTAGGTGTACCATGTGGCTGTTGTCATGTTTTTCTGAAAGTGGTTATAAACAGAATCACCAGTCTCAATCTTCCATAAATTCACATTTTTGTCCTGTGGAGTCGAGGATTTTTGAAAGGTTTGAAAAAATTTCCCACATGGAGACAAGTTGGCTGCAGCTACATTGGGGACTTGAAAAGATCTGATTTCTTTGGAGCTTCTGCAGTCATAGATGCTAATCATAGAATCAGATTTCATCACCATGAGTCTGGATCCATCTTCACTGAACTTTGCATTACTGCAAGGAACCTTTTCAATCTTGATACCAGGTTGACCATTGCTGAATGGGGGTCCGTTCCAGAGACAAAACCCTTCTGGTCCCCTAACTGGCAGAGGAGAAAGAAAAATAAGAGAACCAATATAGAGAGCTTATGATAATGAAAACGAAAATTAGGTACCTAAAATCTCCAAAGCAAGTGAGGGATCAATGGAAGCCATGGCAAGCTAACAGAGGTATATGTGAGCGGAAGGCAACCCTGTTGATGAAATGACTGCAAAAGATGGTGTTAGGCACAGATGATTTAAAAGAAAAAAACTGCTTCAGCCAGATCATATTTTATTTTTCAGCCCGTTAGTATTGAAAATATTATCGATAAAGTACTTTAGCTGACAAACAACTGCTAGATAAGCTATTTTACCTTCAAAAATTCAGAGTTATTCCGAGAAGTGAGAATTCTTTCTTTTGATTGTTAATCTTATGGCTTAAAATCTTCATTATTTGTTTTTTGAACATTGTAAATCATCGAATAGCTGTCTCCAAGCTTCAGAGACCCAAGATGAAACTTTTCATTTAAACAAAACTGGACTTTTTCAAGTGACATTATGGACTCAATTTCTCAAAGGTAAACCATATCGATGAATGGGGACTGAGAGTTTCGTTGTTTGTCCGGGCTTTTGCCCCCACTATCATTTAAATTCCTTCTCGACTATCTGATTAGCACAATTATGCATAAAACTAACACCACCAAAATTTGAGGTGGGAAATCAACTTAAGATCGGATAATGACCCTGAAGGTTAGTATTCTATGTTTCTCACATCGGATGGAATACAAGGGCTTAAATCTACAATGCCTCTTTAACATATTGTCCAGCCACTGGCATCTCTCTCTTACGCATAGCTCCCATCATTTAATTCTAACTAATAAATAAATAAACACCGTGCTAAAAGTTTTAAAATACTCGCTTTTGAACTTTTTATTCATCATTTCCTACAAGAGAAAATATATAATACTCAATTTCTAATTCTCCTTTCTTTTCGTAAGTTTTCTCAAGAAACAGAATGGAACTTATCATATCAAGTTCGACATAGAGAGAGAGAGAGAGAGAGAGAGAAGTTCACCGATCCGGAGAGAGTGCTGCCGGCGATAAATGGATAGCCAGGAATTGACGCCGTAGAGGAAGTCGATCTTGTCAGTGCAGCTCTATAGTTCACCGCAAAACTGCGGAGTTTATAGCAAGTAAAATTCATTAGCAATTTAGCAACGTGAGCTACGGCACCGTATAGGCGTACGTATACCAAAGCAAAGCCCAAAAGTGTTTTCTTTGTTTTTATTTTTTTATTTTTTATTTTTTATTTTTTTCAGTTTTTGGAAACTAATCACGTGGTTTAAAGGAGCATAAAATGTCCCAAAGAATTGCATAATGGACACAAATAACACATTAGTCTATTTATTTGTCAACATTAATCTTGATTATCTATCCAATTTTTGATTTATGACTAATGTTATACATTCCAATTTTATCTTGTTTTCATTTTACTATTTAAGATGTATAGTCATCATTTAATAATAAAAAATCATTTAATTAAAGATTATTCAATAATAATAATAAATATATTATATCTTATATAATGAAATAATAGTATAATATGTAAAATTTTTAAAAATCTAAAATGAGAGACACTGCAAAATTTAACAAAAATTATGTACACACACTTCTATAGCACGACAGTGAAATGTCAAATTTACTCTCTTTTAAAACACAACCTGATATGTATTCAGAACCTCACCCACGAGCTTCATAAGCAAATTGTTCGTCGGGAGAAAGCGTTCTACCTCTCTCTTGTATGCCGTTCTTTATCTCCGATTCTCCATCATCGCTTCCTCTCCTACTCACTTCTAATATATTTATAGCTATATATGATTTTATTTTTATTGCCCTAAAAGTGATTTGTTTATGCGATTATGCCACGAATCTCTTGAGATCACAGACGAAAATGCACGTGCAAAGTACAATACCTAAAAGTTCTTCAAGATTTTGTCAACAAAAATTCATAATAAATGAAGAAAATGCGTTCTTCACTTGAATATCAAAAACCCAATATATTTGTCTCGGTATGCTATAATCTTTTGGTAAGACGGCTCTTGGGACTTTGGACCCGTCTACTTTGTTTGCTAAGAAATCATGAAGAAGTAATTCCTAATTGACACGAAGTGGTGGAATTAGGAATTTAATTTAGTGGGATTAAGTAAAATTAAATTATAATAAAATATTGAGTTCTTTTATACTCAAGCCTCCGACATAGCCAACACCACACATGTGCCTACGTGGCTATTTTTTATGTTTTTATTTTTAAGGTGCATTTTACTGAAATCTATTCCTGATTTATTTCCTCAAATTAATGTGGTCTCCGTCCTTCTTCAACCCTCCCGATTAATATCTTCACAAAATTTTAATTAAAGGCTGTTGCAAGTGTCAAGTTAGTATGGTGACATATGTTAAGAGATCCAGCCAATGATACATCAATTGTTTCTTCAGATCCAACAGTAATATTATGTAATGAGCCAAATGAATTAGGGTTTTATTAAGGGCATTTATGTCTTCGTATTTCGACTTATATAAATGCATTGTGATGTAACTATTTAGATCAGATTTCATTTTGTAATATCAAAGAGAGAGAGAGAGAGAGAGAAGTGCTGAAGGTGCTCTGGCGAATTGTTAGGGTTAGGGTTTTGCTTTTCTTGGGTTTTTTCGGTGATGTTATTGTGAAAGTTGAGATTTGATCTCTTTGTAACTTTTTATCGTATTCAATAAAGGTTCTCATAGGTCTATTCCTGTTGTGGATGTAGGTCATTGAGGTCGAACCACGTTAAATCTTGTGTATTGATTTCTTTTTATGTTTTTTATCTTTATTTTTCTTGTAATATGTTTTCTGCTTGTTTTAAAACCTTTTTGATCAAGTTTGGCAAAGTTTTTTGAAACTCTAATAAAGATCGTTTAAATCTAGTCATATAATTTGGTTAATAACCCAAGATTTTATAACAAATGGTATCTAGAGCTAAGTTTTGATGGGAACTACTAAATTTGAGTTGGAAAAGTTCACGAGGAAAAACGATTTTGACTTATGGAAGATCAAAATACGTGCCATCTTAGTCCAACAAGAGTTTCAGGTACCCTTCTTGGAGATAAGAAGAGCACAATTACTTCTCAAGAAGGGAAAATATCTTCTCTTCTCTCTAAGAAAGTGAAGCCCGAGATCCTACAAATGGCACATAATGCCATTATCTTGTCCCTAGGAGATAAAGTCTTTAGAGAAGTTGCCAATGAGGAGATGGCAGCTGGAGTCTGGTTAAAGTTAGAGAGTTTGTACATGACAAAATCTCTAACAAACAGACTCCTCAAGAAAACAAAACTCTATATTTTTAAAATGAACCCTGAGACATCTATTGATGAACGTTTGGATGAATTTAATAAAATTCTTTTGGATCTTGCTAATATTGATATTAGTATAGATGATGAGAACCGAGCAATTCTTTTATTAAGTTCACTAGACTCTATTTACAATAATCTTAAAGAAACAATGATGTATGGGAGGGAGAGCCTAACATTAAAAGAAGTGCAATATGTATTGCACTTAAGAGAATTGTATACCAAGTCAAAGTCCAAACAAGAGAAAGGGAAGGGTTTAAATGTTAGAGGTAGGACTGAGAAGAGGGACAAGAAAGGAAAGAGCAAGAAGTCCAGATCAAAATCCAAGGGCAAAACTTTAAAGTGCTTTGTCTGTTATAAGGAATGACACTTTAAAAGGGACTGTCCTGAAATAAAACAAATAGATAATACTACCATTAAAGACTTTGCTAGTAAGACAGATGTAGTGTTAGATGGATATGAGAGTTCTGAGGTCTTGAATGTCTCTGACACAGACCTTAGTAAGGAATGAATTTTGGATTCAGGGTGTTCATTCCATATGTGTCCACTAAAGAATTGGTTTGAGCCTTTACAAGTCTAGATGGGGGTCATGTGATCCTAGGTAACAACAAGTCTTCTAAAATACAGAGGATTGGAACTGTGAGACTATTAATGCATGATAGGATAGAGAGGGTGTTAAAAGATATGAGGTACATATTTGAGTTGAAGATAAACCTGATTTCTCTCGACAGCCTAGACAAGACTGGATATTCCTTCAAGTCTGAAAGGGGTAGTCTTAGAGTGTGTAGAGACTCACTTGTAGTGCTGAAATGGGTGTTAAAGAATGGGTTGTACACCTTGGTAGGTAAGACAGCGATAGGCAAGGCTTCACCTATCACTCACAGGGGAGAAAATCAGGTTTCTTTGTGGCATAAGAGGCTATGGCACGTTAGTGAACAAGGCTTAAAAGAACTGGAAAAACAATGGCTTCTTGGGAATAGGAAACTTGAGGACCTTTCATTCTGTGAGGAGTGTGTCTTGGAAAAGTCTACCAGAGTCAGTTTTAAAAGGTCCACACACACTACTAAACAAACCCTTGATTACATACATTCAGATTTATAAGGACTTGCCAAGCTTAATTCTCGTGGAAGTTCAAGGTATTTTCTGTCAATAATAGATGATTTCTCTAAGAAAGTATGGGTTTATATTTTAAAACATAAAAGTGTTACTTTTGCGAAGTTTAAACAATGGAAAACACTAGTTGAAACTCAGGTTGGCAGAAATGTCAAAAGTTTAAGAACAGACAATGGTTTAGAATATTTGTCTAATGAATTTTCTGACTTTTTCAAAACTAGGAGAATAACTAGGCATAAAACTTTTAAGGAAACTCTCCAACAGAATGGGTTGGCAAAAAGGATGAATAGAACAATCCTTGAACGAGTGAGATGCATGCTATCCACCTCACGTTTGCCCAGAATTTTATGGGCAAAGGCTGTAGCAATAGCAGTGTATCTTATCAATAGGAGTCCCTCATCTGTTTTAAACTTTAAAACTCCCCAAGAGATTTGGTCTGGTAAACCTCCAAGCTACCAACATTTAAGGGTATTTGGTTGTATAGCCTATGCTCACACTAAAATAGATAAGTTGGAACCTAGAGCTATTAAATGTATTTTTATAGGTTATCTAGAAGGTGTTAAGGGTTACAAACTCTGGGTTCCTGAACCTGGAAAACAAAAATGCATAATTAGTAGAGATGTAGTGTTTCATGAAACTACTACTTGGGGTAAACCAGAAAAATCAAATGATGTTACTGAGCTATCTAAACCCAGTGACATGCAGTTTGAGATGGAAAATCCCTCCACCTCTCACAGCTATCCTGAAATAGAGGTGGGAGATTCTAAGGTTCAAACCTCAGAACCTGAAACCCCTGGACCTAGCAAAACCTATCTTTTTTGTAAGAAATAGGGTGAGAAGGATCATTAAACCTCCTCAAAGGTATGAGGAAGAAAATTTGACATCTTTTGCTCTCTCTGTTGCTGAAACAGAGATTGAGGTGAAACCTAGGAATGTTAAAAAGGCCATGGACAGTAAAGAGGCTGATAAGTGAATTCTTGCAATGCAAGAAGAAATGCAGTCTCTAAACAAAAATATAACAAGGATGATGGTGCATAGACCCAATAATCTAAAACTTGTAGGATCCAAGTGGATCTTTAAAAGGAAAGAAGGGATTCCTAGAGTCGAACCACCTAGGTATAAAGCTAGAAAAGGATTCACACAAAAGGAATGAGTGGATTATAATGAAATGTTTTCCCCTGTTGTGAGGCATAGTTCAATCAGACTTCTATTATCATTCGTTGCTTGTAATGACTTGCATTTAGAACAACTTGATGTTAAAACAACTTTTTTGCATGGAAACTTAGAGGAAACCATATACATGCAACAACCCGAGGGCTTTGAGACAGAAATGAATAGGAATCATGTATGTTTATTAAAGAAATCTCTATATGGCCTAAAACAATCTCCTAGATAATGGTATAAGAGATTTGACTCATACATGATTGAAAATAATTTCTACAGAAGCAATTATGATAGCTGTGTTTACTTTAAACAATGTGATGATTGTCATGTATACTTACTGTTGTATGTGGATGACATGTTAATTGCTTGTAAGGATTTGATTATGTTAAATTAAGTTAAAGTCATGCTTAAATCTGAATTTGAAATGAAAGGTTAAACTCTACTAAAAGGATTATTGGCATGGATATAACTAGAGAAAGGGATAAACACCTACTCTATTTATCTCAAAAATCTTACATTTCAAAAGTATTACACAGATTTGGAATGAGTAATATTAAACCTGTTTTTGTCCCTGTTGCAGAGCATACAAAATTGTCCATTAAATAATGTCCTGAAAGTGAATATGAAATATTGTTTATGAATAAGATTCCTTATGCTGGTATAGTTAAAAGCATTATGTATGCTATGGTATGCTCTAAACTTGATCTAACTTTTGTTGTTAGCCTAGTAAGTAGGTTTATGAGTACACCTGAAAAACCACATTGGTATGCTACAAAAAAGATTTTTTAATATTTATCTAGTACAAAACAATTGGAATTAATTTTTGGAAAAACTGTGAAAACTGAAATAGGCTTAAATGGATATGTAGATTCTGATTATGCTAGCAATGTTGATACCAGGAAATCTTTAACTTGTATGGTGTTCTCTTTTATGAGTGGGTCTGTTAGTTGGAAATCTAACATGCAATTTGTGATAGCTTTGTCTACCACAAAAGCTGAGTATATGATCACGATAGAGGCTTTTAAGAAAGCCATATGGTTGAAAGAGCTTTCAAATGGGTTAAGGATGTATAGTGGGACTATCACAGTTCACTGTGACAATCAAAGTGCTATTCACCTTGCTAAAAATAATGTATTTCATGATAGGTCTAAGCATATAGATGTTAGGTTTCATTTTGTCAGAGATGTTATTGCTGTTGGTGAAATAGAGGTGAAGAAAATACCTACAGAGGACAATCCCTCTAATATTATTACCAAGGCAGTATCTAAAATTAAGTTTGAACATTGTTTGAACTTAATAAACCTAAAAAATTGTTAGTACCCATTAAGGGGAACAAGTAGGAACAACATTAGGAGAAGAGGAACACTATAATGGAAAAAAGCTTGACAAGATGGAGATTTGTTGCAAGTGTCAAGCTAAGATGGTGACATATGTTAAGAGATCCAGCCAATGATGCATCAATTGTTTCTTCAAATCCAACGATTAATATTATGTAATGAGCCGGATGAATTAGGGTTTCATTAAGGGTATTTATGTCTTTGTATTTCGGCTTATATAAATGCATTGCGATGGTTACTATTTAGATCAAATTTCATTTTGTAATATCGAAGAGAGAGAGAGAGAGAGAGAGAGAGAAGGGCTGAAGGTGCTCTGGCGATTTGCTAGGGTTAGGGTTTTGCTTTTCTTAGGCTTTTTCGACGATGTAACATGTTATTGTAAAAACTGAGGTTTGATTTCTTTGTAACTCTTTATCGTCTTTAATAAAGATTCTCATAGGGCTGTTTCTGCTGTGGATATAGGTCATTAGGGTCGAACCACGTTTAATCTTATGTATTGATTTCTCTTTACATTTTTTATCTTTATTTTTCTTGTTATTTGTTTTCTACTTGTTTTAAAACCTTTATGATCAAGTTTGGCAAAAATTTTCGAAACACTAATAAAGATTGTTTAAATCTGGTCATATATATTGGTTAATTACTAAAGATTTTACAACAAAGGCAAATGGAAATTGGATCTGTTGAATCTTCTACGTCTTCTAGTGATTAAAACACAAAACTTGGGGTGGATGGCTAATGCAAGCAAACCACGCTATTCTCTCACAATACATAGCTGAAGCTTTCATCACCAAGCTTTGAAATAGAACTCTCACTCTAATGGTTACTTCTACGACTATTGTCTAGCATATGGAGTCAGCTTATCTCATAAGTTTGAGATAAAACCAACTTCCAACAACCATTTGTTTCAAAATCTCTAAGAAGAAAAAGCAAACCATGATTTTCATACAAATCTGGTATGAACAGAAAAAAAAATCCCAAAATATTCAAACTAGTGAACTCTAAGGAACTGGAATAGTAGAAAATATAAGTTTTTTTCTTATATTGGTAAAGAGAAACAAAAGGGTCACATTGAACAGACCTACTAAAATCATTCATGGCTACAAATGCTATGAGGAAGAATAGACAAACACAAGTGAGGCAAAGATGGCTTACTCAAACGGGTGGAAAAAAAATAAAAGTGAGGGAGAGGGATCTACAAAAGTGAGTGAGAGAGAGAGAGAGGGGGGGTCGAGATTCAAACGAGAGAGAAGATCAACTTAAAAGATCGATTTTGCTACAACTCCTCAGCCTTTCTAGATTCTGCGTGTAGGAGAAGACATGGAGTCTGCATTAGGAGTATATTTGAGCTATGAGTGAAAAGTCGTGACATGGCAACTAGACTAGATTTGCCATGTTACGGTGTGTGGAGTTGGAATAATAAACCGACCGAAGAGAAGAATTTTTCTAAAATATTTTTTATTCTATTTTTATATGTATTTTAAAGAGTGTGCTAACATAAAATAACATTAATATCATCTATTAAATCATAAAAAATTAATATATATTATTTTCTTCAAAATTAGTATCTATATTAGGATTAATATGTATTAAATTATTATTAACAAAATTAAATCTCGTTAAAAAAATCATCCTATATACTAAAGGGTTGGGGGACCATACCCCTTAATAGCTCCGTCGCTAGACACAAATGAGAAGCTATGCGAAACATATGGGCTAAATGCTGAACTTGAGAAGTTACGTGAAATGATAGGCGATATGCTGATCGCTGAACTCGTACGTGTGGAGAAGAAGATTCTATATTGTTTTTATTTATTTTTAATTTATTCACATCTTCATGTTATTAGAGAACTAGTAGTGGAATCAACTTAACTAAATTTGAGCTAAAGTTTAGCTAGTTTGCATAAAACTAACTACAATAGATTTAATATATCTACAGTATTTTTAACTACCTTTATTTTTATTGGCCAAATCTTATTTGGGCATAAAAGATTATTCTTCTCGCCTGATATTCATCCTGCACACGAAGAAATACATTTCGGCCAAATACTAAATGCACAAAGCTCTACCATTTCGGTCAATCCAACAACTACAACGGAATGCCTCCTGGTAAGCCATGTCGTCATCGCCTCTTTTTTATTTATTTTTCTTTTTTTTCTCACTCATTTGTTTTTCTAAAAAATTCATCTCTCGAAATTTCTGATTTTGAGTATTTTTAGTTTATCAGTTCATTCCATTTGATTGCTGTAAATTTGTTAAAGATTTAGGAGATTTTTTGTTCATTCAGGGCATGTTTGGGACTTAAGATAAAATACAAAATTCTCATTTCATCTTATCTTATCCCATCTTATTTTTAAACATAATTTAAATATAAGATTTTTAAACTAATCTTTACAACTTTTTCAAACTAATCATTAAAATTTTTTCAAATAAAAAATAAAAAATATTCCAACATTTTCAAATCTTCAAACAAAAATAATATTATCAAACTATATTTTTACAATATCTTAATTTTTATAATATTTTTTATTCAATTTGTTTTCTCTCCTTTCCCAAAATTCGAAAAATATTCAACTCAAATTATTTTTTTATTATTCACAAATTATTTTATTACTATTTAAAATTTTTTATCTAATTTTACTCTCCTTATCTGCCCAGGCCATGGCAAACCTTTCCCATGGAATCCAAAATAAGTAAACACCTGCCTACGAGATTTTCTATCAATACGGTTTGATGTTGAAAAGTGTTGAGAAGAGTTATGAATAGCAGTAAAAACTAAGTGAAAAGTAATAATAAAATATTGAATAATAGTGAAATTTTAATGAATAGTAATAAAAATATGCGAAAAGTAATAATAAAGAAATGAATAGTAGTGAAATATTTGAGAATACTTGAAATACTCTCCGGTTGCCAAACGCAACTGTTTCAACTAAGAAAATCTCAAAACTCTCCTAAACCTTATGAAAATCATAGATTTATACAAATTTACGATAATCAAATGGAAATTAAAGTATAGTTTGGATCATAAAATGCCAGCAGCTTCAAGTATACTAAACAATATCTTTGTATGCTTGTATTGTACTTTATCAATCTTTTACGTTATCTTGCTATTGAGGCACTGCATTACTCACATAGAATAAATGATATGCCTTCGGGTCTACACAATATCTTTAATGATTATATTTAAGGATGTAAGAATTCCGGTCTGGACTGATGGATTGGACTAGACTAATTGTCCTGAACCGAACTAGATCGAACCTAGGTATGATATGGTTTGGTCCGGTCCATTTTTTTAAAGATCGAATTTTTTCGGTCCAGTCCCTGTCTAAGGGATTTCTCCCCCTAGATCAAACCGGACCGGACCAAATATTACAATTAAAAAATATATATTTTATATATATGATATATCTTATAAGTAATAGTATATAATATTAATATTAATATATATTAAGAGTTATAATATAACATATTAATATATAATATATACTCTTATAATATTAACATATTATAATAGTTGTAGTATAAAAATATAAATTATAGTATATCTATATAGAGTATTAGTAATATATAGGGTAATAGTATATTAAATATTAAATATTAATAATACACTTATTACTTATAAGTTATAGTTAATCAATCTATGATGTATCACTAAGTCATTATTAACTAATTAGTAATTACTATTTACTAACATCTACATTGATATTTCTAAATTACTTTTAAGTATTAACTGATTAATAATTATTCTTCTTATGATTACATGTAGGCTTGTAGCAATTAAAAATATTCATATATAGTTTTTAACTATATATGAATTACGATCATTAATATCATTGATTAATTGATATGAGTCATCTATTTAATGATTGATTTTTTTTTTCTACTTTTTTATTTAGATTATGTTTTTGTTACCATTTTTTTTAAGAGTAATTTTTTTAAAATATTTTTTAACTTAAATATGTGATAAATATGTAAATTGGACTAAAATAATTAAATTTGGGTAGAAAAAAAGATTTGATCATTACAATATTTTGAGTTAAATTTAGTCCATTAAATCATATCAGGTGCTCATAGACCAAATCTGGACCGAATTGGACCAGACTGATATGGATCGAATAGGAGTTCGGTCTGGTACAAGGTGGGAAAATTTTTGGACTGAATGGTACTGGTCCATAGATTTTCCAGACCGGACCAGACCAGACTATTTACACCTCTAATTATATTATGTAAAATTATGTATCATTATAATGTCGTTGAGTGTTTTAATGTGAAAAAATGTGCAGGTCTATATATTATAGCAAAATATGTTTGAAGTATACTAAAAGCATGCTCCACATCCTTTCTTGTGGATTTTTGGACTGCAACAAAGTATTTTTTTTTTCTTGTTTTCTTAGGGAATTTCAATGATTTTAACAAATGTTGCCCATTACAAATAAATTTCATAAGCAAGATAGTACCCCAATTGCAGAGTTATGACCATTAATGGTGTAATTGACACTTAGAGTATGCCCTTAAGTAAGTTCAGAAAATATAGATGATCTATCAATCACCTTTATATTATTATGAAGATTTTGATAATCCAAAAAAAAAAAAAACCATGTCATATGCATAGATTGTAAGAAGCTACTACTTCTGAAATAATTCTTGGTTAGTAGATATGACTAGAGTATATGCCATGCCAAGCAGTAGGGAGTTCTCTCACTTCCAATGCATACAATCGATGCTCTCTAACATACCTGGAAATCTACATTTCTCACCAACTATGAGAAGACTAAAATGTCATCATCGTTGGGTGAAATTCCCAATGTACCCCTATGAATTTACGAAAATATCTACCAACTCACTTGAACAAATTGATCAGATCTCAATCTTGTAATTATTTAATCAATCAAATAGTTAAAGTAAATAAATAAACTTGCATAACACAACAATTGGTTATAAAGAAAAACTCTTTAATAAAAGTAAAATTTTACAGGACAGTCAAATTCAGAAAAGTCAATTTTATTATTTGAAAATCAAATTACAAGTAAGTTCTCAATTACAAGACTTTTGCTAATTGTTTCTCTTACTTGACCAGACAAACAATCGATTTGTCTTCTATTGTAGTAGTAGCCAAAACTTCTAGCGGTCGTCAAATATTTTCTTTTCTCCTGGAACTCCATTGGTTGAAATCCATTCAATGATCCTCCAAACTTGGAGCACGATCACACTCAAGGAGAGATGAAAACAAGATAAAAATTAATTCTCTCTCAAGCACTTGAAATATGCTCGCAATCAACTCTAACTGAAAACCCTAGCAAAGTTATGAAATCAAATCCATTTAAATATAAAGTTTGGAAAGAATTCTTGTTGAGATAGAATTATGTTGACGGATAGAGTCTGTGATGAAAACTTTTCCTGACAGATTGCTAACACATTGCGATAATTCTTCTCTGCAGTAACCAATTTCTGTTAAGCTAATGTTTTGGATGAGTGCAGATCCTTATGGACTCGATTTTTACATAATTGACTTATCTAAACAACATCAATGACTTCCAGATAAACTTAATACTGTTATAGATAAAGTCAATAAATATTTTACATTCATCCAAAATCACAAACACAATGATTGGATAAACCTTATCATTTTAGTCACCTCGTTCTATCCAAACTCTTACAATTACAATTTTCCCCTTTGGTGGATTGGTGGATTGGTGATGAAACCTTAATGAATGTAAATTCCGTGTGAACATTTCATACAACAGACCAACAAAAAAACAAGCAGAAGATCCTAACAATCAATTATTAACGTAGAAACTCAACTACACTATTAAGGTTAATCAAGTTCTAATGAAAACATTGCCAAACATACCAAAATATTTATGAAAAAAAAAACTGAAAATAAAAGTAAGAGAACAAAATAGATTTTCTGCACACAAGGTAAATTCAATAAATTCATTTCTTCTATTGGTGCTGCAACTCCCCCTATGTTGGTGTTGCTACTCCCCCTCACTCTTTCTCTCCCTTTTTGTCAACAATTTAGCCATGAGATTCTATTGCTCATCATTCGAATCAGCCACATTCTTCACGACTTGTTTCATATCTAAGGAGAGTTGGACCAATCTATCATTCACTTATATACAATCAAAGCATACAACTGCTTTTTGCTACTCTAATTTGGAGTGACTCTCCTCCCATTTAGCAGTAATTGTATCAATCTTTTAAGAGGAAATGATGATTTTCTCAAGAACTTGAGAAATAGATATGGAAGGTTCAGGAGGTGAACAAACAGACTTAGTAGATTGATGTCTCTTTTTAGTAATGATAGCCTCAGACTTGACCACTGTTAAGACGAAAATAAGGGCAACCATCTTCATCATAGGCTCATTGTCCATAAAAGGAACTTTGGCTTTCATAGCTAACTTAGTGATCAAGTTACCAAATGAAGATTTTGCTCTCTTTTATTGTGAGAGCGATGAGTAATGTCTATGACATGATGTGGAAAGTCAATGGATACCCTAGTGGCCATAGCATACATAAAGTAAGCTTTCTCTAGTGTAATCTCGGTGTAGGGACTAATGGGGTCATAAATTTGTGAGCACAACTTTTACAAGCAACCTAAATTGAGAGATCATATCATGCATAGGAAAACTTTATGTCTTAGCAGTCTATTTTGAGCCATCAAGGCCAACAAAAAGATTGCCCATGATAGTCTTTGTGGAGGCCCCCATGCCCTTGTAAGGGTATTGCAATGCTTCCATTTCAAGAAGGTCAAAAAACTCTCTACAAATAGCAAGGGATACCTCAATTTGTGTTCCCCGAACAATGAAAATAATGTTATGATTATCAAGGTTGAAGTGAGCAATTTTTGAATAAAATTGTAATAGCCCAAATTTTCTAAGGTAAATTATTTTATAGATATTATTATAAGAAAATTTATTTGATTTATTTATTTACTAGGAAATTAGAGTGGGAGATTTAACTGAGAAATGTGAGATAACACTTGGTATTGGGAATTATGCATTCTCAGATTTATCTGTCGAGTTTTAGTGAAATAGACATAAGTTATTCATATGAGGTCCAAATGAGGTGATTCTAATTAGTATAGAACCTTGAAAAATAGATCTAAAACTTATATGTTTTAAGTTTTTTGAGATTTGGAAGGGATCAATAACTTATTTGGGAATCAAGTAGGCAGCTCTGGAATGGGCTTAAATGGAACCCGAATTGGATGAATTGAACTAATTTGGGGCATGTAACGAATTAGGCAATTGGTTTTGAGATTATCTGGGATTATGACATGTGTAGGGATAGTTGGAAATGGATGGAAAGTTTATTTGGAAGCCAAGTGATTAGTTAGTGTGATGGAAACACAAGGAGAAACAAAATCTAGTTGATAGGTGACTAAGTGGATCAAATTTGGCTCTACCTTAACTAAACTAAGAAGTGACCTTCTAGAATTAAATGGAGACTTAAGGGATTTAGGAAGTAACCAAATGGGTGGAAAAATCTGGAGAGGGGTTTGTGACACAAGGAGAGGGCTGGAGATGAGAGCTGCATGCATGGTTAGGTGAAATGCCACCTCACATCTTATCCCTTTAGCTCACTTCTCAGCCATGGATCAAAATGGGCAGCCAAAATATCTTAAATGTGAGCCCTTAGATGACTAATCCAGCTGTAAAGTCTAGGATTTGGGAGGCTTAATCCTCATCATGAGATTTGCTTAGATAGGCACCTCATCATCCATGCAAATCTGGCAATTAGTGCACCTTAGGGTATTTTTCCTTTTCTCTCCCTCATGTTGGTCGACCACCACCCTATAAATAGAGCTTTCTAAACTCCGTTAGAAGGAGAGAACACATTCCCTTTTGGAAGATACACTAGAAAACTCTCCCAAAACCCTTAAAGAGTTCATTTGTGAGCTAAGTGAGTGAGTTTAAAAGAAAACTTGCAAGAAGTTGGTTGGATCCATTCTCTTGAAATTTGAAGAATTTGTAAGTCCATATTTTAGCTTAACTTAAGCATGTAAATGGTTTATTGAAGTGATTGAACTATGTTTACTAGCATTGAACTCTTAAGAACATGGTTAAGTGACAAAGTGACATATGAGTAAGGTTGGTTTTAACTTATCTTGTAAAAATATTCATTATAATTATAAGAACATAGATGTAAGTTTTTAAGAAGCCAAATAGAGTATAGTAAAAAGATTGGCATGTTTTGAGTAGAAAAACTCCTAGAGCAGTGATCTCGCTCGACATGTGAGTCGAGCGAAGGTAAAATATGACTCATCGGTAGAGTTTCGCTCGATACTCTGTTCGAGCGAGTTCTAACCCGAGACTTTGCTTGATACTCGCTCGACATCCCGCTCGAGCGAGATGCTCTATTTTTTTTAGACTCAGGGTTTTTTTGGGAATAAAATCGGTGTTCCAAATGGAAAGGGTTATGAGTGAGAAACTCATATGAATAAGAGAGGAACCACTAAAAAGAAAACGAAGTACAAGAATAAGTTAGTCACGTCGTAATGGGGACGGCGAGACGTAACGCCCGGATGACGGACGTGCCGACAGGGACGGCGATACGTAACGCCTATCGTGTTATAAGAGTGTGATATTCACGGGGACGGCGATATATAAAGCCCGTGAAATTGATCAGAATAGCGGGGACGGCGAGACGTAACGCTCGTGAAACTGATCTGAATAGCGGGAACAGTGATACGTAATGCCTACAACGATATATGTATATGTTTTGTGTCAAGACAGGGACAGTGATACGTAAAGCCTGTGAGATTGACACCAGACTCATCACAACAGGGACGGCGAGATGTAACGCCCGGATGATTGATGAGTGTATGTAATAGGGACGACGATACGTAACGCCCACCAGTGATAAGAAAGAATAAGAATCTTTAAGAAAACGGCGTAATTTCGCATAAGAGTATGCATTCAGTTGAGTTAAGAAAAGTATCAGTTCGACAGTGGTGCATTCAGTTGAGTTAAGAAAAGTATCAGTTCGACAGTGGTCTTATGATGTGTACATTAGGGTAAATTTTTTCTAGTCATTCAGTGGTGATAATATTATGGTTGCTTTTTCTCTATTTCTTTTAAGCTGCTTATGTACTTACTGAGATTTCAAATAAAATCTCACCCTTTTGTGGTCCCATATTTTTGTGTGTATCAATTTTATACAAGATTCGATGACCAGCAAGGGGACAGCCCTGACGAGCCAGGAGACTTCGGGGAGTCTTGAGGGACTCTCCGACTATAGTCCTTATATGGACATTTTTTTTATTTCTTTCGGACCTCCTATCAGTATTCAACCTACTAGAGTTTGGAACCTTGACGCATCCACTTTTGCTGAGTAGAGACAACGTACATAATGCTGTTTAACCTTAGGACTTAATGGCTCGTTGTCCATGTGTGGAGTTTATGTGACTCCACAGGGACAACTACTCCAGCGAGATTTTAGTGTTAGTATAGATAGGTTTCGCTATGGGAGAGAATTCTTCGAGGTTAAGAAGGAAAAAGAGTGAGATGAAGGAAAGTCCTTTGGATGAATGTAATATGTTTTGCTGCTAACTTGCTACAATTTTGGTCTTGTGTATGTAAAAAGTACAATGTTAAGTTATAATTGAATGATGTAAATGTTGTGAGTTTATTTTCCATGTAATCTTTAGAAAGTTATATATATATATATAGACCAGATCTGATGCGAATTACGTGATATATGTCTTTTACTCCTGATAAGTACGAGGATGAGTAGCTAAATGTTACTTACCTAGACACCTTAATTTACGTTAAATCCCAGACGTAAATTGGGGACGTCACAAAAATTCACGGCTACTTCAGCATAAGGTGCAGGGGAGGAGTGAGTTGTTCCTAATCTCGTTCAGCGAAAATATAAATAACGGATGAGTTGAAAGTCATACGTAGAAAAGTCATTAAGGTTGACCTTGCGTTCACCCAAAATATGTCTTTTTGCAAACGTTGTTCTATATGCAATCTCGGCTTCAACTGTCATGAAATGTTCGAAGACAGTTCCTGGTGGTGTAGTTTCTGGTGGATGAAGAGGAGCTAATGTTTCTCCTAGCTGCATTGGTTCTGTAATAGGTTTGTCCTCTCTTGAGGGGTTCTCAAAAGCAAATTGGAATCTTTTTTCACTTTCCTCTTTTCATGTATCTCATTTGAATTTCCATGTCAATAAGATCAGAATAGAAACAGTCAACGTCATAACTGAAAGAATCTAATGATAGTAAAGACCATGACATTATCACCCCTCAGTATTAGCTTAATTTCACACACAATTCACTCACATTTATGTTCTTGCTATATGAATGAGATAGCCACAAAAATTAGACACAAATAAGTAGAATGAGTTAATTTAGGAATAACCACAAACAATTGGTATGTTTGAATAAACCAAAATAAATAAAGATCAGAAAAATAAATAAAAAGAATTATAATTTTTTATTTTATTTTTATTTATAAGTTTAGTAATGGGGCAAGTAACATACTTAGATGCATCTTAGTTCAAGCATAGCGTCACTCACAAAATAGTTTCAACAGAGTACACCCTCTTGTTTGCAACAGTCCCCATGGATGTTCACTCTTCATAGGATCTTCAATGTCAAAATTCATGTGAATGTGTAAGTGAGCAAACTTATATAAAGTAGCAGCTCTTTATTTATTTTTCCTTTCAATATATTTTTTGATAATATTATTCATGAATATTTCTTCTTGTAGATACTCATAAGAGATTGTTACTCACTTCAAAAGTCAAACTTTATGCTAAGGTTTAGATACGGGAATATCTCTTCCAAACACTTGCTTGCACAAATCCTTTTATGTCTATTTTTGTTACTCATTTTTTTTCATAATGATTAGAACAACGATTCTTTCTATAAGGATTTAAGGGATAGATTCGTGTAGGGTATTTGTCTTTTTTCCGTAATGATTTAACATCAACTTTTTCTATATTAATCAACAATTTGTGTTTGGAAAGGGAATTTTTTATTTATTATTGTATTAGGTTCAACTAGTATTAGTCAATTTAAGACTTAGATCCCCTCTATGGTGAACATCTCAATAAACAATATAAGCTTTAACTATAATATACATACATATAAGTTCCTCACAATACTTTGTAAATGAATTTTACTAAGATGATCCATAGGGTTAGTATTCACAAAGTGAATTACACAAAGTAAAGAATTGCATAAGTTCAATAATTTAATAAGTGAGAACACACGCTCAAAATTTTGACATATCAATCAGCACTTCAAAAAAAAAAACTTATACCAACCAAAATATTTCTATTTATTTATTTTTATTTAAAATTAAAAAAATAGAACTAAAGAAAATAAAAACAAAAAAATAAAATTCATGTCGCAGACTACTAAGATAAAATGCCTCTCACTTTATATCACACAGACACCAATGGTTTTTCTCAATAACTGAAATCTTAGACCATCTAAAGGTTTAGTAACAAGTCAACCAATTGATGTTCACACTACGACATTTGATAGTTTTTGCGGTGTCTAAAAATCGCAGCAAAACTCTTATAAATCGTGACAAAAATCCAACTGCCACAGTTTTTAACTCGCAGATGAAACGCAGGAAAATAAGCGCTACAAATTCTCTATTTCTCGTCGCTATGGTTTTGTTGATGAAATATTGGTTTTTGTCATGATCTTGCTGCCGAGAAAGCCGCTGGCGATAACTGCTGCTATAGTGTTCACACCAAGTAGATTTCAGCACTGCTAGTGAGCCATTAGACCTGCGAGTTACTACTCGTCGCGAAAAGAAGAAACTTTTGCGATCTCACAACCACAGCTTCAGTTCTCAGCAATACTGGGCTCGCCAGACCTCTACTTCACCCAGCGATGGATGGTGACTTTTTATGGCGTTCTCCTACCAGCCGTTTGATTTGCTTTTGTTGCCTACCACATTAGCTACATTTGGACTCTTGTCGCGTAAAAGAATCTGGACATCAACGGCGATGAAATCATTTTATGGAGTTCCCTGATGTCACCAGAGCAAGCAATTTACCAAAAATTGTCACAAAAATGTTGAAGATGTGGCTGAAGGTTATAGATGCGGCTGCCTTAAGGTCCAAAATGAAAATATTATAAATGTGGATGTCTTAAGGATGGAGGCAGGACTTGTCTCCCTGTTCCTCCAGCTATTCCACAATCTCTCCTTTTCTTTGACTGACTCAACTCTTTGTCCATGTACGTAAAAAAATGAAGAACAGTTTGCATATATTGTTCATGATTAATTTATGCAGTTGTGAGGTTGAACAATTGTAAACCAAACAAAAAGCCTAATATTAAAAACATCCACTAGTTTTAAACCTTGCTAGAGATGAAATGAATTGAAGTTGTGAAAACCATAAAATAATAAAAAGACCCACCGAGAAAATGCTGTGGACTCCCTGTTAACCTTGAGAAAACACATCCTCGAATGCTTTGGTATGAAGAAGAAAGACTTGCTGCAGCAAAAAATATTCAGCTCTTGATGAAAAAGAAGAGTACCTTATCGTTAACTTAGATATTATATAGATATTTTCCTGAAAATTCCCGCCTAACTAGCTTGAACCTTATCCCGTGCAGGTACGCTCTTGTTTGATCTGAAAAAGCATGGTTATGATGGACCGATGGCTAGTCTTGTTTAATGATGACCTATACTGCCTACAAGACAAAGACAAGTCTTGGTTGAACCATATTCTTATACATTATTGCATAACACTTGGCAGTTTTGAATACACGTGTATGGCTCATCCCATTTACAGTGGACAAGTACAATTATATATTTATGTAACTATATTAATCACGTTCACGCGACGGTCTACACCTATGCATAATGATGTCTAAAAAAGTAATGATATACTTATTTTATTATTTATATACTTACTTCTTATTTTATTATTTATATACTAAAAAAGTAATAATATACTTACTCTCATTTATTATTATTATATTATTTATTATTTTTTAAAATATTTTTCTAATTATTAAGAAAAAATTTAAAAAATAAATTATTTTTTATTACACTAATTTCGGTGAGCACAACTCGCAGAAAATATGTTTATTTACAGAGAATTCACAAATCCTGGTCTATTGGGAGATGTTTTCAACATGTATTTTTGCTAAGATTCAAGCTCGTTGCAAAAAGATCAAGATTCACTGTAATTTTCGTAGCTGCCGCAAAGATAATGAATGGAAGGGAATATCTTGATATTTTTCGGCCAATATCCATCGCAAGTAAACAAAACACAGCAAAAAAGGACCTTTTTTGTAGTGTCAGTAGTCACATGTTTCAAAAATACTATTTTAGACTCAACCAAGTCTCTAATAAAATGATATCTAACATCAATGGTTTGATTCTACAGTGTTGAACATGATTTTTTGAAATACTTATAGCACTAGAATTATCATAATAAACTATTATAGTATCTTGAGAAAAATCATAATCTTCAAACATTTTTTTTGTAATCCATAATAGCTATGTATAGCAACTACTTGTACCTATATATTTGGCTTCAACAATAGATAAAGAGATTGAGTTTTACTTTTTACTCATCCAAATTACAAGATTTCTACCTACATAAAAAGATCCATCAATAGTACTCTTCCTATCATCAGCATTCACAGCTTAATCAGCATTTAAATAACCAACAAGTGTTAGATTAGTGTCTTTAGAATACCATATCCCATAATCAACAGTTGTGTTAAGATATTTTATGATACTTTTTACTGCAATAAGATGAGATTATTTAGGTTTAGATTGAAATCTAACACACGCCCCAACACTAAAAGCTATATCGGGTCTAATTGCTGTGATATATATTAGACTTCTTATCATGCTTCTATAAAGAGTAGAATCAATGTTTTTACCTCTAGGATCATTACTGATTTTTACTAAAGTACTCATGGGAATGAGAGTATTGATTTTTCTTTCTATTCCAAACTTCTTAACAAGGTCTCTAACATATTTAGATTGTGAGATAAAAATTTCTTCTTTACATTATTTTACTTGAATACCCAAGAAAAAATTTCACTCACCAATCATTCTCATTTCAAATTCAAATTTTATTTCATCAGCAAAATCATATGCAAGAGACTCAAGTGTTGCTCTAAATATAATATCATCAACATACATTTGGGTAATTAAAAGCTGCTTACCTAATCTTCTTATAAAAAGAGTCATATCAACTTGTCCTCTAATGAAACCATGCTCAAGTAAATAGGCTATCAGTCTTTCATACCAAGCACGAGGTGTTTGTTCAGCCCATAAAGAATTTTCTTTGACCTGTATACATACTCGGGATATAGGTGTTTAGTAAACATTTTAGGTTGCTCAATATATACTTTTTCTTGTAATAATCTATTTAAGAAGGCATTCTTAACATCCATTTGATATAATTTGAGGTTAAGATGACAAGCAAGTGCAAGGAGAATACAAATAGATTCCAAATGAGCCACGAGGGCAAATGTTTTACCAAAATCAGTCCCCTCTACTTGCATGTGTTCTTGTGCAACTAACCTTGTTTTATTTCTCACAATAGTGTCATGCTAATCGGACTTGTTCTTGAATATCCACTTAATCCCAATAATTTTATGATTTTCTAGTCTATGAACTAATTTTTATGCATCATTTCTAGTGAATTGATGTAGTTATTCACGCATGACGTTGACCAAACTTTTATCATCTAATATTTCATCAACCGTCTTGGGTTCAACATGTGACAAATAGCACATAAAAGGAATCTGATTTAGAACTTTTTTCCCCAGTCTCATACCTCCATCTAGCTCATCAAGGATATTCTCCGTTGGATAATTTTGACTTTTGAAGAGGTTTCTTTGCCTTGTGCATCATTTTTCTTTGTTTAACTTGCACTTGTGAATCCTCTTCACTAGTCTGCACCAACACCTTCATATTTTCATGTTCCCTCATGGTAGTCTCAATTGAAATGTCATCCAAAACCATATTAAATGATTTCATAATAGATTTTGTACGTAAGTTGCAAACCCTAGAGGCCTTACTATTTAAATAATATCCAAGAAATACTCATTCATCACTCTTGCTTTTAAATTTATGAGTATTTTCTCAGGTTCTCAAGATATAACATTTGCTATCAAAGACTCTAAAGTACTTTATCGTGGATTTTTTATTTTTTCAAAAACCATAAGGTGTATGTTTGGTGCCGAGTCTTAGAATTACTCGATTTAAGATGTAATTTGTTGTATTCACAGCTTCTCCCAAAAAATATAGTATCATTTTCTTGTTGCTCAACAAAGTTTGAACCATTTATTGAATTGCTCTATCTTTTCTTTGTATCACTTCATTTTTTTGTGGAGTGATAGATGCAGAGAATTCCTGATATATACCCTGTTCATTATAAAAAGAAGTGAAATTAATATTATCAAATTTCCTATCATAATCACTATGTATTCTAGAGGTAGAAACGTCATTTTCTACTTTTAGTTTCTTGAATAGCTTCTTGGCAAGATCAAAAGTTTTAGATTTTTTTTTTTGTAAAAAATCATCATTATATACTTCTTTTCCAACAATACTTGGTTTGTGCTAGACCTATTAAATCCATATGCAATAGCTCAAGTGGCTGTGAAGTAAGAATATGATAAATTTTCTTGTGTTGAGCTAGTTTGCTTTCCTTCTTGGTATGATTCACACACTATTTTCTTGGCTTTAATAGCCTTGGGCAGTCCATCTATAACTTCTCTTTTTGAAATTTTCGACAGATTTCTAAAATTAATGTGCTTTAGGAGTTGATGTCGTAACTCAGATTCTTAAAGTAAGACTCTATGACAGTTCAATCTTGATGTTGTAGATACTCCGTAACAATTATCTGAAGTTCTAGTGCCTTTTAAGATCCACTCTTTGGTTTGGTTGTATACATTGTATTAATCTTTTGAAAACTGAAGAGAGAGGTCATCATCACAAAACCGACTAGTGCTAACTAAATTAACTTTAAGACCATTAACAAATAAAATGTTATGTCGAATAGGTAATTTAGGTATTTCGATACTCTATTTTCCTTATACAACAGCCTTGCTACCATCTCCAAAGGTCACGATACTTCCATAGGTTGGTTTAGCCTTCTTGAATAATGCTTTATCTTCAGACATGTGTTTTGAACATGCATTGTCCAAGTATCAAAGGCAATCTTCCATTAATATAAGTGTTGTGTGAGCAATAAGGTACATGACATCTTTCTTAATCACCCAATTTATTTTGAGTTTTAACTTTTTTTCATTTGCACCATTTTGAATGATCTTTTATTTATTTTGAAAGAAAAAATCTACTAGTTCACCAAGCTTGAGATTTATGAAATTGATTTGTTGACTCATATTATCAACTTGATTCACTAGACCATTTACTTTCCTTTTTGGATTTCTTTCACCTTCAATTTTCTTTATTTGGTACAAGGTAAAGCAATGTGGTTTTATATGATCAACAACTCCACAATTATGACAAGTAAGAATAAATTCACCTTCATACTTATTTTTCTTCATGATTTTTGTGATTGTTTTTTCATGCAGGTTTTTTGAATAAGTTGACTTAAGTACAACATGATCTTGAACATTTATATTTTGATTTATTTTAACAAAAACAATACATTTAGATGTAGTGGCAGCAGATGATGAGACTTGATAAGTGCGCGAAAGTGCACTCTAAATATCATAATATTTGATTAAATTGCAAATAATGAAAATAGAAATAATTGCTCATCTCATCTCTCATCTAAGCATCAATATTTACTTCAGGTTTAGTCCATCCTCGTTTAACGGAGTTCCATACTCATTCATCCAAAGATTTAAGGAAGATTCTCATGCGTACTTTTCAATATGAATAACTTTCACCATTAAAGTGTGGCGGGGTAGTTAATGACGACATATTTTCCAGGGGCATGGATCACACTACGGTAAGTAATCCACGTTCTGATACCAATTAAATTTCCAGTGTACCCATATGAATACATAAAAATGTCTACCTACTTACTTGAACAAATTGGTTAGATCTCAATCTTGTAATTATTTAGTCAATCAAATAGTAAAAGTAGGTAAATAAACTTGTATAATATAACGATTGGTTACGAAGAAAAACTCTTTAAAGAAACTCTTTATAAGTAAAACCCTATGAGGTAGCCAAACCCAGAAAAAAACAATTTTATTATTTGGAAATCAAATTACAAGTAAGTTTTTTATTACAAAACCTTTATTAATTGGCTCTCTTACTTGACCAGATAAACGACCAATTTGTCTTCAAATATTGGCTTTTACAATGACTTCTAATGGATGAAATTCAATCAACGATCCTCCAAACTTGGAGCACGATCACACTAAAGTAGAGATGAAAATAAGATAAAAGTTCTCAAGTAAATTTTCTCTCTCAAGCACTTGAAATATGCTCTCAGTCAACTCTAACCGAAAACCCTAGCAGAATTGTTAAACCAAATCCCTTTAAATATAAAGTCTGGAAAGAATTCCAATTGAGATAGAGTTTTGCTTATGGATAGAATCTGTGACAAAAAATTTTCTTGATAGATTGCTAACACTTTGAATTAATTCTTCTCTACAGTAAATGATTTATGTTCAACTTCTATTCTAGATGAGTGTAGATCCTTATAGACTCGATTTTTACATAATTGACTTATCTAAACAACCTTTATGATATCTAGATAAACATAATATTGTTATAGATAGAGTCAATAAATATTTACATTAATCCAAAATTACAAACACAATGATATGATAGATCTTATCATTTTAGTCACTAGGTCGTAGCCAAACTCTTGTAGTTACATTAGTTTTTTCTTAAGTACTCTTTAGAAAAATTGAAAAAGTTACTTTACAAAATTTTCAGACTTCTTACTATGATAGCCTCTAAAATTTTTAAATATTTATCCATAAAATCAGTTGTGATATCATTTGCAAGAATCTTTATAGCCGTTATTATATTTTTAAGAGAAGAAAACTCAAGCCTCCAATTTTGTCTTTGGACAAAATAAGATTCTCAAGGTTCTACCACAATTTGGATCTAAAGAAATAAAAAAAAGACTCATTTGAAACCTCATTTGAAAGTATTTGTGAGGATCAATTGGATGATTATCAAAATAGTAGCAAAAAGATTTTGGTGGGATTACGATCAATCATGCCTGATAAATTTACATGATTTTTTAGAAGAACCACGTGAGTTTAATTATTCTTCTTCCAAAATAAGTTATATCGTTATTTCAAATTCTTCATCAAAATTAGGGATGTAACCAGTCCAGTTCGGTCTAATTTTGGCCAATATATAGAACCGAATCGGTACCACCGATTTTTTATTTTGTAAAATCGATTACGTTCCAATTATCCTCCAAAACTAGCATTGCTAGTTCTGGTCCAATTTTTTAATTTTAATAAAATGAAAATTTCTAAGAGGAAAATATGTTTTTAAAAAAATCTAGTTTAAAGATTTACTCTATTGAAAAAATTGTAGTTTATTACAAAAATTTGTTTTGATAAAAAAATATATTATATAAAAAAAATTTATAATAAAAAAAATTGTTATATAAAAAAATCTGCAATAAAAATTTATATATAAACTTAAAGTAATTAGTAATAGTAATATAGTATTAGACTATTATATTATTATAAATACTAGTTTTTTTAATTGTTATATTGAGCTTAAATTATTATAACTATATTGTTGTAAAATTATAGTGATCGTATTAGTACCATAGTAATATAATATTGGTATTATGTATCATTATTTTATGTGATTGATAGACTACAGTAATAATATTATTACTATGGTAATCTACTAATGTATTATGTACTTATAAAAAAGTTGAGAATTTATTAGGCTATCAAAATTTATTCCTTTTTCTTTCTTCTTTGGTTCTTACTTCTTGTGATAAAATATTATTAATATATATTATGTTTAAAACATATGATCAAATAATTTTTTATGTTTAAAACTAGACTTTTATTCTATAAATAACATTAATTATATATAATTATAACTTATATTATTATATATTATATCTAAAATCTACATATAATATAAAAACATATTACATATATATTATTTAAAAAGTAATTTTAAAAACATAATTAATAGAATGGGTCCGGTCCAAATTTGTCTGGAACCGAAATTGGAATCGGATTGGTTCTTATCGATTTTGGAATTTTGGAAACCGGTCCTAGATTGAACTAATTCAAACTTGGACCAGTTCAACCAGTTTCGGTTGGCCCAAGCCGGCCTGTCGGGTACTTTGATGCCCTAGTCAGAATCTAAATTGATAATTGTCATTTTATGAAATAACACATGATGTAGTGAGAAAAATGAAAAAAGGAATTCATATACTTGAATTGAAGTGAATAATGTTGTTGAGCAAATGTTATGTTCTATGGTGAAAGAATATGACTATTGGAGAAATAGTTGTTAAAAAGATATTTTTGTTGGAAAACATAACTACTAAAAATATAGTCGTTAAAAAGAAGGCTGAAAACAATAAATCCGTTATAAAGATATGACCATTGAAAAAATATGATCGTTGAAAAAATATATGGGTTGAAAGAATATGACCATTATAAAAGAAAACTAATAGAAAATTATATATGTTAGAATAATAATATGAATGTTAGAAAATTAATGTGTACTTTTTTAGTAATTAATAAATATTCAAATTATAATTATAATTAAAACAAATAAAAAAAGTAAAAATCAATATTTTAATAGATAGATTTGGAAAGTTTGTTATTGGATATTGTTAAAAAGTGAGAATCTAAATTTATAAAATTAAATTTTTTAATTAAATTTTTGCCGAATTTTAACTAAGCCACTGCTAAGGCTGAAAACAACTAGGATGTATATGTCATGCGTGTGGGATGAACTAAAAGGAGCTTCCCTGTAGCATGGCTGAATTTATAATTAGATAAATGTTCAATAAATATTATATAATCTATTTAACATAATTATTTCATTTTATTCTATATTTTAAATATGCGTACAAAACTAATCTGAACCTTAATCCGAAATAAATAAATAAAAAGTTTCAGCCGAAAAACGAAGTGATATACGAAGTGGTTGTGTTGGGCTATGACGGGCGAGTCGCTTAAGTCGAATAGATGAACACTGGCTCTTTGAAGAATATTATTGGGCCTTCATATCTGTTAAGAACTTGAACCCATGTCAAATCAATCCATCCAAATTAATCAAAGCAAAACAATATTTATAATTTAATACGTACAAATTTTATATTTTTTTTATTTAAAAATAAATAAATTTAAAATCTATATAAAAATCATATTTTTAATGATAAATCTCTTCTTCTTTTTTCAAAAGAAGTATGAAACTTTTACAATTTAATATTTACATATTTTAAAACCGTATTATATCATTACTCTAAAATTACAGTTTACTCGGGAGTTTTTTTTTATAATTTATATCTTAAAATCTGTTAAATCGTCACTTCTCCTAAATTATAATGTGGTTTGATTTTAGAATTTGTGCTTTAACATTTTATTAAATTATTCTTTTTTTAACAAATTAACTAATTGAAAAAATAAACTTAATTATTAATTATATATTAACAAAATCCCAATGCGAGACTAATCAAGAATTATAAATTTACATTATTAATTATTAATTAGGATATGTTACTTCCAATGTAGGGAGAAGAACCTTGATGTGGCCAACCGGGGTGTCCGGCGGTGTTCGTCTGTTCAACTAATCGACTCGGCCCGTCATAGCTCAACTCACCCACTTCGCATATCACTTAGTTTTTGGGCTAGAACTTTATTATTTTTTTCGGATTATGGTTCAGACAAGTTTTAATGCTTTTAATTTTTTTTACTTAATAATTAAGAAAATAATTATAAATAAAATTATATAATTTTTTTAAAAAATAATGATTAAGAATATTAAAAAAAATAAAAATTTTAAATACATAAAAAAAAAATGAATAATAAAAAGATAATAAGCCTGTCATTACTCATGTATTGGAATTATCTTGGCTGAGTTGATTATTTCCTTCCAAAAACGTTTGCCAGCCTTATTGTGATTGGAGTTTGTGTGGTAAGACAGCTGATAGCTGGAATGATAATATAATACGTAGACGTTTCATCAGGGTGCACAAGATAGGTAACTAGACCTAGAGGCTAGATTGATGGAACCTCTCTCCACCAGATACTGCATTAATTATACTTATGACTGTATGAGAAGTGATATAAAGAAATTTTTTTATAAATAATTATATTTAATAAGGAATTGTGTGAATAATAATGAAATAATTTAAATTAAATTTTATATTTTTAATTTTAAAAAATGAAAAAAAAAGTTGAATAAAAAATATTATAAATTAAAAATATTATTAAAATATAATTTTATAAATTTTTTTTAGAGATTTAAAAAAATTATTTTTTTTTTTATCTGAAAGTTTAAAAATATTGTAATGATTTAATTTGAAAATATTTGTATTTAAATTATATATATTTAAGGAAGAAATGAAATTAATTAAATTAAATGAGATGAACAATTTTGAGAGGGTATCAAGCAATCCCTTATAAAAACCATGCCTTGGGCTTTCTCGATCCACCAAATTAGATATATAATCTCTGGATTAAATAAAGTTATAAGCAAAAGATCTCCCGACAAAATATAAAGCATCAAAGTAATCCTGTCGCTAATCTTGTCAATAGAAGAAGTTAAGAGGTGCATTATTTAATTTACAATGTTTTAAAATAATGCATGTTGTTCTATTAAAAAAATTCTAGGGCTACAAAAAACAAATATATATATATATATATATATAAACCAACAAAACAGATATCATTTCATATAATACGTTATAATTATTTTAATATTTTATAATAAAATTAATTTTATAATTTAATATATTATAAAATATTATGTCAATTTAAATTATTTAAATGAAATGTTATTGTGATTAAAGTATTTTAAATTTTGAAACAGTGATTCTGGTGCAGGTATCTTAATTCTTATCACCATCATTAAGAAAGTGAAATGAATGTATATATGATGGGGTCGCGGTTGTTTTATTTGTGAAAAGTATATGCCTTGACAGTGATTTTGCACCTTCTACAAGTCTTTTTGAACCCACCAAAGGGAAGATAGAAGTGTTGACCCCATCAAACTTTGACATTATTAACCAACTCCATTGATTAATAATCGAGACTCTTAATTTATAATTAGCTTATGCAAAATTTTTCCCCACTCACATGGGAAAAATATGAAATTTGATTGTAATTATCCAATGAAATGATATGCACTATGTTTGATTTGATTACTACTTTTGAAAAACATATAATCGTTGATATGAAATTTGAATTAATTAGCATATAAATTGTCGGCTTCACTAACATGATCAAAATCTAATTTCTGTAGAAAGAAAGAATATAGAATAATTACTTTGACATTCAGCCTCCGTTTGGATGGTGAAATAATGAGATAAAATAATATGAGATAAAGATATAATTTTAAATAAAAATTTAAAAAGTTAAATATAATATTATTAATATATTATATTTTAATATTATTATTATTTTGAAGTTGATTTAAAAAATTGAATTATTTTAAATATTTTGTATGAAAATTTAAAAATATTATAATAATGAAATGAGATGAGATAAGTTGAGATGATTTTTAAATCTAAATAAGAATGAGTTTCTGTTTGAATTTGAAATTTATTTCATCCTATCTCATTATTATAATTATTTTAAAATTTTCACATGAAATATAATAAAAAATTTAAAGAAATTATAATGATGAAATAAAATGAAATGATTTTTAAATTTAAAAAGAGTTGAATCCCTATTTGAATTTGAAATTTATTTTATTTTATCTCATCGTTATAATTTTATCAAATTTTTATATAAAATGTAATAAAGAATTTAAAATTTAAAATTTTAAAATAATAATAATATTAAAAAATAATTTTTTTTTATAATTTTTTATAATTTTTTATTTAATTTTTGTATTTTATCTAAAATTATTACATTATATTTTATCTCTAAATTCAAATCGGACTGAATGTTAGCGCCACATGCATGAAAGTTGTAGTCCATGGGTCATCGATCAAGATTGACGTCATATTCAACCCGCTTTGTAAGGAACAGAAACCATGTTTTGTGGCATAATTTCAGGTTGGATTCATTCTCGCGATCAAGACTGATCCAATCGAGCATCGCGATTTGCAAATGGCTAGCAAGCTTAATTCTAATTTCTAGTTCCAGGTCAAATATTGAGACTGACCAACAACAGGATTGTACGCACTCAAGTTACCCATAATTCTCTCTCTGTCTCTCTCATCACGTAAGTACAAGGGAATTGATAATTCTATTCTGCAGAGTCGCAGACTGCAGTAATTCTTTGGATATCGTGCGCGGAAGAAGTACGAGAAATTCAACATGAATAATATATTAACTTAGGACTAATTTATATTTAAAATTTATCTTAATTTATCTTAATTTTATTATTATATTATTATAATTTTTTTTATATAAAATATAATTTTTTATATAATTTTTTAAATCCCAAAATAATAATAATACATCTTTTTTAAATTCTAATATATATTTTTCAAATTTTAAAATAATAATAATATTAAAAAAATAATTAAACTCATCTTAATCCATTTTATTTCTAAATTCAAACAAGATTTTAAATCTATTTAGATTTAATTTAAACAGCTCATCTCAATTTATTTTAAATTTATTATTATATATTTTTAAATTTTTATATAAAATATAAATTATAATATAAACTTTTTCAGTTTTTAAATAATAATTAATTTAATTAAAAATTTTCATTTCAATTTAACTCTTCTTAAATCTAAATCCAAATAAAATCTTAAGGTTGGTAATAGACCTAGCTAGCGCTACCAGGCAGGTATCGATATCTAGCCATATCTTGTAAGTGCACAAATTAGTACAAAAAAGGACGCGAACGTATATTTACTGTACTATAAGATGATAATATATGCACATTTTTTCATTAAATAATAATAATAATAATAAAAATCAAATATTTATGATGAAAAAATTATTAGCGATTACAACATACTTTCAATGTCTAAAATAAACTTTTACAACTAATAAATGATAGTAAATAAATAATTTTTTATAATTTTTTTTATCATATATATATATATGTATATATATGTATATAAATGTATTAGGGAATGAAACTGTACATAGTTTAGCTAGACATGCTTGAGAGGCGAAAACAATTCAAATATGTTTGAATGGTATCCAGACTTTATCTCTCACATTATTTGACTTGATAGCTGTGTGTAATTCATTATTTGAATAAATGAAATTCCAAATTTCCAACTTCTAATTTCAAATTTTAATAATCGAATCAGAACATCTTGATGATCACTATCAAGGTTTTTGATTCGTGGTTCTGAAATTTATTTATAGATCAAATGTTACGTAGTACCAGAAAGCTTTATAACTACATACTCCCGTCTAACTAACACGTGATTTAATTATCATTTTTATTTTTTTTATTTAAACACACATATTTTAATACTATAGTAAATGACAAATCACATATTGATTTAAGCGAAAGGAAAATGCACCACCAAGAGGCGATCGAGAGCTACTCCTGAGACATTTTTCCGATTCAATTTTTTTCTTTTTTATTTAATGATTAATAAATAAATAATTTTTTTTTTAATAATGTGATTTTTTGGCTGCAACTATTTATCAATATATATATATATATATATATGTGTGTGTGCGTGTGTGTTGGCGCGAGCATGCCAAGTATAAATATAATGAAGAACAATAGAGGGGCCGAGGTCCTTTAAATTAAATGACATAAGGATTGGTCTAAAAGAGAGAATTAAATTCGAATCTTCCAACTCTTATATAAAAAAAAAAAAGGAAAATAGAAAATAATACTACAAAAGGAACTAAAAACATGACAAATACAAAATGTATAGATGGAAAATAGAATTTCCGGCCTTTTTCTTTTTAATCTGTAAGTCTTTTTTTTTTTTTTTTGTGTGTGTGGTATTTTTAGACCTTTTTTTAGACGTATTTTGTTTTTGTTTTTTTCATTTTTAATAAATTACATGATATTATGCAATGGTGTCATGTCAAGAGAGTCATTTGAACAATAAATTTTAGATAGTCCAATAACAATATCTTAAAAAATTCTTTTCCTAACATGATATTGTTATGAGTTCTGCTTATTTTATAAATATTTCCAGTAACTGCGTACCATATAAATCTTTTCCAATCTTATATGTTTTTTGAGAAATCCCATGATTAATTTTCATAAAATAATTAAGAAATAAAATTAAAAATTCTCACATGAGTAATGGGTTTGAAAAATGAGAAATAATATATACACAACACATTTTATAAGATTTTACATAATATACATTATAAAATAAAAATATTTTTGTAAAGTAATGTTGAGTTTATAAGGTAATTTATAAAAATACTCATTCTTTTACAATATTATTATGTAAAGTATTGTGAAATATATTATTTATTTATCATTTATCATTTTTCTTTTTTCTTTATATTGTTTGCTTATCATTTTTCTTTAAAAATAACACTGTTATAAATTAATCTTTGTTCCACCATCTTCCTACCATCTTATAAACGTGGCTAGCGTAGCCTCTATTAAAGGGTAGTCTTTGTTTTATATTATTTAAAAAAATACTATTTATAATTTGTTTTATCATCATATTTTTATTATTTTCTAACATGATATAAATAATTCAAAAAAATGATTTATTATCCATTACTCATGATTCAATACCTCAAGAGGTGTTCCAACTTCCAATATGCTTTACAAGTAGACATTGTTTTGGTTTTCTAATATTTAATTCCTTCTCAACTATTTCAACCATTGTTGGAACGGTGACTTTATTTATGATTAAATTAAGAGTAAAGTTGGGGTCTGGATTGGTTCAGAACTCAGTTTTGCACCATCAAATAATATAACGCCACGTAACGTGTCCATTTGAAGAAACCATGGGGGTACATCCACCGAACTCAACCTCCCCTTTCCCCAATTACCCCCTCCCAAGCTTTGCGATTCTCTCCCAAATTTACAAGTGATCTGACCAGCCTTCTTTGTCCGTGACCAGCAACCCGCTGAATACTTGTTGGCGACAAAGACCGGACGTGACCTTGATGCCGACGAGAGTATTCCCTTCTCATCTTTTTTTTTTTTTTTTTGGCATTTTCTTGTGATTAGGATTTTAGTTTTAATTACTCCTAGAAATTAATTTCTACACAAAACTGATTTGTTGGGCTTGAAGGAGAAATCAAAGGGTTGAGGTTTGCTGGGAGAGGAAGAAGTTGAGGCGACAGTTAAGATAGTTGGAAGTTGAAGTTGTGGAAAGTAGAGGCGAGGAGGGAATGCGTTTGTAAAGGTGGGTGGGTTTTAGCCTTAGGCCAAGCATTTGGAGCTCTCCAAGAGCTATGCTTTCAGAATTGAACCTTGGGGGCCTTTGTTCTTTTTCGTTGGGAATGAAATTAGCCGTTAAGCATTCTCTTCAAGGAAAAAAAAAAAAAAAAAAAAGAGATGAGAAGGAATACCCTCGTCGGCGTCGAGGTGACGCTGGGTCTTCGGTGCAGGCAAGCATTCAGCAAGTTGCTCGTCACGAACATAGAAGGTTGGTCACGGCATTGGTCACTTGCAAATTTGGGAGAGAATCCCAAACCATGGGAGGGGAGAATCGGGGGAAGAGATTGTGGTGGAAAATTCGAAAATATAACTTATATTTTTAAGATTTATAGTTTATAATTTAAATAATAAATTTTATATTTTAAAAATTATTTATTATTTGATAAATAAGTATTTAAAGTATTTTTAAAATTAATTATAATAATTTTTTAAAAATATATAGTTATTTGTAGAAATTTTTTAATAAAAATTTTAATTTGATATTTAAAAAAAAAATTGAGTTTTAATTTTTTAACTCATTAAAACATATTTTATAAAATTATCAAATATATATTTTTTTTAAAAATACTTTAAATTAGTTAAAAATATTTTTTTAATATTCAAAACGTAATTCCAAATATATTCTTAATATTTTGATAGATCCACCTCCATAATTTCTTCAAATGAACAAGCTACGTGACCTTATATCATCCGATGATGCAAAACTCAATTTTGTACCAATCCGAAACCCCCAAGTTACCCAACTTTACCCTTAAATTAAATATTTCAGTATCGCTTTTTTCTACACGGTTGTATTATTGTATATTAGCTGTCAAATAAATAATACAACACATTCATATTTTATTTCAGAGCCTTTTACTAATTACTAAAAAAATATAAATTATAAACTAAACTCTATAAAACACTTCCACAGGCCCTCACGTTCCTCTCCCCTTGTTTTCTTATGCGCACACGCTCGCTCTCTCTCTCTCTCGCTCTCTCTCACGTACTCTGTTTCAGTACCTTCCGTTCTTCTACCATTTTCCCGTTCTCCAAGTCCAACTGATTTCATTTCTCGGAAAAGATTTCAGAATAAATATATATTTTTCCTTAGAAGCACTATATGGCAGCCAATTCCATGATTTCAGCGAATTTACGTTCGTAGTTTATTCCGTGATTGCGGTGTGAACTGGGTACGTGGATTTTGCATAAAGATTAAAGTTCACAACTTTGCACCCAAAAAGCTCTAGCTAGCACTTGTCTAAAGTAATAGACCGTGAGAAAAAGACGAAGAAAAAGAAAGAGTAGCTTGTTTTTAGGTTGACGGGAATAATTATAGAAACATCAATACAGGACATTTTTCTATTGGTTTCGATTAGAGTTTCGCGTAGATTGGGGAATTTCTGAGGTAGGTTTTGAAGGGTTTGGCTTAAAAAGTTGTAGATGATCGTGAGTTCCTGTTGCAATGCAGACTCTTAAGTACTCTGTAAGTTCTCAAAGCTTTAAGCCTTTCATTGTTAATTTATTTCCTCTCAATTTCTCGCTTTTTTTTTTCTCTTTTTTCCTCTCAGTTTTGTTTAAAATTGGGTGCCAAAATATCTCTACCAATGATGCCCTGTTAACCTTCTGATCAAAGTACTTCTGCTGCTGCTGCTGCTGCTTTTCTTCTTCTCCTACTTCTTCTTCTTCTTCTTCTTCTTCTTCTTCTCTCTCTCCCCCCTCTTTTTTCCTCTTCTTCGTTTTGAATGATCGAACTGTTGGGCTTGTATTATGACATTGTCCGTAGTCCACACATACTATCGTTTTGTCGAACAGCAAGTATTCGTTAACGTGTTATTAAGGCTATTAATAAAAATGGGTAGCCAAATCATATTCGCAAACTGGGATGAATTTACGGGCTCCTTCATGCCTAGTTGAATATTTAATCTAGTCCGATCAAACCCATGTTTTTTACGATTTGTTCCGAAACATACCCACAAAAGGTTTTATTTTATTTTTTAATAATTTAGTATCATATAAAGAAACCCAATTAATTTCCAGATTGGCTTGTCGGTGTGGTGTGATTAATAAAATCATGGATCCTTGGCCTATTCGAAAGAATTCAGTGGAGAGTATTACTGATGAAATAGCTCTGGGAATTATAACTTTATTATATTATTATATATTATACATACTTGATTTTGATTATTTGTATTATATTAATGCAGTGTAGGCAACACCGTTCTTCGTGGATTCATGGACCTGTTGTTTGCATTTGATGATATACTTTTTAATTGCGTAGTTGTAAGAATAACATTAGATATATGTATATTATATGGTGTTTTGAATTGAGGGTTAACCTCTGACCAAAACATTGCATGTCTGGTTTTTTTATGATATGAACTTCAATAATGTTGTGATATTTTTTTTTTGAATGGTTTCGTGTACCATCCATATAAAATTCAATTATTTTAAGATTTGGTGTCAATGCCAATATAATAAATAAAATGCTAAAAATGGCTGAGCTCTTACTAGGATGCTTCTTAAAGTAAAGTCAATTACATTGGATGGTCAGCTTTAATTATTATTACCTTGGCTATTGCCAATTTGCCGCACGGGTGTTCTGCAGTGCATGTCTGGATGTTTTATGCCTTCCTTAATAGGACTAGGATTGGAACACTCGAGCATGTAACCTCGGGGTGAGAGACAAAATTCACCCAGCATGAGGTTTCAATTGGACTTCTATTAAAAATTTGATTTCCCTCATGAATATTTGATTACATGTTTCCTGGGTTTTTGTTTGATGATGGGGTACTCCCCCATATGCATTTCAGTCTCATCTTCTGTCTCTTTTCTGCTGCCTTGTGTGATAAATAGAAAAAGAAGAAAAAGACATAAGTTATGGTACTTTGGAAACCCTTTAGTATATGTTATAGACTTTGATCTAAAGATTCCAATCAAACATTCGCATAATGAACTGCTCGGGATAGTCTGGTGCAAGTTTCCAACAATCAGGGAAAATTTCACTGATGGCTTGTTTATGCAAGTTGGTTGCCTTTGTTGCCTCTTGTCTTGTTATTTTCTAGACTCATTCTTATTGCTATTTCTAACTAGGGAGAACAAGGGTTAGAATTAGGAAGGATGACAGAGCACAAAAGGAGCCCCTGTTCTGTTGAGCAAAGCAGTCTTACTTCTCTTGCATCCAAACGACATAAGGCTGATCTGTCTGCTAAGGTTTCTTCTGCGCTGTCTCCTTTTTTTCCCCTGCTGTCTTTTTGTTGTTGGAATATGGTCTCCTTGTAAAAATATGCACGACGTAAAGTGGGTAGTTACCAAATATAAAAGGAATGCTGAAAGGTCAAGTGCCTTAGTAGCCACGTTTGCTAAATTATTATGAAGAACATCTGAATGCATTTCTTAAAGATGGTTGAGAATTCAACCGCCTCCCAGTGCAGTTTTGACTCCTTTTTGAAGCTGGTTCAATCTGTATGAACCCAACTACCGCTTGGATGTTATCCAGATGGAAGTAGCATACTAGGGATCTATCATTCACTTTGATATCTGTAGTTTTCTTATGCTATAGCTTCTATTTGCTCGCTTTAACAATAGGAGAGGAAGGAGAAGCTCGGGGAGCGAATTGTGGCTCTACAACAGCTTGTTTCACCATATGGGAAGGTAAACATGGAACATTGATCTTTTTAATTAAATCATGAGTCCTATTAAAGGACTGACCTAGGAAATTGACTCTATGAACTTCTCACTGCCATTCATCTCCAATAGAGTCTATGCAAATTCTTTTAACATACTGTAATTACCGTAAAGTGAATGCCAATGGGGGCTGCCCCTAGAGAAAAAAAAGAAAAGAAAAGGGATGTTATTGGGGTCATATTTTGCTGTATCTTGTATGATAGAGTTGTTCACCATTGCTGCCTTTTTTTAAGCTTTTCTGATTTCACTGCAGACGGATACAGCTTCTGTCCTTTCAGAGGCAATGGAATACATACAGTTCCTTCAAGAACAAGTTAAGGTCTGGCCTTTTCCTGCTTTGGCTTTCTGAACTATCATCAGCAGCCCAAGTGTTGTTCCCTTGGAAACTGTTCAATGAATGCAACAATGTTTGTGGTGATAGCATTTGAAGTTTGGAAGTACTGATGTCTTGTCCATATTTAGTTGACATTGAGAGATATGTATCTATCTTATTTTCTGGAGATGCGAGTTTAATTTCATTGCTTTTGGGTGCTTTCAGGTGTTAAGTGCTCCGTATCTCCAGAGTAACCAAAGTAAAATGCAGGTGAGCATGAGGCAGCCATGAATTGAATGGCAATAGGATATAGTTAAACATGGAATGGCCAAACTTTTTTTTATTTCCCCCCAATCATCTTTGATAAAAGGGTGTTCGATGGTACCTTCAAATGGTAGTAATACACTGTGTAGTCGGAAACCATGGACACGAAAGTAGTCATTCTGTGGTATAGAATAATCTAAACAATATTTACATAAATGGTGAAAGAAAAATTATTGCAACTAGTCATGGCTCCAACTTTATGGTTATTGGGTCATTTAAAAGAAAACTGCTATAAACACAAAGAGATTACACAAAAATAAATTTACAAATTAATGTGATTCATGTAATCTGTTAAATCTACTTTATACTAAAAGTAATTTTACAATTTGATGTATTGCATCATGTTACGTCAGTTTGTAGTTTTACTTTTGTGTAATTCTTTTGTGGTTAAAGTATTCCTATGCCCTTTATTCCAATCAGCTAAGTGCCGTTGGTGAAGAGTTATGAGTAGAATTTTAAAGGCATTGGTTATTCTGTCTCCAGGACTTCGGACCAAACAGTTTGAGAAGCAGAGGTTTATGTCTGGTTCCCGTTTCTTGCACTGAGGGAGTTGCTCAAAGTAATGGGGCCGATATATGGGCCCCCATCAAGACAACTTCTTCTCCCAGATTTGAGAAGGCTATTTCTCAACTCCTCTGAGACATTGTTACTCAGGAGCCGAAGCGTATTGAAATTTGATGTAGCCAGAGTGGTGGTGTAAGCTGTAAAGGGCAACCAACCTTTTACTGTGCAGCAAGGTTTTGTCGGGGCAGAGGCAAATTTGTGACTGAAAAATATCATCAAAATGCCACCATTGAAATCTGGGATGTGAATGGGCAATCTTTTACACTGTCTGAAAGCAATTTCCTCACCGTCCGGATTTTTAAGATGGTAATGGTAGAAGCTTTCTATGTATATTTAGAAACTTGAGTTGTACAAGGATGTTGAACAACAAAGCAATGAATTCATGGAGCTGGATATATATTAATTTATATAAATTCCTTCCTAGGTTGAACAGAAGTTCCTGCTGGTATGCCATTTATCGAAGACATGTTTGAAAGTGCAGGGGAAAATATAATTTATAGTTTTTAGGATATTTATAGTTTATGTCATAAATTTTACTGTTAAAAAATAATTTATTATTTGATAATTATATGTTTAAAGTGATTGTTGTTTGAAAAATAAATTAAAATAAGTTATTATTTGATAATTATTTCAAATATATATATATAGTTGTTTGAAAAATAAATTAAAAAAGTGATTTTTGAAATGAAAATGACAGTAATTTGATTTTATTAAGATTATGATCATATCTTTAAAAATTTGAAAGTTGTAACTATTTAAAAATTACACGAATAACTTTCGTCCATTGATACTATTTTTAAAATTGATATTTCGTTTTGCATTATCCAAAAAATACGCTCATAGAAAATAATTAAAATGATAATTTTTCTCAAATGTTACTTTTAACTTATTTGAGTTAAAAAAAAAATACTATAATTTGTAACATCCAACCAATTTAATTTTTCATTAAAAAACCTTTAAGGATTAAAACACTTTTTAAGACTCTTAACCCAACTTTAAAAAGGCCGTAATGGCTAATGGCAATCCAAAGTCTTATTGTTGTGCTTGCCGGACTCGTAGATTTGAAACTATCATGACACCAGAACTGGGAACATGGAATAGTAGAAGAAAAATCATAAATTTTAAAATTGAACTTTGCTACTCATCATACTACACTATACACTACACACCACACGTTTTTATTTTTTATTTTTTTAATTTTATTCCTCCTAAACTATTAGATTCTTCTACTTATCATCAATACATCACACATTTAATAAGAAAAAAAAACATAGAAAATCATGTACGGTGTGCGGTATGTGAAATTAGGATGATGAGTATAATTTTTCTTTAAAATCATAAACATAATGGAATAGTGACTAGTGAGTCCGTAAACTATACAGGATAATAATTTGTTGGGTCTTTCACGGGCACGGAATCTTCCGCCTAGTATGCTATGTTTTAGAGAGGCATCTGTCATTGATACGATTGATTTATCTTAACTCACATCTATTGTATTTAATGACAGCAATATGAAAGTAAGTTGTTTCCATTCTTCTGATATACTAAAAAATATGCAAAAATGGGTCCGGAGGTTTGAAATTATAATGATACAGACTCGAGTAAAAACACAACAAAAATAAACCACTCAGTTTGCTGATGTGGGCTTAACCTTCTCTCGCAAGAATTGCAGTATATGTTCACGTTTCCAATTGTCAATCCTGTGAACGGGGAAAAAGGTTCCAATAAGAGAAGTTCATAGAACTTAATTCTTTTTTCCTCTTAAGGATGCAAATAAAAGATCAAAGATAGAATTAGAATTAACATTGTAGTCCATATTCATTTGCAAAAACCTAAAACAGGACGCTTATAATTTTAATGCCAATATTGGGTTACATCTGATCTCAACTAAAATGTCACTTCTTAAGGTATGGATTTAGGTATCTACCAATACATGATCAAGTCAAGATCCGTTAGTTGGGTCTTTGCTCTAACCAGATGTTTTAAAGAAATATATTAACAAGGTTCAGACCCGTGACCTCTTGATCTGGAGTCAAATGTTCTACCACTGAACTATGGACCCTTTGATTTTCACCCAGACATAGCGTGCTAAAATGAAATGGGTAAGGTTATGAATTCCAGACTCCCTGACAAAGTTAAAGACATGGCAAACCAGGCACTCTACAATGATAAAAATTTTGGGAAACAAATGTTTCCGACACTTGATCTGTCCACATGCCAGACAGAAACCATCAGCCGGGTAACCTAGAGGTCAGTCTATGGTTCATGACAGACTGCGGACAAATGAAAGGGGAGGGGGGGTATGACGGTAACCAAGCCGCAAGATTTTATACATCTGGCGGTCAAAGAACTTTCAGCATTATCACTCTGTTATCATCAACCAGATCAAGCAATTGTCTTGACAAAAATTTCTCTCCATCCATTGAATAGAACAGTGCTTAATGCTAAACAGTTAACACTAACAAAAATAAGCTAACCTTATGGTTTCTGTGTGTTGTCCTGCATTGTCCAGCATGATCAGCTTCGGTGGAGAATTGAAAATATATTGAACTTTAACTGAAGGGAACTGATCCTTCTCTTCTTCAATGAAGCCCACAATTTCAGGATAGAATACCAGTTTCCTCATGCAGACCTCCAGTACAGCACCAGAATAGGTAATCTGCAGTTCCACGAAGTTAATTACAGAATACCATCTTAAGCCAAAACTGGATTATCGACAATGATGCACCATGCTTTGAATGGCCTCAATAACCCTGAAATTAACCAGACTTCTTTTCAATTATAGTTTTCTGACTCCTAGGAAATTATCTAAAAAACTAGTATCAATTATTTAATATAAGTACGAAAATGGACAAAGCAATCCTTGTGAAGCCAAGATTGCATTCCACAAGAACTTTTGGTTTTTTTTTTTTTTACGAGTGAAAATAATCTTCAAGATTGCATGTCATGAAAGCCGCAGCATGTAAACAGCTCTTGGACTGCAGTAACAAGAGTTCTAGAATATTATCAAAACATTCTAGCAATGGGACATTTAGATCGTATTGGTAAATCTGTGAGGATGAACATGCTTGAAAAAAAAAAAAAAATTCCATGGCACTGAGCTTATCAAGATGCACAAAAAGGTCAAGAAAGAAAAAAGGGACTGCCATTAGCAGTGTTTTTTATTAAAGCATTTTTATCATTAAAGCATTTGGACTAAAAACTTAAAAACTACATTGATTATTCATAATTCAAGGAAGAAAAGATGCAAAAAGAGTGGAGTGAATAAGCAAAAAATTGAAGCCACAGTGGGTCACCCTTTACCTAACAGATTAGCCTGTCGTTTCATCCACATCATTTTTTATATAACGAATCCTTTGACTTTAAGACAGATTTAGGATTAGCAAAATCATAAAAGGTAAATAATTTATAAATGCAAATCATAACTTTTAGCTTCTAGAAACTTAGAAATCTTATCATACCTTGCTCATGGAATCATCAGAATCCTCGGTGCAACACTTCAAACAGTCTGATACCAAATCTACAACCAAATTCAACTTTAGCATATCTACAACAATGGTAAAAGCAACATATGCATGCAGAACTTTTTTTGATAAGTCAAAAGCAACACATGCATGCAGAACTCTAAGAGCATAACCTAAGTCCAAATAGAACTGTAAGTGTTGAGGAACAACCTAATCACCAAATCTATAAATCTTGGTCATTTTCCTCATAAGAGGCATTCACATCCCATCATCTATTCTCTAGTCAACAGCATGAGACTATGGAATTACAAGTTCTATTTGTAAAAGACTTTGTTACAATTTTTTTTTTCAGTCTATTTGAAGAATAAGATGAGTCTTTAGCATTTATCGAATTAAAATTTTCCACCAGAAATCTCTCTTACAAAATTTTCTAGAGAAAAGTTTCTGTTGAAACAAAACAGAGACTTAAGATATTTATTTTATAGGAGCCAAGTGTCCGAGACAAAGTCCAGACTAAACCTTGGATGCACATGCCTTTAGCAAGGAGTTTTTAACAAGTGAACCTTGGATAATTCAAGGGGAACTACAAATCCTCCTAGTCTAATGGCTCCAAGAGTGTGAGTGCAAAGTTTCGAACCCACTATATCTGATTTACACGGGTCGCCTCAAGACCACTTCACGACCCCTCGGGGCTGTAAATCGAGCATGATACCACGCCCCATAAAATTTCGAAACCCAGAAAATCACATAATTTAATAGTCTTCTTACAGCAAAAACATGAATAAACAGGAATACTAACAGTACATGAACGAAATCAGCATTCCACTACATGCAAAAGAGGGGTAAATTACCTAAAATAACAAATCTCTATTAGAAAAAAAAAACTATCATAGCAGAATCTTGAAACCCAGTGAATTAAATAAATGCAGATCAACAAAAAGTGCAACTTGTAAATACAAAAACTCGTATGATTCTCAGAGAAAGCTATCATTCAATAGAAAACATACCCACCGATCATCTTGTAACAAAATGAATTTTTGGTTAGATTACCTTGATCCTTAACATACTCAGCAAGAGTATTACAATCGGAGCAAAGAGCAAGCCCAGAAAAACCTAGATCCTCGCACTCCCTTGAGCTCAGTTGCTCTTTTGTGAAGCCAAAAGATACAAGAGAAAATAGCAGAATCAAAGAAAATATATAGATCGACAACCCCATCTCTCTTGATATATCTAATTCTCCGCGTCAAAGACTTTCCCACTTCTCTTCCCAGCTCCAAGGATCCGGTGAATTTCGTGAAAAGGTTTGGGTCAGACCTAGAGTCCAGACATTTGACACTGCGGTTTCCACTTTCCAGAGAGACAACCAAAAACGGTGACGCCAGCCTGCGTTTTGTCTGCTATACGGTGTCGTTCAAGTTCCACAAAACAAACAGTAGCCACAGATCGCAACATATATAACGTAAACAGTAACAGTAACATGTGAGGGTGGGTGTTCCGAATATGACTTGACTCTAGCACCACTCTAAGAGTAATATTATTATGCCTCTCAACCCACCTACTCTTTTTTTTTTCTAAGCCTCAATCAACCTACTTAATATGCTTTTTAGTGTAATTTTCAATTTTCAATTTTTTTTTACATTTTTTTGTTTATTTTTTAAAAATGTATTTTTTAAACATGTTTCAATATTTTTAAAAAATATTAAAATATAAATACAATAATAATTACTTTTTTAACTATTAATTATTTTTTTAAACGATATTTAATATATGAATGATCAAAAGAAAAGAGCAAACTGAGATGAGTTAATTACATTTTTCACCTTTCTATATAAAGGAAATGGATTCATCATCACCACCCACCTCTCTACTTCATAAAGCAAATCCCTTGAAATTAATCAGTTTCTTTGTAAGAAGTACTTGTGTATTTGAGATTTGTCTATGTGCTAATAAATACCATAATTGATTGATTATTATTTTTATATATTATTCAACCATTTCATTATATCTTTCAGATTTCATAAATACTAAAGTTTTATGATCAACAAGACTTGAGGAGAAAAAAATCAGTGAATTTATTTCACATATTAGTTTTTGTTTACATAATCATAAAGCAAACAATTCGTTGAAATATATACATAAAGATATAAGTTTTGATCACATTTCTCTCTTCAGTATCAAACTGATAATTAGTCATGCAATTATGCATCTATTAAGACTGCATTTGAGTACCGAGGTTATCTTAGATAATCTGAGTTTATCTTTTATGCAAGTCGGACCATAGCATACACACTGCCCGTTCATTGATTATTAATACATTTTTACTTATAAAAAAAAAATAGCATACACACATTTTTCTTTTGGGACGAACAATGGCACTGGATGATTACGCGTAGGCATTCCACTCCAATAGGGTAAAAAACTTGATGACCAGTTTTGTTCATTTCACTCGAAATGGTTTTTTCTGCTAAAAAGCTGCCTACTTATTCTAGGTGATATGAATTGAGGCATTTTCCCAATTTTCTGACAGAATTGGATGGTCCAATTTTGAGTGTAGACCTCTCTCACATGAACATTTTAAAAGCTGCGTGCGTCTACTTCTGTATATTAGACCATCCTCCATTTGAGTCAATAAGTTGGGAGAGAAACCCAACTGGAACTTCATCACCTAAAAATCCTTTAGTAGCAGAAGAGTTTGAAAGGAGATCATCAGCAGCTGCACAATACATTAACCTATGGCCTTGAATCTCAATAGATTCCAGGAGTAAAAGTTGATGGATTTTTTGGGAAGAGAAATGACGGGCAATGAACAAAGAGCAATGCTACATACAGTCTCCAAATGGAGACTCTGCAATATAATTTTAAAAAAGTTTAAAATTATAATAATATCTTTTTTAATATAATTTTTTCCTCTTTTACCCTTATTTATCAATGAGATTGCAATGCAGCCCTCCACTCAGGACTGCAAATAGAATTTCTCATGAAGTATGAAAACAAATAAAAATAAGAAAGGATACGATTTTAGTTTCAGGTTCCAAAAAGTTCTTTCATTTATTTTTATTTATCAAAGGACTGAGATCTGCACATTACATGAAAATGATTACACAAATATACACCACCAGTTCTCTCCTAAAGAACCCGGGTGCGATTACATTAAGAATACAAAGGAACTTTTGTGGCTCTACATGTGTTTCTGTTCATAAATAATACAGAAAAAAGCTACAAAACCTATGGATAAGTATAAGGGAAACTCAACCTTGGTCGCCGAAAATGTTAGCTGTTTTCTTGAGCTACAGGGGGAGAGGAAGGAGCAATATCAGCCCCACCAGAAGTATTAGACTTGGTAAACGAACGTGCCACCTCTAACATCACTTCCACCTCTTTCTTGTACTACATTAAGAGCATGTAGAGCATGTGTAAATATCAAAATGCCATATTATCAGCTACGAGTTAAAGTCCATCCACTTTTTGATAGACAATGCACAATTATGAGCAATCAGAAAAACCCAATAGAGAAGGCTTCAATCAAATATGTACCAACCTCGTTGATAGCCCCCGACTTAATTTTGGATTGCATCACACACCATTTCTTAAAGTGAGCGCCTGCCCAAATTACCACCAATTCTATTAAAAACTAACTTCCTGAATAGGGAGAAAAACAGTGTTGAACGAAGTGATAGGAAACTAGAAGCATTTAAATCTTGCCACAGTATGCTGCAACATTTGCAAATTAATGTCAAACCCATACGCACAGCTACAAGTTGATCTATTGGAATATTTTACAAAGAATCATAATGGTTTGAGCTGGTTGACTAGTATGAAATCATAAAAGGGCTTGATCAAATCTAACTACTGTACAATTATGAAGTTGCACTCCATGCCCTGTGAGTGCATAGCCACCACAGATTCATGGCATAAGGCAGCCAGTAAAGGCTAACTGAGATGCCACTTAATCAACTTCAATTAAAAACAATACATTGAATGATGGTACACGCTTTAACACCCACACTTAATATAGGTGCTTACAACTTCACAGAAAACTATAACCTCACCATGCGCACTAGGCTATGGATGACGGTTGCATGAGAAATTGGAATGAGAGCAAGGATCACCCATTTTTACTCCATGGTAAGTCCATATACGTTAAAAGAAGAACTATAGGGCTTAGGCTTATATATAAATTTGATATGAGAAGTAGCATTTGGTCGATATAGGCTTAGATTTATCCAAAATTTAAAATTATCCTTAAACTTTCTATATTGGCTTTTAGAATAAATAGATGGGGAATCAAAAGAAGGATATTTCCAAAACAACAAAATTATTGAATCCAAAGCATATCATATTTTGAACTGAATGATCCTACATCAAAATTATCGCAAAGCGCAGATCAATGTCGGTGAAAGAGATAAATGAGAGGCAATCCAATACTTACCCACTTTTATATCTATCTTACTTGAGTTTTCAACATTTGTCTCCACACACCATCTACAGTGGACCTGATGCAATGCCAACAAAATTATATCCTCATATAAAGCAGTGAAAGAATGGTAGCAAATAAATCAATCAAAAGTTTCCTTAGCAAATCAAAACTTTATTAATTTGACCAAAAAAATGATGTCTACTTGTTAAATTTCAATGGTCAATGCCCCTGGTCTACTGTCAAGTAATTGTCAAGGAATAAATCTAAACTATCAACTAATACCAAGTTTACTATCCAGATTTTTGTGTCGAATTCATAGCTTGTCATGCACAAGTTGTGATGGCTGACAATCAAAATGATCTAATATCAACCAAAGAACCGAACGTACTACTGAAACAAAAATCTTCTATTGCTACAAATATTCCATAATCTGTATCCCCCATCCTCCATCTATCAAGCCTTATTTCACAATAAAACAATTATATGCCACCAAAACAACCAAGTGAAGCAAACCTGGAAACAACCAACTGATTCCTAGAGCAAATGAAGCCCAGACCCATGTTCTAAGTTCAGAGCAGATGGATCAACTTCTTCAACAGCTGAAATCCAATATGATATCTGGTACTTCTATTGGTTCCTTGGCCCAAACAAGTAATACGCCAAGTGGCTATTCTAGTTCTTTAGCCTTTGAACCATGGATTATTGATTCAGGCGCATCCAACCATATGACCAGTATATCTCAATTGTTTCAATCTAATTATCCTTGTCCGGGTAACAAAAAGGTTAGGATTGAAGGTGAGAGTTTTTCATCCATTGCAAGAACAGGTTCAATTAGAATTTCTGGGAAAATATAATTAAAATCTGTCCTTCATGTTCCCAAACTTACTTATGATCTTCTGTCTGTTAGTAGATTATCCCGTGATTCTAACTGGTCGTGTCATATTCTTTGATGCTCACTGTTAATTTCAGGACCAGAGCTCAGGGGCAATGATTGGCAGTGCTAGGATGATTGATGATATCCTATTCAGCAATAAACAAGCTCAGGGCTTGAGTGGTAGTACTAGTTCAATCCTGAGCATGAACAAATAATGGTTTGGCATCTTAGATTAGGGAATCCTAGTTTTTCTTATTTAGAATATTTGTTGCCTAGTCTGTTTAAAAATTTGGATTGTACTTCTCTTCATTGTGACGTTTGTCATTTATGAAAAAGTTATCAAGTTCCTTATAATTCAAAAGGCTACCGTGCATCAAAACCTTTTAATTTGATTCATAGTGATGTTTGGGGTCCCTCTAAGGTTACTACCTTATCCCCAAAAAAATAGTTTGTGACTTTTATAGATGATCATAAATGGATTTGTTGGGTATATTTGATGAATGGAAAATCTGAAGTTGAAATATTATTCAAGAATCTTTTTAGTATGATCGAAATTCTTTTCATACAAAATATAAGCATACTTCGCACGGATAATGATACATAATATTTCAACCAATTTTTGGGAAAGTTTTTGAAAGAAAGAGGGATTCAACATCAATCCAAGTGTCGTGACACCCCACAACAAAATGACATTGTTGAAAGAAAAAATGGTCAGTAACTTGAGGTTGTACAGGCTATAATGTTTTCTATGCATATTCCAAAATATTTGTGGGAGGATGCTATTCTAACTGCTTGTTACCTTATTAATAGAGTGCCTACCCATGTGTTGCAGTATATCACTCCTTTGGCATGCCTAAAAAATCATTTCCTAATAATAGGATAATTTCTGATCCGCCTCTAAAAGTATTTGGATGCACTATTTTTGTTCACATTCCAGCTCATCTTAGATCTAAACTTCATCCTAGGTCGAAAAATGTGTGTTTCTTAGATATGCTCACAATAAGAGAGGATAAAAATGTTTGAATGCGGAAAAAAAAAAAAAAACATCAGTATGGATGTCGTTTTTGTTGAAAATCAGTCCTACTTTAACCAAACTTAGCTTCAGGAGGAGAAAGAGAGTAGTGAAGATCAGTTTTGGCAAACTTCTATACCAATGCCTAATGTTTTCCTTGACATTGACATCCCTTTACAAAACATTCAAGGAACTGAAATTTTAAATAGTGAAAAAAAATGGAAATTCCAATCTGCCTGTACAAAGCATAAGGGAATCACAAATAGGGGGAGAATTGCTACAGAATAATTACCCTTCTAGCTTCGTGTTTATACTAGAGGCAGGTATTGTTCTAATACTAAGGATCATCCCAAAATTCCAGAGCAAAATCAAATCATCAACTCCAAAAACTGGTCATTTGGAAATCCCAGGTAATCCTTCAACTACACTTCCAGTTGATCAACTACTGACCTTGATGTATAGCCATTAGGAAAGCAGTTAGAGCTGTACCACACACCCCATTGCCAAATATTGATCATATCACAGACTCTCTAATAATCATAAGGCCTTTACATCCAATATTTCTCACCTATTTTTTCAAGGACCATTCAGGAAGCTATAGATCATCTGGATTTGAAGTAAGCAGGTCTTGAAAAGATGAATGCACTATGAAACAACGCTACTTGAGAAATTGTTGATTTTCCAAAGGAAAAGAAAACTGTAGGTTGCAAATGGGTGTTTGAAGTTAAATGTAAGGCTGATGGCAGTATAGAGAGATACAGGGCGAGACTTGTTGCAGAAGGGGTTTACACAAACATACGGAATTGACTATCAAGAAACCTTTGCTCTAGTGGCCAAGATAAACTCAATCCGAGTGTCACTCTCTTAACTGTGCATTCTAACTGGCCCTTACACTAGTTGAATGTAAATAATGCTTTTTTAAATGGAGATCTTGCGGGTGAAGTGTTGTGGATTAAGAATTATTAAAAGAATTGAAAGTCACTAATCCACTACCCATGAGACTGTATTGCGATAACAAATCTACCATAGCCATTGCTCACAATCCATCGCTTCAGGATAGAACAAAACATGTAGAGGTCAACAAGCATTTTATAAAGGAGAAGCTGGACAATGGACTGATTTGTTTACCCTATATCTCTACTATTGAACAAACAGCAGATATACTTACAAAAGGACTACCAAATTTGAAAATTTTCTTGGCAAGTTGGCTATGGAAGACATCTTCAAACCAACTTGAGGGGGAGTGTTGTAAACTTTCCTAATTTATCAAGTCAAATCTCCCTGGATTATAGAAGAAATTTCGGTAATTATGTGAATACTCTTTCGAGATATTTTCTAGGAGATTTTCGGAAGAGATATTCTAAAAGATTTGTTAGCTTTTGTTATTCTTTGCTTTTATTATTCTTTGCTTTTATTATTCTTTCCTTTTAGCTTATCCTTGTAGTCAATAAGACATATGGATTGTACCTTAGTTTTGTTAATAAGAGATACTATTCCAACCCTTCTCCACTTCTAGAACTATGTACAAGGGTGTGTATAATTCTTATTAGTGTAGTAGGAACTCTAGACATGGAAACAATTAAATCACTACTCTAAAGTGATTGTAAGTGTAGAAGATGTTCTATATGAACTCCTTAAAACATTATTGTACAAAGGTGTAATAAGTTTCTATCTCCACCTGAAAAAAGTTGAATAGTGAATTGAGAATCCTTAAAAGTTAGCTTGAGGTAATGACGTAGGCAGCGAGACTACTCATTAAAACATTAAGTCTGCATCTCTCTTACCATTACTCCTTACATTTACTACTGCTTAGTACTTTTGAGAATATAGATGCAAACAACAAAAAGTATTAATTACCTCAAAGTAAGACCCGAAAGGAACATCATGTGCATGTTGAACAGTCTCAAACACCTAAAAGAAAGGGAAACTCTCATCATAATTAATAATTAAAGAAAAATCAATGAAGTCATGAAGATAAATAAAATTAAAGAAGATTCATGTATATAAGCAACAAAAAGAATCATACGACGTCTTGAATTATTTTCAGATGTGCAAATACAATTCAATCATACAAAGTCTTGAATTATTTTCAGATATGTAAATACAATTTATGTATCACGGAATTAAACTCAAGACTTTAACGCTACTTGTCATAAGAAAACTAATCATAATTAGGTGATTATGATAACATAAAACTAAGCAAATTAAAAATAGGACGAGATGTATTACCAGCAACTTCTTGTCTGGTGATAGAACAGCATGCTGGTACTCTGTCATGGCAGTGTCAGGTGGGCACATTGGACTGTTGCAAAGGGATCTGAACTTTATCTCCCTGACTTGACCATCATATTCGTCTGCAGCATGCCATTGTCCCATCTGGAGATGGCATAAGAGTAGCATGAGATCTCAGGTTAATATAGCCACCAACAGCAATTATAGACAAACTCCCAAGGTAAAAAAGTTGCACTGTAGTACTTCTAAAATTACTAAGATCGGCTGTTTTCTACTTATTAGGGATGAGAAGGGGAAGATAAACTGATTTGGGTTCTTTCCAAGAAACGGATGTTCCAAATTCGCCCTCATCCCTTGTGAGAACAATCCCTTCCCTTGGTAGGTATTTTCCAAACAAGAGGCCCCTTCAAGATCTGAGAGCTGTGTTTTTTGCTCAGAAAACCTAGAAAAGATTCTCATCATGGATAATTTAAAAAGAACACTCATTGTGGTGATTGATTGGAGCTACATGTACAAGAGGAATGGGGAGTACGTTAACCATCTTTATACGGCGACTTTCTTCAGACATATATGTTTTGCTTGGGTCATACCGTGAAAGGCAGTGGACCTTTTTAAATTCTTGGAAAGGGTTAAGAGGAAGCTCACAAATATAGTAGTGTGGAAGATGGTTCCTACTTTCCAAGTGTGGCGTATTCTAAGGGAAAGGAATGATACAAAGTTTGAGTATTGTGTACAGTACGCTGGAGGAGCTCAAACTTTATTCATTGACACTCTTCTTTGGTCAACCGCTATGGACTTCAATGGGCTCTACCTTTTCATACTTTTGTTGCATCTTTTTTTTTTTTTTTTTCCTACTTCTAGATTGGTGAATCTCTTGTATACATCTTGTGTACCCAGATGCGCCTTCCGCATTTTCAATGAAGTTTTATTACTTGTGAAAATATTACTTAGGATCAGTTTAACCCCCAGCTGCCCAGAGTCAAAGCAACATCCTTTCCAGAAGTTCCCCTGCCTGGCGCCAAAAGAGGTCCTGGTTAACTGTTTCGCTAAAAAAGGCAGCTGAGTTTGCAATCCAGCCCATTAATGTAATGAGCACAAGAAATATTCCCTCACTCATTAATATGGTATGGGAACAACTGCAAACAATGGGCTAGAATTTTATTCTTCAAACTCCAAACGGGACTAAAACAACACAATGTGCACCTAGGATACATTCAAGGAGCTTAAGTTTTGATAATTTAGCACAAAATACACAGCACTTCAATTGTCACTAAAATAGCACGGAACATGGTAAGAACATTTGATTCAGTAAATCTTAAGTGGTTGGTGTAGAGCCGAGAAAATAGCATAACCACATCAAAGTCGGCTTAACTGGAAGGTCATCTACACCGTTTCATAGGAATTAATTTCTAAGAAACAAGAATATTAATACAGATAAGTGCAATATAAGAAAGGCAATAAAAGGGAATGTGCCTTTTTAGTAAAAAGATGATAGAAAATATGAAGAGTACATTGGTGACAGTGATTAGAAAACTGCATGATTACCAAAAAATAAGAAAAATTTATAAACTTTTATAAAATTGAATAGCAAAAAATTATTTTTCTTGTAAAGTATAGAATATTTATTAAACAGCAGAAACACACGAAATGTATACAAGAGAGGCTCCCATCTAGAAGAATGTCAAATAAGTATTAACACACTGAATCCTAGAATTCAGTAGGGTGTCCTTTCCTAAATTTGTGATGACTACATTTGTACCTAGACCAATGTGCATCAAGAACTCAAGATGGCCCCGAAATCAAGTCTCTGGATTTATAGAAAACTTAGTGTCTTACATAAGCCATGCACCTTCGATAAGGAAAAAACCTCGTCTTTACTAACCTAACACCGGTCAACTTGATAACCAATCTAGTGATAGAAAAATTAAGCTTTTATTTTTATAAAAGCATTGACTTTTATGAGAAGCAGGGTACAAGACAAGCACCCAGAAAAAATATACAAGAGAAAGCACCAGACTAAGGAGAAATAAGGAAAGCAAGTGGGCCTTTGTCCAACCATAAATAGAGTAGAACATGAAGATTTAAACTCTAAAACCGTCCTCTGCAGGTTTTTTAAGCTCTGGGTATTGCGTTCCACCCAAGGCACCACATTTGGCATAATGGTATCCGCCATACTTCTGCCCGACATGGACTATCTCATCTGCTCTTTCTAGAAATTCACTAACTGTCACCATTTAGGCATAACCCACTTCATCCCCAAAATAAAAGAAAACAAATTCCACAATGCCCTAGCCACTTACACTCAAGCAAGAGAATATAATGGTTGATTCCCCACTCTTCTTGCACATATAGTACCAATCCAATACCAAGACACGATTCTTCCTTAGATTATCCACAGTTAGGGTCTATTTGGATACTAAAGTATTCTCAGATATTCTCAAGTATTCTCAGATATTTTCTTTCCAAATATCATTCAAACACAACATTTTCAATTTCAAATTTTCTACTTTTTCATCTAAGCATTACCTAATATTACAACTTTCCCATACTCCTAAACAAAACGCAAAAAATAATACAATTTTTCCAAATTAAAAAATAATATTCAAACATTTTTTAACTTTATAATATTTTTACTCAACTTTTTCTCTCTCATTTCCCAAAACCCCAAAAAATATCTTAACTTAAAACTATTTCAATACCATTCACAAGTATTCTGAGATATTCTAAGTATCCATACAGACCCTTAGCTATGTCTAGAAAATGAATCTAACTCAACTCATCTCAAACCAATCATTGATGGGACCCATTACTTTTTCAAATTTCCATAAAAAATTTAAACCATCTCAACCTACTTCATATATTTCAATCTAAAAAATTAAACTCATCTCAACCTATGAAAGTAAACCCATCTCAATGGGACCCACAAAATACTACCATTCACAACTCAACTCAACTCTTCTCAACATCCAAACATAGTTTAAAAATCTTCATTAGAGTTGCTGTCTGCACAAGTAATGCCACCCAAGCGGTAATGCTTTTCCCTGGAAACTTACCCTCTTGAGGGCTAAGAATGCAGTAGAAAGTATTATCCTCTTGTGTGTATATTATGCATGTAAACAAAGGAGGGTGGAGGGAGAACATCATCCGACTAATCCCGCACAAGCCCTTGACAAAGAGTTTTCCGCAAGTGCACTTAGGGTAATTCAAGGGAAAAATCTCTCAGTCCGATGGCCCCTACAAAGTGTAAGTCTGAAATTCTTCCGGTGGGTTCCGTTAGTAACACTCATGATCTTGCCAACATTTTGGGTTGTAAGCTATCTTCTTTATCTATTAAAACCTTGGGCTTCCTTTGAAAGCATCTCATAAAGCTATGTCTATTTGGGATGGAGAAATTGAGAGGATTGAAAGAAGACTTGTTGGCTGGAAAAAGATTTATTTATCTAAAGGTGGCAGAGTCAATTTGATTAAAAGCACCTTGTCTAATCTTCCTTCCTATTTTCTCTCTTTGTTTCCACTTTCTATGGGGGTTGCTAAAAGAATTGAAAAAGTTTTAAGACATTTTTTATGGGATGGGATCGTGGATGATAGAAAATTTCATTTGGTAAGTTGGAAAAAAGTTTGTGTCCCAATGTCTTCTGGCGGTTTGGGCATCAGAAACTTAAAAGTTTTTCAATAAGGCACAACCTGGGAAGTAAATCTGAAGGTACATTTTTTAGAGTGAAGCTTTATGAGAGCAGATTGTGGATGTTAAATATGGAAAAATGTGGGGGAATTGGTGTACTAATGAAGTTAAAGGGGCTTTTGGGGTGAGCTTATGGAAATCCATTTGGTTGGTTGGGGGGACTGCTAAAATATTATTTATAAGTTGGGAATGGGAAAAATATTTTTTTCTGGCATAATGTATGGTGTGGGGATTCAGCTTTCAAATCTATCTATCCTAATCTTTTTAGGATAGCTAGAAATAAAGGGGCTGTAGTGGCTGACTTGTTCCAGATTTCAAATAATCTGTTGTTTTGGAATGTGGAGTTTAATAGAGATTTAAAGGATTGGGAATTACATGAAGCTTCTGATTTCTTCACCAAGTTATATGAGTTGAAGCTGGATTTTAATAGGGAGGACAAGGTGCTGTGGAAACATGATTCTAAGTCCAAATTTTCTGTGAGATTCTAAGTCCATAAACTAATGACCATTTCATCAGTTTATTTTGATATTTATATTCAAAAGAAAAAACAGGGAATAAACTGAGATTCCTTGAACAAGCCATCAACCCCAAAACTGTGTTTTGTGTCTTGTGACCTGACTGACAGTGGTACAGTTTTGCACAGAGGCTGCCCAAGCATATTAGGCAGATAAAAGGTGTACATAACTGATACTGATAACACTGTTTTGCTGCATATGGAATAAGTCCATTTGCTTTGTTATTTAATTAGCCACACATATTTATTTTTTTATAAGTAAAAAATTCTTTCATAAGTAAAAATAAAGATTTGTTAAATCAAGAACTAGGCATAGCCCAAGTACACAGGAAGTATGCAATTGAAAACACCGAGTTACAATTACGAGCTAGAGATGGATACAACAAATCATGAAAATAAAAAAAGATGATGACCAAATATAATTAATTAGTCAAACGTATGCAAACAAAAAAAGATGATGACCATAAGTTAGCACGTTACTTACAACAAGATTAGTATCCTTCCGAACTGAACGATACTCAGTTGTAAATTTTGATTCATCGCTCAACAATAGATTAAAGAACTGCTCAGCTGTGCATGGAAAGGCATCCTGCGGAGAAGATTAATTACTTGCAAGCTAATATTGTTAAGATTTGGAACTATATCTGTGAGGTAACGGAAAATAACAATGCATACATTGTATATAGGGACTAGAGCTTCTTCTTTAACAAAAGCTTGAAGTTTTCCAGTTTTTGGCATGCTATCTTCAGGAATCTTAGCTTGTGTTTTGCTTCCTCTGACAGAGCTGCTATGTGCACGCAGAGCTGACTCTGCCTTCTCCTGTACATAACAGTAACACCAGATCACATGTACCATCCAAACAGTTTGAGAGTATAAAGATCATCAGAAATTTTAAAGCTTAACAATAAGAAATCCAGCCTTGGCAAAACGAAGAATAAACGACAGGAAATTAACTAACAAGGATAGTGCATTATAAAAATTCAAAATCATTGAATCAATGTAATATTCAATAACCAGAGATGTATCCTTTTGCAGCTATAAGCTGTACAGTTGCTGATGCACTGATGCAAATGCAGCATTGGCAGTGTTTACAAAAACATCAAGCCACACTTGAGACAAAAAACTCGTGAAGCTGGAAGCAAAGTATTAAATACAATGCACATACAGTTCCTTTTAAACAAAGTGATGACTAACAAAAGTTAGAGCATTGTTCAAGCTCCCATACAGGCTATTTAGTTTCGTTAAATATCTGGACCTAAATGTGAGTTAAATAATGGACTAAAAAACATAACCAAGCATCATAGGAATGATAAAATTGGGCATGTGGTTTGCAAATATGCCAAAAGCTGTGTAAAAAACTAAATATCACAAATCAATGGAATTAATACTTTGATGAAACATAAAAAATTTCAATTTGGTGCCCAACATAAGAAGTGCATGAGTTCTGTGCTTTGCTTACAGTACACTCAATTAATTTCAAGATGTAAAAGGTTATTTCTTTTAGGAAATTGCAATTTACAGTTTGTGTGCCTATATAAAGAGTTAAAAGAAAAAATCAGACTGTCCCCTCATCATCATTTTCAAGCTGTTAAAGAAAACAAGAAAAAAAAAATAACATAGAGGAATAAGGAATCAAGGGAGTAAAGTTTCCAATAATTCTGTTATGCTACCGAAAAAACTCTTTCTGTAATCCTCTCCTAGTGCCTGACTCTCAGCATGATAGATTAACAGCTTAAACTTAGCAACATTTTTTTTTTAATTTTATTTTTTTCTGTATGGTTCCTTGGCCTTAGTAACGTTCACAATGATCCAGAGTCTCACAAGTATTAAAAAAATTATCAATCATCAAGGCTAACAAACTATCAAAGTCATAGAATTGTATGTTTTCTTCAATATTCTAGTAATTGATAAGCACAATATTCTAGAATTACATAATGGCTAACCTTTTCATGGTTTGATTTATATATGTTCGAATTAAGCACATGCCAAAATGAGATACCCACAAAGCCTAACAACTTTGAAAGACCTTTGATTATAAACCCACAGTCAGAATATTGCACAATACCAAAATGTCGCACTGAATAATTTCTAGCTGTTTCTAAAATAAAATGTTTTACTTTTAAAATTACTAATTAATTGATGTTTAGTCGCTTCTACAAAATTTCAATCAGGCTCATCTATTGTACATCCATTACCAAGCTCTTGCATATGCAAATTCCTTCAACAATATCAAAAGAGAACTTATCGAGTACAAGAAATGGACCTTTTTCTCAGCTTCTAACATGTCATGGAAGTTCTTTGCTGCACGCTGTAAAGCTCTTAATGCATGATTCCTGTTCCAAAATGATGCAAATTTATATCTGACTCTCCCTGAAAAATGGCAAAGAAAAATGAAGGCATATAAACACAACTTAACAGACCAACTTTATTGATAAAGATTCGAACCCTCTGATAATAGGGTCTTTCCTAAAAGAACTCCCCGAGATAACAGCCAACAACTCGGACAGAAATCACAAATAAAAACCAAATCATTAATGGAGTTCCAGAAGATAGAAGTTTAGCCGATCTGGAGCAATAATGAACATTCTTTTGCATACAAGTTATGAGGAGGTAAAATCAAAGAAACAAACAAAACAAAAAACAAAATATAAAGTTAGATATTTTGTTCCTAATAGTAATTCTTACTTAGTTGTCTACAGTTCTAACTACCAAATTTAAGCTTTATTCAGTAAAAATAAAACATATCAATCCGAGATGAACAACTTATCATTGCTACAAAAAGTAGATCTCTTAACTGCCGTCTGTAACAAACGGAAAAGTCATATTCAGGCAGAAATCAACCAAGGCCATTCCAAGTCATTGGAAGTCCAATTTACCAACCAAGATCCAAGATGCTACGTGTACTTGTGGTAGGGTTGCCAAACAAAATGCTAGAAGTTTTACATTATCAATGCCAGTTTCACAAGCACAAATATAATTAACAAACACAATCACACAGAAAAAAAAAGAGTTCATAAATACTATAAATCTAGCATACAATCAAGATTCTAACGGAAGAGCCAGAAGCTGTATGCAACTCAAGACTAGTGAGTGAATCTCAGTACATGATTCATTATTAATTATAAGCTGAAATAAGAAAAGTGCCTCTTCTGTTAGGAATGGACGCACAATCACAATGCGTAAAATAAGCAATGTCAAAGAATACATTTCGATTTCAACTAGAAAATCAGGTCAACTGCTAAAATCCATTATTATTATCATATTCAGTGGTTGGACGCTCTAGCACCCACCCTATTCTAACTTGACAAACAACCTACAAATTAGCTAAACCCATTGCATCACTAAGAAAAGCCATAATTTCTTTGAAAAAATTCTTAGGTAAATTTTTTTACCTTAGAAACAATTTGCAAAGAATAGAAAGTATAACCATAATAACTATATAATTGCAAATTGTGTTCATCCAAACTTAAAGAAATCAAATAATAATAACAAAAAAAACCAGGTAAATTTTTTTACCTTAGAAACAATTTGCAAAGAATAGAAAGTATAACCATAATAACTATATAATTGCAAATTGTGTTCATCCAAACTTAAAGAAATCAAATAATAATAACAAAAAAAACCCTTCAAGCATTTAGAAATAATACTAACCATCAGGACTACCCAAAGGAGGTACGCCATGTCCACCAGCACCCATGCGTAAAATAATTGTTATAGCAGGATTAATAACTGCATGCTGACTCCTTCGTATCTTCAAAATTAAAAACAAAATCCATAAAAAATCAGCAATATGTATTGCTAAACAATTAGGTCCTAAGAGAGAGAGAGAGAAGTACCTCATCTATATCTTCAAACGGTATAAGCACCTGTCAAATAGAAATAGAAACATAGCTAATGTGAATGATGTACTCTTATGGAAATTACAAATTATAATTACAATCCCAAATTTAAAATCAAGGAAATCAATGGTCATATAAATTTAGGTGAGAAAACTCGGATTACACGTATCTCAAAATTTCTTCCTGGAAGATGTATAACATAAAATTAAGGGAAACCCCTAACAATGCTTGATGTGAAAAATAGATAAGTAACAATAAAAAAAATTATCAATTATACATATTAACAATTACTACACTATGAAAATATGATACTCAAATGCTTATGTTACAATATAGAAAAAAATAGGTATTAAGAAACAGCTGTTTCTGTAGTCTGAACAAAAAATTCCTTCCATATTCGCTTACTTCGCCTGGTATAAGATGGATTGCATTGGTAGGGATTACAGTTCGACCTCAACATCATGCAATTAGCTTCCAAGAAAGCTTTGTGAGTGATAAATGCCTAGCAGACAATAACAGTTTGGTATGACAAAAGCAAGTTCAACGATATGAATTCCTGAGGAGTCAGTCAATAGATGGTCAAGAAGAGGGTGACTAATTTGATGATATGCATTTGCAAAAAATATGGAGGCATCACAAATTAGAGGCACCATCAGAGAAAAAATATGCTGAAAAACATAAAAAAGAGATATGACTAATGGAGAGAATAATTGAAGTAACTTCATTCCTTTTGAAGACCCTAAAGCTTGTAGAAAAAATGTATGCTCCCAGATAAAGCCAAAGTGCAGGATACAACTCATACAGCCAATTCAAAATGATTTACACACAAGGAATCTGGAGTTTGGCTTGACTACTTTTCCATTTATAACTTATTCAGAAAAGCATAGCACATACTCATTAAAGACAAAAACTTAAGCCAACATTTGTGCAGAGCTATCACAATCAAATTGCTTTATAACAGTTCTCTTGATGATGTATGGAAGCACCAATGAAAGAATCTAGGCTAATTTCTAAAATGGGTTTAAGTGACCAAACGGTAGAAAAATGTGATACTTGAAGTGATGGAAAGAAGTTAGTTGCAAGAGTTTATCTAGTAGCAACCTTATTTTAATAGGTAAAAAGGCAAAGCACACATCAAATATTAATAGCAACCTGTTGGGGTGAGTGGTCTAATGGCATGCTTAAAATGAGCTGTTGTAACGACTAAAGGAAAGCCCCCCTTGGAATCATTATAAGGTGCAACAAATTCTCTCTTCCAAGCAATGTGGGATCCCACATTCACCACCTTCCTATCCTCAATCTAGGGTATTATAATCTCTCCTCTGACGTCCTCATTAGGCCATCCCATCATAGTTGGCACGTTCAAGTCCTGCATTTCTAGTTAGGGTTTGTCATTAAGTATGATTCAAGAAGGCCCAAACCACATATGAACCTATATTCCAAGAGAACAGTCAAGGTAACTACCATAGCCACTTGATATTATTATAAAGGGCAATAACTTCTCCTTCTCAAATAATGTGAGATCTCATTCACTACCTTCCTATACTTGATCCAAGGTATTATATAATTGTAGAATTGGACCTCCTAAGTTTGATTTTACACAGTTTCCCAAAATTACCTACTACATAGTTTTGGTGGGTGCGGTTAGGCATCTGCAATTTACTCCCCAATGGTGGGTCCAAAGGGCCCTACAAAAATTTCAAATTTAGTCTAGAAGGAAAGGCTAAGGTTTGAGGATAAGAAAAGTGGAAAACTTGGGATTCAGAGTGGCTATTCAAGGGCTACGGACGCTAACCTGGGGGCTGGGAGTACTTTTATGGTTTCGGTGGTTGCTTGGGATCTATTTGATGAATGGTTTGGTGGTTTAACTACTTTTATTTTATATGTGAAATTCAGATTTATCCTGGCTTGAATTTGATAGAATACTACTAGAAAAACAGAAGAAGATGCATCTAAGCATCTCGCCAAATTTCCTATGCATGCACTTAAAGAGTTCTTTCGGCAGTCTCAAAAGCATAATTTGTAAAAAAACCACATAAAAACCCGTGGGCTTTGACTATGAAGTCCAAACTAACTACTACAAAACCCCCCACAAATAGAATCTAATAACATAACAAAGTCCATAATATCAGCCAATGGACTGAAACTTGTTTTAAATCTAAAAGTTCTAGAAATACCCTTGATTCCTAGCATTATATAAGACTAAGATCAAATAAACCCGAGACTTCCTACTGCAGATAAAGTAAATGTAAGAATCAATACTTAAATAATAACTAATGTAACCTACAAAGGGTACCCTGGGCCTTGTAGCATTATCAAACCTATTTTTAAGAATTCCAATACCACAAATTACTCCACATTTTTATCTCAATATCTCCCAATAATTACTCTATCTCCATATTCATCGGGATTTCCACACTCCCCCTCAAGTTGGATCATAAATGTTGATCATATCCAACTTGCAAAGGAAATCATCAAAACTTTGTCTATAGCCCTTTGGTGAAGATGTCCGCTGTTTGATCTTTTGTAGGAACATAAATCATACAGACGGTTCCTTCTTCAACCTTTTCCTTGATAAAATGTCTATCCACTTCAACATGCTTGGTTCTGTAATGTTAAACTAGATTGAGAGAGATACTTATGGCTACTTTGTTATTGCAATAGAGTTTGATAGGGAATTTTACTGTGACATGTAGTTCTTCCAAGAGTTTCTGTATCCACAGTCCTTCACATCCCTTGTGCAATTGCTCTAAACTCAGCTTCAGTACTACTTCTGGCTACTACATTCTTTTTTTGTTTCTCCTTGTCACCATTTTTTTTTATAGGTAATTATAGAGATTTTATTAATAGAAATAGGCCAAGCCCAGGCACACAAGTAGTATACATGAGAAATACCTAGTTAGGGTTTATAATCGAAAGGAGAAAATCATGGACGTTAAGTCTGTTACAAACAACGTTTCCTACCTAAAGAAGCAAAAAGTTGTAGAAGAAAAGCTTTAATTCATCCATTGTTCTCTCACAATCTTCAAAACTTCTTGTGTTTCTCTCCCTCCAAATGCACCAACACATATAAATAGGAACTATATGCCAAATGACCGCCATTTGTGAGTTACCCTTAATGCCACTCTAGCTTGCGAGAAAATCCACCAACCTTAGAGGAATGACCCAAGATAAACAGGTCCTCCTGAAGAAATCATCCCACAAGATCCTGGCCACCTCACAGTGGAGAAGCAAATGATCTATCGATTCCTCATGCTTATTGCATATATAACATCAATCCATCACAATTACCCTGGTGTTTCCTTAGATTATCTGTAGTAAGGATTTTATTCAGGGATGCTGTCCAAATGAAAAAAGTCGCTTTTGAAGGAGCTTTCGTCCACCATATAATCTTCCACAAGAACAAGGACAAACCAGGATTGGTTAGAACTTTGTACTATGAACTAACACTGAAGTTACCTTTCAAAGAACGACTCCAGAGCATCCTATCCCCAATGCCCCCAATGTACTTACTGAATACAATGTTGCAAAGAACTCAAGGATAATCTCCACCTCCCAATCTTGGGCTGCCCTATTGAACTCAATGTTCCAGTGAGGAGAACCATTTGAAAGGACCACAAGTTCGGCAATTGTTGCATCATTTTCTCTTACAAGTTCACAAATAGAAGGAAAGGTGCAATATGGTGGACCTTCTATCCTCTACTGAAATTGCCCAATCAACATCTATGAAGACTTCTACTACCTTGATTTCACATTTTTTGAAGAATAGTCCTTTGCCTGGAGAACTCTTGAAACATCTGAGGATCTTGTGCACAGCTTCCAGGTGAGTTTCCTTTGGTGAATGCATATGTTGGCTCACCACACTCACTGTTAATGCAATGTCAGGTTTGGTATGTGATAGATAGATAAGCTTGCCAACTAATCTCCGATATCTTTCCAACTAATCTCCGATATCTTTCCTTTTCAATAGGTCTTCAATGTCTCCTGTTCTATTTCCTGCTTCGATGGGAGTGTCAGTTGGTTTACAACCAAGCATGTAGGGGTTAGGAGATCAAGGGCATACTTGTGCTGAGAGACACTAATTCCCTTTCCTTTGATCTGCTAACTTCCATTCCCAAGAAGTACCCCATTCGTCCTAGGTCTTTTACTTCAAAATCAGTGGATAAGACATTCTTCAACCTCTCTATCTCCACTATATCATCTCCAGTTAGGATTATATCATTGACATATATAATCATAATTGTTTTCTTTCCATCTTTGGACTGCTGGAAAAACATTTTATGGTCTGATTTCCCTTGCTAATATCCTTGACCTTTTATCACCTTTGCAAATCTATCGAACCATGCTGTTGGAGACTGTTTGAGTCCATAAAGGGACTTCTTGAGTTTACATACTTTGTTTTCTTCACCCTTCTTACAAAAACCTGGTGGTATTGTCATTAAAACTTCTTTTTCTAATTTGTCATTTAGTAATGCATTCTTAATGTCAAGTTGTTAAAGTGGCCAATTCAAGTTGGTTGCCAAGGACAAGAGTACCCGACTTGTATTTAACTTTGCCACAAGTGCAAACATATCAGTGTAGTCAATGCGATAGGTTTCTATAAAGCCCTTTGCAACAAGACACTCTTTGTACTGTTCTACTATCCCATCAGCTCTATATTTCACAGAGAAAACCCATTTGCAGCCCACTGGTTCCTTCCCTCTCGACAAATTCATCACATCCCAAGTTTTATTTTTTTTCCCAGGCCCACATTTCTTCCATAACTACCTCTCTCCATTTAGGAATCTTCAAGGCTTCTTGAATATTCTTTGGAATTTTTATACTATCAAGGTTAGAAGTAAAGGCACGACACCCTGCAGACAAAGTATTGTAAGATATGAATTTTGAAATAGGATAGAGAGTACAAGACCGAGTTTGTTTCCTAAGAGCAATAGGTAAATCAATATCAGTAGGCTCAGATTTACTAGAGGAGAACTCATGACAACTTTGAGCTCTTACCTGATTGGTATTGGAAAGAGACTCACGGGTGCTTGGAGCTATCATTGCTTCCAACTCTCTTGGTGCCTCAGGTGTGAGATTCTCCTTGTACCTTAATTTTGGCTTCCTTGAATAAACAAGTATCTCCTTGTCATTTTGTTTTTCTGCATCTCCCCCTTGTCAAATGGATTGAATACCTCATCTGTGAGGGTTTCCTCTCATTATATAGGCACAAATGTGCAATATACAAGGCTAGAATCAAACCTAAATTACAGCTATCAAATTTGTCTATACAAAAGGAAACTACGCCTATATACAAATTTTGACTAAATAGGAAAGTATATATGTACAAGGGAGTGTATCATGGTGACATCTCCCCTCAAATTGATGCTGGTCGGTCAAAAAGCATCAATTTGCCCATAAGAAACTGATGACGTTGTCGTGTCATGGCTTTCGTAAACACATCTACAATCTGAAGGTCAGTAGATATATGAGGAAGAGAAATGATACAAGAGTCCAATACTTCTCGAATGGAATGACAATCCACCTCAATATGTTTGGTACGCTCATGAAAGACGGGATTAGCAGCAATCTAAATGGCACTAGTGTTGTTAGCATGTAGAGGAATAGGATCGGACCGAACGCAACCAATCTTAGCAAGGAGACCACGAAGACAGAGAATCTCAAAACAAACAACAGACATCACACGGTATTCGGATTTGGTGGAAGATTTGGAGACGCGATCCAGTTTCTTACTCTTCCAGGATATCAAAGAGTCACCAAGAAACATGCACCAACCTGTAACAGATCGTCGCGTATCAGGACATCCTGCCCAATTTGCATCACTGTAAGCCACAAGCTGAAGAGGAGTCCCAGTAGGAAAGAATAGGCCACGACTAGGAGAACCTCGAAGATATCGAATGATACAACGAACGGCAGCTAAGTGTAGATGACGTGGAGTCTGCATGAACTGACTAACCTGCTGTACTGCAAATGAAATATCAGGTCGAGTAATAGTCAAATAGTTCAGGCTCCCCACTAATTGTCAATACATAGTGGGGTTAGAAAGGAGATCACCGTCATCTCGACGATACTTCATGTTTACTTCCACAGGGGTATCCACAGAAGAAGTATCCTGAAGACCAGCCAATGCAATCAGATCCTGACTATATTTGTGCTGATTCAAGAAAATGCCAAAGGAATTAGTATGAACTTCCAAGCCTAAAAAGTATGTAAAAGGACCAAGGTCCTTCATATGAAATGAGGCTTGAAGATGCTGCTGTAGTCGGGTGATCAAAGTAGAGTCTGTTCCAGTAATGACAATATCATCAACATAAACCAAAAGAAGGACAATGCCAAGAGATGTCTTGCAGAAAAATAAAGAAGAATCATATGCATTCTGCTTAAATGAAAACTGGAGCAAAGTGGAGTGAAATTTATCAAACCATGCCCGGGGAGCTTGTTTCAGCCTATACAATGATCGTTTCAACTTACAGACATCCGAGGAAGAAGAGAATGACAAGCCAGGTGGAATGGTCATTTATATCTCTTCTTTGAGATCTCCATGAAGAAAGGCATTTTTGATATCCATCTGATGAATAGGCCAACCTTGGGATGCAGCAACAGCCAGGACAGTCCGCATTGTAGTCATCTTGGCAATTGGAGCAAAAGTCTCCTCATAGTCCACCCCATATTCTTGCCTATTGCCAAGAGCAACTAACTGGGCCTTATACCTTTCTAGAGTTCCATTAGAATGCAGCTTAATAGAATAGACCCATTTGCAACCAATAGCTTTTACCTGAGCAGGACAAGGGACAACATCCCATGTATGATTGTCTTGAAGGGCTTGAAGTTCCTCGGCCATTGCCGAACACCAACAGTCATGAAAAGAGGGATTCCCAAGAAGCAGAGACCAGGAATCTGTCAATGCGTGATCTAGACCTCCCATTTGATCATGTGAAATTGCCACCCGCTATAAGCAAATCGATTAGCTATAAATCAGAAATGAGCTCAAAAAAGTTAGACATAGCTTTAGAGATAGACGTAGAAGAAGAGCCATCTCTCTCAAATGGAAATCTAGTAATATTAAAATCCCTTCCAAAACACAACGGAATGTCCCACCAACTACATATGGCCACCATTTCATCCCACAACAAACCTCTACGAGAATCAGAGTTAGGTTCATAAACTCCGACAAAAGCCCATTCAATATTGTCTTCAACATTCTTAAAGTGGCAAGCCACTAAAACATCCCCCACAAAGTGCTCAACTAATTCAACCACCCTTCTGAGCTTTATGATATGAAGATTGACTCTTCTAAGGAGGATAAAATGTTGTGGATTCATGACTCTAAATCCATTTTTTCAGTTAAATCCTATTACAAAGTGCTGAACTGCAAGAGCGATAATGCTTTTTCTTGGAAATGCATAAGGAATTCTAAAGTCCCTAGTAAAGTTGCATGTTTTTGCTAGTTGATCTGTCGTGAGAAAATTTTAACTATTGACAACTTGAGGCAAAGGGGACTGCTCATTATTGGTTGGTGCTTTATGTGTAGGAGGAAAGCTGGAGAATCTGTTAGTCATCTCTTCTTGTATTGTGATGTGGTGTCGGTCTTGTGGAATGAAATTTTCAATAGGGCTGGCTTTGCTTGGATTATGCCTTTGGATTTTTTGGCATGTTGGAACACCTTTTTAGTTTGTGGAAACAGTGCAGTTTTTTAGTGGTCCCTTTGTGTTTGTTTAGGTGTTTATAGTTTGAGAAGAATGGAAGGTATTTTGATGATTGTGAACATTCTTTAGAGACATTTAGGGATTTTTTCTTTATTACGCTTAACTTTTGGGTGCACAACCTTGTAAGGAAAACGAATACTTGTAATGTCTTGTCTTAGCTTTCTTTTCTAGCTTATATCTAGGTTTCTTCTCTTGTTCACTTCCTGTGTACTTGGTTTGACCTATTTACATGAATAAAATTCTTATTACCTATAAAAAAAAAATCTTCCCTTAAAGAGAGGGCTTTTGGAAGTAAGAAGTGGTCTCAAAGAAAGTAACATCAAAGCTTAACAAACAATTTTTTTTTTTTTTTTTTTTTTGTGGATGGATCATAGCATTTGTAGCCTTTTTGGGTAAGATAATAGACAATAAAAACACACTCAAGAGCTCTAGGGTCCAGTTTATTTTGATGGTGGTCATGAATATAGACAAAGGCAGTACAACCAAACACCTTGAAAGATAGACTTGAGCTAAGACGAGAGGTAGGAAAAAAATCCTGGAATTTGTTTAGAGGTGTGGCGAAAGAAAGGACATGGCTAGGCATTCTATTAATGAGGTATGTAGCTATTAAAATGGAATCTCTCCAGAATATTTTTGGCATGTTTGCAGTGAACATGCACAAACAACTTCAAGAATGTGTTTATTTTTTTGGTTTGGCAACTCCATTTTGTTGGGGGGTGTTAACACATAAACTGAAGATAATTTCCCAAAATACTATTAAAAATTTTGTGCCATTATCAGTATGAAGAATTTAAAATTTGTTTGGATTTGTGTTTAATCATGGAATGGAAATTGATAAACACATAACAAACTTCAATTTTGTCTTTCAACAGGTAAACCCCACATATACGAGTATGATCATCAATGAAAATAATAAACCATTTTGTGTGGGAACGATTAGGAGTACAGGAAGATCCGCATTATCACTGTGAATCATAGTGAACGGCTTGGATGATTTGTATTTGGATTTTGAGAAAGAAGTACGCTTTTGTTTAGCAAGTTCACATATTTCAAATTGAAAATCAAGAGAGATCTTATTTGAATAAATGCAAGGAAATAAAAGCCTCAAATATTGAAACTTGGGATGACCCATTCAAAAATGCCATAACAGAAGTCCGCTATCTTTAGGAATAGATGCAAAATCACAAATAACAAGTTGACATTGTTCGCTCACATTAACCTCCTCAAAGTACTCGAGCCCCTCACACTCCTTGGCATTGCCAATTGTCTTCTCCCATGATAGGTCTTGAAAGTCCTGAAAGACACAATGAAAGGAAAGAAATTTAACCGAGCAATTGGACTTTTTTGTCAATTGGCTAATGGATACCAAATTGTATGATAAACTAGGGAGATGAAGAACGGACTCCAATGTTATAGAGTCAAAGATTTGGATACTCTCTTTGCCAGCAACAAATGAGAGTGAGCCATCTGCAATTTTAACTTTCAGATTGCCGCACAATGTGAGTATGAGGAGAAAAGATGATAAGAATTGGTCATATGATCAGAAGCATTGGAATCAATAATCCAATGAGTTTTGCACCAAGAGGTGATACTTAAGGCTTTCAAAAAATCAAATATGTGTGATAAAGAAGCAAAAGGAACACTCGTGGAGGACCGACCCGACGCATGAAGGATGGAAATCATTTATAGAGTTGCTCCAACTATTCAACATTAAATGCATTTGCTTGGAGTGGGATTTTTGCTCTTTTCCCCTTGAGGTTGCTGAGCTTGATGATCAGTAGCTTGGTAGCCACAATTTTGGTTGTTCTGCTTTGGTTTCCAATCAAATGGTTTCCTGCGTATCTCCCAACAAGTGTCTCTTGTGTGACCAGGTTTTCAGCAATACTCACACCAAGGACACCCCTTCTGTTGTCTTGGACCTAGACCAACAAGAGTGCCCCGAGACACCAAGGCAGACATCTCAGGTCCAGTATGTCCAGCAGAGATGATCTCCTTCAGCATCACCTTATGCCTAGTTTCTTCTCGCCTCACTTCCGAGAAGACTTGTATGTTGAAGGCAGGGGACGTCTACCAATAATTCTTCCGCGAACATCATCTAGGATTCCAAGTCTCGATTAAGACCTTCAAGAAATTAAAAACTCTTTCATTTTCGAGTCATTTCTTGTATTGCACACCATCGCTAGTGCACTCACAGTCTTCTTCGAAACTCACATATTCAAGTTCTTGCTAGAGGGTTGTCATTTCCATGTAATAATCTGTGACCTCCCTCTCCCCATGCTTCATCTGCCATTGTTGAGTCTTAATCTCAAATATTTGATAGAAGTTTTCAACATTAGAATATGTTTCACGGACAACTTCCCAGACATCTTTTGCCGATGGCAAGAATAGATAGGTATTGCCTACGGAAGGCTTAATGGAATTCACAGGCCAAGTAGTCACCTTTGAATTTTCTGACTTCTATTTTTTGAGAGAGGAAGTGTCAGTTGAGGCTGGCTTTTTTGTCACGCTGGTAAGATATCCCTGTTTTCCTTTGTCGTCAATTACGAGTTTAATTGATTGGGCCCATTCATGAAAGTTCTTCCCATTCAGCTTCTCCACCGTGAGTGAAAGGATGAATTATCAAGTCCAATGGAACTCATGATGGAGATAGCTTCTATTTCACTACCATGAATTTCAGAGGTTATCGACCCTTCGCTGTTGACTGCAGTTTGTGTCATTGATAGCTAGGTTTAGAAAAATCACTGGCTCTGATACCAGGAAATCAAAGTAATATTTCAGTATAATTCTGTACATGCTAGTGATCACTTTTAAGATAAAATAAAAAAATCAAAGGAAAGAATTTCCTAAAAGAAGAGCAGGAAATCTACCTAACTAATTGACAGAAAACCAAAAACTTCCTAAACAGAAACTTCCTAAATATTATCTACCACAAATTACTCCACATTTATCTCGATATCTCCCAATAATTACCTTATCTCCATATTCATCGGGATTTCCACATTAACACATCCCCATCTCTCTAGAACCACAAATAAGGTGATCCAAAGGAACTTCTAGGGCAGAACCAAATTCAATATGTTAGGGTTTACAGCTAGTTCTAAACTCTCCCTTACACCTCTAACTACACCATAACAAGTAGAATTCTATAGAGCTTATAAGTTGGGTTTAATGTATTCACAAAATATTGCACCAAATTGCAAGTTGAGCACCTTGAAGGTGACCAGTTGATTTGGTATCTGAGCTGAAAAGATTAAATTGCATTAATGAGATTCCTGATTCCTTAAATGAATTATTTACCAGTACAATATTGGGCCAACCTAAGGAAAAGGAATGGTAGGCTAACCTTCATCTGCTTAGAAAAAACATTTGAATGGAAGCAAATGCGCCATCCGGAAACATACATACGGCCATGATACAAGAATGACCTCTCAAGTGCACAAGAATAACTATGATCAACAACCTGAAACAGACACAATTTCTTAGGTTTGCAACCCCCACACATTTGTGGTCATATATGTGCTATTTGAGAGCTCAGGAGAAAACAATTGCCATAAAAACAAAGTCTATGCAACTCACCTCATCCGCAGGGAGATTAAATATTGTTTGAAGAGGCCCAGGCTTTTGGTAAACCACTGTCGGCCCTTGTTTATCTAAAGAAATCCTTCTTCGAGTAGGAGCTCCAACAAAGCCATTAATAGCCCTAACAGTAAAATCTTAGTAATTTTGATAGAAGAATAAATGTTACCAAGAACCAAATATGATTACATCAATAATACTTGAGGGATCCTACCTAGCAATTCAACATAAGACATCAAGAAATAAACTAGTTAGATTAGCCTAAGCATAAATGTTCTTAATATATAGGGGATATTGTCGCATTAGATGCAATAGCAAGACATCAGATGTACATCATGTGGAAAGAAAGTGAAACAAGAGCCACGAAAATTTATGTCCAAGAATTATACATATAAAAGTTACAAGATTATATCATCATCATCATCATCATTTACCTATATATATAAAAAAAAAAAGTTCTGAGATTATTACCAAAGATAAGTTTAGAGTCAAGTCAAAATGCAATACCCTCAAATATAGATATGCATGCATGTCATCAACACAATCATATACTTAAGCTTAGGTCCTAGAGCGCATGAGAAAAAAATAGAAAAGACCAATTGAATTTAATTTATGCACTTATATCTACCTGGAAAGCATCATAAAATCAACTATCATGTGTGTGCATGTCACAGAGAGAGAGAGAGAGAGGGACTGGTCAATGTGTTAAATGATAAAAAAAAAATGATATAAAAAAGCTACCTGGGAGAATTTACGGCCAATTTCATTGTTTTAATATGGAGACAGACCTGACAAGCAAATACCAGAGTTTTTTTTTTGTCTCTATAAGAAATAACCAATGATACAGGAGGTTGTCAAAATAAAATTAATAGAACCAACAAAACGGAAGATACCTGTCCTGATTGGCCATCCAAGGTATACCAAACTGCACCTGTTTGACCTTCACTTTCAACTGGAACAGTCACAGAACCAAGAACAGCACTTTTCCAAATTATATCCCAATCATATATTGTCACATTAATCTGTTAGTCAGTAGGGAAATACCAGTTACATACATGAACCCACTTAAAGAAACTTGTATGTAAACAAATAGATATTGTCAGATTAATCCTATATTGCTCAATATATATCCCAATCATATATTGTTATATTAATCTGTTAGTCAGTAGGGAAATATCAGTTACATACATGAATATCATCTTCCTTCCTTCATATTAAGTGTGAACACCCAACATAAAGAAGGATGAAACATCAACTCTGATCATAGTGCAAATTCCAAATGTACAAACATAAAGATCATGATGCAATATATTGAAACTGATCAACACATTGGGTAAGATGATAGTAAAGGCATCACACAGGTGCTAAATCCCATATTGATAGTTTACTAGCTGGAATTACTATTTGTAATTCTAGGAGTTCCAATCATAATTACAACAATTCCTTCTGAAGCATAGTGCAAATATACATTGTCTTCCGTCAATTGTGAGCTCCCAACATGGGATATGAGATATTGACTTTGATCATACTGCAAAGTAAAATCAAACATAGATATAGTGATACAAAATTGTGATTAAGCAGCATATTAGGTAACAGGATTTTGATAGTCCCACATTGATTGTTTACCAGGTGGATCTGTGCTTTATAATTAATGTAGGAGTTCCAATTTTAACTTCGACATAAATGAAATCATTAAACACAACTTCCATTAACTTGGATGAAAGACAATGTATATTTGAGTCTAATGATGCTGGGGCCAAGATCCTTGGACCTTTCTACAAGGACTGTTTCATATTTTTTCATCCAAGTTAACGAAGTTGTGTTTAATGATATCATTCTGTCAAAGTTAAAATTGAGAAGAAACCCAACCTTTTGACCCAAGAAAAGCTCCAAACATATTACATACTCATTTATTGAGAAGAAACTTGAGGGGGAAAAGGGATTGAACTCAAGTACACAATCAATAAACTAATTAACAAACAGCTTCCATGAAGCATATGACTAAGATTTCAATTGTTAAGAGGGTATTCTTCTGATGAGTGTACTGCATAATACATTATTCCACTATACATTCTTCTATTATAAAAAAAATTTGAAAAATGAGAGGGTAGATCGAAACTCTTACCCTCCTCATTGGCAAACCCGTGATATATCATCATAAGAGGCAATAATCCCTCGCATTAAAAAATGAAGGGAAAAAACTAACTTTTTTTAACAATCAGATAGATTAAAAAGAACACCTTTCGGGAGCCAAAAGCATGACTGTTATTAGTTAGGTCCGTCTGTAACTAGTGTCAGTTCGTTCTATTGGCCCTCTTATAGTTGTCAGCTCTGTCATCAATGTCCATTATCCAGAGTGCTTGCAAGAACTGTTGCCATTAGTGGCTGTCACTGGTGTGTATGGGTCAATTGTCGATCAGTAGTGAAAGGAACGAAAGATAGGAGAAAGAAGGTCCTTTGTCTTGGGTTATTTCTTATCCAGGTTTTCGGCTATTCACAATTAAAATTTGTGCAGCATCTAGTTTGAGTCAAGTCAAACTAAGTCAGATACTTGACTAGCAACGGATATAAGTTCTTGGTCAAATGAGGTATAAACTTGACAGAGAAAGGATATAAGCCCTGGCTCAAACAAGCCCAAGAATGTGTATTTTGAACCATAATTTCTCGCCACAATCCTATTTAATGCTAACAGCTTGTGTTTGTACAAATTCTCCATCAAGGAACGGACATGTGGGCTATCAGTTTTTGATCAACTGCATGTGTACTTTGAAAAAAGTTACCACACATATAAATGCAAAAGAACAATATATGTAGAAGAACACATTAACATAATATGGATGGGTCAAAAAATTCAGTTTCATAAACCTCAGTATAGAAACAAAACATGTCAATCTATGTTACCATTAAAAAACATATTTTCTGCCTTCAAGAGTGAAACATTAATAAATTCAATATGTCATCAAGTGGGGAAGAAAATCCATTTCCTAGAAAAAAACTTCATAAATACACTATAATGTCAACAGAGATATATATATTAAATATATTTAAAAAAATTAATTAATCATTCCTCCTTCATTCCATATACACAAATTTGAATTTTAAGACAGTAGGATTGATTATCCACTTCAATTGTAGTTACAAGATGTATACATTGAACATAAAGATGGAATCATGAAGCACAACTTCCACCAGCAACTTGGACAAAAGAATATGCAAATAAAATTAATAGAAATGTCTCAAAAGCTTGACCTCATAACCAGGACCTAGAACCAACTCTTACTTTACCTAGATTAGAAGATTTGTGGATAAAGAGAGGACTTTTGAACAATATAATATAAAGAATAATGCTACGTATAGTTGTAGAATGTACAAGTGTTGTGCATTTGCTTTGAAAAAGAGTGGGGCCTACTATTGAAAATCTAATTTTCTTCATGCGAGTTCCATATTTATTCACTTTTTCAAAGTGAATGTGTGGTGCTTACACACTTACAATTGCAACTATCATTTCTCTAATATATAAGAATATTGCTTACTCATCTATTGAAAAAGAGATTTAGGAAACAAAAAAAGAAATGATAGATGTAGTCGTGGACTTGCAAGCGGCATGCAGTTGTTTTGAAAAAAAGTGAATATACTGGGACTCACATGAAAAAAAGTTAACTTTTTTAACAATGGACCTCATTTTTTTCTAAAACAACTGCACGCCGCTTACAATTTCACGATTGTAAGTAGCATTATTTAATAACAAATACATTTTACAAATATAAATTTCACTAGATGTGCAAGGGGACGGACCCCAAGTACACAAATCAACAAACTAACTAACCAACAACTTGTATAGTGAGGAAGGGCTGTATAGTTTCTGGCTGGTTGCCCTTTTGTATGGAGGTGGTGCTCCAACCCAAACGAGAGCAGTGCAATAAAAATCAGAGGTTTTATTTAAAAATAGAATAAATAAAAAACTTCTGCGAAACATCACTAAGATCTTTTTTTTAATTATTGAGTAACAGAAATTTTATTAATAAGGCTGAAAATAAGTGAAGCCCAAGTAGAGTTTTAATGCCAGGCCTCAAAGAAATGGAACATGCATGTTAAAGTAAAAGTAAAGTAGTAGTAGTAGTAGTAGTAACAGTAGTAAAAGGTCTTATAACTACCTGAACAGGAAGCTCATCAACAGAAAAATTAAACTCCTCTCCCCACATTGGATTTCTTGAACCAGGAACCATGGAACTACAATGGTAACAACTAAAATTAGATAACTGTAGATAAATGGAGCTACGCATCACCATTTAAGAGCAAGACCTTAGAACTAAACCACATTTAGGTAAAAATACATTCTACTTTTATTATATAAAAATAAGGATTCTACAATCCAGCTCGTTTTTGCATGCAAAATCTGTAGTTATCTTTAACAGCTTGTTTGGACACTTGCAGTATTTCAGAATTCTATGAATAGTAGTGAAATGCTTTGAGTTATGATGTTTTATTGGGTTTAGGAAAAGGAGGGAGAAAAAGTTGAATAAAAATATTATAAATTTAAACAATTGTTTGAATATAATTTTTGTATTGAAGTTTGAAGAAATTGTATTATTTTTATGTTTTGTTTTGAAGTTTGTAAAAGTTGTATTGGTTTTTATATTTGGATAATGATTAAGTAATAATTAGATGAAAAAGTTGAAGATTTGAAATTGAGAAGTATTTGTGTTTGAGTAACGTTTAAAAAGGAAAATATGAGAAGTTTTGAGAATTTCGTGTCTCATCTCTATGTCCAAACGTCCCGTAATACCATTACTTATCAAGACGAATAAAAACTCAAAATGCTGCTTCACCTATCTCAACTCTGCATCAAATTCCAACATAAGGTTACCTAGACCTGAAAATGTAGAAGAAAAGAAAAAGGATATGCATAATCTAGCACACATGAAGTACATGATGCCAAGAAGCCAACTGCATACTGGCCCAAAAACTTGCCAACTATAATAACCTATTATTGATCGGTAATCAAGAAGTTTATTCATAATAATAGGCATACTCAAGTACACAGGGAGTATACATGAGAACCAACTATAATAACTCCATACCTTCAAAAGTGAAACTATCCAAAGACCCTAATAATCCATAGTTCGAAACTTTTTAAGAGTAACCACAAATCTTAAAAAACCTAATCCTACCTAAGTAGGAAAACATAATCCATATAGTTACGCTAAGCTTCCTCTAAACCATAATCCCATATCAAGTAAGTACATTATTTACCTTTTTTCCACATATCAAGTAAGGACATTATTTACCTATAAAAAAAGTAAGTACATTATTGCCTTAAAATGCCTTTACAATAAGTTAGAGAGAGTAACTATAGTATCTTCAATTCTGTCAATTACTAAAGCATATAACCACTACAATGCTGTTAACTATATGTCAGAGTTCAGTGTTTTACTAATCATCATATCCAATCAAAGATGAAGAGTTTAACATTTTTCATTAAAAAAAAAAAAAATTCTCAACCATCAACATCAATGCAAATGGAAGTATGGGAAAAGGATCCAAGTAACCTGAATCGCTTCTCTGTACCACAAGTAATGACTGCATATGGATCTGATGTGCCATTTATATTTGCACTGATGAGATTTTTAGCTGCCAACAATTCCAACTGAAAAATATAGCACACACCATCTCATGTCAGCAACCAAAAGAGGATCCATTACATCAAGCCAATATCAAATCCAACATAAGCGCTGAATGCTGGTCGGAAACGAGTACCACAGCCAAATCATGACCACAAGATTTTATTTACCTTGATTAAGTATGCTAAATTGGTTTGAGGATCTCCTTTCAATTCGCCCATCTACAAAATAAGGGCAGAACTGCATGTCAAACAAGTTAAAAATTACTCCATGAAACAGGTACGTGCAGACTGTAACCAGCAAGATAAGAATATAGATCCAATATCGGTAAAGATATCATAAATTTAAATAGCTCTGGCATGACTTTAAAAAACAGAAGAGAAACAAATAAAAAATTAAAAAACAACAACAATGATGATGATGATGATGATGATGATGATGATGAAAACTTTCAGAAATATAAAATGTATGCACATAAAATGAAAGAAAAACCACGTTCTAAGCCACAATTACACCCCTTAAAAACAAAGTTTATCAAACGACCTTGGGAAAGGAATAGGAAGCAGGCACTTGTTATTCAATGCAACTATCCAAATAAATCACTTTTTTTTTTATAGGAAAAATCCAATGAAATATCTATATGACACTCTCAGTCCTTCCTAGAAGACAAGTTACAAATAAAAACTAGGATTGCCATGAAGCATTTGGAAAAGAAAAAAAAAACCAAGGAATGAGAGGAAGAGTAAGAAAAAGAAAAGAAAAGAACTCGCAAACAGATAACTTCGGACGAAACACGAATAAATGTAGAAGTGACAAAAGTCAAACTAAGAATTTACAATCCTCTCATTTCTAATATCTTCTCAGAACCCAACAAAAGAACCACACCAGATTGTTAAATCTCAAATAATAGACCGCATTTTCACCCTGAAAACCAATACCTCTCAAACACCCATACTAATTCACACTAATCATTGCCCACAGCATTCATTATTACAAAATTCTGATAAGAACAAAAGACATAGCGCGATTAACCATTAAGATCATTGACATTTACATGCTGAACAAAACAGAACGTAAGAATTAAAAGGAATTGACCTTGTCTCCATCAGTGTCCCCAGAATTAGGCGAATTGCCGTCGACTACTGCTCGATCACCATCGACATCACCGCTCCGGTACGTGAAGAACCAGTAGGCGACGATCACAAACACCGAAGCGGCAACAGTAACCTTAATCTCCCACCAAGAGGGGACGAAAATATCCAGCGTCCTTTCGATCAACTCCATCCAGAGGTAAAAAAAACTCCCAGAACGAAAGAAAAACACAGAGAGAGAGAAAGAAACTGATCATAAACTGAAAGGTTAGAAGGTTTGACGTAAGAAATCGGAAGGGTCTCAAGGGATTGGGAAGTGCATATACAAAGTAAAATTTGACGGGCAACTCATAGTCCTTCAGAGAGGGAGAGAGAGACAGAGTCAATGTTGGACCGTTGGAGGGACATGGAGATTGAATATCGATAGTTGTCGACTCCATTACCGAAAAGCCATTCAGTCGGCAACGAAATAACGGCAAAACCCTGACCACGAGTGCGAAAATTTAGGAGGATTGTAAGGGGTATTCTTGGGAATATGGAACTGGATACGAATAGTTGAATTTAACGCGTGGGAAGAACATCCCCGATTCCTTTCGCATTCAACGACCCCCCCTTTGCTCATCCTTGAATTGAATGAGCCAGTTCAGGAGAGACGAAAATATAATCGTTTGAAAGTCTTACTGTGACTAAATTGCCCTTTGTCATTGGTACTTCCGCCTCCTCATGCGCCGTGACACAAAATTCTAATCTAAGATAGGCATAGACAAACTTGACAGACTCTTTCAATAAAAAAATGTAAAATAAATAAATAAATAATGTGTTTGATACCTAATAATATAATAGTCTTATGGTCAAATATAGATTCAATTCAATGAGATTGGTCGAATAAATCAAGTTGAATAGCTTTGTACCTGATACTTTCATAAAATAAAGCTTCATTTGAATGTTAAAATGAGATAATGTGAGATGAAAAATGTGTAAATAAATAATAGTTTATAAATAATTATAAAATAGTTTGATATAAGATGTTTTATAAGATTTTGGGAACAGAAGAATAAATTAAATAAAAAAATATAAAATTATATTTTTTTATAATATAATTTTTATTTAAAATTTTGAAAAAATCATAATGATAGGATAATTGTTAGATAAAAAAAAGTTACAAATTTAAAATTGAAAAGTATATATTTAAATGATGTTTAAATGATGTTTAGATGTTAAGATGAGATGAAATGAGATATATTAAAACCCTCTCAACTTTCAAATGGGACCTAAACGTAAAATTATATGTTTTATGTTTATACTGCATCTATTGCAATGAAGCATTTTACTAATTTTTTAAGAATTAAACTCTAATAAAATAGATTTAGCAGATTATATAAAGTCATATATGAGTTTATTTTTGTATAATTTTTTGTAGTTAAAATATTTTTTACTATTATATCTAACATGATTAGGAAATTAAGAAACAATGACAAAACAAACTAAGAAATATACATAAACGTCGAGAGAGAAGAAAAATAAAGGAGAGGGTTTTAATGAACAGGAATATATGCTTTGATATTTTAGAATTATGATCTCTTTCTTGAACTCTCAAGGGAGAGATGCTAGATCCACAAGACGAGGCATTTTAGTCTTACTAGAGCAATTCCATTGGCTTTTCTAAATTAAATATTCCTTTAAAATAATAAAAAAAAAAACACCAAAACTATGTTCCAATGGAGCATGTAAAATACAAATAATTTACCTTCATCTACAATGATCCTACTACATATAGCGAAATCTTGTTAATCACTCTTAACTATTTTTTATTAATTTTTATTTGTTTCTCAATTTTAATGCCTGCTTCTCTTCACTTTGTTTATTTGCATTTTAGACCCTTCTCTCTTGTTTTGGCTGTGCTTGCAAATGGAGGTTTAGGTCTTGCAAGTGGTGACTTCCCAAAATGAGACTAAAATTGATTCTAAAAATTAAAAAAAGGTAGATGTTGTGTTAACGACATTGAACCCCAAAACCACGACTCGAGGTAGGCCTTCTCAAAACCCTACAAGGTCGGCCCTCCTACCCTCCAACCCCGTCAATGCTGTCTCTCCTCACTGCCGTTCGAAATCGGAACAAGTCACCTTTTGCTACAGGTCCTCCTCCTCTTCTTCTACTTCTACGCCTTTTTCGACCTCCAATTCCCAACGATGTCCATCGTTGTTGGCTTCTCAGACAATTACGATGACACCGAGTTGAGAGAGACCGTCACCCTGAGCAGCCAAGACCTCGTCCATGTCGACGTCCGGTTGGACCTCATCTTTCCAACACATCTTGGCTTTACCAGTATTGCTACCAAATTTGGCCGCACTTGTAGTGATGGAAATTAAGTTTTTGGTTGGGGTTCCTTTTTTTGGGGTGATGAACATATTGAAAATGAGGAGATATTGTAGACATTAAAAAATGAGAAATCTTGCGGACCGAACCCCCCGTTTGCAGTCCCCGCCGTTGGTCCGGATCCGAAACGGGTTTAAGGCTGCCAGGGGCATACTGGAGGTTGTCGGGGCTCGCCGTCGTAGGAGTGGAATCGCCGGCTCCCTCCGGTCCTAATGGGTTGAGCGATGTCGCTCACCGCCGTTGGCACCGACGAGGGCTGGATGAGGCCAGATTTACTATAAAAATTCATCTTCATTTTATTTTTTATTATATTTTTTATTACGTTTTTTATTTTTTTTATTTTATTCTATTTTTTATTGTATTTTTTAAATTTTCTTATTTTTATTTTATTTTTTATTATATTTTTTTAATATTTTTTATTGTGTTTTATTGTATTTTTGTAGGGAATTAAAGGGGGCTGTAAAGGTATTGGGGTGCAGCCCGACCGCACTCCAACATCACCCTTAAATGATATGAGAAGATTGATAAAATATTTAAAAATAATAAAATAAAAATATTTAAATCATATAAAAAAAAATAGATAAGCTGGTAAATGATATATTGTAAAAATCAGTATGTAAATAGAAAAATGAGTTTTGATAATGTATTTTAAAGAATATAGCAGATAATTCATTGGGAGTGCCCTTAGGGTTTAGGGGCATAATTGTTTTTTCAAAAGGAAACATTTGATTTCATAAATCAACTAGAGTTATTACAAAAATACTGTTCTTCCAAAACAATAGCATATATAAAAGGTGGTTCCTCATCTAACCACACTTACTCATAATCAAGAGTTACAGGCATTTTAGCCGCACCATGTGCATCTCTGTTACATTGTCAAGGCATAGATCGAGTAGCGGAACTAGCAACTGTGTCGAGGGAGCTAATCTTTTTACTGTGCGACACATTTATATAAAGAATAATGCTAAATGTAGTCTTAAGGTGTGCAAGCTTTATACAATTTATTTGAAAAGAAAAGAAAAAGAAGGGTCCACTATTGAAAAATGATTTTTTTTTCTCATTTGGGTCCTAAATTTACCTAATTTTTCTAAATGAAGTGGGCTTGACTTGTACTTAATCATAGAACTACTAGTATAATTTTTCTTATGTAAATTAAAACAAGATTAAAAAATCATAAAAACATAATTACAAATCATTTTTTATATAGATAATCAACGTTAAATAATTTTTCTTATATTTATATTTTGAATTTCATATTAAGAAACCCAATATTGTATAATAAAATATTTTGGGATTCATATTAATAAGTTTATTATTTTTCCTAAACTTAGTCCTAATTTTTAATTTTGGAGAAGCTACATCCTTGAAAATAGATAAGAAGCTATATCCTTGAAAATAGATAATATGTAGAAACTAAACAAAATTTTAGGACTATAAAAAAAATTGGAGAGAGATATTTCTAGCTAGGCATATTGAAATTTTAAAAAAATCTAGATAGCATATGAAAATTATAAATTTTTTAGGGGGAACATTTTTCATATTTATAAAATTATATATAAAATCTAGGGGTTAGTTTATAATTTCAAAAAATTTTGAGGGGACCATCGCACCCTGCCCACAAGTGGTTCCGCCACTGCATAGATTAACTTAACAATGGGATAATTTTGCAAAACAAGCATGATATCATCTATAAATTGTCCCGTCCATGAAGAATCCTCATTAGCACTCTTGACAGCATCAATAAGTTGCTCTACATCACCTTCAACTATAACTTGCAGAAAGCCCAAATCACAGCAAAACTCTATAGCTTTCAGTAATGCAAAACCTTCTACTGCATAGGCGGATAAAACATTTGCTTTTGAGGCAGCCAGTGTAGCATAAGTATAACCATAATTGTCTCTAATAACAAATCCCATCCCCCTTTTTCCAGAGTCTTTATCATAGGCAGCATCAAAGTTGGCTTTCAAAACAGGCCAATGGGACTCCACTTTAATCCCAAACCATTTGTCTAAGCCACTACAGCCATAGGAGTCTTCAAGTTTGCTTGCTTAAACATGCTCAAATTTGAAGCTGCCAATTCAATTAAAACTGTAGGAGGTTTAAATCTATCAGCAAACACAACATTATCTCTTCTTCCCCATATAGCATAAAACACCATTAATACAAGTTCCAATTGATCCATATCAAGATACTGAATTAATGCAACCCAAACAAAGTCAAAATCAGTAAAACTGGAGCTCCAGATCTTAACAGGACTATTAGTATTCCCCTAGACATCTGTGGAAGTAGGGCATGTCCATAGTACATGCACAACAGTTTCTGCATCATTTTTGCACACTGGACAAAGATGACTATCAATTAAATTTTTCTTGAATAAATTGCTTTTTGTGGGCAAGATATTGTTGAGGGCTTCCAGCTTCCAAATCTTATTCCACTTCTTTTCATCCTACTAAGGCGATGAAGGCCCTCCCATATTCTGTCTCTCGAACAATAAGTCATCATGGTATGCACTTTTGACTGTGTATGTACCCTTAGAAGAAACTCTCCATGTCAGTTTATCCTCTGCTCCTCTTATACTTATGGGTATGGTAAGCATCTCTCTAGCATCTTCTAGGTTGAACATTGCCTCCACAATCTCTTGCTTCCATCCTCTTTTTTCTGCATCAATGAGAGCCTCAACTATAGCTTCTGAGTCAAAAGAGTTGGTAGAGGTTTAAATCTTAAAAGAAGAACGCTTAGACAACCACTTATCTTTCTAAATTTTTATACTCTTCTCATTTCCCACTCTCCAAACTAAATTCTTTTTAAGGAGATCCAAGCAAGAATGCAAACTCTTCCATATAAAAGAGGTACTTGAGCCTAGCTTTGCCTCTAATAGATTGCAAATTTCTATAGTACTTATTTTTATAAATACAAGCCACTAGTGAAAAAGGGTTTATAATCAACCTTCATCCCTGCTTAGCAATCAATGCTCTATTAAAGAATTTAGGTCCCTAAAACCCAATCCCCCTCTTCTTTTCATCTCCCTTGACTTGTCCCAATTCCTCCAATGAATGCCTTTAGCTGCCTTATTGTGTCGCCACTAGAATTGTTCCAACAGACCCTCTATTTTCTTGAGTAATTTTTGTGGTAATTTAAACATTGACATAGTATAGGCAAAGATGGCCTGAAGAATACTCTTAATTAGAATTTCCTTTCCACCAGTAGATAGCATCTCAGTTTTCCAGTTGTGGATTCTTTTCCATATCTTTTCCTTTAAACCTCTAAATGAATTATACTTAGATCTTCCCACCATGTTATGAAGGTCTAGGTATTTATTATAAATGTTACAAGCCACTCCTCAACCATAGTGTTAGTAATAAAGAGAAGACTTGTTTTTTGTTGCTTCAATGTCTGACCAGATGCACCCCCAAATTGCTTCAGTAAATCATTGATACTCTCCTATTCCTCTTTCTTAGCTCTATAAAAAATGACAGCATCATCTGCAAAGATTAAATGAGATATTCTCAAGCCCCTGCTTGAGACACTAACCCCTTTGATGGATCTTTGCTGCTCAGTAGAATGCCACTCAGCCCCTGCCGAAACCAGCCTTTCCCTCACTTTTTTATTCATGCCTACGAATGGAAGTTCATGTAATTGTATCTAGAAGGGTTCTTTGGAAAAGTCTATATCTTTAGGCGCTAAACATCCTTCACGATCAAATAAACAGACCAAAGCTTGATCGAAAGACTAGGGATGGCCCATGAGAACTCGAGTTTTTTTAGTGACATTTTGGAACTCAACCAGGAATTTGTTGAGACCAAGGTCTTTGAACAAGACCCGCCCCTTTATTTTCCAGATTCTAGTTAATGTAGTTCTGAAGGCACCTTTGTTGACTTCTTTGTTGGAAGCCACATGTGTTGCTAGAACACTTCTTGCTTTTATCCACAGAGAGGAGAACTTTCTTTGGAGGGATGAGAAACTCCTATTTCTCTTCTTCCGTGAGGCAAAGGCTCTCATAGAGGTTTGAGAGTTCATCTGCCATGATGATTAACTAAATGTTATACTAGCCACGTTCCAACACATCACTCTTCGAACTCACGTCCAAGAGAGGACCTCAAATCCTGAGGAACTAGAGAGAGCACCCCACCTTTTCAGAGAGAGAAAGGATCGTCATTGGCTGACATGTTCAATTTAATTCATACTTGAAATGATGATTAAATCCTTTTATCCTTATTACTCCATTAAAACATTCCAAAAGGATCAATTTGTGATCAGAACACAAAGTTGTTAAGGTTTTAACAGAGAAATCTGAATAATTAGAGAGCTATAAAGAATATCACTGTCCTGTCAAGCCTCTCTTTGGTAAAGGAGTCATCTTCATGGCGGTTACTCTATGTGAACTTATCACCTTGCCACCCTAAATAAAAAAGATCTCCATTAGCTAAAACTAATCTGAACATAGACATGCGCTTCTCATTACGAGGCCAAAAAAGTCAATAAAATTTGCAATAAAAATCTGGTTTAAAAAATAAAAAGCTTTTATAAGTCTAGAAGTCTCACAAATTACAAGTCTAAATTCTAAAAATATAAAATTACCTTCCCAAAAACTCAATAAATTACAAATCTAAATTTCAAAAATATAAATTACAAGTCCAAATTACAAGTTCAAATTAAAAGTTTCAATTATAAGTCCAAGTTGCAAATCCAAAATCACAAGATAGAATATAATGATAGTATTAGTACTATAGTAATGTAATATAGTATTAGTACATCATTATTTTATGTGGTTGTTTAGTAATAGTGATTCATATACTAATTTGTATATACAATTAAAGTATATTAGTAATACTAATATAATATTAGACTATTAGTGTTATTATAAATATTAGTATTTGTAAATTGTTATATTGAGCTTAAATTATTACAACTACATTATTGTTAGACTATAGTGATGGTATTAGTACTATAATATTAATATTACTATATCATTATTTTATATGTGATTGTTTAGTATAGTGATTGATAGACTAATATGGTGATAGTATTAGTACTATAGTAATCTGCTAATGTATTATGTACTTATAAAAAAAAATTTGAGAATTTATTAGGCTATCAAAATTTAGTAACACTATTTAAGTAATTTTCTTTTTTTTTTGGTTATTACTTCCTATGATAAAATGTTATTAATATATATATATATTATGTTTAAAAAATACGATCAATTAAATTTTCATCTTTAAAATTAAATCCTTTTTTATGAACATTATAACACTTTTTGTCTATGATTATAATTTATATTATTATATATAATATAAAAACATATCATATATATAATATTTAAAAAATAACTTTGAATATATATGTAATAGGTCCGGCCCATTTTGGCTCGGTCCAAAATTGGCTAAAACCAGAACTGGACAGGTCTGTACCGGTTTTGTAATTTTATAAACCAGTCTCGGACCAAATCGGTTCAAAACAGATCTAACTAGCCCTTTTTCGATTTTTTTTATACACCCTATTGCTTACAAACCACATCATAAACCATGACATTAAGATGTTGTCGAGAATAATTAACAACTTCGAACATATCATTATACCTTCGCAGAAGTATTAAACCCCCATTTCTCCCCATTGACTCAACTACTAAACGCCCTTCAAATTTGAATCTTCTTGCTACTGTTTGCGTGTGATCATAGGACAACTTTATCTCCACCAAGAAGACAACATCAGGACTTGCTCCTTTGCCAAAAGGCAAAGGGTTTAAACTAAGCGGGGGTTCCCAATCTCTCAATAATTCCAGTTTAAGAGTTTCATGGTTGTTGGTGAGACTGTCTAGCAAATTTAAAAACTATATAGTTTAAAAATTGTAATATGTATTTATATTTACACAATTTGCTAGTACATACTTTGTGAATAAGTCTAATAAATTGTAATATATATTTATTTTACACAATTTAAATAAAAACTATGCAAATTACTACACTACGCTCATAGTGTAGTAATTTTTAAACTATATAGATTTTAAATTTGTTAGTGCATATTTTATGTAAGTTGTAGTTTTTTAATTATATAATTTTTAAATTTGCTAGTGCATACTTTGTAAACAAGTCTATCAAATTATAATATATATTTATATTTTACACAATTTAAATATATATTTGTATTTATATATATCTATATTTATATTTGTATATATATACATATACATGGGGGTGGGGGCTAGATGTGGGGCTCACTGCCCACTTCTATTCCAAAGAATTAGTCGGTGTATATTCTTAAGCAACATACAAATACCCTATTAAGGATAAAACCTTAGCAAAGTCACATAAAATATCCAAGAGACATATGTATACATGTATTGTTATAACTAGTAACAAACATTGATTGAAAAACAAAACTTAAAGCATTTTGGCAAAGTTTTATAAAGAAGCCAAAACACTTTGAGCAAGGTTTTCGATGTTTGATTTTAATGATAGTACCCTTCATGTGTTTGAGTATGATTGCTGTTTTAATAGGTAGTCAGTAAGTTAATTATTAGCCTATTGTATTTAGGATTAAGAATCACTTTCTTTTTGGAGCTCGATCCTTATTTTATCTCAAGTTTGCAAACTCGTCGTCATGGGATTTGTTCAACCAAACTTTGAATATTATCCGAGTTAACAAGCCACCCCTATTCATTCAAGCAGTTCTTATATTTCATGTAATGATGATTGTGGAAGGAATATTTGCACTCCAATCGGCCCAACCCATGACTGGGAACCCGGCCCCAAAAGCCCACAGGCCCAGGGCCATAAATGAGTAAAAGATAAATCCTCAAGGGAAAATATAGACATTGATAACCGTCTTGAATCGTCATTCGAAATACGAATGATCCGAATAGATAAGAATCGCCAAATTGAATATATCCCAAGAGATAGGGCTCAGCTCCCACTAGAATCCAAGGATCAAGAACAATACAAATTTAAATGAATAATCGAAAGTGATTATCACCCGCTTACCATCCTCTATAAATAACCTTTGCGAGGTAAAGGATGCGTCATATCATTCTTAATATACACTTCACTCATATTCACTACTAACTCAGGGATCGGAGTGTCCCCCACGCACCTAGCACCGTCCCCTTTCAATCTTTGCAGGTCAACTGTGTGATTAGTTCTAGTGGTGTGAAATACATCCTTTACAGTGACACCATTTGTGGGATACTTTCAACAAACTTCAATATTTTTTCATATTCATACTACTCGATTGCATGTGAACTGCGATGTCCTAGAGTCAAGTATGACAATCATCAAAGCCCAATTGGCAAAGGCCGAGGAAAGGCTAAAACAAGCACTTCAGACAACGGAGTAGCTACAGAAAGAAAATGAGGAATTGAAACGGTAAAGAGGCAACCCTCCTCTACACTAGTACAAGCATGCCAAGGGCGACGCTCACAGGGCTAGAGGAGTCAACAACAATGAGCTGGAGAAAAAAAAGATGCACAACGAACTACGGAGCCTGGTGGACAAATACAAAGAAATGGTAAAGAAGATGAGAGGCTCATCCTCCATAGACCAATTGCTGACTTGCACAAACCTCCCCTACAGAAGATAGGTCATGGTTGTGTCACTTTCAGCAAAATTCAATGTCCCATCAATCGATATGTATGATGGGTCCAATGACCCAATCGACCACCTTGAGAGATTCAAGATGCAAATGACCCTATATAGATTACTCGGAGAGATGGCCTGCAGGGCTTTCCCTTTCACGCTGAAGGTGTGGCAAGATGGTAATTCGTAATGCTATGCCTAAGCTTAATTGGTAGCTTTAAGGAATTGGCTAAACAATTCCTCACACAGTTTATGGAAAGTAGGAGGTGACACAAGCCTGTAGCTTTTGTATTAATGGTAAAATAGGAAGAAAGAGAGAGTTTGAAGTTTTACCTAGCCTGCTTCAACAAGGAAAGGCTAACGACTGTTGATCTGGATGGAAAACTCATCTTGGCCGCCTTGATAAGCGGGATTTGGCCCTTCAGCCTGTTTATGCACGAAATAGACCAAAACACTCCCTCTACGCTGAAGGAGTTCATGGATCGCGTTGACGACTTCGTCAATGTAGAGGATACCTTACAGGCCCTACTGGAGCCAAGAAAGTAAGAAACCAAGAACGAAGACAAAAGTAGAGATAACCCAAAGGAAAAGGACAAGTGGGGACGTGGACGGAATCGCAAGGACAAAAGGCGTGAACGATCCATTAGGCGTCATGATCAAAGCCGCCGCCTGATCCCATAACAGCTACAATGTCCAAAATGCAAGCCAAGAAAATGAAGAAGGCCACTATTTCTCAAAAAGCAGACGCTACTACAGATACCACCAGACCTACTCATACAAGATAGAATACTGTTACACATTGAAGATTTGAGACCAGGACATGGCAAAAAATGGCAAATTAGAAAAAATGTTGGCTAATTGCATACACCCACAAAAGGAAGAGGAGCACGGGCATGAATGGAGGAGAAGCAGGAGCCCACGGCGTCAAAGGCAGGAAAATGAGTAAAGAGATAGCCCTCCATGCCTGCCAAGAAACGAGGAACAGTCCCCATTTGCCTAAATTTGCACTGTAGTAGGTGATTTCTTAAGAGGAGGTGTGACAACCCTAAAAGTCCTATATCCTCATGACGACTCCTTAGTAGGAGTAGGCAATTTCGTAGGAGGGTGAAGAGCCCACACTCGAAAAGCCCTGTTGCCCAGATGACTAACACAAGAGGGGGGGTGAATTGAGTTGTATTATAAAAAATAACAATTATAAATCAAGTATACAATATAAAATATAAATGAAATATGAAACAGTAATAAATATAAAGAGTAAAGGTATGAGAAAAGCAAACTTAGTATGTTAACGAGGTTCGGCCCCACTGCCTACGTCCTCGCCTCAAGCTACCCCTTGAGGATCCCCAAATCCACTATTCAATCTCCTTTAGGTGGAGATAGAAACCTATTACACCTTTGAGCTGCACCGTTCCAAAGAATCCGTGTAGAACACCCTCTACACTCCCAATCACCTCACACTTGGTGATTTAACTATTTCCCGTGTAGAACACCTTCTACACTTCCAATCACCTCACACTTGGTGATTTAACTATTCCCTGTGTAGAACACCTTCTACACACACAAGGGTTATACACACCCTTTTACTGATACAAGAATTGATAGTGGGTAGACTATCAGAAAATACTTCTCAATGAGTGAAATAAAAACAATACAGTACAAACTATATCTCTCAAAATAAACAAGGGTTAAGGCTCAATACTTAGAGAAGAGAGAATGAAAACTTTGAATGAATGTTGTATGCTCTTAATGTTGTGAATGTGAAGCTCTCAAATGATCTATTTATAGGCATATGAGATTTCATATTCAAATTTAAAAAGATTCACATGTCAAAGACATCATCATCCACTTTTCAAAAATTTCAAATCAAATTTTTTTATTTTTTGCATGTGAAAAAAGGAGCACACTTTACTTTTCAAAAATTTCAAATCTAATCTTTTACTTTTTGTATATGACAAAAGGAGCACACTTTACTTTTCAAAATTTTCAAATAAAGATATCTACCTTTTGCATAAGTCAAGAAAAGCATCCATCACTTTTGAAAATATTCAAATAAAATATGCACATGTGAAAGATGACAATTAATCATCTTAATATTTTCAAAGTTCAAACCTTTAATCACACATGCACATGTGAAAGATGACAATCAAGTATCTTAATATTTTCAAAATTCAAACCTTTAATCATGTCATGCATATGTGAAAGATGACAATCAATCATCTTTCAAAATTTTCAAAATTCAAACATTTAATCATATCATGCACATGTGAAAGATGACAATCAATCATCTTTCAAAATTTTCAAATTTAATTTTCAAAATATTCATGCACATGTGGAAAATATATTTTAATACTTTATTATAAAATATTAATTTTGAACCTTAATCCTAATTTCGAATTTTTAAGAGATTTACAATATCATTCTATGATTTTAATATGAACTTGTTCCCTTCTTACTCATGCTTGCTTCCTTGATGTGCTTGATTCTATTGTGTGGACAACTTGAGTTTGAGACTCCTTTATTTTTTGAATTCATTTGTTATCATCAAAATCCATGTGTAGATTTACACGAAACTTGAAACCTTGAGTTCAACAATCTCCCCATTTTTTATGATGACAAATACTTGATAGAACATAAAACCTGTATTAATACTTAAGCTCCCCCTGAGAATGTACGTTAATTTTTCAAGTAAAAATATAAATATAATTCCAAGCATATATAATAGTTTAGCAATTTAAACAATGTTAATGTTCTAGTCTAAAACTTCTCCCCTTTTTGGCATCATTAAAAAGGAATCATAATTAGCTCAATAAGATATATTCCTACAATAACCAATAAACAAATAAAACGCTGCATTAATAGAAACTGTAGAGAATTCGGTACGTAGCCACACGTGTTCGACAAAACCTACAAAGGCTGGAGGCCTAGTTTCGGTAATTCGGTGCGGAAGGAGATTTTGTAAAAAGCTGAATAATTGAAACCACCCGTGCCCGACAAAACCTGTAAAGGCTGGAGGCGTAACTCTGGCAATTCGGTGCAGAGATTTGATCCGCTTGATGTTGCTGAAAAATGAGATATTATCATGATTTATAAGTTTGTCTTGTTCTTATTTCCGTTTCTATAAGAGCAATCCTTATTTTTATCTATTTCGCATCAAGCTTTCTTCTCATCTTTGCAATTTGCTTGCATTCTCATTCTACAATTTTTCAATGGCTCGTAGATTTCCCTTTAGTGCTTCTCTTGATCAAGATTTGAGGTATCCTTCACCTCAGTCTCAATCTATTTCTGCATCTGTCGTGGGTGCCATGAACCAACAAGAGACTGATTTAGCTAATAAATCAGATCATGACGCCATTTACGAGCTTGTGGGTCTCGAAACTCGATACTCATCATCTATCGTCGCGTTTTCTGCTCGGTTGCAGTCCAAAACTCGCGAAATTGAGAAGGTTAGCGAGACTGTTTCTGTACTTCAACAACTTGTTTATGAGTCAAACAAAAAAATAGTAGAGTTAAAGCAACAGAATAAGGATTTGAAATCCTTACTTACCTCTTCATTTCGATTGCCTAATCCTTTAAACAAGGATGGCATGATGATTTATGAGGAGAAAATGCATTTGAATGATGAAACTAAACGTCTCAAGTTTCTGTAGGTCATTTAAGATAATGAAATAAAAGTATCTAGCAGATGTCCATAGCATGCATCATTCCTATTTCTCTTCTAATCATGCATACTCTATCTTCTCGTAGGGGTTTTGTGAAAATGTCTGCCAATTGATCATGTGTACTAGTGAATTCTAATACAATATCGCCCTTCTGTACATGATCTCTAAGAAAATGATATCTAATTTCAATATGTTTGGTCCGAGAATATTGTATTGGATTCTTTGAAAGATTTATAGCACTTGTATTATCACATTTGATTGGAATTTGATTGTACATAAGTTAAAAATCCTCAAGTTGTTGCTTCATGTAAAGAACTTGAGCACAACAACTACCCGCAGCAACATATTCTGCCTCAGCAGTAGATAGTGCAGCAGAATTTTGTTTTTTACTAAACCAGGAAACTAGTGCACGACCTAAGAAGTGACATGCTCCACTAGTGCTTTTTCGATCTATTTTACAGCAAGCATAATCTGCATCTGTGTAGCTGATTAGATCGAAAGATGTGTGCTTAGGGTACCATAACCCTAAGTTAATTGTACCACTAAGATATCTAAGAATGCGCTTAACTGCAATTAAATGTGATTCTTTTGGAGATGATTGAAAGCGTGCACATAAGCACACACTAAACATAATATCTGGTCTACTGGCTGTCAAATATAATAAGCTACCAATCATACCTCGATATACCTTCGAGTCAACTGTTTTGTCGGATTCATCTTTATCAAGTTTAGTGGATGGGCTCATTGGTGTTCCAGTTTCCTTAGCACCTTCCATCCCAAACTTCTTCAGTAATTCTTTAATATATTTTGATTGATTGATGAATGTCCCACTTTTTGCTTGCTTAATTTGCAATCCGAGAAAGAATGTAAGCTCTCCCATCATGTTCATTTCAAATTCTTCCTGCATAGTCTTAGCAAAAACTTGGCACATATTTTCATTAGTAGCACCGAATATTATATCATCAACATAAATCTGAATCAAAAGAATATCATCATTTTCGTATTTAATGAAAAGAGTTGTATCAATTTTTCCTCTTGAAAAGCCTTTTTCAATCAAGAAACCACTAAGTCTCTCGTACCACGCTCTAGGAACTTATTTGAGTCTATATAGTGCTTTTGTGAGTTTGAAAACATGATTTGGAGAAATATGATTTTCAAAACCTGGAGGTTGCTCAACATATACCTCTTCATTTATAAAACCGTTTAAGAAAGCACTTTTAACATCCATTTGAAAAAGTTTGAAATCTTTATAACAAGCATATGCAAGTAGCATTCGAATAGCTTCTAATCTTGCGACTGGTGCATATGTCTCATCATAATCGATTCCGTCTTCTTGATTGAAACCTTGAGCTACAAGTCGAGCCTTATTTCTAGTAATGACTCCGGACTCATCTTTCTTGTTTCTAAAAACCCATTTTGTTTCAATAATAGTATGATTTTTGGGTCTTGGAACAAGTGTCCAAACATCATTTCTTTCAAATTGATTAAGCTCTTCTTGCATAGCTAGAATCCAAGATTCATCAAGAAGTGCTTCATCAATATTTTTAGGTTCAATCTGAGATAGAAAAGTAGTATGATTGCAAATATTTCTAAGAGATGATCGAGTGCTTACACCTCGTGAAGGTTCTCCCAGAATTTGTTCCACTGGATGATCTTTTACAAATTTCCACTGTTTGGTTGCATCTTGTATTAAATTTTGATGATCTTTCCTGATGTCTCCATATTGGACTTCCTCTATTGTGTTCTCTTTGTTGAGATTGAGACTTTCCGTATTATTTATACCTCTTATTTCTTCATCAATAGATTTCTTGGAGAGTAGAGAATTAGATTCATCAAATACTACATGCATAGATTCTTGTACAGTCAAAGTCTTTTTATTGAATGCTCTAGAAACTTTACTATTAGTAAAATACCCGAGAAAAATACATTCATCAGATTTTGCATCAAACTTGCCTAAATTATCCCTATCATTTAAAATAAAATATTTGCATCCAAATACATGAAAGTAACCAATGTTGGGTTTTTTCTCATTCCAAATCTCATAGGGGGGGGTTTTTATCTAATTTGGACCTTAGCATAACTCTATTTATAACATAACATGCAGTACTTACCGCTTCGGCCCAAAAATAACTAGGCAAGTTGTTCTCATTGAGCATTATTCTTGCCATCTCTTAAAGAGATCTATTTTTCTTATCTACTACCCCATTTTGTTGAGGAGTTCGAGGAACAGAAAAATTATGCACAAAACCATTTTCATCACAAAATGTTTCAATATTTTATTAACAAACTCTTTTCCCCTATCACTTCGGATACTTGAAATAGTATAATCCTTTTCATTTTAAATTTTCTTGCATAACTCGGTAAATGCATTATATGCCTCATCTTTATAAGCAAGAAAGATGACTCAAGTATATCTAGAGAAATCATCAACAATAACAAATGCATAATATTTTCCTCCTAAACTTGCAACTCTATTTGGTCCAAAAAGATCCATGTGTATCAGTTGCAGTGGTCTAGTAGTGGAAATATGTTTCTTGGTTTTAAAAGAAATTTTTGTTTGTTTACCAAATTGGCATGCATCACAAATTTTGTCTTTAAGAAAATTTGCCTTTGGTAAACCTCTTACAAGATCATTTTTTGAAAGTTTGGAAATAAGTTCCATGTTGGCATGACCTCGTCTTCTATGCCATAACCAATTAGTTTCATTTTGAGCTGAAAAACAAATAGCATCTTGTGAGATAATTTCTTCAAAATCAATTGTGTAAACATTGTTACTTCTAAAAACAATAAAACAAATATTACAATCATGATCATTCAAAATAATGCACTTATCCATTTTGAAAGTAACTGTAAATCTTTTATCACATAATTGACTTATGCTTAAAAGATTATGTTTTAAACCTTCAACAAGTAGAACATCTTCAATTAGGAGAGAAGACTTATTACCAATTTTACCTATTCCCACGATCTTCCCTTTCGAGTTGTCTCCAAATGTCACGTGTCCTTCTTCTTTAAATCTAAGATCAAAGAACTTAGTCTTGTCTCCCGTCATGTGTCTTGAACATCCACTATCTAAAAACCATTTATTTTTGTTTGTGGAAGACTTCATGCACACCTATAAAAACAATTAAAATGATTTTTCTTGGTACCCAAATTCTTTGGGTCCTTTATTTATTAGTTATTAGAAGAAACAAAATTTTTAGGTACCCATATGGCCCTAATAGTCATTATATGTTTTCTTCTAATAGGACAAGCAAAATAATTATGACCATTTCTATTACAAAAATTGTAAATAACATGTGACATATATGAAAAACTTGAGTGATTATAATAGTATCCTTTTTTAACAAAATTATTTTTATGAAAAAAATTTTGAATATTGGACTTTGATGTAGAAGGATTATCAAAAAAGTTTTTATAAGGTTTGTATTTTTGTTTTGGCATATATCCCAAACCTGCCTTGTCAAAAACACATCTTTGACTACCAAGAAGTTTTTCAAAATTTCTTTTTCCATTCGTAAAGTTTTCAATAATATTTTCTAAATCAATTTTCTTTTTCTTCAACTCAAAATTTTCATCTTTCAAAACAATACTTTCTTTTCTTAAAATATCAATTTCGTTTGTTAAAAAAGAATTTTTCTTTTTTAAAGCAGTATACTTGATACCCAATTTTTCAAATTCCTCATATAGCTCTTCTAAAATATTTTACAATTCTGCATATGAAAGATCTTCAATATTATCAAGAATTGTTATCTCAATGTCATCTTTAGCCATAAGACAAAGATTTGCTGATTCTCTATTACTTGCTTCACTATCTGAGCTACTTGAATTATCATCCCATGTAACTTTCACTGTTTTTTTGCCTTTATTTCGATCTTTCTTTAGCAGAGGACAATCTGACTTGATATGACCAGGCTTATTGCATTTATAACAAATTAAAGTGTCATTTTTACCTGAATCTTTTTTGGAAAACTTTTTGAAGGATTTCCTTGGAGGAGTTTTTTTTTTTTTTAAGAACCTCTGAATTCTTCTTGTTATCATCGCAACTTCTTCATCTTTGTCGTCATTTTCCTCATCGTCATCATTTCACTTTCATGTGGAACAGCTTTAAGTGCCAAGCTCTTCTTTGGCTTTCCTTCTTCTTCTCCTCTTTTCAATGTGTACTCATGGGTGATAAGTGACCCGATGAGTTTATTCACTTCGAGCTTCTTGAGGTCTCTAACTTCAAGAATCGTTGTCACTTTTGACTCCCAACGTTTTGGTAGAGAGTTGAGAATTTTTCTTACTATCTCCACTTTGGAATAAATTTTGCCAAGAGCTGTCAAGCTGTTTATGATGTTAGTAAAACGAGTGTGCATACTAGGAATAGATTCATCATCATTCATCTTAAACATTTCATATTTATGAGTAAGAATATAAATTTTTGATTTCTTGACTTGAGAAGTTCCTTCATAAATAACTTCCAAGTTATCCCAAATTTCCTTTGCTGTAGCACAAGTCATTACTCTATTAAATTCATTACCATTGAGAGTATTATATAATAAATTCATAGCAGTTAAATTCAAAGTATAAAGTCTATCGTCTTCACGATTAAACTCTTCTTCTTCCTTTTTGACCTTTACTCCATCAACTACTTTTGTTGGAATATAATGTCCATTTACAATGCATTTCCAGATTTCTCGACCCTGAGCCTGAAGGAATATTCTCATTCTAACTTTCCAGAATGAGTAATTGTCTCCGCAAAAGAGTGGAGGCCGACTGTTAGATTGACCTTCACCAAATGAAACTGCAATGTTAGCCATAAGATCTTAACTCAAAAGATAGTTAATCTTATAACAGAGCTCTAACTCTGATACCAATTGTTGCCCAGATGACTAACACAAGAGGGGGGTGAATTGAGTTGTATTATAAAAAATAACAATTTTAAATCAAGTATACAATATAAAATATAAATGAAATATGAAACAGTAATAAATATAAAGAGTAAAGGTAAGAGAGAAGCAAACTCAGTATGTTAACGAGGTTCGGCCCCACTGCCTACGTCCTCGCCTCAAGCTGCCCCTTGAGGATCCCCAAATCCACTATTCAATCTCCTTTAGGTGGAGATAGAAACCTATTACACCTTTGAGCTGCACCGCTCCAAAGAATCCGTGTAGAACACCCTCTACACTCCCAATCACCTCACACTTGGTGATTTAACTATTTCCCGTATAGAACACATTCTACACTTCCAATCACCTCACACTTGGTAATTTAACTATTCCCCGTGTAGAACACCTTCTACACACACAAGGGTTATACACACCCTTTTACTGATACATGAATTGATAGTGGGTAGGCTATCAGAAAATACTCCTCAATGAGTGAAATAAAAACAATACAGTACAAACTATATCTCTCAAAATAAACAAGGGTTAAGGCTCAATGCTTAGAGAAGAGAGAATGAAAACTTTGAATGAATGTTGTATGCTCTTAATGTTGTGAATGTGAAGCTTTCAAATGATCTATTTATAGGCATATGAGATTTCATATTCAAATTTAAAAAGATTCACATGTCAAAGACATCATCATCCACTTTTTAAAAATTTCAAATCAAATCTTTTTACCTTTTGCATGTGACAAAAGGAGCACACTTTACTTTTCAAAAATTTCAAATCTAATCTTTTACTTTTTGCATATGACAAAAGGCACACACTTTACTTCAAAATTTTCAAACAAAGATATCTACCTTTTGCATAAGTCAAGAAAAGCATCCATCACTTTTGAAAATATTCAAATAAAACATGCACATGTAAAAGATGACAATCAATCATCTTAATATTTTCAAAATTCAAACTTTTAATCATATCATGCACATGTGAAAGATGACAATCAAGCATCTTAATATTTTCAAAATTCAAACCTTTAATCATGTCATGCACATGTGAAAGATGACAATCAATCATCTTTCAAAATTTTTAAAGTTCAAACATTTAATCATATCATGTACATGTGAAAGATAACAATCAATCATCTTTCAAAATTTTCAAATTTAATTTTCAAAATATTCATGTACATGTGGAAAATATATTTTAATACTTTATGATAAAATATTAATTTTGAGCCTTAATCCTAATTTCGAATTTTTAAGAGATTTACAATATTATTCTATGATTTTAATATGAACTTGTTCCCTTCTTGCTCATGCTTGCTTCCTTGATGTGCTTGATTCTATTGTGTGGACAACTTGAGTTTGAGACTCCTTTATTCTTTGAATTCATTTGTTACCATCAAAATCCATGTGTAGATTTACACGAAACTTGAAACCTTGAGTTCAACAAGCCCGATACCACAAAGTAAACATAATAGACAGGCCCAGTAAGTATGCAAAACTGGAGACAACCCCAAAAGTCCTATATCCTCATGACGACTCCTTAGACGTCACACTACTGGTAGCCAATTACACAACCTAGAGAGTTTTAATTGATCATGGGAGCTCAGTCGACATCTTGTTTTGGGATGCTTTCACAAGAATGGGCATCGGCTCAAATAGACTGTGCTAGTCCTTAACTCCGCTAAAAGGATTCTCAAGAAAGGCAGTCCAGCCCATATGCGCCATTACACTCCCAGTCATCGTCGGCCAGAACAGTCACACGGTCACCACAATGATAGATTTACTTGTTGTGAGAGATTCATCTTCTTACAACACCATACTGGGAAGGCCCACCCTCAATGACTTGAAAATATTAACCTTTACCTACCTTTAAATGAAGTTTCTGATAGCTGAGGGGATCAACAAAGTAAAACGAGAATAGACATTGGAAGGAGAGTGTTATGTGGACAAAAGAGAACCAACCCCCCTCCCCCCGCCCGCCCGCGCGAGTGTTATCTCAAGTGGAAGAGGAGCAAGAGGCAGAGGTCAGAGATGAGAGCAGCTTGTTGTAAGCCAAAGCAAACAAACCCCTAGAGCTCATAACATTATACTCAGATCGCCTAAATGCCACCACCAGAGTCAGGACAACTATGGCACCAAAAGATCGTGAAGAATTAAAAGATCGTGAAGAATTAAAAGATCTGTTGGTAGAATATAGAGATGTGTTTGCATGGACCCTTGAGGAAATTCTAGGGATCGACAACGCAATCATCCAGCACAACCCTTGTGTCAACCCAAAGGCCAAGAAAGTACAATAAAAATAGAGGCTATTCAGCACTGAGAAGTGCATGGTTATAGCCGAAGAGATTGACAAACTCCACTCCTGGTGGCAGGCTTCATTAGGAAAGAACATTACCCAAAGTGGCTCTTCAATGTGGTCCTTGTGAAAAGGGTCAACGGGAAGAGAAGAATATGTGTAGACTTTACCGACCTCAACAAATCATACCCCAAGGACAGTTTTCCACTCCCCCGCATCGACATAATCGTGGACGCCATGGTGGATCATAAGGTGCTCAGTTTCATGGATGCCTATTTAGGCTATAATCAGACAAAGATGAATAAGGCGGACGAGAAAAAATGACATTCATAATTGACATGGAGCTCTACTACTACCAAGTCATATCCTTTAGCCTAAAAAATGCTTGTGCAACGTACCAAAGACTGGTCAAAAGAATGTTCAAAGAATAGATCGGAAGAAACATGGAGGTATATGTCGACGACCTCATACTGAAAAGCAAAGAGGTCACCCAGCATTTGGTAGACCTCAAGAAATCCTTCGCAGTTTTGTGCAAGTAAAAAATAAAGCTCAACAAGGCAAAATATGCCTTCGGAATCAACTCAAAAAAATTTCTGGAGTTCATAATGTCAGAAAGAGGCATCAAGGCTATTATTAAGAATATAGATACAGTCTTGAACATGGTGCTGCCAAGGACCATTAAAGACACCCAACGACTAGCGGGAAAGATTGCCACCTTAAACCGCTTTATAGCAAGGTCGACGGATAAATGTCTCCCATTTTTCCAAGTCTTAAGGAAGACACACCCTTGGAAAGAAGAATGTGATGAAACCTTCAAAGAGTTGCTAAAGTATCTCTCCAAACCACCTTCGCTAAAAAGTATCTAGCAGTATCACCATGTGCTGTCTCAGTAACCCTGGTGAAAGAAGAAGGAAGGAGCCAAGCGCTCATCTACTAAGCAAGTCGCACCCTGAGGGGCATAGAGGTGTGATACTCTCGAATGGAAATGCTTGCTTTCACACTAGCGATCGCCGCTAGAAGGCTGTGGCCATACTTCTAAGGCCATGGAATCAGAGTACTAACAGAACACCCCTTGGAAAAATCCTACAAAAGCCAGACTCTTCCAAACGATTGGTGGCCTAGTTCATTAAGCTCGGCGAATTCGAGATCAATTATGCACTTAGAATCACCATCAAACAGCAAGCCATCGTGAACTTCATGGTCGATTTCACTGGATTCTTAGAAGAAGCAGCACCAATAGAAGGCCAGCCATAGACAGTGTTCGTGGACGAATCTACTTGTCAAGGTGGGGGTGGCATCGGGATCCATATCGTTAAGGAGCTGGGCTATAAGTATCATTACATGGAGACACTCGTCTTCAAAACTACCAACAACGAGGTAGAATACGAGGCCTTGATTGTAGGGCTATCTATTGCTAAAGCCTTGGATGCCGACCAAGTAGAAGTAGAAGTAAAAGTAAAAGTAAAAGTCGACTCTCAAATAGTGGTTGACCAAGTAATGAGAGTTTACGCCACTAGGGCGACAAACTGAAAAGGTACCTAGCACAGGTATTGGCGCTTCGTGACTAATTCTCCTATTTCTCCATACAACAAATATCATGGACAAACAATCTAGTAGTGGCCTGCCTGACAAAAGTGACATCGGCAAGATATAATCGGGAGCTGTCATGGTAGGTATAATGGAAAATAGTGAAGGTACCAGCAATTTGCGTTGTGGTAAACATTGTGAGCTCTGAAATGCTAGTGTGGGTTAAGGAAATAACCAAGCACTTGGAGATAGGAAATTTGCACGAGGAAAAGGAAGCAACAAGAAAAACCAAGAGAAAGCCAGCGTGATTCACAAGAATTGAGGGCGTCTTATATAAGAGGGGGTTTACCAACCCACTACTGAAGTTCATATCGCTGGAGGAGGCACAATATATTCTTGCAGAAATACACAAGGGTCTTTATGGCAACTTGGGCGATAGAGCTCTGGTAGGAAAGTCATTAAGGATGGACTATTATTGGCCAAATGCTCTCAAAGATGCCAAATAGCTTGTAAAACGATGCACCTAGTGCCAAATCTATGCTCCAATCCCCCACTGCCCACTAGAAAAGTTAGTCTTCATCATAACGCCTTGGCCCTTGGTACAATGGGGAGTCGACCTCGTAGGACCATTTTTGCCCACAAAAAGAGGCGTCAAACACTTGATTGTAATGGTAGATTACTTCACCGACTGAGAGGAAGTAGAAGTCTTAGCTATAATAACCGCTATGGCCATCACCAGATTCCTATGGAAAAATGTGGTGTGCAGATTCGGGATCCCTAGTAGGGGTATGCTCTGACTCCGACGGTATTGGAGTTCGGAGTTTTCGACTCTGACAACCATCGGAGTCGAAAAAGCATTTCGACTCCGACTCCAATTGGAGTTCCGACTTCAGTATGGGCCAAATTAGGCCCATTCCTAAACCAAATGTTTCCAATTGGGCCATTCCAATTCCAAATGAGCTCAATTGAGCTCATTTTCCAATTAAGTTGTCACGACTATTTATCTATTGAGGTTTCACTACTAATTAATCTTAAACAGTTAAGCAAATACTACAAATTAGTAATTACAATACTAATTGCTAAGCCTAATAGCATAATACAAAAAATAGTCCAGGATTGCAAACTATTAATACAAAAAATAGTACAAAATACAAATTAAGTTATTAAACGATTCACTATCACTGATTCAATAGGACTCGAGGTTACAAAAAAAATATCGCTACAGCGAAGTAGTTTGCCGTTGGAACTTACACAAACTCGTACTTGAGATTAAGATAAAATTAAAATGTATTATTATCAATAAAAATAAAAATTAACCAAACATGAAACAAGTAACCGTAAATTAGAGAAAAAAATATATGCAACCGTCAATTACTTTGTCACTCATCGGCTAGTATAAACTTTGTTACTTTAATCATATAAAAAGAAGTAAATAAATTAATTTAATTTTACTTGACTCAAGCCTGTAACTCACAACATCAATGTCAATGCTCTCTAGTTTAGTAAGTACATCACTGAGTCAGTTTTGTGTACAACTGAGGTCCTCCATGGTTGATGGTGACAATTAACTTTGGTAGGCATCTAACACTTGACATCCAATACTAAATGCCGACTCAGATGCAACCGTAGTAATAGGAACAGTTAGCACATCTCAAGTAATGCATAAGAGGAACGAGTACTTGATGGAATAAGCCCTCCACTAAATTAAGATCTGAAACTCATCACTTGGCTCATTGACCTCTACCATTAAATACTATTCAATCTCATTCATACGCTGCAGTGGATTTTTCATTGACTGTGCATGAAATGACGTCATAACATTGAAGCCTTAGGATCGACTGGCTACATTGGTCTTACTCGAATGGAAATCTGTGTCTGGTCTTGAGCTCGAGCTCGAACGTGAGGTACCTATGGCTGCTGAGGATGAAGCAGGGCTATTGGCGCTGTAGTGGGTGTGGGTATACAACTCGTTCAAATCTCCCTTAAGCGCTGTGATAAACGCCGCTGCCTTTACTACCCTGAGAACCTCAGTTGCCCACCATTCTACCGTTGTCAACTTTAATCGGGGGTCGATGATTGACGCTATGAACAATAATCTATTTATCTTCTCAATTTCACCCCAATATTTATCATATTTGGACTACATCTATGATGCCATACCAAATAACAGTCAGCTCAGGCCAGCATAACCTTCTTTCAAGTGGTGGTGTAGCATGGAAATCTTGCTGAACCACATATTTGCCGTTGCATATGCGGATCTAGAAACCTGCATTGTGATGTCATAGAAGATCTGTAAAAAGTTGACAAACTCATATATATGTTGCCAATCCGTACTGTTTGGCGAACTGAGCCCTTTCCATCAGGCTTCAACAGGGCATACCTCAAACCCTCATTCTCAATCTTCAACCACTCAAATACCTTCTGGTATTTAGTGCCACATCCAACATCAGATATGTGGATTTCCATCGAGTGAGAACATTCAGGCACAACATTTTTGAAGACTCAACTCTAACATATTCTGTTATTGCCTTGAACTCCAGCAGCCTTTGGGGAGAAGTTTTCGCGTACTGCACAATGCTACGGACTTTCTTGATGGAGTCGTCTACATTTTTCATCCCCCAACTGTTTCATCATTGAAAAATATTCAATTATCATAATAATATAAAAATTGCACTATTTTTGAAGACTTTAATCATAAAAATATTAAAATATAAAATACAAAATCAAAACCAGAAAGACTCATCAACAATAAGATTGATTATATGAGAGTGCATCAAATGTGGATATATTGGTGATTTTTAATCACATCATCTCTCACCCTCGTATTCCACATAAAATACTCGATGGCAGTCTCATTGGCATTGGCATTGTCAACTGTAATGCATAAAATTTTTTGGATGCTCCAATCAATCAGACAATCATCCATCTCCACCTCTATCGATGCACCCATATGCTTAACTATTTCTTTAAATTCAATAATCCTCTTTTTAAGATTCCACTCACTATCAATGTAGTGTGCTGTGATACACATGTACGAGGTATTATGTACAAAACGCCTATGTGTCGATCGTAAATGACACTTTCTAGCTAGTGGTGGTGAATATCTTTTTCATTTCTGCATTTTCCCTCAGATGCATCTTTATACAATTACGCATCACTATATAATGGGATGAGAGTGAAAATCTTGGCTCAAAAAACTTCACAAAATAACGGAATCATTTCTTCTCAACTGTGGTAAAGGGCATCTCATCTTGTATAATCATCATTGTAAGCGCCTCACAATTCATATTCTCACTGTATTGAGGAACCACGAGGTTTCTCGTTTGTGTTCCTGTCCTGTTAGTGGCTGTAGAAATCTCATAGCTAAGATTGGTCTGAAACTCACCTACGACTGCATTTAATAATTTATTATCAATATTAGTCTTAAGTGAAAATTAAATGGGATTAAATGTACAAAATCAAGTATTTCGTATACAAAGCAAGACACTAACCTCTTGACGTCATCCCTTTCGCTATTTGGTAATGCTGGCAACTGTCCAGATGTACTGAACGACAAGAAGTGCCTTGCCTTTTTAAATAGCACCCAACTCAAGCACCACAATGATTGCACTTAGCCCGTGAATTTTGGGGATCCCCACCTCAACCTTTACAAAATGTTTTCATGTCTACGATTTTTTTTATTTAATCGTGGATGGGGTGGCCTCGCAACTGTAGGGTGTACCGATACATCCGGATCCTAAACCAGATTTTCTCCAAGACCCATATCCTCCTCCTCCATAAACTGATCGGAATCTTCCACTTCCAATTCTATGTCGACTAGAAGTGAAAATCCATTGCTAGCACACGAGATTTGTGCTCGAGTGGAGGGTAGCCGACTCTGACATGAAGTTGCTGCTTGGAACACCGATGGAGTCCTGGCATCCAGATTTGGAATATCATGTGGAGTCGAAATCCCACTAGCACTGCGTGAGGGATCCATCTGTTTGTAGACCTGAAATTCAAGTATAATAATATAAAAATTGTTAGTAAAGACTAAAGATTATAGTGTTATAGTGTAATAAAATAAAACATTAGGAAACTGTTATATAGTTATAGTGTTGGAAACTTCTATCAAAATATGGGACTTTTTCATGCAAGTTATGCACACAAAAAATTAAATTAATTTTGTAGACTTCTTTGTGCAAGGTAGTTCAATTATTAGTAGTAGTAAATAGGTATAGAAAACGATAGTTAATTAGCTTTTACTTATATATAATATAAATAACATTTGTAAACTTCGTTTGTTGTACAGTTACGGACAAAATAAATTAAATATATTGGACGAGCAAAATGTGGATCGATGATGATCTTCCTTGCTAAACTAAGTAATTAATTAATTTATCAATAAGATCTCAAATTAAGCAAATGACAATTTAATACTCAAAACTCTTAAAGGTAAGACAAATGTGTAATCTAGCTGAGTTTGCAGGTATCTCTAAATAATTGTATTTATAAATATTATTGAATTTGATCACTTTTAATTTAATAATTATGTTTGTTGTAATACGTACTTAATTAATAGCACAGGCCAGGTGATCAGTGAGTATCATCCATTGGTATAGATAGACTATAATTTAAAGTTAATGATGGAATGAATGAAAGAAAAAACTTGATTTCTTAAAATTATTATAAATCACTCGGGAAACATAAAAAAAACACATTTACATCCTCAAAGTATATATACATCCTCTGCTCTTTTCTATCTAGCTTACAGCCTTCCGGTTCCAACAATATATATATATATATTATATTTTTTGATAAGAGCTTCCAACAAGATTAGTAATTTAGTAGTACGAAAAATTGAATATTTTAGAGTTTATTTCTATTTTTTTTTCTTAATGACATTTCATCAAACACATTACACACACGGTCAAAGCACACAATGCCACATACAATACACAATCTTTGGTTTCACTATTTCGAGTTTTCCACAATATAACAGCACACACAAGCCAACTAAATCAAAGAAATAAATGAAAATAACATTTTTAATTAGTTTTAATTAAAATCCCTAAATTTAAAACTCAAAACCCTAATTAGTAATTACCAATTAATCTCTGGCTAGCGGAATGATGGCAAAATTATCCCAGGGAGGAATCGACGACGACATCAAAGAGTGAAGGAGGAAGCGGCGCCGACAACTGGAGATTTAGAATCGCCATTGGAGAAGAACATACGTGAGCGGTGACTATGTAGGTGAGAAGAAAGAAGTAAAAAGAAGAAGAAAGGAATGAGAAAGAATGAGGTTTTTATCGGGACCTAGGACTAAATGGTGCCGTTCCTATTTAATTGGAACGGCGTTATTTGGCTAAATTAAAAAAAAAACCCATACAGATGCAAACAACGTCGTTTTGCATCTTTTTTTTTTTTAATTTTGGAGTTCAGAGTGCACATTGGATCCGATTCTGAATCCCGACTTCGATTGGGGTCGGAAATGGAGTTAGAATCGGACAGAAGTCAGAACTCGAAAATTTTGCCCACCCCTAATCCACAGCACCATAATATCTGACAATGGCCGAAAATCCGACTTTGAGCATTATAGAGAGTGGTGCCAGGAACTCAAACTCAAAGTAAAGTACATCTCCCTAGGACACCCTCAAGCAAATGGGCAAACTGAGCCAACAAATAAGTCCCTACTCAATATCTTGAAAAAGAAGTTGAGCAACCAAGAGGGCAAGTGGGCAGAGGAACTCCCAGAAATACTCTAGGCCTACAGGACTTCAGTAAAAACACCAACTAGGGCAACGCCATTCGAGTTGGCCATCAGAAGCAAAGCCGTCACCTCCATAGAAATCGGCTTATCCACGTACAAAATTGGCCATTTCAACCAAGTCGACAATGATCATACTCTCTGCGAGTAGTTGGACCTAATGGAGGAGAAAAGGGAGACAGCAGACGCTTAAAACACCCTTCACAAATGGAAAGCTAAATAGTACTTTAACAAACGGGTAAAGCCCTAGTCGTTCACAGTTGATGATCTGATCTTAAGTGAAACGAGTGTTACCATCCATGATGGGGGAAAACTTGGAGCACAATGGGTATGACCCTATATGGTATTTGCTAGCAATCGTCCAAGATCATACAGCTCAAGGACAGCAAAGGAAGGGAGTTGCCATACCTATGGAACACTGAACACCTAAAAAGGTTCTACCTATAGCAATAGTCGCATGTAGTCTTTTGCTTTTGTTAGTTTCAATTTAATAATATGCTCCTAGGCTCTCCATGAAAAGCCTTGAGTCCTTTCGTTGAATAAAAGGTCTCCAAAGGCAACTTCTTGCTGTTTACATTTTCCTATAACTGTTTCCCATAAGTCTTAAAGAGCAAGTTTTTGGGCGAACATCGAAATGGGCGTGGACGCCAAATGGCCCCACAACATCCTCAATATTTAAGTGTTTGCAATACAAGCTCTTGTAGTCAAAACGATGCCAATACCGAATTGGGCGTGGAGGCCAGACAGTCCCATGACCCTTTCAATACTTAAAACGCTCACAAGACAAGCTCTTGAAATCAAAATAGTGTCAATATCGAATTGGGTATGAAGGCCAAACGGCCCCACAACCCCCTAAATACTTAAACGCTCTCAAGAAAAGTTCTTGCAATCAAAATGGCGCCAATATCAAATTGTGGAGGTTAGATGGCCCTCCACTCCCTCAACACTTATGCGCACGCAAGACAAGATCTTGCAACCAAAATAACGCCAATAAAGAAATGGGTGTGGAGGCTAGATGGCTTCACGACCCCCTCAACACTTAAGCATCGTAAGACAAGGTCTTGCAATCAAAATGGCACCAATATCGGATTGGATGTGGATGCCAGATGGCCCCACAATCCGCCAATACTTAAGCACTCGCAAGAAAAACTCTTGCAATAAAAAATGTGCCTATATCGAATTGGGCATGGAGGCCAGACGGCTCCACGTCCCCTTAAACACTTAAGCACTCAAAAGGGAATCCCTTGCAATTAAAATGACGCCAATATCAAATTAGGTGCGGAGGCTAGATGACCCTGCAACCTCTCACAATCTAAAGTAGAACCAAAAGCAAATAGGCGTGAAGGGCAAATGGCCCCATGACCTCTCACAACCAAAATAATGTAAAAAAGAAAAAACGAGCACAGATGATAGAAGGCCCCACGGTGCAGAGGCCAAACGGCTTTCAAACCATCTCAATATTTGTGCAGTCAACAACAAGTTGTCGAAATAAGATAGGCATAATAACAATTAGCGTTTATTTTAGGGAGCTCGCGACCTACAATCATACGACAAGAAAAATGATCCAAGGCCCAAAATAGAGAGTCGCCAATGTTCAAAGAAAAAAGAAAAAAACAAACACCGAAAGGACGAGGGAAAGCATCGGGCATGATCACGGATTGGTGAGTGGAAGCACTGGGATGGAGCCTCTCCAGGTTTAACCTTCTTAACTCAGTTTAGGGGTTGGTTAGCAAAAGTGCGTATAAATGAGCCAAGCTAGCCCCAAACCCATATTGATGGCATGATCACGGATTGCTAAGGCAGCAACTAACTAGGGTTGGAGGCAGACTATCTCCTTATTGGCATTGGCTAGCCGAATCTCAAGCACATCCCTCTCACTTTTTAAAAGCGTCGTTTCCTCAGTGGACCTAGCAACCAACCTCAAATGGCTGTCCTGCCTAGCGTCGATACCTTCCCGCTCTTTTTGGTAGGCAGCAAATCTCCCCTCGATGGTGTTCAGCTCAGTCTTGAGGTTGGCTATCTGAGCATCCTTGCTCCTTCACACCTGATCCTGCAGTTTCCTTACACGAGTCAACTCCGCCGCCAGATTCGCACACTCACCAATGGAGGCCTTCAAGGCCTTAGACATCACATCCTACCCCTTCTTGGTAATCTCTTGAGCCCCTTAGACACAAACTCTTTCAGGCGGGATATCTCGGTGATAGCATCTGTGACACCCTTAACTCACATCTGGGATTTAACGTAATTCAAAAGGTCAGGATAAGTAATATTAAGCTACTCACTCGCGTACTTATCAAGATCTTAATAAATAAAATATAGAAATTTTATTATACATAGCAGATAAGGTCAAGTATAAAAATGCTTAAAGATCACATATGGCAAATTTTAACATGCAACTTCCACATTCTCCTTTCATTCATCAAACATTGTATTGTTATAAATACATGCCCAAAATAATTACCAGTGCCCACAAAATAAAAATACATATCAAAAGACCATCCCCATGGTCACTTGGGTTCCTTCTTAATTTCGAGAAATTTCCCTCATAACGGAACATATTCAAGCTAAGACAACAGTCTTGCTAAAGATACTGTCCTTGTGGTGTCGATAAGACCCCACATACAGATAGGGAACCATCCAATCCCAAAGTTAAACAGCAATCTATTCGCTGCTTCTCCTTGGCAAAAGCAGGTGCACTGTGATACCACAACTCCACCGACTGATCATACATAGAAATTCTTAGAGATGCAAAAGTAAAATTTACATAAGGACTGTAATTAACAAGTCCCTCAAGACTCTTCGGAGTCTCCTGCGTCATCAAGACTTTCCTCCTGTTGGCCATCATATCCTGTATATAATTTACATATACCAGAAAGAAACATAAAACCACAAAAGAGTGAGATTTCCCTTAAAAATCTCAGTAAGTACATAATTAGCTTAATAAAGTATAGACACAGTCATCATTCATCTTTTTAAGAAAAGAAAATAATAAAACATGATCAAATACATGTTTCATGTGATTTATCAATCACCCACACAGGTTTACACTCTTATGATATCTTAAGTTCCTTTTTCTTAACCATCAACATCTTCTTAAGACTTATTTAATTATTATCTTCAATGGGCGTTACGTATCGCCGTCCCCATTGTAGATAACTTTTTTATAGCATATTTATCTCTTATCACCAATGGGCGTTACGTATCGTCGTCCTCATTGCATATAACCCATCAATCACCTGAGCGTTACGTATCGCCGTCCCCATTATGATGAGTCTCGTGTCAATCTTCTGGGCATTACATCTCACCATCCCCGTCTTGATACGGAACATACGTAATATAGTGGGCATTACGTCTCGCCGTCTCCACTAATCATATCACTTCCACAGACGTTACGTCTCACCGTCCCCGTAATAATACATATCACTTTTATCTTACGACAAACGTTATATCTCGCCATCCCTGTCGGCACATCAGTCATCCGGGCGTTACGTCTCGCCATCCCCATCACGACGTGACTAATTCATCCATATCCCTTATTCTTAGTTGTTCATTTCTTATTTTTAGAAATGTATCTCAAGTACATGATGTATTACTCTTCTTAAATCTCACCACATATTAGAACATGCATATATTCTTAAACTATCACATATTCACATATGTATGTATCTTAAATTTTTCCAAGTATTTTACACATGCTATACACTTAGATAACACATATAATTTCTTCTTATTTCAATGTACACATTTATCCAAACAAAAGTCTTAAAAACAACAAAACAGGGTATCTCGCTCGAGCGACCTATCGAGCGAGAGTCGAGCGAAATCTCGGGTTGGAACTCGCTCGAGCAAAGTATCAGGCGAATATAAGTAAACTGGGTATCTCGCTCGAGTAAGGTATCGAGCGAGATTCAAACGAGTTCTTGGGTTAAAATTCGCTCGAGAAAGACATCGAGCGAGTGTCGAGCGAAATCTCGGGTTGTACTTTGCTCGAGCCAGACATCTAACGAGGGTCAGGTGATGGTTTACAGTTGTTTTTTGCTCGATCCTTCGCTTGAGCGAAGTTACAGAGCATGGGCTTTTTAATACAAAACTCGCAATCTTTTCACATAAACTTGATTTGTACTTATTATAACATAGTTTTTAGGCTCTTCTGACTTCATTTAACACATTTACATTAATAAAACCACTTCAAACAACAGTTAGATTTATTATAACACTTTAACAAAATAAAATAGTTCAATACTTAACATGTATAGTCCAACCTCTTAAATAACTATCTCTATAGTAGAGTTAAGCTAAAATATGAACTTACACACTCTCTAAATCTAGTTGAAGATGATCAAATTAAATCTTTGCAAGTTTTCTCCTCAAAAACTCTTATTAAGCTCACTTAGGATGTAGTTTGAGGTTAAGGGACAAGAGAAGGGTTTTGCTTGGGTTTCCTTCAAAAGATTTTATGTTATGCTTCTCCAAAAGAGTTAGAAGACTCCTAATTGTCTATTTATAGGGGTGGTGGTCGACTCATGTGAAGGAGAGAAGAGGGTAACTTGGTAAAAACAACTACATTCTGGTTTGCATGGGATGAGGTGTCCCTTCTAAATCTTTTTTCATGATTAAACTAAATCTCCAAAAATCCTAAACTTTGCAGCTGAAATGATCATCCAATGGTCAATATTTGAAATATTTTTGTTAACCATTTGATCAATGGTTGGGGTAGAGGCTTATAGGATAAGGGATGAGGTGTCATTCTACCTACCCATGCATGCATTTCCCTGTTCAAGCCCTCTTCTAGTTAGCCACACCCCTTAGCATTCTCCTAACTCTTTTGGTTACTTGCTAACCTCCTTAGGACTCTACTTAACAAGTTCTAGAGAGTCACTTCTTAATTTGGTTATGATAGAATCTCATTTGGATCCATATTCTCCAACTCGAGTTTTAGTTTAAGCACATTCTATAATTATCCACTTGATTCCGAAATAAGTCATTGGTACTGCACTAATATCCAAAAACTCATAACATGAAAGTTTTAGATATATCTCTTATTATTTTATAAAAATTAGAATCACCTCAATTGGACCTCATATGAGTGACTTATGCTCATTACTCTAAAACTCGTCAGCTTAATCCGAGAATGTGTACCAAGTGTTTGATATTTGGTTCTATCACTTCCTCTTGCATTTACACCCAAATTTTTGAGAATTCAACTCCTTCCAAGTTAAAAATGACTTTCTCTAGTTGATACCTTGTTCCAAATTTCAAAGATTCCCCCACAATATTTTCTCTAATACAAATTCTCACTTATTCTAAGTCCAAAACTCTCATTTAGGTTTCCAACTCTATTTTTCCTAGAAAATATATTCCTAAAATATAACTCTTTAAAGAAATCCAAATAAAATTTCATCTTAGAAATTTTGAGATATTACAGCATCAGTGTGCCCCATTTCAGCCAATTGTAAAGTAAAGCTTCATGAGCATACAAAGATTGAGCATGGCCCAATTCACCACGCAGCTCAGCAACCTCCTCATGCAAGGCATCCAGGTCGGCCTTTAGGGAGCAAGCATACCCATTTGCCTAATTTAAAGAACTCCTCACCTCTTCATTTTATCCTCTCGCCTGCTCAAAGAGGCCTTGAAATTTATCCTTCTCCTCCAAGAGGGAAGAAATCTCCCTCTTCACAAAGAAAGAGTCCTTGAGCAGGTCTCGTACCTCCTCCTCTAGCTTGGCCCTGTCTTTGACTGGCCGGCTAGACAGTCAAGTCATCAACGCCTTGCACGAGTTCAAAGAATTGAAAGAATCAAACATAATGCCCACAAGACAAAGTAACCTCTAATTAAAAGAAAGATAGGGGTAAAAAGAACACGTAGAGGTGAAAAGATGTTTCGCAAGCGTCCGGACATCTCCCCACCGCCTCAAATAAAGGGTAGAGAGCAAAGGCCTCGCCTCCTCGACCTCCTCCCTAGCATCTCCTCCCTGCGAGGAAGAGGAGACCTCACTCTGGGAGCATCCAGAAGGAAATAATAAGTCTACTCCCACCAAAAGGGGCGCGTCATTAGGGAGGTCGTCAGGACTTCTGGTGCCCTTAAAGTTATCGCCACTAAGAGGAGAAGTAAATGCCTCATTATCGCCAAACGAGGAAGGGATAGAAACATGGTCCTTCTCAGAGCAAGGGCCCTCCTCCTCCTTCTCCAAGGCAGGGTCATGACAAGAACCCCTTGGAGGGCCGTCAATAGGGCGAGGTGACTCTTTACCCCCAAGGCTAGACGTCGCGCCCAAATTAGCACGATGGCCCTCCCCACACTACTGGTCACCTTGGGGACCCCCTTTGCCCTACAGGACAGGGGCACACTCTCCAGCCAAGCCATCACAAACCCCTTATAACTACTTTCAGGGCAATCAGCACTCCCAACTGCCGTGACAGGAGAAAACATTAGAAATTCAAAAGAGCCCCCACCTACACCACCACCTTTAGTTGGGTCAAAATCGCCAACTGCTTCAACCCTTCGAGACTCGTCACCTTTTACAATTTCCTTGACCCTTTGGCATTTGGAAGGAGGCTCTTCAACGTTAGGGGAGACATGTCTCCCTAGTAGTTGGGCCATAGCCCTTAACTTATGGCCCCACACATTGCCACTAAGGGACACTACTAAAAATGGACTAATGCTAGCCGAAGAAAGCAACTCTTCCATCCACAAACTATTAGCGTTGTGTTCCTTCGTACAACTCAGAACAAAATCCACTTGATTACATTCCTAGGCAAAAAGATCAAGATCTAGACTCCTATCCTCTAGAACAACACCCTATTTAGCACGAACAAGATAAGCCTTCACAACTAGTTCATCTGTTGGATACTCCAACCCTTGTCCAGAAACAAGGACAAACTTATTCCACCATTGCTTGGCATTGGAATAGTGCGACTCAAAGGCGGCCAAGTGTTACAGCCCAGTCTTGAGACGGAAGCTACAAACGTTGTCTCTTGTTATACTAACGCTATATAAAGACAGAAACTCCTTCGCAGTTAAGTCGAGGTACTTGAAACCCAAAGGCTTCAAGACTCGACAAAAAACCACGCAAGCACATAGCAAAGTTTTCCAGGTGAACGTATGCAGCTGAGCAAGGGCTAAACCTACGAAATCAAGGATGTCCCGAATAGGACGGATAAATGGAAGGCGTAACCCATATTTTAGGGTGCAAACAGTAATGACCATGTTGCCTATGAAGCCTTCTTGGTCTACATACCCCTTTGGGATGGAGAGTTGTACAGAATTTTGAATGTAGTAGGAGGTCCTCTAGTGACCCAAATCCGAAGCCTTCAAGGTTGAATGCCATGAATAGCCTTTAAACATGAGACGATCACGAACAAATGAAGATTTGGCTCTGTCCTTAGAGGCAATCCTCGCGAGGTGGCCAACAGGTCAAGCAGGGCAACGATGAGATGATCAGGATCCACGAGAAAGACCACAACTTGCTATTAAATTCAAAAGAAAGCAGGAAGAGAAAAGGCACAAAGAAAAAAAAGAATAACAAGGACACAAAGGAAACCAAGAAGAGCAAGAATGGGAGAAGAAAGAAAGGCCAGAATCTGAAATGAAAAATATAGAAGGGATCAATTAAAGGTATTATAGCTGCAATCATTAAAGGCCTTAACTATTACCCTGACAAACCTCCACAAAAACCAAACGGATTTCTGAAGTGATGGTTGCATTTCTGGCTATACAAAAGTAAAATGCGGGAACAACACATCAGTAATAAAAAATTAGGCATATATGCAGACAACCGTAAGTAACAAGCCTACAACCCAAGCCGCATGGAAAAATAACAAAAAGGCCCAGTGAGGTAGGGTTAAGACCCTCATCAAACTTAGGCCTAGAGGGGTAAAGGTTGTCGCCCCCTCCTCGTAGAGCCCAGACCCATACAGATTAAGAAAGTAGGTACCGAAAGCAATGGCGAACACACTGAGATTCAAGCAGAAAAGGCGACAAACATAAAGACTTCATAATTTAATTTCCCTTGTGACAACACAAGGAAAATTAGCAGGGTAACTGGAAGGGATATTTGTGCACTCCAATCGGCCCAACTCATGATTGGGAACCTGGCCCTGAAAGCTCATGAATAAAGATAAACCCTCAAGGGAAAAGATAGACATTGATAACCGTCTTGAACTGCCATTCCAAATACAAATGATACCGAACATATAAGAATCGTCAAACTAAATATCTCGTAAGAGATAAGGCTCATCTCTTACTGGAATCCAGGGATCAAGAATAATACAAATTCAAACGAGTAACCGAAAGTAATTATCACCCACTTACCATCCTCTATAAATAATTTTTGCAAGATAAGGGATGGGTCATCTTATTCTTAATATACACTTCACTCATATTCACTACTAACTTAGGCATCAGAGTGTCTCTCAGGCACCCAGTGCCATTCCCTTTCAATCTTTGTAGGTCAACCGTGTGATCAATTCTAATGGTGTGAAACACATCCTTTACAGATTGTACTAAGTAGAGAAAAATGCTTTATATATATATATATATGAAAAACTCGAGTATAAAAAGGAGCAATGGGTTGCATGAGTTTTGTTACATTGTAGGAATACTCATAATCAAAATAAATAAATAATTTAATATGTTGTTTTTGGAGAACAATTTAGAAAACTAAAAATACAGACAATTCCAAAATCAATATTTTTTTTCTTGAATTTAAATTAAATAATAGATAATTATACTTTTCACAATTCATCTCAGAAATGAGCTCTTAATTATACTTTACAAAGGGTCACAATCACATCCATCGCATATTTCTTAGTTTTGCCTTGCCACAAATATGTGTTTATCAATAAAGCTTAAGACGGTCGGAGTTGCCATTTTAAAAAAAATTGATCGCCTAGCTAGCTAGCTAGGTCCCCTTATTCCCATGTAACACAACATAAGCGATGCTTCTTTATTAATGTTTTGAATGGTGGTCGAGAAAATGATGCTTCTTGTAATTCATGGAAAAGCATAGACATCATTTTTTACAATATACAATCTTCTTCAAACTTCCTTTTGAGAACAAAGTAGTAGTAAACTAGGGTTGGGTCATTGAAACCCTCCACTCGCCACCCCACCCCACCCCACCCCACCCCACCCCACCCCACCTTGTATGGCCTTCACTTGGTTAGGACGGGGGGCAGGGGCAGGGCTCTGTAGGCTGGGTGGAAGCCCATATATATATATATATATATATATATATATAATATTATACATACATATTAAAAAAATAACTCTCTTCAATAAATCAATGTAAACAATGTTATTTCATGTAACAGTACCATGCTCCTCATGGTTAAGAATAAAGTCAATTTTAAAATTTCTCTGGAGTCAAATTGCTACTAGTGAACTTGACTTAAAATTATTCTTTTTTATTCTCTAAATGAACATCAGGTACAAAGATTATATGAATAAAGTCATTTAATATTAAAAACACTAAGGTCATAAGAGAGAGTGCGCTTGAAGCATATAATATAATTTCTTAAAGTCTAATCAATAAAAATCAAAACTTAAAAACTCTTTACATGATCTAGGCCAATGTCACACTTCCCTAGACAAGTCCCATCTTGCATATCTACCTTCATAAATATTTTGACTTGTGGTGGTTTAAAAATTCAAAAATAACTAAAACGAGTCAATAAATTAGTAAGAAACCCATCATAACATAAACATACTTAACATAAAATTTTTTATAAAATATTTGTCATGCTGAAAATTTAAAATCATGAGTGATCATGCTGATAATTATGCCATATGATTTTTCTTGGATTAATTGACTGATTTGATTTATCTAATTGAGCTGATTGGCCAACACACTTAATCCTGCATATAAGGTTGTGCATTGGCGCAATGTTCCATAGTCGCAAGGGGTGTTAATAGTATTTTGATATATTATGGTGGACCACACTTAAGTTAGTGGTTTGCTCATCTACCCTAAAACTACATTTATAACATGCATCTAAATGGCCAATCTGATTTATCTAATATTTATCTTTCACTTATCTTATAAAATCTTACTTGTCTTATACAAGGTGAAATGCATGAGTTGCATAATACATATATAACTATAATATGCTAAATGACGTGCTTGCAAATATTATGACATACACAGTAAATACTGGCTTTCAAATAATTGGATTCAATAATAATATATATAACTTAGCTAACGTATGTTAATCTTAATTTTAGAGTCGTGACTAATTTCCTTTTATGGGCTTTTCACTAGTTAAAGAGAAATACATCGATTAAGAGATTGAGAAAAAACATGATTGAAAGAGGAAAGAGAAAATATAAGGGAATGCTGGAGAGGAATGAGGTAGTCAGCTATTGGTGAGGGTAAATGTGGGATATGCACGATGCTAGACTAAGTATCTTGGGTTTGATTGTTGCACTTATAGAGGTTTATGATTTTTTTTTAAGATATAACACACGTAAGGGACAATATTTATAGAAAGACTTGGGAAATGATTCCAACGAATTTGAGTTGGACTCGATTGTGATCATTCAAGAAGAGTTTGAATTTAACAATATGATCTAGTAGTTCATTTAGTATAGGATTGACAGTGACTAAGATTGTATAGAAAGCTTTAATCAGTGATGAATTTAAATTGAAAAAAACCAATCTTTAAATTCTATTAAGAGTCTAAATCATTCAATAAATATTAAATGGGGTTTAACTTAGTTATTGAGTCTAATTAAAAACTCATAATTAATCTCAATAATTTATAGATCATGAGCTTATCTAATACAAACTATTAAATATAATTTAGGTACAATAAAAATATAACTATCCCGACCTTAGAATTATTGGATTGGGTAGTTACATTTCAAAATTAAGTTTAACTTAAAACCTAACCCTCTCTCTCTTTGTCTGTCTCTCCTTATCCCTATTTCTATCTCCCTCTTGTTGGCATCGCTCCCTTTTCCCCCGAGTATGCGTGCGTGCCCGTTCTCTCATCTTCTTCTCCTCTCCCTCCACTTTTTCTCTTCCTCCTTCTTGAAGTATGGTTGTGGAACCAAATGAAAACCGATCTACTAAGGCCTTATTAAATTAAGTGGGAGAAAACTCAATCAATGGAAGGGAAGATAACAACTACTACAACTAGGAAAGTTTCTCTGGATAGAAGGAGGGGTAAGAGAATAGAGGAAGGGGTTAGGATGGTTGAGGGTTTTCGAAGAGACCCACGCCCATTTTTGGTCGTAGTTTTTTCTTAGATACCTTGTTTTAGATAATTCTTTTTTTATTTATTTATTGTGGATGAGTCTATGATTCTTTGGGTTTGTGTCATTTTTCGGCTATTTTGGATATTTTTGGTGTTTTTCACTATGGGTTGGCAGGGTGGACCAAACGCCGTGGGCCAATCATCCCAAAACTTTCAGACGAGGACACCCCCCATGGGGGCAGTGTTAGGGTTTAGGACTGTAATCAACTTAAGTTGAGTCGAGCCTTGCTTTGGCTCGTCAATCTCGGCTCGACTCAATATATTTGAATTCGAGTTCGAGCTCAAGCTCGACATTTTTATTTCTTTTTTCTTCAAACTCGACTCGGTAAGTTAAACTCTCAACTCAAACTTGAACTCCCATAAACAAGCTCGAATCGAGCCTAATCAACTCTAATTGTTTAATTTTTTTTAATCTTTTGAATAAGATTTAATAATTAATAAATTAGATAAATAAAAAATAAATAAATAATCTAATATTAAATTTATACAACTAACAAGTAAAACTCTATTGAATTATAATGTTTTAAAAAGTTATAAATAACTAATATCTAACTAGTTGATATTTATTTACAAGAACAATATATTATTTGTTTACATATATTATAAATATATACACATAATATAATGACATATATTTATTTCATATATGATTTTTACGTACTAATATATAAAATTATTAAATCTTTTCGACTAATTATTGTACGAATATAAAATATAGCTATAAAAATATGTTCAATATATAGATATAAGTAATTAGGTTAAATATTATATATTTAATTATAAAAATGCTATACTTATACTATTAGCTAATACATATAGTCAGTATCCTAAAACGGTTGAAGGGTAGCTATCCGAAAGGAAAGCAGGTAAGTCGCTGGCTTAATATTATGAAGGTGGCACTCAAAAAACTAGTTATATACATAGGTGTATGTATATATTTATTAATAATTTAATGAGTTTCTATCAAGTCAAGTTAAACGAATAGGTCTTAAATATTTTTAACTGAGTTAAATCAAGTTTTATCGAATGCGTCATTTATTAATCAAGTAGGCATCTCCTTTCACAAGTGAGTTTTTTTTTTTTTTGTTTTACGAATTATATTAGTTTAAGCGAATACCGAATAGGCTAACAAACATACTAGCAGGTTTATTTACAGCCCCACCTCTTCTACGAGTGGTGTAGCTAGCACCCCCATGACAAATTGCCATCGCCATTCTCAAAATTCTGGAGACCAAGTCTTCCCTTCCACCCATTTTCTCCACCAAATATGAGAGTAGGCTGTAATTCTTCTCTGGGATTTGACGTTTTGAACTGCCGATCACTTCCCAAAGTCTCGAATTTCGTTGGAACCAAACTTTAAAGAGACTCCATTCTCTTTCACACGACACACTAAATTAAGGGAAGTCCATAAAGTAATTACCAGTCAGCAGTCTCACCTGCATGCATCGGTGTCCTAATTTCCCACCTTTGGTATGAAGCTTTGAATTCCATTATACAATAAGGGAAGCATCATTTCAACGGTCTACAACGTACAAAAAGCAACAGATCATAATCGAAAACCCTAGAGCTTTTTGACCAGAAAACCCATTTTCAAATTTTACATCCCCTCTAATTTAGAGTTTTTGAGCAAAATATATCTTTTATATATATATATATATAAATACAAACCTACTTTAAAAAAACCGTTTAAAGAAGATATTGTCTGCTAAAATCCAAAATTTGATATATCAATCAGTATTGACTTAAACAAAACATGACTTTTTGTGTACTAACAACTTGGCCAGTATGGCACATTTTCGACGTATCGACATTTTCGACATACGATATTGACAACCATACCAACACACGCATACTTTTCCTTTAAGCAGCAGTTTTTGGGGATTCTACATATAGCAGCACCCACAGGCTGAATCATGATGCCATCCATTAGCATATTACTTAGCACCCTGCTGGACCTTATACGTGCCCACACCTTACCTTACCTCACCTCATTGCTCTTCTTTTGAGGACCTATAAAAAATTATAATTAATGCCATATTATTCAATATATTTATTAAATGGAATTAACTATGTTTTATTGGCATCTTAATAAATGACCAACCCTCTTCTTGTTTGTTTAACCACATCTCATCATAAGCTATACTCGTTATTATATATGCATATATGTGTCTTTTTTTGTTTTAATGGAACCATTAATTGTTGGCAGGTCTTGAAATGAACCCAAAGTCTACTATATCTTTGCAAAACTCCCTTTCAAGAGCATTCCATTCATGTGCAATAAAATATGGAAATCTAAAGACTAATTACAGAAGGCTCTGCATATTTGCAAGAATTGGGAAAATTATAAACTAATTAAAATGAAAGGCTATGAGTTACTTTGATGGTCTAAATATATAATTTTTCTCTCAAAAATGCATTCAAGCTAAGCCTATTCATCCGAATTCTAAATTTGAGAATCCAAATTCAAATAATAAGTAGTTTTTTTGAACCTCTAAAATGACAGTGTCATAACTATACAAAAAAAAAAAATTAGGGTCAAGCCGAGTTGTGTTCAACTTGGATGAACATACCTACTTCAAGTCAAGCATGCATGTCTTAAAAAAATTAATACCCTAACAATGAATCTCATTTACTGCTCACAATCAGGAACTAAACATGACTACGCTATTACTAGGGGTCTTGATATACTTTCCACACCCTATCAAAAATGGAAATTTCTCTTTTAATTGAAAGTAACTGGGGGCTATTTAGTAACTGCACTAAAAGCTACCAACAATCTACTTTTCCTTTGGAATTTCAAGTTTTTCAACCTCTCTCTGTCTCTCTCTCTCTCTCTCTCACTCAGAAACAATTATAAGAATCAAGCCTGCCAAGGCAAAAGAAAGGGGTGGTGGATTGCAATAAAGAATGGAGAACAGGAAAAGAAGACAAATTGCAGGAAAAGGCTCTTCATAATTCTGATCAGCCCAGATCATGAAACTTCTTTGCTGCTCTTCTCAACAGCTTTCACATGATATTCATCATATTCCACTTGGTTTAGTTCATGCAAGATCCAAAGAATTCAAACACAAGGTATGCCCAGAAAACACTACTTCTACAATTTTCTGCAATATGTACTAGAAAATTTATTGCTGTCAAGTGTTCAATGTTCTGTACAAAAGATTACTTTCAAGAGATTTACTTGATCTATTAATTTCTGGTAAAAAAAAAAAAAGTACTTGATCGTTTTAGATTTGTTTGCATCTTTACCTTAATTTCTTACTAAGAATTATTATTTGCTCGATCTCCCTGGCACCCAGCAAAATTCTCAAATTTGAGTTCATGATCTTGAGATCACAATATTAATTCTCGGATCCCGTATGCTGTCAATATTTTACAACTTTTAGCCAAGCCATGATGTTTATAATTATGAACATGTCCTCTCATCCAAAGCCATGGGTAATTAATTAATTAATAGGTTAATTGATCATTCTGCTAGTTTGTCCATTGGGTCGATGTTGTATATAATATATAAAGACAGAGAGAGAGAGAGAGGAGACTTGGGCGCTACATTTACTTACTAATAGAAATATTCATTCTATTAGTTTTTTTTTTTAATTTCAAAATTTGAATTTCAAATGTCATAAATTTAAACCTATTAATAATGACATGTGGATAAATAAGTTTTTTTTTTTATAATTTTCTTAAAATACATTTAGTATTTTCTATATATATCTTAAATATTAGGGGCAGTTTACCATGTAATCTGCTATATATCAGTTTCATTGATGAATGAAATTGAATTTTGTTATCAAAAAAAAATATATATATATATTAGGGGCAGTTTACCATGTAATCCTTACCCTATCTCTATATATCCTTTACTTGATTCAACACACAAGATACATGCATGCAGCATCTTAATTTATAGAGTTAGGGAAAGTTTTTAAAATATATATATAACTATAAAATTAGACATTTTACCTTTGTATTTTTCATCCAATTTCTATTATAAACTCTTTTATGACCATTTGGAAATATAATAAATAAAAATAAAATAAGTACGTAATTAGTTTATTCATCATGTTGTAGTTAATAATTAATTATCCCCTAAGCTGTAAATATTTTTCACCCCATCTTATTTCATCACATTACATCCCATTCTTTTTTATTTACTTTTTAAATATCATTGAAACATATATATTTTTAAATTAATCATTACAATTTTCTCAATTTTTAAAAATAAAAATTAAAAAATAATTCAATTTTTTTTTTAAAATTTTAAAACATAACTAATATTTTAAATAATATTTAAAATCGGTGTAGTACGGTCATGCATGACTAGATATCTTCCTCGATCGTTAATTATGATCATCAGTTATGGATATCTTCCTTATGCATCGGTCATTCATTTACTTTCTTGGAAAATTTAATGGTCGATACAATATTGGTCAAAAACTTTATAATTAAGATCATTTAAATTATGCATGCGTACGATTCTCGTTAATTACGAGATGTACAAGCATCACCCATTTATTTTAAGAGATAATAAGATTTATTATTAAAAAACTTATTTTTATATAATTTAATATTTATTTATGAGAATTGTATAGTTATAAAGAAATTATATAAAAAATTAAAATAATCTCATAAATTAAAATAGTTTTATATAATTTATTAAATTTATTTTATAATAAATATAAATTCACAATTTGATGAACTAGAAAATTAGGTTCATTTATAAAATTATTTTTATATAATTTTTACTAAAAAACCGACCATAAGTCGGTCTTGGTCCACCTGTCTTTTGGGGCCGAACGCGTGGCCGTTACGAATACTCCAGGCTGAGTCTGAACTTACCGTTGAAGAAATAATTCGTATCAACGTACTTTTGGTTTACAATGAGTTCATGAGTCTTGGGTTTACTAGTACTAAACTTGTCAAAGATCAAAACTTTCAACTTTCTTCTTTCAAAACAACCTCAAACTTTGGAACTTGTAATTCAAATAATTGAACTTGTATTTTTTTCACCATATATGGCTTATAAAAATTATGGATTAGTTCTTGGGGTATCTCAGATTGTATTTCTGCTAGCTCCTAAGTTTTTCTTTCCTGGAATAACTTAAATTACGTTCTTATATTAGATTCGATCTCAAGAAATTATAAAGCATGACATCATGTACGTGCCTGATCTTTCGCATGAATAGGAAGCCGGCCTGGTATCAAAGAGCAGTGAAGATGGCCAGTGTTTGGAGAAGTAGTAGTAACAGAGATGAAATCCCAACCAAAAATGCTACATTATTATGGAGATCAAGTACTACAAAAATCGATCATCCAATTCCAAATACAAGTAGATCAAACAAGAAGCTAAGCAAATGCAGCTCTCTAAAGATTGCTACCACTACTTTTACTCGAGTTTGTCTTTGTGCACCAATCTCTTCCTTCAAGAAGGCCGATCAGCTAATTAATTTTCAGATTCCACCCAGAAGAAGTAACAGTTACCCAAGATACTCAAAGTCGAGTACGTCGTCGTTTCCCACGTTGTTAACACAGGATCATGGAGTAAATTATAATAATATTCCTAATCCTACCCCAAGACTTAGTGTGGAAGGTGGGAGACGAGTTTTCCGGGGAAAGTCTGTGAGGGATGATGTTTTAATGAGAAGATTTGTGGTTGAAGAAGAAGCGATGATGCAAATTAGGAGGAGGAATCAAATGGAAGCCATGATAAGGAGGAGATGTGTTATGAGAAGGAAGAAGCTTGGGCCCAGTCCTCTTAGTAGAATGGTTATGGCCGCAGGGGATGATCATGATCAGGAACATGCTGCATGATCATCATCATGATCACTACTACGTAGTTGAAATTCTTAGTAGTTTATTTATAGTAAAATTTGGGAGGGAGGGGGCGGGGAATAATTTTTCATTATTTGATACGGTTAATTACCTTAATTCATATATGGGCAATTTTTGTAATTAATTATTTTATGGAAGGAAAAAAACCGGAATTAATTTGTTCGTTGGATGATTTTATATGTTTGATTTATGCAAAATTTAAAGATTTATTAATGCTGCTTCTTTTTTATTATTTATATGCTCTCAACTAAAAAAATATATATTCCAAATTACTTATTTATATGTATATAAAGAAAAATTAGACTAAGCAAGCACCTCTTATATGATCTTTATAAACAACTGAATTTTGATAATTAACCCATTTTTATCAGCTTTAGTTTATAGCTGAGATGGCCGCGTGTCATTTTCTCATCGATGAAATTAATTATTAGAGTTTAATTTGGATTAATCAAGTTGTCAAAACTTGATTGCTAGCTTGAGATATAAATTGTGAGTTTTAGTAGTTTAATTAGATGTGTAAATAAGAAAAACAAAGACAGTTCATGGGTCATACTTCTGCTGAATATTGGGAAAATTAATGGAAAACATTGATTTTTTTTTTCTATGAAGACAAGAATATCATAGATAAAACTTATGAAGACAAGAATATCATAGATAAAACTAAGTGGATATATGGATACAAGTTTTAGTAAAGTGAGACTCCTTAACAACCATCTCAATATAATAAATACACAGTAAACTCTAACAATAAAAAATGGTTTCAAGTCATACTTGTGGCTGCCACTAATTCCAATTAAATTGATGTTACCTAAAACAGTTTTGAAATAGTTTAATAAATAGACTATTTTACTGTGACTAAAAGTTGTAGCAAGAGGAGGTATGTTGAATTCTATTGAGTTGGTCCGACTGGAAAGATTCTCATATCCATTTTATCTTGATCCCTAGTTAGAGAAATTGGAAAGTAGAAATTGGAAAAAGAATTGATACATCGGAATAAGACCACCGCTGGCTATGGCGGCACATGAGAAGCACCCGCTAGACTGGATTATAAACTAGTAGCCCTAAACTGAAAGAACCAAGGCTGCTGTCCTCGATGGTGCCGCATGTGGCGGCAAAAGAACTGATAGGGACCTCGGTCTTGTCCCGATCACTTAAGGGTTCCTCCTTGCACGGTTTGTTCCCTCCAACGACCAAGTTAGACTCCAATGCTTGGTAAGAGAAATATGAGTGAGGAAAAGGGTTAAGTGAAGTTAATATTTAGTGAAGCTAGAGTTGAATGTGAGGTTAATTGGCTAGGTTATGTGCAAAGTGATATACGACAATGGGGATTGTGAGGTGTTCGATTATGTCACTTTGTGTTTAGGCTAGATGGTGTTTGGTGAGGGCTTGTGGTGGCCGAAATTGCTTAGGATTTCTATAGGGTTTTCGGCCAAGTCAATTAGGGTTAGAAATTTAGAATTTTGAGTAGTTTTGGATAAGTCCTAAAAAGTAGGAGTATGGCTTATAAGGTTTTGAAGTGGGCGGCACACTGGGGTTTGATGTTGGCCGAATATGCTTTGATGATGGAGAGAGACTTGATTGGTTCCCTTCTTCAATTGATGATCAATCAAATAAGAGAATGAGGTGGAGATTTAATGAGGTGACAATGTGGAATTCGGCTAGGGCATATGTGGCATGGCTGAATGAGATGATCTAGGGGTTTTGGTTTGATTTGAATTTGAATTGTTTTGAATTCAAATTCACTTGTGATGGCCGGTCATGCAAGGGCTAAGAGGCACGAAATTGACTTGATTTGGATGAGGAATGAGATGGGATTAAGTGAGAAATTATAGGAGTGGAAGGAGATAGGTGGCCGGCTAGGTTAAAAGGCAAAGTTAGCAAGTGTATAGGCTAGGGTTTCATGGCCTTTGGCCGTGTGGTGGGTGTAGGGTTTTGGGGTTTTGCCGTGGGCTGCTTTGGGGCAAAAAGGACACTTAATTGATTAATTGAACAATCAAATGATGATTAAATCAAAGACCATAGAAGAACAAGCCAGTTCCTTCAAGGCACCAAGGAGTTTTCGGCTATGCCCTTCCTTCAACTCTTCTTTCTTCTTCAATCACTCACACACACTCAACACTCACACTCTTGAGCAATCCGAATCTCCCAATGGAGGAGAATTTCGAATTCCTCTAGAGAACACACATAAGTTCTCAAATCCACAAATGGTGTGGATTTAGCCTCACAAACACAAAACTCACACAACAATCAAACAACCACTCAAGAACACAAAAACATAAAATCAATCAACAAGAACACCGAAACACCAAAAACTCTTTATGAATAACCTCAAGATTTTTATAAATAAACTGAAAATAAATAAAGGATAGATGTGGATCACCGATTCACGAATTGCACAATGACCCTCTTCTAAAGGGATTCATGAATTGCACCCTAGGGAAGCCCAAGTGCTAAGCACCGAATTCCAAACCATAATGAGTGTGGCCGGCTTAACTCTCTCCCAAGAGCAAAAGTCTAATTCTCAAAATGTCCAAAGATGTTTACAATGAAACTTAGAAAACCTATTTAAAGTGTCTTACAACTTGGAAACCCTCAATAGGTCCCTTATTAAAAATAACTAATTACTAAAATATCCAATGCAATAAAATAATTAAATGACATAAAAATAAATGAAGGGTGGCGCCAATGCATGGGTGGCCGTGGGGTGCTAATGGCACAAGGTGGGCTAGCGTGATGCTACATCCACGGTCAGGATTATCTCGTGTTGTCTCGCTGCATGGCGTCTGGTGGTGCACGGGGCATTGCTCTATGCAGGGCCAACTGATGGTAATCATGGCAGTGTGCCATACATGGTCCTGGTGGTAGGCATAGGGTCAAGTCACGTCGCTCTGGTGCTGCCCAATTAAGGTGCTCGGGCGGTGATCCTGCATGGCCCAGGCTGGGTGTCGGGGTGGTATGCATGCATGACCCAAGCTAACGGTCTGGGCGCGGGCTACATGGCGTAGGCTGGTGTCACGCGCTGGATGGCATGCATGGTGTGCATGCCACTGACCTACTCTGCACGGCGCGGGCTGATGCCGTGCGCTGGATAGCATGCATGGTGTGCATGCCACTAGCCTGCTTTGCAAGGCACGGACTGGTGCCACGCGCTGGATGGCTTGCTTGTGAAGACACGCTACTAACCTCGCTGACTGAGGTTGTGGGGCGCAGTAATGCGTGCAGATGAAAGCACTGTGGGGCGCGCTTATGCACACGCAGGGTTGTGTGCATGCACTGTGCATGGCCAGTAGTCTCGCTGGGTACCTGCTACATGTCAAAGCCTAAGTTTAGGCATGCTTGCAGGCTAGCCAGGGAACTTTCGTGGCCTTTCAAGGCCTGAGTCAAGGCCTGATCCTTGGCATCTCCTCTAAGGGTTCTGACAAGAACCCTCCTGACGCGGTGGGGTGTGAGTTTCATGCGCATTGTCCCCCTGATAGGGGCCTCGGTCTAGCCCTTAACCAATACAGGTCCTCCTCCACGCACGTCTCCTTTTGTGACCAATCAATCACAATAGTTGGTTGGATTAGGCACTTGTTCCGCTTTTTTGAGTTCTTATGTCCATGGGATTAGGGTATTTAGGGTTGGTTTGATTTGGATAGGGAGATGTGGTAGTCTAAATGGTAGATGATGGTTGAAATGGTTGAAAAGGGTGTCCTTTGGGTAGGCCTATGTATTGGAATTTTTTTGGTAAGGTATGTGGGTCATATAGTGTAGTTGGGATAGGGTTTTAGTGGTGACTAAGGAAAATTTAGAGATTGAGATTAGGTTAGGGTTTGGAAGACAATTGGATAGGGTTTGGGAATGTTTGTTTCAGCTATGGGATGGTAAGATTGTCTCCTTGATTGGTTGGGGATGAGATGGTGTGCAAAGTGGTGCGGTTATGGTATGGAAAGGTAATGGCCAAATATGGCTGATTGGAGCTTGTGGTTAGGTTGTGATTTGGAAATGTAAGATATTTGATTGAGTCAACTATTGTGTTGATTGACTAATCAAATGTGGAAGGAAGATATGGTGATGTGGCATTAGGGTTCGACTAAGGTATTATGGGGTGGTGGCCAAGTATGTGTGGATAAAGAAGGTGGAGATGTTGTGACGATATGATGATATAATGTAGTTTCGGCTAAGGAAGGATATATAAGAGTATCTTATTGATTGATTGGGATTGAGAAGGGATTGGATATTGATTGGAACGTGATCGAGAGATTATAGGAGATTGGTGGATTTGTTGGCCGAGTATGGAGGAATTAGGTTTGGTGTTTATTTAAGTGGGTTTGATTGGGATATAATTGAGAATATGAAAGATTTGATTGAGTCAATTAGTGGATTAATTGACTAATCAAATAAGCGAATGGAAGATGTGATTTGGTAAGGTGGCAATCAGGGTTTCGGCAAAAGCAAGTGGTGCGCGCAGATGAGCGCTGGAGTATTGCGCGCTGTGGTGCGCCCATGGGTGCACTCATGAGAGCACGCATGAGGCATGCGGTAGGTGGGCCGCGTGCTGGGTTATGTGTGGCAATTAGCCTTGCTGGAGATCTCGTGCGTGTCAAGACTGGGGCCAAAACACACATGTAGGCTGGCTGTAAGGCTGTTGTGGTGCTGATAAGGGCATGCCATGGCAAAGGCTGTGGCATGTCTGCCAGCATGCTGCTAGGCTGCTGTTGCTACTGAATCAGCTGGTAAGCACTGATAGTGTCATGAGCATGTTATGGCGGAGGCCATGGCATGCTGGTCGTGGTGTCTTAGGCGTGCCATGGATAGGGCAAAGGCATGTCTGCTGCCTACTTGTGGTGCAGTCATACTAAGGTATGCCGGTTTGTCCTGTGCACACTGGGTTGTTAGTCTGCATATCGATATTTGGTCCCACAAGTGGTGCCATTTCAAGTGTCTCTGTGCATCTAGAACCTTGATTAAGGACAGTTTTTTATGAGGTGTTATCACCCCTATGCGTGAGGCTGATGCACCACTCGTTTGAACTTTTTCTCCTTCCCTTCTATCGATCGATGGTTGTAGGGTTCAACAATCAAGCACGTGGTGGTCATAGGTGCCTGACAAATAGTAGACCAAAATTTTTGGTGCTATGGACAAATTATTAGGAAAGGATGAAAAAAAAAACTAGAAAAACTAGAAGAAAGCATGAGAAATAGCCGCAGAGAGCTAGGCAGGAGGAAAGGTCCTCGGAAACAAGTCGAGATGGCTAGAAATTTGCAAGAGGAGAAAACACTAGAGAGAAAATGCTAGAGAGGAGAGAAATAACTTTTTAATTAAATTTAAGAATTAACTTAAGAGCTAAGCTTTTTGAAAAAATGATATTAATAAGTTTTTAAATGAGAATATCTTTAAACAAGTGTCTCCGTTATTCTCCAAACAATGGCAACCAATGATAGTAGACCATGTAAGATACACATCTTTCCATTGATGGGGTGTGCTGTAGAGAAAAAAAACCCAAGTATCACTTCTATTGAAATCTACGCTTTCTCTCTCCTTCCTCTTCCAAGCATTCACGAACCCAAAAATCTAAACTTTTTTTCAAAAGATGTTAAGCAAGCCTGCTTCAATGGCCACTCGTACTCAATGACAACCCTTCTTCAACAATCTCCTATTTTCCTTCCACAATATCATCAAACAATATGTCTAATGATTTTCCAATGCTTAAGAAGATGGGAGAGAAAAAATCCAATATTCTAAATCTTCTATTTTTTTCATCATATAAAGCTCAAGTTCTAGCTTTTAATAGTCGATAATTTCTTTCTATAAATCAGTTGCATAATTTGCGTTTGAAAGGGAAAGATGAAATTCATCCAAAAAAATCGATTGGATTTGAGGTCGGGTCGTTATGTTTATTTAGTAGGGAAGAAGTTGGGCGAGCTTCAAGAAATAGTGAATGGTCTCATCAATACATAAATATATAATTTTTCAAGTTTTTCAATTACGCTTATATTCATCACTGTCGGAATTGGGTTCAATCTTTTCCCAACTCCTTCTCATCAATGGATTCCTGACGTATATGAATGAATGCGGTTCATTCAATAAACTCCTCATGTGCGCCTATGTCTTCGCAAGCAGACCCAAACAAGTGGGAGAATGCTCTGTTTAAACTATTTGGAGAAGAGAGTCATTGGGAAAACCTTCAGTAGAAAGGAAAGATCGAGTTCGGGAGAGTGTTGAGTTCGAGTCAGAAGGAAGGAGAGAGGAGGGCGCAAAGTATTATAGTTTGATCTCCTACTGCATGTTTGCACACGATTTCTTTAAAAATCATTATGTAGCAACTACTTATTCGTTTCGATAATCGGCCAAGTGTCACTCATTATGCAATTGGGAAAAACATACAAATGATCTGCATGGCCATGTCTATCCATCACATGATGGTTGCAAAGAAACACATGCAATTATGTCCTGAAAAGCGTGAAACATAGTTTAACAACCCCCCTAGCTAAGCTAACCTGCTAGTACTTTTGCTTATAAGCCACTCAAAAACAAAATATGAAGAGATTGAAGTGCAATTGTAGTTGTAATATTGTAATATGCTAATGCGCGCATCACAATCAGTCAATTTTTTTCGCCATTAGTAAGGATTTGTAATAAATTATGGCGGCATCAGACTTACTGTCTCGTCTCTTGTACCAAATTTAATTTAAAGTTCATATAATTTGGTATGCTAAACTCTTTAATTGCACTTTATTTAAAGGAAAATATTAGTTTGTTTATTTATTTTGATACTTGATTTTGATATTTCATGCATTTTATTTTTTTTTTTAAAAAGTATTTAATAATTAAGAAAGTAATTATTAATATATTGGTATTTTATTTTTTAAAAATATTTTAAAATAATAAAAAATGAGAATAAAAATATAAAAAATAGAAAAATAGAAAGAAAATTTTAATCTTATCATAAATTGAAACAAACATTATAACACTACTCTTTTTTAAAATAAAAAAGCTAGCTAGTGCTTCAAACATTTATGTTTCAACAATTATGCTATATATCTTTATTTCTTAAATAAAAAATTAGGATATCTTTTTTTATTTTTTGCAATTTTTATATCGCGAGAAATTTAATAATATTTCTATCGTAAATTAAACCCTATATAATCTTATTGGTACTTGACCTACCAAAAAAATTTCCAATAGTGGACAATTCGACGACACCGGATCTATGACCTTCGTTAGTTTTCTGACATGCTGCCACGAGTAATTCTATAATGTGAGAGCCGATCGAGAGGAATCTAACATCATGGACTTCGAGGACGGATGCTCCATCGGAAGAGAAGGTTTTTCTCTTTTTTTCTATTCATTTTTTTTTAAGATTAAGAGAGTGGACCAACGTGCAAGGCATAAAGGATTTGACTCGTGATAATAAATTATATTCTAAACATCGATCGATAACGTACAAATTTCGATTCAAGGGCATTAAAAAACAGTCATCAATAAAAATATAATAATTTTTTTTAAAAAATACAATAAAAAATACAATAAATTTTAAATTTTAAAAAATACAATAAAAAATATAATTAAAAAAAACATAATAACAAAATATAATGAAAAAATACAATTAAAAAATAAAATAAAAATTATTTCAAATGAGGTGTTTGACTGAGGGCCCCGCTTGGATTCGGAGATGAGATGAGTTGAGATGAGTTTGATTTATTTTTTAATATTATTATTATTTTGGGATTTGAAAAATGTGTGTTGGAATTTGAAAAATGTGTATTGGGATTTGAAAAAGGTGTATAGAAATTTGTATTTTGTATAAAAAAATTATAAAAATATAATGATAAAATAGAAGTGAGTTGAAATGAGCTCAACCTACTTCCCAATCCAAGCAGCCTCGATCTCAGATAAACCTATCGTCGACCCCGAGAGTGTTATTATCTATGTCATTGGAACCGCCATTCAGACCTATTTCAGATTTAAGGTTGTCGAGAGAATGTGGAAAGTCGTCGGGAGTCGTCGTCGCAAGAGTGAGATCGCCTAAAGGAGACGGTCTCGATAGTATGAGCGGTGACGCCCTCGGTGGTCGGAGCCGCTGTTAACTGTTTTTCAATGAGGATCGGTCGGTCCCCAAATTTTTCTTAATGAAATCCATAAACTTTGGCAAGAGCGATCGGTAATTTTAATTTTATCAAAAATATGATTATAAGTTATAACTTAGAAGAATGATTCAAATAAGATAATATATGATTTATAAGTTTTTTAAAAAAATTATTGGTTTCTTTTGTGAAACGAGTTTTTGTAAATGAGTTTTTATAAAATATCAAATTATTAAGTTAAGATTTTTAAACAAAGATGTAAGAGGTATTGACAATTGACATACTCATGTCCACTTTGTTTAGAAATAAAATTAATGTTGGGGCTACAAGTCGATGTTTTTCTGTTTTAATTAAAGTCTGATATTTTGATTAATTATTTTAAATAAATATACTTATTAATGCGTAAAATTACTTATAATAAATTTTGCTTTGTTGTTTGTCCAAAGCGGCCAAAACTTAAAACTCAAATCTAGAACCTGGGGGTTGGCCAATAGAAGCTCTGCTTTGTCTCTGTCAGACTCATCGGCGTCAGTCAGTGAGGGAGTAATGTTATAATGCTACGCATACCTTTGTGCAAACATAATCATATGCTTCCGAGTTTCTGCAACTTGTCACAATTATACTTAGGGAGATGCTGTGATCGGTCCGGCTGTTCCCAGCATTCAAAATAGTCTAATCAGTTGGGCTACTTGATGATAAAAAATATATGAAAATAAAATAAAAAATATAATTAAATAAAAAAATGAAGATTAAAAATATATTAAAAAAATAAAATGAACAAAACATAATAAAAAACACAATAAAAAATATAATAAAAACATAAAAACATAATAAAAAATATAATAAAAAAATAAAATGAAAATGAATTTAAGAGGGGATTCGGCCATAGAGCAAACGGAGCCCCACCTCAATCTATAGCAAGTACATCTCACGCTCCAATATTCAAAATTAGGTCCGTAAATGAACAAATTAATTTGTGAACAGTTTGAACTCGGTTCATATATGCTTAGTTTACACTCGGTTGATTTAATAATAAGATATTAGTAAATACTAATATATATTTAAATATTAAATAAGTAAAATTCGTATAAACTCGATTTAATTCGATCTAAACTCATAAATAAAACTTGTGTAAGCTTGATTTGATTCATTTGAACTCGTTTTAAAATTTGTAATATGTTTTATATATGTATGTGCTATATACATTACATGTTAGTTATATATTATAATTATTTATAGTTACCTTTATTTAATATAAATATATTATGTTTCAAAAATGTGAATAAGATAATTTGTATAATAATATATCTGTTATGAAATTTAAAGAAAGGAACTACTATTGCAAAAGAGAAATAAGAAATTCTCTCTGAAACTCTTAAGAATTGAAATTTTCTTTCTCTCTCTATTTTTTCTTATGAATTTCATTACAACTGAAGCCCCTATTTATAGGTTTTGAAATTACTATGCAAGTTACTATGCAAGTCACTATGCAGAATTTAAAATAATAGTGGTGGGGTCATTCACATAATTTAATGGTGGGACAGGGGGGCGGCTGTATTTCGTTCGTTCATTTCACTCCCCCTTGAATGACCGCCAATAAGGAATCTGTCTCGTTAAAACCTTACCAAGTAAAAACCCAGTGGGAAGAAAAATCAATGGTGAAGGAAAAAGAGTACAGTCTTTTTATGTATCCACAAGTGCTTTAAGATTGACTCATTAAAACCTTGCAGAGGAAAACCCAGTGGGACAAAACCTCAGCGAAGGAAAAAGAGTACAATCAGCACATTTACTCCCCCTGAAAAGTGCATGACAAAAGATCTTTGAGTCTTCGCATTCCAATGTTATGCACAATTTTCTTGAATGTGGAAGTTGGTAACGCCTTTGTGAATAAATCTGCCAGATTATCACTGATCGTATCTGCTTGACATCAATTTCACATTTTTCTTGAAGTTCATGAGTATAAAAGAATTTTGGTGAAATATGTTTGGTTCTGTCACCTTTGATATATCCTCCTCTGATTTGAGTGATACAAGCAGTATTATCTTCATATAAGATTGTTGGGTTATTATCGATCATAGGAAGTCCACATTTTTCCTGGATATGTTGAATAACTGATCTCAACCAAATACACTCTCGACTTGCTTCATGAATAGCAATGATTTCTGAGTGATTTGAAGAAGTAGCAGATAGTGTCTGCTTAACAGATCTCCATAATATGGCAGTATCTCCATAAGTAAATAAATATCCAGTTTGAGATCTACCTCTGTGTGGGTCTGAAAGATAACCTGCATCTGCATACCCAATCAATTCTGGACTTGAACCACGTTGATAAAATAATCCCATATCAACCGTACCATGAAGGTAACGAAAGACATGTTTAATGCCATTCCAATGCCTTCGAGTTGGTGCAGAACTATATCTTGCAAGCAGATTAACTGAGAATGTAATATCTGGTCGAGTGCAATTTGCAAGATACATCAAAGCTCCAATTGCACTGAGATATGGTACTTCAGGACCAAGAATTTCTTCATCGTCATCACAAGGACGGAATGGATCTTTCTTCACATCAAGTATTCGAACAATCATTAGAGTACTCAGAGGATGAGATTTGTCCATATAAAAATGTTTTAGGACTTTCTCAGTATACATGGACTGATGAATAAAAATCCTATTTGGCAAGTGTTCAAGCTGCAGACCGAGACAAAGTTTTGTTTTGCCAAGATCTTTCATTTCAAATTCATTCTTTAAATATATAGCGGTTTTTGAGATCTCTTCAGGAGTTCCCACAATATTTAAATCATCAACATAAACCGCAATAATGACAAATCCGGATTCTGATTTCTTAATAAAAACACATGGGCATATAAGATTATTCTCAAATCCTTCTTTCAATAGATATTCGCTTAAGAGATTATACCACATACGTCCGAATTGCTTCAACTCATATAAAGATCTTTGTAGTCTGATTGAGTACATATTTCTAGATGTACTTGTAGATGCTTCAGGCATCTTATATCTTTCAGGGATTTTCATATATATGTCATGGTCTAAGGATCTATATAAATATGCAGTGACCACATCCATCAACCGCATTTCTAATCCTTTTGTAACAATCAGACTAATCAAAAATCTAAATGTGATTGCATCCATAACGGGAGAGTATGTTTCTCCATAATCAATCCCGGGTTTCTGCAGGAAATCTTGTGCGACAAGTCGTGCTTTGTATCGCACAATTTCATTTTTCTCATTACGTTTTCGTACAAATACCCACTTATATCCAACAGGCATTACACCCTTTGGTGTTTGGACAACAGGTCCAAATACTTCTCGTTTTGCTAGCGAATTTAATTCAGCTTCAATAGCTGTTTTCCATTTTGGCCAATCATTTCTACGTCGACATTTTTCGACGTTTTTTAGCTCACTTTCTTCATTACTTCTGGTAATATCAAGAGCCATTTTATATGAAAATATGTTGTCGACAACAGTTTTATTTCTATCCAGAATTTCTCCAGTTTTCATGAAATGTATTGAGATCTCATTATTTTCAGGTACTTGTTCCTCTTCAGGGGAAAACATTTCATGACACACCTCTTCAGGAGGTCCCTTTTTAGGAGATTTATACTCTTCAAGAGTTTCCTCTTCAGGAGGGTCTGGAATAGAAGATTTAAGCTCTTTAGGAGCACCAATTATATTTGTGGCCTGTATTGTGGGTACGTGTTCTTCAGGAACACCAAATTCATTTTGTATTCTTTTCCTTCTGGAAATTTTGTCTTTTGCACCAATAGGTCTTCCACGCTTCAGGCGTATTTTAGATTCACCTATTGCTGCTTTGACAATTTGTCTTTCAGGGACTTCAATTCTTGCTGGAGTATTAACAGCAGGAATATAAGATTTTACTACACCTTTAGTGTCAGTAAATACATCCGGTAACTGATTTGCAACATTTTACAAATGAATAATCCTTTGAACTTCCCGTTTACATTCATTTGTAGGAGGATCAAAATGAGACAGGGTCTTATTATCCCAAGTAATATCTTGTCGTGCTTCAGGCACCGACTTTTCTTTACCCATTTACGGAAAATTTGATTCGTCAAAATGACAATTCTCAAAACGTGCTTTAAACATATCCCCTGTAAGGGGTTCAAGGTATCTAATAATGGATGGAGAATCAAAACCAACATATATCCCAAGTCTACATTGAGGGCCCATTTTTGTACGTTGTGGAGGTGCAATTGGAACATATACAGCACATCCAAAAGTACGAAGATGAGAAATATTTGGTTGTTGACCAAATGCAAACTGTAATGGAGAATATTTATGATATGCAGATGGTCTAATACGAATTAGAGATACTGCATGAAGTATAGCATGTCCCCAAACAGAAATAGGTAGTCTTGATTTCATAAGTAAAGGTCTAGCGATTAGTTGAAGTCTTTTGATCAAAGACTCAGCTAAACCGTTTTGTGTATGTTTATGGGCAACAGGATGTTCAACATCTATTCCTATTGACATGCAATAATCATCAAAAACTTGAGATGAAAATTCTCCTGCATTATCCAATCGAATGGTCTTAATTGGATACTCAGGAAATTGTGCTCGTAGTTTAATTATCTGAGCAAGAAGTCTAGCAAATGCAACATCTCTAGTGGAAAGAAGACAAACATGTGACCATCGACTAGATGCATCAATTAGAACCATAAAATATCTAAATGGTCCACTTGATGGATGAATAGGCCCACATATATTTCCGTAAATCCTTTGTAAAAAGGATGGAGATTCAACAATGATTTTTGAGGGAGATGGTCTAATAATTAACTTACTTTGAGAACATGCAGAGCACGGAGATTCATTGGGTAGAAATATCTTTTGATTCTTTAAGGGATGCCCATGCGAATTTTCAATAATTCGTCTCATCATTATAGAACTCGGATGTCCAAGGCGTTCATGCCAAGTCATAAATACTTTAGGGTCAATGCACTTCTGGTGCATTACCACATATGATTCAATTGTTCTCATTTTTGTATAATACAATCCAGAACATAGAACAGACAGTTTTTCTAATACGAGCTTCTAGCCCGATACTGTTTTAGTAATAAGAAGATGCTCTTTACTGCCTTCATTGGTCGTTTCAATATGGTAATCATTACGACGTATATCTTTGAAACTCAATAAATTTCTTCTGGATTGTGAAGAGAATAGAGCATCATCAATACAAAATTTGGTGCCATTAGGCAACACAATATAAGCTTTTCCGGAGCCCTCAATTAAATCCGATGAACCTGATATGGTATGGACATAGGCTTTACTTAGTGTTAGATTTTGAAAATATTTCTTTTCTTTGAGAATTGTGTGAGTTGTAGCACTGTCAGCCAGACATATATCTTTATCATTCAACTCAGAGATAAAAAGCTCATCAATGTGATCCATGATTTTACAAAATATATAAAACTTTTATTACTGATAGAAAGAAAATACATTAATTGAGTGGAACACTTCCATCTCCAATTAAGTGTTCAATACTACCATCAGGATGATTAAAGAAATCAGATACATCAAAATGAGTAACGTCTACATCTACTGAATCTAATAAATCATCTGATGGTTCTACTAAATTTGTTTCATGCACTTTATTCTTTCCTTTAATAGAAGCTTGATATAAATCAGCTAAGTGCCTGGCCGTACGACAGGCACGTGACCAATATCCAGTCATTCCACATCTATGGCACACCTCTTCACTTTTCTTTGAAGAATTATTCTGAGGATTTTTACCCCTCTCTGAATTGTACCACTTCTGATGATATGGTATATTATAATCTCTTTTAATGTTGTCATTCCTGGGACCAACATTTTTATAATTTCTCCTACCACGTCTACGCCTCCGATTTCTTCTAAAGGATGCACCATTCACTTCTGGGAATGATGCAAACCTATTACCATTCACTTCAGGGAATGATATTGAGCTAGTAGGGCGTGACTGGTGGATTTCTAATAAGAGCTCATTATTCTGCTCAGCTACTAGAAGACATGATATAAGTTCAGAATATTTCTTGAACTTTCTCTCTCGATACTGCTGCTGCAGGAGCACATTCGAGGCATGAAATGTAGTAAAAGTCTTCTCTAGCATATCTTCATCGGTGATTTTCTCACCGCATAATTTTAATACTGAGCTTATTTTAAAAAGTGCGGAATTATACTCACTAACACTTTTAAAATCTTGCAACCTCAGGTGCATCCATTGAAAACGAGCTCTTGGGAGGATGACAGTCTTCTGGTGTTCATACCTCTCCCTTAAATTATTCCACAAAATATAGGGATCTTTTACTGTGAGATATTCAGTTTTCAATTCTTCATGAAGATAGTGGCGAAGGAAAATCATTGTTTTAGCACGTTCCTGCAGGAATGCTTGATTTTCTTCTTTAATAGTTTCTCCCAGGTTCATTACATCAAGATGTATTTCAGCATTAAGTATCCAGGATAAATAATTTTTCCCAGATATATCAAGAGCAACAAATTCTAATTTTGTAAGATTTCCCTTTTTCTACACATATAAATAATAAATATGTGTATCTCAGAAAATATATTTATAAATTCACACAGATAATCATCAATAAAATATATCAAAAATTTCAAATAATATATTGAAAAACTTACAGAAGAATAAGGCCACTAGCTTCAGAATTGGCAGAACCGTCGTGCTGATAACGTGTTATGAAATTTAAAGAAAGGAACTACTATTGCAAAAGAGAAATAAGAAATTCTCTCTGAAACTCTTAAGAACTGAAACTTTCTTTCTCTCTCTATTTTTTCTTATGAATTTCATTACAACTGAAGCCCCTATTTATAGGCTTTGAAATTACTATGCAAATTACTATGCAAATCACTATGCAGAATTTAAAATAATAGTGGTGGGGTCATTCACATAATTTAATGGTGGGACAGGGGGCGGCTGTATTTCATTCGTTCATTTCAATATCTTATAACTAAAATTATTGATTTATTATATTATCTATATGTATTAAATAATTTAGTTTATTATATTTATTTTGTGTATTATTCTTTTAATTTATAACTATAAGTCATTTTTATATATATAAAAAAGTTATACTATAAGAATTTTGAATCAAAATTATTTGGTTGAATAGTTAAATAGTTTGAGTTTTTGTTTTAGGTAAAATTTAAAATTTTTTTATTAATCAAAAGATAAAATTAAAATTTTCAAAATAAAAAATCGAGTTTGAGCTCAAGTAACTCAAGCTTGAATCGTTTATTTATTTTTAGTCTAATATGAGTTGAATTCAAACGATATTAATGATTAACTAACCGACTTTGAGCAAAGATATTCGAACTTTATTTTGGTTCAAGTGAATAAGAGCACTATTACAATAGTGTTAGCTAAAAATTTTCTTTAAAATGTATAAGTTTGCACATTTTTCAAAAAAAAATGGTCATATTTGATTAATAGTGGAGAGAAGAAAGTGTGACAAATGGAATAAAAATATTTTTTTTTACTTGTAAATAGTAACTCTCTAAATTTTCATTTACAAAAGATGGCTAGGTGATTGTCCTCACTTATAATTATAATAGAAATGAAAAATAATATTTACAGTTATAGAATATATAAGCGACACATATTTTATTTATATATATATATATGAAATTTACATAAAAACTTAATTTTTTAATAGTTAATTATACTCTTTTCCAAAATCAAAAGATATACATGGCACTTACATAATTTATAATCACATAATTTATGATTATATTTAATATTATTCAATAAAGAGAATATAATGCATCATTGAAGAATAAATAAGTATTACCATGCCCAATCAAAGCATAACAACTATTCGTGAAAACATTCTCGCGACAACCATCACACCTAATTAAATTATGAAGATAGAATGAGTGATCTTTAATTAATACAAAAACATATAGAATTATTAAGAAAACTCTGAAAAAAATGCTTGTGCACCCTTATTGTTTCATCTCATTTAATCATCAAATACGGTGTCAAAATAATCGTGGCTGCAAGCTTTTCCTTATCGAGCCACGTTCAACCTTAAATTATTGAGTCAATTGTTTCTTTACATTCATACTTGCTTTTATTTCTTTACATTCATACTTGCTTTTACATTCATACCTTGTATTGTTAGATCTAGATTTAGATACACGATCGCTCATTGATTTGTTGGGCTAGAGCCTATAATCGACATCATCATTTGTCACGATTTGGTTGATATTGTACGACTAATGTTATTATGCAATGTACAATAATTTCTTTTTGTAAAAATTACATCGTTTTACACACTCTCTGATTGGGTATATAATTTCTTTTATATACCCAATCATATTAATTACATTCTATGTACAATACTCAAATAAAACTGTTCATACAAATTCAAATAATTATGATTTTTTTTTAAAAAGTATAATAGTTTTTTTAAAATGATTTGTTTCTTATTTTGTCCTTATATATTAATTACATTCTCTCGTTCATAATGATAAATAAAATTTCTCTTATCACAATCTGTTGGAAAGATTTTAAATTTATTTCAAATTATATTTTAAAGTTTAAAAAGTATTTTTAAGCATTTGAAAACATATTTAAAAAAATAATATGTTTAATAAATTTATAAAAAATGATTTAATCGATTAAAAAGACTAAAAATTATATTTTTTTTAAGTATTAAATTAGAATTTTTATCAAATAACTTATGCAGATAATAACATATTTTTAAAATTTTATTATAACTAATTTTAAAAGAATATTAGATATATAAATATTAAATAATAAATAAAATTTTAATAATAAAATTTATTATATTAAATTTTAAATTAAAAAAATATTTTTTATCGCAATTTAAGCACTTTCTCCGTTCGTGCAAGCCTCCGCCCTCCACCATGGCAAATATGTTTCACCCACCTGTAGAGGCGCGTAAGGTAGAGATAATCTTGGTGAGGCAAAAATGCAAGGGTGATGATGAGATAAATTACATTAAATAAAAAGAAAGAGAAAAGGAAAACAAAAACATTGTGACAAACCTAACCGTTAATTAAAGTGGGGAATTGTTTTTGATGTGAAGAATAGTCTTCCCAATGAAGTAAAGGTAGTTGAAGTTGGCCACATTGAGTGAGGAAGCGGCCAATCCCTCCATCTTTCTCTTTCCTTCCCGTCATGATGATTTGAGAAACCAAAAGGGAAAATAATTATAAATCCCACAAAAGGTGAAAGGTGGCATAGGAAGAAAAGTAAATTCATACAAGCAAGAACACGATTCAAAGTTCTGGTGAGAGAAACTGCTAAAGGAGAGCGAGGCTGGAGAGATAGAAGGCTCTCGTCTGCTTTGCTCTTCCTTTCTGTTGAAAACAGCTATTGAAGGGTTTTTGGAAGGTAGGGAGGTTTGCAAGGTACGTACGGTCTCAGTTACCTTAAGTTTTTGTTTATGTTAATTATGTTGTCTGATTATTACGTATGAATTCTTTGTCGAAATTAATTAAAGCAGGATTTTTAAGAGTGGGCATCTTCTGTCATAGGGATTGGGTTCTTGTTTCAGTTTTGAGACAGTTCTCTTACTGAATTCCTTGTTTCCTTGGATCCCTTTTGCCTTCCGATGTCGGATGCTCACTCCGAGAATTGTTGTCTTTAAACTCTTAAAATAAGATTTCTTTACAAGAAAAACAGCTTTTGCACCTCTCTCTCTCTTCTCTCTCTTTGCGTTTTGGAATGGTTTTTCATCTTGTCAAAAGTGTTCGTTCTTAAGAGAGATGATCCCTGACAGATAAATGAGCTCAACCTTGTGGAGATTTCTTGCTTTAATTAAGAAAATGGAAAGTCTTGATTTCCTCTTTGTCTAATTAGATATTTCTGGTTGGCAGTATATGTTTGTTTGTATTTAGATATTGGTAATAATATGGACCTCAAAACTATATACAGATGAACGATGTTGATGTTTTAAACCACTTCTTTAGTCATATCTTATTTTAAATCCTAGAGGGTGTCTCTGCTCCATGATGCAAACATTTAGATCCAATCTGCCAATTTCCGTGCTCTCCTTGTCTCCGTCTATAAATGAAACTTTTTCTTTTGTTTCTTCTGTTCTTTTTTAAGGAGGTGTTTTTATCCTATTTTATTTCTTTTATCCCAATTTCATAGTTATTTTTATATGAGCAAACATTACGAAAGTAAAAGAAAATATAGTAGTACAAATCACGGCAGCTTAAAAATAAAGTTCGGATCTAGAAGTTGAGGTGGGCTGCAATGAATAGTAGTTGGTAGTTGGTAGTTGGCCTCCTCCTTGATAATTAGTGTATTCTTTTTGGTCTATAATGTGGCAGTGGCTAATCTTCTATGCTATAAATTTTTGAACTAGTTTGTTAGAATTAATTATGCACTTAGCTTGAAAGGCATCCCATACATTCAAATCGTATATCTCTGCTTTTCCTTGTTTATTTGGGTTAAAGGAATACATATCACCTCAGAATATTTGCCATCTCAGATCTCTGTGTTTTTCCATGTTAATTAGGAAAGGGATGATTAGCACATCACAATAAAGGCTTCAGAAGAGGAATTTGAGAAGAAGTCAGTAATTTATGGATCATGTGACTTTTGGGTACTTTTGAATAGCCTTTATCCTCATTCATAATATTTTATAATAATCATTAACTTGACCAAGCATACGAATCATATGCTACAATGTTCTCCTGATGCTAATTTTCTATAGTTGATTTATTGCCATGTAATACTTAAATAATTTACGAAGATTCAAATATATACACATGCATACATAAGTATAGATGCGTCATACATATCTGGACCTGCATCTTCTGAATTATTTTATTTTCACCTTCCTTTACAGGGAGAAACAGTAATGCTAGGAACATGGGAAAGAAAGGCAGTTGGTTTTCTGCAATCAAGAGGGTGTTTATTCACCATTCTAAGGAGAAGCTAGTCAATGTAAGTTAATATTTTACATAAGTAACAACATGGAACAAGTGACAAAAATTATTGAATTACTTGTCATTCTTGCTTTGAGTTGCTTCCCTTGTAAATTTACACCACCAAGTTCTACTAATCTCTTTTGTCTGAAAACAAATAGCATCTCTCCATTATTACTTTATAAAATTGCAGGACCAAGAGAAGAAAAGCACAAAAGAAAAGAAGAAGGGTTTAGGAAATCTAAGGCATGGGGAGTCCAATTCATTCATTCCTCTATTCAAAGAGCCAAGCAGCATTGAGAAAATTTTTGGTGATTTTGAAAAAGAGCAACAAAAAGTAACTTTTAGGCCTCCCACACCTCCCGAGCAACCAAACACATCCCCATTTGTGCCTTCTGGATTTGCTTCTCCAAGGGTTGCGTCTCCTAGGCTTGCGTCTCCTAGGCTTGCTTCTCCAAGGGTTGCCTCTCCTAGGGTTGCTTCTCCAAAGGTTGCTTCTCCAAAGGTTGCTTCCCCTAGAGCTGCTTCTCCTCAGATTGTTCGTCAAAAGGAGATTAGCCACAGACCAGAACCAACACTAAGAAACCAACATGCTTCAGCAACTAAGATCCAAGCAACCTTTAGAGGTTATGTGGTAAGCGTCCAATGTCTCTTGTTAACTGGATAATATATATATATATATAAATATTCAAGGCTTTGTTGTCCCACCACATCTAACAAGCGAATATTGACAATATCAAATAAAGATCCAATACAAATAGCATAATCCATTTTAATTTTCTTTGTCTGGTAAGCTTTTTATTCGGCTACATGTGACCACTCAGATGAATATTCTATCAAATGACACATTCATTTATGGAGGCCTCCTGATGTTAAAGGCAATTGTTTTCCAGTATGTCCATAAATGAAGCTGTCACAAACTTTCTTTTTGGATTGCATTTGACCAGAATTGTTGGCCCAGTGTTCTCACTAAGACTCTAGTTTATTCTGAAAGGCAGGGCATATCACTGCTTAACCTTGATTTGAATTTAGGGTTCTCTAACATGCTCTCATACTCGGTTGAGGTTAGCTTGATGAACCAATTGATAGGTGTTCATCTGCATTAACTTTAGGTTTGGATGGCTATATCTGATGCAGGACAGATCTAGAGATCATTTGAGGAGAGAGATTTAAATGAAAAAACTAAAAGGATTCTTCTAGACCTCTTTTGATTGTGCATGTTCTGCATCAGCATCAGTCCATAACCGAATTCACCTAACTAGTACTTGTCATACAGGCAAGGAAAAGCTTTAGAGCATTAAAGGGTCTGGTGAGGCTTCAGGGAGTTGTGAGGGGACAGAATGTAAAGCGCCAGACTATAAGCGCCATGAAATACATGCAACTCTTGGTGCGTGTTCAATCTCAGATTCAGACACGGAGGATCCAGATGCTAGAAAACCAAGCTCAGCATCAAGCTCAATTCAGGAATGATAAAGAAGTGGAGGGTACCTTTGACAAATGGAGCCAGGCAGTAAGTTTCCATATGGTTGATTAGTGAATTTGATTTGAGCTATGTCCAGATAATGGTTCCAACCAGTAATGCTCCCCCTTCGGCCCAGCGGTGGTGCAACATTGGACATTTGATTAATATGATCAAAAGTTATAACTTGTCACAAAAATCAACTCATTATCCCATGTCCATTATGGTTGATCTGTCCATTTTGAAGGCATGGCTTTAAGTCTGTCTCTTTACCTGGATTTGAACTGTGATGATGCATCTTGTCTCTGGATCTTAGTCTGAGTCATCTAATAAAGAAGTATAGTCTTTTGAAATCTCACAAGTAGACCCGATGATAATTTGGTGGTCTAAAGTGGAAAAAAACATACACTTTGGGCTATTTTATGTTTTTATTTCTTTTACAAGAAACAAAATTTACAAGTGGTGCACTGGTTTAGTCTGAGGCAGGTAACCATGATGACTGGGATGATAGCTCGCTAACAAAGGAGCAGAGAGAGGCAAGATTGAAGAAAAAGGCTGAGGCAGTTGCTAAGAGAGAAAGAGCCATGGCCTATGCATATTCGCACCAGGTACTCTCTTTACACTAACCTAGCCAAGCTTCAATTGCATCACAAGGGATGGTCTCTTCCCTTTAACAATATACGATTTAACCAAATCCATCAATATACCATCATCTACCATGTCTTTTGATTTTCATTCCTTTGTCATAGTTCTCATTCCCATTTTTCTTATCATGCATCATCCTAAGGACATTCTTGTATATGGTCTAGAACCCAACACGTGCCTTTTTGGCGATCAATAGTTAAGAGCTTTTAGGTAGGACTTAGGATCTACAGTGCCACACTGTTTTAAGACATTATACTACTATTACTTTTTGAGTGCCATCGTTGTAGAGAGCCCAAAATGGCCAAACAATTATGAGCTGTTTGAAAAACACTGTTTCTGCACCTCACAAAGTCATAACTTTGTATACGCAAAAATTCTATTGTTTGAGAATTTCTTCTTCAGAATCAAATAGTCCAAGAAAACATAACATGTATGTTTTGGGTCATGAGTAAACCCAAGCTCGTAATAGGACTCTGCATGCCTGTATCCATGCTATTGACCTACACTTTATCCATTGACAACTTCAAAGGCATTTGCTTCCTTCTTTCTCAAAACTAGCTCAATAGGAAGTTAGCACTCCAGTCTCCAGTTGGTTCATTTTTTTATTCAAATTTGGGTTTTGTTCTCTCTATGCCAACAGTCGTGGAAAGCCACTCCTAAATCAGGTCAAACACCTCTGAAGGATATCAGATCTGGGGGATTTTCACGGTGGTGGAACTGGTTAGAACGTCAGCTGCCTCCAGCAAATCCACCCGAAAGCCATGCAATGAAGAATTTTCAACTTACACCTCCAAGACCACATTCTGAGCTGAAGCCAAGTCCACTTCCCCAATCAAGTGACCACAAGGAACATCATTTTGGGTTTGATAATATGGATATTGCCACGCCAAAATCCTCAAAATCAACTACAGTTATGACAGGAAAACAGGCTCGAACGCCACCTCCTCATAGAACCTCACTAGGTAACAGCAGCCTGTCAAGGTATTCAAGACCAAGAGCTAGTGGAGGCGATTCCCCTTTTGATCTGCCATTTAAGGATGATGACAGCCTCATGAGCTGCCCACCATTTTCAGTTCCAAACTACATGGCTCCAACATTTTCAGCCAAAGCCAAAGTAAGAGCTGGTAGTAACCCCAAGGAAAGGCTTCCAGGGACTCCGGGCAGCGAGTCTAACAGGCGAATTTCATTACCTTTGACTCAAGGCATAGGGTCTTCCAAGTGGAACAAGGGCTCCTTGTTCTCTAACAAGGATTCTAGCTCCCAAAGAATGTTAGACAACAACCAGTCACTCCAGTCAATAGGGGATTTGAGTGTGGATTCAACAGTTTCTTTACCTGCTGGGGTTGGAAGGAAGCCATTTAACCGATTTGTGTGATTTCTTTTGTTTTATTTTTTACCTTGTATAACCCCCCATCGTGGTGTCTATTTTCATCGAGTGTATTATGATAGTTTGATTTATATGATACTGAAAAAAATATATTAATGAATAAACAATAGAATGATGGTTTGGATGTAAACAGGATTGGGTTTCTCAAAGGTATTATGAATGATGACATATATGTTTTTTTAGGATTTCTGCAGCCCGTTAGTTCTCTGATTGTAATCCCGGAAGCAAGTGCTAATATTGTGTTAGAGGGGCAATGAGGAAAATGAGGAATTTACTAAGAAGTTCCTCACTAATCATCTTGCTTTTTAAAGAGGCTAGATATGTTTCTTTTTGAGCATCCACCCCTGTTTTGATATGGTATCTTATTAGCGAATGTCAACCCTGCTCAAGTTTCATGAGGAAAAGGTTATAACTCATGGATGAAATCCCTAGAGCAGGTTTAAAGAAAAATATTTTAGCCCTTAAATACTACCTTCGCAAACTTGGCTTTAAAACCAGTTCACCTTCACGGGAAACACTCTTGAGCGTTGCATAGAAACATACTATGAGTCTATGATACTAATTATATACACTTATCATTTCAAAAAAAAAAATTATATACACTTATAAATGTGTTCATACATAGGTACAACGTCCACATTCTTCGCACAAACACTTGAAAAACAAGCAACACCAACAGAAGAACGTAAACCAACCTGCGATGTCCAAGTTTATAATCCAGGTCTCCATCACAAACTTGATGACAAAGCCACCCCTTTGAAACCTTAGAGATGGGCAATGAGTCTTACTTCTTGAGGTTGTTGAGATCGGTACCGTTGCAGAGCAGGTGCCGGGGTTAGTGAGTGGGCCATGACTCTGTCACTGTAGATTGGTCTTGCTTGAGTTCAAAATAAGTAGGATGGTGTTTGTTTCTTCGCAAGTAGTAAGAAAAAGGCATAAATGAAGTGGATGGTGTTGTTAGCTTCGGGCCTTCGGCCCCGTTTGAAATTGTTTTAATTCATCTCATTTTAATTTATTTTATTATTATAATTTTTTAAATTCTCACACAAATTATAATAAATAAATAAAATATTTTGAATTTTAAAATAATAAAAAAATTAAAGAAATTATTTTATTCAACTTTTTTAAATTATTGCATTTCATCTTACTATCTAGATGGAACAAAAAAGTAAATAAGAAGAAACAAACAAATAATAGCATTAGCATTGGATCCATTATTAAACTCATTAGATGCAAATTTGATAGTTTTATTTAAAATAATCCTACATTGGACTTTTCAAAACCCACTAACTCAAATTTTGAACTACAGTATTTAGAGCATCATCTTTCATAATTGAAAAGTTACTATTCACCCATCAATTATTATTTTATTTTTTTTGCCTTTTAATATGTTTGTTAGATGAATAAATTATAGATGTATTTATTGGTTTCATAAATTATATATTATATTATTATTTTGATGAATATAATAATGAATCTAATATGAAGTTATGGATGCAGAAGTGTTGGCTTTTAATCAAACTTGTACTTTTCATCAAATTTTGAAAAAAATTTGATGTAGCCAATACCAATATTCTAATATTCCCTTTTTGTGGACCCTTCCTTCTCTCTGATTTACTTAGCTTCTACATATTTTCTTATCTTCACATTATCATTTTGTTTATCATTTTATTTAAGTATTTTTTTAATATTCTTAGTCATTAAAAAAAATTAAAAAATATACATATTTACTAATAGTCACTTCCTTAATCATTAAGTAAAAGAAATTTTTTCAAAAAATTAAAAAATAAAAATAAAAAGAAGAATAAAAGAGTAGTATTAGGATGATAAGTGTATCATTATTTTTATTATATGATTATTTCTTAGATCTACATTTTCATAGACTAACCCATGTAGTTGCAACTATTCTTGTTACATCCTATTTATATCTAGAATGTTCAGTAGTTTCAAACTAAAAAAATGAAAATAAATAAATAAATTTGAAGAGAGACCACCAAAATTGTCTGGTTCAAATGGCAAGATCAATATCAAAATGAAAAGTATATGCCGATATTCGCAATTCTTGATATCAAATGAAAGTATAGGCAGACATATGCTTGCAGTCCTCTCCTAAGAGCAGAGTGAGGTTTTTCTCTCTATAAGAGGTTTGTCTCTTAGAATAGTCTTTTTGGTTTGAAGAGGGATATGGAGGACGACCTAGTAAAATAGTGGGACGCTTTCAGTCTCACTAAAAAAGAAAGAGGAGAAGTCATACTATCCCTATGCTCGACAGAAAAGATGACGCAACGGGGCAAATACTGCTTGTTAGCAATGATCATTACCGAAAGATCTGTGAACAAAAAGGCATTTAAAACGACCATATCCAATATTTGAAAATGTAAAAGTTGGATGCAGTTCTCTAAGGTGGGGAACAACTAATATCTGGTAGAATTTCACTTGGAATGCGACCTTGAGATGGTATTGCAAGGAAGACCATGGTCATTCGATATGTAGCTGGTTTGCCTCCATCTATTTGATGGTAGGAAGATAGTAAAGGAGATTCCTTTCTCCATTGAGGTGTTTTGGATTCAAGCGCATAACACACATTTTGCAAGTATGAACTCAGATGTTGGCAATCAGATAAGAGATAGCATTGTGAAATGCTTAGCAGTGCAATTGATGAGAGAGGCATTTGTTGGGGTCAGTTCATTTATATGAAAGTGGAGATAGATATTACAAAGTCCATCCAAAGAGGTTTTTTTTCTGATTATAAATGGTAAGAAATCTTGGATATCTCTAAAGTATGAGCGCCTCCCTAACTTGTATTTTAAGTATGGTTGTATTAAGCATAACTCGAGAGGCTGCACTGTCTTTGCAACAAGCAACATCAAACCTCAATATGTTGTGTGGTTAAGAGCACCAGTAGCGTTTGAGAAGAAGAAATATGGAGTAGAGACCAGCAAGTAGGCATCCGATGAGCACTCATGGAAGCATGAGCAAGACGTTAGTGATGACACTCGCACCAAGAAGACTACAACCTCACCAACCCACGACTCTAATTCTGACAGATGGCAAGAGACCAGGGGCTCGAGAAGAAAACGAGAAGCCCCTTTACACACCAACTCCTGCAAGGTGTACTAAGATCCCAGTTAAGGAAACAATAAGGATACCAATGTAAGACATAATGACAGACCATTTCAACTCATCTGAGGCATGCCTGATGCATGGCATTGTAAAGTCAGAACCTCTAACAAGTGAGTTATGCAACAACCACCTTCCCACCCCCACCCCCACCCCCCCTAAATACATGTAATGGGCCCTGAACACAACAATGAACTGAAGGCCCAAGCCTCATCTCTAGCCCACTTTGTCTCTGACCAAATGCAAGTATTACAGGAACTCAAGAAGAAAGCAACTTGGAAAAGAAAGGTCCGCGACAAGATTTTTACAAACTTACTTGCTAAGGTAAACAACAACAACAAAAAATAAGCAAACATGTTCTAAGAGAGGATTAAACCAGTATGCTTTAGATACTACCCCCTTGCTTTCAAAAAATAGAAGTAGGAGGAAGTAGAACACAAGCATCAACACAATGATGAGATGGTGGAGGCTGGTTTCCAACTGCACCAACAACCATAAATTGCTTGAGTTAGAACTACCGAGGGCTTGGAAATTTTCAGACAGTTAATAATTTCCATTTTTTAGTGCAATCTAAGTCCCCCACCTTTGTTTTCTTCATGGAAACAAAAAACAAGAGATCCAAAGTTGAAGCTGGGAAAAGGTTTTTGAAGTATGATAACAATTTTGTGGTAAACTCAATAGGCTCAAGAGGAGGCCTAGCCTTTTTATGGAAGTATGGAATAGATGCAAAAGTGATCACCTACACCCAAGTCCCACATTTCATTACAAATTAAAGGATAGAAAGAGGAGGACAAGTGGATACTCACTTCTATGGCAATCTTGTCATAGACTCCAGATAGGAAAGCTGGTCTCTTTTGCAAGCTCTCATACCAAGTGCACCTCAAGGGTGGTTATGTGTAGGTGATTTTAATGAATTCCTACACCATGATGAGAAGAAGGGAGGACTAGCAAGATCACAAAGATAGATAAATAGTTTCCAAGTGGCAATTTATTGGTGTGGCTTGCATGACATGTGTTATGTTGGCAACAAGTTCACTTAGAACAATGGTAGGCAAGGTCCAACCTTCACTAAAGAAAAACTGGACAGGGTATTCTGTAATGGAAAATGGTCAGACAAGAATACAGATGTTAAAGTACATATTCTTTCCCATCTCAACTCTGATCACAGTCCTCTATGGGTCACATTCAACCAGTTACCCATTCCAGGTCATTATAGTACGAAACCCTTTAGATCCGAGGCCAAGTGGACCTTAGATGAAGATTGTTACAAAAAAGTGGAAGAGGCATTGAAAATTTCCAGACTAATTAGAGGTAAGATGGCCTACAGAACGACAGGACTTCAACATTGTCAACACCATTTAACTTAGTGGAGTAGACTCACTTTTAGAAATGAAAAGAATGACTCAAAGGGAAATTGGAAACTCTGGCACAACTCCAAAAAAGAAACTCAGGAGACCTAAATGAATAGATAAAATAAAAATAAAAAAAGATAGACATCTTTCTTGAAGCAAAGAACATTAAGTGGAAACAAAGGGCCAAGAAAAAATTATTAAAAGAGGGAGATAGGAACACCAAGTTTTTCCATCAAGCTACAACTTAGAAAAGGAAGACCAACCTTATCTAAATACTGGTTGATAATCAAGGGCAAGTAATTAGCACCAAAGAGGGGATCAGTGAACTTTTGCAAGATTATTTCAAAGAGATTTTCTCTACCTCTCATCCTAGTCTGGACTCTGAATGTAACTTTTCCTTGGAAACTTGAGTGACTACTCAACGGAATGTAATGCTGACCACATATTACAGCAGATCAAAAGTTGAAGAGACCCTTTTTCCACATGAATAGCATGAGTTCACCAAGCCCTAATAGATTCCATGCTCTCTTCTATAATAAGCACTGGACTATTGTTAGAGACCAAGTCAATGGAGTTATCCTAAATGTGCTTAACTCTGGGGGCAGCATGGAGAACATCAATCATACCTTCATTGCTCTCATACCAAAGAAGAATGATTCTACAAGGATAACAAACTTTAGACCTATTTCTCTTTGTAATGTAATTTACAAGATTATTTCAAAAACCATAGCTAATAGACTAAAGAAAGTCCCGCCATGTATTATTTATGCTTCACAATCTGCTTTTATACCTTCTAAACTAATCTTTGATAATATAGTAGTGGCATTCGAGGTGTTACATATTATGAAATGTAAGATGACAGGTCAAGAAGGTTATATGGCATTCAAACTCGATATAAGAAAGGCTTATGATCGAGTAGAATGAGGTTCCTTCAAGCAATCTTATACCACATGAAATCTTGCAGGTAGTGGGTGGAAATGGTGATGAATTGCATAGAAACAATGAATTATTCTATCCTAGTGAATAATGAAACCCAACCCGAATTCTGTTGGGAATCTGGGCTTCCAAATTCCCCCCACCAGGATATACTTTTGACGGAATAACTAAAAAAATAGAGAAATAAACACAACACAAGAATTTACGTGGAAAACTCCAAAACAGGAGAAAAACTACCAGACCCAGAGAAGAAAATACACTATGTGAAAAATTGTTACAATCATACAATTTTTCTCCTCACCCTAATGACACTCACAAAAACTTTTCCCACTAGTAAAACTCAAACATTCACCTCTCTTCCTACATACAAAAAAGACAACAGAGGAATTTTACTAAAATCAAAAGTTACTAGATAAGTTTCTGACTGATGTAATTAACTAAGGAGGCTAAGCCTCCTTTTATAGGCTATGGGTCTTGTCCCTTCTTCCTATTTTTCCCATGTGGGACTCTAGCAAAGGAGCAAAACCCAACAATCTCCACCTTGCGACTTTGGCTGATCCCACAGCCACGCTCCACCGCAATGAGAATTTTCATAGCTTCCGCTATCATGCTCCACCATAAAAGCATACTCACTCAGAATAAACCAATTCCAAGTATTTCACTTCGGCCCATGTCGAAAATAATCTTGCTGAAAAATTATGGTGCAACTCCCACGTTTGGCTTTTCTGGAAGTTCATCAACCATCGACATGAATTTCCACCACACACCTTGCATCAATGCCAAACCAATGCCCGTGTGCAAACTTGTGGAACAACTAACATTAACACATCCTCTATCATGGCAACTTTGGGATTAGTGACATGCCATGAGGATGTACATGTCTCCTTTTAACAGACATCATCTTCTGTAAAGAGAGACACGATGTTAGTTTCATTGTCAATATCTCCATTTACTGACTTGGAGCCTCTTGCCGAACCTGCTCCACCTCTTGGACGATTTCTTCTAACGTGCCCAAGTTGTCCACACACCCAATAGATTACTTTCTTCTTCATGAAGTTCTTCCTCTTCCAATCACTAGCTGTCACCATTACTAAGTTCTCAGCTGAACCATTACTTCCACCACTTAGCTTTCTTTCTTCAGAAAAAAGTTTACTGGTAACCTCTGAAAAAATTATTTTTTTCTTCCCATGTATCAAAATAGGCTTCATATGCTCATAGGAAGATGGAAGAGACCAGATCAGCCTCAAGGCTTGATCCTCATCATCAATTTTAACTCCAATAGATTCCAGCTCAGAGACAATGCCATTGAGAACACTTAAATGATCTGAAATAGTCGTACCTCCACTCATCCGCAGTGTATGAAACTGCTCCTTCAGGTACACTTGATTCGAGACACCCTTCATCTGATACAATTCTTCGAGCTTTTCCCAGAGTCTCTTTGCTGTGAATATTCCATGCACATTTGCAAGAACATTCTTGGCTAGGCACAGACGAATTGCACTTGTCGCTCTCAAATCCAAATCCTCCCAATTTTCATCGCTCATTCCAAATCTACTCTTTGTTTCACCAGTAGTGCTTGGACCGCTACTCACTTCAGGAATTGGTCTACCTTTCAACGCCTTGTGTAATCCTGATTGAATTAAGATATCCTTGACTTGCACTTGTCACAAGCCAAAATTGATTCTCCCATTAAATTTCTCCACATCAAATCTGATAGGATTTGAAGCTCTACCTCCTGACATAACTTCAATGAATTTTACCGTAGAAATGAATAGTACCCACAAAGTAAGTTCCCAGAAAAGATTGGAGGGTCACAACGGACATATTTAAAATTTCCAATCTCCTAGACAAAACCTCCTTAGACCGTACGTATTCACACTACCACATCAAAGTTCCACCCTGCAAAAAGAACCTAGTGTTTCTGATATCACTTGTTGGGAATCTGGGCTTCCAAATTCCCCCCACCAGGATATACTTTTGATAGAATAATAAGAAAAATAGAGAAATAAATACAACACAAGAATTTACGTGTAAAACTCCAAAACAGGAGAAAAACCACCAGACCCAGAGAAGAAAATACACTATGTGAAAAATTGTTACAATCACACAATTTTTCTCCTCACCCTAATGAAACCCACAAAAACTTCTCCCACTAGTAAAACTCAAACATTCACCTATCTTCCTTTTACATACAAAAAAGACAACAGAGGAATTTTACTAAAGTCAAAAGTTACTAGATAAGTTTCTGACTGGTGTAATTAACTAAGGAGGCTAAGCCTCCTTTTATAAGCTATGGGTCTTGCCCCCTCTTCCTATTTTTCCCATGTGGGACTCTAGCAAAGGAGCAAAATCCAACAAATTCTTCCCAACTTAAGGCATAATGTAGAGTGATCCTATATCAACCTACCTTTTTCATAATATGTGCAAAGGCCATCAGTAACTTAATAAGCAAAGCTGAAAATAACAAGATGATACATGACATACTAGTGGCCTAAGGACAACTGAGGATTTCCCATCTATTTTTTGTGGATGACAACCTTATTTTGTAAGGCTAATGCAGAAAAATGGGCCAGAATGATGGGTTTATTGAGATGCTATAAAATAGCCTTGAGACAAAGGTTGAATGTTGAGAAAAAAAGCCATTATATTTAGCAAAAATATAGCCAGAATCACCCAAAATTATATTCTTTCTATTGTTGGGATGAGGACAATGATACCATATAAGAGATACCTGGGGTTACTCTCAGTGGTAGGTCGAAATAGGTTTAAAACATTCAAGATTATATTGGACAATATCAAGTAGAAACTCAATAGCAAATCCATCAAGCCCTATTCTAGGAAGGAAAAGAAATCTACCTCAAAACAGTGGTGCGAGCCCTCCCAACTTACACAATGAGTGTGTTCAAATTGCCCCTAACCTATTACAATCCATCAATAGCGCAATGACTAATTACTGGTGGGTACAACAAGATAAAGGAAACAAGATCCACTAAATTTCATGGAGAAGAATGGGGCAATCCAAAGCAGATGAAGGTATGGGATTCAAGGACCTTGAGATATTCAATAGAGGCTTACTTCCCAAACAATGCTGAAGGATTCTCTAAGATCCTGACTCCCTGGCAGAACGTGTCTTCTTAGTAACAAAATACTTCCCAAATAAGAGCAAAATACTTCCCCAAGTTGACCTTCCTAGTAACAAAGATAGTATCAAAGCCTTCTTATGTGTGAAGGAGCCTCCTAGCAGCGAGACAAGTAGTAGAGGCAGCGTTCTATTGGACAATTGGGACAGGGGAGAAGACTCAAATATGGAAAGATAAATGGCTCCTCAAGCCAACTCCATCTAAACCTCTCAGTCTACAGAAGAATCTGGCAAAGAATGCAAGTGTTTTTGATCTAATAGACACAAACACCAAATGCTGGAAACATGATCTAGTTAACCAGCACTTTTGACAAAGAGGAAGCATCATTGATTCTGAAGATCCCCATTAGCACTTTCAGTTTAGAAGATAGACTAATTTGGCATGGAACTAAGGGAGGACCCTTCACTGTCAAGAGTGCATATCACTTGGAGAAAACCAAAAAGATGGCAACCAAGGGTCAAGCTTCGTCGAGCAATAATCTCAAACAGGTGGGGAACAAGATCTGATAACTCAAGATTATCCCAATGGAGAGAGTATTTGTGTGGAGTGCATGTTAGGAAGTCTTGTCAATACAAGCTAATCTCTACAAAAGGAAGGTAGTTGAGGATCCCATTTATCTAATTTGTGGAAGGAAGGAAGAAATAGCAACACATGTCTTGTGGACATGTGAGGCAGGCAAGGATATTTGGGGTCAATGCTCAAAAAGGCTTTAGAAGTGCACCATCTCTCACTCCCCTATGTTGTGTTTGCTAGAAGTGCTAATCAAGATACTCAATGCTGAAGAACTCCAAGAGTTTTCTATTAGAGCAAGGAAATTATGGCTCAAAAGAAGTTCCTCCATCTTCAACAAGGACTTCTGGCCACCCCTAATCATCATTCAAGGAGCCAAGGATAGAATAAGATAGATAGCAGAGGAGGAACACACTCCACAGTAAGAAAACAAGAATGTCAAAGCAGGTAATTCTATAGTTGAATAGAGTCCTCCACCTCAAGATTGGTATAAAGTGAACTGGGATGGAGCTATCAACCAAACACAAGGCACTATTGGTATTGGTGTAGTAGGGACAACCAGGGAAGAATTATAGCGACTCGAAGGCAAAAAAAGACTATTTACTAACCCTCTCCTAGTTGAATCCTATGAAACTTTAGTTATTGTCCAATTTGCATGGGACCTGGGGCTGCCACAGATAGTGTTAGAAGACGATTCATTGCAAGCCATACAAGCACTGAAAGCTGATACAGAGGCATGGTGCAGTTCCAATATGTTCATTTGCGAATAAAACTAAGTCTTACTAAGTTTGCAAAGTGGATTGTTTCTCATGTTAGGAGATACGGTAACACTGTAGCTTACTTCATTGCAAAAGATGTTCTTATTATTTTAGACTGTATTGTTACTATGGATGAATGGTCTCACTGTATTTTAAATTCAATGGAATGAAATGGCCTAAGGGTCTCCCTTCAAAAAAAAGAAAGAAAGATAGTCTGAACATCACAATTCACCACACAAACAAAGGTTGTTCTAATATGAACATAGTATATAGTATTAGAATAGACACCCCTCTACTGCATTTTAACAAATAGTTGGCTGGCATTCACACTATAGCAAAAGAAGCAAACTCTATTGCGGCACCATTGTCATATACAAACAACAAGAAAAGATTATAGAATACAACTGTAGAGAAATTTGTTATTTGCTCTCTAAGGTTATCTGTTACAAATTTACAATTATTTTAATTCTTTACTCATGTATAAATGCATAGCATTGTATACGAAACAATCGTCAATGAAGGAAATATTTTCTCTGCAATTATCTTTGTTTAATATAATATCGAGAACCAACTGACTCCCGTCTAGCTTGACCCATGGCCTCCTCTGATCCACCTCCTCCTCCTCCCTCCCTATTATATTTCTCCTACGTTGTCTCTACAAAACTCACCACTGACAATTATCTTATCTGGAAAGTCTAAATCTCTGCTTATCTTTGTGGACAAGACCTCCTTAGCTATGTCGATGGTTCCATCCCTTGACCTCCTGAAACTCTTACAGATACCACCAATGCCATCCTAAAAACCAACCCTTCCTTTCTTACTTGGAGACACACAGACCAGCTTGTTCTTAGCATTCTCTTCTCATCTCTCTCAGACTCCATTATTGATCATGTGCCCATCTTCCACCTCTGCCTGTGACCCTTGAGTTCTCTTAGCCTCAATGTTCGCTTCCCACTCCCAAGCCAAAGAGTTCCAAATTCGCTTCCAAATTACTAATCTGAACCATGGAAATCAACCTACTTCTGAGTATTTAGGGAAGGTGCGCCTTCTCGCCAACTCCATTTCTGCTACTAGGAATCCTCTACCTAACAAATATTACTTACTTACTTAATGGCCTTGGCCAAGCCTATGAATCCTTCATTACCTCAGTCACAATATGAGCAGATCCTTTCACCTCTCATGAGTTATACCAACTCCTGCTCATTCATGAAACTCGCGCTTCTCATCATACAAGGAGTACAATCTCCTATGTTGAACCCATTGCCAATTTCAGTGCTAGAGGTCGTGATCAATGTGGTTGTGGTCGTGGCAGATCCAACTCCTATTCTTGTGGTGGCAAGTCTAACTCCTTTACTCAACCTGCTCCTCACTATATCGTTCAATGCCCTACCTGTCAGGTTTGCAACAAATATGGTCATGTTGCTCTCCAATGCCGATGCAGGTTTGATCATTCCTATCAACTTGAAGCACCCAATTCTTTTTCTGCTAATTACACATCCCCTGCTTCGTTCTCTGATTAATTGTGGTATCCAAACTCTGCAACCACACATCATATCACTAATCACTTGTTTAACTTTAACATTTCTTCTACGCAGTACAATGGTGGTGACACAAGTTGCGTTGGTGAAGGCAATGGTCTTCCCATCCAAAGTTTTAGTGAATCTTCTTTCTCTTCCAACTCTTCATTTCTTTCTTTTTTCTTTCGAAATATACTTCATGTGCCTTCAATTACTAAAAACTTGATTTTTGTTCTTCAATTCTGTATCGATAACTTTTGTTTCTTTGAGTTTCACGCCTCTCACTTTATGTGAAAGACAAACAAGTAGGGACTCTCCTCCTCACAAGACCAATACGTAATGCCTTATATGTGTTCTCCACTGCCTTGTCTTCCGCGCCTTAATCCTCCACTCATCTTGGTGAAAGAACCAACCTCGAATAATGGCACTGTAGACTCGAGCATCCCTCTCTCAATCTTGTTTCACGCATTTTGCACTCCAGCTGCTTGCCTGTTTGCTCTAAAGCTTCAGGTTTCAAATGTTCAGAATGCCCATTATCTAAGATAAATCAACTATCATCTTTTAATGAACAAGCCCATTGTTCTTAGCCTCTAGAGTTAATCTGTGCTGACATATGGGGTTTGGCCCCTTATGTTTCCAAATTTGGTTTTAAGTAATATCTTTTCTTTGTTGATCAATATACTAGATATGCTTGGTTCTTCTTACTTAAACTAAAATCTAATGTTACTAATATTTTTCATACTTTTCTCCCTTATCTTGAACAAGTTTTTATTTCCAAACTTCTTACCTTACAAGCGATAGTGTGATGGTGAAGTTAGACCCTTAACACAAATTTATAAACAATTTGGTATCACACATCATTTACCATGCCTCCACATGCATCAACAAAATGACCTTGTTGAAAGAAAGAACTAGCACATTGTTGAAATTGGACTTGTCTTATTGGCCCATTCCTCCTTACCATTTTCTTATTGGGCCGACGCCTTTAAGACAACCATCTACTTCATTAATCTTCTTCCCTCACTCACTTGTTTGTAACTCTAAACCTGATTACAAATTTTTAAAGGTCTTTAGATGTAAATGTTGGCCAAATATTTGACCATATCTTTCCAATAAGCTCAATTTTTGTTCGATGTCTTGTCTCTTTTTAGGATATAGTTCCTAACATAAATGTTACAAATGTTTGGACCTAGCCTACAATCAACTATATATTTTTCAGGATGTGATTTTTAATGAGATCTCGTTTCTTATTCAAAAATCTCGGCCCACTCCATCTATTTCCCCCCTCTGCCTCACACATGCTTTCATTACAAATCCCCCCCCCCCCTCTATTCTTGGGTCAGGTCTAGGCCCGATTGTTTCTCAGCTTGTCAATACATTACTTGCTTCTCGTGCATCATTGTCTTCTACCTCGAGCTCTTATACCTCTCTGTTACTCCCTCTTCATCAACACAAACATCTCTCTTTCCCACCCCTTCTCCACAATTACAACTACTAAGATCTCATCTTATCACCTGTGCCTAGACTAGTTCCTCTCGACCTCACCAATTTAAGGATGGAACCATTTTCTATCCAACTCGATTTTGTCTCACTACCATTGTGCCTGTGCCAGATGAACCTTTGAGTTACTCGTCAACTTCAAAATTCTCGGCTTGGAGAAAAGTTATGTCTGAAGAATATGTTGGTTGAAAATTGTACTTGGAGTCTTATACTTCCGAAACTCATGACTAACATACTTGGTTGCAGATGGGTTTATCGAACCAAAACCAATGTCGATGGCTCATTCCAGTAACTCAAAGCAAGCCTCGTTGCCAAAGGTTATCATCAACAGCATGGCTTGAATTACAATGAGACTTTCAGTCCCGTGGTAAAGCCATTTACAATTCACCTTATGCTATCCATTGCTGTCACTTTATCATGGTCACTGCGCCAACTTAATATCCAGAATGCATTCTTGCATGGATTATTGACTGATGAGGTGTATATGCAACAACCTCAGGGATTCATTCGTCCTTTACATCCCACTTTTGTGTGCAAATTACACAAGGCATTATATGGTCTCAAACAAGCACCAAGAGCTTGGTTTGCACAACTTAGCTCTTGGTTGCTTGCATATGGTTTTAAGGCATCTAAAGCCGATCCCTCAATGTTTATTTTGCAGCATAATGATGTTCTACTCTATCTCTTGGTTTATGTGGATAATTTAGGAATTACATGTTCCAAGTCCTTTACCATTGAACTGCTTTTTCAAGACTTAGGTCTTGCTTTTCCATTCAAAGACTTGGGCAACTTGTCTTACTTCCTTGGCCTTAAAGTAGACTACACAACAGATGGTCTTCTAGTCATACAACACACATATATTCATAACTTGTTCCAGCGCAGTAAAATGCTACATGCCAAATCGATATCTTCCCCCATGGCAGCTCTCAAATTATCCAAGTATGACTCCAGATTTTGATGATCCTACATCCTACATGCCAAATCGATATCTTCCCCCATGGCAGCCTCTCTCTCACAAGGCCAGACATCTCATTTGCAGTCAACAAGATATGTTAATTCATGCACTCTCCAAAGACATCTCATTGGGGTGCTGTTAAGATTACGATATCTCAAGGATACCATTAACAATGGCTTGCTATTCAGAAAACAATCAACTCTTACTCTCTAAACATACTCTGATGCTAATTGGGAAGACTGTCCCGATGATTGAAGATCCATCGGTAGCTTTTACATTTATCTTGGAATTCATCTAATCTTCTGGAGCTCGAAGAAACAGAGAACTATTGCTCGATCTTCAACTGAAGCCAAGTATAAATCTCTTGCATCATCAGTTATCGAGACCATATGGATTCAAACTGTCCTTAAAGAGCTATTTATTCCCCTTATAAAGGCTCTAATATTATGGTGTGACAATATTAGAGCCACATATGTCTCGGTCAACCCAATATACCACTCTAAGACCAAACACATGAATATCGATTTTCACTTTGTGAAGGACCAAGTTGCATTCGATACATTGCAAGTTCAATTTTGTAGCTCTAAGGATCAACTCACTGATATTCTAACCAAGCCACTGGTTGCAGATAAATTCATACTTTTCAGGTCGAGTCTCAAAGTGGTTGACACACCTTTGGACTCGAAGGGGCATATTAAAATAGACATTCCTCTATTGCATTTTAACAAATAGTTGGCAAGTGTTCACACTACAGCAAAAGAAGCAAGCTCTGTTGTAGCACCATTGTCACATACAAAATAGCAAAAAAAAGATTCTATAATACAACTGTATACAAATTTGTTTAGAAAAGCAGAAATGATATCTGCACACCGCAAAGGAGAAACCTGAGTACACCTCGCTGATGTGGACCAATTAATAAAACGATGCGTTTTGTCTTATTCCATTTCAAATTTCGTTTCTTCCATTTCAGATATCATTTCTGTTTCAACTTTCGTTTCTTACATTTCAAATTTTGTTACTTCGCATCCCAACTCGCACTCTCTCTTCCTCCTCCATTTCAAACCCTAGATTGAAATTTAAATGTAGCGGCTTCGCATCCCAGTAGCACATCTTCTCTGTCTTCATCGTCTCTTCATCTTTTCGTCTTCGCATCCTCTTCTCATTTGAAAGGAAAACCCTAGATCAGGTACCTTTCAACTAAACTATTCTTCTTCTTTGCATCATCTTCCTTCTCATATGGTTCTTCCTTGTTTATACAGTAGCAGTGCATCTTCGATTTTTGCAATCTATTTGCCGATATGTTTATACAGCAGCAGCACATCATATTTTTACTCTTTATTTTTGTATTTATGCAATCTATTTACTGATATAGTTAAGACTTTGTTGTTGGTGAATTTTGGTACCTAGGTTTTCGATTTTTTGGTGTTCTTACGAGGATTTCGTTATGGGTTTTTATCAAGTGAAAATGTAGAAAGTATGGGGTTTTGGAGATGCAGATGATTTAGGGTTGGGTTGAGATTGAGATGGCTAAATTGATTGCTAAATGAAGGGATTGTTGGATCGGTTGATAAATAGCACTATAAATTGGGTATGGAAAAACGTAACATAAATTTAAAAACACAAAAGAAAATTAAAAAAAAAAGGTACCTGCCATGAATCATAGGCTGCATTAAGAATAAACAATAGTTGGATCGATTGATGCAAGTATTAGGCAGATTCTTTTCAACTTCCTAATATTGCATAAGAATAACTATAATTGATAATTGAGACATGTTAAGAAAGCATAAAAAATATTCAGAACCCATAAATTTCTTGTTACTTCCATTGAAATAAACAATCTTCATGAAGATAGTAGTTCTTCATGGTGATATAACATAACAGCTAAATTTTTTTTTTCTGCATGAATTGTGCTTCACAGTTTAAATTAACATTTTTTGCATATTGTTGAATCTTCTAAATGCTCATAAAAGCTTTTGCATATGTTGAATCTTCTCTAAGAGCATGTCATCATCCACGACGACTTCTTCTTCATCTTTTGCTAAACAACCTGTGGATCAACATTTATACTTCTGTGAGGTTGAGGCACAAGTGAGATACACAAATACTCCAAAAAATCGAGGACGACCTTTCTTAAGTTATCCAAAGTACAACACTGATGTAACTAAATTTATGTTTAGTTAAACATATAATGTTATTTTCATCTAATTTTTTTCCAAAATATATATTATGTCTCAGGGGTTACCATATTGTAGATATTTCAAGTGAGTAGAGGGGGATCAATACAAAATATCGGATTTTCAAGAAACTGAGGGTGGATTATTAAGAGATATTAGAAAACTGAAGAAGATACTCAATGATATCAAAAGGAGGGAGATTGATCTCCGAAAAATACTCAATAATACTCAATTATTGGGCTCTTGTATTTGTTGTAACAGTTTACTTGGTAGCCTATAAGTGATTTCATATTAGTGTTAGCAGTTAATCATTAGGTGTGCTTTGTTTTTTATATATCTGAATGGTAGATATATTTGATTACTTTTAATGTTTGAGACATTAGCAGAATCCTCTTTATACTTGGGTGCACTTGTTGCACTCTTTAATGTAATTATGCTACTTGCTGGAAAGAATGTGATATGTCTAGTCTTTTAATGAAAATTTTAAATTATGATACCAAGTTTTTGGGCTATTATATGCAGAATCCTCTTTATTCTTAGGTGCACTTGTTGCACTCTTTAATGAAATTATGAAATTATGATACCAAATACTAGTACTCTTATATGAAATTATGATATCTTGGGTGCACCTGCCAACATATGTAACTAATTAGTTGAATAAATATTGAATATTTTGAACCACGTACGACATGTCTATATCCTCATCAAATCATTCTAATATCAACAGTGTATGTGTTGTGAATATCTGAATATTGGTTATTTTTTATCATGTTATTACATATACTCTGCTTTGTTAACGTCATTTATATCCTCATCAAATCATTTCGTTCAAGAATTTATCACTGTTTTGGCAACTACAAGGTCATCCATCTGTTAATATACAAACCAGATTTACAAAAAAAAAAAAAAAAGCTCAAAACAACCAAATTAACTTCTGGAGTTCATTAAATTATAATGCCAAAACAACCAGATTAACTTCCACAGCTCCGTAAATTATAATGCCCCAAAACAACCATACCCAAAAAGAGACTACACATTTCAAAGCAGACTACCCCAAAAATAACTATACATTTCAGTGTCAGGCTAGAAAGAAAATGTCAACTCATTTATCAATATCAACCGGTTGTGATCCATCCACCCCAATATCAACTAGTTGTGATCCGTCCACCCCAACATCAACCGGTTGTGATCCATCAAAGGCAATATCAACTTGTAAAGATTACTATGCACAATCAATATACAAAAATAAGTATCGTTTCAATATTAAAATCGAAAAAGTGCCTAAATATTACACTTTCTTGAGTCTCAACCATTGCTTCTGGCCGATTGTATCTATCAAAGGCAATATCAACTTGTAAAGATGACCATGCACGATCAATATACAAAAATAAGTATCATTTCAATATTAAAATCGAAAAAGTGCTGAAATATTAAGATCGAGCGATGTTATCCATACAATGTAACCAGGTCTGGAATAACCACACGAATGTCTCTATATCCTCACTGGAAATCAATCATGCTCCCAACAGAATTGACTGTCTGTGGTGATTTACACCAACAAATGGTGCAAAGGGCATGTTATACCTATTTGTTAAATATGTGGTGTCGAATGTGACCACATCGCCGAAATATTGGTATGCTGCCCTACTACGGGGGTCTGCCCTGAAGACATTTTTTAACCTGTTGACATCATTCATATCCATCAAAGCAAAGAACCCAGGATTCTTGTACTGCATTCGTAAAAAATATTCTTTAAGCGCTTGAGCACCACCTGCTCCAAGTCAGAGATGTCTTGCCTTACTGATGTAATTACGACAATCTTTCTCTGTAAATGGGAGTTTCGCATAACCACCCGCACCAATGGCTAGAGATCCGTAACTCTTATTTTGATTTATGCCAACTAAATCGTTTGTATCTAAGATTCTTTTCACAAACTCACTCACATATCTATTACATCGAAAGAAACGAGATTTGGTTGGACTGAGGTCATAGTTATGTATATTATGGACTATTGTCAACTTAAACTTTCCATCAACTTTTAAGACATTAATTCTTGCCTTACATCCAGTCTTACCTATCGGACGTGGTCTAACAACATTAGACGTCCTATTACGGGCCTTCCCAATACGCGAACAGCCAATGGTGGCATATCTAACCAACCCATCATCTCCTTTCGCAGTCCTTCTTGTCATCACCCCAAACCCACATCCATTTGCATACTGCTTATAATAACTGATTACTTCCTCATACGTATTAAACTTCATACCCGATGCTGGCTCCTCAATCGTAATTAAATTCTCAACTTCATCACCATCTAACTGAGTTGTCCTGGCAATGTAATCATCGGTTTCGATTTCGCTGTGTCTATCTTCGTTGCTTTCCTCAACTCTAGCGGAGGTAGATGGAATATCCAGTACTCTACAATTGGGTGACGATGCAGGAAGTTCCCCAAAATAACCATCCGTGTCCATGAAATTTCTGAAGTTTGGGGAAGTTGATAGTATGTCTTATCATGTGATTACGTAAGTTATTCATAACAAGATTCAAAAATATCAACTTGAAAGTCATATAAATTATTTAAGAAATTAAAATACCATGGTTGGGATATTTGAGGTAGATGGTGCATTAGAGATGATTGTTCTTCCTCTTTTTCCATGTTGAGATTGTTTCTCATTTGTCAGCGTGACAAAAAATAGTATGCACTTTAAGCCTTCAAGAACTAACCCCAGTTAGTGGTTCTTCTACTAAGAATAGATTTTGTCAGTTGACTTCTATGATGTAATGTGTAGTGAACAAAACCAAGTGGTTTCGCTCTTGAACTGGAAATCATTGTCTATGTTTTCTTCTTTTTTTCTTTTCTGGTCTGGAGTCAGAATCGGAATTGTTTAAAAATCTGGCATGTCTTGAATGTGTAAAGCATACTGCATCATTATTTCCCATTTTTCTCATATATTTACTTCAGGACTTTTATTACTCAGTGCATCATTAAACATTGGGACAAATTTCAACGACGATAGAACTATGATGTATTGTGTGTATATTTCCAATAAACCCAATGATATATTCGTTCATTTAATATTGAACTTCATGTTAACCAGTTTTGCTTCGTTTTTTTGTCATATTAAACAAGATTTCAACAAGGACATGTGCTTTTGATTGTTAAAGTAATATTTTATTTTTCTCATATATTTTGAGCCTTTTGTAAGTTACAATGAATAACTATTTAAAGCACTACAGTCTTGTTTGGAACTTGCGACTTTAATTAAAGCACTAAAGTCTTGTTTAAAAGCCTCTAAGTTGTACTAGTTTAACAATGAAAGAGAATATAAGGCAACAGTCCCATCTGTTGTCCATGTTCCTGGTATTATATTCATCTCTCTTCATTTGAGTATGTTCTTATATTCATGAATGTAATCTACTCCCAGCATTGAGCATTAGAAAATCAATGTGTTTGAACAATATTTTTTAGAAGCACGGAAATTTTTGACTTTGTCATATCTTAGATAATCTAAACACGCATGCATTGATGCCCAACCAGTACATGAGTCACTTCCAGAATTAAGGGGTGGATTGCATCATAAGAAAGCATCCTCTTTTAGCTCTGTCGAAGCCAAAAAGAAGAGGCATCTTCTCCTTCAAAGCCCTAGAAGAATGACTAAAAGCCCTAGAAGAGTGGACTAAAACACAAGGTTCATGGCACTGTTTGATGCCGGGGAGCTTTTTCTTTTTATACAAATCATTCGCTGCATTAAACAGCTTGTGCTAAAAGAAATAAAAAATAAAAAATTGCTAAAACGAGTTCTAAACGAAAATACCCTCCGACGACGGCAAACTCGAATGCCCTCTTCCTCCTTTGACCGCTATTCTCTCCGACGGCCTCTGACGACGGCAATCCCTTCTCTCTTGCTGAGGACCCGATTCTCTCCTCTCTCACGGCTATTCTCTCCCAATGGCTCTGTTTTGCTCGTTTTCCCTCCCACTTCACGTCTTGTTCTGTTCTATTCTTTTTTTTTTTTTACAGGCTGACGTGGCATTGCTAATCAACAGTGTCCGCAAAAGGTGCACACCAATGTGTGTACCTAGCACCAATGTGTGTACCTAGCACTACTCATTTTCATGGAAGATTCGACACTTATGCATGCAATTCGCAAGACACCATCCATAAATTTAAATGATAAAATGAAATGAAATAATTTTAAATAAAAATTAAAAATTAAATAAAATATTATTTTAAAATTAGAAAAATTAAATTGAAATTAATTAAATAGAACTATTTATTATGTTGTGTTAAAATTTGAAAAATTCAAAGTAATAAGATGAGACGAAAACTTCTAATTCAAACTAAGGCTTTAACAAGTCACATGAACATCATACACTGATTTATCGATGCATGTGGACAAAATGAGAGCGGTTGGTTATTCAACCCTTGAATGCAAATCCTATAACCGAAAAAGGGAAATGCTTTAACTTTAAAATAATTTCCCAAAAGTATAAACTTTAACTACATATATCAAAGATTTCAAATATATGAATTTAATTCTATAAATCTCTTTTGTAACTTTAGCACTTAATATAGAAATAAAAAACAGTTAACACTTAATTAGATTAGCACTATTATGAATTATCTCAGGAAATCAAATGAACATCAACCTTAAATTACGAACTCGAAGCACGTTACACACAGCCTTTGATGATCCAAACAGGGCAGAGTCCAGACAATGAAAATCCCATGTTTATATAACTAGACACTTCAAAGAGAGCTTCCTCAACCACCGCAAAACCTATCAATATCATAGAAAAAAGACTAAACAATCTTTTCCCCTTATTCACAAACATCGTAGCAAAGAACAATCTAAAGGCAGAAAGAAATCACTAAAAATCGAAGTCAAGCGCCGGGGAGGAGGGTCTTGGAGCATCAGAATGGCGTAAAAAAATTATGAAAACGTTGAGTTAAAACATCTTTGTAATCCATGCCCATAATCTAGTTACCATATAGAAAACGACACAATCCAAGCTGCAAAATTGTCCATAAATAGACAAATATCTTCAGAGAAGTTGTTTCAAAACATAGACAGGTCCCTCTTTTAAACTGCAACCGATAATCAAAATCTATGAAACCCTCACATGCACACTAATCCTACTCATCATCCTCATCATCATCAGCTTCAGCTGAGTTTAATGCATTCAATCTCTCAATCAGCTTGGCCTTCCGTTCCTCATAAGTAAGCTTCTTCAAGTTGTACCTGTTAAGAACCAGAAATAGGAACCTTCAAATATATTTTTCTGCTTTAAGAAATCATTATATTCACAGTCAAACAAAATTCAAGGTTTTGCGTTGGAGTATTGCAAAAGCACAACCAAACGAGGAAATAACTGAGTTTGGTCAGAATACCACGACGAATTTTCCCAAGATGAAGTACACATGTAGGAAAAAGTAATAAAAAAAGGCAACTACCTCCGTACAGATGCAGGGACATATATACACACCAAAAAGCAACAATAAATCAATAACTGTCCCCACCTCTTGTGCTGCTTAGGAGGTTGTTTCTCAACCTTCTTCGGTGACGGGTCAGCCCGAATGGCAGCATGAACTTTCTTGTACAACTCCTCTAGGTCATCAGGTTCAATCTCTCTTTTGATATATTCACTAAAGTGAGACTGATACTTCTCAGGTTCATCTTCCATCAAGGTCTGGTACCAAATTAAAAAGCAAACAATTGAAATTCTTTTTTATAATTTAAAAGACGAACAATTAAAACTAATATCAGAGATTGCAAAACGTTCTAAGAAAGGCAATGATCTGCCATAAGAGGCATGACATAGAACACAAATCCATACCCTCATATATGCGGCAACATGCCCACCATAGATATACTTGCGGTGAACTTCAGCATCGAACTGCTTAGTTTCTTTTCCATAACCAGCAAACCTCTTCTCACTATGGGGGATATCAAGGCCACCATCCAATGCTCCCTATAGTGATTACCATAGAAAAACTCATGGAATTAATAATTCTAATCATAACAATATATATAAAGAACACAGAGAACTGAGAGGTTATGAAAGCCATGTCTGTGATTGACTATACCTTGAGGGCACCAAAAACACGGTTTCCAGTTGTTGTCCTGAGAAGACCAACATCGAGGAGAGCACGGAATGGCCTTCTGCTCTCTGCGGGCTCAACTGAGAAATCCTCGCCAGTAGCCTAATCATAAAATACTTATTTACAAAGAAAACTACCACAAAAGCTGAAAAACAGATATACATTTAATTCGAAAGGGGACCAAGGGAGATAAGAGTATATATGTATATATGTCAACATACCTCGACATTGCCTTGATACTCCTCATCCATTTCAAGCATTTTTAAGACGCGACGGGCCAAAAGAAGTCCGGTACAGTAAGCTGAATTCATTACCAACATTCAATTATACAAGAAGACTACCATGAGTAACAGATAAAGGGTAGTAGAAAAGCTCTTAAAATAGATATGATAGAATACCCGCTGCATAGTTAGTAAGGCCAACTTCAAGCCCATAATGCGGCAGCTCATGTGAATAAGCAGCAGCAAGAACCAAATCACCAGCAATACTAGCGGAGATAATTTGTGCAGTAATATCCTTGTTGGTCTGGTAACAATGTTAAGGTTTGAAACGCAGAAGAATGCAAAAGACAAATCCCAAAATGATTTTAACTCAAGACCAAACACGTAAGCCAATAGCCAGTGTGATCAACAAATCCCATTACTTAGATCTCAGAAGACCAAGGGTGCCCAAACCCACATGCCAAAGAATGTACGAGAATGGTAAATTGTCATTCCTGATCAAATTCTATGGCCAACAAAATAGGAAGAGACAAACTATAAAGAAAGAAGCTCCTTCTAGTGATCAACTAAACATGAAAATAAAGAATTAAAAAAGATATCAGGACAGGAATAAACATTACTATAGACATATTTTAGGATACAAATCGCACAACAAATCGATATTTAGGAGTATTATACTTGTTCTTGTCCTGATTAATTAAGCGAATCCTGGCCCGGTAGTCAGTCTTCCCCTCTGGAAATATTCAGGAATCTTAGTGTCAGAATAGAAATAACATCAACTTAAGAATTATAACCATGAATCATTAAACACAACGCATACCTCTCCTTCTCTTAAACTTGACTTGAAATCGCTTGAAATAGGCCTTGGATTTTTGAGCTTTAACAAAGGCCTGTTACGAATAATAAAATTGTTTGAACACTTGTTCCCAATGTAAAAATGACACCACTATAATCACCGATTCCCAAGACAAAGCAGAAGGTAATTAGAGGGCCAACAATGTCAACAAACCGCATGGTAACAAAATTAGATCCATATGTCTTTTGTTTGCATACATACAACTTTTTTCCAGTTATATACATACAAAAAAAAAAAAAAAAGCTACACGAAGTAATAGACAATCCGTGCCAAAATAACCATATGACTAAAGAATTAGTGTAAAATACCTATAATAATATAATAAAATACATAAAATGTAAGGATATAACGGGAGAGAGGTTAATTACCAACCTTATCAATTCTTAGAAAAATTGCCAACAACATACGTGCTTCGGAACAGCAAATTAACATATTCCTAAGATTTAAAATGAGGCAATTCCAAGATTCGACAATATTCTCCTTTATCCACCTTTTTTCCCGGGAGCCAAACAAAACTACCATACTCCACAACAATCTCGAGTTTAAAACCCTTCTTAATCAAACAAACGATAGCCAACAGATAGCTCTTCGCTTTCCGTCCCACACTTTCCCATCAAGTAAACAAACCTTTTTAGTTCTAAAAAATGTCAAGAAGTGGAACCGACTTCTCAAACAAACACGGATTAATCAGCCAAATGAAACCAAATATTCAAGCATAGTGAACAAAAAGAAGAAAACATAGAGCCCCAGTACGAGAGTCTCACCATTACTAAGGCTCGATCAAACTCCAAAGAGTAGAGAGGGACAGAGACGGCTCAGCCCTCGTGAGAGAAAGGAGAGATATAAGCCCTAGAGGCACCAAATGGAGCTCCGAGATAAACGGATGCGATTGATTATATGAGGACTGACGGTTAGGATTTTTTTGGGGGAGGCGGGGGGAATGGCTAGGTTTTGTGATTTGGTAACTTTATAGGGCAGGTTTGAAAAGTAAAAATTTTAACAAATTTTTTATTATTATTAGTTTATATTTTTATTATTATTTATTAATTATTTAATATTTTTTTATTATTATTTAATATTTATTTATTATTATTTATTTATTATTTATTATTATTTATAAATATTTTTAAACCCTCTCAACATTCAAACCTAATATATAGCACTTGAGTAGTGGCATTTTCGTGGTTTCAAGGATAGCTTGCGATTAAGGTGCGGTTGAGCTAGAACAATATCAATGTATTTTATGTTTACATGGGCTGATGGGCTCTAGTTTGGACCTCAAGCTCATACGAGCAAGTACTAGTTCATCAAAATCTTGCCTAGGGTTTATGAACTCTGAGTCTGGACCTCTCTTGGCAAACTATTGCCCACTTGGTGGGTTACAATTTCTAAGAGACTGTTTGGTGTTACGATGAAAAGTTTAAAAAGTGCGATGGAATATTTTAAAATATTTAAATAATAAAATTTACATGTTTTATAATTTATATTAAAATATTTTTAAGCTATGAAAAAGTTGCAGATCACGTTTAAGCAAAAGCTTCTTTTTAAGGCTTTTTGCCAGAAGTACTTAAAAAAAAAATATTCCTATTTTAACGCCTTATACAATGGATACTAACCCTCGTCAATTTTAATAGATTGACAATCTTAACCATGAATGTTTTTATAACTTTCATTGACTTTTGAAGCCACTGCAAATTGAGAGTCTTGGGAATTTTGAACATTAAAATGATAAGTAATTTTTTATTATTTGACTTTCGTTGATGGGCATGTCAAATTAGTAATTATTTATTTATTTATTTGACTTTTGTTGATGGGATGTCAGATTGGTGTTGGGAAATGATAGTTTTGTAGAAAACAGTAAATGATGCTTTCGTTGAAAAACTCCTGAAAATCTTTCCTGTTGCACACCGTGCTTGAGATCCAAACGCTTGAGAGAGAGAGTGTGTGTGTATGCAAAATTATCACTATATTTGTGTGATAAGTGACCTATTTAGCAAAATTATCACTAGCATATAGAGACCTATATAGCAAATTTGTCCTAATGTACTATTTTTAATTATATTATTATATCTTATTTTCTAGCTTCTTTGCACTTAATTCTATTGTTAAACATTTAAATTTTTAAAATTAATTGTTGATTATTTAGAAAATTTTGGTCAGTAACTTCTTAAATTTGTACCAATTGAAAAAAAAAAAAAAAGTCATTATCTTCGATCTCTTCAATCGTCTTTATATTTTTATTATTTGATTTTCTTTTCAAATACAATTTTTTTTTTATGAACATCTAAAATCCAATTAGTTCTCACTTTTTTTATCCTACTAAAATTCTCTCTCTTCATATACTAATTATACAACACTTACAATTGATTTATTATTATTCGAGCAAACAAAATTCTAATCTTCCATTCGATGAGCTATAAATTTAGGTATGTTACGAGTTATTTTATATTTTATCATTTATTTATGATATTTATTTGATTTGTAATTTTTATTTTATTAATCAATAGTTTTGCGTTAGATTTGAGATTATATTTTGTGTGTAAATAAACATTGAACATTGACTAGTATATAACACTGCATTCTTATTTTGTAATAATGTTAAATGTGTAAGTTTTGTTTATTTATAACCAATCACATAAATCGGTTAGTAAAATTTTGTAAGTAAATCAGTTAATTAGCACACAGAGATCTATTTAGCAAAATTATCAGTTTATTTGTGTGATAAGTGATCTATCTAGCAAACAGAGACCCAACTAAATTTCTGGTGTATATATATATATATATGAAAAAATATACTCAATTTCTTACTATTCACACAATTTCTACACACTATATTTTATTTTATTTTTAATCAAATATTTAACATAGAAATAATGAATAAAAAATTAAATTAGTTTAAAAAGAACAAATTCAAAATTAAAAAATTAAAAAAATTAAAAAAATTAAAAAAATTAAAGAAAAAATAAAAAATAATATTGTGTGGAAGATAGGAAGTTAATGTAAAAGTCCTCTATATGTATATAAATTCAGTTAGGTCTCTTCTTATAAATCACAGAGAGGAATGGTATATATATATATTACAAATTATATAATCTTTGAGCCAATTCTTTAATCTGATTCTTTGTTAGGGTGGTTTAGAATATCAATGTGAAACTGGCATAGAGATGAGCCATTCCAGTATTGCTGCCCTTACCTCCATCAATGGGAAACTACTTTTCACATCAACAGAATCGGTACTCCCCTTAGCAATTTTTTAAAATTTCACGGTTTTACTCGATTGGCCAATAGCTTGCTCCATAGTTTACATTTAAATGTAATTAATTAACAAATCGAACCCATTTATGATACCATTTTATTTGATAGCTAGATCTCAAGTCAAAACCGTTGTCAGTCATGTACACTAAAGGTTAATTCACTTATGAAAAAAGTCTATTTATTTTTTATTTTTTATCTTTATCTTACTATTTTATGATGTGATATTAAGTAGTAAATATATAAGTAAAATATAATAAATTATATTTAATTATGTAATATTATATTATAAATAAAATAAAAAATAATGAGAATTGAAATGAGAAAACATGTTTGGTATCAATTTTCAAGTGACACTTTTTTTCTTACCAGACGATCAAACTAAGAGAGAGAGTAACCAATCACATAGATCAGTCAGTAAAATTTTGTAATCTTAGATCAAACTAATATTTAATATTTTAGCATTTTCCTTTTAATCTTGAATTAAGATTATAATTCATGTGGGAAGTTTGTTAATTAGAACTCATGGAATCCTAAATTGGAATAAATAGTTTTTTTTGAATAAATATTAGATTTTACGTATCAATTATGTATGATTTATTTTCTATTACGATTATGTAAAGACTAAATCCAAACTTACAAGAAATATTTAAACTTACTTTTTTTCTATATTTTTAAGTATATATTAGATATATCTAACAGAAATCAAAATAATGTTATTGGTACTATATAGATGCAAGATAGTCATATAACAAGATTAATTTAGACAAATAAAATGTTAGAAAATTATATGGACATATGCATTAGTAAGATTTATGCTGGTGACTATCCAGAAACTCATTTTAATAAGATAGGATGAAAAAATATGGTTAATAAGTTTAACTAAAAAATTAGAAAAGAATTTTGCTATAAACAACTTAAAAATAAGTGTGATAGTTTTAAAAAAGATTGGAATATTTGAATGAAATTGATTGGAAAAGACACTAGCCTTGGATGAGATTTGGTGAAGAAGACAATTGATACTACGAATGAGTGGTGAGCGAAAAAGTTACAGGTACAATATTTTTACCTATTTATTTGCTTCTATATAAATCAATTAATATTTACTGTTATTGATTATATTGCACATACAGAAAATTTCAAATGTAGCTAAGTTTTGAAATGCAAGTTTGGCTCCTGTTTTCAAGTTGAAAAAAATGTTTAAAAGTATAACTGCAACTAATAAGGGAGCTTGGACATCATCTTTTGGATTAGATTTTGAAGATGCAATAAAATGTGATCAGTATAACGATGAATTATTAGATGTCGATGAGATTGAGGACTCAATTGACAAACTTGGTGATATTTAGACTAATTTAGACATTCAAACGAAAGAAAATAAATGAGTCAGTTCTATAGTCCAAAATAGAAAAAGGAAAAATGAGTTTAAATATTTGATCAACATTTCACACGTCTTTGTAATGTACTTAAAAAGTGGATTACAATATCTTCCTCCAATAAACCTAGTCATAGCATTAACGAGATTATGACTGTTATACAAGAGTTAATTGAGAGAGAAAATAATTATGAGATTCTTAGAGATGCAAGTGAGGTACTCCTTTCAAAATCATATAGAGAAATGTTTATTGTTCTAAAAGATCCAACCGTTTAAGATTGATTTTATTAAACGAATGAAAAATAATCAAGTCAATATTAATTATCATGATGTCATTTTAAGAATTGATTTTTTTTCATTATGATTTGTAATGAACAATTTTAGAGGTCATTGACACTTAATTTAATTATTATATTCTTTGGGTGAATTTTGACAACAATTTTTTTAGTGATACTTGTTCTTAAAAATTGTATCTTTATTATTTATTTTCCTTCATATTTTTATCTTTTTACATACATGGAAAATAATAGTCACGACATTGATGATTACACAAGTGATACTGATAATGGTGAACAGAAAGAAAAAGAGAATGATATTGAGTTTGTGATAGCATTACAATTAATGATGGCTTCTAAATATTACATAACATATATTGTAAAGAAATCTTGTAGAACCTCTCCACATATAGGTCATAAGTTTGTTATGAAGATTCTAAATGGTCATTATGATATATGTCATCAACAATTTAGGATGAAAAAATATGTATTTCTTACATTATGGAAAGAGTTGAATGGAAGATATAACTTAGTTGGTGCTCGAAACATAACTATCGAAAAGATTGTAGAAATTTTCTTAAGTACATTAAGTTATGGGTTTGGAAATAAAATAGCGCAAGAAAGATTTCAAAACTCGAGAAAGACTATTAGTAGATAGTTTAATAGTATATTAATGGTTGTTTCATGAATAGCGATTGTTATTATCAACCCCTCTAACAGGGAGTTTAAAGATGTTCCAAAAAAAAAATCTGTGAAGATGAGCGATATTGACCATACTTTAAGAAAAAAGCACCCATCCAGATGTATTCAAAATCCCATGTTGCAGCCAGCCAATACCCACATGCCATGTAGGCACCCCCCCAAAGCACCTTGTGAGCTTGCCCACACCAAATCTCAACCAATTGCTGAGATCTCAAACAGAAACTCAAGCAAAACTTTACTCTTTCTAGCCTCTGTGAACGAAGAGAAAGCCTCCCAATGACTTTCACACCCTCCCGCGAAAGAATCCTTGTCGTCGACAACGATAAACTCTATTCATCTCCCATGAATCACACTCCGCTTTGCCTTACATCCACTTCAGATCTCTGCCTCGGCTTTCTTGTCACACTTCATCCACTTCTTTCAAAAAGAAAGAGGAAGAGGAGGACAAGGCTCTTCACACTCACTCCTGCAGCTTCTCTACTACTTAGATATTCTCATTTTTTCAACCGTATGCACTAGAAAGTAATGAAATTTTTCCATCTTTTCTTTCTGTTGTTAAAGTTTTGTTCTTGTTTCTTATGCCGAACTTGATCTATTCCTGCGACCTTTGCTATTGTAATTACATTATTAGTTATGGCAGTGATGCAATTGATAATGACATTAGCTCTCTGGTTTGTTATTCCATTGTAATGCAAGATCATTTTAGTTTGTTTGATGTAAATGTTGTTAAACTCTTCATCAGCTTGAGTTCATTTTACTTAGATTGATCCTCATGCTCGACTATAAAAATGACTTTGAATTTGCATTAGTTATGTTACAGATGGATCTTGTTCTCTCGCTCCTTCAAATTCAGCCATTTAAGAATACTTATACCATGTTTATGTTAACCTCATTTATGAATTTATAGATAGTAATGATGATTTCAGTTGATATCAGAACATTGTGCTAGATGGTTGTTTTAGAATCTCGCAATTTTAGAATAGGAAAATGAACATTCATTGATTCAGTCAAGGAAGTTGAAAGGTTTAAAACCAAGTTTATGGTTAGAATAAGTTTGAATCTGTGAAAAAAATCCAAACTATTGAATAAGTTTGGGGTGGAAAGGATTTTGTTTGGATGTGGGGATTATGGTTTTAGGAATTGTTCTTGGGGTTTTAGAAACTTAGTATGCCTTGCAAGCAATTCTCTCATAAAAAAATGTATTAATTTCAAACATAATATGCCTCTAACACTCTTGGGGTTTTTCATTCAAGTCCTCCAAACATAATTTTAAAGGCAAAAAAATAGTTCCTTTTTGCTTATATATATAAATATATATTTCAATGTTTATCAAACATGAAGTTTGGAGGTTTTCCTCTCTTGATAGGGTCTCTTTCCTATCTCTTGTACAGGTCTTGTGTTGTCCTTGATGGTAGAAGATTTAAAAATTTTGTGTCAACATTTATCTTTACTAGAAAAAAGAGAAAAGTGTTGTTCATGTGGATTCTTCGATATTGGAAGCAAATATTGCATGTGGAAAACGATATTTGATTATAACGTTGTTAACTGATTGTTATTTTACTAGCGAGGTACTCAAGAATACGATGAAACAAGTATGGCAGCATGCTCAGAAGATCATTTCAAGGAGTTCGGTGCAAATTTGTTTTAGGTGGAATTTGATGATACTCGAGATAAACTAAGAGTTCTTCGGGAGGGTCCGTGGTCTTTCGATCGTAATATGGTTCTTTTAAAACATCTAGAGGGCAAGTTACAAGTATCATAGATTCGACTCTGCGAGACTTCTTTCTGGATAACGTTGTACAATATGCCTTTAAATGCGATGAATGAAAAGGTGGGATGGCTTATAGGTGAGCATATTGGAATAGTAGAGGAGGTAGAGAGTGTTCCTGATGATGTTGCATGTAGGGTAGGGGGGGAGAGTTTATGAGAATTAGAGTGAAGTTAGATAATTCATAATCAAAGTTTTGAATATCGTACCAGAGGTCGTATCGGTTAAGGCACTGGTATGAAATATTTAGGTATCGGTATCGTTTTGTATACCGTTTCAGGATAATATTTCGGTATCGATATCATTTCGATACCGGTACCATTTCGTATACCGTTTTGGAATAGTTTACACCTGAATAAATTATATATATACAAGTATTAATTGTATTCCAAAATAACAATAAAATAAATCATAAACTCAACACTAGTTATATATATATATATATATATACAAGTATTAATTGTATTATATTAAAATAAAATCACTCATCCTCATAAAAAATGACAACACTATTTATAATTATAAGAAATGACAACATTACTTGTATTTTTTTTTAATTATATATACCTAACATTTTTATACCAAAAATTAATAATCATTTATAACTCAACACTATTTAACTATTAAAGTATAAAAAATTAACTCAGCCAACTTAAAAGTTCAAAGTAAACAAAACTAAAACAAAATTTAAAAAAAAAAGTACTTGTTCCTAAGGGATATATCGATTTCCTATATCAAAAAGAACACTCATGCGTTTCTAAGGGATTATATATAATATATATATATATATATATATGAAATGGTCAAAGAAAATGGCGTCCAATTATAAATGATGATAAATCCGAACGTTGATATTTCGTGAGAAACTAACAAAAATAACCTTGCAAGTTACATAAATAACGAAAATGCCATCCATCAAAATTAGACCAAAATATATCGAGCAGTATTGGTAATTTCGGCCTGTATTGGTCGGTACGGCCAAAAAATATCCCGAAATGAAATAGGACCTTAAAATGTATTGGCTACATGGCCGGTACGGCATATTTCAGTCGTACCGGTCAGTACGATACGAAATCAAAAATATTGTTTACAACAACTTCTTATGCATGGTACTCATGTTAATATTGGTCCCTTAGGTGTATATTGAGTTCGTTTTGCTTATGAATGATTGTCTAATTTTGGCTACTGGTGTGGAAAGCTTGGTCATCAACAAAAAGATTGTGTCATAGAGGATAATCCGAATTCTTTTGGTGTTAATGATGATACAAAGTTGCCTTTTGGTCCTTGGTTGCATGTTGGTGTGTCCATGGCTGGAGTTCAAAATTCTTCAAGATCAAAGTAGGCTCAATACTGAATTTTCTCGCCATCATCTTCCTCGATGAAGGAGAAATAGTCTGTAGAGGGAGAACCAAAGATTGATTCTTCGATTGAAAAGGTGGTGGATTTTCAAGTAACTGATGACCATGTCACTACAAATCAGGAAACTAATGATTATATTGCATTTTCAACTATTCCAATAATGCAAGAATCTTTGAAGGAGATTATGAGAGATATTACTGCTGAATCGAATGGCACAAGAAGGTTGACATTTGCAACGAATACTATGAAGGTTATCGAATGAGGGAATCTGTTGGAATTTAAAGCAAGTTTAAATGAGGAAAGGATTTTTTTCTTAAGCAAGGTGGGTTTCAATTGGCTGATGAAGTGGGCTCTGTTGTTTCAACTCCCTGGCCCAAGAGGGGTAGGCTTGGTAGGAAGCTGACTCGTGTATATCCATCTCCTATTGCAAGTCCATCTATAAGTCCCATGATGACAGATAACAAAGGAAAGAGAAAGGCTTTACCACAGGTTTCTCAAAGTACCAAACGAATGAAAAATGAGAATTTTAAGGGAGATGCAGTTGTGATCAATGATAAACCAATGGTGGAGGCTGCTAAGTAGCCTCGTCGATACCAATGAAAACTATAAGTTGGGACTCTCGTGGGTTTGAGAACCCACGAGGAGTTAGAGCTCTTCATGGTCTCATCATGAGAGAAGTTCCCACAGTTGTATTTCTATTGAGACAAAACTGCATTCTAAGACTAAGGAAAGGATTCGAGTAATGATGGGTTTTAATGGATGTTTTGTTGTTCCTAGTGAAGGGAGGAGTGATGGTTTGGCCTTGTTGTGGAAGAATGAGGTGAAATTAACTATAAAAAGTTACTCTTTCTTTCATATTGATGCTAAGATTGAAGATTTGGACTAGGGAGTTGAGTGGAAGTTTATAGGCTTATATGGGCATCCAGAGACTGAGAGAAGAGAAGAGTCATGTGATTTGCTTTGACAATTAAGGGAGTCAGATGATATCCCATGGTTGGTATGTGGTGATTTTAATGAAGTGCTAAGCAACCAAGAGAAGATGAGTGGTAGACCAAGGCAAGAGAGACTGATGCACGCTTTCAGGTGTGTTCTAGATGATTTTCATCTGATAGACTTAGGTTTTGTAGGTTCTAAGTATACATGGTCTAGTAGAAGATATGATCATCAAGTGATTAGTGAGAGAATTGATTGTTTTGTGCAAACATTAGATGGAAAGAGTGTTTTCCCATTTCTCAAGTGACTCACAGTAATGATGCATACTCAGATCATCTGCCCATATCACTTCAACTAAGTGTTGTGTCTAGTAAAAGCAGAATCCGGATATTCAGGTTTGATGGTATATGGACTGAAGATGGAGAATGTGAACAAGTTCTCTTAAGGCATTGGCAAGGGACTGATGGAGGGATTAATTTACTGAATATTTCTCACAAGTTAAATTGTTGTAGTAGAGGTTTAGAAGTAAGGAATGAGAAGAAGTTTGGGCATGTACAACAGAATATTGAAAGAGCTCGAGCATCTCTTCTTAGCTTGTAAATGGAAGATCCCAATAGAGTCTCAAGGGATGAACTGGTGCAAGCTAGAAACAATTTGCAGGCTTTGTTGGAGAGGGAGGAGACCTTTTGGCAGAAAAGAGCAAAAGTTTTATGGCTGAAGGGTGGAGATATAAATCAAAATTTTTTCATCACAAGGCCTCATAAAGGAAGAAAAAGAATTCCATTAAAGGTTTAAAGGATGAGCAAAGAATATGGAGATTGGAAAGGAATCGTCTCATTTTAAGCTACTTTCAAACTTTGTTTCATTGTGACAATAGGAGCAGTAATATTGACTTCTTGGAAGGGTTGTGTGGAAGGGTGACAGAAGACATGAATGCTAAATTGCTAAAGGAGTTCCATAGAGATGAGGTCAAGGCAGCTTTGGGCCAAATGTTTCCCACAAAATCCCTTAGACCAGATGGAATTGCACCTATCTTTTTTAAGCAATATTGGCATATCGTGAGAAATGAATTGACAAAAGTAGTGCTACAATCCCTTAGAACTGATACTCTTCCTTTTCCACTCAATCATACTTTTAAGTCTTGATTCCAAAAAACAAGCAGTCAAAGAAAATATCAGAGTTTAGGCCTATTAGTATATGCAATGTATTGTACAAATTAGTTACTAAAGTATTTGCTAATAGGTTTAAAAATATGCTTGATGTGATTACCTCTAGAACTCAATGTGTTTTTGTTCCTGAAAGGCTTATAATAGATAACATTCTAGTAGCTTATGAAGTGATGCACTTTTTGAGAAATAAGAGACAAGGAAAGAGTGGTTTATGTCCATCAAGTTGGATATTAGCAAAGCATATGATTGTGTGGAATGATCCTACCTACAAGCTATTATGGAAAATATAAGATTTTGTGCTCAATGGGTTGTTCTCATAATAATGTGTGCCAAAACTGTTTATTTTCTAATTTAGAGCCTAAATTTCCTTTTGCTCCTTCTAGAGGCCTTCGATAAGGAGATCATCTTTCTCCTTATTTATTTTTAATATATACTGAAGGATTGATCTCTTTGATTAAAAAAGCAAAAATGAGAGTGGAAGTATCTACTGTGAGAATATGTTGAGGAGCTCCTAAGATATCCCATCTCTTTTTTGTCGATAATAGCTTGTTGTTTTGTAAGACTAGTTTGCAAGAAAATCAGAGAATTCAAAATTTGTTAAACTGCTATGAAGCCTCATCTGGTCAAATGATAAATCGAGGCAAAATCAAAATTGTGTTTAGCTCAAATGTGCAATCTGTGCTCAAGGATGAAATTGTGCATTTTAAAGCCTTCTCTCTCTCTCTCCCTCTCTCTCTCTCTCTCATGTTGATTCTCGTCTCTACTGCTCATTTAGGTCAAAAATTGTTTTCGCCGCTCTCCTCTTTCATTTTTTTTTTTTGTTTCTTTAGATTTTGCGTCGTGCTTATTACGGGGACTCTTCTTCTTCTTCTTATTTTTCTTATGTTTTTTGTTAACCTACTTTACATTGAAAGTCTTTTCATTTTTGTGAAATATTTTTTGCATACCTCAAAAGTTGTTATTTCTTGAAATCTGAACTGGTTTTCAAGTTTTGAGTGTGAAGATATCTGAGTGTTCATCAATTTAGCTCTTCTAGGTGACTTTGGTTATTATTTTAATTTTGATTTTATTTTTGTGTTTGCGGCTATAGGCAATGCACATGTCGAGGCCGCCTTGAGCCCATCCACCTTAATCTTCTCAATAAAACCTCGTGGTTGATTTTTCCTAGTACCCATCTACACTTTCCTTTTTCCTAATCTCACACGCCAGTTGTTTTCTACATTGGACCCACTTAGAGTGAGATTATAAGGCGCCTTGAGCCCACCCACCTCAATCCTTGTGGATTCACAATATGAGGTTTTCACATTTACTTCATTTTTAGTGTATTGTGACTTACCACGTTTCCTTCAAAACTATTATTAATTTTCTTTTTTTAAGTTTGCATTTTTTTAGCGTATTGTGGGTCGTATGGAAGCCGACCAAGAGAAGAAAGTGGATCATGTAAAAATAGTTTTTGTTAAAATAAAAAAAAAAAAAAAGATACAATATGGAACCCAAAATTTCAAATTTCAAAAAATTGAGTCACCCGGGTTCTAACCTGGGTATATCCGGGCCAAAACTCAACCCAGATTTAAAATTTGGGTTCCAATCCAAGTATACTTTGATACCCAATCCGAAATTTGAATAAATAGTCCTACTTTTCTTAAGTGTTCCAGAGACATATTGATGTAAGCTTTGGATAAATACGTATTGATTTTTTTAGTGTGCTTTATTTGTTCAATAAGAAATGCGAGATGAAAAAGGAACCTGTTGAACCCAAGGTTTCAAGTTTCATGTAAATCTACAAATGGATTTTGATGATAACAAATGAATCCAAAGAATAAAGGAGTCTCAAGCTCAAGTTGTCCACACAATATAATCAAGCACATCAAGGAAGCAAGCATGAGCAAGAAGGGAACAAGTTCACATTAAAATCATAGAATAATGTTGTAAATCTCTTAAAAATTCAAAATTAGGATTAAGGCTCAAAATTAATATTTTATCATAAAGCATTAAAATACATTTTCCACATATGCATGAATATTTTGAAAATTAAATTTAAAAATTTTGAAAGATGATTGATTGTCATCTTTCACATGTGCATGACATGATTAAAGGTTTGAATTTTGAAAATATTAAGATGAGTAATTATCATCTTTCACATGTGCATGTTTTATTTGAATATTTTTAAAAGTGGTGGATGATTTTCTTGACTTATGCAAAAGGTAGATGTCTTTATTTGAAAATTTGGAAAGTAAAGTGTGCTCCTTTTGTCATATGCAAAAAGTAAAAGATTATGTTTGAAATTTTTGAAAAGTAAAGTGTGCTCCTTTTGTCACATGCAAAAAGTAAAAATATTAGATTTGAAATTTTTGAAAAGTAAATGATGATGTTTTTGATATGGGAATATTTTCAAATTTGAAATTAAAAAATCATTTGCCTATAAATAGCTCACTTGAGTTTTGCAAAATTCACAATAAGAGTTTACACATCTATTGCTAAGTTTTGCATCATTTCTTCAAAACTCTCATTCTCTCTTTTCTAAAGTTTTGAGCCTTAATTCTTGTTCTTGTTGAGAGAGATATAGGTTGCGCTGTATTGTTTCTATCTCACTCATTGAGGAGTGTACTTTGATAGTCTACCTACTATCAACTCTTGTATTTGTAAAAGGGTGTGTATAACCCTTGTGTGTGTAGAAGGTGTTCTACACGGGGAATAGTTAAATCACCAAGTGTGAGGTGATTGGAAGTGTAGAAGATGTTATACACGAGGAATAGTTAAATCACCAAGTGTAAGGTGATTGGAAGTGTAGAGGGTGTTCTACACGGATTCTTTGGAGCGGTGCTGCTCAAAGGTGTAATAGGTTTCTATCTCCACCTAAAGGAGATTGAATAGTGGATTTGAGAATTCTCAAGAGGTAGCTTGAGGCGAGGACGTAGGCAGTGGGGCCGAACCTCGTTAACATACTGAGTTTGCTTCTCTCTTACTCTTACTCTTTATATTTATTATTGTTTCATATTTTGTTTATATTTTATATTATATATTTGATTTATAATTGTTATTTTTTTAAATACAACTCAATTCACCCCCCCTCTTGTGTTAGTCATCTGGGCAACAATTGGTATCAGAGCTAGTTGACCTGTACTGTTCATACAGGCAGATCACTCATGGGAACTCTCGCTTGTGACTGTGTCACCGAAGCAAGACTCTCCGACCATGGGTGACGGTGCACCGGTAGAGACGGTGGCCGGCTAGTCTGGTAAGTACAGTTGTTAGGTGACATAGGTGCGGCCTATGATCGGTAACAATTGGTATCAGAGCTAGAGCTCTATTATAAGATTAACTATCTTTTGAGTTAAGATCTTATGGCTAACATTGCAGCTTCATTTGGTGAAGGTCAATCTAGCAGTCGGCCTCCACTCTTTTGTGGAGACAATTACTCATTCTGGAAAGTTAGAATGAGAATATTCCTTCAGGCTCAAGGTCGAGAAATCTGGAAATGTATTGTAAATGGACCTTATATTCCAACAAAAGTAGTTGATGGAGTAAAGGTCAAAAAGGAAGAAGAAGAGTTTAATCGTGAAGACGATAGACTTTATACTTTGAATTTAACTGCTATGAATTTATTATATAATGCTCTCAATGGTAATGAATTTAATAGAGTAATGACTTGTGCTACAGCAAAGGAAATTTGGGATAATTTGGAAGTTACTTATGAAGGAACTTCTCAAGTCAAGGAATCAAAAATTTATATTCTTACTCTTGAATATGAAATGTTTAAGATGAATGATGATGAATCTATTTCTAGTATGTACACTCGTTTTACTAACATCATAAACAGCTTGACAGCTCTTGGCAAAGTTTATTCCAAAGTGGAGATAGTAAGAAAAATTCTCAACTCTCTACCAAAACGTTGGGAATCAAAAGTGACAGCGATTCTTGAAGCTAGAGACCTCAAGAAGCTCGAAGTGAATGAACTCATCGGGTCACTTATCACCCATTAGTACACATTGAAAAGAGGAGAAGAAGAAGGAAAGTCAAAGAAGAGCTTGGCACTTAAAGCTGTTCCACATGAAAGTGAAAGTGATGAAAATGAGGAAAATGACGACAAAGATGAAGAAGTTGCGATGATAACAAGAAGAATTCAGAAGTTCTTAAAGAAAAATAAAACTCCTCCAAGGAAATCCTTCAAAAAGTTTTCCAAGAAAGATTCAGGTAAAAATGACACTTTAATTTGTTATAAATGCAATAAACTTGGTCATATCAAGTCAGATTGTCCTCTGCTAAATAAAGATCGAAACAAAGGCAAAAAAGTAATGAAAGTTACATGGGATGATGATTCAAGTAGCTCAGATAGTGAAGCAAGCAATGGAGAATCAGCAAATCTTTGTCTTATGGCTAAAGATGACATTGAGGTAACAAATCTTGATAATATTGAAGATCCTTCATATGAAGAATTGCAAAATGTTTTAGAAGAGATAGATGAGGAATTTGAAAAATTGGGTATCAAGTATACTGTTTTGAAAAAGAAGAATTATTCTTTAACAAACGTGATATTTTAAGAAAAGAAAGTATTGTTTTGAAAGATGAAAATTTTGAGTTGAAGAAAAAGAAAACTGATTTAGAAAATATTATTGAAAAATTTACGAATGGAAAAAGAAATTTTGAAAAACTTCTTGGTAGTCAAAGATGTGTTTTTGATAAGGCAGGCTTGGGATATATGCCAAAACAAAAATACAAACCTTATAAAAACTTCTTTGATAATCCTTCTAAATCAAAGTCCAATATTCAAAATTCTTTTCATAAAAATAATTTTGTTAAAAAGGATATTATTATAATCACTCAAGTTCTTCATATATGTCACATGCTATTTGCAATTTTTGTAATAGAAATGGTCATAATTATTTTGCTTGTCTTATTAGAATAAAACATACAACGACTATTAGGGTCATATGGGTACCTAAAAATCTTATTTCTTCTAATACTAATAAATAAAGGACCCAAAGAACTTGGGTACCAAGAAAAATCATTTTAATTGTTTTTATAGGTGTGCATGATGTCTTCCACGATAAAAAATAAATGGTTTTTAGATAGTGGATGTTCAAGACACATGACGGGAGACAAGACTAAGTTCTTTGATCTTAGATCTAAAGAAGAAGGACACGTGACATTTGGAGACAACTCGAAAGGGAAGATCGTGGGAATAGATAAAATTGGTAATGAGTCTTCTCTTATAATTGAAGATGTTCTACTTGTTGAAGGTTTAAAACATAATCTTTTAAGCATAAGTCAATTATGTGATAAAAGATTTACAGTTACTTTCAAAATGGATAAGTGCATTATATTGAATGATTATGATTGTAATATTTGTTTTATTGCTTTTAGAAGTAACAATATTTATACAATTGATTTTGAAGAAATTACCTCAAAAGATGCGATTTGTTTTTCAGCTCAAAATGAAACTAATTGGTTATGGCATAGAAGACTAGGTCATGCCAATATGGAACTTATTTCCAAACTTTCAAAAAATGATCTTGTGAGAGGTTTACCAAAGGTAAATTTTCTTAAAGACAAAATTTGTGATGCATGCCAATTTGGTAAACAAACAAAAACTTCTTTTAAAATCAAGAAATATATTTCCACTACTAGACCACTGCAACTGATACACATGGATCTTTTTGGACCAAATAGAGTTGCAAGTTTAGGAGGAAAATATTATGCATTTGTTGTTGTTGATGACTTCTCTAGATATACTTGGGTCATCTTTCTTACTCATAAAGATGAGGCACATAATGCTTTTACCAAGTTATGCAAGAGAATTCAAAATGAAAAGGGTTATACTATTTCAAGTATCCGAAGTGATAGGGGAAAAGAGTTTGTTAATAAAAATATTGAAACATTTTGTGATGAAAATGGTTTTGTGCATAATTTTTCTGCTCCTCGAACTCCTCAACAAAATGGGGTAGTAGAAAAGAAAAATAGATATCTTCAAGAGATGGCAAGAACAATGCTCAATGAGAACAACTTGCCTAGTTATTTTTGGGCTGAAACGGTAAGTACTGCATGTTATGTTATAAATAGAGTTATGCTAAGGTCTAAATTAGATAAAACCCCCTATGAGCTTTGGAATGAGAAAAAGCCCAACATTTGTTACTTTCATGTATTTGGATGCAAATGTTTTATTTTAAATGACAGAGATAATTTAGGCAAGTTTGATGCAAAATCTGATGAAGGTATCTTTCTCGAGTATTCTACTAATAGTAAAACTTATAGAGTATTCAATAAAAAAACTTTGACTGTACAAGAATCTATGCATGTAGTATTTGATGAATCTAATTCTCTACTCTCCAAGAAATCTATTGATGAATAAACAGGAGGTATAAATAATACGGAAAGTCTCAATCTCAACAAAGAGAACACAATAGAGGAAGTCCAACATGGAGATATCAGGAAAGATCATCAAAATTTAATACAAGATGCAACCAAATAGTGGAAATTTGTGAAAGATCATCCAGTGGAACAAATTCTGGGGGAACCTTCACGAGATGTAAGCACTCGATCATCTCTTAGAAATATTTACAATCATACTGCTTTTCTATCTTAGATTGAAGGGAATTCTACGAGCCATTGAAAAATTGTAGAATGAGAATGCAAGCAAATTGCAAAAATGAGAAGAAAGCTTGATGCGAAATAGATAAAACTAAGGATTGCTCTTATAGAAACAGAAATAAGAACAAGACGAACTTACAAATCATGATAATATCTCATTTTTCAGCAACATCAAGCGGATCAAATCTCTGCACCGAATTGCCAGAGCTACGCCTCCAGCCTTTGCAGGTTTTGTTGGGAACGGGTGGTTTCAATTATTCAGCTCTTTACAAAATCTCCTTCCGCACCGAATTACCGGAACTAGGCCTCCAACCTTTGCAAGTTTTGTCGAACACGTATGGCTACGCACCGAATTCTATACAGTCTCTACTAACGCAGCGTTTTATTTATCTATTGGTTATTGCAGGAATATATCTTATTGATCTAATTATGATTCCTTTTTAATGATGCCAAAATGGGGAGAAGTTTTAGACTAGAACATTAACATTGTTTAAATCGCTAAACTTGTTATATATGCTTGGAATTATGTTTATATTTTTGCTTGAAAAACTAACGCACATTCTCAGGGGGAGCTTAAGTATTAATACAGAATTCAGGTTCTATCAAGCATTTGTCATCATCAAAAAGGGGGAGATTGTTGAACCCAAGGTTTCAAGTTTCATGTAAATCTACAAATGGATTTTGATGATAACAAATGAATCCAAAGAATAAAGGAGTCTCAAACTCAAGTTGTCCACACAATATAATCAAGCACATCAAGGAAGCAAGCATGAGTAAGAAGGGAACAAGTTCACATTAAAATCATAGAATAATGTTGTAAATTTCTTAAAAATTCAAAATTAGGATTAAGGCTCAAAATTAATATTTTATCATAAAGCATTAAAATACATTTTCCACATATGCATGAATATTTTGAAAATTAAATTTGAAAATTTTGAAAGATGATTGATTGTCATCTTTCACATGTGCATGACATGATTAAAGGTTTGAATTTTGAAAATATTAAGATGATTGATTATCATCTTTCACATGTGCATGTTTTATTTGAATATTTTTAAAAGTGGTGGATGATTTTCTTGACTTATGCAAAAGGTAGATGTCTTTATTTGAAAATTTTGAAAAGTAAAGTGTGCTCCTTTTGTCATATGCAAAAAGTAAAAGATTATATTTGAAATTTTTGAAAAGTAAAGTGTGCTCCTTTTGTCACATGCAAAAAGTAAAAATATTAAATTTGAAATTTTTGAAAAGTAAATGATGATGTTTTTGATATGGGAATCTTTTCAAATTTGAAATTGAAAAATCATTTGCCTATAAATAGCTCACTTGAGTTTTGCAAAATTCACAACAAGAGCTTACACATCTATTGCTAAGTTTTGCATCATTTCTTCAAAACTCTCATTCTCTCTTTTCTAAAGTTTTGAGCCTTAATTCTTGTTCTTGTTGAGAGAGATATAGGTTGCGCTGTATTGTTTCTATCTCACTCATTGAGGAGTGTACTTTGATAGTCTACCTACTATCAACTCTTGTATTTGTAAAAGGGTGTGTATAACCCTTGTGTGTGTAGAAGGTGTTATACACGGGGAATAGTTAAATCACCAAGTGTGAGGTGATTAGAAGTGTAGAAGGTGTTCTACACGAGGAATAGTTAAATCACCAAGTGTAAGGTGATTGGAAGTGTAGAGGGTGTTTTACACGGATTCTTTGGAGCGGTGCTGCTCAAAGGTGTAATAGGTTTCTATCTCCACCTAAAGGAGATTGAATAGTGGATTTGGGAATTCTCAAGAGGTAGCTTGAGGCGAGGACGTAGGCAGTGGGGCCGAACCTCGTTAACATACTGAGTTTGCTTCTCTCTTACCCTTACTCTTTATATTTATTATTGTTTCATATTTTGTTTATATTTTATATTTTATATTTGATTTATAATTGTTATTTTTTTAAATACAACTCAATTCACCCCCCCTCTTGTGTTAGTCATCTGGGCAACAGAACCCATTTTTTCGACTGGAAAATACTAGTTTTGTTTCTCCACTTTTTCTCCATTCCCCTCTATCATTTGTTTGCAACTGGGAAAAATATTTTCTTCCAAGAGTTGATATTTAATAGAGAATGAGATGCCAAGAAAGCATCAGTTGAAACAAAAGAGAGAGAAAATAGCGCAACAAACGCAATAGGGATCCAAATCTCTGACATCCTTGCTTTCCATAATTGCGCCATCATCAATGACCCTTCTTTCTCTCTATGGCCGCCATTATCCTTCTATGCTAGAGTCCACATGTTGATGATTTTTAGGCTGTAGATTGTCTATGTCGTTTCCGTTTTGACATCAAGGTTGTCGTGTAAAGCCATTGCACGATCTGGTCCGTACTAAAGATGTAAGAAAAAATCGAAAAGTCAGAACCAATTCCCGTAATATCAAAACTGGTCAATAACGATTTGGTTACGATTTCGGTTATAAGCTTTTTAGGACTCGACCAGAGTGGTTCAATATACTATATATTTTAAATTAATTTTTTTAATATTATAAGTAATATAAAATAATATTTTTTATATTTTATATAATATTTTATACATTAGTATATAATGTAAATTATAATTAATTTACATTTTATGACTTAATACTAATAGTCTAATACTATATTACTAACAATTAGTGTTAGTAATATACTTTAAGTCTATATATAAATTACTCACTAAATAACTACATATGAAATAATAATATAAATAGTAATACTATTAGTATTAGTATTGTATACTAATATTATCACTATCAATGATATAGTATAAAATTAAACTTACTATAATAAATACTAATTTATAATTATTTTAATCACTATAATTAATATTAATATAAATTAATAATCTAATAGGCTAATATATATTAATTTAAAATCAAAATTGGCAAAACTAATATTACTGGTTTTGAGACGTAATTGATACATAATCAATTTAAAAATATATATATAAATTTGATTGTACTTGAAGGGGTGCCCAACTCACCCAGAACCCGAGCCCACAAGATTATCAGGCCCAGGGCCCGTTATCCGCACCCACGACCACACGGTGTCCGAATCGGACTAGGGAGAACTGAACCCAGGGACGAGCCAAGTCCCTGGTCGTCCCGACCAGACCAGGAAATGGTTACACCAGCTTCGAGAACACGCTAAGGACAGAACGACGGCTCACGTACTGATATATCCCCTGGACCTGTCTCCCATCATGATCACCCCCGCATTTATGAACGACAGACAGCCGCCGGTCTACAGGTCCCCCCTCCCTTTAATGCGGAGACGCTACAAACATACGCCATTAATTGCTAAATTGACAAAAGATACAGCGGCATTTAATGCCCCTCTCCAAAAGGGTCTAATTGAGCATTAATTGGAGGAATACTCAATAAATGCGATGAGACCGACTGAGTCAAACCAGGCTTCCTTATCAAGGATGACGGTCAAGTGATGTCCCAATTTCCGGCACATTCATCACACAGACCCTCCTCCCCAGGGAGGTACCTATAAATAACACCAGACCAATGACGAAAAGACGGTACGCTCACAGATTCTCTTACTCTCTTTATCATATATTTCCTCTCCTATACTAACTTGATCTTCGGAGCTGTCCCGGATCCCGACCCCCCTTGTTCTTGTTTTGCAGGTTACTATCGTACGAGATTCGGTAAACAAGATTGCATAATACGTCCTTTACAGTGGCGCCGTCTGTGGGATTCGTTTGTTTCTGATCAACGTACTTTCTGCATGTCTACTCTACCGTTGTCCCAAACGACCAAGCACGACCAGCAGACAGATCCGTCGATGGAAGAAAGGCTGGAAACATTGGAAGAAATGGTGAGGAAGTTGAAGGAGGAGAATGCCGCCCTCCGGCAACCACTCGAAGAGGCATCGGCCCGTGGCGAAACCAATCTGGGAAAGAATGTGAGCTCCCGACTCCCTGAGGAGAGCGATGCCTCTGAAGGAGAACGACGCCGGATGCACACCGAGCTAAAGGAGTTGGGGGACAAGTACGCTGAAATGGCAAAACTGATCAGCCCGGCAGCAGGGCATCTCTCCTCGCAGGGAAGCATAGGAACACCCTACAGCGCGGACGTCCTGGCCGTCCCTCTCCCGCCCAAATTCAAGGTCCCACCAGTAGAACTGTATGATGGGTTTCAAGATCCTGTGGAGCACATAGAAGCTTTTAAAGCCCATATCAGCCTACATGGCTATCCCGGCGAGGTAGCGTGCCGAGCATTCCCTCTCACACTGAAGGGGATGGTTAGGACATGGTTCGGAACCATTCCTCCGAGATCCGTCAGTAGCTTCGAGACGTTAGTCCGACTCTTCGTCACCCAGTTCATGGCTAGTAGGAAACGAAAGCGCCCCGCAGCGTACCTATTGACTGTCAAGCAAGGAGAGAAGGAAAGCCTGAAAGAGTACCTGACCAGGTTCAACGAAGAAAGAATGACCACCGACAACCAGGACGAAAAGATCACCTTAGCGGCCCTCCTAGGCGGCATATGGCCCAGGAGCCCCTTCATGGCGGATATAGCCTGCAAGACTCCCACCACTCTGAACGGGTTCATGGATCAGGCTGACGGATTCATCAACGCCGAAGATACGCTCGAAGCCTTAGTAGCCCCGCGACGCGGGGAGCTCCGACAGCATGATCGGAAAACAACCAGTGCGGGGGAAGGTTCCAGTAGGCATCGGGGGGCTAGGAAGTTCCCAGATGAGATGAGGAGAAGAGACCCCCCACGGGAACACAGACTGTTGTCATGGCCTCAATCCAGCTTGGCGGTGGAAGATCAGAGCCGAGCAGAATCAAGGCGAGAGTCCATCAGAAGAAGAAGAGGGGATATGTATTACGAGTATCACAAGTCCAAGGGCCACAACACCGAAGACTGCCAGGCCTTGAAAAAGAGTCAGAGGGATGAACAGATGAACGACCGAAGAGACAGAACCCGGTCGAGGACCCCTCGTCGGGAACGAGAGTCAAGCAAACACCGAGGCGAACCTGTATCCAGCCACCCAGCAGGAGAAATCAGAACCATAGTCGGGGGACCATCCCGAGGAGGGACTACGTCCTCCTCTCAAAGGGCACACGTGCGAAGAGCCAGATATGGGGAAGTCTACTCACTGGGGCAGGCACCGAGACAGGGCAACCCGGGTCCCAGAGGGGAATCGATAGTTTTCAACGAGCAGGATGGGAAGGGAATCGCCTTTCCGCATGATGACGCTTTGGTGATATCAGCATTGGTGGCCAATTTCACAGTTAAAAGGATGCTGGTTGACAATGGGAGTTCGGCCGATATCTTGTTCTGGGAGGCCTTCATGCATATGGGGATCGACCCCCGCCAACTTTAGCCTATCCGAGCCCCCCTTAAAGGATTTACGGGTGAAGCAATACACCCCGAGGGCCTAATAACCCTCCCGGTTTTGATGGGCTCCGCGCCCAGGACCACGTCTGTCATGACCGAATTCTTGGTAGTGAAAGCTCCCTCCTCCTACAACGCCATCCTAGGGAGGCCGACCCTAAACAACTTGAGGGCAGTCACTTCTACGTACTACCTCAAGATGAAGTTCCCGACCGACAGAGGAGTAGGCGAAGTTAGAGGAGAGTAGGTCACCTCCAGGAAATGCTACGCCCGGGAATTGAAACACAAAGACAGTTCCGTGGCTACAATCTCCCTAGAGGACGAGCATGTTGAGTTTCCGCCTGCACCTCCCCGAGCAGTATGGGACGATGAGATCAGGGACAAAGCGACACTGCGCCAAGCGGAACCCAACGAGCCTCTGAAATTGATTCCGGTCGACGGCGACAACCCGGATCAGATAGTACGAGTCGGAACTAGGATGGATCCAGTAGTACATACGGAACTCAAGGCTCTCCTCATCGAGTACAAAGACCTATTCGCTTGGACACATGCGGACATGCCCGGAATCGATAGGTCTGTAATAGAACACCGGCTGTGTGTCAACCCGACTGCCCGGGCAGTTAGGCAAAAAAGAAGAAGCTTTTGTGCTGAGAAGTATGCCGCCATTGCAGAAGAGGTAGACAGACTCCTAACCGTTGGGCTCATCCGAGAGGCTCACTACCCGGAATGGCTGTCTAACGTAGTACTAGTAAAGAAGACCAGTGGGAAATGGCGTATGTGCGTGGACTTCACCGATTTGAACAAAGCCTGCCCCAAAGATAGTTTCCCTCTACCGCGCATCGACCTCATTGTGGATTCAACCGCTGGGCACTCTCTCCTCAGCTTCATGGACGCCTATTCGGGTTACAATCAGATCAAAATGAGCACGGATGATGAGGAAAAAACGGCGTTCATTACAGATCGCGGACTCTATTGTTACACTGCCATGCCTTTTGGACTCAAGAATGCGGGGGCTACTTATCAATGGTTGGTTAACCGCATGTTTAAAAAGCAAATCGGGAGAAACATGGAAGTTTACGTCGATGACCTCCTGGTCAAGAGCCGCTCCCCTAACGATCATGTGACGGACCTGAGAGAGGCCTTCTCAATCTTGCGACATTATCAGATGAAGCTCAACCCTGCCAAGTGCACCTTCGGGGTCGAGTCCGGCAAGTTCTTAGGGTACATGGTCTCTGAACGAGGAATCGAGGCCAACCCTGAGAAGATACAGGCTATCCTCGGAATGGCACCCCCGAGGAACCTGAATGAAGTCCAGCGATTGGCCGGTCGAATTGCTGCTCTCAGCCGGTTCATAGCAAGGTCAACCGATCGATGCCTTCCCTTTTTCCAAGTCCTCCGAAAAGCACACGAGTGGGACACATCGTGCGAGCAGGCATTCGAACAACTCAAAGATTACCTGACGTGTCCCCCGTTACTTAGCCAGACAGCTCCCGGAGAGATCCTTGTGGCTTATTTGGCAGTCTCGCCTCATGCAACATCTGCGGTACTAGTGAGAGAAACCGATCAGGGTCAGAAACCTGTGTACTATGTCAGCAGGGCACTTCAAGGAGCAGAGGCCAGGTACCCTCGTACAGAGATGATGGTATTCGCCTTACTAACAGCTGCGCGTCGGCTGCGTCCATACTTTCAAGCCCACACCATAAGAGTAATGACCGATCAGCCCCTCAGAACCATTCTCCAGAAGCCCGATACGTCCAGTCGATTAGCCAAATGGGCAATCGAGCTGAGCGAATTTGATCTAACGTTCCAGCCCCGAACGACGATGAAAGCACAAACACTGGCGGATTTTGTTGCAGAGTACACTGGGTTTCCAGAAGAGATCCCCAGTGAACCTCGGGGGCAGGCATGGCAGTTGTACGTTGACGGGTCCTCATGCCGAGCCGGGGGTGGAGCAGGTGTACACATCGTCACCGACCAGGGCGTCCAACACAACTACGGTATAGGCCTAACTTTCAAGGAAACCAACAATGAGGCGGAATACGAGGCCCTCATAGCCGGAATGACAATTGCTAGGGTTCTCGAGGCAACTGAGCTGGAGGCCCGAACTGATTCCCAAATAGTCTTTCATCAAGTACTCGGCCAATACATCACCAAGAGCGAAAAATTGAAAAAATATCTAGAGCTAGTATGCATCGAGAGAGATCGATTCAGTTACTTCCGTTTACTGCGGATCCCAAGGGAAGAAAATCATATAGCGGATAGACTGGCGAAAATAGCATCAGGAAAAGATGAACATCCGCCCCCAGAAAACACTGAGATCAGGACGATAGACACTCTCTCCACAGGCAGCGAAGTCAGAATAGTGGCTGTTGCGGACCCCGACTGGGCGACTGATATCACAGCATACCTCCGGATAGGCACGTTACCTCCCGACCCGGGCCAGGCCCGCAAGATAAAGAATAGATCGTCTAGATTCACACTGATTGACGGATCGCTGTACAGAAAGGGTTTCTCCGAAGCATTGCTCAGGTGTGTGACGAAAGAAGAGGGGCAATACATACTGGCCGAGATCCATGAAGGAATCTGCGGGGCTCACACGGGGTCTAAAACGCTAGCCGCCTGCACCACCCGTGCAGGGTATTACTGGCCGTGTTTGTTCCAGGAAGTAAAAGAATTCGTTAAGAAGTGCCCAAAGTGCCAAGAGTACAGCACAGTGTTGCACTCCCCGTCGGAGGAACTCACTTCAATAACATCCCCCTGGCCCTTTGATCAATGGGGACTTGACCTTATAGGGCCATTCCCAGTAGGGAGGGGAGGAACTAAATTCATAATAGTGGCAGTGGATTATTTTACGAAGTGGGTAGAGGCTGAAGCCCTTGTCAGCATCACTTATCAAGCCATCACAAAGTTCTTATGGAAGTCAGTTGTTTGCCGGTTCGGGATACCTCAGAGCTTCATCTCAGACAACGGAAAGCAGTTCGATTGCAATCATTACCGAGAATGGTGCTCCGAGTTGAAGATCAAGGTGAAGTACTCTTCTCCTGGCCACCCGCAGGCTAACGGGCAGGCCGAGGCAACAAACAAAACCATCCTCAATACGCTAAAGAAAAGACTCGGAATGCACAAAGGGGCTTGGGCCGATGAGCTTCCAGGGGTCCTATGGGCATATCGCACAACAGTCCGAACCCCCACGGGTGAAACACCGTTCGCCCTAACCTATGGCTGCGAGACGGTAATTCCAGTCGAGGTCGAGATGCCTACACTACGAATCCAGCACTATGACACTGCTTCCAATGATGCCAAGATGATGGAACGCTTAGACTCCTTAGAGGAACACAGGGAAGAGGTCGGCATCCGACTTGCCAACAACAAACGCAAGGCAGAACAATACTTCAACAAAAGAGTAAAGCCGTGCAACTTCAAAGTCGGGGACTTAGTGCTAAGACAAACGGGCATCACGACTCCGGCACAAGGAAAACTGGGACCAAAATGGGAAGGGCCTTACGTAGTGACGGCAACAAACAGACCCGGGTCTTACCGACTCAAAGATAGCTCTGGAGCCGACCTATCCCACCCCTGGAACAGTGAGAGGCTTAAGAGGTACTATGTGTAACATTTACTAATGTAATTTATTTCTGATGTAATTTGCTTCTTGGAATCATAAAAAGCCCGATGTTATTCATATCCAATGCGTTATAAAATCCTCAACAAAACACTCGGAATCCCGCGGGGTCGGTCAATCCACCCACGCGATGCATCCACCTCGGAATCCCGCGGGGTCGGTCAATCCACCCACGCGACGCATCCGCCTCGGAATCCCGCGGGGTCGGTCTACCCACCCACGCGACGCATCCGCCTCGGAATCCCACGGGGTCGGTCAATCCACCCACGCGATGCATCCGCCTCGGAATCCCGCGGGGTCGGTCTACCCACCCACGCGATACATCCGCTTCGGAATCCCGCGGGGTCGGTCAATCCACCCACGCGATGCATCCGCCTCGGAATCCCGCGGGGTCGGTCTACCCACCCACGCGACGCATCCGCCTCGGAATCTCGCGGGGTCGGTCAATCCACCCACGCGACGCATCCGCCTCGGAATCCCGCGGGGTCGGTCAATCCACCCACGCGATGCATCCGCCTCGGAATCCCGCGGGGTCGGTCTACCCACCCATGCGATGCATCCACCTATAATCCCGCGGGGTCGGTCAATCCACCCACGCGACGCATCCGCCTTGTATTCCCGCGGGGTCGGTCAATCCACCCACGCGATGCATCCGCCTCGGAATCCCTCGGAATCCCGCGGGGTCGATCAATCCACCCACGCGATGCATCTGCCTCGGAATCCCTCGGAATCCCGCGGGGTCGATCAATCCACCCACGCGAAGCAATTCACAACTTCTAAACCCCGATCTTAAACACATCAACCCAGTACGCTCGGAATTTTTTTTTAAAAGTTTACACTTAACCAAAAAATTTCGCGGGGTAAAGACAGAATGAACAAAGCATCCGAAGAGTAAAGACAGAGTGAACAAAGCGTCTAAAGGAAGAATAAATTCAAATATCATTTATACAGTCGGTCATACAAGCTCGCTCGAATCAAACTCGAACGTCGTGTTCAATTACAAAAAAAAAAAAAAACTTTTACATCGACCAGGTCAGGCCTCAGGAGGGGTCGGAGGACGATTTAGGTCGTCAAAGGGAGGGTAGCCACGCTTCCCGATCTTCTTGACGAATCTCTTCGCCGCTCGGTCTGGACGAAGAGACTTCACACTTATCCTCCGAGGATCGAGCTGAGGATCCACCAGGAGCTGGGATCCTAGTCGGCGGAGGCCCTCGGCATAACCATGCCCCCAAGCGGAGTTACGAATTGCCACCACCCGAGATATCTGCTGCTCGAGGCCAGTGATCCTCGAATGGGCCTTTTCTAGAGCACTCCGAGCCCCCACGAGATCGGACTCCCGACCGGCCCGGATTTCCTTAGAACGCGCCAGCTCCGCTTCCAGAATCTCTCGGGCGCGCCTCGAACCGGCCAGTTCCTCCTCCCGAGCAATCCGAGCCTGCTCGGAAATGGCTAACTCTTCTTCCTTCAGTGATAGAATCTGGGAAGAAGCAGCTAGCTCTGCTGTCCGAGCAGTTAGCTCGGACTGAAGGAGGATCTTGTCCTGCTCAGTGGCCGATCTCGCGTCCACGAGGCGGGCATTCCTCCAATGGGCTACCGCCAGCGAGTCCCGGGCCGCCTCCAATTCGGCCCGGAGAGAGGAGTTGGCTTTCTCCAGCCTGCTCTTTTCCGCCCCTAACTCCTCGACCGATTTGATCAGCCCCCTGCAGGTTTCCTGCGACTGCTCGAACTGGTCCCGTGCCTGCTGCAGCTTATAAAGCCCGAATTTGCAGACGGTTCTGAGCTCACTGTTGAAATCGGTGAGCTCGGCCAGCTCGGACCCCACTGTCCGGGATATCTCCTTGGCGACCTAAAAAAAAAAAAAACAAACACAACAAAATTTAGCAACTTGGAAAGAAAAGACCATCCGAAATTCAACAACGTCTACCGAACAAACCTGAGTCAGCAGAGGCTCTAGCATCGAGGCCACTCGGGCGGAAGCATCTGCCTTTGCTTGTTCGAATCGGGAAGGCCGCTCTGAACCGGCTTCACCGCCCTAATGACCTCCCTCTTTCGAATCCGACCCGAAGAGCTGACCAAGCACCGCGACCCCACTTCGAAGTCGAAAAGGAGATGGGGGTCGGGGAGGAGCTTCCAAGCCCGGGAACGGGCACGCGTCCTCAAAGTGAACCCCCGAGGTCGACCCCCGCTCGAAAGTCGGGGGTGGGCGCTCGGGAGACTCATCGGACTCAACAGCGGGTCGACCACTCTCGTCTGCGGCCTCCATATGACTCCCTTCCCCGGGAAGGTCGGACCCGCTCGATCTCTCGGGGGTGGCCTCGTCCCGATTTCCTTGGTCCGGAGCCCCTTGCTGCTCGGGTCCCTCGCAGACACCCTCGAAGTCGGCCTCCTCGCCAAGTGCTTCGTCTTCCCCCTCGGAGGCATCTGAGTGGCGCTCGGAAGATGAAGGGGGAGGGGTGGGCAACTGATTCGCCCTAGCAGCTTGCTCCTCCGACTCCTGTCGGAAGACCTGCGCGAATGGCATGGCCCCCGGAGTCAAGTCGGCAGCATGATCTAGAGCCTCCTGGAAGGCGCGCTCTATCTCATCTCCGTCTGAGGAGTCGACCCCGGCGAGGTCGGTCGCCTCGATCTGGGCTTCCATGACGATCCTCCTGGCCTCAGCCCTTATCCCCTCGGTCTGCAAGAACCGAAGCCCGTCCGAGGACGACGACGAGGAAGCCGGCTCGGGACGTCATGCGGGAGAGTCTGTGGGGGGAACACCTCCCTCCGGACCCTCGGTCTGTGGACCCTTCCCCTTCCTCTGCTTCTTGGGGCGGGAACCACGGCTCGGAGTAGTTTCGCCGGCCCGACTCTTTGTGCGCCTCTCTTTTTCTGCCTCCCGATCGGAGGCCCGCTTGCGAGAGGAGGCAGGAGGCTCTTCCGGGACAGCGAAGAAGTCTTGACCCTCGGCGTAGGACCGGTCTGGTCGGGTCAAAAACTCCTCGATGTTCTCCTCGGTGAGGAGATTATCGGACCATAACCGGTCAGGATCCTCTGCCCCCCAGGAGAGGACCGCCTTCACCCTTTCAGCCTCGCAGGCCGAAAGGGTAACCTCCATATGTGTCTGAGAGGGGAGGAAGCCCCAGTCTTTCTGAATGGGGAAATCACTCCCCTCTCCCTCCGGGAACTCCCACTCCCTGCCCGAGACAAAGAAGAACCTTTTGTGGTAGTCTCGGGCACTCGAATGCCTCTCCTCCATTCTGATCAGCCTACATTTCGACTTTATCTAGAAGCCGGCAACATTCCCGTCCCGACGGAGGAGCCGGTACAGTGAAAATAATTCCCGAGCGTTCAAGTCGGGGTAGGGATCGTTCTTCCCAGACAGAACGATCCTAAACGCCACGCAAGTGGCCAACAGGATACGCCACCTATTTGGCATGAGTTGGGCGGGGGCCAGACCCAAGAAGTGCAGCACTTCCCGAACGGGTTGAATGAAGGGAAGGCGTAAGCCCTTCGAAAGCATAAGGGAGAAGAGCACGACCTTCTGAGCCCTCCCATCATGCTCACAGGCCCTAACTCCATCCCCCGGGGCCTCCAAGGCGTGCTGCCAGGAAACGCGGTGTTTCTTCCTCAGCGTGTCCACATCGGAGGACTGCATTGTGGACGTCCAACCATTGCCGGAGAAGAAAGGGCATGGGTCAGAAGAAGCCATGGGAGCAAGTTGAAAGAAAAAACAGAGAAAGCAGCGAAAGGACGGGGAAGGCAGCGAAGAGCAAAGGCAAGGAAGAAGGGCAACAAAATGGCAAGGAAACAAACAGAGGAGCAAGGACAGTGACAAGACTTCTGGGTAATTTATACCCAGAAGCAAAATTTAAGCGAGCGGGAAACGAGGTGAGAAACGTGCGCCGAAACCGTCACCTCAGACGTGGCTCTTGGGAACAGGAAGCACGCCCTGAACTGACCAATCAGAGGTGAGAAGCGTGTGCCGAAATGACAAGTCAGTTAATGATAGTCACGCGCGTGCGCCTCACCATTTAATAACGGACTATTGACGGTTCGAGAATCGGAACGACGGCACAATTCAATTTCGAACTGCATTAAATGCCTGACACGGAATATGACAGGTCACGATTCGGCATTAATTGATCAGAATTCGAATCGTCCCCCTGAAATCCGGTCGGTAAATAGAACAACATGCCAGCTGGAGCCATCCGGATACATCCAACCCCGTGTTCCCGCTCGGAAGGGGAAATTAAAAGAACACTGCCTAGTATTGAAGGACAGTGCAAGCAAAGGAAAGGAAGACCCTAACTCTAAAAACGTTTGGAATTTCCATCGAAGTGCCTTCGATAAAAACTCGCGGGGTACTGAAGGGGTGCCCAACTCACCCAGAACCCGAGCCCACAAGGTTATTAGGCCCAGGGCCCGTTATCCGCACCCACGACCACACGGTGTCCGAATCGGACTAGGGAGAATTGAACCCAGGGACGAGCCAAGTCCCTGGTCGTCCCGACCAGACCAGGAAATGGTTACACCGGCTTCGAGAACACGCTAAGGATAGAATGACGGCTCACGTACTGATATATCCCCTGGACCTGTCTCCCATCATGATCACCCTTGCATTTATGAACGACAGACAGCCGCCGGTCTACAGGTCCCCCCTCCCTTTAATGTGGAGACGCTACAAACATATGCCATTAATTGCTAAATTGACAAAAGATACAGCGGCATTTAATGCCCCTCTCCAAAAGGGTCTAATTGAGCATTAATTGGAGGGATACTCAATAAATGTGATGAGACCGATCGAGTCAGACCAGGCTTCCTTATCAAGGATGATGGTCAAGTGATGTCCCAATTTCCGGCACATTCATCACACAGACCCTCCTCCCCAGGGAGGTACCTATAAATAACACCAGACCAATGACGAAAAGACGGTACGTTCACAGATTCTCTTACTCTCTTTATCATATATTTCCTCTCCTATACTAACTTGATCGTCGGAGCTGTCCCGGACTCCGACCCCCCTTGTTCTTGTTTTGCAGGTTATCGTACGGGATTCGGTAAATAAGATTGCAGAATACGTCCTTAACAGTACTAATGCGATTTTAAATTTTATTCAAAACTAAGTCGAAAAAGATTAATTAGCCCTCTAAACCCCACTGTGCTTAAGCTCGCCACCGTAGTTCAAAGACGCCATGGTTATGGTAGTGCCTATGAACGTCAACCCATCAATAGTCTTCATGATATACTTCACGAGAGATAGCCTCGTTTTATTATATAAATTTTAAATAAAAATTTAAAAAAATTATAATAATTAAACAAAATAAAATGAAATGAAGTGAATTGAAATGAACGGAAAAAACAAAACAGGCAATTCATTAATCGAACTAATGGCTAAAAAAAGGTGCCGAATTCTAAAAGGAAAAAAGAATAATAATATTCGATTCGTCAGATGTAATTATCTCGAGCAGTTGCCAAGTTTGACAAAAGATGTTTTGATTCTCGAATCATTCGAGAAGATTGGAAAAAAAGACAAAAGCATATTTGACTGTAAAAGTCAAAGATACACACCTGAATAAGTAAAAAAGCAAAAAAAAGGAAATAAATACCGTATTCACTTTTTTCTTTTTTCTTTTTTTCTTTTTTCCATTTGAAACAGGATTCTGTAAAACATCAACCACTTGTGTGAACACCTAAAACCAGACAGAAAATGTTGAAGACAACACAATTGAACCACCAAACCAGGGGCTTTTAAGCTGATCCTCTTATCACTTGGTTTCAGACCAGAAAACATGGGTCAGAGCATCATATTAATCTCGTTAAAATAAATTATCAAAATTTAATAAAAAATAAAAATTTACACATATATTAAAAAAAATTCATCATATTTAATAAAAATAAGAAAAATAATATGAACAATAATATAAAAATATTTTTTACTTGACTTTTAAATAATAAATAATTAAATTTATATTTTTCATTCCATTTTAATAATTTATTTTGATCACACCAATGAGATGCTCTCAGCTTGACCATTTCCCTAGAAAAAAAAAAAAAAAAAACCACCAAACCCGAGCCATAGAAACAAAAGCATCCATCCAATATGAAAGACTCAATTTACAAGTTGGTACTAATACTAATAGCACAGTATTTGTACTGGTAACCCCGTCGCGTTCGCCAACGAAGAAACAGATCTGCTATAAAAAAAAAAAAAAAAAATTAATAGTTTAAGTTCTTTAAAAAATAATGCTAACTGCATTTGAAAAAAAACTATAAAAAACTTATTTATCTAGTACTTGTCAGTTATTAATATGTTAAAAATTATAAAATTTAAAATTCAATAGAAAAGTGACAAAGTGAGTCTTTTGCATAAAATTGTAAGTACTCACAAATTAAAGCTTTGTTTCCAGCTTTAGGTTTCTTCTATAGACCCTCTACATGAACGAACATGTTCATTCAACTAAAACTTTAGCATACTAGTGAGCTCACCAGCAATCTCTTAAAACAAGATGATCAAATTTTATATAATTATAATAATAATAAAAATTGCTTATTTGTAATCAATTAATTCTATTAAAATAATTATTTACAGTCAAAATTAATTATAAATAATCTTTTTGTTACAATTAACGGATCATAAAAATTAGTTTTTCTTGTAATGAGTATTTGATAGCAAGAATTAAATAAACAATTTGATATTTTAAATAATGTTCTTCACATTTAGAAAATTGTTTATGAGAAACCTTATATAGATAGGGCTCTAATCAAGATTCTATTTTTTTAATAAATCTAATCAAGATTCAATTAATAGTATCGTAGCATCACGAGTTGTACTGGATGCATTTATGAGCATTTTGCAGTATACTTCTACTCATTTTGAATTACGAGGACAATAATTTTGAAAAATCAAAAGCGCGTATGCTCGGGCGTTGAATTATGAACCAATAACCTTCCTTTCCCCTTATTTAAATTGCTGCCAAGTGCCAATATCAATTAATTGATGTTGAGAAGGCAGATCGAAACAGCTCCTGCAACCTTGAATGTGTTTTTTTTTTTTTTTTCCAACGTTGAGTCTTTGACTGTCATATGTAGGGGCGGTAGTTAATGTTGAAAAATGAAAAGTCTACAACCTATCCCATTGCAAAAAAATAAAAAACATTTTTGTGATCGTTTATTTATAATCAAATGATTATTATTAATAATTATTTGATCACAATTAAATAGTTTGGCCATTGCATACCTGCACGTGAAAACAAAATATTTTAGTTATGATTTTTATATAGAAATAATTTATAAATTAATATAATTTAATGTGATATGTTAAATTATAATTTTTTTTTTTATAAAATAAATAAAATATATATATTTTATAAAATTATATCAATTTATAAAGAGTGGTGTTAGGTTGTCGTCCAATGTTAACCATTGGACATTCTGTGCCGCCCAAGCCAAATTATATTCTCATTTCTTTTCTCAAAATTTTTTCTTATATTTTTTATCATTTAAAAATATTTTTAAATAATATAAAAAAATTATTAATATACTAATAATTATAATCTTAATCATAAGTAAAATAAAAATATTAGAAAAAATCCAACTTTATAAAACGTCAAAATAAATGAGTAAGATAAAAAAACATAATAGCATTATTATTCTTTTATAAATTTATTTTTATAGATTTCTTTTGTGATTGCAGTTCTTCGCGTACAAAGAAAATCAAGTCAGTGCGAACTCGCGTGTCATGCACTCCACAGTGGCATTACCTGCATACACCACTGAACTGCCAGACATGATAATCTATAAATAGCAGTTAGCACTGCCCATGATATCGATGTATTAAATTTCATACAGTTTTTGCCTTGCAGCCCACGAGCCAATTCCTAGTTTTTCAGAAAAATTAAGAAATTTATAACCATGGCCGTCCAAACACAGACCAAGATTCCGGTTGTTGATTTCTCTGACGAGAATCTGAAACCTGGTACAACTTCATGGCTAAAAGTTCGCAACGATGTTTGCCATGCACTCGAGGAGTACGGCTGTTTTGCAGCAGAACTCGGCAACAACAAATTTCCTCTGGAGCTTCACCAGGCTATGTTTGGTACAGCACAGGAGTTGTTTGATTTCCCGACTGAAACCAAAGAGAAAGTTACCTCTGAAAAGCTTTTCCATGGCTATGTCGCAAGTCCTCTCCGCGAACGCATGATGATTGACAACGCAACCTCTCCCGAAGTGATTCGAAAGTTGACGAATATCTTCTGGCCTAACGGAAATGATCATGTCCGGTAATATTAATTTAATTAGTCCTATAAAAAAAATTATTTATTTCCGATTAATTATTTTTAACAAAATTATTATTTTCACTTAAAATAAATTCTTTTCATCATAAATAATTATTTTAATTGCAAATAATTGATCATTCTGATTTTTATCATCCTCGGCCGCAGTTATTAAAATATCACATGACCTTAATCGAGTCGTTTTTCATTTAAATGATTAATTTGTAAAACCACTTATTAATATGTGATGGATAAATGGATATGGTTAAAAATATTGAAATCCAAGACACAAAAGCATTACTCATTCTCGGATTTGCATCGGGTTAATTAACAGTACTTTCTTTTTCTCAATTGATTAGTGAGAGTGCTGATGCATACGTGAAGAAGATGACGGAATTGGATGAGATGGTGACGAGAATGATATTTGAAAACTATGGTGCAGAAAAATACTATGATTCGCACTTGGAGCAAATTTCTCGCACTCTCTCGCTTTTAAGATACAAAAAACATCAGAAGGACGGGAACAATGAAGGAATTAGAACCCATACGGACAAGCACTTCACCACAATACTCCATCAAAATCGAGTGAGGGGTTTGGAGGTAAAAACTAAGGACGGTGAATGGATAGGCTTCGATCCATCGCCTTCATCCTTTCTATTCTTGGCTGGTGATGCTCTCCAGGTATATATATATATATATATATGCTTTCCTAGATTTTATTTTATTTTATTTTATTTTATTTTAGGAATTACATTCTCTTGCCTGATACTACTGGTAATATTTTAAAAATCATGAGAATTATGACAAATATAAAGAGATTATAACTTACGTGACTTTATAAAATCTGTTAGATATATTTTATAATAAAAATAATTTTATAATCTGATTATTAAATAAAATTACATCAATTTTTAAATTTATTTTTGTATAATTATTTTGTGGCTAATATATATATATTTAGTATTGGTACTGGATTTCACATGATAAAAGTAGAGTGATGATTAGTAACTAATATATATATAAGTTGCGTAAATGAGCAAGGTATGGAGCAACGACAGGATAGAAGCAAGCTTGCATAGAGTAATGCTGGTGGAAAATGAGGAGAGATACTCAATGGGGACGTTTGCATTCCATGAGGGGACGATACATGTGCCAGAAGAATTGGTTGATGAGAAACACCCTTTACAGTACAACCCATTTAACAATTCTGAATATGCCAAAGCACAAGTTGCTCTCATTCAGAAAGAAATTTCACTCAAATCCTTCTGTGGTGTTAACTGTTAATTCAAGTACTTGTAGTACTAGTACTACTACAGCTTCTTCAGTTCCAACGAAATTTCAGTCAATGCTGTGTAGTAGTCCTGTTGGCCGGCTGTTCAACTGTGTTTGTATTTGATTCTTCTTCTGTTTTCTGTTGTAAGAGAGTATTGAAAAAGTTGTGATGCAAAAGGCTACTTTCCACGTTGTAATTTGAACGTGTAATAATAAGAATAATTAATATAATTAAAGAATAAACAATGCTTTTTGCGAAATTGGGATTTGTTTCGAAATTTAAGTTTGCGAGAAGATGAAGATTTAATTATTTATATTATAGTATTAATATTCTCTCACGTATGGGTCATATATACTCGTTTTCAATGAGTGAGTAAAATGTAGAGTCAGAATAAGAATAATTTTAATAAAAGACTTCTATTTTAATATTATATAAAATTATTACTTGTTAAAATTTAAATTTACGAGAAGATGTAAATTCTTTTAAAATCTCTCGTATTCCATTATTTGGTTTCTGAAAAATTTATTTGTGGCAGTACTTGCGACTCCTTTATAATCTTATCGTTGAATTGATTAAATTGCTCTCATTTCTACCTTTAAATGGATTAAATTATCCCCCATTTTAAAGCTCGTTGAATGAGAAAATCAAATGAAAGAGAAAATTAAATACCTGAAAAAATAATTTAAATTTATAGTACTTCAATTTTTAAAAACATCTCTACTCACCCATATATAGACGCCAACTAATCTTACACCACCCACTAACATTTTTTTTTTCTTGTTTTTTGATAGGCAAACTTCCATTCAAATAAAACTCAATACATCAATCATAAAACATTTTTAATAATCAAGGGAACATGCTTCCACCAAACATTAATGTCACTAATATTTCAAGCATTTTGAGCTAAAGAATGCGCTACCCTATTGCCCATCCGATTTGCATGTTGAACTTTGAATTCCTGGAACCGTCTCAGCATTCTCTAGGCTTCAATAATTACGTGTCCAGCACTTGCTAAGGAGTCATCTAGGGACTGCAATTCAGTTACCACATTCAAGCAATCTGTTTCAATGATTATTTTTGGAATTCCAAGAGGTAAAAATAATTGGAATCCTCTTAACATAGCAAGAGCTTCAATAGTATTTGCCTCATCAACAACTTCCTCATGCTTTCTTGCTGCCATTACAACTTCACCACTATTATTCCGCAGCACAATCTCAATTTTGGCTTGTCTCAGATCTGCAAACATAGCACCATCGACATTAAGTTTGAGAAAACTCTCTTTCGATGGTTGTCTTCTACTAAATCGAGCTACATCAACTTTTTTAATGGTCTGCACTTCATTGAAAGCTTTGCACAATGCCATTCCAAAATCAACAACTTGAAGAGGTTGTATTCGAATATTATCCATCTGCATTTGATTTCATCTACACCACAAACTCCAACAAATGATAAAAAAAATGAGTTAAATCATCATGATTACATTACTGCATAATTAATCTCACTGTCTCAATTAAGTTTAAAGTAGGATTAAAATAATGAGAAAGCTGAAAACACTGTTGCCATAATTGTTCAACCGATTCACATCTTAACAAAACATGACTACTATCTTCTTCAACTCTTTAGTAGACAACGCTTAATTTCAACTGCAACTTTTCTCTTCTTGAGATTAGAAAGTATTGGTAAAATTCCCTTGCAAGCCCTCCAAGCAAACATTTTAATCTTCCTTGGAACTTTCATATGCCAAATTCGTCTCCAAAGAGCTAGGTCTTGTGTGTGAGATGAGATCTCCCCATCTAAAGCCAAATCTGAATTCTGAATGAGCTTGTAACACTTTTGACAATGAACGTTACTTCTTTATCCCATATCCATCTATCAACACTTTGGTCAACTGGCAACCTAATTTTTAGGATCTCTTCTACTATATTTGGTTTAAAAGTAGCTCCAATCAACTGTATATTCCAAGCTTTTGTGATGCCAGCAATAAAATTAGCCACCATTGCTTCCATATCAACTACATTTGCATTTACACCATCAAATTCTGGATTTAGCACTTTACATTCGGGTAGCCAAGAATCAATTTAAACCTTCACATTTTCACCACTTTCTATTCTCCACCTACATCCTTGCATAATCCAAGACCTTGCTTCCAAAATCCCTCTCCAAGCATAGGATGGATTATTACCTAAGTAAACTTGAAAAAAAGAACAACGAGGATAATACTCTGCTATAAAGATTTTCTTCAGCAAGGAATTCTCATTTTGAATCAATCTACACCCTTGTTTTGCCAACAAAGTCATATTAAACGCCTGAAGGTCTCAAAAACCCATACCCCCTCAATACTTAGAGATACACAATTTCTTTCAACTCAACCAATGAACTTTTCGCTTATCTTTACGTTAACCCTACCAAAATCTTGCCATCATCCCATCAAGTTTACGGCACAAAGTAATTGGCAATTTAAAACACGTCATAGAATAAGTGGGAATGGATAATGCCATTGCCTTTATGATAATCTCACGACCTCTTTGTGAAAGTAATTTCCTCTTCTAACTTTGTAAGTGTGAGCAGACCCTTCTCTTTAAAAATTATCTTGATCTCCCTTTACATAATTAATCTAATTTAAAAATAAAATAAATCTCATATAAAATCAAATCAAATAATAATATGATGACATATTTTTGTTATGAATAAAATTCAAAATCAAAATAAAAAAGAAATTGGATGATTTCTAATGTATTTTTAATATATTTTTATTATGATGATATGTTCTTGACATATTATATACTTTTTTAATACATAATTTTTTTTAATTATAGATCTTACTATTAGATTATTCTATACTGCATAAAAAATTGTATATAAATAAAACAAAAAATATTTTATATATTTTATTTTAACTTTGTTTGACCCTTCTAAAGCAAATCTTTGACTCTACCACTAATAGTCAAGATTCTAACAAAAGATCTCTGTTTTGATATTATATAAAATTATTACTTATCTTATCTGAAATTTAAATTTATGATGAGAAGATGTCAATTCTTTAAAAATTTCTAGTATTCCATTATTTGATTTTTGATAAATTTATTTGTGGTAGTACTTGGGACTCCTTTACAACCTTATCGTTGAATTGAAATGGCTCTCATTCCTATCTTTGAATGGGTTAAATTGTCCCCATTTTCAAAACTAGCTGAACGAGAAAATCAAATGAAAGAGAAAATGAAATACCTGAGAAAATATCTTAAATTTATAGTTGAATTTTTAAAAACATCACTGCTCACCCATATAAAGATGCCAACCAAACCACTAACATTCTAACTGCACAAAAAACCGAAATAAGAGTTAAGAGCTAAAAAGCATAGAAAAATCGTATTTTTATCAAAAAAGGAAAATCGTATTCGATTGACAAAATAATAAATATTAATAAATTCAACATATAGGGCAATATGATTATTCTTTTAAGTGAAATCTATACGCGCAGTCTTCATCTGAGGACTGCAAATAGAAGTTTTTTAAAAATAATAAAATCGCAAAGCACATGAACACCGAAGGCTAGAATTATCATCCCTAGTCCCTACACCACACATGACTAGGATGTAATTTGCTATTTTTACTCTTTTATTTAAAATCATGTGAAAAAATAATATTTTTTAAAAATAAAAAAGTCAAAACATTATGATAAATAATTATTTAATTATAAAATAAATAATTATTATTAAATAATTATTAAGTAAAAAAAACCTAAAAAAAAATTGTAAATTAGGATTTCAAGTCGAGACCAATAGTACGTCCCTTAAGAAATTATTATTAATTAATATTCTGATTTTTTTAAAATATTTAAGAGTGTTAAACAATTGATGTAGCAAAAAATAAAAAAAGAAACTAAGGAGACTCAAAGTAGTGGCTCTGTGTAGGGTTGCAAACGATCCGAATCGAGTCGAATTCGAGCAACGGATCAAAAGCTCGTTTAGCATATCTCACTGCTCGAACTCGACTCGAGTTCGAAATTTTTTAAAAATTTCTACTCGAGCTCGATTCTTTAAACATATAATATGATTAAACTCAACTCGAACTCGAGTATCAAAAATACTTGAATTAATACGAGCTCAAGTAGCTCGAATCGAGCTCGATAACCAGATATACCATTTTATTTTTCTTGGTTGGTTGAAGCACAAGAGATTATTTCTCCCAATTAATTTAAACTAAAATTATGATAATATATATTAGATTTTAGTATGAATGAAACTCTAAAACTCATCTTAAATCCTTAAATGAAAGCATTTAAATGGAAAATAGAATCATATGGGAGAAGTTCAAAAATATCTCAACAAAAATAATATTCTGCAATAGGCATATTTAGCTGAAATTACAAATAATAAGTTGTAATTATAGGCTGTCAAGCTGAAATCTACTAAGAAACGAAAACCTATGATTATAATTTATAAATAATTACAAAATAAGTTTCAATGGTAGAAAATAAAATAAATAATTACACATTATTTGAATAACAAAGGGTTTAAAGCTGAAAGGGTAGAAAATTAACTAAATAATTACACATTAATCAAATAACATAACATTAGAAAGATTTTGTCAAAAGAATAAAATTCTGGTATTATTTGTGTGGCATTGCTTAGCCCCATGAATATCAGAGCTTTTATACCACTTGGATATCGTCCCTCTAAGCTGGAAAGCAATTCTGAATTATCTAATCTTCACAATTCTGTTAATTCCAACTTCTAAACTAGATAATAATAGTTACAATAATTTCTAGTAAACTTACAAAAATAACAACTTAGTAGCTTCAAGGCCCATTACAAATATAGCTCAATTCAAACTTACAAACTAACAAATATAGTTTACAAATAAAATTACATCACACTTTACTTTTGAACACCCCATGTCAGGTCGTGACCCTCATCTAGCTTCATTATTGCCTACACCAAAAGAATACACACCACACACGGAATATACTAATACTAATATAAATCAACTCTCAGAGTCTTAATACAAACTTTAGAGTACTAATATACACCAATAATCATTGTCCAAAAAGAAAATACTACAAAACATATTAATTTCTCCATTCAACACAATAACAATAAGACTTTTACAAAAAAAACTAGAGTTGCAATTCAAGTAGATTCTGAAATTCAAGTAAAGAAATTACCTACATATCCAAACTTTCAAAAAATATAAATTTCTAGTAATCTTGTCTAGCTGGACAGCTCCAACCCCCACTTTGGTCCACAAAATAATTAGAACTTTTGTCCTAAACAACATTTCTATCAGCTTTCCTTTTAGTAGCTCAATTCAAAAAAAAAAAAAAGATTAAAAACCAGCCAGATGCCAATCACCATCAACCTATGATACAAAACAAACAATATAATCAGCAACATGATATAACAAAATAACAATTTCAGAATAAGTAGCATTATACTAAAAGGCAAAAGTAAAAATACACAACCTGTCACTTGATTCCCATCAAGTAGTAAAATCTCTTTATAAGTTGGTTCTTCTCTCTACAAAATGAAAGATAACAATTAGTAAAAATAAATTCTCAATAAGTAAAGACAAGTTCTAGATGGCAATAAGGAATCACTCAATAAAATCATACTTACATTCAATGATTTTTTCAAACCATGAAGTACCTGAATCCAATCAGCTCCACACAATAACATTTTTGCCATTTCAACAGACATTGATGCACGATAAAGATCAATCACTCTACCACCAGCACTAAAAGTAGATTCTGAAGCCACTGTAGTAATTGGAATTGACAAAATATCTCGTGCCATCTTAGATAAAATGCGGTACTTTAGATCATTGACCTTCCATTATTCCAAGGCATCAAAATGTGAATCTGAATCCTCCTTACAAATATAGACACATTCCTCTAAGTAAACATCTAAATTAGATTTCACTGAACGAATGGTATCATTCCTTCTAACAAATGATTCAAACATAGACTTGCCACTCATCACATTCTTCCCCACAGCATTGATTGAACCACCACAAGAACCTATGTCTCGAGCATTTTCATGTCCACTTGACTCGACATTAGCTAAATTATAATCTCCAGCATACTCATCATATAGCTCATTTAAAATTCTTAATATGATATCTATGTTTCTAGTGGCTTCGGGTTCTAAATAAATTACAGAAAAACAAAATTGAACAAGCATCATCTTGAACCTTGGATCCAAAACTGCAGCCACTGCCATAAGCAAGTTACATTCCCCCTAATATTTATCAAACTTTATAGTCATCTTCACAACCATTGCTCGTATGTAATCATTTTGGTCAAGAGACTTCTTGTTCAACACCTCTTTTATTCTCCATACCTCAGGAAGGAATAAGTTAGCAGTTGGATACTCGGTTCCTGAAATAATGTTTGTCACCTCATTAAAAACTGCCAAAATTTGAACGACATTTTTCACTTTGATCCAATCCTCAATACTTGGAACATAATTAAAACCTTGATCTCTATCTCCATATCTCGAAAAGACTTTCCTAAACTCTAAGGCTGCGACTAGCATTAGGTAAGTGTTATTCCATCGGGTTGGAACATCCAAAAAAAGTTTTTTACTTGATAATTGCAACTGTTTTGCAATATCACTAAACTGCTTGATACGAGCTTCTGATGCAACCAAATACTTCACCCCTTCTCGAACACAATCAAGAATGTCACCAATCTCAGTAAGTCCATCTTTGATCAATAAGTTTGTTGTATGCACACAACAAAGCACATGAAAAAGCTGCCCCCTATAGATAATTTCTTTTTTCAAACTGAAAACATCTTTGAGAACCCTTAAAACTACATCATTATATCTAGCATTATCCACTGTTATTGTAGACACTTTGTTCTCAATTCCCCAATCAGTAAAATACTTCTGAAAGCATCAGTAACAATAACTCCAGTGTGTGATGGTGGGACATTACAAAAATTTAAAACTCTCTTTTGTAAATGCCAATCGGGATAAACAAAATGACACGTAACAACCATATATGAGATCTTTTGACCTGAAGTCCACATGTCAGTTGTTATGTTGACTTTATTCACACCTCTCAATATTGTCTTTAGTTTCTTTTTCTCAATCTCATAAGTGGATTGACAGTCATTTCTTGCTGTAGTACTAATTATCTTTTACCAATAAGGAGTATCAACCACCCAAATAATGATGCAATCTGGCTATGGGTATTTTTTGTTTTCTATTCCTATATCAATATATATGTTCCTATATGGCTTCTTAGCAACAGGGCATACTTCCAGAGGTGGCATTTATTATTCCAGAAGCACAGCTTGCATTTACTTAGTCAATACAATGCTAGAAACTTGTACCCGAGTCATTTGCACTAAATAACACCCACAAGCATTTCCATGAATATAGCCAAACTCGCCAACTTTAAGCATATCAAAAGAAACACTAGAACAGAAAATAAGCTAGGATTAAGAAGTTACAAGTTTCTCGCTTCTATATCTTGAATGCTTGATTCCCTCTCCTCTGTTAGCTTATAGATAGTTTTTTTAGCCTGAAAAGAAAGCCCAAAAATGTGATTACTCTTTCGAAATTTAGGGTTTTCAGAAATTACCTACTACAAACAAAGCACCAAAACAATAGGGAGGTAATAAGACTTAACTCTTCGGTGACCTCTATTACCAAAGAAACAGAGCACCAAACAAATAGTGCATTCGCAAACTAGGGTTCGCCGGAGTTCGAAATAGAGCCTGGTAAGGTCGCCATTCCTTCGAGAACTAGGGCTTTCGAAATAGAGCTTGAGCTAGAGGTAAACTTGCCGTTTGCGTGCCGATATTTGCTCCTACTCTCCCGTTTCCACCCTTTCTTGATCAATCGACAATGAAGTTCCAGCAGCTTGGACAGTGAAATCGAGAAGATTGAAATGCGATTATCCGTGTATCGGTGCATTGTCAAACAGAGATGCGAAGCCTGGGTGTAACTTGAGTATGGAGCACGCTTCATCGCTTCAAAATCGATGAGCTGAGCAGCCTGCCGGCAATCCATCTTCTCAAGCCGAAAACGTCTCACAAATTGTTGATAGGACTATACAAGTAACTAAGAAAAATAAGATAAATTTAATAATTTAAAATAAATAATAATAATAATAATAAAATATTTAAGACTATACTATTTTATCAATAGTAAACTATAAATTATAGTATAATTGAGATTATTATTTTTTTATTATTTTTTAAAGTATTTTTTTTATTATTCTTAATCACTAAAAATATTAAAAAATATTATATATTTGTACTACTAGTCACTATTAATAATGAAATAAAAAAAAAATTAAAAGAGTCACGTTGGACAGAATTGCAATTATTTTGCAAACCAGTTTTATTATTCATGATTTACAAGTAAGAACATAATAAAATCGCTCAAAATACAGAATACGTCTCTGAAATTTAACTGAATATTATCAAATTAAGTAATATCAGAAATCAGCCCATAAGTCGAACTATATAGCTAAAAATCGTCTGTATTCGAATTTTGTCAAAAATGACAAAATTCCAAAAATTACGTCAAAATGAAATACAGATGTAACTTGTAAGTTGTAACCCTAACATGCTTTATCTATACACGTGTGACGTATTTGATATTTTACTTGATATGAGCCACATACACATACAGAGATACTATAAGATAAACTAATCAAATTTTAATGTAACATTGATTCATTGCCACTTTCTAATACATATGGCATCAAGAATGCTTAGTATATTAAAGTCATTCCTTCTAGACATAATACATTTATTAATTTAATATTCAATTATTCAATTACCTTTGATATAATATTAAATATGGCCAAAAATAAAAATAAAATTAGTTAAGTGTCACAATCAATTAGAGACTTAGAGTTGTTTATTTTTATAAACATTTTATATTTGGCCCAATAATTTTTTTATGAATTTAATACATTATTATAAAATAATAAAACATTTTACTTATACATAAACTCGAAATAACAATATATATTATTTACACAAAGTATCAAAAATTATATATATAACACTTAAAATATATAATAAAAAAATATATATAAGTATATATATATAAATATATATAAATATTACGAGTATTGTGACGAGCTCAAAACGAGTCGAATCGAGTTTATACGAATATTGTTCACGAACCTAAACCGAATCGAGTCGAGATTATACGAGTTTTACTCGTTTAATATTCGAACCATTATTTGTGTTCACGAACAACTCATTTATTAAATGAACCGAGTCCGAGTCGAGTTTATACGAGTCGAGTTTGAGTTGTTTACGAGCGGCTCTGTTCATTTGCAGCCCTAGCTCTGTGGATATAGTTAGAGGTGTAAGAAAATCGAACCAGACTGGTGGATCAGACCAAATTGGATGGACCGGATTAAATGGAATATGGTTTGGTCCGATCCAATTATTTTATGGATCGAATATTTTCGGTTCGGTTCCGGTTCAAGACATTTTTCCTCCTAGATGAGATCGGATCGAACCGAATGCACAACTATTATATATATATATATATGTATATATAAGTAATAGTATATAAATTATAATATTAATATTAATATAGATTATGAGTGGTAATATAACATATTAATATATAATATATACTCTTATAATATTAATATATTATACTTTATAATAGTTATAGTATAAGAATAAAAATGATAATATATCTATATAGAGTATTAGTAATAACTTATAAGTAATAAATATATTATTATTATTTAATATATTATCACTAATTTATCACTATTCACTAACATATAAATTTATAAAATACTAATGTAAAAGTATAATAATATTATTAGTTATAGTTAACCAACTATTGATGTATCATTAAATCACTATTTACTAATTAATAATTACTCTTCTTATGATTACGTGTAATAATTATAAATATTAATATTATTTTTAACTATATATGAAGTATGATCATTAATATCATTAATTAATTGATATGACTTATGAAGATTAAATTAATTAATCAATTTATGGACTATATATAATATAGAATATTAGTTATAATTTATAATATAACTTATAGAACATAGTCAGGACTTTTTTTTTTTTTTTTTTATAACCAGCCATTCGTTCAATTATTAAATCATCATCTATACACTTAATTGGCATTAAACCCTAATAGATTGTGAATAAATGATGGTAATTGATCCCACCACACAAAAATTCCAGCTATATTCCACGCATTCCTCCCAAAGCATGTGCTGTAGAGTTTTCCATTTGATTACCATGTTGAAGTTGCACTTCTTGAAACCTTGACATAAGCTGTTTAATCTCAACAATTACATGACCTGCATTTGCCAAAGAGTCGGTTGAAGCTTGAAGTTCCTAAATTAGCAATAAACAATCACTTTCAACAATTAATTTTGGGATCCCCAACAGTAAACATAGTTGCAAGCCTCTCAAAATTGCCAAAGATTCAATTGTTGCTGCTTCATCAACTGCATCCTCACTTTTACTAAATGTCATGATTACACCTCCATTGGAATCCCGCAAGACCACACCCACTCTAGCCTTATTTAAGTCTTCAAAAATTGCTCCGTCGACATTCATTTTAAGAAATCCTTCCGGAGGTTTGTGCCACTGATACATTCGCCTAGCTTCACTCACTACTACCCCTTGAACTTCTTTAAAAGTTTTGTAAAGATACAGTGTACGTTCAATAGCCCGCTGAACCAAAATATTCTCCATTTGTAATTTATTTTGCCCATACCACAAGCTCCAATATAAAAGAAAAAATATTTCAAAATGAGAATCCCGACCAACCCTCGCCAACATTCTCACAGTATTAATAAAGGATAAAGAGGAGCTAAAAGTAATTAGCATAAGGAGATAGTGCTGCCACACATTCCTAAGTTCTGAGCACCTGAGAAACACATGTTCCTCGTCATTTTGACAGAAATAACACATCTTCTCAACATAGTTAGGACTTTTGAGGAGTGTTATTTTTATTATTTTTTATTTAGATTTTCTTAAATCTTGAGAGTTAATTTTTTTAATTTTATTTGATTTTTTAATGACTGATTTTTTTTGTACTTTTTTATTTATATTAATTTTCTTTCGTCATTTTTTTAAGAGTAAATTTTTAAAAATATTTTTTGGCTTAAATATGTAATAAATACGTAAATTGGATTAAAAATAATTAAATTTAAGCCAAAAAATATTTTGACCATTGTAAAATTTTAGATCAAATTAACTTATTAAATCATATTAGGCACCCTTAAACTAGACCAGACTGTACTTGGACCAAACTGAATCGGACTGATATAGACTAAATAAGAGTTCAATCCGATTCAAGATAAAAAAAATTTCTAGACCAAATAAAATCGGTCTACATTTTTTTCAGACTGGACCAGATCGGATCAGACCAAACCATTTACGCATCTTAATATAGCGTTGCCCTTCGAACCTAATAGTAATTTAAAATATATATATTATTATCATAAAAAGAATTATAAAAAATAAAACTATAAATTAACATAATTTTATATAATATATTGAATTTTTTTTATAATAATAATTGTTTAAAATCTAACTTATCACATCAACTACGTCTTCATATAAATCTATTTCTACCAAACATTTCTTAACCAAAAAAGCTTTAGAAAATCGTGCAACTCGGAAAACGACGACGTCCACTTAAATTTATATGGGGTTTGATATATACCTGATTCCGGCCCCAAATTATGGTACCCCCGTCGCCTTCGCCAACGAAGAAACAGAGCCTCCTCTAGGGTTTACCGCGCAAGTCTCCACCAAGTAAACTCTCTCTCTTCCTCGATCTCTCTTGGAATCCTTGTTCCATTTACTAGTTTTATTCTATAAAATGATAGCTGCGCAGGGAATTTTTCCTAGCGCTGAATGTGTTGTCTTTCGGTTTGTTTTCCTTCAATCTTAATAGCCGAACTTGATTTAGCTTATTATTTCATTCCTTCAATCTCCACCAATTTTTGCTTCTGTTATAATGTATTAGTGGTCCACTTGGTTGCTGAGGGAGTGTTTCGCCGATGGAAACACATAAAATTGTTGGATATGAGGCTTTAATTATTCAGTTTCCTCTGGGTAACTTAGGGGTTATCTTGAACAGGTAAAAACGAAGTGGAAATAGAAATTTCTAATTACATAGTTGTAAATCCTATTTATGCGCAAGGAGCCATTCTTCCTTTTTTTTTTTTTAAAATTCACTTCTTTGTGATGTAGGTTGAAAGAGGACTTATTTCACTCAGTATTTTGTCATCTGCAGTTTTTCTTTTTAATTTTTTACGAATAATATGAAATTCTATCATGGTGTAAAAAATTAGACAATGTTGAAGCTGGTGTCTCCAAATGAACACCCATAATGTTGTGCCAGATAAAGCTTCTTTTAGGTTAGGCAAAATTTAGGGTGTCTTATATTCGGATTGAACACTTGATCAGTTTATAAAGTTGAATGTTGTGCCAGAGACTGGGATTATCATTAGTATAGGGAGTAGTAGTCTGAAAAGTATGAAGCAAGAGACACTGTTCTTGGATTTTTTGAATACACCAACCATATTTAAATCAAACCATGAATGGAGCATATGAAATCCGTATTTAATAATTGTGATATTTCCTATCACATTCTTTAAGTCTTGTTGAATGAACAACATGATTTTTTTTCTTTTCTTTTTTGCTAATGATGAAACGTGATTAACCACAATACATTTGTAAACTAGTTTGTTTAGGTAGTTGAAAGTTTTGTTGAACCCAAGGGGCATAGCCCAATGACAGTGGCTACAAGAGAAACACCTAATTAGGAGTTGAAAAGATGCAAGGAAATCGTGGGAGCTGCCTAAAGAAGCGAAGTATTGAAAAAAAAGTTTTAAGCTATTCCATCATCTGGTCACGGTCCTAAAAATTTGTTACTATTCATTGGCCTACAAAGATAGCAAAGTAACGGATAGAAGCCATCTTCCACTCTATTGCAATTTGAGGGGTGTATATAGCTCTCTCTAATTTGCAAAGAGATCTACTGTTTTTTAGGCATATCCCAAGCCAGCCAATGCTACAAATGAAGTCATTCTGCAATGTGTTGACAACCTCACAGTGGAGTAAAATGGTGGTCTACATATTTTTTTTTTGCTCCTTTTTAACGTTCAACTTTAATCAATTGCGATGATATGACATGTCCTTAGGTTATCAATGTTGAGGATAATTTCCTAAGGGGACTGTCCAAACTAAAAAGGCTGCTCTTAAAGGTGTTTTAGTCTGGAAAATATTTTCTATCCTGTGCTATGAGAGCCTGATAAAAAGAATGGAAAATAAACTTCCTTGGAAGGGCCCAAGGCTGTCTTATCTAAACCTTCAAGATTTGATCCGCTAGAATACATGAGATTGAACAATTCTGAAAAAAAAAATGACATTCCAGTGAGGGCAGCCACTAGAAATCCCAATAATTTGGCCACTGAAGCTTGTTGTACACGTGTGATATTAAATGCCTCTGTTGATGTTACTTGAGTGCCATGTCACTGCACCATTAGTTGTGCTATTTGTGAATTAATAACTGATATAAATGACTTATTTTCATGTGTGGATATGAGTGTGTCTCTTTTTCTTTTCTTTCTTTCTAAAATGGTTATAAATAGGTAGGATTTAGTTAGAATGGATTTCATCTGTAAATCTCCAACCTCGTGCATTGTAATATGAGTTTTGTATTCATCTTGGTCATTAAAAAAGAGTTATTAAGATTTGAATCAAATATCTTTTTTTTTTTATAAGTAAAAATGTTATATATATCAAAAGGAGTAAACAAGTACACTGGTTGTGTACTAAAAAACACCTAGCGCATGAATGCTCAAAAACACCTATCCCATGAAAAACATAACAAGCCCAAAAAAATTACCCAAAATTCCACAAGCCCAAAATACCCATGGAATACAACACACCTCCCAAAATACCCAAGATACCCAAAATACCCAAAATACCACAAATACCACAACCCAAACCCGTAGACTGATAACCACCCAAAATATCCACATAGACTGATAACCACTTGAAACACCCACATAGGGAACATCTTCAGAGTCTCCTCCCTTTAGTTTTCACTCGACTTGAACTATCGTAGTTGATTCTCCAAGAAAGACGCTGCAGCTCCCTACTATTCTTAAATCTTGATTTGGTATCACACGAGTGGCTCTCCTCAATTGCAGTGAGTAGTGCGTTAAACTAAATCAAATATCTACCTAGTCCTGTCTTGTCTCTATATCACATTCAACTTATACTTTATGGTGTTAGGTTCTATTTCTCTTTGGAAAACTTTATTAGATTTATGAAGTTCTATTTTTCTTCAATCATTGTCTTAAATAAAGAAGGAAGATAACCAATGCGACCTCCCTATGCTGCCCCCCCCCCCCCAAAAACCAAAACCCCTTTTTCTTTCTCATCAGTTAAGGGGTAGGATAATATTAGGTTAGAGGTCTTAGTTTCAAATCATACCACACAGATCTGAAATTCTGTATGTAAAGATCATATACTTTTAATATTTTTTTTATTGCATGTAAAAAAAAAAATGCTATATTTTTTGTGTTAACTTTGATTGAAGCATGCGATCAAATCTGAATGGTTTTTGCATATATTGAATAAGTGATTGTCAATTGTTTTCATGTTGTGGGTTAACATGGTACATGGTCAAAAATGATATTGGCTTTGTTCGTTTTTTAATGTGATAGTCTTCGTTCATAATTAATTGAGAAACTGGAGTGTAAATTTAACAAGTATTGGCTGTGATACTCTTCAGCTTCAACAAAAAAAAAAAAGTGTAGGTCGGAGCACATTTCATTTCATTGTTTCTATTTATGCAGTGGTTTAGGTTGGTCGATAGCACTTATTTTTAACATTTATGTTTTTTTTGGGGGGGGGGGGGGACGGGGATCACCGTAATTTTTTTTTTAGTTTTCAGTTTCTGAATTAACTGATGAGGAGTTCCGAAATTCCATATTCAGCTCTTCATCCTGCATGTTTTACATGGATGGCTAATTTGTTAAGTTTTTATCTCAGGATTAGCTCCATAGAGATTAGGTTATCACCTGTTAAAGAAAGCAGGAAGAGATGGAAGTTATTCCAGCATGGGGTGAGAATGCTTTGTCTACGGCTGGCCCAAGACCAATGGAATGGTCTACTGTCCCGTATAGTGGTCCACAAGCACCTGGGCCAAATGGGAAACAGCGGACTTCAAGTTTGGACTCGCCAATCATGTTGCTGATGGGTCACCAGAGCGCCATCTACACGATGAAGTTCAATCCAGCGGGAACAGTGGTTGCATCTGGATCTCATGATAGAGAAATCTTTTTGTGGAACGTACATGGGGAGTGCAAGAACTTCATGGTTCTAAAAGGACACAAGAACGCAGTTTTGGATCTTCACTGGACTGGTGATGGATCTCAGATAATATCTGCCAGTCCTGACAAAACCCTGAGGGCATGGGATGTTGAAACAGGGAAACAAATAAAGAAAATGGCAGAGCACTCATCATTTGTGAATTCATGTTGCCCTTCTCGAAGGGGACCGCCACTAGTTGTTAGTGGATCCGATGATGGAACTGCCAAACTGTGGGACATGCGGCAGAGGGGTGCAATCCAAACATTTCCAGATAAATATCAAATCACAGCTGTGAGTTTCTCGGATGCATCGGACAAGATCTTCACAGGTGGTATTGACAATGACATTAAGGTATGGGACTTGCGCAAGGGTGAAGTGACAATGACTCTTCAAGGGCATCAAGATATGATAACAGGTATGCAGCTGAGTCCAGATGGCTCCTATCTCCTTACAAATGGTATGGACTGCAAGCTGTGCATATGGGATATGCGTCCATACGCACCACAAAATCGATGTGTGAAGGTATTGGAAGGGCACCAACACAACTTCGAAAAGAACTTGTTGAAATGTGGTTGGTCTCCTGATGGAAGCAAAGTCACGGCAGGGAGTTCAGATCGGATGGTTTACATATGGGATACAACTTCTCGACGCATCTTGTATAAGCTCCCAGGCCATACTGGATCGGTTAATGAGTGCGTCTTCCATCCCAGTGAGCCTATTGTTGGATCTTGCAGTAGCGATAAACAGATTTATCTCGGGGAGGTTTAGGAGTTTATAAAGAACCTGCAACTTACCCGACTGTTTTTCAACCTTATATATGGTTCTCTCTTTAAGAGCCCATACAATTAAGACTTTCGAAGAGTTTGTTGTATCTCTGCTGTAGTTCCTGAGTTTAATGTTGGTATCTTAATTTGCAATGTAAAAGATTATGCTTTGCCATTTTGGAATATTGTTCCCACCTTTATTTTGGCATCTGCAAATAGATGTTATTTAATATAGAAAATCCACGGATGACCTCTGCTTAGACCGGTGTAATCAGTGGAATCAAAAGATCAGAAGGCAATGGCTGCAATTTTTGTTTTTGTTTTTTTTTTGTTTTTCTAATGTCTTCATCTTCATAAAGTCTCATTTCTTCTGATACTTGCAGGGTATAAAGCTTCAAATGTCGTCCATAAATCCTACCAAAGAACCATGCACCTTTCGTCTTGTCTTCTGAGTCTCTGACTTCATGAACCAATGAATTTTGTTCAAGTGCCCGTGACAAAAAAAGAAAAGAAAAGAAAAGAAAAAGAAAATGCACCCATCGAACATCATTCCAAAAAGTAATTATCTCTATTTATAAATCAACATTATTCCTAAAAGTAATACTCATTTTAAAAAGAGTGGTGTTAATTGATTATACGTATGGAGGGAACTAAGCCATAGAACAGGGAGTTTTCTTAGCCCGTGTCTATTTATAATTTTTTTTTCTCTTATTAAATATAGAGAATGAGTAGAAGAACTCAATTAATTTAAGGAAAAAAACTAAAAAAAAAAAAAAATTGTTGGTTTCACATTATCAGCGGACAATACTTACTAAAAAATAATATAGGTACAATTGTTTTCACAACTTTTTTATATAATGAGGATCATTTTTATAAAATAATTTATAAAAATAACATTATTTTATAGAAGGAAAATAATAAAATTACAATTATTTTACAACTCTATATGAAATGAATGGTAGTTTTGTAATATGAAAATTTCAAAAAATACTACTCTTCTCGCTGGAGGCTCTTGTTGAAAATTTTATTTTATTTAGTAATTAAGGAAGTATTTTATAATAATATTATCTTTTTTTAGTTTTTTAAAAATATTTAAAAGTGTTAAAAAATATATGTAAAAAAAGTGTAAAATACAATAGCGGAAACCCCAATGGGGGAGTGTGGCTGTAGAGCCACCAGAAAATTATTTTTAATTGAGTAACATGATTTCATTGGTTATTAACTTGAAAATGAATTGTAAAACTGTTGTATCTTATGTGTATCATTACTCTTTGTAAAAATATTCTTTATTTAAAGAGTAATGTTAAACACCATATTTTTATCTTATTTTGATCATTTTATTATGTAAGATATATATGGCACATTTATCATTAAAAGATGATTAAAAAGAATCATCCAGTATCATTCAATAATAATAAATATATTATATCTTATATAATAAAATGAAAACGAAATAGTAATATATGCGTGTTACATATAATTTTCTTTATTTAAAAGATAGTTGTGTAAAGAGTTGCAAATTGATAAAGGGAACTTAAAATTTGACATAAATGTTGTACGTAGATTTAAATTAATCAGAGTTTTCCAAAAATAAAAAACAATGATAAAAGAGGGTGTGCGAATAAAATATATTTTATTTTTTATTCTAATTAAAAAAGAGTAGTGATACACTCACACATCATTTACCACTTGTTTACTATTTTAAGTGTATTTATTTTTTTATTATTTTCTCTTAAATATTTTTTTAATGTCCTTAATCATTAGGAAAAAATTTCAAAAATATATAATTTTATTAATAATTATTTTTTTAATCATTAAATAAAAAATTTTAAAAATTTAAAAAATTGAAAAAAAAATGGTAAAAAGATGATAGATGGATGATAATTCTATCATTATTCATTAAAATAAAAAAGGTTGTAGGGGCTCAAAGGGCCCCAACCGCATGCGGGGCCCCATTGAATTACGGGAAGAATAATAGGAGTAAATTTATGGGGCTTGGCATTGGGCCCCTTTGCGCCCCCTTCGAATTTTTTAAATAGAAAAAAACTAAAAAAACCAAATATATTTTATCTTTATATATATATATTTTTATTATTTTTATAAAAAAATGAATTAAAAAATAAATAAAATAATTTTATACTAAGGGGGCGCAAAGGAGCCCTAACACCGGGCCCCCATAGCATTGCCCGAATAATAGTACCAGATTGACACTTGACAAAGAATGCCGCATATATATATATATAACATGAAGATGCACCGTGCATGCTTCTCTAATTTAATAAAACGGTTATAAATAATATATTTAAAAATCGATTAATAATATAATACATAAAAGAAAAAAAATGTAAGTTACAACAAATATTTGACAAATAATAAAAAGAAAATATCCTAACAACAAAAGAATTATATAAAGTAAATTATAATTTGATGTGAATAGAAGTGATGAAAGATAACTATTTAATAATTATTATAATTTTATTTATAAAATATTATTATTTGAATTTAATGTTTCTTAATGAATTTAAATTAAGAAATAAATAATAATTATTTAAATAACTGTATTCACAAATATAGTTGGTAATAGATTTAAACTTAATTATTTTACATTTTTTTTAATATAAAGAATGAATAGAAATTTTGAATCATATATAAAAAATTTAAATATATGATTTAAATCTAAATTGTATTTTAAATCATATCTAAATTATATATATAAATTTAATTTATATATGATATCTAAATTTAATTTTTATATAATATATAAATTTAAATTTATATATATATAATTTAGATATAATTTAAAATTTATCTAAATTGAAATTCATAATAATTTAGATATAATTTAAAATTATATATCTCACTAATTTCATCTAAATTTTAAATCATATCTAAATTATAATCATATATAATATCTAAATTTAAACTTATATATAATTCAGATATAATTCAAAATTTATATAATTTATATAATTTAAAATTTATATAATTTATATAATTTAAAATTTATATAATTTATATAATCTAAATCATATGAAGACAAAAAAAGAATAATTTATTCAAATTTATTATTTATAACTTATTTAATCTGAACAAACGGAATAATTTGTATTATCTAAATTATAATTTATATATATAATTTTATAATTTAGATATAGATTTAAATTATATATGTTATAAATCTAATCTAAATTTTAAATTATATCTAATGTTTTGAATATCTAGTATTGAGTGGCCGATAAATTTAACGAAAGAAATAAAAAAATTAACAAAAAAATAAGAAAATTCGTCAAGGATTAGATAGTCATTTATTATAATAAATATATATATATATATATATATATATATCACTTCTCCTTTGTCTCAATTTTGTGCATATATATATATATATATATATATAGTTAGAGTAAATCTATACGGAGTCCTCATTTTGCTGGAGTCGGATAATGTGGCATAATGCCACGTCATCTAATGATTTAAAAAATAAAAAATAAAAAATAAAAAATAAAAAACGAAAACGAAGCAAACGCGGACAATAGGAGAGAAGACATTCAAATCGAAGGGAAAAAGGGAGAGAAAACCGTGAAGAGGACGAAGAAACTCGATATTTAGCAAGAGCGCCAGATTTCGGGTTGTGTAGGACTCGATTAATGAAGAAATTTGGAGGCTCACAGGACACCAGCACCTGCTAGAGACATGGTGTACTGTAACACCTAATACCAGCACCTTTCCGCTTTTCAAAATTGTTTTATTTAATTATTTCTTTGTGCAAAAAAACCTTTTGAATTTTCGATTAAATTTTCTTTTGAAATAAACTACGGGACTAAAACTTTTGTTTTGGTGGATTATGACTTTTCTCGTTGGGCTTAATAATTTTGTTAAAATACTTTATGGGTTAAGAAATTTTTTAGGCAAATTGATTTATTTATTTTTTAATTCTTGAGTTGAGGCCCAACTCAAAGAAAAAGTTTATATATATATATATATATATATATATATATTTAGCAAGGCCCAGTCGTGAGAACAATGTTTTAGACCACATGTCATGCACAACACTTTGCCATGCACATCTCTACAAGTCGGTCGCCTCCATGAACCACTGGCGCAGCCAAGCCCCACCATGATTTCTCCTTTTGCTAATCACGGCAACCACGTAACCGAGAATCACACCTTTCAAAAACCACCCAGGACAGCCAGAAACTCTAGCAATTCACCCAATACCGTCACCTTGTCCCTTGCTCCGCTGCATGCCACTTCCTCTCACGGTGAACCTCGGTCGCACGAGTACCTCTAGTGTTTATAAAGTTCCCCTGCAAGATAATCTTGGTTTACTTGTTTCATGTTGTTGCAGAAAATTGGTCTAGTAGAATTATAATTTTGTCCTCTCTTAAGGTTTTAAACAAAACAAAGATGCGGTTTTGTGTTTTTCACAAGCTCCTGGTGTAGGCAGTGATAGGTTTGGTTTTATAAAACTACATTTTTTGCCCTCAGTTTTAAAAATGGTGTTTTGCAGTTGCATTTTTCAAATCGGGCCTCATGGGCTTGTGTACTAATGGGTCCCTTTTTCATTTTTGATTTGTGTTTTGTTAAATTATTTTGAAGATTGCATGGTTTTGGGTCGGGCTCGATTTCTAAAATATTTTGGATTAGATCAGTGGTGTTACGTTATTTAAGTAGGTGGAGTTTTTGATTTTAGGAGACTGGTGTTTAAGTTTTTTTTTTCCTCTTAAGGCAAATATTTTAAAGATAAACTATAAGGATATAACGACACAATAATCAGGGGGTGGGAGTCCCCAACAGTCATCCGAAAACAAACAAAAGCAGCACTAAAATACAAAGAGAAAATAAAAAAGGGTGCTATCTTGCCAATAAATTGGCTTCAGCCCAATTCCCATAAATGGAAGCCGCTCATAAGCGGTTTAGACATGATCTGCAAGACAGACTATAAGCTTGCAACAAAAAGTCGCAGTTGAGAAAAGCGTGTTGCAGTTTGTTGATTTATTCCGGTCGAAGGGGACTATTACATCCACATCGTCTTGATCGTTGGTTATTGAAAACAATAAACGAGGAGAAGTAATACACCAAACGACCACCGGCAATTGCGACACATGAGGAGCACGTGCTGTGCTGGGAGGACACCCGAAATGACAGACTAGAAGATTTGAAGCCTCTGATTCCAAAGATGTCACACATGGCGGAGGAGTTCCATAGATGTGGCGGCGCATGGTGAGGACGTGATTTCTGTTAGGCGCGTGAGAGCAATGCGTCGGTCTTCTGGACGCGTTCTTCCTCCCCTCCTATAGATCAACGACTGTAGAGTCCATCTTTCTAGCACGTGGTGGTCATAAAAGTCTAGCAAGCAGCAAATCAGCTTCTCATGTACTATAGACAAAACACCAAATAACATGAAAAAATAAAGAAAAGCAAGTAGTAAATACACTAAAATAGCCCTAGAGGGCTGGAAGGGAGAGAGGGAGGGGCTAAAGCTCTGCCTTCCTTCAAAAATGGCCAATAATGGCTGGAAAAAGTAGAGATGCTAGAGAGAGGAAAGAGCATGCTAGAGAGAGGAATAAGTGATCTTCTGGACACTAGAGAGACTGGTGTTTAATTTGATATTAAGTATGTATTTTAAGTGGATATTGATGATTTTGGAAAATAATGGTAATTTAGGGTTATGAGAATTTTTAAGGATTTGAAAGAATTAAAATAGGATGATTTTTAGCGTTTCAAGTTTTAATTATTGAGATAAGTGTTTGTGTGAAAATTTATGGAATCACGTGATATTTTTTATTGGTGATTCATTTTGTTTGATACTATGTAGAAATTTTTTTGAAAAGTTAAGAAATTCAAGTAAGCGAGATTCCTATCTTAGACTTTGCACTAAAAATATAAACCGAGGTCAATCTTGAAAATTGTGCTTCTTTTTTGATAAAAAAATTTGAAACTATCTCAGTTATTTATTTCGCATATGTATAAAATTTCGCATACAAATAAAGTATTTTCTGACATGAACTAGTGTAGACATGAACTATTTTATTATTCTACTTTTGAACTATGCAAAAAGAGCGAATATAAAATTTTTTGTATAAGATATATTTTTCTAACCTAAGCTCTGCTATTATGGAAAAGTTTTTTTACTATGATATGATATGATATGATGTGATTTTTGAAAATCTTTGACATAACATTCTATTTCTATTTTTGTTCCATTCTGTTGGGTTAATACCAATTTTTCTGTTTTTAATACACTCATTTTAGTTGTAAAGTGATTTTCTGCGTCGTCTTTTCAGTGTGCACACTCAAGATTCCGAGAATAAATAGTGAAAGATTCACATTCTGTTTCTACTCGGTTGACCGCCAAGATTTACACAATCCTACCACAGGAGTTAAATATGATATTTCGTTTTGATAAGATGTTTCAATTATGCTATGCCAAAAGAATTTTAATTTGATTATTTTGAACTTTCGTCCTAACATTTTTTGATAACATATTCTGACTATGCATTATGAAAATAAGAGAATATTTTGTTTTGTATTTTGAATTCTGTAAATGCTCATATTTACATACTAGTATATATTTTTTATTTATTGAGTTGTTAATAACTTATCCTTTTATCTCTATAACATTTTTCAGATAACGTTGATGGCTCCATTGGAGAATAAGAGTTGAATGTTTTGGAAATGTATGATCGTCATATAATAATGAGTGCTAATGGTATAAGTATTATTTTGGAGGATCATTTTTAGTTGTTTAACTTTGGTGGTTATTTTTGTTAGGTTGAGTTATAGATAATTCAAGTACTTGTGAAAATGATATTTTATTTTATTACAGTTCGTATTTAATTTTTCTGTGGAGGGATACGAATTTTTGTATTGAATAAATGAGCCTATGTTATGAATTGTAAATGAAAGAACGAAACGGCGCCGCCCCCTGTCCCACCACTAAATTATGTGAATGACCCCATCACTATTATTTTAAAATCTGCATAGTGACTTGCATAATGACTTGCATAGTAACTTGCATAGTAACTTCAACGCCTATAAATATGGGCTTCAGTTGTAATGAAATTCATAAGAAAATATAGAGAAGGAAGAAAGTTTCAGAGAGTTTCTTTTACATTTCTCTTGCAATAGTAGTAGTTTTCTTTTTAGTTTTATAACACGTTATCAGCACGAGGTTCTACTGATACTGAAGCTAGTGGTCTTCTATTTCAAGTAAGTTTTTCAATATATTATTTGCAGTCCTTGAGATAAATATTAAAGGTAATATTTCTGAATATTACTTGATAAAATTTTATTTTTATTCTCATGATAATGTGAATATATTTCTTAAATTCACATATTTATTTTTGTAATATAATATCAAATATTGAGATTTATTACTATTGACATTTTTGAAAAATGTTATTTATCCAGATCCTTGATGAGATCTATTTGGATATGATGATGAACTTGAAAGATACAATCATAGAAGAAAACCATGTGTCCCTGAAGGACCGTGCTGTGTATCTCATGATGAAAAATCATCTTACTGTGTGAAATAAATTAAGAGAGTGATATAAACACCAGAAGATGTAATCCTCTCAAAAGATCATTATGATTTATTGCACCTGAAGTTGTAAGATTTTAAGAGTGGTATTGAATATTCTGCACTCTTTAAAATCAACTCAATATTAAAATTATACAGTGAAAATGTCACTGATGATGATATATAAAAGAAGACATTATTTTTCATACCTCGAACGTGCTCCTGCAGTAACAATATCGAGAGTGAAAGTTCAACAAATATTCTGAATTTTTGTTTTGTCTTCCAGTGATTGAGCTAAATAATGAGTTTTTGTTACACCAGTTACGTCCTATTAATGATATCGAATTTACACAATTCCCAGAAGTGAACGGGAACTAAGGGCGTAGACGTGGTAGAAAAATTATAGAAGTGTTGGTTCTAAAAGCGACAATACTAAAGATGATAAAAATATATCGTATCACCAGAAGTGATCAAACTCATAGAAGGGTAAAGGCCCTCAGAATAATTCTTCATAAAAATATGAAGATGTTTGTCATATATGTAATATGACTAAACAGTAGTCACGTACATATTGTACAGCCAAGCACTTGATTTACTTATACTAAGTTTTTATATATAAGTTTATTAATATTTCATGATGTTTTGAAATAATGAAATATCAGTGCCTGAAACACGACAAGAAATTACTTGGGATAATAAAGTCCTGTTTAAATTTGATCCTCTTACAAATAAATGTGAACCAGAAGTTCAGAGGATTATTTATCTGCAAAGTGTTGCAAATTAATTACATGATATATTTACTGACACTAAAGGTGTTGTAAAATCATATATTACTGCTGTTAATGCTTAAACAAGAATTGAAGTCCCTGAAGGAAGAGTTGTTAAAACAGCAATAAATGAGTCTAAGATACACCTGAAGCGTTGAAGACCTATTGGTGCACAAGAAAAATAAAAATTTGTGCTCATGAAGAGACCGTATTTTCTGTATAAAATATAATCCTCTTGAAGAGAAAACCTCCTGAAGAGGTAACTCCTGAAGAGTATAACTCCTGAAGAGAAAACTCCTGAAGAGTATAAACCTCCTGAAGAGGAACCTCCTGTAGAGGTGTTTCATGAAATGTTTTCCCCTGGAGAGGAACAATGAGATCTCAATACATTTCATGAGTACTAGAAAATTTATGGATAGAAATAAAACTGTTGTCGACAACATATATGATAACACTTGATATTACCAGAAGTAATGAAAAAAGTGAGCCAAAAATCGTCGAAAAATGTCGATGTAGAAATGATTGGCCAAAATGGAAAGTAGTTATTAAAACTGAATTAAACTCGCTAGTGAAGCGAGATGCATTTAGACCTGTTGTCCAAACACCAAAGGGTGTAATATTTGTCAGATATAAGTGAGTATTTATACGAAAGCGTAATGCGAAATGAAATTATGCGGTATAATTTGTCGCACAAGGTTTCCAGTAGAAACCCGAGCAATTATGAGGAAACATATTTCCTTGGTATGAATGCAATCACATTCATATTTTTAATTGATTTGGTTATTACAAAAGGATTAGATATGCAGTTAATAAATGTGGTCACTGAATATTTATAAGTATCATTAGATTATTACGATACTTGAAGTATCTAATCCAAGTACATTTAGGAGTATGTACTTTATAAAGCTTCAAAGATCTTTATATGGGTTAAAGCAATCCGGATACATGTTGTATAATTGAATCAACGAGTATCTATTGAAAGAAGGATTTAAGAATAATCCTATATGTTCATGTGTTTTATCAAAATCCGGATTCGTCATTATTGCAGTTTACGTTGATGATTTACCTTGTTAGAACTCTTGAAAAGATTACAATGGTTGCTATAAATTCAAGGAATGCATTTGAAAAATAAAGATCTTATTATTCAATTCATAGATGAGTTACAAGAATTTGAGACTTCTAGCCTCATCTCTCAAATGCATTTGCTCTTCATAAAGCAACATACCATCCTTATCTAAAGGATTAGGCAGTCGAAATAAAGAGGCAAGTAAGGATTTTAAATCCTTATTCTCCTGCTTTAAGTCTGCAATTTTTTTGTTAGACTCTTGAACGAGTCGTTGAAGTACAGAAACCCTCTCGTTAAGCTCCTCAATCTCACGATTTTTGGATTGTAATCGGTTGGAAAATCCAACAATAGAGGAGGAGTATCGGGTGCCGAGAGTCACCAGCTCATAAACAGTTTCACGATCTGACTTATTAGCCAGATCATTTGCTTGCTGCAACATTGCACCTGTGGAAGATGCAGGATCAACTTGTAATTGAGGTGAAGGATACCTCATATGTTGATTGTGAGAAATAGTAAAAGGAAATTGATGAGCCATTGGAAATTTGTAGAATAAGAATACAAATACAGATGAATTATAGATATGAGAAGAAAATTTGATGCGTACTAAATGAAGCTAAAGACGGTTCTTATAGAAATGGAAATAAGTACAAGACAAACCATCATCTCTTCAAATCTCACTTTACAAGATATGCTGGATGCATAATTTCAAAAGCCAGCGAGATTAATTACAACTATCCCTATTTTCTTGTAAACGCTGAACCTCTGCCGTTAGCTGTTGTTGTTGACTTTGTATCTGAACTCTTTCTCGTTCCAGCTCTTCTACTCGTGTTTTCAGGTCACGAGAATACCAGTCTACAAGTTTCTTCAACTCCTTGTTTTCTTGTTTTAAATCTTTATTTTTTCTATCTTTAATTGCAAGCGTTTGATGCAACTCAGATATTTGATTTTTAAGATGATCAACCTCACTCGTTCTCGCCAATAGCCTCTGTGACATGGTTGTAAGAGAAGCAATATATTGAGCACTGAGGGTTCTTGATGCTGCAACAATTTCAGGATCAGATTTACTAGATAGATATATCTCTGCTCCTATCATGGTGTTTACAGCCTCAGGAGAAAATATAAGTGGTTGAGGTATAAAAGGTTAATGGTTTAAATCTGGGACATTAGAATTTCTATCAGACATAATATCGTTCTGGATGAACAACAACTGAATCTATGAGGAATGTGAAATCTTTTTGCTGGAGTAAACCAATGGTAAAATTGGTTATATTTAAACAACAACCCGAAGCCTTCAAATCTCTTCAAGATCTCGTTTGTCCACAATGTCAAGCGAATTTGATTTTCCGCCGAACCGATAATTTTAAACCTCAAAGCTTTTACAGCTTTTATCATACATAGATGGTTTCCAATGTTATTTCCGCCGTATATAAACAAGTTCTTCCTAATAACGCCGAATGAGGGGTAGAAAATTTTAGATGAAAATATTATCATACTCTCTCTAATGCATTATTTAGTTGGAGATCGTGTTTGAATTCTTAACTTGTTATATATACTGAAATCATATTTGCTTATTACTTGAAACACTAACGCATTTTATCAGGGGGAGTTTAAGTATTACTGCAGCTATCAGATTTCTATTAAGTTTGTCAACCAGATATTATTTTTCATCTTCAAATCACTCAGAGATTATTGCAATTCATGAAACAAGTCAAGAGTATATTTGGCTGAGATCAATGACTCAACAATTTTATACGAAGATAATGCTACTTGTATCACTCAAATCAAAGGAGGATATATCAAATATACGATCAAGTGATAATCTGGCAGATTTATTCACGAAGACATTACCAGCTGCGACATTCAAGAAAATTGTGCAGAATATTAAAATGTGAAGACTCAAAAACTATTGTCATGCACTTTCCAGGGGGAGTAAAAGTCCTGAAAACTTGTGCTGATTGTACTCTTTTTCCTTCGCTAAGGTTTTATCCCATTGGGTTTTCCTTTGCAAGGTTTTAATGAGGCAATCTTAAAGCACTTGTGGATACATAAAGAGACTGTACTCTTTTTCCTTCGCCATTGGTTTTTCTTCCCACTGGGTTTTTCCTTGGCAAGGTTTTAACGAGGCAGATTTTGTATGGGGGGTCATTCAAAAGGGAGTGTTATGAATTCTAAATGAACGAATGAAACGGCGCCGCCCCCTGTCCCACCACTAAATTATGTGAATGATCCCACCACTATTATATTAAAATCTGCATAGTGACTTGCATAGTGACTTGCATAGTAACTTGCATAGTAACTTAAACGCCTATAAATATGGGCTTCAGTTGTAATGAAATTCATAAGAAAATATAGAGAAGGAAGAAAGTTTCAGAGAGTTTCTTTTACATTTCTCTTACAATAGTAGTAGTTTTCTTTTTAGTTTTATAACAGCCTACGTTTTATAAAAAATTCTGGAGTTGGTAGTTATATTATTGGAGGTGACTTCGAGAAAAATAAGCCAACTCTCCGAAACTCTGAGACGGGGCGTTACACATGGACATAACAGATCTTCCCGAGGATCTTCTCGTCCAAATTCTCAGTCGTGTTCCTCCTAAGACTTTGCACTTGTCTGCGAGGTACGTTTGCAAAACTTGGGCTATTGCAATACGTGATCCCGTTTTCGTAAGGAACCAAGTTCAGAAGTTCTACATGCAAAACCTGGGCTCTTCGTTCGAACGCAGATCAACCTTGGCAACTCCTACGACAAGATCAGCGTCACATAGACAACTGTCGTTTGTCGAGTACAAAAACGGAAAATTCAAACTGACAGATTATGAACACAAGTTTAACGGGGAAATCTTGGGTAATTCTGGGGGAGTGATGCTATTCAAAATTTCAAACCCAGAAATGATCTCAGCTTGAGCGGTATTTGTAACGTCCCGATCTTGAAGTTCTAGAGAGTTAGGTCATTTTCTTTAAATCATCTCAAATAACACAAATTCATATATTTCAAATTCTCCAATAACCAACTGATATAAAAAGGACACTCCATAATTGATTAACAAATATTTATGAAACTCTTTCCAAGAAAACTAAACATAAACCTTAATAAAATCAAATGACTTTAAATACTTGCAACAAACCAAAACTTGACATACTAAAATAATCAACAAAGATAAATTTCTTTTTATAAGAGTCAAGAAAACTTGTATTCATGAGTACTTATTTTCCTATGATCACCAAGCCTCTCTAGTAATGGCTACCCTTGCTGATATTGCACTGAACTATCTCAACTATCTGAAAAATGTTACTAGAGGAGGGGGTGAGTTATCCACAACTCAGTAAGCAAAGAACATATACTAGTGTGCAAATATGAGCATTTATCAAAAATTCAGAATGCAGAACGAAATATTTCTTACTTTTCAGAAAAATGCAGAAGTAGGTTACATTATCAAAAAATTAAAGCGAAAGTTTAATATAAACAAAAACAGAAAAATCCTTTTGGCATAGCATAACTGAAACGTCTTGTCAAGATAGGAGTACCATGTTTAACTCTCGTGGTAGAGTTGTGCAAACCTCGGCGGCCAACCGAGCAGAAACAGAATGTGAATCTTCCCCTTATTATTCTCGGAGTCCCGAGTGTGCACACAGGAAAGACCACGCAGAAAACCACTTTGTAACCAAAGTGGGTGCACCGGAAACAGAATAGTTGGTACCAACCCAGAACTAAACCAAGCGAAACAGAACCGGAATGTCATGCCAGAGGTTTCAGAAATCATATCATATTATACCCGAGCACAGAATTTTTCCAAAACAAGAACAGAATCAGATCATAAATATCATTTATACAGAGATTTTCATATTCGCTCTTTTTTTCAGTTCCAAAAATAGAATGCAACAAAATAGCTCATGTCTACACCAGTTCATGCCAGAAAATATTTTATTCTTATACGATTTCTTATGCATATGCGAAATAAAACTGAGATGATTTCAGAATTTCTTTTCGTAACTAAAACATGTATATTTTCCAAAATAAATCTCAGTTCATATTTTTAATATAAAGTCTAGTATAGGAACCCCGCTTACCTGAATTTCTTAACTTTCTGAATTATCCTCAATAAAGCTGAACAAAATCAATCTTCACCTATAAAATAATCACGTAACTCCATAAACTTCCAAATGATCACAAACCTCAAAAATAGGACGTGAGACATAAAATCCACTATCTTCTCTTAACATATAAAAACCCCCAAAATTCTGATTATCCACTCTCTCCAAATGCTTTGAATTTATCGAAATCCTCCAAAATCTTAAAATATCATAAATCTTCTAATTCCCCAATTTTCACTAAATGATCAAATAATCCAAGTTTCCCAATCCAGACCCAACCTCTGCATAAACCAGAAAATCCAGAATACTAAAATACTGGAAAGAGGTGAGTTAAAACAAAACCGTTTATAGCACCAAAAATAATTTACTGAAACCTGCCAGTGAGGTCCAACGAAACGTGCCCCATAAAATAAAACATTACACTGATTTGAGAGAACAAATCCATAGCTTTTGAAAGAAAAACAAAGCTTTAACTATCTTTGAAAAACAGCATCCTATGCTAACATAACGAGAGCTGAGAAACCAAAAATAATATAAAATCTTTCTATTACAATAAAATTATCTAAAATTCGCTGAGGCCTGCGAATTAAAAATAAGAGACCACTTGTAATTTACAACTCAAAGGTTTCACAACAAAAACCTTTCGAATGCAGCAAAAAAAATATTAATAGATAAAACAGAAGAAAAGAAAACTTTTAAATCAAACGCCCGACACTTTAAGCAAAGTCTAACGTGAAAAAAAAACAGAAACCATGAAACAAGCTTGATGATAACAACGGCAACAGAGGTGTCCGAACTCACCGAAAGGAGTCACGCACAATGTTGGCGTCGGCGAGTAACAACTGAAAACGAGAAGGGAAGGACGGCTTGAGGTGGCAAGGTCGGCGTTTTCTGAGGTCCTCCTAAAGGACGTCGGTAATTCCACCTTGCCATGGTTGGTGGCGCCGAGCTGGACAGAGCAAGCGGCGATAGAGGTGCTCTGTTTTAGGGAACGAAAACAGGGGACAAACGGGGAGGCTAAGAGTGGGGCACGGCTGGGGCAGTGCCTAGAGTGCACGACAGGATTTTGTGTGTGAAGAAGGGGCTGCTATGGGTTGCACTGAGCAGTGCGGGAAGGATGTTAATGGTGGCTACACAAGGTTGTGTTTCCGTGATGAAGATAGCGCAAAGGAGTTGTTCCCGCATGAGGTTAGCGACGGCACAAGGTTTTTCCTATGCATGAGGGGTAATTGCAACTATAGATATATATATATATATATATATATATATATAAGGTGACACTGAGAGCCCTAAACGAAAACGTGAAAGCGGAAGAAACGGACACGCTAGGGGCAGACTTTGCTGGAAAAGGAAGTTGATGCACCAAAAATACCTATCTACAAAGATATTGATCAGTTGCCAAAATTAGTGGATGAAGATACGTGCATGGTGATGCGAAAGTGAGGGCCGTGATCGCAGAAGAGGCTGGGATCGCTACACGTGATGCCTGATTCTATTGGATACGGCCACAGTGAATTAAAAAGAAACAAGCGGAAAGGGCAATAATCCGAGTATAGAAAGAAATGTGATACTAAATTCAACAGAAAAGGAAGGAAATGTAAAAATAAAAGAATGTGTAATCAGTGGAACCGCTGGAAATAAATAAACAAACAAATAATAAAAAAAATAATAAATATCACACATTAAAACTATGTCGGATAAAAAAATCTGGCTCAAGGTTGTGGGTGTTACAGTATTTTATATGTTGCAAATCCTCTTACCGGCAAAGTCATGAAACTCCCTGGCCCCGTCGGCAATCTTTGTGCTTTTGATCAATTCAGCAACATTGCTTTCATCCCTGAAACCGGAGATCAACTCAAGGTAATAAGAGTAGTGCTACAACTTACGACTCATTTTGTAGTTTTCATTTTGAAATTTAATTTCAAATTTCATGTCATGGTATCAGTTATGTAGAGAAGTAAATTTTTTGTTAATTTTTATCAAGTATATTTAACATTTTTCAGGTAATAAACCCTCGTGTGGACTTCACAGGAAAATATCATTGGGGGATAGCAACTGTGGGCGTAGGTACGTCATGGAGAAGAATAGATAGGCATAATTCTCAAGAAGGAACAGTAACGTAGCCGTCGTCGTTTTGCGATAATCCATATCTGTATCTGCAGCAGCCGAATTACGTTGGTGGATTTCTGTATTCCATATCTACATGTTGGGGTTGCAACCAAGAGGAGAAGTACTACTCTATTCACGCCATTGACATTCGTGATGAAACCACTCGCTGCATTCGGATTCCACAGGTATTGGGACTTTATAAGGGAAGCCAGCTTATGGCAATGGGGAATTACTTATGTTATATAGGTTATGAGGTGGGAGTTTCTGCAGTATACTACAACGTATGGACATTGAAGGAGTGGGATCAGAATAAATGGGCTAAACTTTACAGCATCGATATAGGTCATTTTGGAGAAAACGGAGCTCGGAATTTGATACCTATTGGTTGGATAGAGAATGAGCAAGAATTGCTGTTCTCATTATGTGTTAATTATAAAATAAACCATGTTAGAATTTTTGATAGAGCAGCAGCAGCAAATTTTGTAATCTTGGCTTAGGATTACAAGGTAAAAACACAAAAGAGAAAGGAACTTACATTAGTAGATCATCAAACCTACCGCCACAAGGTACAGGTTCACATCAGCAGCCTTCTTTCGTGGCCAAGCAAGCATTAATTCTGAACGTGACAATATCGATCGTTTTTCTTAATATTGTAATTAATTATCGGGCTTTTTTCCATCCCCATTCGTACGTATGTCTCATGAATAGAACCGTACATGGAGGGATCCATGATTTATTTATGCATCTATTATTTTTTAAATTTGGTTTCTCCATTTTCTGCACTTTGCTGAACATCGGTACTGGTTTGTGTGTCTTGTGTACGTGTGAGATTAATATACTTATAACAATATGGTCTCTTTATTTTATTGTTGGACATTTTCTATAGATTGGAAATCAGATCATCTGATCAGGTAGTATTGCTGGAGGTTCTTCTCTTGTGATGCCTATATATATATATATATTAGTACATATTTATAATAGAATTATGTGGAACAGCGTTCAATCCTTTACAGAAAGAGGTGTTAAATAGAATTACAAAATCACTACCACGTAGGACCATACGATGTGAAATAGTATTTTTCAATATCATGATCAAGATCATAACATGAGATCATTATTGTCTCAAATGATTTTAAAAATAAGTGTTTGTTATGAATTAATTCTGCCGTCGGCAGCCGCTCCCTATCCCACCACTAAAAATTATGTGAATGACCCCACTACTATTATATTAAATTCTGCATAGTGATTTGTATAGTGACTTGCATAGTAACTTGCATAGTAATTTCAAAACCTATAAATAGAGGCTTCAGTTGTAATGAAATTCATAAGAAAATATAGAAAGAGAAAGAAAGTTTCAGTTCTCAAAAGTTTCTTTTATATTTCTCTTGCAATAGTAGTAGTTTTCTTTTTAGTTTTATAACACGTTATCAGCACGAAGTTTTACCGATACTGAAGTTAGTGGTCTTCTACTTCAAGTAAGTTTTTCAATATATTATTTGCAGTCCTTGAGATAAATATTAAAGGTAATATTGCTGAATATTACTTGATAAAATTTTATTTTTATTCTCATGATAATGTAAATATATTTCTTAAATTCACAGATTTATTTTTGTAATATAATGTCAAATATTGAAATTTATTACTATTGACATTTCTGAAAAATATTATTTATCCAGATCCTTGATGAGATCTATTTGGATATGATGATGAACTTGAAAGATACAATCATAGAAGAAAACCATGTGTTCCTGAAGGACCGTACTGTGTATCTCATGATAAAAAATCATCTTACTGTGTGAAATAAATTAAGAGAGTGATATAAGCACCAGAAGATGTAATCCTCTCAAAAGATCATTATGATTTATTGCACCTGAAGTTGTAAGATTTTAAGAGTAGTATTGAATATTCTGCACTCTTTAAAATTAGCTCAATATTAAAATTATGCAGTGAAAATGTCACTGATGATGATATATAAAAGAAGACATTATTTTTTCATACCTCAAATGTGTTCCTGCAATAGCAATATCGAGAGTGAAAGTTCAACAAATATTCTGAATTTTTGTTTTGTCTTCCAGTGATTGAGCTAAATAATGAATTTTTGTTACACCAGTTACGTCCTATTAATGATATCGAATTTACACAATTCTCAGAAGTGAACAGAGCATACTTTCAAAGGAATTAAGGGTGTAGACGTGGTACAAAAACCTTAGAAGTGTTGGTCCCAAAAGCGACAACACTAAAGATGATAAAAATATATCGTATCACCAGAAGTGATCAAACTCAGAGAAGGGTAAAGGCTCTCAGAATAATTCTTCATAAAAAGATGAAGATGTTTGTCATAAATGTAATATGACTAAACAGTAGTCACATACCTGTTGTACGGCCAAGCACTTGATTTATTTATACTAAGTTTTTATATATAAGCTTATTAGTATTTCATCATATTTTGAAATAATGAAATATCGGTGCCTGAAGCACGACAAGAATTTACTTGGGATAATAAAGTCCTGTTTAAATTTGATCCTCTTACAAATAAATGTGAACCAGAAGTTCAGAGGATTATTTATCTGCAAAGTGTTGCAAATCAATTACATGATGTATTTACTGACACTAAAGGTGTTGTAAAATCATATATTACTGCTGTTAATACTTAAGCAAAAATTGAAGTCCCTGAAGGACGAGTTGTTAAAACAGTAATAAATGAGTCTAAGATACACCTGAAGCGTTGAAGACCTATTAGTGCACAAGAAAAATAAAAATCGGTGCTCATGAAGAGACCGTATTTTCTGTATAAAATATAATCCTCCTGAAGAGAAAACTTCCTGAAAAGGTAACTCCTGAAGAGTGTAACTCCTGAAGAGTATAACTCCTGAAGAGAAAACTCCTGAAGAGTATAAACCTCCTGAAGAGGAACCTCCTGTAGAGGTGTTTCATGAAATGTTTTTCCCTGGAGAGGAACAATGAGATCTCAATACATTTCATGAGTACTGGAAAATTTATGGATAGAAATAAAACTGTTGTCGACAACATATATGATAACACTTGATATTACCAGAAGTAATAAAGAAAGTGAGCAAAAAATCGTCGGAAAATGTCGACGTAGAAATGATTGGCCAAAATAGAAAGCAGTTATTAAAACTGAATTAAACTTGCTAGTGAAGCGAGATGCATTTGGACCTGTTGTCCAAACACCAAAGGGTGTAATATTTGTCAAATATAAGTGAGTATTTATACGAAAACGTAATGAGAAAAATGAAATTGTGCGATACAAAGTACGCCTTGTTGCACAAGGTTTCCTGCAGAAACCCGGGATTGATTATGAAGAAACATACTCTCTCGTTATGGATGCAATCACATTTAGATTTTTGATTAGTCTGGTTGTTACAAAAGGATTGGAAATGCGGTTGATGGATGTGGTCACTGCATATTTATATGGATCCTTAGACCATGACATATATATGAAAATCCCTGAAAGATATAAGATGCCTGAAACATCTACAAGTACATCTAGAAATATGTACTCAATCAGACTACAAAAATCTTTATATGGGTTGAAGCAATCCGGACGTATGTGGTATAATCGCTTAAACGAATATCTATTGAAAGAAGGATTTGAGAATAATCTTATATGCCCATGTGTTTTTATTAAGAAATCAGAATCCGGATTTGTCATTATTGCGGTTTATGTTGATGATTTAAATATTGTGGGAACTCCTGAATAGATCTCAAAAACCACTATATATTTAAAGAATGAATTTGAAATGAAAGATCTTGGCAAAACAAAATTTTGTCTCGGCCTGCAGCTTAAGTACTTGCCAAATGGAATTTTTATTCATCAATCCATGTATACTAAGAAAGTCCTAAAGCATTTTTATATGGATAAATCTCATCTCCTGAGTACTCCAATGATTGTTCGAATACTTGATGTGAAGAAAGATCCATTTCGTCCTTATGATGACGATGAAGAAATTCTTGGTCCTGAAGTACCATATTTCAGTGCAATTGGAGCTTTGATGTATCTTACAAATTGCACTCGACCAGATATTACATTCTCAGTTAATCTGCTTGCAAGATATAGTTCTGCACCAACTCGAAGGCATTGGAATGGCATTAAACATGTCCTTCGTTACCTTCATGGTACGGTTGATATGAGATTATTTTATCAACGTGGTTCAAGTCCAGAATTGATTGGGTATGCAGATGCAGGTTATCTTTCAGACCCACACAGAGGTAGATCTCAAACTGGATATTTATTTACTTATGGAGATACTGCCATATCATGGAGATCTGTTAAGCAGACACTATCTGCTACTTCTTCAAATCACTCAGAAATAATTGCTATTCATGAAGCAAGTCGAGAATGTATTTGGTTGAGATCAGTTATTCAACATATCTAGAAAAAGTGTGGACTTCCTATGATCAATAATAGCCCAAGAATCTTATATGAAGATAATACTGCTTGTATCACTCAAATCAAAGGAGGATATATCAAAGGTGACAGAACTAAACATATTTCACCTAAATTTTTTTATACTCATGAACTTCAAGAGAAATGTGAAATTAATGTCAAGCAGATACGATCCAGTGATAATCTGACAGATTTATTCACAAAGGCGTTACCAACTTCCACATTCAAGAAGATTGCGCATAATATTGGAATGCGAAAACTCAAAAATCTTTTGTCATGCACTTTTCAGGGGGAGTAAATGTGCTGATTGTACTTTTTTTCCTTCGTTGAGGTTTTGTTCCACTGGATTTTCCTCTACAAGGTTTTAATGAGGCAATCTTAAAACATTTGTGGATACATAAGAAGACTGTACTCTTTTTCCTTCGCCATTGGTTTTTCTTCCCACGGGGTTTTTCCTTGACAAGGTTTTAACGAGGCAGATTCTTTATGGGTGGTCATTCAAGGGAGAGTGTTATGAATTAATTCTGCCGTAGGCAGCCGCCCCCTGTCCCACCACTAAAAATTATGTGAATGACCCCACCACTATTATATTAAATTCTGCATAGTGATTTGCATAGTAACTTGCATAGTAATTTCAAAGCCTATAAATAGGAGCTTCAGTTGTAATGAAATTCATAAAAAAATATAGAGAGAGAAAGAAAATTTCAGTTCTCAAGAGTTTCTTTTATATTTCTCTTGTAATAGTAGTAGTTTTCTTTTTAGTTTTATAACAGTGTTTAATTAATTGAATTTACTATTCCTAAAAAAATATATATAGGAACAGCTAATTATCTAGCCATTTAGTAAAAGAATGACTATTTTTTTATTTTGAAAAAAACAATGTACCTATTTTTATCAAGAACAAGTTGAGATCAATTGGTAAAGCTACCCGTACGTTTCCAAAGGGAAATGAATTAGCATTATACGTGCAATGATCAGTTATTGCCTATATTCTAAAATGAACATGCAAAAAGGAAATGAATTCCGATCCAATTTAGCAGAGTCGATCTTAATTACTCGCATGATTTTCAACACACACAGTGCCAAAGATGCTCACAATGTCTAATAGACCCGATCGAAATACATGGGATCAGCCTAATATTGAATGCAATTGGCTAGAGTCCGACTATACTAGAAAATCATGCTTACTAAGTTGGAACATCTACCTATAATTGAAGGAGCATCTAATTAATCACAATTTCTGATAAGCTGTCCACAAAACCAGCTCCACATTGCCTCTGCTTACCACAGCATTGCTCCCCTGACCGCTTGCAACACTCTCTGATCTCTGCAATCAGAGAAGCATCAATAACAATAGCTTTCTCCAGGCCAGCAGTGCTAGAGGCAGTATTAATAATGGTTGCACCCTGTGCTACACCACATGATCCGCCACAGCATTTCCTTTGCCGAGATTGAGGTTCACTGTTTTGGGGATAACAAACTTTACTAGTTTCTGCTATATCTCCAAAATTGTCATACTTGCAATTGGTTTCTGTACAGTTAGAGCAACCTTTGCCAGTTGATGCAACATTATTGCATGGTTCCAATTTTCTAGGCAATAGGCAAGTACACGCATCATTGTCCAATTCAACTGCATCAGAATGAATGACTTTCTTACAGCATTTGCATCTGTCATTGCATTTCTTTGCCTCAGGGATATGATAACCTCCATCATAAGTACCTTTCCCACCAACAGCAGTTGTGCTTTTTTCCTTCAGAGTTGAGGTCATAGTGAAGGTGCCATAGTTGGATCTTGCAAAGTCTTCACGAGATTTTGATGTCTCTTTCAACAGTAGCATGCTGTTCAAAATTACGATCAAGCATGTCCCAACATCAGTGAGAACTGCTGCCCAAATGAGCGGATAACCCGCAAACGCCAAAACTAGGATAGCACCTTTAGTACTGATGGATATAATGACATTCTCAATGAGTTTCCTAAGTGTTCTTCTTGCAAGTTGAATGGCGCTTGGTATCTTTCGGATGTCGTTTGACATGAGAATTACATGCCCTGTCTCCATTGCGAGTGCTGAACCTGAAATTCCCATTGAGATGCCAATATCAGCTGTAGCTAATGCAGGAGCATCATTCATGCCATCCCCAATCATGACTGTTGGACCTTCCTTCTTATAGTCCTCAATTATTTGTGCCTTGTCTGCAGGTAGAAGCTCTGAGTGGATAACATCAAGAGCATGGTTGAGCTGCATAGAAAGTTTATACATTGTATGAAAAAAATCTTTTCAAATCATTTGGAAACTCATGCTACAAAAAAATTGGAAGGTAAATTAAAGCAACAACATGGCTACATGGAAAGTTGTTGAGTGCAAAACGGTTATGAGTTTTGAATTTCGGAGAGCTTGAACGGATTGAGAACTGACCGAATTCATAAATGATTTCAGAAACCTTACATATTATCCATTGACAGGCCATGCTGAAGGCTATTTGGTACCAAGTGGTTAACCCAATTTTTATGTAATTGCACATCAATATTCCTTTTGTGCAGAAACATATAAAGAAGAACAATAACACCAAGACAAGATTAGGTTTGGTTAAATGGTAATGAATTTTCAACCTGATCTTGTGCAAGCATGGCTGCAGTATGACTATCGCCTGTAAGCATGACAGATTTAATCCCCAACGACGTCATCTCTTCAATTGCCTCCCTGGCCCCAGATCGACAACTATCAGAGAGGCTGAATATTCCAACTAGACTTGTCCCAGAGTATATATAACCATCTGTATTTCCTTTCATCTTATGAGATTCTACTGTAATGCAGAACAAGGAGAAAATCATCAGCAACAACTAAAGTTGCAGGAAATAAGTTTTGAACAAAGAAAGACAATTGATTGTACCTGTCCCATGCCCAGATCTTAAACCAATTCTCCGGTTTCCAATATAGATATCATGCCGGTCAATCTTCCCGAACACTCCTTCACCAGGAAAGTTTTGAAACGCTTCCACATTCTCAGGCTTTGGCTCAATGGAGTGTAATCGTGCATAATCAACAAGTGCAGCGGCCATTGGGTGACTTGATTTACTCTCAATGCTTGAAACCCTGTGCAGTTTTCATAACTGTTTTTACTTTTTCTTATTCAAAAACCACATATCGTTCTCTTTTTTTTTTTTTTTTACCAAAGAATAAAATTGTAATGAACAAGTTTTTACCAGTGGAGCAACGTGCTCAAGCTAACATCATCATTAACAGCCAGAAAATCCATCACTACAAACTCTCCCCTTGTTATTGTCCCAGTTTTATCAAAAGCTGCAATCTTAACACTTGCAAGAATTTCAAGATAATCTCCACCTTTGAATAGAACTCCATTTGTTGCAGCCTTTGAAAGTGCACAAAAAATTGCAACAGGTGTAGAGAGGATAAGTGCACATGGACAAGTACTTACAAGCACTACTATTGCCAAATGAAACCAGCTATTTTCGTTAGGAAGTCTGAGTGCAACTGGAATCACGGCAAGGGCACCTGATATTAGCATAACTACTGCAAAATTACATAAAACAATGTGTGAAAAATAAATATTAGTGAAGTATAGCATGTACATATACTTTTTTCTATGTACTTATTTCTCTGTATGTAAAGCAACAAACTGCAAAGGGAAATATCTTGAGGATCTTTTATCATGAGCTTTTGAGGTTGTGTAGCTTCAAACAACACTTGAACTTCTTCTCAATTTCTAGTGAAAAAATCTACGGCTTTCCAAGAAGATGACTGACTACTCTGTTTAATTATGAGGTCTATATGCTGTTTAATTCATGAAAATATTCTTTTTGTACTTTTAGAAAAATCATGTTTGTTTTCCCAAGTAAAGAAATTATATTAGACAATGACACACTGATGTTCTTCACCTTTCCTGCTGCATCCCACCAGAGAAATCATTCAAGTCTCAATTCAAAAGGGGGTGATAGCATTTTGCATAGATGACAGCGACTAACCAGGAATATAGTACTTTGCACAATTGTCTATGAATCTCTGAGTTTTAGACTTCTTGTTGTGGGCCTCTTCCACTAGCTTTGCCATTCTTGCCACAACAGAGTCTTTTGCTAAAGCTGTAGTTTTAAAATTAATATAACCTGAAAGAGAAAAAAACAAAAGAAAAGAAAAAGGTTCCAAACTATAAGCAGAAGGCATCCAATTTGTTCTTTTAACTAAAATATGAATAATGAAAGGTAGGATGATCAACCATTTACGTTGATGGTGCCAGCTAAAACAGGTGAATACAATTCTTTGGTGACAGGAAATGATTCTCCAGTCAGCATCTTTTCATCAACTTCACATTTCCCCTCCACAACAACTCCGTCAAGGGGAATAACATTGCCAGCTTTGACTGCAAGGACTGTGTCCAACTCAACAGCATTGACATCAACATCTTCTCCAGTTTCAGCTATTGTGGCTTTTTGAGGAGCCATGCTCATTAAAGATGACATTGCAGCCATAGCCTATGAGGTGCATTGTTGAAATTAAGGACATAAAATTGTTAAACCAATATAGAAATTGAGTGTAGCATGAATTTAGAACAATAAAAAATATTCACAAATGGGGAGTCCCAGAGGGATTGTTATCAGGGTATCGTAGGAACTTAAACTCCAGAGCTCATTTATATCATCAGTGTGATGTAAGAATTATGGGTTTCAAGAAGTCTATAAGTGATAAATAGATGCCTTGTTCAAAGTTTTAGCTTCTTCCTTAGTGGATATTTTTCCTCTTTGTTATGATAACCCTTCTTTTTGTCCTTAAATAGTAATATAGTACCCAAATGTTAAATCTATTTTACCCAAAAAATTTCAGTTGCAGCATTACTTCAAACTTTTTTGAAAAGCCAATCCCATAATAAATGGATGAAACCAACAGCTAAATTGGTATTCAAAATGTGTTGAGAGAGAGTATACTAAAGCCAGTAATATTAGGATTCAATTTACAATAAGGAATTAAATTTAAAATATAGTTGGCACTCCCATGTAGAAAGATCTAATGGAGCAGTTAAGACTTGAAGTGATGTGAAAGTCCATGATAGCACAAAGCAAATGCAGCAAATACTATATCTACTGCTTCCTTGTCAGGAGTTTATTATCCTATCAATACTAGGACATAGTTTGACGCATGCTCAAAAATGTTGATTGGCATCAATTGGTTTTTTTAATACCAGGCAGTGATGTGGTTTTATGCTTAAGTGACCACCAGAAAAACACAACAAAAGCAAGAAAGTGAGTTGGAGATTTACAGGTAATCCAACATAGACAATATTTTCTTCTTCTTGTTACAAGCTGACCGTGATCCTGTGTTAAGATGCTGTTACTATGGTACTTTTGTGCATAACTGCGTGATCGATGGGCAAAAAGAATTTTCAGATATGTACTTTTGGTATGTGCTTCTCAAGGTAGCTTGATTAGCTAACCTTTATTATACGTGAAACAAAGAACAGAGATAGGCCATTTAATTAGAAGGTCATGTCAATTAATTGTGTATGTGAGTGAAAAGAGAAAGAGAGAATTTGTAGCAGACCTTGTAACTTGCTCTTGACTCAAGCCACTGAGCAATGGAATACAGAAAGACAACAGTACCAGCTTCCCAATAATCTTGTAGAGCAAGCGTCCCAACCACTAGAAAGCATCAAACATGTAATGTAAGACATGTTACTATGTAGTTCTTTCTCACAATCTCTTTTTATTTGCTTCTTTCTTTCTTTGTTCTTGAATTTTCCCAGTCTTTGCACGGAATGCAGCACTAAGTATGATACTTAAAGCCAAATTATCTTAAGCTAAGGCTGCAGATTTGCATCTCTCATAATGATACCTATTCCACCTTAAAATATAACATTTCTAAATTCTAGACCACTGATTGGCTGTTTGTTTAAAGTTCATCCTAAAGGTTCATCTCCCAGAATATGATGAAGAATTGACATATTGGTCTAGGTAAACATTCACTTCCTCTCTCTCTTCTCTCTCCCCCCCCCCCCCCCCCCTTCTCTTGTTTTATTATATTTCAATGATTGGATTATACATTCTTACACAAAATGGCATAAGACAATCAAATGTAGTTCCTTAAACCATTACCTGCCACGAGAACAAGAATGTTGATGTTGAGAGTAAGGTTTCGGATGGATGCTATGCTTCTCAATACGAGGGTGGGGAGACCAACAATAACCGCAGCAAGAGCTAACCATTCCAATGGATGATAAATATACTTCAAAAAGGACAGTGCAAGTAATAAGCCACAAACCATTGTAGATGGGGCTGGCCATCTGTTCTGGAAATTGCTTTCTTCCTGTGGTCTAATAGTAGCTTCCAGCCTTGCTTTATTCAGTGCATCAACTGGCATTATCCGTACAAATAAATAAATAAATCTACACATATTAGGTACACACACGCTGTCATAGCATGGTAACAGCTAGAGCATCAGTAAGTGTTCATGGAATTAGAGAAATTCTGGGAGAACAGAGCGAAGAGAGAGTACAGTGGTACTCTTTGTTAAGCTATGGTGTATCTTTATGAACAAATAAACAAATTATCATCAGTATTATATATTTAAACTTTCTAAGTTGTTTTTTTTAAAAAGATTTGAACTTTCTAAGTTGTTTTTTTTTTTAATAAGACTTAAACTTTCTAAGTTGTTATCAACAAGAGAAGTCGTATTAGCTAATCCAAAGCAAAACTAACATGCTTGGGCTTTCCTTTCAAGAAAAAGAAAATGGTTGGGCTGTGTTTTCATTGTTCATCAGATACATGCCGGTGGAAATAGATTGAATACGTTTGGACTGGAACTTCCAATCATTTTTTATGTTATCGATTAACAGGGAAAAGAGCAATGCACGTACCGACTTGAATCTCAGATATGAAAACAGTGTCATGGACAACAATCAAAGTTTTTGTCGGTAGGATCACTGAAATTTCTTTGACCCCATTGAGCGATTTCAGAATCCTCTCAACCAAAGTTACCTCTGATGCACAGCAAAGACCCAACACCTCAAAGTAGCTTTTCTTCAAGTTTTCAGCCATATTTTCTATCTGTTACTTCCAGAGAAAGAAGAAGAGGAGGAGGAGGAGAATATATTAGTTTGGTACTGATCTAACAAATTGAACCAAAAAGGAAAAAGAAATAAAAGATAGACAGAGTGAGGTTGAAAAATAAGTATTCGACGAAAGAGTTCTCAAACATGCGGAAGGGAAAGAACAGAGACAAAAGAAGAACCTTTTGAAGCGGAAGAAGACGAGCTGCCGGAGTTTTTGGAGTTTGGCTTTGTTCATCTGTGTTGAGTTTGACTTTGGGCTTCCATCTTTTTAAATACTATCGAGGATAGCTTGAAGACGCAACGTTCATTGTTTTTAGCGGTGCAGTGTTTATTTAAAGAAATGATTTTTTTTTTTTTAATCATTCAGGAAGAGGGGGGCATTTTAGTCATTTCTGTGTTATTGTTTTTGAACTTTATTAATGAAAAAGAGGACATTTTGATCATTCAACATTAATAATGTGTTTTGGACTGATTCCAAACCAGAACGGCTCCCAATAATTTTTCTTTCTTTTTTTTTTAATTTTTTTTAATTTTTTTTAACTTTTTTGAAAACGTAATATCTTCGTTGCATCAAACTTTAGTAAACCATATCGAAAAAAACCAAAAAAAAAAAAAAAACGCTTCAGTATGCCATGCTGCTATTTCATCATTAAAGACTATAGATAATTATATTACTATAGCCTACAGCCAGTGAAATCAGGAATTTATTTTAGGAGAAGTTAAATAAAATTTAAATAAAATATATAAAATATTTTTATTCTAATTTTATATAATTTTTTATACAATATAGAACCTGACAATACAATCTATAATAAAAATAAAATAAGTTCAATATAACGTATATATTAAAAAAATATATAATATATTATAAACTTGTTATCATAATAAAAATATATTAAAAATACGTTAAAAATCATCTAACTTTATTTTATTTTATTTTATTTTTATTCTTATTTTTATCTATAATAAAAATATACAATTCTCATATTATATCATTTTATTTTATATGAGATATATTTTATTCTAAATTAGATTAAGTTTCGTAGAAAGAGGGTTAAGATATTTCTTAAAGAGGAGACCAACACAAGATAAGATTAATATTATTATACTAAATTATAAAAAACTAACATATATATTTTTTTTAATTTTTGTTAAGGGTGGTGGGACCAGGGGAAGGGGGCCATGGCCCCCTTGCCCTAACATGGCTCTGCAGCTACCTACAGTCATTACGCTATCTTCGCCAACTACCAATACATTAGACTAAGAATCTAGTTTATGTCTTTCAGTCCTAAATTGATCTACTATACATGGATTGATGAGATCAATCTCAATTATCTCACAACTCTCATGAAGTGCTTGTTGTGCTAGCTTATGAGCCACTTGGTTGGCATCCCTCTTCACATGATAAATTTTCCATCTTATGTCTATCAAAGAGTACAAACATCTTCATAAAGCATCCGAGCATACCCTTTTGTTGGCTTTGTTGTTTAACTACTTTGACCACTTGAATTAAATCATCTTCGAATAGTACTACCTTATTCAAATAAAGCTCTTTGCATAACTTTATAGTAGATCTTAAACCTCTAGCTTCTGCTATAGTGGATTGTAAATAGAATTATATGGTTGCATAATAGAAATCAATAACTCTGCCTCACAGTCCCTAGCTTCCACCCCAACTCTAACTATGTTGCTTGTTTCTCTTACTGCCATATCCCAATTAATTTTGATCTAATTTATTTGAAGAGATTCCCAATGACTAGAATCTAGTTGATGGTCATATAGTCTTGAGTTGTGCTGCTTATTATACATATGTTTGAAGTACTAATATGCTTGAGTCGCATTATTCATTAGAATTGAAGGGGATAGAAAAGAATCTTCAAACACCATTTTGTTCCTTCTTGTCCACAAAAATTTGGTTATTTGTGAAAACAAACATATTTCTGTTGGCCTTATCCTCTGAAGCATTTACATGAAAATTTATCTAAACTCATCTTTTGTGATCACAACTTTCTAAAATTTTCTGTTACCTAACATCCATGCATCATGTGCAAATAGACAGCTCCTAAGTATATGACCTGGAGTTTCTTGCATTTGTTGACATGTTGGACATAAAGGGCCAATTACAATTTTTCTTTTGCATAAATTGTTTTTAGTAGGTAAAGCATCATGACAAGCTCACCAAATAAACACTTTCTCAATATTTGTTATTTCCATTTGTCATATTTTTTTTTCCAAAGGTCTTTATGCTCTACCCCTATTGAAGTGTGCCCTTTTTTCTGATCTTGTCTTCACTTGCATAGATGATAGACACTTTTTACTGAAAAGCACCCATTATTTGTATGCTTACTTGCAAATCTATCTCTTGTTCTTGTCTGAGCTACATGTATCTTTAGAATCTGACTCACCTCTTCTTTCCAGAAAGTTTCATTTAGAAATTGAACATCCCACCATCTAGTATTAGGATCAATTAACTCATCTACCTTGGTATTTGCTGGCAAATTATTCACAAGGAATTGTATGGTGTTAGATTCATTGTTTTGAATCTACATGTCCTGCCATATTTTGACCTCTAACCCATTGCCAACTCTCCATATCATTCCATCCTGAACAATGTTGATAGCTAAATTGATACTTTTCCAAGTATAAGATGGTGTGAGACCAATTTTTGCATTCAAAATTGAGTTGTGTGGGAAGTATACATGTGACATCCCAGATTTTTTGTGAGGAACTTTATCCATATTTGGAATGGATGATTATATTATTTATTTCTTTTAATGTATTAGGAGCTTTAGGTAAAGAGAGAGAGGGAGAGAGTGTGAGAGAGAGAGAGAGAGAGAGAGAGAAAGCCTTTTAGGAAAGTTTTTAAGTTGTTAAATTTGAAATTTATTAGTACAAGCTCTTTTATTTTGATTGAGGTGAAGTGAGATTAGGCCCAAGAGAAGAGAGAAAGCCCATGAGATTAAAATCCTTTCTTGAAGACCCAATTAAGAAATGACATATTAGGAAATTCTGGAAGAAGACAAGTTTGATACTTGTCAATTTTTGATAAATCAAGGAGAGAAGATGGGAGAAGGCCCAAAAGGCCCAAGAAAAAAAGTCCAAGGAAGGCCGACAATGGTGCTAGGCCCCACTAGTTTTTCGAAATCCCTTTTGGACAAGTATCAAACTAAGACATAAGATATTTTGCTTTTTCAAAAAGCATCTTGCATGGAAAATATGGAAAGAGAGAATATGAAAGAATTTTGTGGGAAAAGAGATAATGGTAGGCGTGTAGGAAGAGGAAGGATAGGAAAGTGGAACAATTAACTTGGAAATGACAAACCACCCACACACTCCACATGCCAAATGACAAGCTAAAAGGCTAGGGTTCAAGTAAGTTACCAAATGGCATTTATGAGGATTTTGGACTCAAGCATGGATTGAGGGGCAAAATAGGAAGATGGGAGTTGAGAGTTTCAATTTTGGAAAGAGAGGGAGCCAAAAATCTTGTGTCTTATTCTCTTCTCAAGGCAATTTCATCATTTGGAAAAAATTAGAAAACTTCATTATGTGTCACGCATGCACTGGAAGTTTTTCCCTACCACTTTTGACTCTTTATTTTCCTAGAGAATAAGGCCAAGAGCATTCCTCTTTGTGCTCTCTTTTTCCTTTATTTTCTCACTAGCCAAATATCCATTTTTACTTAGATCTTGATTTTTTTTCAATGTTAATCTTTTATGAGCACCATCTACACGAGGTAAGTATCATTTATTTTTGTTTTTGAATCACCATGCATAAGTTTGAGAGAGTTTCTTTTCTCTATCTTTCGGCCCCATTGATTTTTCACACAAACACACATTTTTACGTAAAAACTAGGATTCTTGTTTTCTCTAAAATAGAACCCTAGGCTAGGATTTTATCTCTTGGAGAGATTCGGCCCTAGGATTTTTGAAGAAAAATTATGATTTTTTTGAAAGCCAAACACCCACTCGTTTTCTCTAAGTTTCAGATCTAGGGTTTTTCTTAAATTAAATCTTGATTTTTTTCTTGATTTATTTTCATATTTCTTTTTCTAATATTTCTTGAAAACTTGTAAGTATATTCTTAATCTATCTTGGATATTATTTGTATATATTGTGTGAACTTATTTGCTACTTTGTTTGTTCATTGTCTGCTTGCTTGATTGTTATATTTTCTTAAGAATATGTTAACATTTGACCTTATGGTTTAATTTAAGGTGAGTTGGATGGATCAATGATGGTTATTGATGAAATATTGGAGAGGTAAGACTTGTTGATTTTCGGCCTAAGTGGTTGGATTAAATTGGAATAATTACTTAATGAAAAATGAGAGTTTTAGGATTTATAGGTTTCGGCCATGAGCTTATTTTGAGTTAAAATTTATGTATTCAACTTGTGAATTTAAGTATGATCTTTCTATTGAATTTCTTGGGGTAACTATATATTTAATTCATCATCTATCCTAGTATATGTTTCGAGTATGTGCATACTTTGAGGTTTTGGAATAAAATGAGATGATTTGATAAAAGAAAAAAAAGTTGAACCATATTAGGGTTTCAGCTAAAGCCTTATAAATAGCCTAATGATGTGTTCGATTGATTGAACTGGATGCATGAATTGGTAAGAAGGAAGGTGAAGAGAAATTGATCAATTGAAATGCATATGTTTTTTGGCTATGACCTTTTTAGGATTTTGGTTGAGTTGTTTGTTATTTTTTCGAGTTTGAATGAGTATGTTTTCATGAAATGAAATATGTTTACATTTTCTAGTATTTTCAAGTTATGATTGGAAAATGTATGTTTCACTTTCTTATGGTTACATGCTTTACATAAGTCAAAGGTTGCATGCAAACTCATGTCACATGATTTCATGTCTTTGGGTCAAGTTTTGAAATAGAAAAAAGTCAAAATTTTTTATAAGAATCTCAAAGGCTAGGATGGAAAAATGCCTTAGTGGATCTCTTTGTTCACTCAAGAGTGTGTAAAGTCGAGTAAAACTCTTGAGTTAACGAAATACAGTCGACGGACCTCGAGTGACTCATATGAAAGAATACTAGAGCGAAATCACACCTAAAATTAGTGGGTGCTAAAAATAGTGAAGCGAATAAGCGAACTGCCGTATAAGTATATAAATATAACATAGTCAACTTAACTAAAAGAGTCGTAGAGTGATGCAGTAACTAGCGGGGAACACACGGTGCATTGGGGAGCCGTGAGATGTCCACACATGTTATAATGAAAATCATGATAAGAATAAAGTTATGAGCCTATGAATGATATGAATGACAAGAAAAGATATGAAATGTTATGAAGATGTGTTAAAGAAAGTTAAAAGAAGAAATAAGGTCTTTTACATGAAAGTACATGATACATAAATAAATTTTAAGTCTCATTACTCATGTTCATGCATTTGTTTTGTGTTTGCCTTATATGCCTATGATACTAGAACTATGTTGTTTGTGTACTTACTGAGATTTCTTAAAATCTCATTTTGATAGTTTCTAATACCATTCATTTCATGGAATAGTAGAAGTTGTTGTAAGTTTAGATAGGAAAGCGCAAGAGACCGCATTTCATGAGGACTCGGGAGACCCTAAAGAGCCCTGAAAGTTTTTTGGAGTAATCCTTGTATGATGGGTTGCAGGATTTGTAAGGTGGAATGAGCCCTCACTGCTAGAGGTTTCGCGATCTCAGGGTTGTTGCATGGTCTTGCACTCAGATGGATCTTTGGCCCTCGATGATGTCTATACCTCATTGGAAGGGCCATATCGTCAGCAAGCCCAACATTTGAGTCTGGCCCATTTGCTTCTAGGTGATATGGTAAAAAATGTGAAGATTCAACCCCATTTTGAGGAATGAGGATTCGGTTTAGTTTGAATCTCATACAATATGTTTGAAGTATTTAAGGTTTTGGAATTCTAGTGATTTTGGGATTAAGGATTTATAACTCTTATCTTTTTGTGATGCAACTGCTTGATAAAGCTTTTGGCATATTTGCACTAGTAATACCATGTGAAATTTGGCATTATCTTATCATTTTGCTTAAGATGTTTAAAAAAGACTTTCGCTACAATATTTATTGCATACTGTTAGTAAAGTAGGTACATTGCATTTTATATTATCATGAACAAGAGATATGTAGTCTTGTGTTACGTATTTTTGACACTTCAGTCAACGTTAAGTCCCAAACGTAGGCTAAGGGCGTCAACAATATAGCTTTAAGATTTCTAGCAGCTAAGGTTGGTTATAATTCTCCACACTTGTTTGGACTGTAGAGTTGAACTGAAAGTTTGTAAGTCACTAAAACCAAGCCTTCTAACAGCTTTGCTTTTACTCATGCACTCCCAACTTTTCTAGTGAGTCTTAGAAGCCTTATCTTAAAAACCTCACAAAAAATTAGCATAAGTGAGTTCAGCTTATTGCATAATCGAAGGAACCCACTCATGCTATAGGTGGAAATGGTTTGTGCAACAACCTTGATCAAGATATCTTTACCAACTTGTGAAAGAAACTTTACCTTCCAAATTCTCAACTTTTTTGCTCACTTTCTCTACAATTCCTTGAAAAGCCATATATTTTAATCCTCCTATAACAGAGGGCAAGCCTAAATATTCCTCTATGTTTGATGATGCTCTTAAACCAGCAACTTGCGTTATATACTATTTTGTTCTTGTCTTGTCTTGTTTTGTTGCTGATGTATAGTAAGGTCTTTTTCTCTATTAAGTCTTTGTTCAGAGGCTTGTTTATAGCATTGTAAAATCTTATTCAAATTAACCCATTCTTCCATGTTTGCTCGATAGAATAACAAACTGTTATCAACAAAGAATAAATGAGTCATCTTCATTTGCCCTCTTGCAACTGGAACCTTGAAGTGTTGCATTTCTATTTTGCAAACCTTAATTTTCTATTAGCACCTCAAAACATATAATGAATAAAAAGGGGAACAAAGGCAGCCTTGTCTAAGTCTTCTAGTAGGTTTATAACTTTCTTGAGAGACTTCATTAAGTAAAACTGAAAAAGATGAAGAAGTAATACACCTCATAATGAGTTCAATCCATCTAGCATCAAACCCCATTTTTAGTATAACTTTTGTCAAAAAGTTTTACTCAATTATATCATATGCTTTGCTCATATCCAATTTTAATGCCATATAACCTTTTTGGCATTTCATATTGGTTCTCATAGTATGCAAAATATCATAGGCAGCCAATATGTTATCAAATATTAGTCTTTCAAGAACAAATGCACACTAATTTTGAGAGATTATAGATGGGAAGATCTGTTTGAGCTTATTTGCCAATAATTTAGTGATGATCTTGTAGAAAATATTATATAGACTAATTGGTCTATAATCAATAATTTCTTCTGGGATGTTACATTTAGAAATCAACATTAAATACATGAATTAATATCCTCAATGTCCTGGTCAGAATTTAAAACAGCAAGGATGGCCTCACATACCTCATCTCACCACATACCAATATTTTTGGTAGAAGCAAACTCTATACCCATCTGGACTAGGTGCTTTATGTAATTCCATTTGAATACAGCTTATGTGATCCCATTTGAAATATAGCCTCCTCAACTTCTTCTTTCGTGAAAGGTGCCAATAGAACTTCATTCATTTTTCGTGTAACCTTTCTTTTAATAGTCCTTAGACAGTCATCCATATGTCTAGGATTAGGGGTTGCAAATAACCCCTTAATGTATTCTATTAATGCATCTCCAATCTGCTTGGGCTTTAAGAGAAACCCTCCATTTCCATAATTTATCTTTGATATGTTATTCATCTATTTTTTATAGGTTGCACACATAAGATAAAACCTTGTATATCTATCCCCTTTCTAAAGTCGGTTTTCTTTTGCCCTTTGCTTCCATTTCACATGTTCTCTTTTCAGTTGATCATCTATTTCTTTTTCTAACTCTCTTAGTTGTTGTAGAGAATCAACTTTAACTATTTGTTGTAGTTCTTGCAGTGAATCTCTTTTCTTTTTTATACTGGCTCAAGAGTTTCTCTCTTTTGTGTGACTCTACTGGTTCAACACCTGCAAACAACCCTCAAGTTTGATGGTAGTCTATGCTAAACTTTCATTGTTACTTCCATACCCTTGCCAATCATTTGTGATAACCTCTTCACAGTCTGTAAAGAGGGACCAACTATCTTCATATCTATTGATTTGATTTGTTCTTCCATTTCAATCTTTTTGTTGCCCTACATTCACCAAAATAGGGCTGTGATATGAAGTAGATGATTCCAAAACTTGTACTTCACTCCCGCCAAAAACTTTATACCACTCAAAATTTGTTGTGGCTCTATCAAACCTTTTTTTGGTGAAGGAATGATCATGTTTATAATCGGACTAAGTATAATTACCTCGAGTAAATCCCAGGTCCTTCATTTGGCAGTCCTTTAAAAAAATTTTGAATGCATCCATTTGCCTTTTATCCCTTGTAGCCCTTCTAAACTTCTCATTGTGGTGTAGAATTTCGTTAAAGTCTACTATACATAACCATCTTTCAAGTTTGATAAAGTTAAGGTGCCTCAAAATACCCCACCATTGTTGCCTTTTTTCTATTTCAGGATTGCCATAAAAACATTTAAGCATCCATTTTGAATTAGCTTGAACCACCGATGTGTTTATATGTATTTAAGAGTAAGTGTTTATTCTGAGTTGAACTTTATCTTTGCATAGCAAAACTAAACCATCACCTTTTCCCATACCTTCTATTGAAAAAAAAAACAGTCAAACCCAACTTTGTTTTTATATCTTCTATGTTCTTCTTATGCATTTTTGTTTCCCATGAGAAACAAAATGTTGGGCTTGTGAACCTTAACCAAAAGGCTAATGTCTCTAACTGTTTAAGGATTGTGAAACTCTTGGTAGTTCCAACTTAGGAGCCTCATTTCTCCCAACAGGGTTGATTAATAGCCTTCACCAATATATCAAAATCAGATTCTAAAACCTATTTCTTAACCCTTGCATTTGGCTTAAATTCATTGCAGCCATAGTATTTTCTTCTTCATTCTTCCTCTTCCTTGTAGCATAATGATCAGGCTGCACCAGTTCACTATTGGTAGTTTCCTAGCCCTTCTCTTCCATTTGTTAGCACATAACTCAGGCAGATTTTGTGGTGCACATGTGTTATCTTGGACTTGCATATCATCTATCTTGTCAGGATGACTTGTCATTATGGTTAGATTGGATTGCATAGCTTACTTTCGTTGTAGAACTTTTGAATTGTCCATAACCCTTTATTCACCATAACTTGAACTTGAAGAAGAATTAGCTACCCTCAACCATTATCCATATTGTTGCATACTATAATCCTTCGTACTTTCATGCTTTTTATATTTTCCCTCATAGTCTTGCATTCCATGTTTAATAGCCCAACATTTAAAACAAAATCTGGGGAGTCTTTCATATTTGATATTAACAAAACTCTTATGGTCAAGTAGTTCCATAATTTTCCCTCTTATCAAAGGCCTTATTAAATCTAATTCAATCTGCATCCCAATCCATTCCCCCAGCAATTTCCATCATGGTCAGCCTCTACCTCAATAACTTTATAAATAGTGGAACCAATTCTAGTTTCAATATCTTTGTTCATGCATCCTAAAGATAAATTGTGCAGCTGAACCCACAAATTGGTATAATTAAAATTCAATTTAGTTGATGGAGTAACACCATCGATTTTAGGCATACCAAGTCAATATCAAACAACCAAGGCCATCCATCCCAAATCCTTTGTAAATCTACTTCAATTGGGAACTCAAACACATAACGATTTTCTCCTACTTCAATAATCCTTGTTCCAGGACATGCTTTCCAAACCTTTAACATAGTGTTCTTAAAAGCATCCTTATTTATTTTTTTATCAGAAATAACTTTTCCCACTAGATACAATTTCCCTCTCTCTAGATTGTTTTTATGTCTTTGCCAGTGATTACAATCATACATTTCCTCATCTACTAGAGAGAACTTGTTCCACAATTCTGAAAGTTGTTCATCCAAGACCAGTACAGAGAGCTTGTACTAAGTTAATGTTAGAAATTGTAGTAACTCACGATGTTTCACAGCTAGTATTGAGTAAAGCTTGAACTTGTGACTAAATTTTGCTTGAAATCTTGCCCTAGGCAAAGGTCCCTTCCATCGATAGTAAAGGACTCAACTCGCTCGAAAGCTCTCGAGGCGAGAGAGAACTTTTTCTTAACTTTAATTTTTTGATTTAGTGATAAGAAAGTATTGTGTAATAATATTGTGAATTTTTCAAATTTAAAAAAAATATTTAAAGATGTTAAAAAAATTATAAAAAAAAGCCTAAAAATAATTAAATTACATTAATAGGAAGGGTAAGCAAATCCCCCAACAGGATCTCCAGCATTACCCTTATTAAAATCTATCATGATGTTGGACATGCAGTTTAATCCATGATAGAATAACTTGCAAAAAGATATTCTAACTTTCTAAATCAAGTTTGGTCATTGTTTTGTTTTGAATAACTTTGTAACTTTCATGCTATTTGTTATTTTTTTAGGTCTTGTTTGGATTAAGAAATTATCTCAATTCATTTAATCTCATTTTATTTTATCATTATAGTCTGACCTCTTTTGAATCATAAGATGAGATGAGATAAGATAAAATGGGTTTATTCTAGGGCTGTAATCGAGCTTAGCCAAGTCAGTCTTTGGCTTGTCGAGCTTGGCTCAACTCAAAATACTCGAGGTTGAGCTCGAGTCAGAACTCAAGATTTTTATTTATTCTTTATTCAAGTTTGACTCGGTAAGCTAGACATTCAACTCGAGCTCAAACTCGAGCTCGTTTTACGAATGAACTCAAGTCGAGCTCGGATTATTTTTTTCAATTTTTTTTATAAAATTTAAAATTTAATTAATTAAAATCTAATAAAAAAAACTAATAATTAATATCTACTTTGTTAAAATTTATTCATAATAATAATATATTATATGTTTACATATATTATTAATAAATACACATAATATGATAACATATATCTATTTCATATATGATTTCCACGTACTAATATATGAAATTATTAAATTTTATAAACTAATTATTGTACAAATTATAAAATATAGCTATGAATTTATATTCAATATATATACATAAGTAATTAGATTACATATTTAATTATAAAAGTGATATGCTTATATTATTAGCAATACAGACATATATATATGTGTGTGTGTGTGTGTGTATGTATGCATATATTTATCAATATATTAATGAACATTAATCGAGTCGAGCTAACGAGTCGACTCAAACATAAACGAACGGGCCTTAACGAACCTTAGCCGAGTCGAATTGAGTTTTGTCAGATATATGTCATTTACTAGTTGAGCGGGTATCTGCTTTCACAAGTAAACTTTTTTTTTCATGAGTCAAGTTTGATTTGAGTTTAACCAAATGAGTATCGAGCGAGCTGTCAAATAGATTGATTCATTTCTATTCGTAGTTTTAGATAAAAGTTGAAAGTTGAATAAAATATTGTTAGAATATAATTTTTTTAATATTATTATTGTTTTGGTATTGAAAAAAAATTGAATTATAATTTTAAAAAGTTGAGTTATTTATTGGATTTTATATTGAAATTTGAGAAAATTATAATTATGAGATAAGATAAAATAAGATGATCTCATCTCACTCTTAAATCGAAACTATAAATAATTTTTTCAAATTCCTACACAATATAATTAATAATTCTATTTTTTCAAATGTCAATTCAACTTTTCAAATCTCAAAATAATAATATTAAAAATAATATTTTATTTAATTTTTAACTTAAATTTAAAATCATCTCATTTCACCTCACTATGTAGTCAGAATAGGAACAATGGATCGGTAGGCTTACGAGAAGTGCTTGGTGGCTGTGAGCTGGGGGGATTGAAAGATCAAAGGATTAGCTTCCAGGAAAACAGGGCAAAAATGGAAGAAACTAAACAGAAAACAAATAATTACATGATTGGATAATAAGCCAAATATCACCTCAGGAATAAAAGGGTCAATCAAAAGAGGGTCAAATTCTCAAATTCATAGGGTCCAAAAAGCGATTCGATTCAGCCGATTCAACCAACAAGAAATCCAACTTATTTTAGCAAACGTTTTGAATCGTTAATTGACGTTTCAATTGACTGATTTAAACTGATTTGAGATCAATTTAACTCGATTTTGACTAATTCAATTATTTATTTATTTTTTATAATAAAATTATTTTTAATTTTAATTTGTCTAGCAACTGACTTTTTTTTTAATTTCTTAAATATAAATATGATAGAATTAAATATATATTAGTTTATGATTATTATATTCAATAAGAGTCGTAGAAAAATTGAAAGATAACACTTGTAATTTTTTATTTTTTAGTTGAGCAAAAAATTAACAAGATGAATGGTTATTTTAAATAAAACTTATAGTTGTACATAAAATAGTACATCTGTCTTGTGTTTATAAGTTGATGGTCTTTATCTTTATCATATATGAGACAAAAATATCAACAATTGAAGTTGAATACGTAAATTACATATTTATTGAAACTATTTAGGTTTATATTATATTTTTATTGAAACCAATGAATGAATTTATATCTTATACTCTTTTATGCATGATATATAATGCTTAAAATGTATCAAATAAGATATTCAGTCATTGTTTATCAACATTAAAATATCTTTTTTGAAATTGTCATGTTTGCCAATTTGTTGAATCACCCAGTTGATTGAATCATCATTACTCAATTTTTTTATTTTTTGAGCCTTGAATTCAAAAGAGAAGGTGAGTAAGAGAAAGTCAAAATTCAAATTGAAAGCAGGACAAAAAGAAGAGAAAGCCGATAGAAGTCGAAGCTTCTCCTTTCCTCAAAGCTGAACAAAAATTCAAAAACTCAATTTTGAATTCGACTTTGATAAAATCGAGTTCAGGTCGGATTGGTTTTTAGTTTTTCAATTAAACTCAGAAGTGTCATCATACCAACTCTAACTTCACTTTGATAATGTAAATATATTATCAAAAATTCTATATACCATAATACCATCTCACTTTCTGTAATATTCTGTATCTAGATGGGCTGGAGAATTACTACCTGTCTATTATAAAATTGTCCACTCAAACTTATGGTTCTTCCTGATGAGGGCAGTGAGAGGAATTGCTATCCTGAAAAAACCATCAATAAATTGATGATAATATCCTACCAATCTCAAGAAACTTCTAACCTTATAAACATTTTTCAATGCCAACCAATTAACTACCACTATCACTTTCCCCGTCTCCACTAAAATGCCATCTTTTGAAATTTCATACCCCAAAAATGCAATTGAATCTAGCCAGAATTCACACAACTTCTTCAATTTAGCAAACAATTTTTTATCTCTAAGTGTCCCAAGTACTAGTCTCAAATGTTATTCGTGCTCAATATTTTTTTTTTAGTATATTAGGATGCCATAAAAAAAAAACAACCACAAATTTATTCAAGAATTCGTAGAACACTCGATTCATTACATCCATGAATACTGTTGGGGCATTAGTTAGGACAAAAGGCATGATCAAAAACTCATAGTAGTTGTACCTAGTCCTAAAAGCTATCTTGGGTACATCTCCTATCCTGATCTTCAGTTGATGATAGCCCGATCGAAAATTAATTTGAGAAAACCTATGCACCCTAAAGTTGATAAAAAAAGGTCTTTTATGAGAGTTAGTATATATTTATTATTATTAGTACTCGATTGGGTTCTTTATAGTCGATGCACATACTTATCGTTCCATCTTTCTTTTTCACAAATAAAATCGGAGCCCCCATGGTGACACATTGGGCTGGATAAAACCTTTATTTAATAAATCTTATAATTGCTCTTTGAGTTCTGCGAGTTCTAATGGTGTCATTCGATAAGGAGCCTTAGATAAATGTGTAGTGTCTAGAACTAGGTCAATAGCAAACTCCATTTCTCGTTCGGGTGGTAGTCTGGACAAGTCTTCAGGAAACACTTCTGGGTACTCTCTCACAACAGGGATCTTCTCTAATCTCAAATCTTTTTTGGGTGCATCCACTACATAGGTCAAAAATCCTTGACAACCATTTCGTAATAATTTCCCAATCTGAATTACTAATATAACTAATGGAAGCTATTGTACTTTTGAATCTACAAAGTGAAATTCATTTCCCTTAGGAGGCTTGGAAATTACCTCATTTTTAAAACAATCAATACTAACATGTTATAAAGCCAGATAGTCCATACTCAATATTACATCAAATCCAACCATGTCAAATATTATTAGATTAGCTGGCAGAAACCTTCCTTTAATAGATAAAAGACTTCTACAGAGATTTTTTTCACATATTACTGAACTACCCGTCGGAGTCGAGACTACTAACTTGTAGTTCAACCTTTCACCTTCCCAAGTGGAGAACTTGGCATAATTCATAGAAATAAAAGAATGTGTTACTCCAGAATCAAATAATGCAGTAACATCTTTAGAAAACAAGGGAAAAATGCATGTGATCATGTTAGAATACTCCATTGATTTAAATGTGAGAGCTTGCATTAGACACAATGTTAATTCCTAAAAGAAATGAAAGATAGTACCTGTGATCAAGCCATCCTTGTCTTTAGCCTCTCCAGGTGTCAATGCAAAGACTCAAACAAGTGTAGTAGGACGTTAATTATTACCTCGCGGTGTCTTTCCAGCCTTAGGTGGTGATGGTGGTAGAGCGATTTTTTGTTGTTGTGCAATTGTAATCGACAGTCCCTGAGATAGTGGCTCGACTTGCCACAATGGAAATATAGACTTGCCACTTTCATGCACTCACCAAAATGTACTCAGTTGCATATTCTACAAAGATATGCTTGTTGGTAACCCTAAATTGGCTTCTTTCACAAACTATTATCTTTGTTCCTCTTTTTCATCTTCCTCTGATCATGCAGTGCATCGCATCCTTGAACGCTTCTTTCAAATATTATAGTCTTATTCACCAACTTTGTAAATTTCCGATTTAAAACCCACCACTCACTGATAAATCTTTTCATTCAGCCCCTGGTCGAACTTACAACACTTCTTTTTCTCATTAGGGATCAAGTTTGTAGTAAAACGTGCCAATTTGATAAATCTGACTACTAACATAGCTCCCTGCACCAAAGTGGCGAATTCCATAAACTTGTCTTCTATAACTGAGCTTGGGAAGAAGCACTCTAGAAAAATCTGCTTGAAATGCAACCAATTGATTATTTCTATCCCTACAGATTCTCTGATGGTTCTTTTAGAAATCCATCATCTTTTTTGCCTCTTCGATCAACTTGAATGTTGCATATGTAGCCTTCTGCTCATCTATGCATTGTTAAGACCCGTAGTATCTCCTCAATATCCCGAACCCAATCTTCTGCCAGTGTAGGGTCGCCTCTCCCATCAAATGAGGGGGGTGTATTCAGTTGAGAAATGTTCCATAACACAATGTCTTTCATTGTTGTTGCGATGACGACCTGAAAGACTCTGCACGAGATCATCTATTACCTAACGCTCTGTTGCTTGAAGTACTTCAGAAGTACTCGGGTTTGCTTCCCTTTCATTATCAATTGCATTCAAATTTGACATAGTTCATTCCCGACGATGAGGTGGCATCCTGAAAAGTTGGACTTTTAAAGATCGTTTCAAGAATGGAGTTGACATAAGTATATCAAAATAATAGTATACGCAAGATTATAAATCTCTAAAGTCTTTAAAGGTGGCATCCTGCAAAACGAGCACATACACATATATATAATACTTCAAAATTATAAAGGTACCTATATAAAAAAAAATGTACATGTAATAGTAGTAGTGACACATTTCTAAAATCTAAACCTTCAATCTTATCAAATTTTTATATAAAGTCTATAGAATCAAAATAAACCTCAATCAACATGAAATCAGTTTATAAACCTATATAACTCTACACCTCAAAATCGTTCCAAAATTTACAAATTCTAAAACCTCAAATATCAACAATACTATTTTTTATAGGCCCCTCCATTATAACATCAAATCTGAAAATGATTTCTTAAAATCTGCCCGTGTTCCAAAATCTCACATAGGATAGGCTACAAAACCTCAAACCTGACTCTCATACCAATTATAATGCCCCATATCCGGATGAGTCAAATTACTACCTATTTATTATAAACCTGTCTCTAAACATAATTAACATCTTCAAAAATTCTTTAAAAATAATAGACAACTACATATTTCTAAATCTATATATAAATATCTCCACAAAGTCATCACTAAAATAACATCATAAACAAAAGGGTTCACAATCTCGTAATAGTCTCAAAATAATAAACTAATAACTCCTTAAATCTTACTATACCAAATATATAACAATATATAATAGACATTAGATTTTCTTCCATTAACAGTTTTTTCCTATCAGCTTAGGCTTGCTCATAATTTCTATTCCTGGTCCTTAGCTAAATCATCTACATTATCTGAAAAATATTTAGAGATAAGGGGTAAGTTATCAACAATTCAACAAGCAAAATATATATATTAGTGTGTACAACATGAGCCTGTCCATAAAGTTGCATATGCATGAAACAAAAACATTTCATTTTCATATGTAAATAACAAACATATTATCAAAAAAAACAAATCGACATTTCAATCTTTTATCATTTAGAAAACTACTATTCATATTCAAAACACACTTTGCATATTAAAAAACGCTTTGACATATCATAACTGAACATTCTCATATTCTCATATTGTATTGTAGCATATACCATATTTAACCCTTATGGTAGGGTTGTGTTATCCCCGATGGCCAAACTAGGTAGTACATATTATGAAACATTTCATTTTCATTCTCAAAATCTCGAGTGTGCACACATGAAATAATACATAAAAGACCACTTTGTTTCCAAAGTGGTTGCACTCTTATCATATCATATTATGTTGGTACTAACCACATAACGTGAACTAAAATCATCATATCAAAACTATATTCAGAATTATAATCAAAACAAAAAAAGTATGAAAAAAGTTTTTCATATCCATATCATATCAAATCACGTACCGAACACATTCATATCATTTTCAGATGATCAACAACATATCCAAAAAATTTCATATCACATATATAAAAATCTCAATTTTCATATTTGCTCTTTTGCACATATAAGAAATATCTCAAATATTGCTCATGTCTACATTATTTATGTTAAAAAATATTTTTCTCTTTCATATACATTTTTATGAGTGGATGCAAAATGAATATACTGAGATTGTTTTACATTTTATTTTTAAAACACATCATACACATTTTACAAATCAATCTCAGTTCATTTTTCTTTTTATGCAAATATAGTATAAGAACCCCATTTACCTGACTCTTGCATTGTATTATCTATGCCTTGAATTTAATCTCTCTTAATCTCGTCACCTATTCATAAAGATAATATACACTAGTGTTAATGACCAACAACACAACATCGATCTAAATAATTTAAACCTATAATTCCAAACCATATTTTAGCAGTTTAACGCAACTCAATTCAAACAGCTACATAATAACCTGGATAACCCACACTTCAACCCATGATACCATATATCAATTTCAATATTGACATGTACATCTGCCATATCCAACGTCAACTCAAATAATCTATATATCAACCTTACTACAACAGCTCATAACTCAAAGTAACCACCAACAACTCAGCCAAAACAAAAATATACATCAAACTTTTCTTTGTTCATAATTCCACAAAAATGTCCAAAACTTTTTAACTTTAATCAATACCCAAAGAGATTCCCTACTATTTATTTCCAAAGCAAATCCAGCAAATCATACTTCATTTATCTCATAAACGTAAACGACTAAGAAAGTTTGCATCGAGGTCTTATACCTAGAGTTGTACGAAAATCGGTGGAAGAAAAGAGCGAAGCAACACTGCTCAATCGTAAATTCTGACCTATAATCTAGAAATAAATCTAATACTTGAGTCTTTGAATCTTAGGAAATCACGCGATGGAAACACCCAAATTAGACAAGTAGAAAAGTGGAACTCACCTAAACATTTAAAGACGTAAAATGACCCTGGTGGTTTGTTGCGTCTTTAACTTACTTTAGAATTAGCACTGGAAAAACAAATGTGTTGAAAAAAATGCATTTGATGAGAAAAACCACAGTTGAGGGGTAAGTATGTGAATGAAGAAATAAAAAGCAATAGAATGACTATACGGAAGGAGTGGAAGAGAAAGGAGTATAAGAATTCAAAAGAATCTACCAATGTAAGCAAAATCAACCCGTAAGTGCTCTTGAGGATGGGAGCGGATGGCACAATTTGACCTAGGATTGATTCCATTCCAATCCAACACAGTACAAATATAAGATTAACACCCATAGAAATAAACGAGAGGGCGAGATAGAGTGGTCTGAAAACCAATAGAAGATGAGAGAAAAAGCTTATCGTTATCCACCCAAGTCCAATGAGTTATTGATAGCAAAACCAATCCAAGAAGATTGACAAAAACAAAACTCAAAATCTCTGAAATTTTGTGAAAGAGGGAAAGACTTAGCATATGTTCTTATAGGGAAAAAACAAAGTGAGAGAGAGAAGTTCTAACTTGCAATCGTTGTCCTTTTTTGGTACCAAATTTGAAAACTTCCAAAAATCACAGCAATAAAATACACGAAAATGAAGGGGAGAGAGAGTGGGAGAGAGAGAGAGAGAGAGAGAGAGAGAGAGAGAGAGTTTGTTGAGAACAAACCGAGAGTGAGAAACCGTATGAAAAACATGGAAGGGAGTGGGGGGAAAATGTGATTTGGTTAAGAGAAAATGTTGGGAGAGAAGAAAATCGTTGGGTAGGAAAAACGTGGAGAAAGAAAATTGAAGCGGAGAAAAACTTATCAGATAGCACCGCTTTGTGGTCTTTAGGTCTGGACTTTAACTAGGTTGGGCCTTAGAATTGGATTTACACTTTTATCTCACTATGCAAAATGTGACACATTTATCACGATTGGTTAATCTTTTATTGGACGATTCTTTATTATCTAATGATGATAAATGAGTCACGTCTTAAATAATAGAATGAAAGTGGGATGAAAGTATGGTATATAATATTATTCATTGTGAAAATTTATATTTATATTTATATATATTGATTATATACTAATATAGTTATATAACTAGAATTTATATAGCTATCTTGAAACCTCTTAGCTTGCGGGGTAGGCAAAAATAGGAGTTTTGGCCAGTTTTATAATATGGTATAAGTATATTATTAAATTTAATATATATAAGTTAGACTCTAGTATTGGAATAAGCAGAGCACAATAAGTTAATTACATATAGTACTAATTTATATAAAAATATAATAACATTTAATTAGGCACTAGAAAATTTAAACACAAATAAATTAGAATTTGGTATAGAAATAACCAATAAGTTCAGTAAAATAAATTAATAATACATAATACTAATTTACAAAAAGTATAATAACACGTAATTAGACTGTAGAAATAAATTTAGTGTAGAAATTAGTTATAAATAAGTTAAATACTTGCATTGATATGACAGACAAGGTAATAATTGAATTTTAAACCTTTGATTTTTTTTTTCACTTTGGTATTGGGCTCCTATTAAATTTATTCTTAATTTTTTTATAATTAAATATTTACTATAAATACTTATGTGGATGACCATTAATAAGGACATCTTATCGATCTTGTTCAAAGAATTTTGGTTGTTTTTAGTAAACTAGAAATTTTTTATAAAAATGTTTAGTTTAAAAATGAGCTAAATACGAAGTTAAAAAGGTCTCAATTGGACTTTGCTCTGCAATTCAGAGCCGAATTTAAGATATTTCAACTTTGATTCAATCATTGTTCACTCCTACTATGATACTATCCTTTGGTAACTTACTTTTCTAGTGAGAGAGGCATAAAGTACTTTGTAATACACGCATCACAATATACGTGTGCGTGCATATATATATTGAATATTGTTAGATATAGTTTAATTGTGGATTCTATTAATATTTTTACTCTGAAAAATCTCTCTTCTCTTTCTCTCAAAATTCTAGATTTCTCAAAAAAATCCTAGCATCGCCTGGAAGGGGGTTGGGGGTCTCGGCTCCTCCTCCCTTTTTGCCCCTCCATTCCCCCTTCCTTCCCCCGATCTCTCTTTCTCCCTTCCTCCAACCCTCCCTCACCTATTTTTATTGTGTTTTGTTTTCTTGGTTTTTTTTTTCCTCTCAATTTCAATTTTTTCCTTGTTTTAGTTTCTTTCTCCTACCCCTTCATCTCTCTGTTTTTCTATTTTGGGTTTCTATTTTTCTTGTTATTTTTCGTTTGTTTTTCTTTTGTCTTTGTGCATCAAAGTCACCGTAAGAGATTTTGGATCTCTTGTGGTTTCAATGGCGAACATCGATTCAAAGCCTTCTAGCGTCTAGGACAGCACATGTGCCCTTCCACAGATCTCTCAGGGCATCGATTGCTCTGTCGGAGGAGAAACCTCGCTGAACGGAGCAGCGTGTGAGCCACACACTTGCTTATGGTAGTTTGCTCTCCATGCACCTCCTTTAGGGGTGGTCTTCTGTTGCCACGCATGGCCCCACTGAGACCAAGACCCTCATTTGCTTTGAACCTAATCATCCGCCATTCTCCAGGGGCGATGCGTGTACCCCAAGCACCGCTTACAACTACGATTTTCTTGGTGTTTGTTTAAATTTCTTCAAAGATTGAAAACTAGATCTATGTCCTTTGTGATATTGTTCAATTTTCCATGTGTTATTTATTTTTGTTTTGTATTTTCTTTTAGTTAAATAAAAAAAACACGTTGTCCCTATGACTTATAATCCATAGAGTGGGTCTTCTGTCTAGTTTGGATTGAGAGTTGATATGATCTCAACTCATCTCATCTCAAACTTATAATTACATTTTCAAATCACTATTTAACTTTTTTAAATTTCAATACAACTTTTTTAAATTTTAATTCAATTTTTTTAAATTCTAAAATAATAATAATATTAAAAAATAATATTCTAATAATATTTTATTTAACTTTTAAAACTTATCTTATCTCATCTTTCAATCCAAACGCTTTGTTAACTCTGTCTTGACAAAGTTGGGTTGTTTCTCAAACAGTGATCTAGAGAAATTTACAGACATAATTAGATCAAGTCAATCACTTTTAGTATACTAGGAAGCTATAGATCATTATTAGTTGACTTGTAATTAGTTGACTTGTAATGAATGTATCAAGTCCAGTTGTAATACTCGTCATTAATGAATGTAGTTTGCTTTCTTAAAAAAAATGTGGAATTTTTTTTTTTTTAGAGTATGCACAAGACTTTGTACACTCTAAACTATAACTCATATATATTTGGAAAATGCTTATTGCAGCCCGCTTTAGTGGATTGCAATGCAGTCCAAAATGAAATGCAGTGTTTCATTTAAACACTGCGTTTCATTTAAATGAGAGAAGTCAGTGAAATAAACCAACTGAAAGAAGTCAGTGAAATAAAATCAAATGAAGAAGACGCAGTGCGATCCATCGACTCCATCCCCTTCGCAGCTTCGCTCTTCGCCCCCTTCACTCGGCGCCATCCATCCCCTTCGCAGCTTCGCCCATTGCGCCCTTCGCCCTTCGCCCTTCGCCCTTCGCCCTTCGCCCTCCGCCCTCTCTGTCGCCTTGACCGCTCCACATCGCATGCTACAACGCCGTAGAGAAGAGTAAATCCCTTTCTCCCCTTTCTCGCATTTTTCATTTTTTTTATAGTCTCTGTGGTGTTTGGTTCTCGGGATATTGTTTATAGGGCTTTGGAAACTCTTATTCTAATTCTTGTTTGGTTCTGGAATTTGTGACTTTGTAAATTTGGGTTTAGATTTGCATGTACTTTGTTCAAGTTTTTCGACTTTCATTTTGTGCACTCTACCTGTTTGTATAAATTTGTGAATGGCTTCTATGTGGTAATTTTGGTGATTCCAGTTATAAACTTCTCATTCCCATTAAATTGAGTAGTTTTCTGTGGTATTAGTCTTCGTTTATATGAGAAGTATAAAACTTCAAGCAATGCAAAGTGCTTATAAGATAAGGAAAAATTCCACTTTGAATTCCTTCTGTATGCATCTTATCTATAGATTTTGTCTTCTATTAACTTGTTTTGGCATTGTGCTTAAGTACACTTCACGACCTTTTTTGAATGCTAAACCATTTTTTTCTCTCAATATAGTGAGTCCTTTAATTTTCATCAAGGTTGATGTCTGAACAGATAGATATACATATATTGGTTGAGCAAACATCCCACGAGATGACGTTAGGAAGTAATTACTTAAAGGTCAGAAGGAAAAAGGCTTTGGTACTCATTAGATTTTATATGGACCTAAATTTGAGGAATAATGGACCAACAAAAGCAGTCTCTACCAGATTTGCAGATTGACAATTTGGGGTTTGGAGTAATAATGAGCTTAAAAGAGAGAGTGCAAAGAAACTTCAAGTACTTAAAAGAATAGGGCCTTTCTCAGGTTGAAAGTTTTATTATAGCTTCTTATTAAAAATAGCTACTTACTTAGTTTGACAACTCAGGAAAAGTGCTTTCATGTCTTAATCGATTGATTTCCTCTTTCGTCGTCTCACAGAAAAATCTACTGATTACTTAAGTTAGTGTTTGTCTGCTCTGCATTGTTAACAGTTGGGCATCATTTTCTTCTCAGAAGAAAAAACTATTGATTACTTAAATTCAAGAACCATGAGTGGTGGTTAAATTTCACTTTTCTTATACTGCGCAGGGACTTCTAATGCAAAGCTGTTAGGAAAAAAGTACGTTGTCTCTAAAAGTGAGAGGAAGAACTACAACGTGCAAGGGTAGAGATCCAAAAACACAAAGAAGACATCCAAAATGATAGGGACGAGCTTCATCATCTAATGAAAGACATTAACCATGCACACATGCGACCTTGTGTGTATTGGGGACTTGCAACTCTAATATTTTGTTGTTGGATAAGATCAAGAAAAATTATAGATTAACCATGCACCCGACAACACTCGAATATCCCTTGCGGCGAAAATTGCAAGAATGTGCCTACATACAATTCCTCTCATCTCAAACAGTCCACAGACTCACACTCATCTTCATTAAAGTATGCCTGCACAATGAATCGTATGATGCAATCTTCAACTTACCTCTGGTCATTTATTTGATATGTTGTAACCGCCCCCTCCGTTTTTATGAGACCAAACTAAGAATAAATAATCTCATGTACTTCTGCCTATACTTCCTTAAATTTAGAATTCGTGTATATTTCTTGAAATTTCTTCTCCATGGATAAATGAGATATACATGGGATTGTACAATTGAATGAGCGAAAGTCCTTTGCTATTTCATTATCTACTTTCTTCCTTAGTGCATTGTCAAATTGATCGACGAATTCTTTTAATGCAGTCCCTAAATATACAAATCCATCAAAAAAAGTATTCATACTCTCACTTCTCTGAGTTGTGCTCATCCCAACCCAAAAGATATCTTTCAAGTATACAGGAACCCAAAACATCCGCTCACTGTAGAGACTTTGAAGCCATGCATTCTCATGCAAATTGTAACTATCAAGAAACATCTCCCAAGACTTATCAAACTTTTCATAAGTCTGCAAATCATAAACACATTTATGCAATGAACTTTTCAAGCCACACTTATATTGAGCATGTGAAGCCAACTTCTTTGACAGTTTTCACATTATATGCCACAAACAGTATCTGTGTTGAGTGTGAGGAAAAATTATTACAATCGCATTTTTCATGGCCCTATCTTGATTAGTGATGATAGATTTTGCTGCTCTCCCATCGATACATTTTAACGAAGTCTCAAATAACCAAACAAATGTTACAGTATTTTTACATGATATCAAACTTGCTTCCAAAAGTATTGATTGTCTATGGTGGTTCACACCAACAAACGGAGCGAGTGGCATGTTTGTCTATTTGTTAGGTATGTTGTATCAAATGTTACAACATCCCCAAAATACTCATATACTGCTCTGCTACGTGCATCGGCCCAAAAAATATTTTGTAATCGGCCATCATCATCCAAATCCATACATGAATAAAACTCGTCATTTTTATACTGCATTCTATCAAAATAACCACGTAGTGCATTGGCACCTCCTTTGCCAAGTCTAAAGTGTCAAGCCTTGTTCAATATAATTTCGTGCATCTTTTTTAATAAATTAAAGTTTTTCAAATCCACCGTATTCGACAGTCACAGCATTAAAACTTTTAGACATGCCTATATCTGCCCTGCTGTTAATATCTAACTGTCTTTTTACAGAGTCATCAATAGCTCGATTATATCTAAAAAATCTTGCCTTTCGTGGACTTAGTCTATGGTTGTGTGCATTTTACACAGTAGTTATGCATAGACCATCATCAATTAAAGTTGCATTAATCTTCATCTTACAATCGGTCTTCGTTGTCAGACGTGGTTTAGAAAGGTTGAAAATACAGTTTCTTGTCTTACCACCACGCGCACAACCAAGTGTAACATATCTAAGACTACCATCGGCTTCCCTTCTATTTCTTTGGGTCATTGTGCTAAATTCAGTTTGTCTTCCATATTGCTTATAATAGTCAATGAGTTCTTGCTCAGTTTTGAAAAACATCCCAACCGTGGCTCTTCAACTCCATCATTATCATTTTGCAACGTTGGGTCATAAACCGCAACGTCATCATTCTCAAGAGGAGGCTCTAAACTCCCATTATCATCATCATTCTCAATAGCTGGCTCTAAACTCCCAACATCATCATCATTCCAAAGTGTTGGCTTTAAAACTTCATGATCATCAATTGCTTTCTCACCATTTCTCACTTTTGAGGTATCCATATAATTATTGTTTTCAGGAAAAAATAGCAATATGTTACTAGATGGGTTTTTTCTCCTTGCTCCATACATAACAATCTTCATATATTTTTGCACCACATGAAAAAAACAATTTCATTAATTAGTATTGACTATATAAATAAACAAACATAGAATTTCCAAAAAAGTCTCATCAACAATTTTCAAATTATTGTAAAAAAACAAGAATCCAAAAAAATATCAGAACATTTTGTCAACAATATTCATTGTCCTTCGTGGAAAACCAAGGACTAGTTTAAAAAGGCCAAATAATATTAGTGATGAGCCCAGCATTGAAAAACATAAAACGTGAAAAATATAGTTCTTTATAGCTGGACTTCATCTTAGAGAATCATTATACATGTTAACTCAGACTTGAAAATTACTCTGCAAAAGCCATATATATATATATATATATATATATATTTTTACTCTGTTTTGTTTTTTCCCAACTATACGTTGTTATGTCTATGTTGTAAATATAATAGATGACAAAACAAGAATCACAGGTGAGCCAAAAGCAAATACTATTCCACATTAATCTACTGTTAACTCCACTGAGACAAAACAACCACAAGCGCATCAATCAAAATAAAGATAGAAAATTGTTCCCACATCGTTATTGACTTGCGAGCTTTGGCAGAGAGATACCCATTACTTTAATATAAAATATACAAATTGACCCTAAGCAAAATAGTGACAAATCGAAAAGGAGATTCTGATAAAAAGAAAAAAATGGAAAAGGAGATTGCTGTAATGAATTTAGTGGAGGGACGGCAGCCGCCCCCTGTCCCACCACTAAATAATGTGAATGACCCCACCACTATTATATTAAATTTGCATAGTAACTTGCATAGTAACTTGCATAGTGACTTGCATAGTAACTTGCATAGTAATTTCAAAGCCTATAAATAGGGGCTTCAGTTGTAATGAAATTCATAAGAAAATATAGAGAGAAAGAAAGTTTCAGTTCTTAAGAGTTTCAGAGAGAGTTTCTTATTTCTCTTTTATAATAGTAGTTCATTTCTTTAAGTTTCATAACACGTTATCAGCACGACGGTTCTGCCAATTCTGAAGCTAGTGGCCTTATTCCTCTGTAAGTTTTTCAATATATTATTTGAAATCTTTGATATATTTTATTGATGATTATCTGTGTAAATTTATAAATATATTTTTTGAGATACGTATATTTATTATTTATATGTGTAGAAAATGGCAAATCTTACAAAATTGGAATTTGTTGCTCTTGATATATCTGGGAAAAATTATTTATCCTGGATACTTGATGCTGAAATACATCTTGATGCAATGAACCTGGGAGAAACTATTAAAGAAGGAAATCAAGCATCCCTGCAGGAACGTGCTAAAGCAATGATTTTCCTTCGCCACCATCTTCATGAAGAATTGAAAACTGAATATCTCACTGTAAAAGATCCCTATATTTTGTGGAATAATTTAAGGGAGAGGTATGAACACCAGAAGACTGTTATCCTCCCAAGAGCTCGCTCTGAATGGATGCACCTGAGGTTGCAAGATTATAAAAGTGTTAGTGAGTATAATTCCGCACTTTTTAAAATAAGCTCAGTATTAAAATTATGCGGTGAGAAAATCACCGATGAAGATATGCTAGAGAAGACTTTTACTACATTTCATGCCTCGAATGTGCTCCTGCAGCAGCAGTATCGAGAGAGAAAGTTCAAGAAATATTCTGAACTTATATCATGTCTTCTAGTAGCTGAGCAGAATAATGAGCTCTTATTAGAAAGCCACAATACACGCCCTACTGGCTCAATATCATTCCCTGAAGTGAATGGTAATAGGTTTGCATCATTCCCAGAAGTGAATGGTGCATCCTTTAGAAGAAATCGGGGGCGTGGACGTGGACGTGGCAGAAGAAATTATAGAAATGTTGGTCATAGAAATGACAACATTAAAAGGGATATACCATATCACCAGAAGTGGTACAATTCAGAAAGGGGTAAAAATCCCCAGAATAATTCTTCAAAGAAAAGTGAAGAGGTGTGCCATAGATGTGGAATGACTGGACATTGGTCACGTACCTGTCGTACGGCCAGGCACTTAGCTGATTTATATCAAGCTTCTGTTAAAGGAAAGAATAAAGTGCATGAAACAAATTTAGTAGAACCATCAGATGATTTATTAGATTCAGTAGATGTAGACGTTACTCATCTTGATGTATCTGATTTCTTTAATCATCCTGATGGTAGTATTGAACACTTAATTGGAGATGGAAGTGTTCCACTCAATTAATGTATTTTCTTTCTATCAATAATAAAAGTTTTGTATATTTTGTAGAATCATGGATCACATTGATGAGCTTTTTATCTCTGAGTTGAATGATAAAGATATATGTCTGGCTGACAGTGCTACAACTCACACAATTCTCAAAGAAAAGAAATATTTTCAAAATCTAACACTAAGTAAAGCCTATGTCCATACCATATCAGGTTCATCGGATTTAATTGAGGGCTCCGGAAGAGCTTATATTGTGTTGCCTAATGGCACCAAATTTTGTATTGATGATGCTCTATTCTCTTCACAATCCAGAAGAAATTTATTGAGTTTCAAAGATATACGTCGTAATGATTACCATATTGAAACGACCAATGAAGGCAGTAAAGAGCATCTTCTTATTACTAAAACAGTATCGGGCCAGAAGCTCGTATTAGAAAAACTGCCTGCTCTATGTTCTGGATTGTATTATACAAAAATGAGAACAATTGAATCATATGTGGTAATGCACCAGAAGTGCATTGACCCTAAAGTATTTATGAATTGGCATGATCGCCTTGGACATCCGGGTTCTATAATGATGAGACGAATTATTGAAAATTCGCATGGGCATCCCTTAAAGAATCAAAAGATATTTCTACCCAATGAATCTCCGTGCTCTGCATGTTCTCAAGGTAAGTTAATTATTAGACCATCTCCCTCAAAAATCATTGTTGAATCTCCATCCTTTTTACAAAGGATTCACGGAGATATATGTGGGCCTATTCATCCATCAAGTGGACCATTTAGATATTTTATGGTCCTAATTGATGCATCTAGTCGATGGTCACATGTTTGTCTTCTTTCCACTAGAAATGTTGCATTTGCTAGACTTCTTGCTCAGATAATTAAACTACGAGCACAATTTCCTGAGTATCCAATTAAGACCATTCGATTGGATAATGCAGGTGAATTTTCATCTCAAGTTTTTGATGATTATTGCATGTCAATAGGAATAGATGTTGAACATCCTGTTGCCCATACACACACACAAAACGGTTTAGCTGAGTCTTTGATCAAAAGGCTTCAACTAATCGCTAGACCTTTACTTATGAAATCAAGACTACCTATTTCTGTTTAGGGACATGCTATACTTCATGCAGCATCTCTAATTCGCATTAGACCATCTGCATATCATAAATATTCTCCATTACAGCTTGCATATGGTCAACAACCAAATATTTCTCATCTTCGTACTTTTGGATGTACTGTATATGTTCCAATTGCACCTCCACAACGTACAAAAATGGGCCCTCAACGTAGACTTGGGATATATGTTGGTTTTGATTCTCCATCCATTATTAGATACCTTGAACCCCTTACAGGGGATATGTTTAAAGCACGTTTTGAGGATTGTCATTTTGACGAATCAAATTTTCCGTTAATGGGTAAAGAAAAGTCGGTGCCTGAAGCACGACAAGATATTACTTGGAATAATAAGACCTTGTCTCATTTTGATCCTCCTACAAATGAATGTAAAAGGGAAGTTCAGAGGATTATTCATTTGCAAAATGTTGCAAATCAATTACCGGATGTATTTACTGACACTAAAGGTGTAGTAAAATCTTATATTCCTGCTGTTAATGCTCCAGCAAGGATTGAAGTCCCTGAAGGACAAATTGTCAAAACAGCAATAGGTGAATCTAAAATACGCCTGAAGCGTGGAAGACCTATTGGTGCAAAAGATAAAATTCCCAGAAGGAAAAGAATACAAAATGAATTTGGTGTTCCTGAAGAACACGTACCCACAATACAGGCCACAAATATAATTGATGCTCCTAAAGAGCTTAAATCTTCTATTCCAGAACCTCCTGAAGAGGAAAATCTTGAAGAGTATAAATCTCCTAAAAAGGGACCTCCTGAAGAGGTGTGTCATGAAATGTTTTCCCTTGAAGAGGAACAGGTACCTGAAAATAATGAGATCTCAATACATTTCATGAAAACTGGAGAAATTCTGGATAGAAATAAAACTGTTGTCGACAACATATTTTCATATAAAATGGCCCTTGACATTACCAGAAGTAATGAAGAAAGTGAGCCAAAAAGCGTCGAAGAATGTCGACGTAGAAATGATTGGCCAAAATGGAAAACAGCTATTGAAGCTGAATTAAATTCGCTAGCGAAACGAGAAGTATTTGGACCTGTTGTCCAAACACCAAAGGGTGTAATGCCTGTTGGATATAAGTGGGTATTTGTACGAAAACGTAATGAGAAAAATGAAATTGTGCGATACAAAGCACGGCTTGTTGCACAAGGTTTCCTGCAGAAACCCGGGATTGATTATGAAGAAACATACTCTCCCGTTATGGATGCAATCACATTTAGATTTTTGATTAGTCTGGTTGTTACAAAAGGATTAGAAATGCGGTTGATGGATGTGGTCACTGCATATTTATATGGATCCTTAGACCATGACATATATATGAAAATCCCTGAAGGATATAAGATGCCTGAAGCATCTACAAGTACATCTAGAAATATGTACTCAATCAGACTACAAAGATCTTTATATGGGTTGAAGCAATCCGGACGCATGTGGTATAATCGCTTAAGCGAATATCTATTGAAAGAAGGATTTGAGAATAATCTTATATGCCCATGTGTTTTTATTAAGAAATCTGAATCCGGATTTGTCATTATTGCGGTTTATGTTGATGATTTAAATATTGTGGGAACTCCTGAAGAGATCTCAAAAACCGCTATATATTTAAAGAATGAATTTGAAATGAAAGATCTTGGCAAAACAAAACTTTGTCTCGGCCTGCAGCTTGAGCACTTGCCAAATGGAATTTTTATTCATCAGTCCATGTATACTGAGAAAGTCCTAAAGCATTTCTATATGGACAAATCTCATCCCCTGAGTACTCCAATGATTGTTCGAACACTTGATGTGAAGAAAGATCCATTCCGTCCTTGTGATGACGATGAAGAAATTCTTGGTCCTGAAGTACCATATCTCAGTGCAATTGGAGCTTTGATGTATCTTGCAAATTGCACTCGACCAGATATTACATTCTCAGTTAATCTGCTTGCAAGATATAGTTCTGCACCAACTCGAAGGCATTGGAATGGCATTAAACATGTCCTTCGTTACCTTCATGGTACGGTTGATATGGGATTATTTTATCAACGTGGTTCAAGTCCAGAATTGATTGGGTATGCAGATGCGGGTTATCTTTCAGATCCACACAGAGGTAGATCTCAAACTGGATATTTATTTACTTATGGAGATACTGCCATATCATGGAGATCTGTTAAGCAGACACTATCTGCTACTTCTTCAAATCACTCAGAAATCATTGCTATTCATGAAGCAAGTCGAGAGTGTATTTGGTTGAGATCAGTTATTCAACATATCCAGGAAAAGTGTGGACTTCCTATGATCAATAATAGCCCAACAATCTTATATGAAGATAATACTGCTTGTATCACTCAAATCAGAGGAGGATACATCAAAGGTGATAGAACTAAACATATTTCACCTAAATTCTTTTATACTCATGAACTTCAAGAGAAAGGTGAAATTGATGTCAAGCAGATACGATCTAGTGATAATCTAGCAGATTTATTCACAAAGGCGTTACCAACTTCCACATTCAAGAAGATTGTGCATAACATTGGAATGCGAAGACTCAAAGATCTTTTGTCATGCACTTTTCAGGGGGAGTAAATGTGCTGATTGTACTCTTTTTCCTTCGCTGAGGTTTTGTCCCACTGGGTTTTCCTCTGCAAGGTTTTAATGAGGCAATCTTAAAGCACTTGTGGATACATAAGAAGACTGTACTCTTTTTCCTTCGCCATTGGTTTTTCTTCCCATTGGGTTTTTACTTGGCAAGGTTTTAACGAGGCAGATTCCTTATGAGTGGTCATTCAAGGGGGAGTGTAATGAATTTAGTGGAGGGACGGCAGCCGCCCCCTGTCCCACCACTAAATAATGTGAATGACCCCACCACTATTATATTAAATTTGCATAGTAACTTGCATAGTAACTTGCATAGTGACTTGCATAGTAACTTGCATAGTAATTTCAAAGCCTATAAATAGGGGCTTCAGTTGTAATGAAATTCATAAGAAAATATAGAGAGAAAGAAAGTTTCAGTTCTTAAGAGTTTCAGAGAGAGTTTCTTATTTCTCTTTTATAATAGTAGTTCATTTCTTTAAGTTTCATAACAATTGCTTGATTAAAATTCTTGCCTTTATACAAAGAGGGAGAAGGAGATTGAAAGTATCCCTTGTGTCGATGGAGAGCAGATATAGAGAGCGACAAATTAAAAGTCTGAAATGATCTTTTAGATTTTAGGTTTCTTAATTTAGGGGTAATTTGGTCAATTCAATAATAAAATGAGGATTTTTATCTATTTTTTATATTAGACTACAGAAAAATTCAAAAATTTGGACTGTACCTAACATCATCCCATATATTTATATCAACCTTTTATTATTTGCAAAATAATGGATGTAAAGAAGGTATTTCACATCATCATCTAGATGGATAACCTCCAACAAACATATAAGTGACACTGGGTGTTCAGATGTTCGGATGAAACTTCGATGCAAAAGTTTATTGAAGTAATATTAGTGTAAGTGCATTACTAGTATTTTTAAATTTTTAAATAATAATAATAATATTAAAAAATTATTTTAATAATATTTTATTTTATTTTTATCTTTTATATAAAATTATCTTATTCCACTTACTGTTTGAACAAAACTTTAAATGCAAAAGGTATAGTTTGGATGAAAAAATAACTTTTTTATATATGTGAATATTATATTTATTTATATCTTTAAATGAAATATGCTATAAAAATTAAAAAGTTTAAAAAAATATTAAAAAAAAATATATTTTAATATTAATTTTATTTTAAGCAATATTTTTTAAAAAAAATATACGAAATTTATATCTCTAAAAACTACAAATATGATTTTTACCTACTTTTTCACATTATTTTATCAACGAGTTTTGTTATTTTGTGAAGAAAGTCTCGGACTCTCACCCCCAGAAAGTTTCTCGATTCTGGAAGTCTAGATATAAAATTTCAACCATTCGATTTAAAAATATTCAAAGCAGGTTTAGCGCATATAATATTTTAAAAAAATTAAAAATAATCCACCGAGACTCTCTTAGTGAAAGGGCCCAGGCGCTTTCTGAGTCTTTCACTACTACCAAAATCATCGTTGGTTCTGCGTTGGCCATTCTTCTTCTCAAGTCTCACCAAGAGACGTCAACGAAGACACCCTCTCGAAGTACAGCAAAAAGTGCTGACAAACAATGGCTGCTGCTTCAGCTGCTCTGATTAATCTGTTGACACCCTCTCTTTGCAACTCCAAATCTGAGATCTTTGCGGACTCTTCTCGGACTTTGAAACAAGCCTGGGTGGGGCAAACTATATCTTTGAGGCTGAGGAACAAGAATTTTGGCAGCAGGAGGCTGCCTTCAGGTTGCTCTGTCGTGTGCAAGGCCGTGTCTGTGAAGCCCCCAACAGAGATCGAAGGTCTCAACATTGCCGAGGATGTTACTCAGGTCAGATAAAAACCCATTTCTTCTTATTCTTGAAGATAAATTTGAGAATTATGAAGTGGGTCTTTTTGGCTTCTTGGCCATTTTAACTGGATTTTTGGGTGATTCTGAGATGTATGTTACTCATGTAAATAATTCATTTTTTGATAAATTACTCATGTGAATATTATGTAGCTTTTAGGAACAATTAGTAGGAATTGCGTGGTAGATTGTTTCTCATTTATTGACGTTTGAGCGTTTGAGTTGGAGAATTTCGATTGGTTCCTGCTGATTAGTGAACGTTTTAGAGTTGGTAGATACGTCATTCGTGTTCTTTATTGGACAGGTCATGTTGGTTGTCCTGTTTTACTTAACAAGAAAATTATCATTGGTTCTTCTTGTTATTCGGATATTTCAATATTGATGTAAATGTTATTCAAATCGGCCAATTTATTATTCTTGTTACTTTTTAGAGTATGAAGTGCGTCATTTAATTTGTTGAGAGTATGAATGGGAATTGACAGATATTTCATGCATGGGATTTGAAAAAGTAATTGGAAGGGACTTATATATTTATATAATATCGTTGAATCTTGGTATCATTTTCATTTTGTGGCTATTGATAAGGTGAACTGATACTGTAATTATTGTAGCAAAGACTGGGGGTGAATTTACTGGCGAATGATAATGAAACTGCTGCTTTTTAAAATCGTTTTGAGTTAGTTGTTATGTTGACCAGTAAAAGGAGCGAGTTCTTGTGTTATTTATTGAGTTTTGAGATAATGATGTGGGTTGATATTCTTTTTTAAGTTATTTTTGAAAATATGACAAGAATTCAGTTTTACTCGTTATTTATTTATTTATTTTTTAAAATTACCAACTTAGATGTGGGTATTTCAATTTTTGGGTACTTTGTGATATTGTTGGTCCAGTTAATTCTTACATTAGTTTCGAAAATTCAGCTTCAATGACTATCACAATGATAAAAGGTTGTTTGTGTTTGTGTTTTTTTTTTTTTTTTATGGGTGTAATTTGCTTCTTGATTTTGGTTTTTAACTGGTTCTCGGGCAGATGAACTCAGGTCAAACATATCTCCTCACCTTGTAAGAATAGGTTGTTTGGTGAAGGCGTGAGTTGGAGACCCAATGGTGAAACTAACCAATCAAAATGGGAAAAAATGTAATATCCTGATGCTAATTGTGTTTACAAAAATTCATGGGGGCAGGGGGGTGTCAGTACGATACTCTTATGTTTGAAAATGAATTCTACATTCTAATAATGTGTGTTGTTAAGAAGAAAACTGCTTTAAACCTTTACTGTGTAGTATACTTCTAGTGTACCTGGGCTATGCCCATCTTTATTCAATAAAATCTTATTACTTATAAAAAAAAACCTTTAATGTGAAATTTTTTGGATGTACAATTTTGATCCAGGCTTCTCCTACTTTAGGCAGCATTGCACTTTAAAAGCAAATATGTAAACAATGAAGTGGGTCATTTCTTTCAATAATATCTTTTTAGAAAGATAAAAAAGAGCAATAATGTTCACTTAAAAGACATTTTCATAATAAATAAATAAATAATAATTTACTGCAGTAAAAATGAAATTTTTAGATTTCTAAAGCTTCATATATAATGGATACCTTGTGTTAACTTGCCAAAAGGTCCATTCTTCCTATGCTTCAGCTACTTTCAGGGTTAAATCAATATATGAATAATGTTAAGGATCATCAAAATTTGAACAGCTTTCAATGATTTTTTTAAAGTTATGTTCATTATGCAGAACAGAAGCAAAACTATTTTATGATTGTCATTATCTATCTGCAGAGTAAGATGCTCGTCTTGTTAGTTTCTTTCACGTTGGAAAAGTCAGAATTTGGTTTCTCAATTTTTTTTCTTATCATCCGAGGTCATAAAGAAGTGCTTCCAATGATATTTAGATGTTGGCTTATATGCCACTGTGACCACATCTACTTGCTCTGAAATGTTTCTCATGAAACTGAGTATAGTCATATCATTGAACATCCAGAACAAGTGTATTAATATTCTAGGGAATGCCAGCACCTCCAATCATGGCTAGGTTAAGGTGTATTGACATTATTCAGGCCGATCTTGCCATGATGCTCTTGTCAACACTTTTACTTCATGATACAGAGCAATGTGGCAGGGATGAACCAATCTTGTACTGTAAGTAAAATAAGTTACATTAGTGGAAAGTAATAGCTATTTGTCAAAGTTCAAAACTTCTATTGTTGTTAAAGTATAAAGGCTGTTGCCCTCTTTTATTGTATTCACCATATCCATCTATCAAAGCACCAAGGCAATTGTGGTCATTTAGTTTCTTACTTACATGTTGCATTGATTGCTTTGTGACACAGTTAATTGGAAAAACCCCAATGGTTTACCTGAACAACATTGTGAAGGGGTCTGTAGCCAATATTGCTGCCAAGCTTGAGATCATGGAGCCATGTTGTAGTGTCAAGGACAGGTAAGGAAGATAAAAATGCTACTCTAGGTATTATATAGTGGTGATGAGGTATGAGGATAGAATAGACAGCCTGAATGGCCTACTTTGAGAGTTATTTGCACGATCATTATTAATCACAGCTTTTTTGGTATTTTCCTATAAATAGTTGAAGTGTTTTAGGAGTTCCAGGAAGTCCGATTGTCCGTATTATCTGATCATGTGGGTTTTCCCGCAAAATGTAGCTTTCTGACCTAACAGGTGCATTTTTAGACAGCTAATATAGTCAGTTATAGTGAATTAGGACCCATATGTCGTATTTAAGGCTCAAAAAGGTGTCTACTGTGAGAATCATATGATCTGGTCCATTTGAAAGGTCAATATCCTAGTTTTCTGTCCTTGGAACTTAGGATCAGACTCAGTGGCGGAGCCACGTCCCCCCTTCCCCATGGGCCCCACCGCTACTCTAAAAAAAAATTTGAAAAAAAAATATAATATATTTTTTTTTTAAAAAAAAAAAATTGAAAAATTGAAAAATAAGTTTATTTTTTTTATGATTTTGTAGGATAATATTAATTTTACTTTGTGTTGGCCCCCTTTCTAAAAATTAATTTGGTCTTTCTCAACAAAATTAATCTAATTTAAAAATAAAATACATCTCATATAAAGTAAAATGATAGAATAACATGATAACATATTTTTATTATAGATAAAAATAAAAATAAAAAAAGAAGATGGATGATTTCTAATGTATTTTTAATATATTTTTATTATGCTGACATGTTCTTATCATATTATATACTTTTTTAATACATAAGTTGTATTAAACGTATTTTATTTTTATTGTAGATCTTACCATCAAATTATTTTAGATTGCATAAAAAATTATATAAAAATAGAATAAAAAATATTTTATATATTTTATTTTAATTTTGCCTGGCCCCCCCTAATGTAAATTTCTGGCTTTGCCACTGATCAGACTTATAGACACTGACGTTCAATATTCTAATCAAGCACTCTGAAATTTTGCTGCAGGATTGGTTACAGTATGATAATTGATGCTGAACAAAAAGGACTGATAACACCTGGAAAGGTAAGTAGATACAACTCACGCAATTTGGTGTAGTATCAATACAACAGGACTACCCTATGGCTTTTGCCATTTAGAAACTTAGCCGGAACTTTTCCTTCTTATAAAACAAGGCTCCTTGATTGGCAACCTCATGAACAATTAACTTGACATTCAATGCTAACTCACCCTGCACAATGCAAATTCGCTTAGTCTCTCTTGCATGGCTTACCGTTTTGTGATAGCTGTTTCCTTTCATATATTTTGTAGAGTATTCTGGTTGAACCTACGAGTGGAAACACAGGCATTGGTCTTGCATTTATTGCAGCTTCAAGAGGATATAGACTCATCTTAACAATGCCAGCATCAATGAGTTTAGAAAGAAGGGTTCTTTTGAAAGCATTTGGGGCTGAGCTTGTATTGACTGATTCGGCAAAGGGAATGAAGGGAGCAGTTCAAAAGGCTGAAGAGATTTTGAACAGCACACCAAATGCCTACATGCTTCAGCAATTTGACAATCCTGCTAACCCCAAGGTTTGTGGTCACGGTACCCACTAATGACTTGTTACACCTTATAATTATCTTTGGGTATTTGTTTCTATTCTTTCATTGCTTTGTACCACTATTTTGCGGCCATGGACTCGGTGTATATTGAATACAAAGGTTGAGAAAACTCATGTAACTGGGGAGAGGTTGCCAGATATATGCATATATTCTAAATATATTTATTATATCAAAATCATGGACTTTGTAGTTCCAGCAGGCAAATGCCTTTGGGGATGCATATGGTTAACAGAGTGGCTGTAGGATCCCTCTTAGAGTTCTCCATGTATTGGACTTATGAAATTATTTCAATCACCTTATTCCTATGTATAATATATATTTGCCTATCAAGGTTATGGTACTATTTTGCTAGTGTTGCAGCTCTCTATATAGCATTGCAAAACACCACCTTGCATGGGTAGAATGGCCAAGGGTCCATTCTAGATTGTTACCAGTGATAACTAAGCCACAAACCCTCATTGGAACATTGAGTTCAATAGGGAAGCCCAAGATTGGGAGGTGCAGATTATCTTTGAGTTCTTTACGACACTGTATTCAGTAATTATACTGGGGGGGCACTGGGGATAGGATGATCTGGAGTCATTCTAAGTAAGGTAACTTCACTGTTAGTTCATACTACAAAGTTCTAACGAATCCTGGTTTGACCATGTTTCCGTGGAAGAGTATATGGCGGATGAAAGCTTCTTCAAAAATGGTCTTTTTCGTTTGGACAACATCCTTGAACAAAATCCTTACTATAGATAATCTCAGGAAATGTCAGATGGTTTGATGGACTAGTGTTATATGTGTAAGAAGCATGGAGAATCATTGAATCATTTGTTTCTCCACTGTGAGGTGGCCAGGTTCTTGTGGAATGCTTTCTTTAGGAGGACCAGTTTATCTTGGGTCATGCCTCTTAGGTTGGTGAATTTTATTGCCAGTTGGAGAGGCATTAAGGGTAACTCATAGGTGGTGGCCATTTGGCGTATGGTTCCTATTTGTATGTGTTGGTGCATCTGGAGGGAGAGGAATGCAAGAAGCTTCGAAGATTGTAGGAGAACAATGGATGAATTAAAACTTTTCTTCTACTAGTCTTTACTTCTTTGGGCAGGAACCGTTGTTTGTAATGGACTTAACGTTCATGACTTTCTCATTTCGATTGTAAACCCTAATTAGGCATTTCTCATATATACTTCCTGTGTAATGGGCTTGGCCTATTTCTATTAATAATATTTATATGATTACCTATCACAAAAAAAAAAAAAAAAAACTAAGCCACAAACTTCCTGATTACTTTTTTCTTCGACAATATTATTTCTTAATCACCTAAAGAAGGTGATGATAATGATGATGATGAATGATGATTTACTAATGAATATATGTAATAGTGATGTAAATGATGCCAGACCTGCTTAAAATGGGAGAAAATTATTGGTTTTGGTAAATTATTAAGCAGCCAGGAATAGGATACGATTGTTATTTTAGATGAAGTCACTACAGAAAGATGACGCTATTAGGAAAATGCTTTGTCCTAGAGATCTTGTATTTAGTTATATAATGTGGCCTTTGATACGGTGAGATATACAATTTAGAAATTGACATTTTGCATGTTCAGATACACTATGAGACAACTGGACCAGAAATCTGGGAAGATACACGAGGCAAGGTGGATATATTCATAGCAGGCATTGGAACTGGTGGAACCATTTCTGGTGTTGGCCGGTTCCTCAAACAGAAAAATCCTAAAATAAAGGTAAAAAATTGTCAAACCTATAGGACATTTTTTTATTTTTTACCAATAAAAAAGAAGTATTTATCTTATTTTCATAAGTCATGTGGCGGGCATGGAGAGTTCCATTGGTTTTGTGGTATATGGTTGCCTCAATAGTGGAAGAAATGTTTTGAAAGAAAAGGGATGTATTATTTTACCTTGCTATTTATTTATTTTATTTGAGCATTTTCATTTGACCCATGCTTTATCAGGTAATTGGCATAGAACCTTTAGAAAGCAACATACTCTCAGGTGGAAAACCTGGTAAGACAACAAATAAGCTTTCTGACTATTATCAATAAATTATCTTTATTAGTTTATAATTCTTACTTATTTTACTTATTCTGATGTTACAATTTAAATGCAGGTCCTCATAAAATTCAAGGAATTGGAGCTGGTTTTGTGCCAAGGAATTTGGATCGAGAACTGGTTGATGAAGTCATAGAGGTCGAGTCTTATTTCTAGAATGTGGTGCTATAGTGTTCCTTCAATTTGATTATTTTATTCTTTTTTTTTCCAACTTTATTTGCTAGGGAGGTTTTGGGATCTTCCAACCCATGGATAGTTTACCCCAAGCCCATGTGATGGGACTTCTGCTGTTTCGAGCTTTATAAGTTTTGATTCTGCTAAATGAAAATTTCTACCTGAAAAAAATTGTGTTAAAATAAAAAATTTTTAATCTTGCATTTCTCTACCATTGTTTAAGTGATAACTATTTAAATGGATTCCAGTTTGTTTGGTATGGTAATATTCGTAAATGCTAAATTTCAGGTCATGCCTATTTTTATATTACAGATCATAATGGTACTTGGGCCATGCTTTTTGCATTTCTAAATATAATTCTGATTACTGGTAAAAAAATAGTTACATATCATATTGTCAACTGATAGTTATCTTTGTTGCTGCTATGCAAGGCAGCTGACAGTAGCTTAGATATGGTCATTTTTTGTCAGGCAAATTAAGACTGGGTGTGTCTAATAAAATCTTATAGAACTATATTTCTGTACATAAACATTCAATAACAAGATGCATAGGAATTACGGCTTTGCCTATACGTGAATATGGGCCACCTTTAGCCATATGCATACATGTTGATTTTCTTTAGTATGTTCTTGCCACGGCAGTATTCAAAAGCAAAAGGGAAAAAAAGGATAGGAAACCCCATTTTAAGCTTATTGTTTATTGTCAAGTATTTATCATAAATGCGACTCTTTTGTGTGTTTCCATTACTCATTTCTGACATGCTGTGAATTTGGCAGATATCTAGTGAAGAAGCTGTTGAATTTGCAAAGCAGTTAGCACTCCAGGAAGGCTTGTTGGTTAGTGATTTTTGTTAATCTTTTCAACCAATAAAAATTTCCGATGAAGAAGAAATTGGGACAGTATGCTCTGGTGTAGACATGCACCCCTCTGCATTTCCTTGGATGCACTAGATCTAAAGTTTTTGTTCTAACCAGGAAAAAAGAGAGACCAGAGCAAAAGGATTGAACAGATAGTCTTCATATTAGGTTTAATAATAACTTAGATGAACCCTGTACTTCTATCAACCTAGCCATAGGTCAGTCGTATTTAATTATCAGAAATGACTAACAGAATTCAATATAAATTAAGGCGGCAAATGGCTATTTTTACCCTATTATGTTGTGTCATCCAGTTGTGATAAAATACTAAAATAGCATGTTCTCACTCGTAGTGATTTGAAGTGGTGACATGTTGTCTATGTTTTGAGAGAGAGAGAGAGAGAGAGAGAGAGAGAGAGAGAGAGAGAGAGAGAGAGAGAGACAATACGTTCAGGTTTTATTAAAAAATAGGTGTTTGTATCCATGTCTGGGGATGAATATTTATGTATTAATGTATGTATGCATGTACTTGTATGCTAAATTATTGTTCTTTCCTCACATGGTTTCCTTACTAATCAGGTGGGGATCTCTTCTGGGGCAGCTGCTGCTGCCGCACTGAAGGTTGGAAAGAGACCTGAGAATGCAGGGAAGCTCATTGCGGTATGTCCATTTTTTCTTGATGAAACTAGTGGGAAATGTTATCCATCTTTAGTGATCTGCAGTGTTAGAAAGAAGAATGGGCCCGCTATGGAAAATTGTAACATCACATAGGCAATAAAAACCCACTTCCTTTGTTAAAGAGTTACAAGGAATCCATAAGTTTGCTGGTATTAGGTAACAAGGCATACTAATGGAACTAGAGGTGACAATATGTTATACGAACCGTTAACCCAACACGAACACAACACGATAATAGCGGATTTGGGTTTAGTTTTAATGGATTTCGGGTCAAAATGGGTTGACCCGTTACGACACGATTGCTTAACGGGTTGATAGCGGGTCAAACTGTTTTAACCTGTTATGACATGTTATGACCTGTTAAGAAAGTTAAAATTACAAGTATACCTTTCTATTTAAAAGTAAAATTGTTAGAATTTTAATTTTGATATTTTTCTTGTTTAGATTGTAATTCATACTTGTAGTTAGTATTATAATATTTATAAATATTGTGGTTTTAACATTTGTATAAAATTATGCTAAGTTTAATTAAGTCAAATGGGTTAATTTCGGACATATTCAACACATTTACATAAACAAGTTGAAACATATCATATTTTTTCATGTTAATTTATTTTGTAATAATCACTAATGGGCATAATAGGTTGATACGACACGACACGTTATGTTAACGGGTCATGTTAGGGTTTGAGATTTTGACACGATAAGTTTAACGGGTCGGGTTAGAGTTGACCTTTTTTTTTTTGATAAGTATTAAGACATTTTATTGATATAAAGATGGGTGTAGTCTAGGTACACTGGAAGTATACATATGCATACACCTATTTAAGAGCTAGAAACAGATACAAGGAAATCATGGAAGCTGAGACCATTTAAATCTAAAGCAATGGCCCACGAAAACAGAGTCTTCTAGAAAAAGCTCCGAAACTCTTCCAAAGATTGTTCATGATTTTCAAAAAGTCTCTCATTTCTTTCACACCACCAGAAAATACATAAAGGAGTCACTTCCACATGGTTGCTATCTGTGTTGTCCTAGTGATCCTGCTCTAGCTTGCTAGAAAGTCGACCACCCTAGCTGGCATTACCCATGCTATGCCCATGTTGCTGAAAAAATAATTCCATATAGCACTAGCAAACTCACAGTGTAATAGAATATGGTCCACCGTTTCCCCATTATTGCTGCACAAACAGCACCAATACATGTCTTGACACAACACGAACACGACCCGTTGACACGATTTGACACCCCTAAGTGGAACTCTTGGATAAAACTTTTTGAGTAAACAGAGATTGTCCTAAATGATTAATTACTACTGAACCTTCTCTAAGAGCATAAGCTATACGTGGTCTCCTTTTTTTGGTTACTTTATTTATTTTTGAATTTGGTGGGGGAGGTGGGATAATGCTCCTAGGGTAAGAAAATTGGTGTTAGCTCTTTGATGAATATCAAGTATAAAGCTAAATTGAAGTTTCCATCCAGCATTCTTGCAAGACAGGTTGATCCCTTGTTAATAATATACACACTAGTTTGTGCATGTGCTTGAAGGGTATTGTAGCTAACTTGTCATGGACTAGGTTTGTGTGACTATTTGTCCTTTGTCAAAACTTTTGTGCTGGTAAATATCTGGAGTGCATTTGTCAGATACATGATCTGGACGCAAATGATGGAGAGTGCTCTGATCTATGCTTTGAGTAACAAGAAGTTTTAGTGAAGCATGCCATCCTGTCCAGCTGGATCTTGAATCATTTAATAGTATCTAAATAGTTTCATTTACCTTATCGAGAAGATCAGAGTGAAACTGCTGTTGTCTCTTTCTTCATCAAACACGTATGGATCTGTCTATAGAGGATTTTCAGATACATACCATAAACATGTTTTTCCCATCTAAATGGGTTAACAACCATTAATAGCAATTTAGCATGCTCACTAATTATTCTTTATCTGCTAGATTTTTTTTTTGGTTGTTTTTGGAGAGGGGGGGGGGAGGTGATTTTAATATGGCTATGTTTAGGCTTTGGTTGTAGGAGGCACCTTTCACACCAGAAAAACATATACTTTAGTTGTTTATCAGAGAACTAGAGTTATTACTTTTAGACTTGCATTCAAAATCCATATGGTTAAACCTTTCTAGATTTGTGCATTTTTATGTTTCTAGCCTTTTGTAGCAACTTGTATGTGTCACCTTCTATTATTTACCATATTTTCTAGACATATGAAGTGGCTGTCATTGATTGTTTTCATTTTCTCCTGTAAGGTAAAGAACTGGATTTTTTCTAACGAAGATGACCTAAAAGTAATTCCCAACAAAGATGTCCTACAAGGAATAACAAGTGTAACGATATCCTTTCTGGCTGTTGACCGAGATTAATTACAGTTGGGATTCCTGTTCCAATGAGTGTTAGGAAGTGCTGGCATGCATAGGTAGCTTTAATTAAAAGCAAAGTTGGAAAAATGAACTTTCTGGTTGAACCAATACTCTTCTTTTCGGAAACCACCCAGATCCATCAGTCAGGTTTTGGGGCCGTCTGACATTCTTAAATAGCATCCCATTTAAGTTATGGTGCCCCATTTCATCTTAGAAAGATTTTGCACTGCTGTTGACATACTTCACTGATAGTTCCATTTTTATTTATTTGTGCACCCTTGAGATTAGTCAGGATGTTGTTCCAGACACTTGATGCCAGTTAAATAAAAAAAGTTCCATTTTTATTATTCTTTATCAACAATGTATCCCAAATGTAGTACATGTGGTTGTTTTGGGGCCAAAAAGGGTTGAGTCATATGTGAAGCTACTCAGCTCTGTGGGGCTTGTTTATATGGCAGCTTGACAAACCGATAAAGCACTTTTCGTGGCTGAAATAGGCTGGCTTGTTTTCTTCATTAGTGGAATGCTCTGCGGCCATACAATCTGTCATGTTTTTTATATGAACTTGTTTCCAAAGAGGGAGAAGTGGTTAAAGTTTAAAGTACTGTAGTTAATACATCATGAATTGCTCAATTTGTAGTTTAAAAGCAATTATGCTCAGATTCTTTGTTCTCTTCTTGGCACTAGGGATCATGAATTTATATATTTTGTGGGCATATGCTGTTTAAATATTTATTTAGTTGTTCTAAATAACCCTTGTCTTCATTGCCATACCTCAACTAATTTGGGAATTCAAAATACTTGTAGGTTGTGTTTCCCAGCTTTGGCGAACGATATCTGTCCACTATTCTTTTCCAGTCGATCAGGGAAGAATGTGAGAAAATGCAACCCGAGCCTTGAATCAAGTTGTTTCTATGTATCTTCACATTTGCCCTATCATCCGTAGTGTGCACCATAGATGTGTTCCGAGTCTTAACGACTGTGACTGGTTTGCTCCTCTTATGAATGGAAATTGCCTAGAAATTGGTCCCCAGTGGATGGTGGCCTGAATCTCTTCTTCTAGTCAATTACATTGGTTCTCAATGCACAGAATAGAAGTCCCCATTTTTCTAAGTATGATACTCTGCTACTACTTGCAGCCTTTAAAGTTGCGACATTGTTGTAGTCCTCACCATTGAATAAATTATATTGCTCCAGCATACGTGAAAGTGATTTTGAAACTTGGCGAGAATTTATAGGCATGGCCAATGAGAAAACAATGGCAAAGAACTTGAGTGGATGAAGTGACCATCTTTCTTTTTCTCGCATGAAGTAAACAAATGGTGGGATCACAGTCGTTACTCGTACTTGAGTTTTTACATTTATAAATTGAGGTAAATTTTCACAACATTAATATTTGAGAACTCATAATTGCATACTTCTAGCAGTCTCTCATTAGAAGGATTGCTATGTGGCATATTAATGTCGACGCGATATACTGAACCATATGTCAGCCAATTCAAGATCGGTACATTGCATACTAGATTGACACGTATCTATTCAACAGTTTTCTAAACTATCATTTAGATAGTGCGTAGAGATATATGAAAATTAAATAAAATATTATTAGAATATTATTTTTTAATATTATCATTATTTTGAGATTTGAAAAAGTTGAATTATTATTTGTGTAGAAATTTGAAAAATTTATAATGATGAGATGAGATGAGATGAGATAAAATAAGATGAAACACTTTACTATCCAAACAATGCATAATTGAAAATTGATGAAAGTATTTAATTATGGATTTTTTTGTTCTCGAGTATTAATATTGCAAATGTTGAAATGTGAATCCTCAATTTATAAAAACATAAAAATATAAGTACTGATTTAATATTAAGATGAGATAAGATAAAATAAAAAATTGATAAATAATAGTAAAATATTTTGAGTTAAGATGTTTTAGAGTATTAGTAATGAACTAGGCATGGTCAAAATTTAGTTAAGATTTGGCTAGTTTACTTAAAATGCATCCACATCAAACTCAAGTAATTTTAACTTGCACGTTATTCTCTACCCATATGTAGCTAATCCAAATTGTTAGCCAAATTAATTTTTGACAATAAAATATTTTTCCTGCTTGAGACCATTATTCGCACGCTCAACCTTTTTCTCCATAAAGCAACTCCTTAAACATTAATACTTGAAACTTGAGTACATGTATCAGAATTTCTAGGCGGGAGGCCCTCTTGGCCGTACCTGACACTGCACTAGTAGGCTTGCTTGCATGTTTTGGTCCCATCCTTGACACCTATGTGGACCCTAGTGAGACTAGTGGCATGCCCTCACAGGCATGCCATCCAGCACGTGGCACCAGCCCGAGTCTTGCCTCAAGGCATGCCATCCAGCGCACGGCTCCAGCCTGTGCCTTGTAGGCTAGGCCAGTGGCATGCATACCATGCATGCCATCCAGCGCGTAGCATTAGCCCGTGCCTTACAACCCACAGTGACCAGGCCGCGCCTTGTACCCCACAGCGCTCAGGCCGTCAGCTTGGGCCATGCATGACCATTTCCCTGGCCACCATCCCGAGCCATGCAAGACCACCGGCCAAGCCACTTGCCTGTGCCACATTAAGGCAGCACGGCATAGCCCTATGCCCACCAAGGGGACCATGCATGACACTTTGCCATGATCACCATCAGTTGGCCCTGTACATGTCATGCCATGCACACCAGTAGACGCCATACAATCAGACAGGCAGGACGACACATAGACGAGCCCAGCCTTGGACCATGCCACGCCATAGCCCACCATGGGCATAGCATGCCATGACCACTACATCATTGGGCGCCACCTTTATGTTCTTTCATGTTCTTTCCTTTTATTTATGTAGTTATTTTCATCAGGGATCTTTTGGGAGTTTTCAAGTCGTAAGACAATATAAATAGGACCCTTAGGCATTTCTTTCACATCTTTTGGACAATTGACATTTGAGTTGCTCTTGAGAAAGAGTTAGGCTGGTCACTCATTGTGGTTTAGATTATTCGGTGCTTAGCCACTTGGATTTCAAATAGTACAATTCGTGAATCCCTTTTAAGCGAAACTCACTATACAATTCGTGAATCGGTGTGTTTCACATCTATATTTTATTTATCATATTTTGAGGTATTATTCATTTTCGGTGTTCTTGTGTTCTTGGTGTCCTTGAGTTCATGTGTTAATCCTTGTTGTTTGTTTTGGAGTTGTTGAGTTGTTTAATTTGTTGTTAATGCAAGAGTGTTAAGTGTGAGTGTATTGGTGAGGCCGAATTCACCCCACTGGTAAATTTGAGAATTTTTTTGAGTGTAAAAGTGTTGAGGATTTCAAAATTCACATCCCTAGTGAATTTCGAGTTCCTCAAGTAAGTTGAGAGTGAGTTGTGATTTTGGTTGCATTGAAGAGTTGTTGAAGTGCTTGTGGAATGTGTAAGCCGAATCACTTGTTGGTGGTTTGGTGATTGGCGTGTTCTTGTTTAGTCTTGAGTGTCTAGCCATTCTTTTTTATTTTTATTTTGAAGTTTCCCTGTCCCCAAACACATCACACAGCAGCCCCTCAATTCTCTTCACAATACACAGCCACAATCCTAAACCTACTTACCATTCATTGCCAATTTTGCCCCTCTCAATAATCCCTTGACCGGCCATCAATTCTCCATCAATTCCCCAATATCTTACCATAATTAACCTCATCCAATTAGCCTTCCAACCTTCCTAAATTAGCCCTGGTTAACCACACAAGGCTCCCCACCATCCGCCACATTAATTCGCCCATTTCAAAATCTTTCCAAAATCAAAACACAATCAATTCACCCAATCCTCCCATATTCGGTCAAGGCAACTTGCCATAACCAAAAATCCCATTTGCCACCTCACATAATCTGATTTCTCAATCCCTAATTGATTTATCAATCAATCCTTGATTGATTAAATCAAAACCCAGTCCCACCAATCCAATCCGCCCCTCACATTGCCTAATCCCAAAACCGGCCATCATCAAATACTCTTGAATTTCAAATCTCCAAAATTCAAGGGATCACCTTATCCACCTAAACCCTAGCCCAAAAAACCTAAGCGACCCACAGCCGAAACCTCGTTTGCCTTAGCACCAATTTGGCCACTCAAGCCCTAAGCCAAACACCATCTCGCTCAAACCATCCAAGCCATTGCCGAGCACCCCTAAACCCACATAGCCGAATCTACCTAGCCCAAACACCACCCTATTGCTCCACATATCTTAGTCTCATTTTATACACATCATTACCCTTGTGATCACCACCAAGAATTGGAGTCCATCTCGATCATTAGAAGGAGCAACAATGTTAGGAGAAACCCTTAGGTGCTTGAGGACTTGACCGAGATCCCCATCAACAAGTCTCTTGGCATAGTCGAACTCTCTATAAAGAGAAAATCTATTCATCATGTTTTTCTTATCATGAGAGGATGATGAAAAAAGAAATAATAAGTAACATTATTCGACTCCTTTTTTCTAGGACTACGTTTATATTTGGATTGTTGATTGGGATTTTCTTTTAGGTTGCTGAGTTTTCGAGCTCCTCAACATATGTTGGAGTAAATGGTTTTGATTGCTATTTCCAGCTTCTTTCGGTTATTTGGCTTGTTTTTCTTTTGGGTTGTTATTTCAAGTTTTGATTCAACTTTTGGTTGTTGATATGAGATTTTTTTTTTGGCTGAAATATGAGGTTTTGTTAGCTAAAATATGAGATTTGCTACTCCTAATTGCTTTTCCTTCCCCTATTATGCTAATTTTTTTTTTCTAAAAGCAGTACTAGAAGATATATGTTTTATGCTTGTAATTATGAACGCATTATCCATTCTTATTTTCCAACCGAGTGTTTGTTTAAATGTGAAAGAAAGGCTAAGCTTCTTCAATGCTATTTCTTGTCCATTTCGTAATTCACCCCGTTGAAGAAAACATAGAGGTACCCCAACTGTCTGATGAAAGTTCTATATCAGAATAAAAATTCTTGCTTACAGAGCATTGTATTCTAGCCACTACCTTTCATGAGTACAATGCACAATATTGAATATATAGACAAACAAATCACAATAAAATTCTCGTGCTAGTGCCACATCACTATTTCTGTTACAGACCAAATCTTCTTGAATATTCTCCATTATTTTGGAAGCTTGTTTCGGTTCATAATTTGGTGAGGCAGGTAATGCAACTGCCTCAACATCCCCCAACGAGCCAAACATCATTGGAGCAATAGTGAGGCTTGATCCAAGTTGTGAAAATCGAAAAGTGAAAGTAGTTTAGTCATGATGTCTACAATCTGATCTTTATTGGAAATGAATGAGACTTGTAAGGATTTGGCCAAAACTCGTTCCTGAACAAAATGATAATCTAACTCAACATGCTTCGGTCTGAAATGTATAATTGGATTGAGAGATATGTGACACTGAAATTGTCACACCAAAGGGTCCGTGGAGTAGGAAGATGAATTTCAAGTTCCTATAATAAATACTGCAACCAAATAACCCCACAAGTAGTATTAGCAATAAACTTAGGGAAAATGCTATAAATTTCAAGTTGCAAAGTGATTACAAAAAATACAAATTGATGTGACTTGATGTTGTACGTTAGATTGTAAAGTTAAATTTATTATAAAATAGATCTAATAAATGCTATAAAGCCACATCTTTTTATGGGTTTTTCTTTATGTAATCTCTCTATGTTTGTGACAGTTTTCTAAACTTAATACTCGACTTCAGTAGAAGATTGAACAACTGTAGGTTGTTTTTTGGAACCCCAAAAAATCAGATGATTACTAAAGTAAATACAAAAACCTCTTATGGATCAACAATCATTAGGGCACCTAGCTCAGTCGGCATCAGATAAGGCAGCAATAGTTTAAGAGGAAGAGGGAGAAAAAAATAAATTAAAATGACAGGTATTATTAAGATATCGAAGAATACGCTTAATAGCTTGTCAGTGGGGAAGGAGAGGACAATGCATAAATTGACAAACACGATTAACAACAAAAGATATGTCAGTTCTAGTGATGGAGGCTTCCTACGACACTACAGTACCAGTGAGGATCCTCAAGGTGGGACCATTTAAGGCAGTTAATTGTTTTAAGACTAACATCAGTATGGATATTGCCTTTGAGTTGTGCATACTAATACTCAATAACATAATAATGATAGATTTAGATTTGGACAAGTATAAACCTGTCTAATTTTGGTACACCTTAATAACGAAAAAATTAATGAAGCAACCCTAAACCTAACTAAAAAATATTACTTTAAGGAATTGATGAAATCAGAAATAAGGACATAGTTTGAACCAATAACTAAGATGTCATCCACATATATCAAGAAAAATAAACAATCAAAGGCAGTGTACATAATGAATAAAGATTAGTTAGAACTTGAACATATATAACCGAAATTAAGCAACCTATCATTAAGCTTGGCAAACCAGGCTATATGAGTTTGTTTCAAACCATAGATAGACTTTTTTAACTTACAGACATGTGTCAGAAAATTTGGATTTACGAAATTGGGAGGTTGCTTCATATAGACTTGTCCTCGAGGTCACCGTGCAAGAAGACATCCTGTATGTCGAGTTGGTTTAGAGTCTAATTGGAAGTGAAAGTAAGTGAAAGCAGAAGGTGAATGATAATCGGTTTAACAACTAGACTGAATATTTCATGGTAATCCAAACTTGGTTATTGATGAAACCCTTGAGCAACAAGGTACGCCTTGCGATGCTCAAAGGAAACATTAGCTTTGCTCTTGGTTTTCAAAACCCACTTCAAGCCTAGAAGATTATAGGTGGGAGAAGAAGGGACAAGGTCCTAGGTTTTGTTGTGGAGAAGAGCATCAATTTTTTGTTGCCATTGTAGAGCGCCATTCAACAAATTTTTAGGTCTCGGTCAAAGAAGAAGGCTCTTCAGTTATGGAGTGGGAAGATAAAGCAACATGAACAACGGATGTGGTGAGGGAACTTAATGGTTTGCATGCAAACCATGGGATAGTTTCGTCAGTACAACGGTGAGGGCAGTGAATATTATTCTTTGACTAAGTAAGCATTAGATAAGTAGAATGATGTAAAAATTAGGCATGTATGGAAGATGAAAGATCTGTAGAAGCAGCATTATGTTCATCTAAGGAGGATGTGTAGAGGAAACAATGGGTGATGAGTCTAAGTAAGATGTAGTAGTACTAGGGTTGGAAGAAACCCTAAGTGAGGAGATGGGTTGGGTCATATGGGAAGTAGAAAATGGGTTGGAAGAATCTGTTGGGCTTAATGTTGTCAAAAGGAGAGGAATAGAAATAAAGGGTTACGAAGAAGTATGGGGCCGAAAATTAGACCCAGTGACATGGAAATGGATTGAGAAGCAAATAGAAATACAATCTCATTAAATATCACGTCCTTGGAAATGTAATTACGGCCTGTAGGAAAATGAAGAAAAATGTACCCTTGTGATTAGGGCTATAGCCCATGAACACACGAGACTTGGAATCGTAATCCAATTTATGTTGATTGAAAGGCTGAAAGTTGGGTTGGCAAGATGACCCAACACTTTAAAAAATTTATAATATTCAATTTGACCTATTAAAACTTTAAATGATGACTTATTTTGTAGTAGAGGAGTTGGCATAGAGTTGATTAAAAAATTAGCAATTTTAAAAGCTTGGACCTAATAAATGTGAGGAACCAATGCATGAGACAAAAGGGATAGACCCATTTCTACAATATGACAATGCCAATGTCCACATTCCCATTTTGTTGATGAGAGTATGGACATGTGACCCGATGTGTTATACCACAAGAATAAAAAATATTTTTATGGGGACAAAAATTCAATGACAACCCAGATTTGTTTCCTATTGGATTTTCTTCATTCTTGGAATGAAAATTTTTAATTTAGACATTTTTGGAAGTATTTGGAGGAATAACCCTAATTTAGTCTCATAGGCCTTTTCTTGTATAAGGTATTTGTGAGTTAGGCCTAAAATTGGAAATAAAACTCAAATGAAATTACAAGAAAGTTAGGAGGCACCTAAGGTTATGTGAGATATCTTGAGATACATGACACACTATGATACATATATCTTTTTGGATTTTCAAGAGTTCTTACATGAGAAGTTGAGAGGTGCAAGTGAAGATATTTGTTTTTTTATATATAGAGTTTCAACTTTGAGAGATCATTTGGGACACTTGGCATCCTAAGGACACAGGTCTTTTGAAATTCCAAGAAGCTATTGCATGGAAATTGGAGTTAAGTAGGCTATTTCCTAATAATTTTAGTGGAACATGCAAGGAATATTCTTCTCTTGGTGAAGGCATCGAATTTGATAATTTTGGGAGAGAAAACTGACTTGAGTTTTTGTCTCTTTGTTTCTCCATGTTAACTTACTTCTTTTGAGAAATATTGGACAATTGGCAAGTGGTGATTTGGAACCAAAATATAGATAGGATAGAGGTGAGAAAGGTGGGAGCCAAATGACATTTTTGTCTTATCTTATATGTATTTCACAACAAAGTTTGGATAAGGATTATCTTATGTTAGTCTAAACTAAAAGAGAAATGAATGCTCTGAGCCCTAGGAGGACACATGGCCGGTTGGGGTGGATTCTTTCACACTTTTCTTCCCATGAGTTTCGACTAACATAGCATAGCACTCCCTTCATTTTCCTTTCCACTTCTGCACTCTCCAAACCTATCTTCTTGATATTTTTGTGTGTGATATTTCAAGGGTTTTGTAGGACAACTCTTCTTTATAAGGTAAATGTTTTATTTGTAATCTTTTTATGTTAAAACATGTAAAGAGATGAGAGAGTATTCTAATCAAGATTTTCGGCGAGAGCTTTTCAAGAAAGTGAAGTTTTGTTTTTCTTAAAAAGAAATCTATTGGTTTTAATCTTAGATCTTGAATATTTTTTTAGATTTCCTTTGCTAATTTATTGAAAATTTTGTAAGTACTCTTTTAACCTAATTTTAGCATTTTTTTTGTATGTATAGATTAAACTTCTTGTTGGTTGGTTTACTTCGATGTTTAGCTTGATGGATGGGTGATTTGTTATATTTTCTCTATACTTAGTTAATGTGAGACTTTAGGATTTGATATATTAAATACTTGACGGAATATAGTGCAAATTTGATGAAAGAATTTAAAAAATATATTTTAGTAATTTTCGGTCAAGAGCTTGACAATGGTATGATATGTTTAAATAACAAAAAATTTATTTGGGAGTTCATAGATTTTCAACTATAGGGAAATTCTTTAGGGAACTTTAGGCTTTTGACTCATAGTGATGATATGATTATACTTTAAGTCTTTGGGTGATTTATAAAAATATACTTTTTGATTTCCTTGATGAATAGTTGTAGACATGTGTATAGTTTTGGAAAAATAAAATATGATGACAAGTTGAAGAAAATGATTCTAGGAGCACTAACTGGGTTTCGATTATTGACCTATTAAAGCTTGAATATCAAGTTTTGGAATGTCTTCAGGAAAAACATGAGTTGGCTAGGAGAAATAGAAGAATAGACTTGGTTTTGACCCCACTATAACTTTCGGTTTTAACCATTTGGAATTAGGATTGATTTGTTTTGATTTGCTCTTTATTGGAATATGTATGGCTTGTTTGAAAAAGGACTATGTTTGCATAGTATGTACAGGTCATGATTTGGAAATACATATTTCATATATCATATGTTCCATGAATTATGTACCATGCATAAGAATATTTAAGTTTGCATGCATGTCCAATCATGTCATAAGTTCTATGTTGAAGTCATCATGTTTTCAAAAGAAATAAGATAAAGATTTTATAAGAACCTTAAAGGTTAAGGAGGAGTATTGTTTTAGTAGAACTCCCTGTTCACTCAGGAGTGTATAAAGTCGAGTGAAACCTTTAGGTTGATGGAGGACAGTCGACAGGCCACGGATCATTCCTATATAAAGGATTCTAGAGAGTGGTCGCACTTAAAACTTGTGGGTGCCAAGGACAGTGAAGGCGATTCAATTTGCCGTTAAGAATATGATTATGACATAATCACCTCGACTAAAGTAATCGTAGTGTGATGTGGTAACCACTGGAGAATACACATTGCATAGGGGAGCAATGAGGTATCCAATATGTTTTATGAAAAGTTATGAAAGGAAAAATGACGGTGAATGCGTTTTCATCTGCCGTAAAAATGATATTGTAAAGTCATGACAAGATGGCGAAAACATTTTGATCTGCCGTAAAAAAATGTTATGAACAAGAATAATGACACAAAATGTTAGGAATAATAAGAAAAGATATGAAAAGTTTAAGAAAAGTTTCAAATATATGTGTCAACAAAAAACGAAGAAGTATGAAAGTCTTTTATGAAAATGTATGGTGCATAAGTCATTTCACAAGTCTCATGATCATGGTTCATACATATGTTTATCTGTACATGCTGACGATGCTTTTATGATGTTATCTGAATACTTACTAAGATTTCTTGAAATCTCACTCTATTATTTTTTTTAATTATCATCTATTTTGGAATGATAGAAATGATTATAGGAACAGAACCAGACTCAGACCTCTCAAGAGATTCTGAGCCTTGAGGGCCTTACAGAATATTCACTTTTTGATGAGACGGCTCATCCATTATATGACCATCTGTTGGAGGTTTTGAGACGAGACGTATTTGAGTCGTCTCAGGATAAATGATCAGTAGGGCGTTGTTTGATTTTAAGCTTGAATGACTCATTATCCCTTGATAGCATTTATGCGATGCCAGCAGGGATAACTCTCCAACAAGGCCATAATCTAAGTATGGGTCGGTTCCATTTTGGTGAGAGCTATAAGGAAGTTAAGAATGAACCCCTATAGAGAAAAATGATAGTGGTATATTTTCTTTTGTATATCAGACCATGTTATGTATTGTTAAGAACTTGGTTTTGTAGACTTGGTACAATACGCTATTGTATATTATGAAATTTGTGGGATTTTATTATAGTTTACCATGTGAGAATTTGCAAAGTTTAGGTTTCTTTGCCCATTTTATGAAATTGACTTTATTTCATTGCAATACATATTGCATACTGCTAGTAAGTTAGGTACATGCACATTATTTTCGACATGAACGAGGGGTATGTAGTCTTGTGTTACATGTCCTGACGCTTTAGTTTATATTAAATCCCAAACATAGATTAGGGGTGTCGACAATTTTCCACCCCAATTAGTTTGGATCGAGTAACCATTGTATAAAAAGGATTACTCACATAATAAAGAAAAGACAATACTAAAGAAATTACATTATATTTAACTTGTATAGGAAAAAACCAAATAAACCTTGAATAAATATCCACAAATGACAGATAGTAATGCATTCCATTCATGGAGAGCATTGGGGCAAGACCCCAAACATCTAGGAACAAAAGCTGAAAAGGAAGAGTTGAAAGTGAGAAAAAAAATCAGGTGAGGTAGATCATACGCCTTAGCATTGGAGCAAGTGGTGCAGTGACTTGTGGAACCCGTGGTAGTAAAGGGAATATTAAACTAACGTAGAATAAAAGAGGTGTGCGAGGGGAGTGATGATCTAATCTTGAATGCCACAATTGAAATGACATGCAAGACACTACAGTCGATGGTAAGGCATAGAGGCCATCTTTAACATGACCCTGAAGGAGTACTTCTCGGGAGCGTGAATCTTTCACAAGAAAGGAATCAGAGTGAAATTCAAAAAATATAAAATTATCACCACAAAATTGACAGTAAAAAAGGAGATTGTGAGATATGGAAGGGATAGGAAGAAAATTATTTAAAAGGAAATTGTCAAATGTGGTAGGCATTTGAGATGTGCCATGATGATGTATGGCCAATGTAGAACCATCCCCCATGCAAACTTGGTTAGGTCCTTGATATGACGTCGTCTTCAAGTTGAGGTTTTTGAATTTTGAGATAAAATGATGAGAGATAGTAGTGTCTAGAAACCAAGTAGTGGAAGATGAGGGTGAAGAAGAGAGAGCCGTGTAAATGACTGTAAGAGAAGTTGAAAGGGAAGCTGGGTAATGAATTGTAAATTGATTATAGTAGGACAAGGTAGTGTGACCAAATTTTTGGCACACTTAACACTGAGAACGAGTGTATGAACAGGAGAAAAATAAGTAAAATGAGGAAAAAATGGGCATGGACCTGAGTGAAAACCACGAGGTGAGGCACGACCTCACTTGCCTTCACGAAAAGGAAAACGAGCACGAATGGGTGTAAGAGATGGGGAAAACTGAGTGATAGTATCATTATGTGCAGCAAGAATGGTGTTAGAAAATAGATTTTGAGTTTGATGAGAAATATGAGACTCATGATTCAGAAGATAACTATAGAGTTGATGAGGGGAAATAAGATTGGGAGAAATAGAATTAGGATGAGTGGCAAGTGATTTAAATAGTGGTTTGTATTTAGTACCTTGTCCTGAAGAGGTAAATGGTAAACTCAGAATTGCTAAGAGTGTGACCTGCAGCACTCAAAGTGATAGCAAGTGATTTGGCCTTGTTATAGTAATCTGAAATATATTTAAGACCTTTTTTCAAAGTGGATAACTGGTATTGAGTATGGACAACATGAGTTGAAGATTTTGCAGCAAAGAGTTTTTGAAGGGTATGCCAAATTTTGAAGGAATTATGGCAATTAAGGACCCAGGCTAACATTGATTCAGAAAGGGAAGAGTTAAGAGTAGACACAATCAATTTATCTTGTAGAACCCACCTGGTATGGTTTGGATTTGGAATATTGTTAGAGGATGGAGTAGGCATAGGAAGAGAGCCATCAACATAACCATATAATTGATGACCCTGTAAGAACGAAACAATTTGAGTTTTCCATATAAGATAATTATCTATGGTAAGCTTGATTATGATGAAGTGGGAGGCAATATCAAGGATTTTTTTTGGGGGGGGGGGTGGTGCTTATTAGACGATGCCATGAGAGGGAAAGAAAGAAGCAAAAAAAGAAAAAGAAAAGAAAAATACGAAAGATTCGGACATGAGTCATGTTTAAGCTTGTGATACCATGTTGAAGAAAACAAAGAGGTACACTAACTATTTGATGAATATTCGCTATCAGGACACATGTCCGATAGCTTATTATAGTACATAGTATTAAATATATAAACAAACAAATCACAAAAAAATTCTCCTGTTAGTGCCACATCACTATTCTATTACAAACATAATCTTCTTGAATATTCTTCAGTATATCAAAAGCTTGTTTTGGTCGTCATTTGGTTAAGGTAGGTAATGCGACTCCCTCAACACACCCTAACAAAATAAATAGGCATCCATGATCAATATGTATCTTTTATTCAATAAAGACTTACAGATTGGGAGTAGCTGACCCACGTTGTCTAACCTAAATGTATTTTCAACACCATTTACTATCCAGTTTCTTTAGTCATAAATCATTTTTGAATATGCTTGACAAGTAGAAGAAAATCTAGAACTATTCAAAAAATCTAGAGCTATTCCTTAACTGCTCTTTTTTATTTTTCCATTTTGGTTTCTATTTTTGATAAATAATAATGTAGGCCATAATTCCAAATATAAGATAAGTTTGTAAAATGTTGAAAGGAAAGAAACAACAATTGAACATTTTCCTCACCAAATCAATGTCCCTTATCATGTTCTCTGATTCTCACGAAGAGTACAACAAGATTCTTGGAACTATCCAGCCTAACAATACTTACTATGAATTAATAAGAAAATATGAAAATGCAACATAAAGATCATGATTCAGTAACAATTCCCATATGCCTCATTCCCAAAAGTGCCCATTTTGCCCTATATCACCTATTTTAGTCCCCTTTCTTATAAGCTTGTTTATGATCTCAAATGTTTTTGTTGATTAGTCAGATTGATTTTTCCAGCCAAGTGTTTGTATAGATGACTAAGAAAGATTGAGTCAAGATTTTTGTATATTCTCATCTTACCCTTCAAGGCATCTCTAATGGTAAATAGATTCAAGGACTTACTAAGATGCGTACTTCACAGATCTCCTAAATAAATGACTTTTTGGTATAATCCACAAATGAGATAGATGAATAACAACTATCTCCATTCCGAATTGAGGTTATTGAGGTTGAAACTAGTGGGCGAAAATCACAACGAGGTACAAATTTTAGTAACGAGTAAGATTTAACACTTGTTGAGGGATGGATTTAACTTCCCTTAGATGCAATAGAAGGAAACGATCAATAGAAGGAAATGATGTTATGGAAAATAAATAATAAATTTTTTGAGGAAAACAATACTTAATTCTACATGTAATTACACATCTCTAACGAATTAAATAAGTTTTGTAGTTACTTGACACAAGTTGAAGGAATACATCAAAGTGGTTTTAAATTTTAATGACCATGACAAAGTATGTTACTTGGCTTTTCTTTTATCGTTCATTAATTTTATTCATGATTATAAATGATCTTTTATCATAATCATTCATCAATTGCAATGATGATGTATGATTTGTGGTGTCAATATGATGTTTCAATATATAGTATGTTTTCTAAGAGTATTTTTATTGGGTTATGCAAATGCAAATACAAACTTTGCATAATATTACATAATTTGTCATTTGGCTATTCTACTCAAAACCTATTCTCACATTTGATTATTCATCTATTAGTAAAAATAATAATAAACTGTTATTAATTTAATAATATTCTTTCTAAATTATTTTTTAAAATTAAGAACTAAATGAAAATATTGATGTTTTACAATAAGAGACTTGGAGTATACAACTATTCATGATAAAATCAATCCTTCAGAAACCAACAATTTATGATTTTAATTCTATAAGAGAAAAAATTGGATTTTACAATTATAGCTATTAATGCAACAAGGAAAAAAAAAAGGAATAATTATGAAACATAAGTGCCACTGGAGAGGAAGGCTACATGGGAAGAAATGAATAAAAAAAAAAAAAGAGAGTTTGGTAGAAGCCAAAATTGAGGCAAGAGAAAGAGTGTTTGCAAGGAAGAAAATATTTTTTATTCTATTTGGTCATGCTATAGTGACTAGCGAAGATTCAAATATGACCTAAAAAACTAATTTACTACAAAAAAAAGTCATCCATTTTTCTGTTTGTATAATCCAATGCAACACATTTTAGAACTTTATTAGTCAAATTCTATGTAGGATTTTCACTTAAATAATCTAATGAGAGTGCTCTACCATAAACTTAGCTTCGTAATGCATAACTTCATGAAGATTGGCAAGGCAAAGTCATGTACCTAAAATCAGAAAGAGAGCTTTCAACTTTAATCATTGTTTTTTGTCAACTGTTCATATTTAAACTCTTCAAATCTGTTGTAAGTCTATTCATCTTCAATGATTATACTATGTAAAATTATGCATGTCATCATAGTATTATTGAGCATTTCATTGTTAAAAAAGTGCAAGTCCACGAATTATAACAAATCATGTTTGGAGCACACAAAAAAATGCTCTACATCATTCCTTCAAACTCTTGTACTGTAGCAAATTATTTTTTCTTATTTTCTTGGGAAACTGAAATGGTTTCAACAAATGTTGTCCATTGCATATGAATGTCATGAGCATGATAGTACCCCATTACATAGTTACAACCATTAGTTGTATAATTGATACTCCTAAACATACTTAAAAATCCACGTTTATTACCAGCTGTGAGCAATCTAGCAATATCATCATTGTTAGGTTTCCCTAAGTACTTTTCAAAAAAACTGAAACAACTAATAACAAAAAAGTTTATGCTTCTTAATTGGTAGTCTCTCCAATTTTAAAATATTTATCCATAAAATCATTTGTGATACTATATGCAAGCACCATCAAAGCAACTATAATCTTTTGGAGGGGAGAAAACCAAGCCTTCCAAAACCATTTCGTCTCTAGACAAAATAAGATTCATGGGTTTCTACTGCAACTTGGATACAAAGGAAACAACTCATTTGAAATCTCATTGGAAAGAATTTATGAGGATAGATTGAGAGATCAACAAAATAGTGCCAAAAAGATTTTGTGGGCTTGCAATTGATCATGCTTTATGAATCTAGGTGATTTTTTTAGATGAACCACATGAGCTTGATCCTTTCTTCTTCTTGAACCAATTGTCAGTTCGCTGTCTCAATCTCTTCATTAAAATATGAATTGAAAAGTGTCATTTTGTGAAAAATGAACAATCCATTAGGAGAATTTAATGAAAACAAAATTCACAAATGAACTTGAGTTGAAGTAAATAAAATTATTGGCAAAATGTTATGTTTTATAGTGGAAGAATATAATCTTTAGAAAAATATAATGGTTAAAAAAATATATCCATTGAACAAATATGGTTGTTGGATAAATATATCTGTAGAAAGAATATGACGGTTATATGAAAAAGACAATGACAAAATTATATTCGTTGGAGTAATATGAACGTTAGAAATAATGTGCACTTTTTTAATAAAGAATCATTTTTCTAATTGCTATTAGAATTAAATTAAATGAAATTGTCAAAATTAATATTTTAATAGAATAATGATATATATAGAGAATTTGTTATTCGTACTGATGTTTAAAAGTGGCCAGCTAAATTAGAAAAAGTAATCTTCCTAGTCTAATAATTATCTTGGCTAAAGAATAGCTAGGCCACTATTAATAATGTTCTTATGAGATTTTGAAAAATAAGAGAAAAAATGTTTGAGTAAAATATTATAAAATTAAGATCTAATTAGAATATAATTTTTATTTTAGAATTTGAAAAAGTTGAATTATTTTTTATGTTTTATTTGAAAATTTAATAAATTTGTAATGATTAGATAATGATTATATAAAAAAAATGAAGATTTGAAATTAAAAATATATTTATAATTGGTTTGAATAAAACACTTTAGGTTTTTAAAAGGCAAAACAAATGCTTAGCTTCTTTATAAGGTGTTTCCCAATTGAATAATGAAGAGGACGACCATCGCGTAAATTTGGAAGTACATTTTTTTTTTTCCAACCAATAATTTTTCTACTCATACGTGTGTATTTGATTTAAAGTACATTTGTTTATCGTGCTCTCTTGTTTGTTTTTAAATGAAAATCGGAGACGAGAAAGTAACTTCTGCATCATTATTTTACAATCTTTTGATGCGAGATTGATAAGTTATTTATTTATTTATGTATCAATTATTTGATACTACATTATAAAATAATGAATAAACGTTTTTTAATGTAAAGAAAAATGATCCTGATCATAACATTTGGCAGCTTACACAAAAGGCATTTTTCAAATAAAAAAAGATGAATATTCCTCAAAATTGCGTATAAAGTCTCGACTCTTCGTATAATTTATAAGGTCACATGTATTTAACAAGATTATATTATTAATTAATAGTAATGTTAGACACAAGAACCAACGAGAATCTAGTCAAATTTATTGATCTAATATTTATATTATTAATTAATAATAATGTTAGATAAAATCATAAATTATATAAGTGTTGCATGCTTCTTTTAAAAGGATTGAGATCTATTAATAAAAAAATAAAAATATTCCTATGTAATTATAATTATTTATTTTTTTCAAAATGAATACATTATAGTTAAACCTGAATACACTAGAATATCAAGTCTCAATGAGTAGAACAACTGTAAAACATATATACTACTCTATCAGAAAACACGATACAAAAAAGGAAAAAACTGAAAATTAGAAGTAGTACTATGGGAACAATACTTCGTAAGGGTGATTAATTAACGAGTAGTGCTAGGTTGATGCCCAGCATTGAACGCTGGATGTGCTGTCTGGCACAAATTTATCTTCTCATATGTTTTTAAATTTTTTCTTTTTAAATTGTTTAAAAATATTTTAAAAAAATACAAAAATATATCAATATATTAATAGTTAATTTCTTATTATTAAGTGAAGAAAAAAATTTAATTAAAATACATAATGCATCAAAATAAAGTATCAAAGTAATATTTTTTGTAATTAATTGGGAAATAAGTGGAAAAGAAAAAAAGATTTTTCTTTTATTATTAAAGGTGTAGATAAAGAAATTGAGGACACCAGCCCTTTTGTTCGATCCCCTTAAAAGTATTGTAGGAAAATAAAGCGTGCATGCATGCATGAGAAGTTTCGACCAAATTTCAAGGTGGAAGTCCAAAGTCAAACGTATCCTGGGTCATTTTCAGAGGTCATGTTTGCAATGTTTAGCACTACTAGGAATTGTATGTTCAATTATTTTTTTGATTTTCCCCTCAATTTTTTTTCATTTTCTCATTCTAAATATCACGTGATCGATAAGACAAATAAAACAATGAAAAATGGAAATTAAGCAAGTGAATGTCACTACAAAATATAGTAACTTTTGCCACGGGTACTTTTTGTGTGGCATTTTATTGTGGGAAAAAGTGACCTTCTGCCACTAAATATTTTGAGGGAATAAGCATTGGTATTTTCTTCCCAAATTATCTGGTGGATAATATTTGATGGAAAAATAGTTTTTTCTACAATGCAAGTAGTTTTTTTGACAAACTTATTTCATGGAATATCCATGTCCAGCCCATTAGCCTTTAGAAAAAAAATAGATTTTTTGGCGAGTTCAATTGCCTTTTTACCGCGGCATAAAGTCATGAGAAAAAAGTTATAGAAGTTGCACCTTATCAGCTTAACTCACCACGGCATAATCCCTTCCCCCCCCCCCCCTCCGGCGCACGGGGGGCGACGGCTGCCACTACTATGACTCTATCTTTGTTGGCAACCTTAGGTTGAATTACAAGAGAGTTTTTAACAAGTTCTCATTGTGCGACTGCAATCTCTCCTCCCACATCCAATTCCTCCCGAGTATGAGTTTTTTCAAAAAGTCCTAATCTGGCTATTACTATTTACACTAAAGTCTTTATCTCTCCTTGGTGTTAATACAATATATCTTCCCCTTATATCTAATATTTCTATTGGTGGTTATTCTTCCCACTCTCTGAGTTTATTCTCCTATAATTTTCTTGTGTAAATATTGAATATATCTTAGTTATTCTGTGCAATTTTTGTGACCATATGATTATGTAAAATCATTGTGAATTTTTTTAGGTTATGGTTATGCCTAGCTAGTTCGGATATCATATTTTCCTTGATCTTTTAGGCTTTTCAAGTACATACATACAAGGCGATGACATGTGTTTAATAGGAGTTAGATATTGCATTAGAACTTATATAGGCGGCCTCAATGCACTTAACCTTGATATGTAGATAAAGTCTTGACCTAAACTCGAGATCGGCAGGCACCATATTTGACACATATTTGTATTTCATGCCTCTGCTTTCAATTTTTACAAAATTTATATATGATGTTCATAAAACTTTCAAATAGTAGCCTCGGTGAATGTTTAGTTAACAAACTAACATACATGCTATGTGTAAGTTTCTGATTGGTTAACATGGAGCATCAACAACGTTGTCAATCAATTAATTAAAGCCTAACGCATGGTGTATGTGTCGATGCCCCCAGCCCATGTTTGAGATTTTACGGTGACTTAAAACGTCGAGGACATGTAACACAAGCCTACATATCCCTCGCACATGATAATTGATATGCAATGCACTTAGTTTACTAGCAATATACAATAAAAATAACAGCAAAAAAGTTCTTTTTAGTAGTTTAGGAATAATAATAATAATGTCAAAGTTATATGGTACCATAAGTGCAAATATCCCAATTTTTTTTTTTTTATAAAATAGTTGCACCACCAAAAAGAGTTAGATGTTTCATAATCCCAAAACATTAGGGAATCCAACTTAAACATTAAACTTAAATGTTGGCTGATGCCAAAATAAAACTAACATATAAGTCTTCAGCTTGGGACTATTGGTCCTACCAAGCTGGTCCTGCTAAGCCATTTCTTCATGCTAGATCCTTTTTAACTTTTTAAAAAGTTTCATGATCTCCATAAAAAACTGGTCAACTTCTTGTAACCTATCAAAAGTGGATGACTAACTTTGAGAGACCCTCAGGGTTTTTCAGAATCTCCTGAACTTTCTTGGGAGGCAGCCTCTTTGCGCTTCCCCATTTATACCTACAACAACTTCTACTATTCTAAAAGAGGAGTGACAGTGGAAACTACCATAATTAATATAACACATATATCATAAACATATAAAGACAAACACAAACAAATGCATGGACATGAACAATGAGACCTATGACTTATCATGCATATCACGTGCTTTCTTGTAAAAACATTATTTCTTCTTTTGACATCTTAACACATGTTTATATAATTTCATATCATTCATGGGCTTAAAGCCTTGTTTTTGTCATGAATTTCATTTAATACGTATGGACACAATTACGATTTTCTTATGTACCGTGTGTTCCCCGCTAATTACCACATTATCCTACGACTCTTTTAACTGAGGTGACTATATCATAAACACATATATATATATATATTAATAATATATATGGCAGTTTACATATTTCACCTTCACCATCTTTGACACTTATTAGTTTTAAGTGCGACTCCGCTCCGTCATCCTTAAAAGAATCATTTCGAGGTCTGTTGACAATATTTCGTCGACCCAATGGTTTTCACTGAACTTTATGTACTTATGAGTGAATATGGAGTCCACTAGGACATTTCCTCCATCCTAGCTTTTGTGATTATTATAAAAATTCTTTGACTCTTTTCTTTCCAAAATTTTGACCCAAAGACGTGCAATCGTGTGACATGGACTTGTATTCAACCTTTGACTTACTTATACAAAATATAAAATCGTATCACACTCATATTCAAATTATAACTTGAAAATATTAGGACATGCAAACATGTCATATCACATAGAAACTTAATCATTCCAACTTAGAAGGGTAACAAACAAATTCCACCAAAATAGACCTTTTCATATATGTATATATCATATTTATTTATATCTTTTAAATGAAATATGCTATATTTGTGCGCATTTATGATTGTATTTACACAATTTAGTCTTGTTTATTTTTGCGGATAAAATCAAATAAGATGAGTTGAGATAAAGGTTAAACTGAGTCTTTGAAAGAGGGTCTATGTGTTTATAGGCCAATTATTAAATTGGGTCTTTAAATTGTGTCTTCCTTTTTTTTTTTTTTTTTTGTAAACCATCTTCAACAACGATGCCTTTTTCTTGTGGTTTGTTTTTGGGAGAAAATCATATCTTGTAGGTTGTATTTGTTTTTGTTTTTATTTTTGTAAAAAAATTGGTTCCATTTTTGGGAGAAAGATAAGAAACTTTGTTTGCAGCAACTCTATTTGGTCATTGAGAAAAAAAAAAAAAACTTAGATCCACCAATGCATAGGAACCATGGTTCACCTCCTGATGCAAAGTGAAAGAATTGAACTTTCTTTTGTAAATACTGAAGCAACAGCTAAAGACCCAAGTCACAACACCGAGTTTCTTTGCTTCTTTGAAGTTTGAAGATCAACAGCCTTTCTTTCTCTCACCTGCAAAGTTCCTAGATTGTAAACCTACCTCATTATTTTACCATTTCATCTTTACCATCGAAACAATGAGAAAAAAACCACAACAGTAATGATTGTATAAACCAAAGAACCTAACAACTTGATAGACTTGTCAATAAATGGAAGAGGGTTGTAGTAGTAGAATGGAAAGTAGATAGGAGGAGGCTTGTCGGGTTAAGTGCAAATCAGAAAGAAAGAGGGAGAGACATTTGAAGGGGAGAGCAGAGATGGGTTTGATTTCTTCTAATCTTGAAATTGATCATAGTATTTTTTTTAATATTAGTTGATGTGGCATTAGCCACATTAGCCGATTCCCCAAAAGGTACCCAACGGCGAGTACATGTAGCAGAGCCCTTTCTAAAGAAAGTTTTATACTCTCAACCCTCAAAAAGTTTTTAGATTTTGGAATTCTAGATATAAAATTTCAACCATTCGATTAAAAAATATTCAAAGCATGTTTAACGCATAAAATATTTAGAAAAATTAAGAATAATCCACCGAGAGAGTGAAAGGACCCAAGACTCTTTCACTACTACCAAAATCATCGTTGAGTTATGCATTGTCTATTGTTCTTATTCTTCTTCTTCTCAAGTCTCACCAAGAGAAGAGGAAGAAGAATGGACAATGCAAAACTCAATGATGATTTTGGTAGTAGTGAAACATTAACTTTTGGAGTCCTTTCCTCTGTGCAGGGTGGGGGTTTTTCTCTCTAGAGAGTGTCATCCCTTAAACTAGGTTTCTGGTTTGAAGAGGAATCGATGGCAAAAGATTTGATGGAACAGTAGAAGCGACTATGTCTAACAGAGAATGAGGGTCGTGAGATCAAACTAACCTGCAAGCCTAAAGACAAAGTGAAGCATTAAAGCGCCAATGTTCTGCTCGCCATGATGGTTGCAAATCATCTAGTAAACCGGGAAGCTTTCAAATCGACAATGACCAAGGTGTGGAAGTGCAAAAGTTGGATAGAGTTTGCAGAAATGGGGCCTAAAAAGTATTTGATAGAATTCCATTTAAAAGAAGACCTCCGAAAAGTTCTCAATGGAAGACCATGGACTTTCGACTACTGGCTTGTTTTCACTCACCCTTAAGAGGGTGATAGGTCCATCAACGAAATACCCTTCAACATTTAGGAGTTCTGGGTCCAGTCATTCAATGTGCCTTTCTCAAGCATGAACTCAATAGTTGGGAGGTTGATAGGCGAGGCTATAGGCTCTATGGTGAAAGTACAAGCTGATGATAGAGGCTTATGCTGGGGACAATGCATGAGAATTAGAGTGCAGCTAGACATAACAGAACTGCTACAAAGAGGCTTCTTCCTCATGATTGAAAAAAAAAGGTATGTCCTTTTAAATACGAACATCTACCTAACTTTTGTTTTAAATGTGGGAAAATTAAGCACTCACAACAAGGTTACTCAGCAACCCAAGGTCCCCCCAACAAAACACAATATGGTACATGGTTACGGGTGGTAGTCACGGAGGACACTGACTGTGTAAGGAAGAAGTATGGAGGTGGCCAGTAGGATGAAGCTTTAGAGGACCAACCATGGATGTTAGGGGGGGGGGGGATAGGTAGGGGATGACACCCTAATTAAAACACTTGAAACTTACCATGAACCAAGAAAAAGGTGGCAGTGCAAAGACAAAACTAGCAATAGAAAAGCAAACATCTACTCAATTGGCTGCAAAGGATATACAACCTGGTGTTAAGGAAACAACAAGGACACCTTTACAAGATGTCTCGGGGAGGCAAGTCAACTAGCGCAGGGATTGCCAAATGCATGAGGTTGTAACACATGACCTACAGACCTGTAAAGAGTTAAGGGAAATAGTTAAACTTGGGAATGACTTGCAAATGGGCCATGAAAGCAACCAAGACTTAAGGACCCAAGCCTTATCGATAGCTCATTTCTTTTCAGACTAGGTCCAAGCCCTACACAAAACCAAGAAACAAGTAAGCTGGAAAAGGAAAGCTAGAGATAAGTGTTTCACTACATTACTAGTTGATCACGAGGCAGATAAAGAGAATTATCAATGCGGTGCCAAGAGAGGGATAAGCAAAGTTAGCCTGGAAACATACACTTAGGTGCCTAAGATACCAAAGCTCAAGAGTAATGTTACATAAGAAACAACATTGATGCTAAGGTTGTGGCTGGCTCCCAACCCCACTTACAAATATGAGTTGTTTAGTGTGGAATTGTCGAAGGCTTGAGAACCCTCGATCAGTTAATTTTGGGCTTTTTGGTGCAATCTAAGAACCCAACATTTGTTTTCTTAATAGAAACAAAGAGCAGCAGGAAAAAGATGAAAGCTATCAAACAATCTTTACATTTTGAAAACAACTTTGTAGTTAGTTCCATAGAAGAAAGTGGGGGCTTTGCTTTCCTTTGGAAGGATGTTTTGTGAAGCAAAGGTACTAAACTACAGCCAATCCCATATCTCATTGGCCGTCAAAGACATGAGAAGAGGTTCTGCCTGGAACCTCACTGGGTTTTATGAGAACCTAGTTATAGAAAAGTGTCTTGAGAGTTGGCATTTCCTGAAAGGACTCAGACCTATAGGTTCTATAGGGTGGCTCTGTGTAGGTGACTTCAACAAGACACTATCAAATGGGGAGTAAAAGGAAGCCCAAAGAAGCCTCACAAACAAATGGAGGTGTTCAAGTCAACTATCAAGGCATGTGGGCTCATTGATATGGGATTTGTAGGAACATATTCACTTAAAATAACGAGAGACTAGGAGTTGCTTTTATGAAGGAGAGACTTGACAGAACATTCTGCAACCTATCTGGTCTGATTTATTCTTAGAAGCAAAGGTGCATGTTCTTCCATCCTTGCATTTAGACCACTATCCACTAGTAATTACCTGGGAACAACACAGCTCAAATGGCTTGAGACCTGAAAAGCCTTTTAGGTTTGAGGCCAAGTGGTCATTGCATGATGATTGCCACACCACAATTGAACAAGCCTGGCTAAACTCAAGAATTGCCACTAGGAAATTGAGCTACACTGTAGCTAGTCTAAGTCTGCCTTACCTATTTGACTTAGTGGAGCAAGTAACACTTTGGCAATCCCCACAAGGCCCCTAACGATCAGATGCAACATTTGGCCAAACTCCAAGAGTTGAATTCTGGTTATCTAATTAAGGAGATCAAAGCAGTACATAGAACCATAGACAATACACTGGAACTTGGGAACATCAAATGGAAGCAGAAGACAAAGCAAAGATGGTTTAAGGAAGGTGATAGAAATATTCGTTTCTTTCACCAAGCATCCTTTCATAGGAGGAAGGTGAATAAGGTCAATCAGTTAGTTGATGAGAATGAGCAGTCTGTAAGCTCGACAGAAGGCATCATTGAGCTATTTGAAACCTATTTCACTAACATATTCTCATTCTCTAGTCCCTGCACCCCTCTTATTGTCTCAGGTCCATGAAAACTCGTGTAACAGAAGCCCAAAATGAGATGCTAGCAAAGCCTTATTGCCAATAAGAGATAGAAGAAGCCTTATTTTCAATGAATCCTTTCAGCTCAATAAGGCTAGATGAATTCCTAGTTGGTTTCTATAAAAAATACTGAACTTTAACAGGGTCTCAAGTCAACTTAGCAATGCTCAGTGTGCTGAATTCCTAGGATGGTATGTCTGAAATCAACAACACTTTCATAGCTCTTATCCCAAAGAAAAAATGCCCCAGAAAAGTAACAGACTTTCGATCTATATCACTGTGTAATGTTCTCTATAAACTCATATCTAAAGTGATAGCTAATAGGCTAAAAAAAATCTTGCCTAGTCTCATCTCTGAATCCTAGTCAGCTTTTGTTTCAAATAGATTAATATTTGACGATATCATTGTAGCTTTTGCTACACACAATGAAATGAAAAATGACAAGTCACGAAAGCTATATGCTTGACATGAGCAAGGCGTGCAATCGTATAGAGTGGAGTTTTTGCGAGCTATTCTCACCAAAATGGGCTTTTGTGATAAGTGGGTCACACTAGTAATGAGTTGCCTGGAATCAGTAAAATACTCCATTCTTGTTAATGACGAGTCACAACCCTTTTTCTCCCCTACACGAGGTATAAGGCAAGATGATCATCTATCACCTTACATGTTCATTTTATATGCAGAGTCTCTTAGTAATTTGCTAGTCAAAGCTAAGGAGGAAAAGCTCATACATGGTGTGCGTATTGCTTGGGTCAACTGAGGATTTCTCACATTTTCTTTATGAATTACAACCTTCTTTTTTGCAAGGCTAATGCTATGGAATGAGGCTAGCTAATTAACCTCCTAAGAACCTATAAAGAAGCCTCTAGTCAAAGGCTCAATATAGAAAAGACATCAATTATCTTCAGTCAAAACACTACTAGACTAACCCAAGAGTATATCTTGTCCATTGCAATATTGAGGATAACCATGCCTAATGAAAAATACTTGGGTCTACTTTCTGTAGTGGGCAAAAATAGGTTCAAGACATTCACAAGCATCCTAAACAACATTAGGTCTTGGCTAAGCAACCAAAGAGTGAAATCTCTCACCATGGCTGGCAAATAAATTTATCTCAAGGCCATTATACAAAACCTCCCTACATACATGATGAGTGTATTCAAATTGCCAACCACTCTTCTAAACTCTATCAACAATCTTATGGGGAACTTGGCCAAGGCTAATGGGGTTCTTGGCTTTAGGGATTTGGATATCTTCAACAAAGCCATGTTATCCAAATAGTGTTGGAGGATTACCCAAAACTCCTCATCACTTACTGCCATAACTTTAAAGGCTAAGTACTTCCCTCACTTGACCCTCCAAGCAGCCATAATCGATTCTAAACCCTCCTACATATGGAGGAGTCTCCTAGTGGCTAGACTAGTGATGGAAGAAGGCACTTTCTGGAGATTGGGGACATGGGAACAAACCAGAATTTGGAAGGACAAATGGGTGGCTAAATCCATCCCCACTATGGTCAACAACCCTATTACAACTCTTGATCAAAATGCCACTGTGTCAGAGCTAATTGATCCGACCACTAAAGCTTGAAAAATAGACCTGCTATCAACTATTTTCAAGGAAGGAACATGAAGTTGCTACCATTTTAAGAACCCCTAATAGCACTATGAACTTTCAAGATAAGTTGTGTTGGCATGGCACAAGAGATGGCTCATTTACTATCATGAGTGCATACCACATGTTAAAAAGCAAGGACATGGCTAATCAAGGGGAATCATCTACCTGCAATGATCTCAAAATAGTATGGAATAAGTTATGGAGGCTGCTAGTAACACCTAGTGACCGTATATTCATCTGGAGGGCCTGCCAAAACTCCTTCTTCACTAGAGTTAACTTATTCAAAAGAACGGTGGTAGAGGATCCTTTATGCCCCAATTTTCTCAAGAGAGGCTGAGAGCCCCATGCATGCATTGTGGAACATTGAAGCTGCCAGTGGTGTGTGGGGACTTTGTTCCAAAAAGATCCAAAAATGCTCCTCCTCCTATTTGTCTGTGTTGGACTTTTTTGAACTTCTACTCAATCTGCTAGAAGAAAAAGACTATAAGAATTTGTGATAGTGGCTAAAAGCCTCTGGTAGAGAAGGAATTCCCTGATCTTCAATCAGGGTTTTTTGCCCCCTCAAGTGTTGTATCGAGAGGCTAGACTAAAACTAGCTATGTTGCAGGACAACCCCACCCCAAGCCTAATTGTTGCTCAAGACTACAATTCAAGTGATAATTGGCAACCTCCACCTTCGAACATGCATAAAATAAATTGGGATGAAACTGTTAATAAAGCTAAAAGCATTATAGGCATAAGAGTTGTAGTAGAGACAGTAAAGGCCTAGTCATAGCAACTATGAGAAAGAAACATATTTTATATTTGGAGCCCTTTCTTGCAGAATCATATGGTGCAATGGTGGCTGCAAAATTTGCTCTTGACCTTGGACTACACCATATTATACTAGAGGGGACTCACCTGAAGTTGTTAAAGTTTTAGAGTATCCACATTGGTCTCATTAAACAAATTATCAAAATTTAATGAGAAGTACAAATTTGATGAGATGTATATATCATACTCATCATAATTCTACATTGGATTCATCATTAGATTCATCAAAATAATAATATAATAATATTTTTTTAAAAAGAGGGAAAAATGTAAGAAAAATAAAATATGTAGGAGAAATAAAATATATTAAATAAATGAGTTGAAAGGTAAATAATAACTTTTCAAATTTGAAAGATTTGATTACTTTTATTATAGTTTATAGTTTAAAAAATAGAATTTAATAAGATTAATGTAGAATAATTTTTAAAATCAATTATCAAAATTGTATTTAATGATTAATTTAATAAGACCAATAAAAATATTATTACAACAAAATAGATAGCCTAAGAGCAATGCTAGTCTATTCATTTGTGAAGTTCGTGATTAACTAAAAAGCAAAGTGGTCAATTTCTCAGAGAAATGATAACAACATGGCCCACTTGCATTCTCTCTCCGTTTCCGATAGCATTGTAATCATCGACGATTTTCCTCCTTTATCCTTTTTTGGTTAAATGAAATGGCTAAGAAGACCGCTTTTCAAAAATAAAGTGTAGACACCAACGAAGTCACCCTCTACGTGGCCCACTTGCATTCTCTCTCCGATTCGGATAGCATTGTAAATTGTAATCATTGACGATTTTCCTCCTTTATCCTTTTTTGGTTAAATGAATTGAATTGGCTAAGAAGACCCCCTTTCCAAAAATAGAATGTAGACGTCAACGAAGTCACCCTCTCGAAGAACAGCAAAAAGTGCTGACAAACAATGGCTGCTGCTTCAGCTGCTCTGATTAATCCGATGACACCCTCTCTTTGCAACTCCAAATCTGAGATCTTTGCGGACTCTTCTCGGACTTTGAAACAAGCCTGGTTGGGGCAAGCTATATCTTTGTGGCTGAGGAACAAGAATTTTGGTAGCAGGAGGCTGCCTTCAGGTTGCTCTGTCGTGTCCAAGGCCGTGTCTGTGAAGCCCCCAACAGAGATCGAAGGTCTCAACATTGCCGAGGATGTTACTCAGGTCAGATAAAAACCCATTTCTTCTTATTCTTGAAGATAAATTTGAGAATTATGAAGTGGGTCTTTTTGGCTTCTTGGCCATTTTAACTGGATTTTTGGGTGATTCTGAGATGTATGTTACTCATGTAAATAATTCATTTTTTGATAAATTACTCATGTGAATAATTATGTTGCTTTTAGGAACAATTAGTAGGAATTGTGTGGTAGATTGTTTCTCATTTATTGACGTTTGAGCGTTTGAGTTGGAGAATTTCGATTGGTTCCTGCTGATTAGTGAACGTTTTAGAGTTGGTAGATACGTCATTCGTGTTCTTTATTGGACAGGTCATGTTGGTTGTCCTGTTTTACTTAACAAGAAAATTATCATTGGTTCTTCTTGTTATTCGGATATTTCAATATTGACGTAAATGTTATTCAAATCGGCCAATTTATTATTCTTGTTACTTTTTAGAGTATGAAGTGCGTCATTTAATTTGTTGAGAGTATGAATGGGAATTGACAGATATTTCATGCATGGGATTTGAAAAAGTAATTGGAAGGGACTTATATATTTATATAATATCGTTGAATCTTGGTATCATTTTCATTTTGTGGCTATTGATAAGGTGAACTGATACTGTAATTATTGTAGCAAAGACTGGGGGTGAATTTACTGGCGAATGATAATGAAACTGCTGCTTTTTAAAATCGTTTTGAGTTAGTTGTTATGTTGACCAGTAAAAGGAGCGAGTTCTTGTGTTACTTTATTGAGTTTTGAGATAATGATGTGGGTTGATATTCTTTTTTAAGTTATTTTTGAAAATATGACAAGAATTCAGTTTTACTCGTTATTTATTTATTTATTTTTTAAAATTACCAACTTAGATGTGGGTATTTCAATTTTTGGGTACTTTGTGATATTGTTGGTCCAGTTAATTCTTACATTAGTTTCGAAAATTCAGCTTCAATGACTATCACAATGATAAAAGGTTGTTTGTGTTTGTGTTTGTGTTTTTTTTTTTTATGGGTGTAATTTGCTTCTTGATTTTGGTTTTTAACTGGTTCTCGGGCAGATGAGCTCAGGTCAAACATATCTCCTCACCTTGTAAGAATAGGTTGTTTGGTGAAGGCGTGAGTTGGAGACCCAATGGTGAAACTAACCAATCAAAATGGGAAAAAATGTAATATCCTGATGCTAATTGTGTTTACAAAAATTCACGGGGGCAGGGGGGTGTCAGTACGATACTCTTATGTTTGAAAATGAATTCTACATTCTAATAATGTGTGTTGTTAAGAAGAAAACTGCTTTAAACCTTTACTGTGTAGTATACTTCTAGTGTACCTGGGCTATGCCCATCTTTATTCAATAAAATCGTATTACTTATAAAAAAAAACCTTTAATGTGAAATTTTTTGGATGTACAATTTTGATCCAGGCTTCTCCTACTTTAGGCAGCATTGCACTTTAAAAGCAAATATGTAAACAATGAAGTGGGTCATTTCTTTCAATAATATCTTTTTAGAAAGATAAAAAAGAGCAATAATGTTCACTTAAAAGACATTTTCATAATAAATAAATAAATAATAATTTACTGCAGTAAAAATGAAATTTTTAGATTTCTAAAGCTTCATATATAATGGATACCTTGTGTTAACTTGCCAAAAGGTCCATTCTTCCTATGCTTCAGCTACTTTCAGGGTTAAATCAATATATGAATAATGTTAAGGATCATCAAAATTTGAACAGCTTTCAATGATTTTTTTAAAGTTATGTTCATTATGCAGAACAGAAGCAAAACTATTTTATGATTGTCATTATCTATCTGCAGAGTAAGATGCTCGTCTTGTTAGTTTCTTTCACGTTGGAAAAGTCAGAATTTGGTTTCTCAATTTTTTTTCTCATCATCCGAGGTCATAAAGAAGTGCTTCCAATGATATTTAGATGTTGGCTTATATGCCACTGTGACCACATCTACTTGCTCTGAAATGTTTCTCATGAAACTGAGTATAGTCATATCATTGAACATCCAGAACAAGTGTATTAATATTCTAGGGAATGCCAGCACCTCCAATCATGGCTAGGTTAAGGTGTATTGACATTATTCAGGCCGATCTTGCCATGATGCTCTTGTCAACACTTTTACTTCATGATACAGAGCAATGTGGCAGGGATGAACCAATCTTGTACTGTAAGTAAAATAAGTTACATTAGTGGAAAGTAATAGCTGTTTGTGAAAGTTCAAAACTTATATTGTTGTTAAAGTATAAAGGTCGTTGCCCTCTTTTATTTATTCACCATATCCATATATCAAAGCACCAAGGCAACTGTTGTCATTTAGTTTCTTACTTACATGTTGAATTGATTGCATTGTGACACAGTTAATTGGAAAAACCCCAATGGTTTACCTGAACAATATTGTGAAGGGGTCTGTAGCCAATATCGCTGCCAAGCTTGAGTTCATGGAGCCATGTCGTAGTGTCAAGGACAGGTAAGGAAGATAAAAATGCTACTGGTATTATGTAGTGGTGACGAGAATTAATTACAGCTTTTTTGGTATTTTCTATAAATAGTTGAAGTGTTTTAGGAGTTGCAGGAAGTCTGATTGTCCATATTGTCTGATCATGTGGGTTCCCCCCCCTCCTCCCAAAAAAAATGTTGCTTTCTGACCTAACAGGTGCCCAATTTGGACAGCTAATTTAGTCAGTTACAGTGAATTTGGATCCATATGTCGTATTTAATGCTCAAAAAGGTGTCTACTATGAGAATCATATGATCTGGTCCACTTGAAAGGTTAATATCCTAGTTTTCGGTCCTTGGAACTTAGGATAAGACTTATAGACAGATGTTCAATATTTTAATCAAGCACTCTGAAATTTTGCTGCAGGATTGGTTACAGTATGATAACTGATGCTGAACAAAAAGGACTGATAACACCTGGAAAGGTAAGTAGATACAACTCATGCATTTTGGTGGAGTATCAACACAACAGAACCACCCTATGGCTTTTGCCATTTAGAAACTTAGGCTGAAACTTTAGTTGTTTCCTTTCATATATTTTGTAGAGTATTCTGGTTGAATCTACGAGTGGAAACACAGGCATTGGTCTTGCACTTACTGCAGTTTTAAGAGGATATAGACTCATCTTAACAATGCCAGCATCAATGAGTTTAGAAAGAAGGGTTCTTTTGAAAGCATTTGGGGCTGAGCTTGTATTGACTGATTCGGCAAAGCATCTGAAGGGAGCAGTTCAAAAGGCTGAAGAGATTTTGAACAGCACACCAAATGCCTACATGCTTCAGCAAGGTGACAATCCTGCTAACCCCAAGGTTTGTGGTCACAGTACCCACTAATGACTTGTTACACCTTATAATTATCTTTGGATATTTATTTCTATTCTTTCATTGCTTTGTACTGCTACTTTGTGGCCATGGACTCAGTGTATATCGTATACAAAGGTTGAGAAAACTCCTGTAACTGGGGAGAGGTTGCCAGATATATATGCATATATTCTAAATATATTTATGTTGTATATCAAAATCATGGACTTTGTAGTTCCAGCAGGCAAATGCCTTTGGGGATGCATATGGTTAATAGAGTTGCTGTCGGATTTGCCTATCAAGGTTATGGTACTATCTTGCTAGCGTTGCAGCTCTCTCTATAGCATTGCAAAACACCACCTTGCATGGGTAGAATGATCAAGGGTCCATTCTAGATGGTCACCAGTGATAACTAAGCCACAAACCGTCACTGGAACATTGAGTTCAATATGGTAGTCCAAGATTGGGAGGTGGAGATTATTTTTGAATTCTTTACGACATTGTATTCAGTAAGTATACTGGGGGGCACTGGGGATAGGATGATCTGGAGTCATTCCAAGAAAGGTAACTTCACCGTTAGTTCATACTACAAAGTTCTAATGAGTCCAGATTTGACCATGTTTCTGTGGAAGAGTATATGGCGGATGAAAGCATCTTCAAAAGCGGTCTTTTTTGTTTGGAAAGCTTTCCTGAACAAAATCCTTACTACAAATAATCTCAGGAAACACTAGATAATTGTGATGGCCTGGTTTTATATGTATAAGAAGCATGAGGAATCAATGGATCATTTGTTTCTCCACTGTGAGGTGGCCAGGATGTTGTGGGATGCTTTCTTTAGGAGGACCGATTTATCTTGGGTCATGCCTGTTAGGTTGGATGATTTTCTCGCAAGCTAGAGAGGCATTAAGGGTAACTCATAGGTGGTGGCCATTTGGCGTATGATTCTTATTTGTATGTGTTGGTACATCTGGAGGGAGAGGAATGTAAGAAGCTTCGAAGATTGTAGGAGAACAATGGATGAATTAAAACTTTTCTTCTACAAGTCTTTACTTCTTTGGGCAGGAACCATTGTTTGTAACAAACTTAACGTTCATGACTTTCTCGTTTTGATTGTAAACCCTAATTAAGCATTTCTCATAATACTTCCTGTGTACCTGGGTTTTGCCTATTTCTATTAATAATATTTCTATGATTACCTATTAAAAAAAAAAAAACTAAGCCACAAACTTCCCGATTACTTTTTTCTTGGACAATATTAGTTCTTAAATGCCTAAAGAAGGTGATGATGATGCTGATGAATGATTATTTACTAATGAAATATGTAAAAGTGATGTAAATGAAGCCAGACCTGCTTAAAATGCGAGGAAATTAGTGGTTTTGGTCAATTATTAGGCAGCCAGGAATAGGATACGATTGTAATTTTAGATGAAGTCACTACAGAAAGATCACGCTATTAGGATAATGCTTTGTCCTGGAGATCTTGTATTTAGTTATATAATGTGGCCTTTGATACGGTGAGATATACAATTTAGAGTTTGACGTTTTGCATGTTCAGATACACTATGAGACAACTGGACCAGAAATCTGGGAAGATACGCGAGGCAAGGTGGATATATTCATGGCAGCCATTGGAACTGGTGGAACCATTTCTGGTGTTGGCAGGTTTCTCAAACAGAAAAATCCTAAAATAAAGGTAAAAAGTTGTTAAACCTATAGGACATTTCTCTTATTTTTACCAATAAAAAAAAGCATTTATCTTATTTTCATAAATCATGTGGCAGGCATTGAGAGTTCCATGGGTTTTGTGGTATATGGTTGCCTTAATAGAAAAGGGGATGTATTATTTTACCTGGCTATTTATTTATTGTATTTGAGCACTCTCATTTGACCCATGCTTTATCAGGTAATTGGCATAGAACCTTTAGAAAGCAACATACTTTCAGGTGGAAAACCTGGTAAGACAACAAATAAGCTTTCTGACTATTGTCAATAAATTATCTTTAATAGTTTCTAATTCCCACTTATTTTACTTATTCTGATGTTAAAAATTCAAATGCAGGTCCTCATAAAATTCAAGGAATTGGAGCTGGTTTTGTGCCCAGGAATTTGGATCAAGAACTGGTTGATGAAGTCATAGAGGTCGAGTCTTATTTCTAGAATATGTGGTGCTATAGTGCTCCTTCAATTCGATTATCTTATCCTTTTTTTTTTCCAACTTTATTTGCTAGGGAGGTTTTGAAATCTCCTCAACCCATGGATAGTTAACGCCAAGCCCATGTGATAGGACTTCTGCTGTTTTGAGCTTTAGAAGTTTTGATTCAGTTAAAATGAAAATTTCTACCTATAAAAATGTTATGTTAAAATAAAAAATTTTTAATCTTGCAACTCTCTATCATTGTGACTTTTGATTCTTGTTTAAGTGATAACTATTTAAATGGATTCCAGCTTGTTTGGCATGGTAATATTCAGAAATGCTAAATTTCAGGTCATGCCTATTTTTATATTACAGATCATAATTGTACTTGGGCCATGCTTTTTGCAATTCTAAATATAATTCTGATTACTGGTAAAAAAATAGTTACATATCATATTGTCAACTGATAGTTATCTTTGTTTGCTGCTATGCAAGGCAGCTGACAGTAGCTTAGATATGGTCATTTTTTGCCTGGGAAAATTAAGATTGGGAGTGTCTAATAAAATCTTATAGAACTTTATTTCTGTACATAAACATTGAATAACAAGATGCATAGGAATTATGGCTTTGCCTATACATGAATATGGGCCACCTTTAGCCATATGCATACATGCTGATGTTCTTTAGTATGTTCTTCTTGCCACGGCAGTATTCAAAGCAAAAGGGAAAAAAAAGGATAGGAAATCCCATTTTAAGCTTAGAGTTTATCTTCTAGTAATTATCATAAATGCAACTTTTTTGTTTGTTTCCATTACTCATTTCTGACATGCTGTGAATTTGGCAGATATCTAGTGAAGAAGCTGTTGAATTTGCAAAGCAGTTAGCACTCCAGGAAGGCTTGTTGGTTAGTGATTTTTGTAAATCTTTTCAACCAATTAAAATTTCGTTTGAAGAAGAAATTGGGACAGTATGCTCTGGTGTAGACATGCACCCCTCTGCATTTCCTTGGATGCACTAGATCTAAAGTTTTTGTTCTAACCAGGAAAAAAGAGAGACCAGAGCAAAAGGATTGAACAGATAGTCTTCATAGTAGGTTTAGTAATAAATTAGATGAACCCTGTACTTCTATCAACCTAGCCATAGGTCATTTGTATTTAATTATCAGAAAATGACTAACAGAATTTAATATAAATTAAGGCGGCAAATGGTTATTTTTACCCTAATCTGTAGTATCGTCCAGTTGTGCTAAAATACTAAACTAGCGCATTCTCACTCAGTGATTTGAGGTGGTGACATGTTGTCTATGTTTTGAGAGAGAGAGAGAGAGAGGATACGTTCAGGTTTTTATTAAAAAATATGTGTTTGTTTTGTATCCATTTCTGGGGATGGATATCTATGTATTAATGTATGTATGCATGTACTTGTATGCTAAATTATTGTTCTTTCCTCACATGGTTTCCTGACTAATCAGGTGGGGATCTCTTCTGGGGCAGCAGCTGCTGCCGCACTGAAGGTTGGAAAGAGACCTGAGAATGCAGGGAAGCTCATTGTGGTATGTCAATTTTCTCTAAATGAAACTAGTGGGAAATGTTATCCATCTTAAGTGAGCTGCAGCATTAGAAAGAAGAATGGGCTCACTGTGGAAAATTGTAACATCACTTAGGCAATAAAAACCCACTTCCATTGTTAAAGAGTTACATGGAATCCATAAGTTTGCTGGTATTAGGTAACAAGGCATACTAGTGGAACCCTTTTATAAAACTTTTTGAGTAAACAGAGATTGTCCTAAATGATTTATTACTACGGAACCTTGTCTAACAGCACAGGCTATAAGTGGTCTCCTTTTTTTGGTTACTTTATTTATATTTGAATTTGGTGGGGGATGAGGGATAATGCTCCTAGGGTAAGAAAATTGTTGTGAGCTCTTTGATGAATATCAATTATAGAGCTAAATCGAAGTTTCCATCCCGCATTCTTGCAAGACAGGTTGATTCCTTGTTAATAATATACACACTAGTTTGTGCATGTGCTGGAAGGGTATTGTAGCTAACTTGTCATGGACTAGGTATGTGTGACTTATTTGTCCTTTGTCAAAACGCTTGTGCTGGTAAATATCTGGAGTGCATTTGTCAGATACATGATCTGGACACAAATGATGAGAGTGCTCTGATCTATGCTTTGAGTAACATGAAGTTTCAGTGAAGCATGCCGTCAAGCAGGATCTTGAATCATTTAATAGTGTCTAAATAGTTTCATTTACCTTATTGAGAAGATCGAAGTGAAACTGCTATTGTCTCTTTCTTCATCAAACATGTATGCATCCGTGTCTATAGAGGATTGTTGGATACATATCATAAACATGTTTTTCCCATCTAAATGGGTTAACAACCATTATTAGCAATTTAGCATGCTCACTAATTATTCTTTATCTGCTAGATTTTTTTTTTTCGCAGGGGGCGGGGGTGGGGGGGGGGGGGGGGGGGGGAAGGTAATTTTTAATATGGCTATGTTTAGGCTTTGGTTGTAGGAGGCACCTTTCACACCAGAAAAACATATCCTTTAGTTGTTTATCAGAGAACTAGAGTTATTGCTTTAAGATTTGCATTCAAAATCCATATAGTTAAACCTCTCTAGATTTGTGCAATTTTATGTTTCTAGCCTTTTGTAGCAAATTGTATGTGTCACCTTCTATTATTTACCATATTTTCTAGACATGAAGTGGCTGTCATTGATTGTTTTCATTTTTATCCTGTAAGGTATAGAACTGAATTTTTTCAACCGAAGATGACCTAAAATTAATTCCCAACAAAGATGTCCTAGAAGGAATAACAAGTGTAACGATATCCTTTCTGGCTGTTGACTGAAATTAATCACAGTTGGAAAAATGAACTTTCTGGATAAACCAATACTCTTCTTTTCGGGAACCACTCAAAGCCATCAGTCGGGTTTCGGGGCTGTCTGACTTTCTTAAATAGCATCCCATTTAATTTATGGTGCCCCATTTCATCTTTGAAAGATTTTGCACTGCTGTTGACATACTTCACTGATAGTTCCATTTTTATTTATTTGTGCCCCTCGGGATGTTGTTCTGGACACCCGATGCCAATTAAAAAAAAAAGTTCCTTATTTATTTATTATTTATCAACAATGTATCGCAAATTTAGTACATGTGGTTGTTTTGGGGCCAGAAACGGGTCTGTCATATGTGAAGCTGCTCAGCTCTGTTATATGGCAGCTTGCCAAACTGATAAAGCACTTCTCGTGGCTATAATAGGCTGGCTTGTTTTCTTCACTGGTGGAAGCTCTGCAGCCATGCAATCTAACATGTTTTTCATATGAAATTGTTTTCCAAAGAGGGAGAAGTGGTTTAAGTACTGTAGTTAACACATCATGAATTACTCAATTTGTAGTTAAGCAATTATGCTCTCAAATTCTTTGTTCTCTTCTCGGCACTGTGGCCCATGAAGCTTTCTATGTTGTGGGAACATGCTGTCAAAATATATATTTAGTTGTTCTAAATAACCCTTGTCTTGATTGCAATAACACTCAACTAATTTGGGAATTCAAAATGCTTGTAGGTTGTGTTTCCCAGCTTTGGCGAACGATATCTGTCGACAGTTCTTTTCCAGTCGATCAGGGAAGAATGTGAGAAGATGCAACCCGAGCCTTGAATCATGTTGTTTCCATGTATCTTCACATTTGCCCCATCATTCGTAGGGACTAGTGTGCACCATAGATGTGATCCGAATCTTAACAACTGTGACTGGTTTTCTCCTCTATGAATGGTAATTGCCTAGAAATTGTTCCCCAGTGGATGGTGGCTTGAATCTCTTCTTCTAGTCAATTACATTGGTTCTCAATACACAGAATGGAAGTCCCCATTTTTCTAAGTATGATACTCTGCTACTACTTGCAGCCTTTAAAGTTGCAACATTGTTGTAGTCCTCACCATTGAACAAATCACATTGCTCCAGCATGATATGAAAACACGTGAAAGTAATTTTTGAAACTTGGTGAGAATTTATAGGGGCCAACGAGAAAACAATGGAAAGAACTTGAAAAGTGGATGAAGTGACCATCTTCTTTCTTTTTCTCGCATGAAGTAAACAAATGGTGGGATCAAGGTGGTTAATCGTACTAGATTTTTTAAATTTATAAATTGACGTAAACTTTCACAACATTAATATCAAACTATTAAATAGATTGCAACCCCCCGCGCATACATGTCCATCCACGTACAAATAAAGCGAGGCATTTTGTCCATAGTTGAATCTTTATCCTCATCCTGACATATCCTACACTCCCACCAATTTCTTGGGCAGTAGTGTTACGGGCACACAATCTCATGTAGCCTTTGCAGAATTGTTGACGTCAGTTGAAAAATTAAAAAAATTAAAAAAATACAAAAATACGAAGAGAGAAATATAAAAATAAAAAATACAAATAATTAGATAGAAGATGCATACAAATATTTTTTTGTATGGCATATATGCAATAAGTATATAAACCATGTATAAATAGTATATTTGTTCCCCAGAAAATGATATATTTGCACCAACCACCTCGAGAGTATTATCGATTTTCTTCTCGTCAATTACAGAGGATGCGGCTTTCATGGACCAATTTTCTGCTCTCAATTGCAGCCTCTAATGTGCACTTCGTGAGCAAACGATCAACCAACAACACAAAGTGATCCCCCCCATCCTTGAATTCTCAACACCCCCACAAAAGACTTCAAAAACCTCCGAGGAAACAAGCTTATATCCAAGCCTTATAGTTAAAACTCCTTGCACATTCTCTTATATTTTCTAAGAACTCCTGAAAATTGGAACCATCGTGGTTAAAAACACAGAATTTTTTTTTTTTTGTTCTTTTCATTCAAAACTTTCTGAAAAGCAAGTTACCGTAACATGAAATTACACAAGGATGACAATATCTATAACAAGAAGGAAACTCTTTTTTTCATTCAAAACCTTTCTTCTCCCTGCAAATTTGGTTCCCGAGTTTGAGGCTCTATTGCTAATACCGTCAAATTTTTTCTACCATCTTAGCAGTCAAGTAATTCGTATCATCTCCAACTTCGCCTCGTTGAAAAAATGTCCCTTTTGCCTATCCAATGACAATTCTCCACTTTTATTCACCTCCCAATTAGTAGTAAACCCACGGCAGTGGACTGAATTGCTAATACCATTGCCCGACCTTCAATTTTTGCACTGACCTCAAAACTACCATTTCTTACTTTCTTCCTATTATATAAATGGAATCCCTAATTTTACTTTATTCTATTTCGTGAATAACCGATTTTCGCAATCTTTATCCTCATAAATGGCTTCGACAAGGTCTCCGAACGGGTCCTCATCGTCTTTCGACAGCGTCGATACGATGCCACAGGGTATTCTCTTTTGCTTCAACTGAAGGTGAAAGGGTAATATCCTAGTTTTCTATCCTTGGAACTTAGGATAAGACTTATATTGTGTTGTTCAATTTTGTGTTTTTCAGCAACGGATCTCTCTCAATAATTCCGGGATTTTGCTAGCGACGGTTTCTCTCGTAAGTAAGGGTTTAATTGGTCTGATTTGATCTGATTTTAAATAAAATTTAAAATTTAATCGATATCATCGACTTTACATTTTAAAATTGATTATGTAATAGTTACCTTCCAAAATTGTAATACCAATTTTATTTGTTCCGATTTTTTTTTAATTAGTTTATATTAATCTATTAAACTATTAGTATATATATTAATATTAATTCTAATGGTTAGAATAATATTAGTATTTGTTATAATAAGTTTAATTTGTTATAACTATATTATTGATAGTGATAGTGATGGTACTAGTATAGTATTAGTATTGACATTATTTCATATATAATTATTTAGTATAGTAATTTATATATAGACTTAAAGTACATTATAATTTAATATAGTATTAGACTATTAGTATTAGGCCATTAAATATAAATTGTAATTAATTTACATTATATACTAATGTATAAAATATTATATATAATATAAAAATATTATTTTATATTACATATAATATTGTAAAATTAATTAAAAATATTTATTATATTGAACTGATTTGATCCAATTTTAAAAAGCTTAGAACTGGAATTGAACTGGTGTCGACTAGTTTTAATATTACGAGAATTGATTTCTAACTTGTATTGACTCAAAACCAGATCGATTCTACCGATTTAGATTGGTCCGGTCCAATTTTCCATATTTTTTTAAACCTCTACTCATAAGAAAGGTTTTTGATTCTATTTTCCTCTCATTTTGAGTTTGTTTTTTTGACCAAGTCGATTTCCCAAAAGGTACCCAACATGAGGTACTTGTGATGGGGTAATTACGATGAGGGATAAGGTGATGGACGCCCTTCGAAGTGGCGCCCGCCTATTTACTCCTCTTTCGGAGACTTAGAATAAATTGTATTATGATTCCTTCAGTTGGATTCTAAGTCCTTCCTACTCAAACTAAATTCCTCCCATGTGAACTCTTACTATACAAAGACGATAAATTTAGTAAGTTCGTCATAGTTATCCCTGACACATTGACAGTGTGATGATCAGAAATCCTATAAACATTTAATGCCTGGTAGAGTAGCATATCACATTAAATGCGGATTGATATAAATATCTAAAGATACCTATTGATTGCTCGGAGGTAATCATATTAATAGAGATATTATTGAGAAGAAACAAAACCAATAAATAATCTTAGAAAACCCGGGATGTAGAGGGGAATGATTTGCTCTCCGATAGTCCTGGATAATTACACGTGTACCTGATCAATACTTCAGCCCATATAAAGGAAAGAATAGATCACTCGAAAAAGGTATGAACATCTATCAAAAGTCTTTTTCTCATTTGTTGTTTTTAACATATCCAAATTCTCTAACTAAGGCATCGAAGAGTTTTAAGGGTTGAGGAACCCGATCCTCTATCTTTTCTGTTGCAGAGTAGAATCAGAAATCAAGACGCAACCCAGAAGTGCAAAACACACATCTACATTAGCGCCATCTGTGGGATGGGAAGACCAGAGGTGGGAAAATAATGATTTTCTAGAACACTGAACGACTTCTCAGACATGCAAACGGTGTCTCTAGATAAGTATTCTAAATTTGTTATTTTTATATAATATCAAACAAAGGCAAGAGAATATCTCGCCTAGAAGAGAGACTTGCCTCTCGTCTTTTTTTTATAGAGAATAAGTTGATATTCTGTCACAGACAGTGCACTCGCCAATTATTATTTTTATCTTGCAAAAATAGCACATGTATACAAGCTCGCCAGATAAAAACCAGGCAAACACACTCACAGCACATTGCATACAGGTAGATCACGTGCACTGGACGTGGAAAGTACTATGCACTTAATTGCACAGTGAGGTCATATGTGCATGGCACTGTACAGTGCCATGCACAGCGCACGGGCACGGCAGGGTGTCGTGCCCCGTTCGTGGCAGGCGCCCCATCGCCCAGAGAGCCGTCGGGCTCTGCCGGCGGGTCCATTGGGACCATCGAAAATTTTTGGGACCGCCACCGTGGCAGGCCGACCACCCACAGGATTGGCCTTAGTCCCGTGGGTTCTCCACAGAGTACTCGCCGGCAGTCACCACAGTGACCGTCGGAGTTTTCTGTCTCCGACAGGGTGTCCACCTACCAGAGACATGCACGGCTGCATGTACCCAACGTGCATGCAAGCCGGCGAGAGCACCCAAGGCTCACGGGACTGGCCTTAGTCCTGTGGGCCCTCCACGGGGTAGCTGCCGGTGGTCACCACCGTGACCGCTAGAGTTTTCTGTCTCCGGTAGGGCATCAACCTGCCGAAGACATGCTCGTGCATGCACTCACGTGCATGCACGTCGAGGAATCGGGCCCAAAGCTCACGGCGTTGCGCCGTGAGCTCGGGCTACCATCCGGCGGTCACCACCGTGACTGTCGTAGTTTTCTGTCTCCGGCAGGGCGTCCATCTTCTGGAGGCATGCACGTGCAAGCACCCATGTGCATGTACCTACGTGCATGCATGTCGACGGAAAGCCCAAGGCTCACGGCGTTGCGCCGTGAGCCCAGGTCACTCACCGGCGGTCTCCACCGTGACTGCCGGAAGTTTCTGTGGTACTAGAGGCAACCTTCATAGGCCGAGTTACCCTTCGCCAACCTCATGGCATTCTCTCGCCTAAACAACCATCATCAACCCACAGCTCGCCTATGGTCTTGACACCTACACATGGTCCGCCCCCTTTTGGGCGGTCGCCCAAACCACCACCCATGCTCGCCATGCATGCTCGCTAACCCAGCTCTCCATGCATGCTCGCCATTCATACTCGCCGAGCTCACTCGCCCAAACCCCTCGCCTCAACCATCAAGCTCATCACTCACCTCTCGGATAGACCACCCACGTCCCAAGTATCACGGACACACACTCTTGCCAACATCACGGCCCGCCAGTTCACCTTCTCCTTCACAACTTGCCCAAAGCAGTTTAAGTTCGCTTCATGCCCTCACATCTCAGCATACAGCTTGCCAACAAATTGCCAACCCAGCCCGCCATGCATCCTCGCCGTTTCTCTCTCACTTCATGGGCACCATGCATAACCCGACAACGAACTCTCCCTCAGCTCGCCAACTTCACGACGCTCGCCCAATACATCATTTAAAAAATAACCTACCATTTACTTATTCGTGACCGCCATTCGGTCACCACATGGGCTCAGACTTTCCCTTGCATGCCTACGGCTCACATATGGATCATCATGCTCGCCACAGTTCATCATGTGTATTCGGCCCTTTCCTCACACAGCTCATCAAAATTGTACTCGAACCATAACTCATCTCGCCCATCTCCCTTGCGACAGTAAGGACTCACCATGCATGTTCGCCTGACACATATAAGCTGTGTTCTAGCTCATATAACTCACCTCCTTTGTTTAAAAATTCAGGGATTTATATACAGCAAGTCTCCCACATGAGACTCGCCTATTTTTTATTTGATTAGACAGGTCACTCGCCACCTTGAATCACAAGAATTAAAAATGCTGCAATACTACGAAATCGATTTTCACAAATTTTATACTTCAATTGCACATGCAAATTCGAACCCAACACTTGGACTTAGTGGCATGAAAATTCATATTTCTATTTAACAAAATTGTTTTGCAGAGCAAATTTGACGCACCTATTCCACGGTAACACTAGCTCCATGCTTGTCATATGGGATTAGGTTTAGTCACGGGGTCGTTCGGCCGCCCATGACCGGCCCAACGACTCGTTCTTCAAGGGCTCGAGGCTTGAGGTCCAGTACCCAAGCTCACTCGTTAAGTCCTTACATCCATGATAGGCTTGAGGCTTGTGATCCGCCCACAAAGCACACTCGACAAGCCTCATCTTGAATGCTTGCGAATCGTGGGGTTGAATCTCGGGTTTAGGGTTGTACGTAAACCCTTGCATACCTGGTTTCCCGCCAATGACCGCTTGTAGATTGCGGGGTTGTAAACCCTCACACCTTACGACATTTTCTTGATAACATATATATTGCATGTTTTCATGTACTCCTTACCTCAGGCTCGAAAGACGAACCACCACCTTCTTGATTTTCGGATACTTTAGAATTCCCACCAAAGTGTCTTTGGTAAAAATTTGCGGGGTTTTATGAGGGTGAAATATCTCAAGTAAGGCACAGACCTATTATTTAGTGTACTAGAAGACAAGAGTGAAGAGGAGTTGAGTAGACCAGATCACATGGGGGGCGGGCCATAAAGACAAGCAACTGACATACACAAGAAATAATATCCAAACTAAAACTTCTATATAAAGGCAACCATTAGAATATAGATAGATCGATAACTCTCTAGCTGAACAATAATTCATCTATTCTCTCGGATCGTACTTCGTCTTCTCAGATGAACCCAATAGATCATATTAGTAGAATTATGTATTTTATTTACGTACTGTGAGAGCCCTGAGAGACTGTAAAAATATTTATTATAGTGAATTCCCTTTTCCAAACTCTCGTGGACGTAGGCCTTATACCGAACCATGTAAATACTGTGTTTCTATATTTATTTATCTGCTATCTGTGTACGTATGGCTGCACCTGAGTCTCACTGGGAGTTCTAAACGACACCTATCGAAGCCCAACTCATTCCAGTGTGCCGGGAATGATTTATTTTCCTGCCCTAGCCTGTTCACCGATTCTTGTGACATCTACGGTACTTGTAGCATTTGATGGAAGAATTTAATTGTGAATTTTTTTGTTCTCGAGTGTTAATATTGCAAAAGTTGAGATATGTATCCTCGAATTATAAAAACATGAAATTTAAGTATTGCTTTAAAGTTAAGATGAGATTATAAATCAATGGTAAAATAGTTGGACTTAAAATATTTTAGAATTTTTTATGAAATAAACCTCGTATCATCCTTTATTGATCAATTGATAAAAGCTTTCTCATGTACAGCTAGCTGTGTACTCTCTAGTGGGACACATACCATCCGCACCAACTGTTCACTCTCAAATTGTTTGATGGTTTGGTCCAATCGCAGGTGGTAGTGTTCGATTCTAAAGTATTCTAGATCCAAATGTATAACCTTTCTCTGGGAAGCATGAATGAAGACAGTGGAAGCAAAATAGGTAATTCTATAGGCAGGGTGCTGAATGTCGATGTACCTGACAATGGAATTGGTTGGGGGAAAGCTCTTAGGGTTCATATCGAAGTTCCTCTTCAGCAAGCAGTTACTCGAGGTCGAACGGTTACTATGGAAGGCATGGGTTAAATTCAAGTATGGGAAATTATCTAGACTGTGTTTTGATTGTGGCTGGTTAGCACATGAAGCGAAAGGTTGTAGTCAAGAGAGAAAGAAGGAGCCGAGGTCTCAATTTAGAACCTGGTTATGGGCGGATAAGGAGTCTAGAGGAGGGAGATGGTCCAAGTCTTTTATGCAAGGGAGCAGAGAGTGTCTCAAGATAATGATGAAGGGGTTGGGGTTAAGGAGAGTGTTGGGGAAGCATGTGTTGGGGGGGGGTGATGGAGGAGAAGATGGCTCCTAAGAAAAATGTTTTTAAAGGGGAGGGGAAGATGGCAGAGGGAGTGAGGGAAGAAAAATTAGAAAATAAAATAAGTGAGGGGAAGGGAAATAGTTTTCCTTAAGAAGTGGGGATAGTGTCTAAGGGGAGGAAGGGGAAAACACTGGAGAGTCACAAGCTCTATGTTTGGTAGGGAGGAGTTTCGTGTGGTATCTGCTAAAGTAATTGAGGAGGGAGCTATGACAGTCTTGAAAGAAAGTGGAAGAGAAGGGCAAGAGAGAGAGGCACACTCATTTTCTTGTTTTTGGGGGGGGGGGGGGTGGCGGCGGGCAACAAATAGGTTCAAAAGAAATTGAGAGTTGTTGATGATGACTTGTATGTGAATCAGTGAATGTATTGGTGGTGGCTGTTAAGCAGCCCCGCCAAGGATCATGATAACCTGAAGTTGGAACTATTGGGGATTTGACAACTGGTTAACAATTCAAACACTCTAACTTTTGGCAAGGGAGTAGCAGCTTGATCTTGTGTTTTTAATGGAAACAAGATTAACAGTGAATAGAGCAAGGGTACTGCTAAGGAGACTGCATTTTGATAGGTTTGTGGGAGTGGATTCTCATGGTAAGAGTGGTGGACTCTTAATGATGTGGGAAATGAGTGATATGGTGGAGTTAATAAACTTCTCACATAAGCACATTAACGCATGGACTGATGATGGGGGTGGTGGACATAAATGGCTACTTACAGGTTTCTATGGCGAACATGATGCAAATAAAAGTATAGGCTCTTGGGATCTATTGTCATCTTTTGAACTTGAGAGTTGAGAGTCACTATGGCTGGTGTGTGGTGGGTGATTTTAATGAGATAGTATGTCAAAGTGAGAAAAGTGGGGGCAGAATGAGAAGGGAAGTGCAAATGGATTATTTCAGGCGCATGCTTGAGATTGTAGCTTATCTGACCTGGGCTGGGTTGGTAACAAATTCACCTGGTGTAATGAACATGATGATGGCTAACTGAGCCATACTATTATCTTTATTTTGCATGTTAATTCAATGTCAATCCTACTTTTCTTACTAGTAATTGAGTGAATTGGAATTTGAAAAATCAATTCTATCTCATTTGAGAATAATATGTTTTTCCATATGTAACCCAGACCAAAGGTTAATTTATGACTTCTTTTATGTTGCCTTTTCTTTTAGGATCTTTTTGTCCCTCACATGAAGTTGAATTACAGGAAAGGCCATGCACCTCATTGGAATTAATTTCCCAAGTTCAACTTCTGCACCATTTCAGCTCCAATTGTAGCACTTGAAGACTCACGAAAACTCAACTAAATGAAGGCATATGGACATTTGCACCAATTGCATCCAGCCAAGAATGTGGGCCACGGAAAACACTCAAGCATTTAGCCAATGCACCGAATATGCTTCAACCCTCCTGCATTTCAAGACACGCAACACCTGCACCCTCAAACATCTCAAGCAGCAATTCATGTTTAGTCTAAAACGTGGCAAACTAGCAGCAAGTTGAAGCCCAGTTGCTCACCGCTTCATCTAGGGCCCTGCATTTCAAGACACAAATCCACCATTCCACCCAAGTCCAGCCCAAGCAGCAATTCAATTTTCAAAAATTCCCCTCTGTAGCTCCTAAAAACATGCAGCAAATGCCAGAACATGCACAACAATTTAAGCTTTGGTCCACTGGTTTAAAGACAGCAAAAAGGGCCAACAACGCAGCTTACCTATTTTTGGGTTGCTTTGGTCTGGACACATGGAAAGAAGCTGAATTAATTGCTTGAAATAATAGAGAAAATGGGAAGGAGGGAAAAGAGGCAGGTGGTTTTTGTTGGAGGAGTTTGTAGACTGGTTTCTCCAGCCAAGCCCCTATAAATTGCCCAGATTTTAGTTTGTTTTAGTTTTAGTTCTCTTGAATCCATAGACCACTTGTGGCTGGATTGAAGCCCTTGTTTCATTGTCATCACATTTAGTTGTGTTGATTTTATTACTCTTATTTCAGTGAATGTTAGCAGTGCCTTGATTTGGTTGTTTTTATTCAGTTCTTCATTTTAGTTCCTCACGTTGTTTATTTAATTTCGATAGCTTTTTTTATTCAGTAGTTTTTATTTCCGCTAGTCCAGATTTCGGTAGCTTGTTTACCCACTTTAGTTTTTATATTCATTAGTCCAGATTTCGGTAGTTTGTATCATTTAAGTTTGCATTTTCATTTCGGTTACTTCTCATTTTGGTAGCTTTGTTTATCTCTTAATTAGTGCCTTTATTTAGTAGATTTTAAGTGGTGGTTACTATTGGTCACTTCTATTCACTTCCTTCTTTCATTTCGGTGTCACTCCATTCGGTGAGAAGAAATATTTCGTTCACTTGGTCATGTTTCAGTAGTGCCTCTTGTGTTGCTTAATTTGTAGTGTTTAATTTCTTTTAATAGTTGGATCATTTGTACATTTGAGTTCTTCATCATTTGTATTGGGTGATGCTAAGTAGCGTATTTTCTTTTTGGGTTAATTTGGAACTCCATGGAATGGAAAATGGTGGTTCTCTCAATTGCACACAAGGTGTTTGATAAAGTGTCTCTTAGAACGTAAAAATTCTTAATCTCCTATATGTTGCTTGGAAACGTTGGTTTAGATGACGTTAATAAACCTGGTTTAGCTTTTCAAGCGAGGATAACCATAATTTATTTAATGCACATTCACAAATCTAATTAATTTATGGAAGTGATTAAAATAACGTCAAGGTATATATGATGCTAGCTAAACATTTTTTTTGTTCTCGACTCAAGTTAGATGCATTATTTCGTTTCGTTTTTTTAAGCATAAATCCTAGCGTTAATTCATTATCTCAAACAAAAAAGAAACTTGACATTTTTATAATGTCGAAAAAAATTTTACTCATTATAAATATCATTGTAAATAGTTTTAGATTATAACTTCATTTTATTTTTAGTAATGAATAAATTTATATATTAAATTAATCGTTTTTTGAAGAAATAACTTAGGGACTTCTCTAATATTTAAACATGCACAATGCTTTATTTGTTAGCTGATGAATGTTTCAGAAATTAAAAGCTACATAAACAAATGATTAACATTCCTTAGTCTTAACTACTAATTGCATCGCTTTTAATTTTGTCTATTTTAATGAACATCATGCATGTTAGCTAGCTAGCTATATAGCTGCTTCGCGCTTTATTTATTTAAATACAAAACTATTTAAAAGTAATACACCCCATGCATCACTCAATATATTAATTAATTAAGAACTAGTACATAAAACTATAGACAAAGAATATATAATTATTTCAAACTAATTCATGAAGGGGCTAGGATTCAGAGTCGATATTAATATTCAACCAATGGGCACTCAGAACCGTAGAAATTTTCGTTTGATAAAGGCATGCATGAGTTGGCCAACTTGTATATATAATATTCACAATAAATGCTCTATCGGGTCTTCAAGAACTAGGAGGAGGTAGGTATACATGTAATTAACGGTGGACCATTTTTTTTTTTTCCAAAACTGAAAACGGAATTCAACAGCACGTTGCCCTCTATATTTTAATATTAATTATTCATGCATGTCTGAATAATGATTATAGATTCTACAAATATTACACATTTATTTTGAAAAAGCACCTCTCTCACTCCGATGCCCACGCACACGTACACAACTTTTATAGAGAGAGAGAGAGAGAGAGAGAGAGAGAGAGAGATAGACACATGCAGATAAACACCGAATTAATCAACGGACTTTCTCTTCAGAAAACTTAATGGAGTTCTCCGCTAAGGAATCAGATCAGGTCCCGTTTTCCTCTCATTCCATGATGATCTCTTCAACCCGCAGGTAAAACCCAAAACACCCCCCCCCCCCTCTCTCTCTCTCTCTCTCTCTCTCTCAAGTGCACGTAATCTCTTTTTATCATCATTCTTAATTTAAACCGCTTTTGACTATTCAGTTTATGATCGGGTTGATTCGAATTTTCGGTTTGGACATCGGATGTATAGGCTTATTCTTAATTATTGTTTAACAGTACAACGAAAAACATCAGCAACAGTTCGAAAGTCGGAGCGACGGAATAATTAAAATCTAAAAGGTATTGAATACTCAACACGAAATAAGAACGATCGTGATCCAACATTAATAATTCAAAAATTGAATCGTCCCCAAAAGCCAACCAGTAAGGGAAACAACATGCCAATTGGCATAACCTCGAATTTATTTGACCAAATCTTTCCGCTCGGACAAGAGAACACAGGAACGACCCCTCGTTGCTAAGACGGAACATGAACAAGAAAGAGATGAAGGCTATCTCTGAAATTTTTTTAGAATTTCTATCGAAGTGCTTTCGATAAAAATTCGTGGGGCTACTGAAAGGAGAGTTGGCAACAAGCCAAAGCCCGAAAGGAGTTGGGCTCAAAGCCCAGGATCCAAACTCGAGTAGCACGTGTCCAGACCCGACTAGAGATGCCAAAATCAGAGAAAACTCGAATCGCAAACCACCATGACAAAAGAAGAAAGGGACAAGGCAGCTTCGATCATACGCTAATGTCAGAGACGAAATTGTGCTTACCAACATAATTTCTGATGGTAAGCACAATTTCGGATCCCTCTCACGTCAGAGTCACTCTCACATTAATGAATGACCGGACTATCGTCATTTTGACAGATCTCCTCACTTAAATGCAAAAAAGATATGAACACGCTACATTAATTACCGAATTGGATAAAGATGGGACCACATTTAATGTTATCCTTCAGAAGGACCTGACTAAGCATTAATCGAAAAAAATCTGATTCAAAGGATGTGACAGACTGGATCAGATTATCCTTATCTAGAATGACGATTGAATAGTATCCCAACTAGTAGATCTTTTTCCTTAGACAACCTCCTAAGAAAAGTACAGGTGACTACCTATAAATAAGATTTGATAAAGTCTGAAAAAGGTACATTCTGTCATATCTTTTACAAAAACTTCATAATTCATATTCTCTATACTAATTTAAACATTGGAGCGGTCTCGGACCCCAACCATCATTCTTTTTGTATTTACAAGTCCCGATTGATTAGAAACTCGAGAAGTTGACCTGCAGAATACGTCCTTAACATGAAGGTGGTGGTCAAAGGATACAGTGGCAGTGGTGACCGGAGCGAACAAGGGAATTGGGTTTGTGTTTGTGAAGAGGTTGGCGCAAAAGAAGGATGGACTGTAATCTTAACAGCTAGAGACATTGAGAGGGGTCGTAGAGCAGCCCAGGAACTGAGCGCCCAAGGACTCCATGTTCACTTCTTAAAGCTCGACGTATCTGATCCTTCTTCCATCAACACCTTCGTATCATTATTCCGGATGAAATTTGGAGCGTTAGATATCCTCGTAAGTTGCTATACTATATATTAGGAATTAGCAGGATTCTGCATGAGTACCGTAATTGATCATTAATTGGTTTAATGATCTGCAATTAAGCTGGATGGAGGCTGGGCCGCTTTGTTTGAAATTAATGAATTCTAGACATTAATATTTTCTCGATTGTGATTGGTTTTACATCTTAGATGCCCGCCCCTACTCTATTTATTAATTTAGGAAGAATATTGACCATACCATCACGTACGGACTTTCTAGCTAATTAATCTTACAATCTTAAAATTTCCACTAGATCGATCCGACATTTCCTAGTATTTTTTTTTGTCATATTTGCATATATAGTTCATATATAAATAGTACTGCTACAGGCTGTTTTGTAAGTGGTAAATTGATTTTTTTTTTAATTTGAATATTAGATTTATCCATTTTTTAAAACGAAAATATACGAAATGTGTACTTTCTAAAATTGTATAAATCATTTCCCTTAATATATAGTACTTTATAAGAAGGGTAGGTTTAATAACCCAGAAGACATGAAATTAGTGAAATGGCCGGGTTACGCAATTAATTAGATTAAATTTATGAGTGACGTTGGGCCGGTCAGGCTGTTCCAGCATCAAAAGTAGTCCAACTGCTTTTTGATAATAAATACAATAAAATAAATAATAAAATAAAATAAAATAAAAAATATAATAGAAAACATAATAAAAAATGAAATAAAGAAAACATAATAAAAAATACAATAAAAATATAAAAATATAATAAAAAATAAAATGAAGATATTTTAAGGGAGATCATTTAGCCCTCAGTCAAACGAAATCGCCACCGATGGCAGTGGGCTATTTTTATTGGGGGTCGCCCGACCAACCCCAGGATATCTTTACATTTATATTCTGTTTTTCATTAACCTCCATGACTGCCTATAATATCTAATAGTACTGTCATAAAAAAAATCATACTTTATCTATGCCATTATTTGCAAGATGAATTTAAAATTAAAAATTAAAAAATGATCTGTTTTCTACACTACAAGAGAATAGATTTTTTGAGACAAATTAGATTTAAATTTTTATCTCAAAAAGTAGATTTTTTGTCCCAAAAAATCTTTAGAGATAAAAAAAATTTTGTCCCAAATTTGTCTCAAAAAACCCGTCTCAAAAAGTTTTTAGGGATGAAAAGTGAATTTCGTCTCTAAAAATGATTTTTAGAGACGAAATCTCACTTGCCCTTCCAAATCCGTTCGGACGGGTTTTTTTATTTGAGACAAAAAAATTTCGTCTTAGAAATCCGTTCGGACAAAAATTTCAGCCGTCCGAACTAACAGTTTTCGTTCGAACTAATAAATGTTTCGTTCGAACAGATTGCCTTATTCGAACGAGGCTAGCATCCGGACGGATATTATTTGTTCGAACGAATAAATTTATTGGAATATAAATCTTGTTCGAATGGACTCTTTTTAGTTCGGACGAATTTTAAATCATAATTTATCGTTCGAACGAATAAAAGAGTTATTCGAACGGATATTATTTGTTCGAATGAATACAAACGTTGTTCGAACGATACTGCTATACAGATTACATTTAATTAAAAGATGCATTACTATTATAATAAAAATGTAACTTGCACATCAAATGTGTTCAAATATTATTGTTAAACAGAATAATAAATGTACAATTAATAAAAAAAAAATAGATTTTAAGATCGTGATGGTGGCATAATGTTTTAAGACATCATTTGCCATTCTTCAAACATTGCTCGAGTCCTCAACTCTAGTCTCTTTTCTAATCTTGACTCTAACTCTGCTGCTTTATCTAATCTAATCAACAACTCTTGTTCCTTGGACCTCAAACGTTCTATCTCAAGTTGTGGTGTTTCTAACTCCTTAATTTTGTCTTCATTGGATCTAGCCTTAGAAGAGAATGATGAATTGAAAGATGACTTCACACAACACCCTAAGCCTCTCAAATATCCAGAACGTAATTTGAGAACTTCAGATAGGATCTGAGCATCGTTGACAGATGATTCATCAGATGAATCTGCAGTAGCGTCCTTTAGAGATTTCATCTTTTTCTACAAAAAAATATTAAATTTTGTATAAATAATAGGAATATTCTATTAGACTTGACTTAATATACTTAAACTTACACAATTTGCCTCAGTTTCAGGACTGGTCCAAACACCATTACGATATTTATGTGCTTTAGCATATAAATGGATTAGATCAAAATCACCTGAACTTTCAGCTTGCTGCAAAAGAAAAATTAAATTAGAACTGGAAATAAAAAAGTGCATATTTTAACATGAGACCGGAATTAGTAGCACTGACCATTTTTTGATGCAAACGATAAAAAGATCGAGAACCCGCATGATGGTGAATCTTTAAATTTGATCTATTTATTTTGTTCACAATGCTTTACAAAAAAAAAATATTATAAATTTTAAATTCTAATACATATATAATTTTCTATTAGAAAAATATAAATATGATATTATCTTATAAGTAGAATTTTCAAACAAATTACAAATATTCTGCCACTCGGCCGGTGGTATTGTTTGGAATGGATTTTGGCGTGCCTCTGCAACAATACTGAATTTTTCAAAATGTGCATGGCACCGACCTTTGTACCTCCGGAATGCACTCGACATTAGCTCCTCAACTGTTTTTCGATGCTCTCGTCAACTAAAATCTAGATTAAACTCATCCTTGAAAAAATTATAAATAATTAGTATAAATACAATTAACATTAAATTTGAATTTTCTTGGGATGTAGCTCATTACCAAACATCGATTTTTATGTGATCTTTTACATCTTCGAGAATGTTAACCCAGTAGGCTGCTGACATCGGAGCATACGTGCGAGTGAGGGCACAAATATAAGTAGAAAGCCATACTTGTGAATCACTGTGCCCATCAGTGTTACCCTCTAATATATCAACTTTAATTTTACCCATTTTTCTGACTTTCTCTATGCAGACACCCCTGGTGATGCCTAGCCGACGGTGCTGGCTTACAACTACAAGTATAGTAATTAGAACACATATATATCATTTGATAAATATATATTAACTGATGTGGTAAATACCATAATTTGACAAAATACCTGGCGCTGGGTCTGGTGATGCTGGTACACTATTGCTGGCCAGTGAATCACGTGCATGAGAGTCAATAATGGGTGGGGGTGGGGATGACCCACGAACAGTTTTGCGTTTGGGAGGCATATATATTTGAAATTGTAATTAATTAAATATGTAACCAAATAGATATTGTTGATATTTATCAAATTTATACTTACACATATATTTTAACTCATTCACTATCAGTTTTACTGGACCAGTCTTCTTCATCTTCACTAGACACGTCAGTAGATTCATGTTCTTCTGACATTCCACCCTCAATTACTTCTGGTGCAACGTCTTCTCGACGGAGTGGGACCATGTCATATTGACTCAGGTCAACAAATAGATTGATCACTAGTTCATTTTTTTGCTATGCTTCTTCATTTGTCGAACCATCGAAGTCTTCATGTGGTTCATCTGCCTTTGGAATATAATCATATATATTTCTTGGTGCAAACTTCTCCACCACTTGCCATGGGTTCCTGTATTCTGGATCATCTAAATAAAAAACTTGATTCGCTTGACAGGCGAGAATGAAAGGATCATCCTCGTATCAGGTTCAGGATGTATTTACACTAACAAAACCCTCATCTTTATGCACTCCCAATCTAGGATGTAAAACATCCCATCAAGTACATCTAAACAACCAAGTAATATAACTTTTCACATACTTTAACCCTATAATATCTTTTACAACTCCGTAGAAGTCAATGTTATCATCTTCATGACTCCCTTCGACTGCGACTCCACTATTCTGAGTTTTTCTATATCGTTCTCTATCACATGTGTGAAATCTACATCTATGCACCAAGCAACCCAAATACTTGATTGCTCTCTTGCTTGGACCACATGCTAGTGCATAAAGTTCTGGTGAGGTCTCATCGGGATTTGTAGCATATTTTAATTTAACCTACATCAACATATATATTTAGTATAAAATTAAATATCAATAGAATCCATATTAATTATTTAATATTACCGTATGTTCGAACCACGAGGCGAACTTCTCTTCATACTTCTTTTGTACGTCAGCTCCATCACTAGAGTTAAACAGTTCTAAATGTTCACTGCACGTTTTCATATGAAATATTAATTTATACGAAAATACTAATCTCAATTATTTTAGTTTTACGTAAATTCATTATTAACCTCAAATAGTGCTCAATTTCTGCACAGTTATTCAGGACATACTATCGAGCTCTCTCGGCATCTTGTCTACAAAAGTCGTAGCCCCCTTGTGTGTTCATTAGACGTACAGTTTGTGAAAATATAGAAAATGATGATGAGACACCCATCTGTTCACCTTCATAATTTCGATTCGGTCTCGTAAATCTGGTATCAACCCCACGAAAATACATTGAACAAAAAGTGTGTCATTCATTATCAATGTAGGACTCTACAATCGAACCTTCTGGAGAAGCCTTATTTCCCACACTTTGCTTAAGCTTTCCTAAAAATCGCTCAATTGGATACATTCATCTATATTGAACCGGGCCAACAACTAAAGCCTCACGAGGTAGGTGAACAGCCAAATGAACCATTACATCAAAGAAAGAAGACTGGTACAAACTCTCTAGTTTGCACAATATCACTGGAATCTCAGCCTCCATTTTTAACAATGCGTCAATTTGTAACTTCCTATTACAAATGCCTCTGAAAAATGTACCTAACTCTGTAAGAGCTGTATGAACATCTCGAGTAAGCTTTTCACGCACACCAACTGCCAATAAACGTTGTAAAAATATATGACAGTCATGACTTTTAAGACCAGTTATCTTCCAGTCATGTGTTCACACGCATCTTGACATGTTCCCAGCATACCCATCAGGTAATTTGATTGACAATAACCAGTCACAAAATTTCTTTCTCTCATCGCTTGATAGTGTATACCATCCAAGAGGCACAACGGCTCGAGACTCATTATTTTGTAAATGTAACTTTGGTTTTATTCCCAACTCCTTCAAATTTTTACAGGAGTTAACTGTATCTTTTGTTTTCCCTTCTATTGACATGAGAGTACCCAAAATATTTTCACATATATTTTTCTCAATGTGCATGACATCTAAATTATGGCGAAGTGTCAATGTAGACCAATACTTTTTTTTGTCCAATTGAATTCCACTGCATCTCATTTTCTTTTTCGCGCTCGTGTGTCCTTCCCAAATCTATTTTTTAGAATCTTAAGTAGTTTTGCTAGAATATCATCGCTAGGTAGTGTTGGCGGTGATGACTTCCGCTCAGTCTTCCCATCAACATTGTCGTGTTCGAACGCCATCTATGATTATTAGGTAAATATCGACGATGACCCATGAAACATAATTTTCTTCCATTTGTTAGCCAATGCGACTGTGTATCTTTGTTGCAAACAGGGCAAAGCAATTTACCTTTTGTGCTCCATCCAGACAAGTTTCCGTATGCTGGAAAATCATTTATTGTCCATAAGATTGCAGCATGCATCTTGAATTCCCGCAACAAGGCCGCATCATACATACTGACACCCAGTTCCCATAACTCTTTTAACTCTGCTATCAGTGGTTGTAAATATACATCTATGTCGTTTCCTAGTGACCTCGATTCTTGGATCAATAAAGCCATCATAAAATAAGGGTCCTTCATACACTTCCAAAGAGGCAAATTATAAAGCATTAATATCGTAGGTCACGTACTATGCGAAGTGCTCATATTACCAAATAAATTAAAACCATCAGTTGCTAACCCGAGGCATACGTTCCGATCATTTTCGGCAAACCATGGATACTCTCGATCAAACTTCTTCCACTTTAAAGAATTTTTCGGATGCGAGAGAAATTGATCATTATGAACTCTTTCTGCATTATGCCAAGTCATATCCTTTACAGTCACTCAAGAAGTAAACAACCGTTGAAGTCGAGGGATAAAAGGAAAATGTCTCAACACTTTATTCGGTATATTACGCTTATCTGAAGTCCATCTTGACTCGTGGCACACTAGACATGAATCAAATTCTGTATACTGCTACCAAAAGAGTACACAATCGTTCTTACAAGCATGGATAATATTATAATCAAATCTCAATTCTCGCTTCAATTTTTTCACCTTATAAAAGTTACGAGACATCACATTATCTTGCGGTAGAACCTCTTTAAATAACTTAAGTAGCATGTCAATGGCTTTTGCAGAAATTCGACATACTGACTTGATATGTAGCAACTTTACTGTGAATGACAACTTACTATGGCAGATACACCCTTCATACAGTTTTCATTGTGCATCCTCTCACAGTTTTGCGAAGTTCTCGTTTCCCTTAAAAAAATTGTGAAAATGTTCCTTCTCCATCTCGAATACCAAACATGCCTGTGCCTATATCATCTAACATCTCAGTGATATCCTATCCATTATCATCACTATCATCCGAAACGACCACATTTGTATCGTCGATATCGATCTCGGCATCAGTTTCCTCCATTCGATTGGAATGACTCTCAAATCTAACTCATGTAGGAAATGGTTCGCCATGTAGAACCCAATGTGAGTATTTATGATCTATCCCATTAACAAATAAATGGGATTCCACTACTGCCATATTTAAATAAATTAGGTTCTTGCACTTCTTACACAAACATCTTATAAAACCTCAACTATCAACACTGTCTTTCGCAAACTCTAAGAATACTTTCGCCCCCCGTGCATACTCCTTATCGCCCAAGTCTATTTCCCAATAGCATCCAACTTTTGTCTATTATATTTTCGTTATCCGTCTACTGCCTATAAAAAAAAACTTAAATCATTTTATAAACATCATCAGTAATATTGTAATTGATATCCTCATAATACTATTTATTTATTCTGTCTGCACGAATTCCGTTCGAACGTATGTTTTTACGTCCGGACGGACATCAACATTCGTTCGAATGGAAATCGTGCAGACAGCATACTAGAACCAATCCTCACCATCAACTAAGTAAGAAACAAATATTCAAATAAACAAATCATGCTCGAAATTAGTTATATAATAAAATTTCAAATATCAAAATAAGTATGCAAAATCTATATAAAATCACCCTAAAATATCAAAATAATCTCTAATCTTTAAATCCTAATAATTAGAAAACTAACCTAAACTTTTGCACATCCAATTTCAAATCTAATTCAAAAACATTGCCCACAATTAAAAATCATAATATGAGAAAACTATCAACCACTTTTAATGTTGAAAAATATACAAAAACAAATATTGAGAAATGAGATTTACCTATTTCCTCTCAAGAATATCAAGTCTTTCACACTCAAAAATCCTCCTACAATATGCAATCCTTCTCTGCCTCCCTTTTAGTTTCCCTTTCTAAAAAATAGCTCAATCCCGAGTAAGAAATGAACTGAAGAGTTGGTGTTTAAATCTGCGAAGTTGCGTTCGAATGTAAAATTTATCCATCCGAATGCCAAAATGTCAAATTACCGCTAGTTTTCCCGCGAGGAATTTTCAACTTTTTGCGTTCGAACAGATTATTTTGGTATTCGGACGCGTTATTCTAAGCATATTTTGAGTATTTTCCGTTTGAACGCATGAGAGACCGTTATGACGTATAATAAGTGTTATATTTTATAGAGTTACACTAGTATTATAATACAAATATACTAGATAATATTTAATTATTATTATATATATATATACTGATATTACTAATACTATTGTAAATAACCTATATTATAAATTGTATAACCTCAATAAGTGATGACACTACAAATTATATATTAAGTAATCTAAGTAACATGTACCTAATTATTATAAATTAAGCACTACATGTAAATAGTGTAATGCTTATGTTTTAACTAATATATATTAGTATATACAAAATAATTGATATATATGAAATTGAAGTACTTGATATATATTTATGATATATAACATTATCATCTTAGTGTGATGTATAGTGCATGTATATTAAGTAATCTAAGTAACATGTAAATAGTATATGTTGTCCAGATGACTAACATAAGAGGGTGAGTAAATTAAGTTATATTATAAAAATTAACACTTATAAATTAAATACACAATATAAAATATAAATAGAATATAAAACAGTAAGAAATGTAAAGAGTACGATAATAAGAATCAAACTTAGTATTTTTACAAGGTTCAGCCCCACTGTCTACGTCCTCGCCTCAAGTTACCCCTTGAGGATCCCAAATTCACTATTCAATCTCCTTTAGGTGGAGATAGAAACCTATTATACTTTTGAGCAGCACCGCTCCAAAAAATCCGTGTAGAACACCCTCTACATTTCCAATCACCTCACATTTGGTGATTCAACTATTTCGTTTGTAGAACACCTTCTACACACACAAGAGTTATACGCACTCTCTTACTGATACAAGAGTTGATAGTGGGTAGACTATCAAAATACACTCTTCAATGAGTGAGATAGAAACAATACAACGCAACCTATATCTTTCTAAAAAAGAACAAGAATTAAGACTCAAAACTTTAGAAATAAAAGAATGAGAGTTTTGAAAGAATGATGCAAAACTTAGCAATAGATGTATAAGCTCTTGTTGTTGTGATTTTTGCAAAATACAAGTGAGCTATTTATAGGCAAATGAGTCTTCATATTCAAATTTGAAAAGGTTCACATATCAAATAAGAGCACTATTCACTTTTCAAAATATTCAAATAAAAATATCTCCTTTTTATATTTGTCAAAGACAACTCCATTCATTTTTCAAAGAAATCAAATCAAATTTTTTACTTTTCATACATGATAAAATGAGCATGATTTATTTTTCAAATCAAACCATCTTCTTTTTGCATATGTCAAAAAAATACACAACCACCATTTAAGATTTTCAAACAAAATTATCTATCTTTTGCATTTATCAAAAAACCACACAACTATCATTCAAGATTTTTAAACAAAATATGCACATATCAAATATGATAATCAATCATCTTACAAATTCAAAGTTTTATATAAAAAAAATATAATTTTCAAAATTATATTGTTTGATGATGTTATGCACAAGTGAAAAACATAATTATCAAAACTAAGATATTTAAAGATGTATTGTATATGTGAAAAAAGTAATTTAATGTTTTATGAGAAAAAAGAGTAATTTAGAGCCTTAATCCAATTTCGAATTTTATCAAAAAATGTACAAAAATAATCTATGAGTTTCATTTGTAAACTTGTTCTTTTATGCTTGATGTGCGCTTCGCTTCATTGCGTAAATAATTTGAGCTTGCGATTTGAATTTATTTGTTATCATCAAAATCTACACGTAGATACGAAACTTGAAACTGTGATATATATTTATTATATATAATATTATCATTTTAGTGTTATGTATAGTGCATGTATATTAAGTAATCTAAATAAGATGTACCTAATTATTATAAACTAAGCACTGCATGTAAATAGTGCAATACTTATGTTCTAACTAATATATACTAGTATATACAAAGTAATTGATATATATGAAGTTGAAGTACTTGATATATATTTATTTTATATAACATTATCATTTTAGTGTTATGTATAGTGCATGCATATTATAAAGACTATTGTTAGTATTTTATTTTTTACTAAGAACTTTATAATATTATTAGTGTCGTATGGTACATAATAATATCGTTATAACTAGCCGAACTAATAGCGAATTGCTTGAGCCCCAAACTCTCTTCTTTCCGTTCAAATAGATACCCCTCCATCCAAGCATATACCCTTATCGTTTGAACGAACGCTCAAACTCGTTCGAACGAAAAATATCTCGTCCGAATGAGTGTCAGGGTATATATGTCCAGCCCTTGCCGAATGCCTCATTTTTGCATCAAACGGTAGATTCCAAAACTCAGTCCCATTCGAATGTGAATCGCACTCCACCTTCCCGAAACCATCATCTACAGTGAGATATATAAGGTATGGTCTCTCTAACCCCTTCTATTGGTTGAAAATGAGTTATGAACACCCACTTTTGTGTGGGTCAGATTTCAAAATGAATCCGACCCATTTTTCATAGTTTTTGTAATTTATTTCCTAGTATTCATTGTTTTTGACCTTTAGGAGTGATATTAGGTTGATTTGGTCCGAATAGAATTGAGTTTTGTAGGAAAAAAGTAATGGCCGAGTCAACTTGGCCATTTCCCTTCGCAAGGGTTTCCGTTCGAACAGGAATGACCCCCCGTCCGAACGAGATGTAGGGGATAATCTTGTTTGTTCGAACGGGCATATAACGCGTTTGAACTTGTTATTTGTCCGTCCGAACGAGTAAATTCCAAACAGAACAGTTTGATATACATATTGGTTTCATTTAGGTATTTTGGGTTCCATCAAGCCTGTCTAACTTCTTCCATCACTTACTTGTATACAATATACGAATGGCGGGTAAAAGTCAAAAGCGTGGGAGAGACTAGTTGAGCACTACTAGGCCAGTGATCGCAGATCTAGTTACCTCCACTCCCGTCTCTCTCGCTGCTCCCAGTGCTCCTGTTCATAGGTCTGTTCTAGTAGAGCGGCCTATCACTTTGGATGACTTCAGAGAGCTGGAGTGGGAGAGATACACCATCCACCAGATCTTCACGGAGCAAGGATGGACTTCGATCTGCACACAGGAGGGGATCGCATATCCTGATATGGTATGGGAATTCTATCAGGTATTGGAAGATCAGCCTGGAGATATTCACCACTACGTACTCATGGTGCGGGGAGTTAGCATCACCTTTTCTCTTCGAGTGATTGCAGAGTATTTAGACATCCCACTCGTGATGGATGCATATCCTCATCCATCTGCAGTAGTAGCGTCTAGATCTGTTAGGGCAGACACGGAGGCTGAATCTTCATCACCCTTTGCTACATGGATTGCCGATGAGTTGGGTATTAGCTCAAACGCTGATGATAGCGACCAGGAGTACATACTTGATGATGGTCTCATAGACGATTAGGTACGTGAGCTACTACGGCATCCCGAGGCTTCTACATATGATGGCGGGAAAGTCATCAACAGGTTGACTGCATTCCATTTTTTAGATTGTTGAATCTAATAGTCGGGTACAATATAGACCCGAAAAAGCACAAGACAGATTTCGGGATGGATTGGGCACGACTTCTGCTACAGGTAGCGAGGGGGGACCCGATTGATCTAACACTGTATATTATTTTTCGCATCAGACAGGAGTTACGATATGGCAGTGGAGGCAGTTTATCATTTGGACTATTGATATCTAGCCTCCTACTTCAAGCTGGAGTTATAGAGCGGATTGGTGAGAAAAGAGAACTTTAGATGGGGGCTCTCAACAAGATATCTATCAGTAAGAGCAAAGGGCACCCCTATGTACATACTCCAGGATTGACTGATGCTACTATCAGTGCTGCTACCCAACCTACTCAGAGCCAGCCTGCAGGATTTACACTGGAGCAGTTGGAGGCGATGGTTGAGCGCGTGGTGGAGAGAGTGGCGACCCACGTGGTAGTAGAGGCTGAGAACTGCATCATGAGGAGGATAGATGATGCAGAGACACGAATTAAATCTATGCAGGAGGACATAGATTTGATACCGAAGTAATATGAGTATTTTTATTTTATGTGTTGTATCAAATAATATTATATATATTTTAAAATGTAATTAATATTTTCTTTTATTTTTGGTATTCATAACAATGTTCTTTTTTTATTTTCGTCATTTTACTTATTGCTTGTGATAATAAAATAAAGAAAATTTTAAAAGTAATTACATAAAATTAATTTTTGCATTTATAAAAATATTTTAAATATTTCATAAATCATAAAATGTAATATAAACACATTTTTTATATTTTGAAAATGATAAAATAGAATTAATAGAAAACAAAAATATATATATATATATAAATACGTAAATGAATAGTGATAAAAAGAAATTAACTATTTCCAACCTGTTGCCCGTCCGAACAGTATAAATTGGGTTCGGACGGACTTACAATTTCACCGCCACATTTTCTTCCAAATATATTCCGTTCAGACAAATATTTTTCCGTTCGAATGTATTTTTACGCTTGTTCGAACGGATTTTTATCCTTAAAATTTTATTTTAAGGATAAAATTTTTATCCTTAAATTTTATCCGTCTAAAAATCCGTCTGAACATATTTTGCAACTCGTCTAATTTTTGGAATGAATTTTAAAAAATGTCTCTAAAAATTACTTTTAGGGACAAAATTTATTTAGTCCCTAATAAATTTTATCCTTAAAAATAAAATTTATTGTAGTGCCATATATTAAAATAGATGCAAAATATGTTGCCCATATATATAAAGTACTCTAGTATTGCTAATTCATTATTCGGTACTGTAGGTAGTACTCTAGTACGACGTAGTACTACTACTGCATCATGTGCCTGCCCGCATGTTTAATTAGTTAATTAGCCGAAAATTTTAATATTCCCCAAATAATAATAATTATTATAAGTTAAACAGGTGAACAATGCTGCAGTATCATTCAATGAGCTAAACGAGAATTCGGTGAAGCATGCAGAAACAGTGATCAAAACCAATTTTTATGGAGCCAAATTGCTTACTCAAGCTCTCTTGCCCATGTTTCTTCCCTCTCGAATCCTCGATCGCCTTCCAGCTCATCTCGGATTCTTAATATTAGCTCCAGACTTGCTCTCTAAACGTACGTACATAAGATATTTATAATTTTTTTTTATTTAAGATATATATATATATATACTTCCACCATCGATTTACATGTCTTTAATTTAATTCAATATGAATAATGTTATTTACAATTGTAAAATATATAAATACTGTCCAATTTTTTAAAAAATAGGAGATCCCTAACTAAAAAATTAATTTTTTTTCACATAAGTATGTACATATGTACTCACTTTTTTTTTAAGGAATTGAGCGGCACTTACTGCAAATATTAATATTATTTTACAATTTATCTACATATATTATTTTCTTAACCGCCTATTATATATATATATATATATATATATATACACACTAGGTAAAAGCAACGTGCAAAACACGTTTGCCTTAATATTTATTTTTTCTTAAGAATTTACTGTTTTTTATTAAGAACCATGTTTTGATTAATAACAACGTAACGCTTTTGTGTAAGTAAATTTAATTTTTAATTTAAATTTGACAGTTACTCATATATTATAAACAAAGAGTATTAATAAAAATAATAACATAATCGGATAAATAAACATCTCCCATTTTATTGATACAATGAATAAAGAAATATGTTTGCTCTTGTTTGATGATCGTCAAATATTTGTTTATTTAATAAACTGCAATATATTAATGCTCACCATTTTGGCTTTCAAAATTTCCATGAATCTAAAAACAGAGACACAAAACAGAATAAAAGATTAATCATCTCCTATGATTTCTTTCAAATCATCAAGAGTAGGGCTCTACAAATGACAATTTTTTTAACAGAAAATGTCAATAAATTGCAAAAAGGAAAACCTTACATACTTGTCTAAGACAATATAAAAAGATTAAAGAGAGATACGTCAGGCAAAATGCATAGAATCTTAATCCTTCCTGTCAAAGAAAAAAAAGTTGCAAATCTAGAATACACTTTACAACATACCTATAAATAGAATTAGCAAAAAACACGTCATCATTTGCTGTCAAAAGCTTCAAGAATAAAGACCCCATTCCAAATTAGAGACCCCATTTCACAAATATTAACATATTTAAAAAAAAAAATGAGCGGGTTGAAAAACTATCAATGAAGTATTAAAGCTTCGTCGATAGCAAAAGCGGGGGGACAGAACATACTGCGTGAAGAGGAAAACAGATGAAGTTAACAATTTCCAAACTCCGAAGTAGGGCATAGCCTATCAACTCAATGGACCAAACACTTCCATGCAAAAATGAAACTAAGATTGTTGTAAAGATCCTTCATATTCATGGGCAACCTTCATGCAAGTCCAATTTTCAATGTTCACAAAATTACTCATGCTTTTATAATTGCTCTAAGTCTGGATAGCTCTTCAGGAAACGTGATCAAAGTGTAAAATGCAAACTTCTTTTGCAAGCACATATGATGTACACTCACTAATGAGCTTTAGGTATTCTGGGGATGAGAATAGATGTCTTGGCCACCATAATAGATTGATGAGCTATGATGACATGCTGTATTCTTTGCTCCTGATAAATGGAACTTATGTCCCGAGGTATCATCTGCAGTAACAGAAAAAAAAAATCAAGGAGAATATGGAAACAGTTTTAATTTTTCCTATCTTAACCAATTAATATAATCAAAACTTCTGCAAAATAAATGAGAAATCAGCATCTTGGGAGGAAATATTATTTATCATATAAATAACAATTTTGTGTGTGTGTGTGTGTATGTGTGTGTAAAGCAGAGAAAAGTAGTAAGTTGTATATTTACATATATTTGTGGAAGGAATGATATAAACAGATATCTTTTAAATGAAATGAACTGAAATCAAAGGTCATGTCAAGCATCTGCATATTTATCTCAGATTCTCATATATAAACGTATTTTCATTTATATTTCTTTCATAGAAAAGGAAGCCAAAAAAAAAAAATCCTATTACTTCTAAGTATCAATCTGATAGTAAACAAAATAAAATCCATGAAACTTATATAGGCACAATTTTATATTGACCTGCTCCAGGTTTTGCCTACCATAACTCATTCTTTGAATCGTGCTTTCTCTCAGTCACCTCAGAGTGTAGAGATTCCCTGCCTAGGATCTGTTCTTGGCCAAGAAGATGAATGTTAAATTTTTTTTTCATCCAGGATTCGTTAAGCTAAAATTCATCTCTACAACTTGGAAAAATTTATAAAAACATAAATTATAACACAGAAAATACAGAATTTAGCTACTTAGCCAAAGTTCATGCGGTAACTCTATATTCCCTCGAATAAACTACACCTTTTGAATTCCTTTCAACTCGTATCAACACAAGTAAAATGCAGAATACTAATATGCATAAGAATAGAGAAAACCGAGAAACCATAACACAATAAAGAAAATGTAGAATACTAATATGTGTAAAATGAATAAAAACCCAATAATTCATCCAAATAAGTCGCACCCAAAAACCAGCTTAAGAATTTACAAGGATTTCAAAAATTGAATGATAGACCATTAGAAACACTTCAATAATAGAAATAAGGGACTTATTTGGGATAAGAGCAAATACCCATTTCACCATTAGACAATCCCAGTCATATACTAAGACCAAACTTCTGCATGCACGAAAAACCCAAATCTAATGTTAACTTAAACTCATAGTGAAAAAATAAGAAGATTTGGACACAAACGCATAAGGCAGTAAAACAAGAGGAAGATTGAAGTACTTGAGGGAAGGGAAGCTAGTTGTCTGAAAGTGAAGAATGATTGATAATTCAAAACGTAGGGATTCTCCCTTCCCTGTTAGCTCTCGATTCTTACCCAATCCCCCCATGTTTCTAGCGTTCTGAGAAAACATAGTGAAACAGAAATAAAATCATTCTTTTCGTGGTTTCTCAGCAACCAAACAAGCATAAAAAAAATCCTAGAAAAACAACTTCAATCTCAGCAAATCAATCTGAAAACAAACACCATGTTTGAGTAATTTTGTTTGCCAAATGATGAAATAAGATTAGGGATTGAGAAGCGCGACCCTGAGGAAAACAACAAAATCGAGAATAAAGAATACAAAACAAGCGAGCGAGAGAGAGAGAGTAAAGAGTTCCAGGCAAGAAGCGGAATTAAACCGAGAGAAGAATGAGAAAGCTAGCGGATGGAAATCGAGAAGACGAGAAAGCAAGAAGACAAAAAGTGAACAGACGAGTTTCCAACACCGCTTTAATTTATTGAATGGTCTTGACTCGAGAGGAAGACGAAGCGTTTTAGGGATTTTGAAAAGAAAAGTCGCAAGATGTAGACAGACAAACTTAACGAACGTTTTAACCTACGGATTATTAACGAAAATCGTTAAAACGAAAAATTCTGGTTATACAGGCTCTTTATATATATAGATAGATAGATATATATATTACTTGTATCATTTCTTATAGCTAATTTATTCCTAATTAATTAATGCATATATTCATGCATGCAGAAGCTGAAAAACCCTAATATAAAAAATATACTGCAAAGTGAAAACTTGTCGGAGCAGGACATTGAGGGTGTGGTAAGTTTGTTTCTTGAGCATGTGAAGATGGGAACGTGGGAGAGTCAAGGATGGCCAGAATTGTGGACAGACTACGCAGTATCAAAGCTTGCACTAAATGCATACACTAAGGTTTTGGCCAAGCGTTTGGAGGGTAGCAATATAGGTGTGAACAGATTTTGTCCTGGCTTCACTCAGACATCCAGTCAATGATGGCCAGAATATCTATGACTCGCGGGAAGGGCACGCATACCGCCGATGATGCTGCCATTAATGTCAGCGCAAGGCTTCTCCTCCTTCCACCTGATAAGGAGCTACCAACTGGAAAATTCTTTTTGTTAGGCAGTACTAGTAGTAGCATTACTGCCAGTACTAGTGTTGTTAATTCTAAACTCTAAACGATTGATTGATTATTGGCCATGCATCTAAAATATGACATGATTCAAATCCTATCAAATTACGATGCTAATTCTTGCTTGTTGGTTTATTTCACTATTTATAAATATTTTTTAGTTTAGTTTAGTTTTGTTTAGTTTAGTTTTTTTGTTTTTCTTTCTTTAATTTTCGTTATGGGTAGATTCAGTATTGTACTGATATGCTTGAGTGAATGGATCTATTGATCATTTATACAGACGTACCTGCATACGCATGCACTTGTATTTTTGGTACTTGTTCAGTATGGCCTCTCTATCGTTTTTAGTTGCCTAGCTTGTGTTTTTCATTGAAATGGTACCTGGTAAAGGTTAGAATTCACTGTATAAAAGAGGTCATGACTAGTTCAGTTCAATAAACTATAAGAAAACCAACTATTTGCATCAAATATTTTTAATAAAATGATTATTTTCAGTCCAAATAAGTTATAAATAATCTCTTTATCACAAATGATTGATCTCAAAAATTTGATTTTCGTATAGTGATAGTACCGTTAATGATGAAATGGTACTTGTTATAATGATGACTGGGTACTTAATCTAATAACATTTTTGCAATCCCCACTCAAGTTCTGATTTTCAACGATGAGTGGGTGTTATAAGGGTGGGGTTGAGAATGACAAGTTCCCAATTAAAAGAAATAATGGAAGATCATTAGGTTAGCATGGTGGTTTAATAACTAATTCTCAAACCTGCAATATTAATGTCGGATTTTATAAGATTTTTCTTTTTTTCTTTTTGAAAAAGATTTTATAAGATTGAAATCTCCAAAACACCACCGTTGAAAATCAACCTTTCAACAACAATCCCATTAAAATACATTAAGAACTGTCGTGGACCACACAGACTCACAGTAATTATTCGATAAATTAAGCTTGATAAAATTTACACCTCTTTTCATAAATAATTTTAAGAGATTGATACTCTATTTACATTAATGTTATATAATATCGTAGAGTGAGTAAACACCGTACTATCCTTTTAAAAAAGAATGAGATCTATTATTAAAAAAATAATTTTTTTTTTTGCGGATCTTGTATTTATTTATAATTGTTTTTAAAGAGATTGTGTGGCATTTGTGTAGTACTACACAACTATAAATATCATTTCTCCTAAAATATTTGCTACATGATAATCTTGTGCACAAAAATCATTATAATTTTAAATAATAATAATTTTTTTTTATAATAACTAACAACAGTTTAAAAAATCTACTTATAGGCTTTTTGTAAAAGAAAATAACCAATATCATTATGATCAATATTTTGGTATACAATTATTTCTGATTTGCTCAGCTAAGACCAGGACTATAAATGAATTAGGCTACTCATCAGTCTGCTCGATACTTAATCGGTTAAATTTGAATCAAACTTGACTCGTGAAAAAAAAAAAGCTCGCTCGTTAAAACAGATACTCGCTCGATTAGTAAATGATACATACCCGATAAAACTCGACTCCACTTGGCTAAAACTCATTAAGGCTCGCTCGTTTATATTCGAATCGATTCGTTGGCTCGACTCAATTAAAATTCATTTATATATTGATAAATTTATACACATATATATGTTATATATATATATTGATAAATTTATAATTTTAAATAATAATAATTTTTTTATAGTAACTAACATCAGTATAAAAAATCTACCTACATGCTTTTTGTAAAAGAAAATAACCAATATAATTATGATTAATATTTTGGTATACAATTCTTTCTGGTCTGCTCAGCTAAGACTAGCTAGAACTATAAATGAATTAGGCTACTCATCAATATTTCGGTACTCACTCGGTTAAATTCGAATCGAACTCGACTCGTAGAAAAAAAAACTTGCTCGTGAAAATAGATTCTCGCTCGATTAGTAAATGATACATACCTAACAAAACTCGACTCCACTTGGCTAAAGCTCATTAGGGCTCGCTCGTTTATGCTTGAATCGACTCGTTAGCTCGACTCGATTAAATTTCATTTATATATTGATAAATTTATACACATATATATATATGTTATATATATGTATTGCTAATAATATAAGTATTGTATTTTATAATTAAATATGTAATATATAATCTTATTATTTATACCTATATGATGAATATAATTTATAGTTATATTTTATATTTATACAATAATTAGTCTATAAAATTTAATAATTTTATATATTAGTACATGGAAAGCATGTAAAATACATATATGCTGTCATATTATGTGTATTTATTAATAATATATATAAGCATATAACATATTATTATGATGAATAATATCAACTAGTTAGATATTAAATATTAATTTTTTCTTAGTTATTTATTTATTTTTAAATTTTATTCAAAAAATTTTAAAAAAATCGAGCTCGAGTTCGACTCGACTCGAGTTCGTTTGTGGGGACGAGCTCAAACTTTAGTTTATCGAGTTGAGCTAGAACAAAGAATAAATAAAAACTCGAGCTCGAGCTCGAGTATTTTGAGTCGAACTCGAGCTCGGTAAGCCAAAACTCGGCTCGATTATAGCTCTAGCTAAAACTATTCTTCCGGGTAGGGTTTTTTTTTACCCGATAGGTTCTGACCAAGAACAAACTTGGGTAGGTACTTGTATATTTCAATCCGAGCCTATCTGGCCCAGATGCAGTTTGTTACATTTGAGTATCAATTTTAAACTCGGTACTTGGATTTAATATCAGCCGGACCGCTTCGCAGCGTCCCTTTTAATAAAAACAACGTTGAGGGTAACACGATGTCCTCGCCCGCCCCCCACCCCCAATTCACTTTCTCTGTGCTCTCTCATCTGCACTCTCTCTCGATCTATGAACAATGAATGTAAATTTGGGTAGATCTAGTGATTTAGTGAAATGGGTATTCTTTGTAATTGGATAGATCTGGTGATTTGATGAACTTGTCTCTCATGGAAGTAGGCAATGAGAGGGCTAGGAATAGAGAAGATATGAAGTGGAAGATGACGCAGAGAAACCTAGATTCCTAGATCTAATGCTCTCTTCACAATAACACTGATTATGTGAGTCATTTAGAATGTATGGTTCTTAATGATCATGATACTATCCTAGACGATGAAAGAATAAAAAGGGTACTACCTGTTATAAATATCTAATGTTAATTTCTGTTAATATTTTAGATGATAAAAAAACATCTTAACAAAGTTTGGTTCTATTATGTTAATTGTATGTTTCTGTTATGTTAATCCTAGAATGTATGGCCTAGCAAAAATGTTGACTAGTTAGATTAGAACTCATGTCTCAGATTTATGTCAACTTTAAGTATTTTTCTTTGCCTCTCTGTAGATTAGCATCAACACCAACAATGTTTAACAGCACACTTACTGAAGATGATGCTTTTTTGTGTTCAGTTGATGGGTCCATTGTAATAACAAGTATATTAAACATTACCAGTCAAAAAACATTTAGATTAAACATGTTATTCTTCTGGTATAATGTTCATTACTCATGTTATTCTGGGTCTGTTGTAAACCATGTTATTTTATGATCAATACCATTCCCTTTTTTTCTGTTCCTTTTTTCTTTTATCATGTGTATCATAGATCCAAGTTCTTAGTGACTAGCCTTGGTCTAATTTCTATGCTTGGCACTTGTCACGGTTCAGTGAATTTGGGTTTATTTCTAGTCTTCATGAAACTAAAGCGCTTTATCTCTCATTTAGTTTTTCTATGAAAGAATTTGATGAGAGTTCTTAAATGAAAGACTGATAGATATTTAAAGGCACTTTTGAACAAAGTTCACAATAATGTCAAAAGGAGAATAACATGTTTTACTATTGTTATTCAGTTTCTCGCTTCCTCCATTTTGCTTCTGATTGTTCTATATTATGTATTTCTATTGTATAGAAATATAATAGTTTGTACCTCATGATTTGTTACAACCATGATGTCATGGCTTAAGCATGTTCAGGTTGATGAAAATGATGATAATTATTCAGGTTGATAAATAGTACACTCTACACCCTTCAATTATCAAGAGTTTTGCACTCTGTAGTCCAAACTACCAAACCTAACACATTGCACTCCCAAACTACAAAAAAATGATACTTTGAAGATACAATATGTCAGTTGTTACAATGTGTCGACCCTTGATGATTTGAGGCTGCAAAGTATACTTTTATGTGTATCTTTTTGATGAGTCATTAGCCATGTAGGTCTATTTCCTTCAAGGCTTACGGGTGTCAAGAATATCTCAATCTCAGGATTAGTTTCCAGATTTTGAGCCTCCACTCTGTCTATCGAGTTTGGATGGTGAACCAACTGATGTTTAATTCTACACATTTCCTACACTCACATTTCATCAAACAAACTGACACTGTCATAAATTAAGTATGTGTATACTTATATGTATTTGGGTGGCTGCAGAGAAATACTAGGAATTCAATGTGGCGGTTGCTTTAGTTTTAGCGGCTACAGAGAATAGACTTGAAGTTGTTATTTGGTGTAATTAAATCACTATGGAAGACTCTGTTATTTGATACGTAACTCATATCTTATAATTTTTTATTTTTATTTTGTAATTTAATGTATGTCGTAATACAAAATAATGTAGGATGTAATGGATTGCGTTGTGTTGCATGCATATTACATGATAAATAATGATTTGTTTTACATGCATTTAGTTAAAAAGGAAATTAATTTTTAGGTTTATTTATCTTTTACATAAAATTTTGCTTTTCATGTTTAGTATATAATTTTTATTATAGACAATGTTCAATATATTAGTATTATGGTTTTCAACATGACTTCTTGAAAAGAATTTAATAAAATATAGGCTTTCATTTAAAAAATAAATAAAAAAAATATGCCTTTTAACAACATTTTTTCTTGAAAATTTTGTAATGAATTATAGGCTTTTAGATAAAAATAAAATAACAATTTTTTCTTTTAACATTATTTTTTTTAAACAACATATAGGTTTTTTAGTTAAAAAAAAGGAAAAAAAATCAAGTGAAGCCCAGAACCCGGATTGTAATCCAGAAATCCGGGTTTACGCAGGTCCCGGCCCAAATCTTAACCCGGTCCAGACCTGGGTGAACAGTCCTTCAGTAGTAGCTCAGCCCAACCCATTCCAATCTCACGCGTACGTAGTTTGTCATACAACGGCCACTTTGCCACGAAAACGATTCGCATCATCAGGGTTCAAGTGTTTTTCGGCACTTCAATTCCTAAATCCAGTTGATTTCAATGGAAGATACTACTATGTCATCTTACTTTACTCACACATTTTTACTGTTTATGTATTTTTTTTTTCAATTTTTTTATTACTTAAGGAATTGACTATTAATGTATTTTTATTTTTTTATATTTTTTTAAAATGTTTGAAATAAATTCTAAAAAATAAAAAAATAAAAAGTGCAAATTGCACTAGGGGCACATCAAATGAGCAAATTGAGAAGGTATAATAGCACCACTCAATTTCTATTCTCATTTTATTCATATTTTGTTTCTAAATTTGGTTTGGTTTTTTTACATTATGCTTGGTCGTTGAGAATGAAAATCGCGTCTATGTAAAAGATAATTGATGCTTTCACTATTAGAGTTGTTTGATTATTATCATATTCTTTATTTTGAATAATATTGTATATATAATTTTAACACCTAATTTTTTTTTCTCTCTTATATCTTTAATTTTTGAGGAGTTCTACACAACTTCCTAACCTCCACACACTATTATTTTTTTATTTTTATTTTTAAAATTTTTAATATTTTTATTTTGAATTCTTTTCTTTTTAAACTAATTTAATTTAATTTATTTATTATTTATATATTAAATATTTGATTAAAAATAAAATAAAATAAAATGTGGTGTGTAGAGATTGTGTGAATAATATGAGGTTGAGTAGATTTTTTCTTAATGTTTTGCTCAGCTACCAAAATCCTAGCCCTTTGTTTGGTTTTCGAGAAAACTTTTCTGTTGGCTATTTCTTTGGTTGGTAAAAAAAAATTATTTTAGCCTCTAGAATCGAAAATGGAACGACAATAATTGTAACTTTTACTCAGCGAACTAAGATTAGAATTCTTATTGTGAAGCTTTAGTAATGTTGATGTTGTATTGTTCGGAGCATTGTAAATTGTGTGGCTTCAATGCCCGTGCAGCTTCTATGTTGATCATGAAAATCACGAGGTAATGAGTTTCTATGTAGTCAACTTATTCTTAGGAATAATGAGTTCATTTTATTTCGAGACAATGGATTGAGTCCCTCTCTACTGATAAGAGTTTGATCTATGTTCTTGTGTTGTTGGGAATCTTTAACACCATGCAGTTGTACCAAATACAAGCTCTAAATCTCCATCTTCATTGCAAATAATACCCACCGTTCTTTTATCAAGTAATCTTAAATGATTAACGGATAACTGAAAAATTAAAAAATAGTTTTTCGATCATATAATGCTACAAGATAATAGTTTATAGATTATAGAATGATGAATGGCACTACTTGCAGCATCCTAAGAAATTCTATGAGATTTCAGGCTGGAAGAGTAACGCTTTTGAGTTTTTGTTCGCAAATAAATGGATAGGCTGTCAGGTTATAGGAGCCTTGCACCCAAGACCAGGAATCTTGTAGTCGCCGGAGGCTTCACAGCATTTGTCCTTGACGTGTTCTTCTACACCATGAGAGCTGTCGGAGGTACAGATGAACGACAGATGGCCATGGACAAATTTTAAGAGCAGAAAAGCAAGCAGTAAAGAGGCTGAGATAGGCCGAGTCTGAAACAAGCATGCCATCAAAGGTTTTATTCTTACAAGTATTGTCATTATAATGTGACTTTTGTGAAAGGGATCATCTGAGTCTATCACTTTTATTTAAAACGTGGCATCAGAAATTTGAATCTTAAAACAGTTGAATGTAGTTTTCTTGTTCATCTGATATTTCTCTTTTTTTTTTCGCACGTGTTTGCGCATCTTGATATGATCAACATGGTAAGAGGGAAATGAGTACACAAACGCATCTGCATTATATCAGGGATCTAAAAAACTGATAATCAGAGAATGATAATCCTTGAGGCTTGCCATTTTGTGTATGATTCGACCTATCCTGACTTGATCTTCAGTTTAATCATCTTCAAGTCTTATTAGTGAACAAGAAATTCCAAATTACTCGTTACACAACAAAACTTTTTCTCAACTTTACAACAAAGAGGCCTTCAACTTTGCAGCAAGATGCGGCAGCATCTTGATGCCGTCCTGGGTTGACTGCTCGACGCAGGTCTCCAAATCATTCAGGGCATCTGGTTTCTTTTGGAGCTTAGCTGCCTCAAACATATCTTGGCAGACCATGAGCGACCTTTTCATCTTTTCCTGTATCCAAAATACCAAATTCTCAACACTAGTTTTATCCTAGCATGGAGTAATTACTTCAGCAAGGATCAGGAAAGTTAAGGATGCAAAGAAAAATATGGATATTAACTTCTACCAATGCACACAAAACACGCACATATATTGTGCGACATTGTGTTCTTTTGCCACCAGTTCTTGATGCAATTGTTTGATAAAAACAAATGAGAACAGAGAAAAAATAAAAATAAAAAGAAAGAAAATCAGCCTACTTGAAAATTAGCCATCTCGTCCTCAAGCATATGTTGAGATCTAACAACTGGAACACTGCAATTTTCTACACAATTGCTAATCTCATCATAGCTTCTTTCCCTATCAAAGCACTCATATGCACATTTGAAATACGCTTGCTGCAGACAATCATCATTCAGAAATTTATTGTAAGAAAGTCTAGAGCTATAGAAAAGAATAATTCAAGATAAACAATGGATTGAAGATATAATTGTTTGTCCATTCTGTCGCTAAGAAAGCGTGATAAAGGGAAAATTTGAAACTTGAGCCTGATAAAGCCTGAAGCTTCATGCTACATTCAAAATTAACAAACATTGTTTATATGGCCTTGATCAATTGAATTTCTCGGCAATTGGAATGCGATAGACACATATCACTCGATGGGAATGTTGACATTGTTGAGAAATTTGGAAAAAGATACGATTTTGAAACAATAAATAAAAAATAAATAAAGACTTCCATTGGTACAACGGTTGCATTTACAAAAACTGAAAAGTAATAAGCTTTTATACCCATCCCCTACCCAAGCCAAACAGTTCTTCTGGGAACACTTCGGAAAGGGTTCTAATTTCTCAAGTCCAAAAGAACAACATTTAAGACTTCAAATTCCAACTAAGAGACTTCCCCTAAATCTTTCTCAGCTACCAAACAGAGCTAAAATATCAGAATAACAGTCTAAAACGCAGAAAGGTCAATAAGTACATGCAGAGGAATTATACATATCCACAGAGAGAGAGAGAGAGAGAGAGAGCCTGAAGAGTGAACTTGACATGGTCTTGGACAGGAGAAAAATGTTCTTCAGCGGCTAAGTTGACTTGGTGGAGTTTCTGCCGAATTCTCTCCGTAACAATTTGCTCTTCGGCTGCTGCCATATGATCCATTTCTCTCTACTTTTTCTACGGGGTTCAGGGTTTTTGTGACACAGTTGAGTCGTTGACAGTTCTACAGCCTCTCGTCTGGGTGTAAGATCTGGACTCTACCCTTACCCCGAACTCGAGGGTCTCGATTCATCTCGGCCCAAGCCCCAGTCGAAAGGCTAGGCTCATGTCTCCCTATCTGGACCCTTTGTAAGTTTTAGGAAAGAAAAATTACCTAATTTTGTTATTCATCATTTTCTATACTACACATTATACTAGGACTATTTACTCTCTCTCTCTCTCTCTCTCTCTCTCTCCCCTTTGGTAGCATAGAACTTCCTTTCTCTGATTGAGAGATTTTGATTCTTTTCTTCCTCTTTCTTCTCTTCCTTCAACATTGGGTGGTCAAAATGACAAACGAGTTAGCTAATCTTTGTGAAGGACTTAATTTTATAGGGTTAGAGCTCGAAGAAATCACCTTTCCTAACGAGGATGCTTGTCTCTCAAGTGAAGTTATCCAGTTGAGCCTAGTAGCCTTGGTCGTAACTAACAAAGAGATAAACATAGGATCTTTCAAAACAACATGGCAAAGGCCTGGAAGCTCTCGGATAAAGTCTCTTTTAAAGACATTGAAAAGAATAAGTTCTTAGTGGGATTCCGACACTCCCAAGCAAAGACAGGGTCTTGTAGGGACGCTTGTGGTCTTTTGACAAACACCTAGTTTGCCTCCAAGAATGTGAAGGAAATATAGCCCTCTGAGACCTTGATCTCTCCCAGGAACCCCCTTTAGGTTTAGTTCCACAACATTCCATTCGTCGGACTCAACAAAGGAATGGTGGAACGACTTGGAGAATTTGAAGGCAAGGTCATCCTAGTGGATGTTGATGAAAACAACCATGCTTGGGGTAGCTTCCTACGAGTCAAAGTCCAAGTTGACATTACAAAACCCTTAACAAAAGGCAGATCACTAAACTTTGGTGGATCACGTAGGTGGATTACCTTCACCTATGAACGTTTACGAACCTTTTTCTATTTGTGTGGCACTATTCAACATGACCAAAATAGGTGCAATAGCTCTGATAGTGATGGTAAAACTCACCCAACCAACAAATTGTATTACGGTTCCTGGCTTCAAGCAGGGACATCAGTAAGGCAGGAAACTTTCCAAGGGAAGTAGAGTAGCCAAAAAACTGAAGGAGAGACCCGTGAAGCCCGACAATAATCCACAAAGGACATCAGAGAGGCAAGGTCTATTAATCCCACGGCTTAAAAGGGATCACAAAGCTTGAGGTCAACCCTTGCACCAGTAACATGAGTCAGCCTTAAAAGCAGCAATTTGGAAGCTACCTTACGGGGCTCAAACCTCCAAGAAGCAACTTTTACAACAAATGAGGAATCTCAAACCTCAAAGGATAGTGTCCACCAGGCAGAGGTAGAGGAAAAGGGAGAAATGACCTGGTCTTCCCAAAAAGCACCTATCATTTCGCACGTACCTCTTACATGTGAAGACATAGACATGCCCCATGAAGATCAGCCTTTATAGGTCAGTTCCCCAAAATCTCCCTCACTTATCATTTCTAGTAAACTGGCCAAGAAGTCCCTTACGTGAAACTGGAAACATAGGGCAAGGGGTAGAATAACAACCTTCCTTAAAGCACTTCTACAATCCCCTACAAAGCCCTTGACCAAGAAAGGAAGTAAGAAACACCAGGGAAGTTCGTAAGGAAAATCGCCCAAAGGTTCTAAGAGGGCAAAACAACTCATATTGGTAAATAGAGACTATTACATAACTCTGCCAATTTCTATGAAAACACTAAATTGGAGATGTCGAGGGCTTGGGAACCCTTAAACAGTTCAAGAAATCCACCTACTGATGAGAGAGAAGTTTCCAAGGTTACTTTTTCTAATGGAAACAAAGTGTAGACGTAGTAAAATAGAAGGCATTCGTAATCAACTTGGCTCTAAAAACAGTTTTATTGTGGACTGTATCGATAGAAGTGGGGGGCTGGCAGCTATGTGGACAAATGATTTACCAGTAGAACTAGACTCTTACTCTTTAAGCCATATTTCCCTTAAATTTAAAGACAAACAATTGAATAAACTAGGGATTATACTGGCTTTTATGGCCAACTAGTGACTGCAAAAGGAAATGAAAGCTGGAATCTCCTCAAACTCCTAAAACCCAAGAATAAGTTGCCTTGGATGTATCTTTGGGACTTTAATGAAATACTTTCCCAATGTGAGAAAATAAGTCTGGCATAAAGATCCACTAGGCAGATGGAAGAATTCAGATAAGCACTAATGGATTGTGATCTTGGGGACTTTGATTTTGATGGATCAAAATTCACATGATGCTATAAGAGAGAGGGATCAGATTTTACAAAAGAGGGATTGGATCGAGCACTGGTCAATTGTGAATGTCAAGACATGTTCTCTCTCAATTCAATGATTGTTCTTTCAGTCCAATCTTCAGATCATAACACTTATGCATCTCCTCTTGAAATAATGAGCCTTATTTTTTCTTGGGTAAAAATTTGTTTAGGTTTGAAGTAGCACGGTCCAAACAGAAAATATGTATTGAGGTCATTAACAGAGCTTGGCAGGGGGTATGGCAGACAGGCTCGAGGTCTGATATCACAAAAAGGGGCAATGAAATATGTAGATACAACTAGTTGATTGGTATAGATCCGAGAGGTGCAAAAGGCAAAACCTGTTCAAACAAAAGAGCAAAACTATTAGAACATTGCAATAGACCAATATGGGACAACTAAATGAGCAAGTAAAATCTTTATAAAAAGACATGGATGGCTTGCTAGAAGAGGAAGACATCATATAGAAACAAAGAGCAAACAAAGATGGTACAGGAAGAGGACCGTAATACTAAATATTTCCATAAATGCACCTCACAAAGAAAATAAAGAAATTGCATTACTAATATCTTTGACTCCAGGGGCCAATTAGTCAATACTCAAGAGGATATTGGTAGGGAATTCCAAACATACTACATGGATCTTTTTGACTCCTCTTAACCCTCAGGTATTGCTGAATTACTGGTAGATTTTAGACCCTTAGTTACACCAAAAATGAATAAGGTTTTAGCCTAGAAATACAGTAAAGAAGAAGTTAAAGTGGCCATATTTATCATGAATTTCCTTGGCTCCCCGGGTTCGAATGGTCTACCAGTTTTGTTCTACCAAAACCATTGGTCTAAAGTGGGTGAAAGTGTCACGACTTCTGTCCTAGAAATGCTACATTCTAGAGTTGGTTTCAGTGCTATTAATCAGACTTTCATCTCCTTAATCCTAAAGAAAAAATCCCCTTGGGTAGTCTTAGATTGCATGCTCATTAGCCTCTGTAATTTTTTCTATAAGATTGCCTCAAAAGTCATGACCTCCAGCAATGTATCATGTCCCTAGCCAGCATCAAAGCTACGGGATTTTTTGAAAGATGCCTCGAACTGCCACCTTTTGTCTAGAGAAACAAATCTAGAGCCTTCAAACCTATCTTGGAAAGGATTAAAGCTCAAATAAACAATTAGAAAACCAATTTCCTCTCTCAAGCCAGTAAAGAGATTCTCCTCAAATTGTTCATACAATCCATCCTTATAGCATGGGCATTTTCAAGATTCTGAAGGGCATCCTCCAAAGTATCAATAAAGTCATGCAAAACTTCTGGTGGGATCACACCTAATAGAAATCAAAAGTGCATTGGATGAGTTGAAAAGGTCTAGAGATCTCTAAACAACAAGGTGGTCTCGATTTTAGAGATTCTAAGAACTTCAACTTAGCCCTCTTAGCCAACCAAGGGTGGAGGATAATCCAAAACCCTCACTCCCTGACCTCAAGAGTACTTCATGCAAAATACTTCAAAGGTTCAGATTTCTTAAGGGAAAAACTTAAGAGAGGTGACTCATACATATGGCAAAGCCTAATAGCTGCCTTGTCGATGCCCCCGCTTACGCTTGAGATCGAACGTAAACCAAGACGTCGGAGATAAACAACAAAAGGAAGTTCACCCATCGTCCTTACATAAGTTCGAGCATGCATTCAAAACTAAAAGCAGTGAATAGAAAATTTTACAGTGGCAAAGGTCAAGCCGTTCTAAATTTAGGCAAAGACTTAAAAAAAAGATTGCCTTATGTCATGGTATAACAAATTTAAGATCTCAAAATAAACTTCATATTAATAGCACTGCCAATTGTCTTAGTTTCCACAGAATAAGCATATCCCAAAACATTGGGACCCATCCAAAAAATATTATAATAAAATAAACATGCAACAAAACTACATGCTGACCCCCACAACAGTCCACTATCTTAGTGCTTGTCCTTAACCTCTTTAACACTGGAACCATATAGGAATTGCCCCAGACCCATCCAATCGCAACGCAAGAGACTTGTCCCTGCCTTTGAGATATAAACACAGTCCATAAATAGAGACCCATCAGACCCTAGAGAGAGATAGCATCCAATGCATTGCCGTCCGACGGCCTCCTAAAGTGCCCTCCATCGCATGTCTGCTATGAACTGGATGTACAAAATAGGGGTCACCATGTCAAAACATGGAGAGATCTCCAGCCCGTAAGTGGGCTAAATACTCCTTCCCAGCGTTAATGTCGTCGTTGTCATCTCCTGCAACTACTTCTACCGCCCCATTATGGGACGATAGTAAAAATATAAAAGGATGAGATTTCAGGAAATCTCAACAAGTACACAATCATCTCAACAAAATCATCGCAAGTATACATATATAAGTTAATAACTAACAGAACGTGTTATGCATGTGCGACTCATGACTTAGTAAATTCATATGCTCATAAAGATTTTCATAAAACTTGACTTTCTTTCAATCTTGATTCATATATTTGCTTTTCATAAAAAAAGGTTCATCATATGATGTAATTCCTTTGACTCATGCTTTAAAAATCCTTTTTATAAAAACTTTTCGTTTCTTTTATCTTTTCTTATCTTAGGCGCAATTTACATTTTCATATCATATTTGAGGTAAGAAAATCGTTTTTGTTATGATTTCTTATTGGACACCTCACAGGTCCCCTATGCACCGTGTGTTCCCCGCTATTTAACGTCTCACCAAGCGACCACTCAAGTCTAAGTGAATACGTTACGAGTTACCGCAACACCTCAATACTACTCAAGTTAGGGCGACTGTGTTATCCGCTCTTCGTCACTCAGTGACCATTCAAACCGAACGACTACATCTTTGTTCTTATAACGGTAAGGTAAAAGCCTACACCGTCCTTGGGCACCTACTAGCTTTAGATATGACCACGCTCTAGTTACCTTTTGGAACCATACATGGTCCGCTAACTATTTTTCATCGATCCAAGAGCTTTCACTCGACTTTATACACTCTTGAGTGAACAAGGAGTTTTATGGGGACACTACCCCGTCCCAACCTTCAGGGTTCTTATAAAAATTTTAATTCTTTTTCTTTTTCTTTGAGAACATGTTTGACTCAAAAGCATGATTTTCATGCTTCATGCATGTGACATGCAACCTTAGTGCTTAACGAGTGAAACATGGGACTAATTTCAAAAGTACACTTTGTCATGCATCATTGACAAGTCAATCACTACATGATTCCATCTACAGTTCATATAAAAAGCACGTGAATGGGCTTAATAATCAAAGAAGAGCTCTCGGCCTCCACCATTAGGGTTGGGCCGAGACTCCTTCATGGTCACTTCCTATCCTAAGGTCTTCTTTCTCTAATTTTCTCCATGTACTCTCTATGCCTAGATAAAGTTAATTACACATTTTTAGCACCACTAAGAAGGGTTGTCCGAACCCTATAGTCCTTAAGATTAGTATTTTAATCACTTTTATTTACATCCAAATAACATACTGAATTCTACATGTAGAAACCGAACTATCATGTTATGGAATCCTCCTAGTTTTCATACTTCTAACTTTTCAAGTATTCAAGACTTAATCATCATATAAAAGATTAGTTGATCATAAAAAAATAAAAATAAAAACTCTCCCTTAAAAACCTACAAATCCGAAACCCCTATATGCACCAATCTAATCTTTTTCAAATTCCAAATTTTATCTTAACATCCTTGCATATTATCACCATTCATCATATTAATCATGTTACATTCATCCTTTGCAACAAAGTGACTAAGTCCATCAATGTAATATAACATTTAACCTAGAATGATACATTAACCAAGTATGGATTTTGTTACTATATAAACAAATCATTTTTTCAAGTAATTTAACCTAACATCATCTAACAAGCTTAATCTTTGTCATGCATGCATTTTATCACTATATACCATATCAATATACTTCATTTTTCTTTACATCAAATTTGCTAGATCCATCAACATAATATAAATTCAAGCCTAAAATAACATATGGTTTAAGCATGAATTTACAACTAAAATCAACAAAGCATCTCCTTTAAGAAAGCCTAGCATGAAATCATCATACAACAAATAATACAATCACATTTACTAAAATATATATGAAAGAAATAGTAGAGTTAAGATAAGAATGCACTTACAATACTCCAAGTAGAAAAGAGTAGTTCTGAAAATATATATAAAAATATTCTATTAGAGTAATTTACAAGCATAGGGTTGAAGAGAAAATCTCAAGAACATAAACCTTAGTATGTGCATGTGATCTAATCATAGGTTTTTATGCTTGGAATAACTTAGGATTTAACTTACCTCTTCAATAGTGCTTCCACTCAAAAATGCTAGTTTTAGCTCTACTAGACTTAGAGTATTTTGAGGTTTAGAAGATAGAAGAAAGCAAAACAAAATGAGAGTAAAGTGGAAGGGAGAGTTATCGAGAGGTGGGGGGTGTGTGTGTGCTTGTGAACAAGTGAAGCAAGTAAATGGAAAGGGAGCAAAGCATAAGACCATTCGGCCAAGTGAGTTTCTAAGTGCCTTAGGCACTCATTTTCCTAATTTAAGATTAAGCATTGATGGGTTGAAGAATCCCTTTGATTGACTTCTATCAATAGAGTACAATCATGCATATTTCTAACTCATACTTAGGTTGAGTTCTTCCTTCACTTTTTATCTATGGCCGGCGTCCCACATAAGCATAACCCTTAAATTTCTTTCACATCATCACTCACACACTCACCAAGCACCTCACAAGTCCCTCACCAAGATTTCAAGATCAAATTTGGAGAAATGGGTAAGGTATGCTTCGGTTACACCTTTTTCCTAGTGTCATTCGAAACCTTCATGCTTTCTTTCATCCTCTTTTCTTCTCTCCAATGATGTCATATCTTCCCAATGACTTGTCAATCTTCTTGTCAAATCCTTCTTACAATATCCCCCCACTTTCCCTATACCTAGATTTTGAAACAACACATGGGGAAATGCCAAGGAGTGGTTCGGCCATACCCTTCCACTGAAACCATTCCTTCTTTCTTTCATCTATTCCCATCAAATCTTGCAAGTGTCACTCACCTAGATATAAAATGATCCTAGGAAGACCAATTTGGAAGAATTCTCATTTCCCCACATGCCTCCCTAGTTGTCCAATGATGAGAAAATCTCATCTTGGTTTCTACACATCATCCTCCAAAGAAACCACTAGTCAACCCTCCAACTACTAGTATTTTCTTATACTCATCTAACAATTTTTGAAAACTCACTAGAGTTTTTCTAAATGTGACATGTGTCTTCACACATGGGTTTGGCTGACTCATGGATCATTCTCATGGGCTTATGGGATTTGATACACTACTTTGGGCCAATACCCTAGTTTATACTTCCCAAAACTCAATTCTAAGCCCATGCCTCCAATCCTTACCAACATAAAATACCAATATTATTATTATAATAAATAAATAAATAAAATAATAAAAACAAAAATTTTGGGTTGTCACATCCTCCCCCACTAAAAAGAAAATTTTGTCCTTGAATTTATTTAAGCGATAAAATGAGCATCAATCAAATAAAATTCTTATACCTCTAGCACTAATAGTGGTGGATTCTTCCAATGACGAATATGATGGTATATCGCTCTTTACTGATACGGAATCCGGAGAGAAATAAAACATGGCGTCCACATCCAGATCATAGTACATATTTGCCCTCAACTTCTTTAGCCTATGCATAATTTCTTCTTCTATATTCTCTCGAGGAATACCCTCTTCCCTTTGTCTAATACGGTTGTTCAAGGTGTCTGAAAAGTTCAGTGGCTCTACACTAGGTTCGTTCACCTCTCCCTGGATTAGATTACACAATTGTTCTCTTTCTACCTTCAACCATATGCTAGGTGGTTGTCGTTCATCATGTGGCATAGTTCGATGATATACAGGCACTACTCCACGGTTTACACTCATGATATAGGTATGATATCTTTCACATCGATCTCGATGTCTAAACCTCTGCATTCTCACTCTTTCTCGTCTCCTACATAATATTTTTTGTCTATTTTCTTTTCTTTCTCTTAGTTGTGTTACTGAGGACACTGACATACGAGGGTTTCTTCTAGATCGAGCCATAACTTGATTAAAGTCGCACAAAATCACTATGATTCTAAGGAATAATCAAAGAAAATTATTAACACCAACGTAACGTCAATAAAATCACCCATTTATTAATATACACAAATATCCATACAGTCACAACAAGGTTCAAACAAAAGACAACAAACGTGCCACTAGTTTACAAATAAATAAAGGTAATTAGCCCTCATGACATCTTTACGCTCCTACATTACCTCTTGAAAAACAAAATTGTTCTAAAGTATTTTAACCAAAAAAATTCTTCGATTTCTTAGTTTCTGCTCTTTGCGATCTTCAATTCGTGTTGGCCACTCCCCATAAGTGAGGTTGGGGCATAACTTAATACTGCTCGAGTCCATTACTATCGTTGGTCCTTCACCAAGACTCTTTTTTAATGACGACACATGGAACACATTGTGGACTCCTTGCATGCCCACAAGTAGGACCAAATGATAAACCGCTAGTCTGACCTTCTTAAGGATTTCATAGGGTCCAATATAACGGGGACTCAACTTTCCTTTTTTGCCAAAATGGGTCACACCTTTCATGGGTGAGATTTTCAGGTACACCCAGCCGCCTACGGCGAATTCCAAGGATCTTCTACGCCGATCTGCATAACTCTTATGTCTACTCTGAGCAGTTTTCATCCTTTGTCATATTATCTCCACTTGCGTTCGAACTTCTTGTGAATACTCAAGTCCCAGCACCCTACTTTCACCAATCTCATCCTAGTATAGGGGTGACCTACAATTTTTTCCATACAAACATTTGTAAGGTGCTATCTGAATAGTAGCTTGAAAGTTGTTATTGTAGGCAAACTCAATCAAGGATAAAAGACGTTCCCAATCACCACTTGAATCTAGAATACAAGCTTGCAACATATATTCCAGGGTTTGAATAGTTCATTCTGTATGGTCCTCCGTCTGTGGATGATAGGCACTGCTAAACTTTAAATTAGTATCCAACATCTTTTGTAGACTTCGCCAGAAGCGACGTAAATCTAAGGTATTGATCTTAAACAATCATCTTAGGTACACCGTGCAGATGGACTATCTCCTTCACATAAATTCGTGCCAGCTTTTTCATTGAATTCGTATTGGCTATTGACAAGAAATGAGCACTCTTGGTTAGTTTATCAACTATCACCCAAATTGTATTCTTACCTGCCGACGTTCTCGAAAATCCTACTATAAAGTCCATAGACACATCTTCCCATTTCTATTTTGGGATTGGTAGAGGTTGCAACATTCCTACTGGTCGTTGATGTTCTTTTTTCACCAGTTGACATACTGAACACTTAGCTACAAAAGTAGCCATGTCCTTCTTGATGCCTTCCTACCAAAATCTTTCCTTGAGGGCCTAATATATCTTAGTGCTACCAGGATGATCGGTGTAAGGGATGCAATGCGCTTCCTTCATAAGCTTCTCTTTCAACTCTGCATCATTAGATATCACCATTCTCTTTTCAAAGTACAGTGTCCCATCATCTGAAATTGTATAGTGCTGTGATCCTTGTTCTTCTAGCAACTGCTGTCGGATCTTTTCCAGCTTGGCATCCTTTCGTTGTCCCTCCTGAATTTCATCTTCAGTCAGGGAAATGATTTCTTGTATTGCTGCCAGTACCACCTCTCTAGGCAAATTTTTAACTAGCATGTCTCGCATGGTTGTCAGTATTGGCAGTCTTCTGGTTGAGCTTTCCAGCTTTAAGCGTTCGCCACGACATTAGCTTTTCCCTGGTGGTACTTGATCTTACATTGGAAAGCACTTATGGTTTCAATCCATCTCCTTTGCCTCATATTCAGATTCTTTTGATTGAACAGATACTTGAGACTCTTGTGATCTGTGTATATCTCACACACTTTCCCCATACAAGTAGTGTCTCCAGATCTTCAATGTAAACACTACCACTGCTAATTCTAAGTCGTAAGTGGGGTAATTCCGTTCATGATCCTTAAGCTATCGGGATGCGTAGGCAACTACTCACCCTTCCTACATCAAGACGCATCCTAGGCCTATCTTTGAAGCATCACTATAGACTACGTATGGTTTGTGGGGTTCTGGCAGTGCTAATACTAGTGTCGACATTAGCCTCTTCTTGAGTTCTTGAAAACTCTGCTCGCACTGATCACTCTAAATTTACTTGACATTCTTCTTAGTCAAGGTCATCAAAGGACCAGATAGCTTAGAGAATCCATTTACGAATCTCCGATAGTATCCTGCTAATCCAAGGAAACTACGGATTTCATGAGCATTTGTTAGTCTCTACCATTTTTTCACTACCTCTATCTTGGCTGGATCTATGGCTACTTCTTTGCTTAAAATGACGTGGCCCAGAAACTTAACTTCCCAAAGTCAAAACTCACATTTACTAAACTTGGCGTACAATTGGTGTTCTTGCAGGATTCCCAGCACTATACTCAGATGCTCTCTATGTTCTTCATCACTTCCAAAGTATATCAAAATATCGTCGATGAATACTACTACAAAACCATCCAGATACTGCCTGAAAAGTCAGTTCATCAAACCCATAAATGCTGCTGGGGCATTCGTCAGTCCAAAAGGCATAATCAGGAACTTGAAATGTCTATATCGAGTTCGAAAAGCAGTTTTGGACACATTCTCCTCCCTGATCTTAAGCTAATGATACTCTGACCAGAGATCTATCTTAGATAACACAGTCGCTCCTTGTAGTTGATCCAACAAGTCATCTATCCGAGGTAATGGATACTTGTTCTTGATGGTGACCTTATTAAGCTCTCTGTAGTCGATGCACATCCGCATCATTCCATCATTCTTTTTTACGAATAGGATTGGGGCTCCCCACAACAATGAACTAAGCCGTATAAACCCCTTTTCCAGTAATTCCTCTATCTGCGCTTTTGACTCCTTCAGCTCAATTGGTGCCATTTTGTAGGGCGCTTTATAAACTGGAGATGTAGCATGTTCCAATTCAATTGCGAACTTGGTTTCACAATCTTGAGGTAGTCCAGGCAAATCGTCTGAGAACACTTGAGGAAAGTCTTCCACTATAGAGATTCCTCTAACACCCTTAGCTTCCTCCAATGCATTCAGGGATACTATTAGAAACACTTCTACTTCTCCTTTCAGACTTTTCGTCATTTGCGTTGTCGTCACAATAGAGGGAACATAGTTAACTATTTCCCCTTCATAACGCAGTTTCTCCTCCGCAGGTCGAATATTATCTCCTACTTGCGACACTCAATCTTGGTGTAATGCTCGGATAACAACTCCATTCCCAATATTACGTCAAATCCTAACAGGTGAAAAACTACCAAGTTGGCATTTAACCTCAAGCCAACGACTTCTAATGGACAATTTCTCACCATTCGATGGCATCCGATCACCTTCCCGTCAGGGAGTGATACTAACACCTTTTGAGCTAACGGCACTATATTTAACTTACACCTCCACATGTAATCATATGAAATAAAAGATTTCGTTGCTCTAGAGTCAAACAATGCATACACCACATTACGCATCAAAATAATCTCACCTATAAAATTTTTCTAACGTTACTTTGAGGAAAACCATCATATACTTTCAAATCGAGTAAGTCAAATACGTTACTAGTGATAATCCAAGTGTTGATGGCTTTCTCGTCATCCACGTCCACATCTTCGGGTGTAATTGCATACACCTTTGCCTTCGTGGGGGTTTTTGCCTTTCCTCGAGTTGCTACAGTTCTACTAGAGGCCATCTGGGGAAAGTCACGGATCATGTGGCCCACTTGACCACATCGAAAGTAAGCTCTTGTCGCCACTCGACACTCACCTCTATGTGGTCGCCCACAACTTCTGCATGAAGGTGATGAAATCGGCGCTCCTAGACTGATCATCTTGCCGTTTTCTTTATCCGTAGGGTGAACATTCCTTTCTTGCTTATGTCTTTCCCTGAGGGATAGGGAAAACTTCTCTTCTTGTTCATTTGGGTCTACATATTAGACTCTCCTGTTCCGCTTCGGCAATCGATGCCACATTTACCAACTTTTGAAAGTTTTCGATTCGTAGGCAGGTCACTTGGTTGCGAATCCTTGGCTACAGTCCATGTTGGAATTTTGCGCCCTCATTTTCTCAATGGGAATCAAATGAGGGGAAAATTGGGCCAGCTCCATGAATTTTGCAACGTATTGTTCCACAATCATGCTTCCTTGCACTAACGTGGCGAATTCCATAACTTTCCCTGCTTGACAGACTCGGAGAAAAAGCGATCATCGAATTCCTGTTTGAATCGTTCCCAGGTGGGGACTACGTTTTTTCTGAGCTCTTTCTTTAGTAGCTTCATCTTGGTATCCCACCATAATCCACCATAATCAGTAGGTGGCCAGCGTACTGCACCTTCTGGGTTTTCGTGCACCCACTGATCTCAAAGGTGCATTCCAAGTCCATAATCCATCGATTCGCCTTCATAGCTCCCTCCGTCCCCATGAAATTTGGGTATCGGTAAACCATAAATTTTTCTTAAGGGCATCTGATGTTCCTTCGGTGTTTTGATGATGCCTACTCTATTCCATCTGATTGCTCACCAGTTCTATCATTTGGCGGATGGCCTCCACTATCGTCTATTCTCCGTCCATTGGGACATTTAGTGCTTCCCTTGCATCGGGTTTGGAAGGAGTAATTAATGGGACACTTCCTATCGTAGGCATAACAGCGCTCAAAATGTTCCTTATTGATGGCATCACCTGCCTCGGGATAGGGGCGCAGCGTTTTCCTTCTGCCATAATTCTACTGAAAAGCACAATACCTTCACATGAGTTACCCTAATCCTGGCGACTCCAATTCTTACCACTTAATGCTTTAACACTTTATACAAGCATCATCTTCAACCAACCTCCCAACGTTCTAGCCTATCTCTAAAAGATCATAGCCTAGATTAATAGTATGTGACTCTTTTCCTAGGACTTGTGGGTTTACCCAAAGACTTAATTGTTATGATACCACCGATGTCAACACACCCGTTTATACTTGGGATCGAACGCAAACTGAGATGTCGGGGATAAATAATACAAGGAAGTTCACCCTTCATTCTTATATAAGTTCGAGCATGCATTCAAAATTAAAAGCAGTGAATAAAAAATTCCGCAAAGGAAAAAGGTCAAGCCGTTTTAAATTTAGGCAAAGACTTAAAATATTTTTTGTCTTACGTCACATGATATAACAAATTTAAAATTCCAAAATAAACTTCATATTAATAGCATTACCAATTGTCTTACTTTCCACAAAATAAGCATGTCCCAAAACATCGGGATCCATCCAAAAATATAATAATAAAATAAACATGCAACAAAATCACATGTTAACCCCCACAACAGTCCACTATCTCAAGGCTCGTCCTTAACCTCTTTAACCCTGAGACCATATAGGAATTGCCCTAGGCCTATCCGATAGCAACACAAGAGACCTATCCCTGCCTCTAAGGTATAAATGTGGTTCATAAATAAAGACTCATCGGACCCCAGAGAGAGACAACATCCGATGCATTGCCATCCAGCGGCCTCGTAGAGCACCTTTCATTGCATGTCTGCTATGAACTGACTGTACAAAATATGGGTCGCCACATCAAAAGGTGGAGAGATCTCCAGCCCGTTAGTAAGCTGGAGACTCCCTCCCAGCGTCAACATCGTCGTTGTCATCTCTTGCAACCACTTTTATCACCCCATCATGGGACGATAGGGAAAATATAAAAGGATGAGATTTCAAGAAATCTCATCAAGTACACAACTATCTCAACAAAATCATCGCAAGCATACATATAAGTGAATAACCAATAGAACGTGTCATGCATGTATGACTCATGACTTAGCAAATGCATATACTCATAAAAACTTTCTTAAAACTTGACTTTCTTTCAATCTTGATTCATATACTTACTTTTCATAAAAAGAGTTTATCATATGACGTAATTCCTTTGACTCATGCTTAAAAAACCTTGTTCGTAAAAATTGTTCGTTTCTTTCATCTTTTCTTATCTTAGGCACCATTTACATATTCATATCACCTTTGGAGCACGAAAACCATTCTTGTTATGACTTCTTATTGAACATCTCATGGTTCTCCCATGTACCGCGTGTTCTCCGTTAGTTACCGTCTTACCCGGCGACCATTCAAGTCTAAGTAAATACGTTACACATTACCCCAATATCCGCAGACTACTCAAGTCGGGGCGACTACATTATCCGATCTTTGTCACTCGGTGACCACTCAAGCCAAGTAACTACATCCTTGTTCTTATAACTGTAAGGAAAAAGCCAATACCGTCCTTGGGCACCCACTAGTTTTAGGTGTGACCACACTCCGAACACTTTTTGGAGTCATATATGATCCGTCAACTGTTCTTCGTCGACCCAGGGGCTTTTACTCGACTTTAAATACTCTTGAGTGAACAAGAAATTTTACTGGTACACTACCCCGTCCCAACCTTTGGAGTTCTTATAAAAATTTTAATTCTTTTTCTTTTTCTTTGAGAACATGTTTGACTCAAAAGCATGATTTTCATACTTCATGCATGTGACATGCAACCTTAGTGTTTAACATGTGAATCATGGGATTAGTTTCAAACACACACTTTATCATGCATCATTGACAAGTCAACCACCACATGATTCCATCTACACTTCATATAAAAATACGTAAATGGGCTTAGTACCCAAAGAAGAGCTCTCGGTCTCGACCACTAGGGTTGGGCTAAGATCCCTTCATGGTCACTTCCTAAGGTTTTCTTCATCTAATTTTCTCCATGTACTCTCTGTGCCTAAATAAAGTTAATTACACATTTTTAGCACCACTAAGAGGGGTTGTCTGAAACCTATAGCCCTTAGGATTAGTATTTTAATCACTTTTATTTACATCCAAATAACATACTGAATTCTACATGTGGAAACCGAACTATCATGCTATGGAATCCTCCTAGTTTTCATACTTCTAACTTTTCAAGTATTCAAGACTTAATCATTATATAAATGATTAGTTGATCATAAAAAAATAAAAAACTTTCCCCTTAAAAACCTACAAATCCGAAACCCCTATATGCACCAATCTAATCTTTTTCAAATTCCAAACTTTATCTTAACATCTTTGCATATTATCACCATTCATCATATTAATCATACTACATTCATCCTTTGAGACAAAGTAGCTAAGTCCATCAATGTAATATAACATTTAACCTAGAATGATACATTAACCAAGCATGGATTTTGTTACTAGATAAACAAAGCATTTCTTTAAGTAATCTAACCTAGCATCATCCAATATCCAACAAGTTTAATATTTTTCATGCATGCATTTTATCACTATATACCATATCAATATACTTCATTTTTCTTTACATCAAATTTGCTAGATCTATATGGCTTAAGCATAGATTTACAACTAAAATCAATAAAGCATCTCCTTTAAGAAAGCCTAGCATGACATTATCATACAACAAACAATACAACTACATTTACTCAAATATATATACAAAAAATGGTAGAGTCAAGATAATGATGCACTTACAATACTCCAAGTAGAAAAGAGTAGTTATGAAAATATATAAAAATACTCTATTAAAATAATTTACAAGCATAGGGTTAAAGAGAAAATCTCAAGAACATAAACCTTAGTGTGTGCATGTGATCTAATCCTAGGAATCTATGCTTGGAATAGCTTAGGATTTAACTTACCTCTTCAAAAGTGCTTTCACTCAAGAATGATTGTTCTAACTCCAATAAAATTAGAGTATTTTGAGCTTTAGAAGATAGAAGAAAGCAAAGTAAAGTGAGAGTAGAATAGAAGGGAGAGTTGCCGAGAGGTGGGGGGGAGGGGGGGTGTGTGTGCTTGTGAACAAGTGAAGCAAGCAAATGAAGAGGGAGTAAAGCATAAGGCCGAATTGAGTTTCTAGGTGCCTTAGGCACTCATTTTCCTAATTTAGGATTGATCTTTGATGGGTTGAAAGACTCATTTGATTGACTTCTATCAATAAAATACAATCATGCCTATTTCTAGCTCACATTTAGATTGAGTTCTTCCTTCCCTTTTCATCTATGGCCAGCGCCCCACATAGGCATAATCCTTCAATTTCTTTCACATAATCACTCACACACTCACCAAGCACCTCACAAGTCCCTCACCAATATCTCAAGATAAATTTTGGGGAAATGGGTAAGGCATGCTTCGGCTACACCCTTTTCCTAGTGTCATCCAAAACCTTCATGCCTTCTTTCATCCTCCTTTCTTCTCTCCAATGACGTCATATCTTCCCAATAATTTGTCAATCTTCTTGTCAAATCTTTCTTACAAGATTCCCCCCACTTGCCCTATACCTAGATTTTGAAGCAACACATGGGAAAACACCAAGGAGTGGTTCGGCCATACCCTTCCATCGAAACCATTCCTTCTTTCCTTCATCTATTCCCATCAAGTCTTCCAAGTGTCACTCACCTAGCTATAGCATGATCGTAGGAAGACCAACTTGGAAGATTTCTCATTGCCCCACATGCTTCCCTAGTTGTCCAATGTGAGAAAATCTCATCTTGATTTCTACACTTCATCTTTCAATAAAACCAATAGTCAACCCTCTAAGTACTAGTATTTTCTTACACTTACCTAACAATCTTTGAAGACTCACTAGAATTTTTCTAAATGTGACATGTGTCTGCACACATGGGCTAGGTTGACTCATCGATCACTCTCATGGGCTTATAGGTTTTGATACACTACTTTGGGCCAATACTCTAGTCCATACTTCTCAAAGCTCAATTCTAAGTCCATGCCTCCAATCCTTACCAACATAAAATACCAATACTATTATTATACTAAATAAATAAATAAAATAATAAAAACAAAAATTCAGGATCGTCACATGCCTGGCTCTTGCTAACGAAGGCCTCTTTTAGAGAATAGGCAATGGAGCCTTAGTCAACATATGGGGTGATAAATGAGTGAATATACTTTCTTCATAACTAATCTAGTCCTTTCCTAGCACTTTGTTCTTGGACTCCAAAGTCTCATGCATAATTACTAGTACAAAAAGTAATGGAATCACGACATGGTGAAGGCTTTGTTCAGGGAATTAGAAGCATTAGTCATTTTTCAAATCCCTATTAGCCCTTGCAATAGCTTGGACCAATTATCCTAGAGGTGCACCTCAGATGAAAAATTCTTAGTGAGTTTGGCATATCACCTTAGAGGCTTCATTATGGCAAGAAACACGGGACAAGCATCAGAACCCTAATAGCCTCTTGAAGTCTGGAAGATACTATGGGAGCAGAACCTCCCCCATTCAGTCATGATCTTCCTTTCGAGGGCTTACTTCCAACGAAGATCAATCTTGTAAATAGAAAGGTTATTGACAACCCTAACTATCCTATTTGCAACAGTTCTCTTGAGTTCGTATCCTTATGGTCTTGAAGGCTGCATAGGATGTATGGGGACGCTACTCAAGGAAATTGCAAAAATTCACCACTAGGGGAGGCTTAGGGTTACAAACGATCCGATCAAAGATGAGTTCAAGTCAAATCGAGTCGAGCTAGAATCAAATAACTCAACTTCAAGTCGAGTTGAGAGTTTACTCAGTTGAGCTGATAAAAAAGGAGCTCGAGGTGAATCGAATTATTTATCGATTTTTGTTTTTACTTTTTAACGATCCATGCGAACTAAGCCGAATTGAGTTAAGTAATTACTCGAATTACTTATTCTTTATAAACATTTGAGTCAATAATTCTTTTGTGAACTTAATATATTATTATAGTGAAATAACAAAATATGTTACTTATACATAAAGTAATAAAATATATTACTTATACAAAATATCTAAAATAATATATATAATACATAAAATATATACAATAAAATAATATATGTAAGAATATATGTAAGAGTATATATATATATATATATATATATATTACAAGTATTGTTACGAACTCGAAACGAGCCGAGTCGAATTTATACGATTTTTGTTCACAAATCTAAACCGAATCAAGTCGGGATTATACAAATTTATCTCGTTTAATATTCAAACCAACATTAATAGTCACGAACAAACTCATTTATTAAATGAACCGAGTTTAAATTGAGTTTATAAGAGTCGAGTTGAAATTGTTCACGAATAATTGTGTTCGTTTGCAACCCTAGGGAAGCTCCTTTCATAGAAATACTGGAGCAGGTCCTCCTAGCCGACTCTGAGTCACTCATAACAGAGGCTGCCTATGCTTTTAAAGCTCTGTGGTAGATGAGGAACAAACTTGTTTTCAAGTCTTAGTTCAAGCCCCCCACCAAATCTTGAAGCAAGTCCAGTGTAATATGGCCAATTTGGAATTATTCGAAATAGGACAAAGGATTGGTTCACCAAAGCTCTCGAAGTCTACAGCTCCCACCCAATGGTGCAAACCTTGCCCCAATCACTATAAGATTAATTGGAATGTTGCAGTTGACAAAACAAATTGCAAAATTGGTATAGGAATAATCATTTGGGACTCTCAAGGCCAGATTACAACAACTCTTTAAAATTCAATAAGCCTTTTCCCCAATCCACTGCTAGGAGAAGTTGTTGCGACACCCCGTGCAATTTCCTTCAATCTCGAATCAAGCCTAACCTCTAACATGATCTTCAAAGGTGACTTAGAGATTGTCGTGGAAGCTTTTAGAAACAGAGAGAAAAAATGAATCTCGACAGGCTTGATAATTTGTGATGCTAGGTCTATACTCTCTAATCTCAATAATTCGTCTATTCACCATGTATCGAGGTGGGCTAATAGAGTGGCCCATGTTTTGTCCCATCACTCCTTTAGGCTCTTAGAGGAAAGTATTCTCATAGAAGCTTTTTCTCATTGTATTCGCAACGTTATTTGAATGAAATATCTCATGGATCTTTCAATCAAAATATATATATATACACTACACATAATACTTTTTTTTATAATTTTTTTGAGTTTAATCTTCTTAAATTAATTGGATTATTCTACTCTTTAACCACATACCAAATATTTGATAAAAAAAAAAGGAAAAAAAAAATATAATATATAGTATGTGAGATGATGAATAATTTTTTTAAAATTTATACTTTCAGTATGTAAATGATATTTAGTAAAGTATTTATATGATATAATTTAATTTAAAAGATGAATTTTAAAACTTAAAATTATCAATCAAATAAGATAAATATTATATATCCATTTGATAACAAAATAATGAATTATAATTAATATATATTTATCACTCAGATTTTTTTAAAAGTTTTCACACTTCACATTTTGTAAGACTAGTGTTTTAAATTCTTTTCACATTTCATATTTTGTAAGACTTGTGTTTTCAACTTTTATGTTTATATGGAATTATCTATCCATTTCTAACTTTTACTCAACTTTACACTCCACATATGCAGAAACAAAATAAATAAAAGAAATAATACCCACATTACAGGTATTTTGGGTAAGGCTGATAAATAGAAAATTGAAAATAATTGAAAATAATTTGCACCCATGCCAAGCTAAGGCTAAGATTTAGTTTCTTAATCTTTCTTAATTTTTTTAATCTTATTATTATAATTTTTTTAAATCTTTATATATTTTTTTAAATTTTTATATAAAATATAATAAATAATTTATTTTTTTTAATTTTAATATATTTATAATATTAAAAATTAATATTTCAATAATAATTTATTCAACACCGTTCAAATCAACTCAGTTTACCCAACATTCAAACGCAGCCTGAGACTACTTCCGAGGGCCTCAGGCCCATAAAGGCACACCAAACTTTCGACACTTCAACCGTCCCACGGCCAGCTTCTCCACTTTCTTCCCTCACCTATTTTTCCAGGTTCTCCAACTTCTTCCTCTTCTATTTTTATTTTAGTTTTGTTTATTTTTAGGAAAAACGCGAATTAGCACTTAGCAGAGCAAGGGCGTCGATACCAGATGGCGCAAATTGCATTGAAGGTTGGCGATATAGTAATGAACACATATAAGCGATTTTCCGTGCCCATCAAATCTTCCCCCTTTTTTGCCTTTGATAATGGCCCCGTACAAGCTGCTTCACTCAATTTTACAGATCTCTCTATCTCTGTAAATTCTGAATCTTACTGCGTTTCGATTTTGTTTTTTATGTATCGTGCTTACCATTTACTCTGTTTATTTGCTGGAATTTTTCTATAAATGAGCAAGCTGTGTAAAAAAACGCTTCATGTCAAATGTCAACATATTATATGATGATGATCAATTCATCAGCTATGTAGTTTGTAACTGTTAGCATAAATCTTAGGTGCAAGTGTTATGATGCCCAGATTGAAGCTAACCAGTTTGCATTGCGGAGATTTCTTCTGATTGACAGACAGGAGGGGGATGGTATTGACCAGAAACTTTTCCTTTCAGGGACTATTTATTAAGACGGTCAATTTTCAGTCACAAGGTGTCCTTTATCTGTAAGATGAACAATGCCCTGTAAGATTTAGGATCCATCTAATAGATGCACTTAATTCTTAACAGCTCACTGTTAGGTTTACTTTGGAATCCTTTAAAAGCAATTTTTTTCATAAGTAATAAGAGATTTATTAAAGCAAGCAAAATGTCTTAGTCCAAGTACACAGGAAGTGTACAAGCTAAAACACCTAAATAGAAGCTAGGAACTAGGAGCTAAGAGCAAATGAAACTCCCATTCCATTGAGGGAAATTGTTAGGATGCACCAAACCCCCGCACCAAAGATCATGCCAAAAACGAATTCCCTGTCCACCACCAACCTTAAATGAAATATGAGTAAGGAATTCCTTCAACTACTCTGTATATATTTCCACAATCCCACATCGTACACACTTCTAACCTCGTTAGAACACCAACTCTCCCAAGCCCTCCCATATTTAGCATCGACAATGTTTTCCCATAACATGTACGCCTTAATGGAAGGCGCAAATCACATGATTTATACTTTAAAAGGACTAGTCAATGATACAATTGGAATTTCATTAGAATTTTATAAAGAGTAATTTTTTTTTTTTGCAAGTAATATGTGATCTCATACACCACCTATCCTTATCCTTATCATATGAGGTATCACAATCTATCCCTTTAAATTTTCAATATCCACTTCGGGCTAGTTATTCGTAGGTGGCATGGTTCAAGTTTCACATTTTTAATTAAAATAAGTTCTGATATCTTTTGTAAAACCACAATGAAGACCTAAACCATATGACTTATTCTCCAAAAAAATAGTCAACGATATTATTGAAGTCCCATTAAAATCTTATAAAGAGTAAAAACTTCTTTGCAAGCAATGTGGGATCTCATACACCACTAATCCTCATCTTTATCATATAAGATATCACATAACACCTTCATCTCTTTAAAAGCAATTTCACTATATAGTTATCATAATTTCAATATAATAAAAAACTGTTTCTTCTCACTTAGTGACATCTTTTTCACGTTTGAACATGATACCGATTCTATATTTATATCAATAAAATATCTTCTTACTTATAAAAAAAATGAATTTGATATTTATTAGGGTTGAGAATAACCGGGATTGAGTCAATTAAGGTTAGCCTAAATTTGACCCAATTATTAATTGGGTCAATGGGTTGACCCAGTTAGCCAAAAGACAAAAGATTTTGATCATTTGGTTTGGTCACTTAAGTTAATCTCTATTCAAATTTTTAGTTAGAAGATGAATTTTAAATTCAAAACTGTAGTATTTATTTGTCTCGTTATCCAATTGTAGGGCTAATCGAAAATAAGTAAATATTTTAACATTTTTATTTATTTTTAATAGATTATGATTGGTTGACTCAACTCCACATGACTCGGATAGATGAACAGGTTATATGGGTCTTGTTGTGGTGAATCTGTGAAATAGTTGCTTCTGGTTTAGGTTGATGTGTTTGACCAACATAATTATTTGGGTTGATCCCAACACGACCGAACATTATTGATAGCCCTACATGGACCCAAACTTAAATGAACAAATACAAACTTTAACACAATTTGACTGCCATGCACGAGGATGGAATTTTATAATCATACGTGATGTGAAATATATATTTTATTTTTTATAATTTTTTATAAGCAAACGGTTACAGATGTGAAATAATAGCATCGACCTAATATTATTGACACCCCTACTTGGACCCAAACTTAAATCAACAAATACAGACTTAACACAATTTGACTGCCATACACGAGGATGGAATTTTATAATCATAAATGATTTGAAATAATTATTTATTTATTTTTTTGATAAGTAAATGATTACATGATGTGAAATAATAGAAAATGGGAGGTTCAATAGAGGCAAATTTATTTTATAAAGGAGAAGATTGGAAGAAATGCTCAAGTTTATATTACTTTCTTTTTATGCAAGCAATACGATTTTTCTTTCTTTAGATTTTCAGACCTCTCTTTTGCGTTCTCTTGCTTTTTTAGTTAGTATTTTTTCTCTTTATTAGTGGGTGTGCCTTGTAGACTATGATTGAAATGCACTCAGACATATCTCTTGAAAATTTTCATGTAACTTGTATTAGAAATGACTTTTTCATGTGATTTCTACTTTTTCAGTTGGTTCATTTTAGTTAAAATATTAACTAAAATGGATTTGACTCAGAAAGAAACAGGAAATTGTACACAACCAAAGATCATATCTGATACAAGTTATAAGACTTGAAAAAAAGACATGGTTTACTGGACAGTATTCATGGTTTGTAAAGCACAATCATAAACGAAAATCCTTGATATAAAAGGGCAAAAAAGGGGAGGTCTAAAGTTGTTACCTCACAACATTCATGTCACATCTTTGAAAGAGTATTGTGTTTGCATTGAGTTTAGTGACCTAATTTTCTCTAGTTGAGAATTGGGTAATCTTTTTTATTTTATTTTTGATTGGCACCGGGTGTCCAAGAACAATGTTCCAACTAATCCTGGGGTGCACAAGTCCTCGACAAGCAATTTCATGCAAGTGCACCTCTGATAGGAAAAATTCTTTAGTCCAATGGCCTCTAGAGATTGTTTGCACACAAGGGGATTTGAACCTTAGATTTTGGGGGAGCATAACCCCAAGTTTAAGGCCTTTATCACTTGAGCCAATCTTTAAGTAATCTTTAAGTGTTAAATCTTTTTCATTTGAACACTTTCTATATTTTGGAGACATATATACATAATGTGGATTTAATTACATCAATGTTGGATTTGGCACTATCCATGGATATCATTTAATGTTTTGAGGTCAACAATTGTGTGTATCTCTCTTTGAATGGTTGAAAGTGTTTGAATCAAAAAATTGTAGAGGGTTTCTATTGTTCATTTTATTTGCTATGGGAAATTGATTGGTACACGAGAGTTATGCATGGGATGTTTATAGGATGTATAATTTTTTTGTACTGTTTATGTACGGTTCATGAATTGATGAATATTTTGTGAACAGTGCATGACAGTAAAAAATTTTAAACATTCCAATGTACACCCTATGTATTTACCTTCTGTGGATGTATCATTACTCTCCTATATGTCGCTTGTATTCAAGTTTGGGCGGTTGAAGTCTCTCAAGCTCAGTTCGAAACTCATAAAATGTGTCAAGTTTGGCTCATATAAGAGTTGGGTTCAACTGGATTTATAGAAAATCAGACTCAAGCTGGACTTGGAATCCAGGTTGTAATCGAGTTGAATGCTCATTCAAGCTCACTTGACTTGAGAATTTTTTAATTGTATCATTTTCCAATTTTAAAAAGTGATAATATATTAAGAATAATGCTATATACAAGTCTCAAATGTATAAGTCTCTCACAAGTCTTTTATAAAAAAGTGGGTCCCAGCAAGAAAATGTGAGTTTGTCATACTTTTCATAATGGAGTCTACTTTTTATAAAAGGCTTGCGCGAGACTTGTACATTTAGGGCTTGTATATATCATTTCTCATATATTAATGTGGTAATTGATATAATTTAAATGAATTGAAATTTCAAAAATCATAGTAACATAGCACTGCAATTTATAAAGGTAATTAGTGTGTGTGTATATATATATATATGCACACTTGGTATTTTGCATGTATATAACATATTTTTATTTTATAGCATGCTAGAGGAATGGCTGGTTTTAGTTTATAGCACGCTATGTACTTGGGCCATTGCTATTGATTTCAATGACATGGTCCTTCACGATTTCCTTGTCTGTCTTGTGCCCTCTTAGGTACAAGTCTCAAATGTACAAACCTCGCATAAGTTTTTTATAAAAAAGTGGGTCTCATTAAGAAAATATGAGTTTTTCATATTTTTCATGATGGAGCCTACTTTTTTATAAAAGATTTGTGCGAGACTTGTACATTTAGAGCTTGTGTATACCATTTCTCATATATTAATGTGGTAATTGATATAATTTAAATGAATTGAAATTGCAAAAATCATACTAACACAGCATTGCAATTTATAAAGGTAATTAGTGTGTGTGTGTGTGTGTGTGTGTGTGTGTATATACATGCAGACTTGGTATCTTGCATGTATATAAAATATTTTTCTTTTATGGCACGCTAGAGGAATTGCTGGTTTTAGTTTATAGCACGCTATGTAGTTGGGCCATTGCTATTGATTTCAATAGCATGGTCCTTCATGATTTCCTCATCTCTCTTGCACCTCGCATAAGTCTTTTATAAAAAAATGGGTCCCATCAAGAAAATGTGAGTTTTTCACACTTAGGATGTAGCCCACCTTTTATAAAAGGTTTGAGTGAAACTTGTACATTTGAGGCTTTTGTATATCATTTCTCATATATTAATAGTGTAATTGATATAATTTAAATGAATTGAAATTGCAAAAATCATACTAACACAGCATTGCAATTTATAAAGGTAATTAGTGTGTGTATATGTATATATATATATATATATATATATGCACACTTGGTATCTTGCATGTATATAACATATTTTTATTTTATAGCACACTAGAGGAATTGCTGGTTTTAGTTTATAGTGCATTGTGTACTTGGGCCATTGCTATTGATTTCAGTGGCATGGTCCTTCATGATTTCTTTGTCTTCCTTGCGCCCTCTTATGTACAAGTTTCAAATGTACAAGTCTCACATAAGTCTTTGATAAAAAATTGGGTCCCATCAAGAAAATGCGAGTTTTTTAGACTTTTCATGATAGAGTCAACTTTTTGTAAAAGGCTTATGTGAGACTTGTACATTTGAAACTTGTATATATCATTTCTCATATATTAATGTGGTAGTTGATATAAATTAAATGAATTGAAATTGCAAAAATCATACTAACACAGCATTGCAATTTATAAAGGTAATTAGTGTGTGTATGTATATATATTATATATGCACACTTGGTATTTTGCATGTATATATCATATGTTTATTTTATAGCATGCTAGAGGAATGGTTGGTTTTAGTTTATAGCACACTATGTACTTGGGCCATTGTTATTGATTTCAATGGCATGGTCCTTCATGATTTTTTTGTCTCTTTTGCACCATTTTAGGTACAAATATCAAATGTATAAGTCTCGCGCAAGTCTTTTATAAAAAAGTGGGTCACATCAAGAAAATGTGAGTTTTTCACACTTTTCAGGATGGAGCCTACTTTTTGTGAAAAGTTTGTGCGAGATTTGTATATTTGGGGCTTATGTATATTATTTCTCATATATTAATATGGTAATATATATAATTTAAATGAATTGAAATTGTGAAAATCATACTAACACAACATTGTAATTTATAAAGGTATCATCCATAAATGACTTGTTTTTAGTAAGAGATGAACATCACTATATGTAAATTTCTGTGCATGATATACATCGGTACTCCAGTGTATTTCTTGGTCTTACATGTAAAGGGTTCTGTACCCATTTATAAAGGTAATTAGTGTGTGTGTGTGTGTGTGTATGTGTATATATATATATGCACATTTGGCATCTTGCATATATATAACATATTTTTATTTTATAGCACGCTAGTGGAATTGCTGATTTTAATTTATAGCACGCTGTGTGCTTGAGCCATTACTATTGATTTCAGTGGCATTGTCCTTCATGTTTTCCTTGTCTCTCTTGCGCCCTTTTAATTAGGGTTGTTTCTTGTATATACTGAGCTAGGCCTATTCTTTGAGCAATAAAGTTTTGTTTACCTATAAAAAAAAAATATATTTTTATTTATGTGTATTACAATGCATACTAATGAGATTGTAATTGAATATTAATATAGTCTATTTGTGTTTTATTTAAGGTGCATTGTTTATTAATCAATCATGATTTCATATTTATGCGTGTTCTCAATTACCTAAAAAGAATTATGCCCGAGCTCTTTGTTGAACAAATCAATCGTGAGTCATGTTAATCAAGTTGAAATTGAGCTGCCCGTACAAATTACCCCTCTAATGGATTTGATATGCCTGCCACCAGAAGCACCTATCTGTTACTTATTTGAAAATTTTTGTCTACCTAGTTGGTTTTTGTCTTGATTGTTCGTGATCATGAAGAGAAAAGGATGCTTCTTGATCTGGGTCAATTGGAACACGTAGCTTCTGATGGCATGTGAGGTTATTCACTGAAATCTGGCTATCCACAGGGTAAATTACAATGGCCAACGTTTATGAATAAAAAAGGGGAAGAAGAGTGGGGAGATTTAGGTAGCTACAAAAATTTTGGTATAAATTTGCAGTATTCAGATGGTATGAAGTTTGGTGGTTAGGTGACCTGATTGAGTTTTCAATTTAAGGTCAATTTTCTGCTCCATGGTTGCTTGCTGATTTCTGTTGTATTTATATATGGAAGTACAGGTTGCAGCAGTTTTAGGAAGTATGATTCTCGATGATTCGAGCAAATACCATAGACATAGGCTTTTCCGTCTTAAAGTGTAATGGTATGGATTTATTTTATTAATGGAAATTCTTACCTCATTTAGCCTGTTTAGTTCACCAAATACACCATAGTTGGATGTAGACAGCCGAAAATACCAAGTGCAGCCTTTTGGGCTTTTTGTATTAAGAAGCCCCCTCCATTGCTTAACTTCAAGTGCAACTCAAAACTAGACTTTTGAGACGCACCAAAAGTTAATCAAAGTACTTTCCATGGCCTTAAGAGGGATTGGCATGGCTCTGGCCTTGGTCCTATTCAGCCCGCTGTTGGCAAGATCTGCTGCTCAATCAGGCTGTGTCAGCGTGCTCCTTGGCATGTCTCCATGCCTCAACTACATCACTGGGAGCTCCTCAACCCCATCTTCTTCCTGCTGCTCACAGCTAACAAGTGTTGTAAAATCCCAGCCACAATGCCTTTGTACGGTGCTTAATGGTGGTGGTGGTGCAGCATTGGGCATTACAATCAACCAGACGCTTGCTCTTGCACTCCCAGGTGCTTGCAATGTGCAAACTCCGCCCATCAGCCGGTGCAATGGTAAAGTTGAAACCATGACTCCTATTTTCTGATTTCATTAAACTATCAAACTGCATAAATTGAGCATTTTGCTTAAGTTGCTTTTGGGGCAGCTGCTAATGGACCTGCATCATCCCCTGTGGCTTCACCAGTTGGTTCACCAGAAGGGTTGCCGGGTACGTCTTCAAATGAACCTTCAAACTCTTCAACTAGCTCATCAGAATCAGGTACTGTCGATCTGAAATATGCAACAAATCGTTCCTAAACAAATGATGTATCAACAAGGACCAATTCTGATTCACTGGTTTGTTTCATATGTTTTAGCTTCGTATCACTCACGAGAGTGGATGAAAGATTTTTTGATAAGTTTAATAATTTAGTGATTTTCCATCAAATACAAATTTCTCCAATTGAAGGCATGATCGTTGAATAAATAGCTGTGTTTAAGATGGGTCACATAATATATAATCTTGACATCACATCACGTGAGTGGATGCAGGAGCTGGGTCTAAAACAGTTCCAACTACCGGTGCAAGCTCTTCCAACGGTGCTGTTGTAGAAATGCCTCTTCAACCCGTCCTTCTTTCCATCTTCATGGCTGCATATAGTTCACTTTGCTGCAGCTTTTGAGTTTTCTTTGGATTTCTTGGAGTTAATTACTACTATTCGAGTGCTTTACTGGCTTTAATGCAATATCTAATACATACTTTGGTTAACTAAAGCATCTTTCTCCAAGACTATGGTTTGCCGTGCAGTCAAAGACCCAACCTTGGGTCCTTTATACCTTCCGTGGAATCCTGCTCATTGCAATATATTCCAGTGTTTCTACAGCTAACCATATTCATAAATGGTGTTTCTCTACTTTCAAGACTTGATATTCCGTGTAGATTAAGGCATTGCAATCTTAACTCGTTTGTCTAATCAGTGTAATTTTTGTATACTTTTAAATAAAATATAATAAACAATTTATATTTTTTAAATAAAAAAATTATATTTTAATAATACTATTTCAACTTTTAACTCTAATCTCATTTGAATTTAATTCATTGTCCAAACCTCTTCAGAACAAAGTTACCGTTTCGAGTAAAATGATAATTTAAAGAGTTACGTTATAGACTAATAATCAATACAATCTTAAAATGGGCAAGTTTTGTTAAAGTTCATATGAAATTGTCAAATTTTTTTTAAAAAAGTCTAAAGTCATGCTTAGATTTGGAGATGAGTTGTGTTCGTCTCAACTAATTTTAAGCTTATTATACTTTTTTAAGTTTTCATATAATATACAAATTTCAATACAGTTTTTTCAAATTTTAATACAATTTTTTTTAAATTTCAATTTAATTTTTTTAAATTTCAAAACAATAATAATGATATTCTATTTAACTTTTAAAATTCATCTCAATTAATTTCATTTCAATTCCAAATCCAAACGGAATCTAAATATACGCACTAAGTGAGCAGTGCCGCATTGCGCACGACCCAATGTCGTCTGCTACTATAGACTAATAAAGCGTGGCGATAGCAAGAGTTGTGTTTTCAGCTTCGTTTTGAGAGGGAGAAAAAAATGCGAACACATGGTTGGGAACTAGAGTAATTTTCATGAAATGACACTCTCATTGATATCAAAACACAAAAGATACAGAGATGAGAGAACCATTTAAACAACAAAGCCTATTTAGGATGCCTTGCCAAATCTTAAGTTCAACAATGGCAGAGACCAATGGTCTTCCCTTCTTGTGAAGTCAATGCCCGATTTCACATCATCATTGCGAAAAGAGAACCAAAAGCAAGTGATGACGCTTCCATTAGTGCAAGAGATAACACTGCCATCAAAGAACTCATCTAAAGTTGGTGGGATTTTATCGAATTCGAGAGGAGCAAATCAGCAAGTGCAGGGGAGAAGAGGGGTGGTATGCTGGTAGATTGATGGCAAAGAAGAGCTATGTTGTTAGAGGCGACGGTAACAGACGGAGGAAAGGTAGAGGTTAGGGGAGGTTCTAGAAGGAATATACGAAGAAGAAAGTTGGATGTTTAAAATAAAGTCTTTCGGCTAAGGAGTTAGTAAGAGGAGGTTGGTTCGTAGCATTTAGATCAAGTAAGTGGAAGGCATCTCAGCATATACATGGAAGAGGTAGCACCAATTCCATCCATATAGCGAAAAAACCATTAAGGACCTTGTTATTAGTTTACTATTTTATCACTATTTATGTTTGTAATGCCTGTTATATCCCTTTTATATGTGTTATCATCCCATTTTTTGGGACCCTATTAGACATCTGCTATATGAATAGGGAGACAGATGAATATTCGATTTTTATGCAAAAAGTATTTTATAGTTTCCTTCATCAATTCTCTCCTTCTACCTCTCGACTACTTTGGAGGTACTCACCCTCTAAGTGAGAATCCATTCTATTTCTCATCCCCTATGTGTGCCATGTTAATGTAAAACTATTTGCCAAGCAATTAAAGTGTATGTTTCAATGTTGTGAAAGCTCCTATTTGTGACACCTAATATCAACTCAAGGGGTTCGAGCAGACCCTGATAAATTGAGAGCTATGTTGCAATGGCCACTACCTAATTTAGTTAAGGGGCTGATAGGTTTTTTGGGCTTCACAGACTATTTCTGAAGGCTTATTCTAGGCTATAGGGAAATATTAGCTCCTCTAACTCAGATGCTTAGAAAAAAATAGTTTTGAATGGACAAATGAGGCATGGGAGGCTTTTGAGAAGTTTAAGACAGTAGTCATACATCCACCTGTTTTGGCCTTATCAGATTTTCCTAATATTTCACTATCAAGTACAATGCCTTGGGTGGAGTAGTGGGGGTAGTGCTTACGCAACGAGACGTGCTTATCACATTTTTCAACCAAAAATTGAAGAGGAAGGCCCTATAACTCTACACATAAAAGAAGTAGATGTTTTCCCTCGTTTTAGCAATTTACAAGGGGCATCTTTACCTATTAGGCTAGTCCTTTACTATTAAGTCTGATCAAGAGAGCTTAAAATATTTACTAAGCTATTGGGCTACGGCTTTATAGTCAAAAATACTAAAGGCAAGCAAAGTCATGTTGCATATTTACTATCCAGAAAAACATAACCATATGAAGTTGTGCCCTATTTACTATCTTTTTCTACGGTGTGTTTGTTGGCTAAGTTGAAAATGGTTTATGAGAAGGATCCATAGTTTCGGGAGTTGGTCTCCAAGCCCTTATCACCCCATGACCCCACCACATTTATAGAGAAGGCCTATTGTTGTACAAAGGTCGAATCTATATACCAGATGATAACTTCTTTAAGGCTAAACTACTGGATTTGGTACATGTGAATGCCTTAGAAAGACATGCAGGTTATGCCAAAACCATGCATAGGGCTCGAAGGGAGTTTTTCTGGATTGGACTCAAGACAAATGTGAGGAAGTTTGTGAGGGAATGTGACAGGTGCCAGATGATGAAACATGAAAACAACTATCCTACTGGACTACTACAATCCCTACCCATGCCATCCCAACCATGGTCACACATAACCATGGATTTCATTGATGGTTTCCCTACTTCACAAGGGTATAACAGCTTGTTGGTCGTAGTGGACCACCTCACAAAATATAGCCATTTCACCTCGATTTCCCACTCATACACAATCAAACACATAAGCCAACTTTTTCTCAAAAAAACATATTTAAACTACACGGCCTACCCCTACCCACTATTTCAGATTGAGACTTAACATTTACTAGCCACTTCTGGCAAGAATTCGTTAAATTACAAGGACTACAAATGGCCTTTTCAATAGCTTACCACCCACAATCCGACAACCAATCAGAAGTAGTAAACAAGAGTCTAGAGAATTACCTATGATGTTTTGTAGGAGATTAGTCAAGGAAATGGTCCAAGTGGATTTACTTGACCGAATGGTGGTACAATACCAATGTTTATGCCTCCACAAAGTTTTCTCCATTTGAGGCCCTATATGGGTATGCCCCGCCCTGTCTCAACAGTTATATCCCTAATACAGCAAGAAGTGGGTCAATGATGAAGAACTGGAGATAAGAGAACAAATGATGAGAAGGCTTAAACTAAACCTATATTGAGCCCAAGAGAGAATGAAAAAATATGCAAACTTGAAGAGGTCAGAGAGGGAGTTTATCGTCGGTGAGTGGGTCTATCTTCGCCTACAGCCTTATAGGCAAACATCGATGTCGCCTAGTAGAGAACCGGTTGTGATGGGATTCATTCCTAGTGTTGGGTTAGATTATATGAGTCCAGCCCATGAGGCATTGATGGGTCTAAAGACAGCTTGGTAGGACAAAATCGGTATGAGACAATAGGATGGGTCGGGCCAAAAAGGGTGAGGTCGGCCTAGGAAGCCCATAAAGCAGCAGTAAGGTAGCACGCACAGAACATAGAACTAAGTCAAAAGGCCTGACACTTATACTGGTTGGCAATCCATATGCACAGGGTCAAGGATGACTCTGGCCTTTGGGCACCAACGCCAGACAGACTTGGAAGGTGGGCACACCTGACTGAGGCCACGCTGCATTTAATGAAAAATGAAGATGGACAGACCACGACATATATCCGGGACTATCAACGTCACAACAATCAGGCATGGACAGTTTGTCGCATGACAGGGAGTTAACAGAGGACAGGGCTTAGATATGGAGTGGCTCCACCACGATTAGCTTGTCAAGGGATCACTGTAACGCCCGGCCCAAAGCCCTTCAGCCAGCCCATGACCCACGCCCGGCCCAGCCCCAGCCACAGCCCCAACGACATCGTTTCACGCACGGTTTAAACCTTCCATCCCTTCTTCTTTCTTTTCTTTTCCTTTCTCTTCTTCCCTTCCCCTGCCCCGACGGTTTCATCTTCCCTGTTTTTGCGCAGCTCTCTATTTTCTCTCGCATCAAACCACGATCTCAGTGGTTATTCGTTTCTGATGAAAATCTCTCTCTCTCTCTCTCTCTCTCTCTCTCTCTCTATTTCTCTATCTCTCTTTCTCTCTCTCTCCATACGGCGTTTTATCCCTTGCTTGGATCTCCTTCCTTCCGTAAATCCCCCCCCTCTGGTTTCGATTTTGCTGCAGGAAATCACGGTAAGATTTTCTAATTTCTTCCTACGTTTTCTTCCATCCATGGGTTTTAGTTTTGGTACTTCTAATCACTGTTATTTTTGTGGGTTTTTCGATGGGTGAAACAGAGCATACGAGAGGCGAAAATCCGACTTCTTGGCCTCTGCTTCTCCGTGTGGGTTGTTGCCTAAAATTAAGGATACTATGAATAGATTTCTCTTCGTAATATTTTATGGAATATTTTCTCTAATTTCCGAATCCATTTTCGAAGTGATTTTTGGTGGATGTTCAAGGGTTTGTTGTTTAAATTTCTTTTGCTGTTTTGGTGCTGTCGATGGGTTGTTTGGAGCGTTTTTGTGTGATATAAAATGGTTGGGTTTGGTTATGTTGAACGTATTAGGATACTATATTTTTTGGGTTGGCTTTATCAGAGGGATGCTTGAGATGTTTTAGTAGTGGGCTGAAATGATTGTTTATGTATAGAGTGCGCTGGTTTACTGGTTGGAGTGGATTATGAGATTTCATGTTCTTGGCTATGTTAAGTGTTTGGATTAAAAAGATAAACAGTAGCTGGTGGTGTGAATTTAAGGAGATAAATTCAGTGCATCTTAGAGTTTTTAAAATGATTAAAATATTGGTTTTTCGTGCATCTTTGGGGGCTGTCCAGGTTATGTAGTGGCTGGTTGCTTGGGCTCGATATGATAGAAATTATGAATTTAGGCAGGCAATGTAGTTAATTTATATTTTTTTCAGATTTAAGCCTTTGGGGTGGTCATTAACATAAAGAAATTATTTTTATGAATAGGTGACGAAACTCTTAGCGGTCAGATTCAAAGTTTTGATGTTTCACTACAGGAGTCAGGTAAGCAGGGTTCATATGCTTGATTTTTAAACTAGACGTAGACTGAGGTTGATTTTCTAAAAATTTGAGAATGTCTGGTTTTGAATTGAAAACTTGAGAAAAACCAACCTTAGTTAATTATTTGCATTATTCATGAAACTTATATGAAAGAAAGAAAAATATTTCTGTCATGCATTGTGTAGATATGAGCTTACTTTTTGTCATGTTATTTTCTGAAATATGGAAAGAACATTTTTGTCTATTTGAGAAAAATTATGCATTGATTGTGTTGACTATGTTTTATTTACATAAGCTTTATTCTGAAAACAATTTGGAACTATGTATTTTTAATAACTCTGAAAACTTTTGGCATAGTATTCTGGTTGGTATTTGACTCTATCTCTGCTTGATTATACTCTACTCTGTATTTGCTCTGTTTGGATTGGTACCAATTTCCTATTTCTGAGTGCAACCACTTTAGAAACAAAATGGTTTATTATGGGTTTTCTTATGTGCACACTCGGGACTCTGAGAATGAATAAGGAAAAGTTCACCTTTGTCTCTGTCTGGTTTGACCACCGGGATTTGCACAACCCTACCACGGGGGTTAAATATGGTCTTTGCTTTGTGAGGTGCTCCGTTTGATATAGTGAAAATACTCAGTTTTGTTATGCCAAAGTACTTTATGATTTAATTGTTTTGAAATTCATTATTTCTTTTATGCATAATTATATTTTGTTCCGTACTTTATTACTTGGTAAATGCTCATGTTTACACGTTTGTATAAGTTCTTCGCTTACAGTTGTGGAAAAACTCACCCCTTTATCTCATATATTTTTCAGATGATTTGGATGTTCTATCAGAGGACCAAGAGTAAAATTTTGACCAAGTTTAAGCAGTTAGAGCCACAAGCTAGATGGGAGAAAACAATTAATATTTATTTTAGATGTTGGGTTTCTAGTTCATTGGATTCTAGAATGTTAGTTATTCTTTATTGTTAAGCTTATTGGGAGAATGTGAACCCTCTTATTTATGATTTATTCATATTCTTTTATTTATGATTTGGTGGACATTGTTATATGGATCGAGATGTCGAAAATATTTTTATTTGAACATGGTCGGAGACCTATTATTTGTAGTTGATTATGGATTATACCAAACAGGTTGGACTTCGTGACCCCTCTACGAGTACGGGGAGTTACAATCACCCCTACCAGGTATATATATATATATATATATATATCCGCTCATTGGGGGCAAAAACTCCTTAAGCATTTTCATTTATCTCCCATAAATCATAGATTGAGATTCTAAACTAGCTTAGGTATCCGAGATATTCTCCACCACCACGAGCTCTCATTTTCTATATTAATAGGAACATATTAACCTACTACAAAGTTGCTTGAACTACGAAATATAACATCAATACCAACAATGGCATCTGTCTCAAAAGCTAGAAAACACATCAAACAATATTTTCAATTGATAGATGAAAGGTTATAGTTATTCTTGCCAACTAATACACTACTGTATTCTTGGTTGTCCTGGATTCATGTAGGCTTTTCTTCCATAATTTCTTTTTTCTTTTTTTTTTCTTTTTAAATAAGAAACAACCACATAAGTGGAATGGGTGGTGGCTCTCTAAGCATGACTATATATGTTAATGTCATGTTCTACAAGCTTGGCCAACTCCATGCCATGAGAACTCTAGCTGCAACTTATGTATACTGAAAGTGAGTGGGGTTTAGGAGAGTAGTAGTACCTCCGATGCTTAAGTTAGCATGTGAGAGTAAGAAAACTTGAGTAATCAAGAATAAAAGAGAATGGAGATCAAAGTGAAAGTGCACCCTACTGTGATGAGAGAGTTACAATCACCCCTAATGTGAGGAGATATTTTGATGAGGGAATTTGGAGATGTCATTCATACCCTTGACTGCACCCTCTATCAGTCTATTATCTGGTGGTAGTATTAGATGCCATGTCGTGTTGTATTCCCTGCTGTCCTTTATTAAATGCGACGCAACTTTTTCTGACATGGCCGTATCACTCGAGATTGCCTAGCCATCAATACTCGAGTGCCAATCCTAAGCCACCAATACTTGAGCGCTTCGGCTGCCTGGTATATCTCGGCACTGCGTTATTGCTGATTCTCATGCATTGTGTGCGCCTGACACCCCATAATGGGCTCTCTATCTGGGCTCTGGCTGGTGGTCTAGGCCTAGAGAAAGGCTTGGCCTAGACTCAAGCTTAGACTCCATTTGGGTTCTGGCCACTGTCTTGGGTGGACTCAATTTGACCCAAAAGTTTGAGAATTCTTCTCACACAATATACAGCACAACTATTATCATTTTATCATTGTTTCATGCGGTATTAGATTAATAAAAACATATATGTTATTTATTATCAAATTATCGGTTATTTTATACTTATACATTAAGAATAATAAAACAATAATAATTAAAATGTAAATGAACATTATTTTTCATTTTTCCTCTTACGTATCAATAATTGACAATTTGGCCTCTTCTTTTTTTATTTCATTTTTCTATTTGTATTTTTACATCAGAGGTTGTTTATGAATAATATAATTCATTCTTATTCATTAAGAATTTGAAAAAAGCTATCACCACCATTCACAAATTATTTAAAATAAACTATTATTTGTTAATATTTATATATGATCTGAAATCATCTTAACATTTAAACCTAACGGCCTAATAATCTTTCCAATCATATGCCACATCACCATATATCCTTATTATTTTAAGGTTAGAATTGTCTGCTACCTACCTACACCAGTTCAGATACTCAACTTTTAGGCTAAAAAGCCAGATGAAAGAAAATTTAAAAGACATAATCGTGCGATCATGCTTTCTTCATATTGCACGAAGTTTCTCAACGTGGACTCTCCAGCTTTGAAACATCCCAATATTGTAAGTTACCTCACCCAATATTAATTGCACATGAAATTGGTCACCCACATAGCCGACCTTCAAAAACTAATAAATTTTCCTTGTGCATCAAGCTATACATAAAAATTCCAAAGTCTCCAGTTTTGAACTTTGAACAAGAAGCTGGATCGAATTAGCTAGGTAGGCTGCATCCAAAGTGACGAGAACCCGTTTGAGAGTAGGAGAAAGTTTGTTCACCCACATAACCCAAGTTTTCTCTTTTGTCTCTTTCTTTCTTGATTTCCCTATAAAGGGAAGGGCCATACATCCACGATCCAATATCAACCAAACTAAGCATACCCGAGTGGCACAAGATCCTTTTAATTAGCATTAATTTACAGGTATTTTTCAGCAAATATTTGGGAACATCTCAATTATATATGGCGCAAGGAAAGTTTGAGGTGGGTGTGGTCCTAGTCCTGGTGATCACCATGCTGTGGGCAGGAGCTGAGGCTCAGTCGAGCTGTTCAAATGTGATAATCAGCTTGTCACCATGCCTAAACTACATTACCGGCAACTCCTCCACCCCCTCTTCAGGATGCTGCTCCCAGCTATCCACCGTAGTCCGTTCGCAGCCGCAGTGCTTGTGTGAGGTCATTAATGGTGGTGGCTCCTCGCTGGGGATCAACGTCAACCGAACTCAGGCTCTAGCTCTTCCTGGTGCTTGTAATGTTCAGACTCCACCTCTAAGCCGCTGTAACGGTATGACTGCATATCAAAAGCTTCTCTGACCAATATTTTTGGAGGAGGGAAAAGATATTTGTAATAGTAAATTGTGACACTCTTGCTTTGAAAAAAATAGTAAAATACAGAACATACAAAAATAATAATAATAATACTAATAATACTGGATCCCATATTTTAAAACCAACTATGTGCTGTTTGCACACGTACGATTATACGTAGCATTACTGGTCTACATCTCTTCTAACTTTCACCTCGTGAATATGCGCATGCAGCTGCTTCTCCAGCCGACTCCCCCGCAGAAACACCAGACTCTTCAAACACAGTTCCTTCAGGTATAAAATGCTGCATTGTTTATTCAATTGAATTCAAAATTTTGCTATTTGCCAGATGTTGAGCAATGCAGACCAGATTTTGGGTTTAATAAAATCAAGTCTTTATAAGAAACCTTAAGATATATGCGGCAATAGAACAAGTTTTGATTATCATTTTTCCTATCAACAAAGCCTCAAGTTGAAAAAAGGACTAATTTAGTTGCTTACTTTGCACATTGGTTTAATGTTCATGTTGATTTTCACATGAACAGGAGGAGGATCTAAAACTGTCCCATCGACAGACGACAATTCATCAGCTGGAAGTTCCATCAAATTGTCGATTTCGCATCTCTTCTTCCTTCTTTGTGCTGCAGCATTTACTTCATCCTTCACCACATAAGAATTTTCTCCGGTGCTAGTCTGCTTTTTTCACAGCACAAGATCCCTAAATATTATTGATGATTATTATTGATTGTATTCTACACCTATTTAGTTCCCTTAGTTTGAGGGGCTTGGGTATACTTTTTTTTTTGTTGTGACCTCTTCAGGGTTAATATTGTTTTGTATTACGGAGGAGGCATCTAGCTCTCTTCCCTTCTCAATAAAGATGATTGCTGGCTTACGATCTATCCACTGGGAACTTTTACATAATATCAATAAACTATACAATCTCAAGTTGGGTTTGAACAATAATTAAAGTTAGCAATAAGAAAGTGTAAACCTGACCAAAAGTAGAGGCAAGAATTCGTACGACTTCTTCACAGAAAACACTAAATAAAGTAATTGATAATCTACTTGTATGAGTTAGAAGCTTACAAGTAGATTGTGATTCAGGATTCTGGTGTAGATTGCGATTTTGGTTGGATATAGAGTTTTCGTATGCCTATCGCCGATGGGACTAAGACCATCACGGCTGCCAGATTTCGTTCACGATCATTTGCGGACATGGTGATGGATTCTCCTCAGCCTCTTCCAGAGGTGGCAGTTCCTTTCAGGGCTCCAAAATTGGTAGAGGGGGAGGTATGTGTGATGTTTTCCATAGAAGAAATTGATAGGTCGGCACTTCCATTTCAATTCTTTATTGTGCTGAAATTCTTACAGCAGAGACCGTCATTAAATGCTGTTCGGTCTTTCATTCGGTCTAGATGGGGGCTGGCGAAGCAGCCTGTGGCGTCGACAATGGGTACGCCAAGAAATGTTTTTGTTCGCATGACATCGAAAGATGATTTTGTTAAAACATTTGCTCGAGACTCATGTGAAACTGATGGGGTTCCTTATCGCCCATTTCATTGGACATCTGATTTTCAGGAGGATCAAGGGCTTGTGTGAGTTCCAGTGTGGAAATTTTTGCCGGGGTTATCTCGAAATTTTTATCAAGAATCAATGTTATGTTGTATCACGGCGCCGATTGGTCGATATCTCAAAAGGGATAACTAAACCAAATGTGCTACATGTACGAATGGAGCTAGAGTTTGTATTGAGATGGATGTTTCTAAAGATCCTTTGAAAGCTGTATGGATTGGGACTCATACAAATCCAAAGAGTTTTTCTCAGGAGTTTGAGTTTGAAACACTTTCTGCTTATTGTGTGCGGTATCATGTGCAAGGGCATAACACTAGAACGTGTAGATGGGTTGAAAAGAAGCGAGATGGGGATCAGAAATTGAAGAAGATGGGTCTGAAATCAGATAGTATTTGGGTCCACAAAGAGACAGAAATGATTCAAAATGTTGAAGTTCTTATGGGTGAATCAAGCAAGGAGAAGGATCAACCACCTACAAAAGAAGGTAATTTTATAGATGTAGAAAATAAAGTGGATGAAATTGAGGAAATTAATAAAGGGAAGGAAATTGTTGTTTTTTCTAGTGATAGTGATGAGCATACAAAGCCTCTAATCTGTGATACGCGGGTTGATTTGGCTAATCAAAACTTAGAAAAGGAGGTGAGTACGCAAAAAGAAGTGTAACATGTGAGTGATCATCTGGTTCAGGAAGAGGAAGGGAAAGAAGTGTAATCTGCCAATGAAAATGGTGGTTGTGTGGTTCAAGAGGAAGCTTTGAGGGATGTTCCAATAAGCCCTCTTCCTCCTGATTCGACGGGGGATGAAGGGGTGCTTGTGAAAAATAATGAAGATTTTCTTATCCACAATCTGGTGTGTGGTTTGGCATCGGAGGATCCGTTGGTACATGCTAGGGTGGAGCATAGAATGATAGTAGAATATGGAGAGGAACAAGTCCAGTTGGATAAAAATCCATTTGGTTTAATATTGTCAGAAGCCTTGGAACAAGAAGAGGGAGAAATACATGTTTGTTCCGAAACAGAAATGGATCAAACATTACCTCATTTGGCAAAAGGAAAAGGTTGTCTTTCAAAATCAGATATGCATGAGAAGTCAGGAAAAATAGGAAAAAATGTTGTGAAAATTAAGTGTGACGTCCCCAAATTCCCCTTAAAATAACGCGGGAATCGAGGTGTCGGGATGATGACAACACGGGTCACACATCCCAACAACAAGTGCCAAACGTGTGTGCACACGTGACATACATAAAAATATAGGTCGCAGCGGAATAATTAAAGTCATATCTAAGTACCAGAATTTTTAGAAATATTTTACAAACCAAACCAAAGTAAATTCTCCAACCGGAGATTTAATACAGTCATCCAAGGTCAAAATAAAAATAAAAAAAAAACACAACCATCAGAATTAACTGAATGGCATCCAAGAAACTAACTACACTAATTCATTCCAACGGTGGAGCCGCCTCCTCTGACTCAACCTCCTCGTTCTCTGCATCAAAATCTACGATACCAAAAATGGTACCGCAGGTAAGTAAAATCCCAAACAAATCCAAGATAATAAATACATTCATGCACAACCATAAAAGACATGAACAAAATACCGTATGCATGTGACTTAAATCATTCTTCTCAAAATTAATTTAGATAACCACACACGTCAAAACCTCATTTTAATCCACAATAAAAACCCAATAAAATCACCCATCCTTTTCCATAAAATAATATCCTCAAAATCGATCATACCGGGCGTTACGTATCGCCGTCCCCGATATGATTACACACACACCCGAGATCATAATGGGCGTTACGTATCGCCGTCCCCATTACGATCCACACACACTCATTTCATACCGGGCGTTACGTATCGCCGTCCCCGATATGAAATGCACACCCTGATGACCATAATGGGCGTTACGTATCGCCGTCCCCATTATGTCATCCACACACACACACGCTGATCACAACGGGCGTTACGTATCGCCGTCCCCGTTATGACTCAGCCCAAAACCAATAAAATCCGCGAAACACAATTTAAATCCCATTTTCCATTCTCAACACATGAATATCCGAAATCATGCAAAAATCCACTTTCCAAATATTTTCATGAGCATGCGCGTAAATACACAATGCAGACAACCATGCAGCAAATATCCAATATTTAAATAATCCAATCAACCAACAAATACCAACATCAACCAACACATAGATGTTAATGCAAAAATATATTTAAATCTTAAAATTTATTTGGAAAATACTTACAGTACGCTCGCTAATAATTTCCGAAGTTACCGAAAATGCCCAACAGCGATTTCGCGCTTCCACTCGCGTACTCACCGCTACAATCACGCCCAAAGCGCCAACGCATAAAAATCACTACAAATAAATAAATATTAATATCAGGAATAACTAAAATAATTAAAAACCAACTTAATTAAAACACCGATAAATTAGAGTAAGATCAATAAAACCAATAAATAACCTAACAATTTTATTAAACAAATAACCTAAATAAAATAGTACTTATATATATCTAACCAACTCAAATAATTATTCTGAATATTACACCTAATTAAATTAATCATCTCAATGTAAATAAATAAATAAAACAATTATCATCCAATTAAATTAATCACTTAATAATAAATAAAACCATACCACAAAATAAATTAAAATTACCACAAAAACAATTTAATTAATTAAATTAGAGAAAAAATTTATTGAGAATATCACAAATGTTGAAATACGATAATTTTATGACGAGAAATACCCAACAAAACGACCACTACAGTTTTCGAAATTGAATGGGTTTTGAAGAGGATACGTTCTAGTTGAAGAAAGGAAAAAAGAACTGAATAAAATGGAAGTTAAACGTTCAGATTTATGGATGAAAAAGAGAATTGCGGATGCATTTCTTGCAAGTGGGTCAATGCCTTATATAGGCCTAAAACTAGATATAGGGAGTGCAAATGAGCTAGAAATACTCACGGAAAAGCTTACCAAAATCAAGTCAAGAACACCCAACTGAAAAGAAGGAGAATATTTAGATTTTCAGATGAAAAATGGAAGCAATACCATGGCTGGAAATTCACTGCTTGAGGTGGAAATATGGGCACGTGAAGTATCCGTTGGCAGCAAAATTATAGGGGAAAGATTCATCTAGGTGCTGGGAAATTAATGGAACAACACGTGAACAAAATGGAGAAGAAAAAGACTGTAAAAATCAAACCTTGGTATCACAGGTGAACAGCAGCAAATAGCGGAAGAAGAAAACGAAAAGAGGAAGAAGAGGAAGAAGATGGCTGGCTGGACGTGCGATCTGGCCAGGAATTAATTTAAAACAAAACTGAAACGGTGACGTTACATTACTCGGGGTTGACGCCTTGAACAATTTAAAATGGCCTTGTTTCACTATGTTGCCAACTCAAACGGCAACGTTTGGATTAAATACAAGAGGCTGGTTTTAATAGTAAAGGGGCTGGGTTTCTTAAAAGCAAACACATACATATATATACATATATACCCAAAACTGGTCACGCAAACCCAATTAATTTAAAACTCAAACACTACATATAAATTCCTGCATTTATCTAAAAGCCCACCAAGAATATATATATATATAAATATATAAATACTCCCAACAAAAATCACTTAAAATAAAATAAAATAAATAGAACACATCAAATTAAAATAAAATAAATTACAACATTAAATTAAATGCATCACAATAAATTTCATAAGAGAAAATATATTAGCTTACAATTATTCATGAAAATAATATCTTCAAATGAAAATGAAATATATTTAAATATTTAAACACAAGCACTATAAAACGATATTAATATTCACTAACTCAAAACACATAATATCCATATTAACAACAATACATATTTAATATTAAAATAATATATTACAAAGATAGTAAAATTACGGGTTCTCACATCCTCCCCCCCTTAAAAAGAATTTCGTCCCCGAAATTTGTACAAACGATCCAAAAAGAGAGAACATTTACTGGTCTTCAAATAAATACGGGTAACATTCTCTCATATCCGCTTCTTTCTCCCAAGAGAAATCCTGAGCCAGAGGATCTCCCCACGATACTTTAACTAAGGGTATCGTTCTAGACCTCAACTGCTGCTCTTTCCAATCTATGATCCGAGTTGGCGCAACTTCAAAAGTCAAATCTGGCTTAAGTTGAATACTCTTAGGATTGACGAAGCGCGGTTCTTGCTGACCAAAACTCTTCTTCAATGACGACACGTGGAAAACATCGTGAACATCACTAAAGTAGTCTGGCAGAGCGATCCGATAAGCGACAGGTCCAATCTTCTCAAGAATCTGATAGGGACCGACGTATCTCGGACTAAGCTTCCCTTTCTTCCCAAAACGCTTGACACCCTTCATAGGAGATACCTTAAGGTAAACCCAATCTCCTTCTTCAAAGGACAAATCTCTTCTTCTCGTATCAGCGTAACTTTTCTGACGACTCTGTGCTGCCGCCATCTTGTCTCTGATAGTCCGGACTTGGTCTTTCATTTCTTGCAAGATCTCAGGTCCAAGCAACCGACTCTCGCCAACTTCATCCCAAAACAGAGGTGATCTACACTTTCTTCCATACAGGGCTTCATATGGGGCCATTTGGATGGAAGCGTGAAAGCTATTATTATAGGCAAACTCTATCAGTGGCAAGTGGTGCTCCCAGCTACCCTTGAACTCCAAGACGCAAGCTCGTAGCATATCTTCGAGAGTCTGAATGGTACGCTCTGACTGGCCATCTGTCTGAGGATGATAAGCGCTACTGAACTTCAATCTGGTGCCCAAAGCTGAATGTAAGCTCTTCCAAAACTGAGACGTAAACCGAGGGTCTCGATCCGACACTATAGTCCTAGGTATTCCGTGAAGACGCACGATCTCCTTAACATATATCCGAGTTAATTTTCCCAATGTATCAGTATTTGTAACTGGCAGAAAATGAGCACTCTTAGTCAAGCGATCAATAATCACCCAAACTGAATTCTTCCCACTAGGTGTCCTTGGTAAACCAACTACAAAATCCATGGCAATGTCGTCCCACTTCCACACAGGTATAGGAAGAGGTTGAAGAGTACCGGCGGGTCTCTGATGTTCAGCCTTAACTTGACGACAAGTGGAACACCTTGCCACGAACAAGGCAATATCCCTCTTCATCCCTTCCCACCAGTAGCTTTTCTTCAAGTCCTGATACATCTTCGTGCTACCAGGATGAACTGAGTAAGGAGCAGCATGAGCTTCCGCTAAAATCCTTTCTTTAAATTCTGATTCTGATGGTATTACCCGCCGATTCTGAAATCGGAGAATTCCCTCTCCATCCAGACTGAAATGTGCGGGTCCTCTATCTTTTCTAACTCTTCTTCGGATGTCGAGTAGTTTCGGATCCTTCCTTTGAAGAGTCTTTAATTCCGCAAAATCCTCAACACGAACACTAAGAGTTGTAACCAGAACTTCCTCGTCTTGCTGCGAATTTTCCACCAACAATTTCCTCATGCTATAAAGAAGGGAACCCAACTCCAATGACTCTGACTTATCTGCCAAATAAGACTTTCGACTTAAAGCATCGGCGACTTGATTTGCTTTACCCGGATGGTACTTGATCTCACACTGATAATCACTGATCAACTCCAACCATCTTCTCTGTCTCATATTAAGATTCTTCTGCGAAAATAGATGCTTCAAACTCTTGTGATCAGTGTAAACTTCGCAAACTTCACCATACAGATAATGTCGCCAAATCTTAAGAGCAAAGACTACCGCTGCCAATTCTAAATCATGCGTAGGATAATTCTTTTCATGATCTTTCAGCTGACGAGACGCATAAGCGATGACTCGTCCCTCTTGCATAAGGACACATCCCAAACCAAATTTGGATGCATCGCTAAAAACCACATAAGGCTTGTGCTGTTGGGGAAGTGCTAAGACAGGTGCTGAAGTCAACCTTCTCTTCAACTCCTGAAAATTCTTTTCACACTTGTCAGACCAAATGAATGCGGCACCCTTTCTTGTCAAAGCAGTAAGGGGTGCAGACAAGCGAGAAAATCCTTCCACAAACCTTCGATAATAACCGGCTAAACCCAAGAAACTTCGAATTTCGTGCACCGAGGAAGGATGTGGCCATGCTAACACAGCTTCCACTTTGTTAGGATCAACCGCTACTCCTGCCTGAGAAATAACATGACCAAGAAACTTGACCTCTTCCAACCAAAACTCACACTTACTGAACTTTGCATACAACTGATGCTCTCTTAGCTTCTCCAAAATTAGACGAAGATGATAAGCGTGTTCTTCAATACTTCGAGAGTAAACTAAGATGTCGTCGATAAAGACAACAACAAAAGAATCCAAATAAGGTCGAAACACCCTATTCATCATATCCATAAAAGCTGCTGGAGCATTAGCTAATCCAAATGGCATCACTTTGAACTCATAGTGCCCGTATCTTGATCTGAAAGCTGTCTTCTGTATGTCCTTATCTTTTATCCTCAGCTGATAATACCCTGATCTTAAATCAATCTTTGAAAATGCTGCGGCTCCCTGAAGCTGATCAAATAGGTCGTCAATCCGAGGTAAAGGGTATTTATTCTTGATAGTCACTTTATTAAGCTCTCGATAATCTATACACATCCTGAGGGTTCCATCCTTCTTCTTTACGAATAACACCGGCGCTCCCCAAGGTGACGAACTGGGTTGAATGAATCCTTTATCCAGCAAATCTTGCAACTGAGTCTTCAATTCCTTCAACTCAGCAGGTGCCATACGATAAGGAGCCTTGTGCACTGGAGCTGCTCTAGGTTCCAAGTCGATAGTGAATTCCACATCACGAACAGGCGGTAATCCAGGTAAGTCATCTGTAAACACATCGGGGAATTCTTCTACTATAGGGATGCCAACTATTGACTCCTTCGCAGATGGAGAAGATACCAATTGAACCAAAAAGGCATCCGCCCCGCAAGCAATGTCTTTCTTTACTTGAATAGCAGACACAACTGTAGGTCTCTCTTTCAGTTTACTGCCTACAAATTCCATGCAATCACCTCCAGGAAGTTGGAAACTGACAACTCTACTCCGACAATTTATACTAGCAAAATGTCGATACAACCAATCCATTCCAAGGATAATGTCAAAGCCAAGCAGCTTAAATACAATCAAATCTGCATCGAGTGTCCAATCTCCAAGACTCAAAGGGCAACCCAAAGCGATCTTAGAACAACACACCGTCTCACCATTAGGTAGAGCCACCACCATAGACTGAGATAGGGACTCTACCGCAAGATTACAAATCCGAGCAAACGTAGCCGACACAAAAGATCGCGACGCACCCGAATCAAATAAAGTGCAAGCATGAAATTCATACAAACGAACCCTTCCTGACAAAATCAGAATTTACCAACTTGAAACTAAAATTAAATCAAACAATGCAACAAACCCAAAAATGAGATCAAGACATACCTGTGACGACTCCTACATCTTGTGCCTCGGGGGCTTCCTCGTCATAATCACCAGGCTTCAAAGCGAAAACTCGGGCTTGCACTGGTTGCTCCTGTTTAGCTTTGCCCCCACGATGTCCTCCACGACTTCCTTGACCTATGCTTGGGCATTCACGAGCATAATGTCCCGCTCGGCCACAACTGTAACACCGATAATCTCCTTGACGACACATGCCCTCATGAGCTCTGTTGCATCTTCCACAAACTGGCACTCGTCCTCCTATACGGACTCCGGTAGATGGTTGAGGACGGGCTCCGGTCCTTGATACAAACTTTTGAGGCGATCCCGAACTGCCCTCTCCAAAGTTTCTTCTCTTCTGACTTGGGGGAGAACCAATGGGAATAGCGAACTCTCGTTCAACAATAGACGCAATGTCGACTAGCTGTTGAAAGGTGGTCACCTGATGACAAGCTACATGCCGACGGATCTCTGTGCGCAAACCTTCTTGGAAACGTTCCACTCGCAACTCTTCAGTAGCTATAAGGTGACTAGCAAATCTCCCAAGCGCCATAAACTTGCGAGCATACTCCTCAACGGTCATACTTCCTTGAATCAAATTGGTAAATTCCCGAGCCTTTTGGCGTCGTACTGATCTTGGAAAGAAGCGATCATCAAATTCCTTCTTAAACCACTCCCAAGTCACATTAGCAAATGACTCAAGTTCTTCTACCAGAAGTTCTCGTTTTGTTTCCCACCAAGATGCTGCCTCGCCCTGAAATAAATAACTTGCATAAAGAACCTTCTGAGCTTCTGTGCAGTCACAAATCTCGAATGTCCTCTCAATATCTTTAATCCATCTATCAGCCCTCAACGGATCTTCCTCGCCTGAAAAATGAGGGGTACGATGTGCCAAAAATCGCTCATAAGAGCATCCTTCCTGTTCGACCCTAGGTTGCGATCGGGAACCCTGCCGTAGAAAGTCAGTCATCCGGTTCAAAGCTCTGGCCAAGGCAAAATTTCCATCACCTCTTGGCAATTCATCATCTGGAACAGTTTGCGGTACCCGTGGTCTCACCATTGTCCTGCCAAAATGAATCTTCAATCCTGCTCTCCCAAATTTAAACGAATAGAACAAAACCACAAATAATTAAAACAACTAAAATTATCTGGTACTGTCCCTAGGTACGTATGGATTTACCCAAAGCCGAACTGCTCTGATACCACCTGTGACGTCCCCAAATTCCCCTTAAAATAACGCGGGAATCGAGGCGTCGGGATGATGACAACACGGGTCACACATCCCAACAACAAGTGCCAAACGTGTGTGCACACGTGACATACATAAAAATATAGGTCGCAGCGGAATAATTAAAGTCATATCTAAGTACCAGAATTTTTAGAAATATTTTACAAACCAAACCAAAGTAAATTCTCCAACCGGAGATTTAATACAGTCATCCAAGGTCAAAATAAAAATAAAAAAAAAAACACAACCATCAGAATTAACTGAATGGCATCCAAGAAACTAACTACACTAATTCATTCCAACGGTGGAGCCGCCTCCTCTGACTCAACCTCCTCGTTCTCTGCATCAAAATCTACGATACCAAAAATGGTACCGCAGGTAAGTAAAATCCCAAACAAATCCAAGATAATAAATACATTCATGCACAACCATAAAAGACATGAACAAAATACCGTATGCATGTGACTTAAATCATTCTTCTCAAAATTAATTTAGATAACCACACACGTCAAAACCTCATTTTAATCCACAATAAAAACCCAATAAAATCACCCATCCTTTTCCATAAAATAATATCCTCAAAATCGATCATACCGGGCGTTACGTATCGCCGTCCCCGATATGATTACACACACACCCGAGATCATAATGGGCGTTACGTATCGCCGTCCCCATTACGATCCACACACACTCATTTCATACCGGGCGTTACGTATCGCCGTCCCCGATATGAAATGCACACCCTGATGACCATAATGGGCGTTACGTATCGCCGTCCCCATTATGTCATCCACACACACACACGCTGATCACAACGGGCGTTACGTATCGCCGTCCCCATTATGACTCAGCCCAAAACCAATAAAATCCGCGAAACACAATTTAAATCCCATTTTCCATTCTCAACACATGAATATCCGAAATCATGCAAAAATCCACTTTCCAAATATTTTCATGAGCATGCGCGTAAATACACAATGCAGACAACCATGCAGCAAATATCCAATATTTAAATAATCCAATCAACCAACAAATACCAACATCAACCAACACATAGATGTTAATGCAAAAATATATTTAAATCTTAAAATTTATTTGGAAAATACTTACAGTACGCTCGCTAATAATTTCCAAAGTTACCGAAAATGCCCAACAGCGATTTCGCGCTTCCACTCGCGTACTCACCGCTACAATCACGCCCAAAGCGCCAACGCATAAAAATCACTACAAATAAATAAATATTAATATCGGGAATAACTAAAATAATTAAAAACCAACTTAATTAAAACACCGATAAATTAGAGTAAGATCAATAAAACCAATAAATAACCTAACAATTTTATTAAACAAATAACCTAAATAAAATAGTACTTATATATATCTAACCAACTCAAATAATTATTCTGAATATTACACCTAATTAAATTAATCATCTCAATGTAAATAAATAAATAAAACAATTATCATCCAATTAAATTAATCACTTAATAATAAATAAAACCATACCACAAAATAAATTAAAATTACCACAAAAACAATTTAATTAATTAAATTAGAGAAAAAATTTATTGAGAATATCACAAATGTTGAAATACGATAATTTTATGACGAGAAATACCCAACAAAACGACCACTACAGTTTTCGAAATTGAATGGGTTTTGAAGAGGATACGTTCTAGTTGAAGAAAGGTAAAAAGAACTGAATAAAATGGAAGTTAAACGTTCAGATTTATGGATGAAAAAGAGAATTGCGGATGCATTTCTTGCAAGTGGGTCGATGCCTTATATAGGCCTAAAACTAGATATAGGGAGTGCAAATGAGCTAGAAATACTCACGGAAAAGCTTACCAAAATCAAGTCAAGAACACCCAACTGAAAAGAAGGAGAATATTTAGATTTTCAGATGAAAAATGGAAGCAATACCATGGCTGGAAATTCACTGCTTGAGGTGGAAATATGGGCACGTGAAGTATCCGTTGGCAGCAAAATTATAGGGGAAAGATTCATCTAGGTGCTGGGAAATTAATGGAACAACACGTGAACAAAATGGAGAAGAAAAAGACTGTAAAAATCAAACCTTGGTATCACAGGTGAACAGCAGCAAATAGCGGAAGAAGAAAACGAAAAGAGGAAGAAGAGGAAGAAGATGGCTGGCTGGACGTGCGATCTGGCCAGGAATTAATTTAAAACAAAACTGAAACGGTGACGTTACATTACTCGGGGTTGACGCCTTGAACAATTTAAAATGGCCTTGTTTCACTATGTTGCCAACTCAAACGGCAACGTTTGGATTAAATACAAGAGGCTGGTTTTAATAGTAAAGGGGCTGGGTTTCTTAAAAGCAAACACATACATATATATACATATATACCCAAAACTGGTCACGCAAACCCAATTAATTTAAAACTCAAACACTACATATAAATTCCTGCATTTATCTAAAAGCCCACCAAGAATATATATATATAAATATATAAATAATCCCAACAAAAATCACTTAAAATAAAATAAAATAAATAGAACACATCAAATTAAAATAAAATAAATTACAACATTAAATTAAATGCATCACAATAAATTTCATAAGAGAAAATATATTAGCTTACAATTATTCATGAAAATAATATCTTCAAATGAAAATGAAATATATTTAAATATTTAAACACAAGCACTATAAAACGATATTAATATTCACTAACTCAAAACACATAATATCCATATTAACAACAATACATATTTAATATTAAAATAATATATTACAAAGATAGTAAAATTACGGGTTCTCACATTAAGGGTTCTTCTAGGGTGAAAAGAAAACCCTCCTGCCTTGATTTATGACGAGTTCTTTTTTATACTGGAATGTCTGAGGAATAGGCACGTCAAAGAGGAGATTGAAAAAGCTACTCTAGAAATTTAAACTTAATGTTTTGATGATTGCGGAACCTATGATCTCTCATTTGAGATTACAGTTTTGGAAAGATAGGCTTAATTTTGATGATTGCACATCTAATGAGGCTGTAGGGGGTAAGTCGTGGGTGTTGTGGAAAAATGAATCAAACTTTGATGTTTTGAAAATAGGCAATCAATTTATCATGGTAATCTGATACTTCTATTCTTTTGACTTTAGTTTGTTGGGATAAATCGATAAACAAACAACAGGTTAGAAAAAACAATGCAACGATAGCAATAAAGAAAAGAAAAAATAATCACAGAACACAAAATTTAAGTGGTTTAGTTCAAACTTAGCTTGCATTTACTGTAGAGTTAGTTTCAAAACTTTACTATAAACAAATGGAGTACATAGAGAGAGAATTAATAGATTCTTACAAGAGAAAAATCTCACATCCTGTGTATACACTCAATCCTCACATGTTTACACTCAAGAAATGAAGAAGAAATGAGGCACGGAAGTGATCTTTGTTCGTCGGGTGAAAAACAGAGTAGCGAAGTTCGTCTGGCGTTAGCACGAAATGAAGCTTACAATATTTATATTAATGCGATCTTGCTCGAGTGAGAGTAGCTTTCGCTCAAGCAAACATTTTTAGGTCAGACTTGTTCGAATTGGACGTCAAATGAGAGTAGAGCGAACTTTCTGTTTGAGACTTTGCTCGAGTTGGATGTCAAGCAAGAGTCAAGCGAACTCTTGGGTTAGAATCTCGCTCGAGCTGTGCGTCGAGTAAGAGTCGAGCAAGAATACTGGACAGGTGTTTATTCAAGCCAAGCCATCTCTCAACATAGTTTATGCCAAATGTTGCTACCAAGATCAAAGAAGATTATGGCAAAGTATGGAAGATATGAATACTCTTAATTTGCCATGGTTCGTTGTTGGAGATTTTAATATAATTAGAATGGATTCTGAAAGACGAGGGGGTAGACCGACGCTTGTTTTGGCAATGGAGGAATTTAATTCTTTTGTAGATACATGTGGCCTTTTGGAGATGCAATATAGTGGAAACTCCTCCTCGTGGTGTAATGGCCATAATAATCTTACTCGAAGTGGGGCCTGATTGGATAAAGTATTTCATAATGTCTATGGTGGTGATGAGTTTCCTGTGGCTCATATGAGATATTTGCGGAGAACATCGTCTGATCATGCTCCGATGCACTTTATGTTGGAAAGGAAAGAGCCTTTTTATGGTTTTCCTTCTTTTGAGTTTCAATAAATGTGGGTCGAGCATGAAATGTTTTTTGAATGTGTATCTCAGTCGTGGAATGGTGTTGTTGGGGGACCTGCTTTATTTCGTCTTGCAGTAAAACTGAAAAGGCTTAAGTCAGCTTTAAGGGTGTGGAATAAAGAAGTTTTTGGTCGGACGGAGGACCATATTGCTTGTTTAGAAGCTGACATTGAGGAGCTAGAGCAGAGTTTGCATGCAAGCAAATTTTTCTGAAGAAGTTGAGTTGGATCTTTCGATATCCCAGCTTGAGCTTAAAGTTTGAATGGATAAAGAGGAAACAAGGTCATCTTAGCAAGCGAAAGAATCTTGGCTTTCAAAAGGAAAAGTGTCAGCTAGCTTTTTTCGTTTGGTTAGCAGAAGAAATTTTACTCAGGTGAAGGAATTGAAGCTTCTCGATGGTACTGTTCTTTATACTCCTGAATTAATTCATAATGGTGCCGAATGCGTCTGATTTGTTGCATGAAGTGATTTTTGTTGAAGAAAATGCAGCTTTGTGCAGTATCCCTTCGATCTAGGAAATTTATGATGCTATTTGTTCCATTCCAATAGATGGTAGCTTGGGAACAGATGCTTTTGAGTCCGGGTTTTATCAGTCTTGTTGGTCCATCATAAAAGAGGATGTGGTGGAAGTTGTGGTGGAGTTTTTCAGTGGTACAATGCTTCCACAATTTTACTTGGAATTTTTCTTGGTTTTAATCCCAAAGGTTTCTAATCCTGAAAGTTTCGATAAGTTCAGACCTATAAGCTTGTTTTCAGTGTTTTATAAGGTTTGTTCCAAGATTTTGGTTAATCATTTATCTCCACTTTTAGCTAAGATTATATCACCAAAACAATGTGCTTTTATTAAGGGTCATAGCATATTTGAAAATATTAGTTTGACTTAAGAGATGATGCTTAGCTTGCACAAAAAAAAAATAAGGGAGGAAAATGTTGTGTTGAAAATTGATAGGTCAAAGCATATGATAGTATTAATTGGGCGATTCTTTTTCATGTCTTGAGATCTTTTGGTTTTTCTGAGCAGCTTTATGGTATCATTAGTCAGTGTGTCACAACTCCTTGATATTCAGTGGTTATGAATGGTATTTTGAAAAGTTTCTTTCAAGGCGATCATGGTTTGAGACAGAATTGTCTGTTTTCCCCATATCTATTTATTTTAGTGGAGGAAGTTTTATCTAGAATGCTTAAAAAACATGTGGAATTGGGCAAGATTTCCCCATTTTATCATCCTAGAGGAGCTCCAATTATTTCACATCTTATTTATGCGGATGATATAGTAATTTTTGTGAATGGCAGAAAAGCATCTCGCTAAGATATGTTTCGAAGGTATTGAAGCAATATGAGGAATGGCCGGGTCAAGTGTTCAATAAGAGAGAATCTTCTATTTGTTTTTCTAAACACATTACTAATTATCGTGGTCGCATGCTACTTCGGATGACTGGTTTTAGTGAGGGCAGACTCCCTTTTTTATTATTTGGGGTTCCCATTATTTTTGAAAGGTTGCTTTATGTTCATTTTGAAGGGTTGTTGAAGAAAGTGAAGAATCGTTTAGAGGGGTGGAAGACCCGTCTTCTGTCCAGCGGTGCAGGGCTACTTCTTTTAAAAAATGTTCTTCAAAATATTTTTATACATTGCCTTTCGATCTTGCAAACTCCTAAAGTTGTGACTGATAAATTGAAGAGATGCATGAGTACCTTTTTTTGGGGTGTCTGTGATGGTAAACCAAAAAGTAAAAAAATGGATGCACATGAAGTTGACTCGAAACCTTCTTCAAGAAAAATCAATTTGGGCTCAGTTTTTTGTCACTGAGTACATTGGTAATAAGCATATTGCTATGGTTGATTCTATGAAAGGATCGAATTTTGGAAAATGCTCTTAGTCTGACCCAAGAGTTCGGGAATTCTTCTCACACAATATAGAACACAACTATTATCATTTTATTATTGGTTTATGCGCGCGGTATTAGATTAATAATAATAGAAAAAGATCTGTTATTTATTATCTACTTATCGGTTATTTTACACTTATACATTAAGAATAATAATTAAAACATAAATGAACATTATTTTTCATTGCTCCTCTTACATATCAATAATTGACGATGGATTATGCTACTCATCAGTTACCATTTTCCCACCATTTGGCCTCTTCTTTTTTATTTCATTTTCTATTTTGTATTTTTACTTGAGAGATTGTTTATGAATGATATAATTCATTCTTATTCATAAAAAATTTTGAAGAAAGCTATCACCGCTATTCACAAATTATTTAAAGTAAACTATTATTTATTATTATTTATATATTATCTGATATCATCTTAACATCTAAACCTAATGCCACATCACCATATGGCATATACCCTATTATTTTAAGATTAGAATTGTCTGCTACCTATCTGCACCAGTTCAGATTCTCAACTTTTAGGCTAAAAAGCCAGTCCAAAGAAAATTTAAAAGACATAAACGCGTCATGCTTTCTTCTTTTTGCAAAAACTTTCTCAACGTGTACTTCACCAGCTTTGAAACATCCCAATATTGTAAGTCACCTCAGGCAATATTAATTGCAAAAATTGGTCACCCACATAGCCGACCTTCAAAAACTAAAAAATTTTCCTTATGCATCAAGCTAGCTATACATAAAAATTCCAAAGTCTCCAGTTTTGAACTTTGAACAAGAAGCTGGATCGAGCTAGCTAGGTAGGCAGCATCCAAAGTGACGAGAACCCGTTGGAGAGTAGGAGAAAGTTGTTCACCCACATAACCCAAGTTTTCTCTTTTGTCTCTTTCTTTCTTAATTTCCCTATAAAGGGAAGGGCCATACATCCATGATCCAATATCAACCAAACTAAGCATACCCGAGTGGCACAGCATCTTTTTAATTAGCATTAATTTACAGGTTTTTTTTCAGCAAATATTTGGGAACATCTCAATTATATATGGCGCAAGGAAAGTTTGAGATGGGTGTGGTCCTAGTCCTGGTGATCACCATGCTGTGGGCAGGAGCTGAGGCTCAGTCGAGCTGTTCAAATGTGATAATCAGCTTGTCACCATGCCTAAACTACATTACCGGCAACTCCTCCACCCCCTCTTCAGGATGCTGCTCCCAGCTATCCACCGTAGTCCGTTCGCAGCCGCAGTGCTTGTGTGAGGTCATTAATGGTGGTGGCTCCTCGCTGGGGATCAACGTCAACCGAACTCAGGCTCTAGCTCTTCCTGGTGCTTGTAATGTTCAGACTCCACCCCTAAGCCGCTGTAACGTCGGTATGATTGCATATCAAAATTTTCTCCGAAAGTGCTATATATACTTACACTTTTACTTACAACATTTATTTTATTAGTTTAATTTCAAATTTCATGATTTTCAACCTATAAATAACTGACATGAAGAAAAATAAGTTTTTTATAATTTTGTCTTAAATACATTTAGATTTTCCATTCAGGAGAGAAATACTCTGAACTGTATTGAAACTAAGCAATAATCTCTTGTTTACGTCTCTTCTAACTTTCACTTCGTGAATATGAGCACAGCTGCTTCTCCAGCCGACTCTCCAGCAGGAACACCAGACTCTTCAAGCACAGTTCCTTCAGGTACAAAATGCTGCATTGTTTATTCAGTTGAATGAAAAATTTTACGATTTGTCAGATGTTGAGCAATGGAAAGCATAATTTGGGTTTAATAAAATCAAGTCTTTATAAGGAATCTTAAGATATATGTGGCAATACAACAAGTTTTGTTTATCATTTTTCCTATCAACGAAGCCTCAAAGTTAAAAGGACTGATTTAGTTGCGTATTTTGCTCATTGGATTAATGTTGATGTTGATGTTCACATGAACAGGAGGAGGATCTAAAACTGTCCCATCGACAGACGACAATTCATCAGCTGGAAGTTCCATCAAATTGTCGATTTCGCATCTCTTCTTCCTTCTTTGTGCTGCAGCATTTGCTTCATCCTTCACCACATAAGAATTTTGTCCTGTGCTAGTCTGCCTTTTTCACAGCACACGATGCCTACATATTATTTATGAATGATGATTATTATTGTATTCTACACCTATTCAGTTCCCTTAGTTTGAGGGGTTTGGGAATACTTTTTTATTTTTGGGTTAATATTGTTTTGTATTACTGAGGAGACATCTAGCTGATTTCTTCCCTTCTCAATAAAGATGATTGCTGGCTTATGATCTACCCACTGGGAACTTTTACATAATATCAATAAACCATACAATCTCAACTTGGTTTTAAACAATAATTAAAGTCAGCAATAAGAAAGTATATGTAAACCTGACCAAAACTAGAGGCAAGAAATCGTACGAGTTCTTCACAGCAAACTAATTGCTAAACTACTTGAAAGCTTTCTCTAAACACAAGTATTACACAAAAGTGGGAAACAGAGGCTATGCCATCTTGCAGGGCCAACATGCAAACATTTAGGTGAGGAGAGTTTTTTTTTTTTTTAATTTAAATTATGGGAACTTCTTGCGAGTGGAAGGGAAGCAAGGCCAAGGTCTAAAAAACTAAATTTTTTCCGACTAATCACCTTCTTTTTTTTTTTTAAGAGAATATGCCAGAGTTTATTGTTATGTCCTCGCTTTTGGCAGAGGATTACCTTTCACAGTAAAATAATTTCAGAGTCACAACCGAACTCTCGCAAGGTAAACTTGTGTTGAACTCTCGCAAGTCCCATTCGACTAATCGCCTACACATGCCCATCCCCAATACAAATCAAACATCAAGTACATATCATTTGGATCTATCATGTACATATCATTTCTCTTCTTCTATTCTGTCCCACATCTCCAGAATAGAAACCCAGTTCTCGCTAGTTATGCGTTAATTTCGAAATTGTAAGTGTATATTGAACTAGAATTGGGTGGGGGTGCGCCAGGCCGATGCAGTAGTGCAACACAAAGGCGACGCTCGAGAGCCGCAGTAGCAAGCTACTGTGATGGGCACTCCCCCTCAAAAAAATTAATTTAATATCGTGTGACCCGATGGGCCACGTATCAGATATTAAACTGATAAGAACAGATACTACACTTGATCTTAGCCAAAAGGCCGAGAAAGGTATGCTTATTACGTTAACTCATGCAGTCTTTTATCGTCCCCCTCGTGAAGGCGCTCCTGCAGTGCTAGCAATGTGGGACAAGACTGCGACCCCATGTACAGCAGAGGGTCTTATTGGTAATTTGATGCACACAACTTCACAACTCTTGAGCAAGGTTTTATGCATTTTAGTTTAACTTCGGACTCTTATAAACTTATGTTAAACGCAGGCTTTAAAAGTTAATCGGCTGAGTGGCAGATGGGATGCATGAAAGAGAAATGCTTTGCTTATACATAATTCTTACAAAAGATTATTTTACACGCTAACATGATTTAATGAACTATCATATTGTTAACTATTTTTATTGTAAAATAAATTTAATGCATTACATTAAACGACATCAACATCGACATCGACATCAACGTGTAAACTCCATTCTCATCATGAACCGGACCGTATAAGGCTTTTTACTACATTACAGATTCCTCATTTGTGCATATTTGCTAAATGAATGAAGAAATATTTGCAGCTTAATTGGCTGACCAGATAAAAAATCATTTGCGGCATTCTTAAAATTAGGTAATACTATATATAATCTTCAAATGGAGACTATTCATACAAGTTTAAGCAATTTTATCTTCAATTTTTTTGAAAATTATAATGATATCATTTCAAAATAGTATATTTTCTTATTTAATAAAGGGTTTACACATATAGTCCCCCATCGGAGACTACAAATAGAATTTTTCTATTGAAAGATATAACTTGCCACTAATACAAAGATGAATACTTATCACGTTAGCTATAGCGCAACACCAGTCAATACATACTAATCTCATCTGCTCTCTTAACTTTCATCTCTCAATGTCAATATCGGTTTAGCTGAGATTTTTGATGTTCTTTACCATTTTTATGCATTTTATCGCTCCTCCGAAAATTTTCTCAAAGATGATGAATTCTAATGAGTCAACGACGACATAAAAGTATTCACGTTTTCTAGATGATGATACATTGTGGGTTCTGAGATAACTATCTAGAGCTATATATATTTGATCTATATCTATATACCAACACAATTTAGGAGTTGGCTTAAGTGGTTAAGGCTTGGGCTTAGGGGTATCATGCTCCTCCTAAATCTAATGTTCAAATCTCTTTGAGTGCAAATCTAAGAGTTATCAGATTGAAAGATTTTCTTTTTAAATTAATTGAGGTGTACTTATAAGAAACTTCTTATCAAAAGTCTATACACTCTTCAAATTAGTCGAAATGATACTCATTGCCAATAAAAAAAATATATCAACACAATTGTTAGAGCTTGAGATTTTGTTTTTATAAAACCTCATGGATCACACTCTATCATCATAAAATGATAATTAGTGCTATCAAATCAGGGCATTTATTTCTTGTTTGTGATGCTTACGAAAAAAAAAATGGAACTTGAACGGATAAAAGTGATTGATTAATTTTTTTATTTTTTATTTTTTATTTTTTATTTAATAATTAAGAAAGTGATTTTTAATTATAAAAATATTTTTTTTAAAATATATATATTTAGAAATATATTTAAAAATTAGTAAAATAAAGGAAAAATATGATTTGTCGGTCAAGGTTGATTAGTTGATCATCGGTATTAGTAACATTACCCCTTTGGATAACATTCTCAATCATTTCTGCTTCCAGTCCATCTATGGACAAATTTCAGCTTGTGGCCAGGTTGCATCGAATGAGAATGGCCAACTTGTCTGCTAGCTGACTGGTTCAATGCACCCAAATCTACATCGTTGGACCCGGTTTCTCAATGAGGAATATCATAATTGACAAGGTCTACGGCCGTCGTCCTGTGACAGTCTTGGCCTCCACGCCAGGTTCCTCCACCATATGCCTAGCTCCAATATATACCAGTAAATCAAAGTACAACGTCAACAGAAATTGCCGGTTTCAATGGATTCCTCACCAATTTCCCTCCGGCCATTCGAGCTCTCCGACGTCGACGACTTCCTAAAATGGGCCAGCGATGAAAGAGTAACGCGCTATTTAGATGGAACACCATCACCTCTAGGGAAGAAGCATTAACATACATTGAGAAGGTTGCAATACCCCACCCATGGCGTCGGTCAATATGTTTGGATGACCGCTCGATTGGCTACATTTCAATCAGACCAGAATCCGGTGATGACCGATGCAGAGCGCATGTTAGCTATGCGGTGGGCACTGATTATTGGGGGAAAGGGATAGTCACCATAGCATTGAAGATGGCCCTCTCTGGGGTGTTCAAAGAGTTCCCAGATTTGTTGAGGATTGAGGCTTTGGTAGAGGTAGAAAATAAAGGGTCTCAAAGGGTTCTAGAAAAGGTTGGATTTCTAAAAGAAGGGTTGTTAAGGAAGTATGGGTTTTGCAAAGGAGAGATCAGGGACATGTTTATCTACAGCTTCTTAGTAACAGATATATCATATGAATTGGGAGCTTAAGAAAAGAAGAAGATAATATGATGTGATTTATGAGTGATATACTGTAACCAGTACCCTTGATCTCAAGAAAATATTATTTCCATTTCACGCTGATTACTGCATCTGCCTGTTTAGATTCTTGTTCCACTAATTAAGGATCTAGTCAATGGCTATAAGTCACGAAACTAAATCCACAAATTGACGTGTCTTGAACTCATATAATACTGGAAAAGAATTATATAGATCCAAAGCAGAGTGTATATATATATATATATAACCCTTTAGAGCAGAGATGCATGCTGGTATTCTTAACATTATTTTGAGATCTTTGTGTGAAGCTCGTTTGCAAACTGATTGATTTTCTTTCCAACGAGTTTAATTTGATAATTTTATTGTCTCTGAGGTTCGGACGAAAACGTCATCTGAATGTCAACCATGCCATTCCTATATAAAAAGTAAGTCAGTGTAGTCCCACATGGAGAAAGATAGAGATAGGCGCTCAAGAATAATGATACAAAACAAAGCAGCTGTTGGAGATGAAACTCATACCTTTCTCGGCCTTTTGGCTAAGATCAAGTGTAGTATTTGTTCTTATCAGTTTAATATCTGATATGTGAGCCATCGGCTCACACGATATTAAATTTATTTTTTGAGGGGAAGAGTCCGTCACGGTAGCTTGCTACTGGGGCTCTCAGGCGTCGCCCATGTTTTGCACTACAACACAGGCCTGGCCCACCCCACCAAAGACAATAGTCCAAGCGTTCTTTTAGTCGTGTGGTTATATGCTGAAGTAATTTATTTTGGCATGTGGAAGACAAGAAAAAGAGTCCACTTTCGACGAGTAAACGGGATGATAGTTTTAAGATATTCAAAGTTTTTAAGCTAGTGGTTTGCGATGTCCTCTTGAAAAAAACTGCTTTGTGAAGTGTTGTACAAAAAAAAATAGTAAAATACGAGATTTTATGAAAAAAAAAAAATTAATTTTTCAACTATAGGCTTCATTCTTTTTCAACTTTTACGCACTTTTTGACCATATGAATTTCAAGCCTTGCTGAAAGGGACTTTATAAGGTAAAAGAGGTAAGCAAGGAAAGACCTACTTCGAAAGTGGCCAAAGGTGTGTTAGCCTTTTATGTCTACCAAATAATGACCCACAAGAAACTGCCTGAAAATAAGGTAAAATACTTAAAAAGGAGATTTTGGCTCATTTCTCTTCTCAGTGTCAATTCTGCCTATGGTGAATGAGTGGTGGGTTTAGATTTCGATCATAGATATGGAGTTTTCAATGCAAGTATAGACGAGTTGCCACCGCATAACTGCTTTTAGCTGCCCTCGTCGACTAGTTTTCAACACTAGTTTCAGTGAGAACAATGCGTCCCAGCTGCTTCCTTTTTGGTGTCCTGCTTCCTTTTTGGTGTCGTATTTAGGGCTGTAAAAAAATTGAATTGGACCCGTGGACCAAATCGGACCTGTTGTCTCAGACTGGGACTAGACCGGTCCAAATTTTACATGGACCGATTATTCTGATTCGGTCCTGGTCCAAAGGATTTCTCCCCTTGGACCGGACCAGACCAACTCCACATATATATTTATATATGCATATATAAAAATAGTATATAAATTATAATATTAATATAAATTAATATATTAACATATTAATATATAATATATACTCTTATAATATTAACATATTATAATTTATTGATTGATTAGTTGTAGTATAAAAATATAAATTATAATATATCTATATAGAATATCAGTAATAACTTATAAGTAATAAGTGTATTATTATTATTTAATATATTATTACTAATTTATCACTATTTATTAACATATAAATATATAGTATACTAATGTAATAGTATTATTAGTTATAATTTATTAACATACTTAATATATAATATATATTCTTATAATATTAACATATTATAATTTATAGTAGTTAAATTTAAGCAAAAAAAAATTTGATCATTGTAGAATTTTAGATTAAATCTAGCCTATTAAATCATATGAGACACCTCAAAACCGAACCAGATCGTCCCTTGACCGAATTAGACCGAACCAATATGGACCGAACTCCTGTTCGGTCCAGTCCAAAGTGAGAGAATTATTTAACCGAATGAAATCGGTTCATAAATTTCTCAGATCGGACTGGACCGGACTAGACCATTTACACTCCTAGTTGTATCATTCTCTCTAAATCATTTTTTATAAGAAATAATTTTATTAAATGCGAATTTACAGGCGAAGTCCGTGTATAGAGGAGGTATACAAAATAAAACACTTAAATGCATTCTAAGAAACAGAAAGCGGCAACAAAAAATCATGACAGAAGCTCCGTTAATCACTATAGGTGAATCTTTCTCTCCAAATCATGTGGAGACACTACGGTTTTCCGTTTTCACCAACTGATGTTTTCATTGAAAATAGCGTCAAAATTGTGATGCGAATGCTCTATTTATTGATATCATTGCATTTTTTTCTTTTTCCTCTCATATTTGTTTTCCTTTCAAAATAGGAAGAATATATAAGAGCGGCCATATTCGACCAAATTTCAACAGTATAACGACGTATATCCCCTTGATCCATGTCTACTCTTGTCATTCCTGTATCATGGGTACAGTGTGTTCCATGCTTTAGGCAATATGCCCCGCCAAAGTGAGAATCTTGACATGCTTTTTCTTCCTCAGCTCATGCGGGACAGGCCCAAAAACTCTGGTCCCAATCGGTTGGCCTTGCTTGTCGACAAGCACCACGGCATTGTCATCAAACTTCACCTCACTGCCATCACAGCGGCCACGTTGCATTGCAGCACGTACAACCACGCCATATACAACCTTTCCCTTCTTTACTTTTCCATTTGGATGGGCTTCCTTGACTGACGCAACTATTGTGTCTCCAAGTCTTGCACCTTTCTTCCCCTTTAAAGCTTGTATGCACATCACCTTTTTAGCCCCGGAGTTGTCCACGACTTTGAGAACCGTTCGCATCTGAATGAAAGTCCTTTGCTGCTGTAAAATTGCAGATAACAAAAATTAAGGTTATTACCAAAAGAGGTAATGACAGAGAACCTTTAACTATTTGGTTTAGCAAATTAGACTTGACATTGGTTGCTGCTTATTAGGGGTGCTTTTGTACACAGCAAGAACATGTAGGTAATTTTGATAACTTCCTCTCAGCCTTCCTAACTGACAGCGTTAAAACAGTTCTTCCTTCCAAGAGAACCAAACTGGCACAGGCTTGATTGATAATCTATTCCTCCCTTCCCCGTGGAATCCCACACTGAACTGAGGGTTTCCATGTGCTATGATCTCCATAAAGTTAAAAAGTTTGATAGATGCATCTCATAAATTTTTTACAACATGGTTAAAAAGAAAGCAGGTCTGAAAAAATTCATACAAACTGAAAGCAACCGCTTGACCATGCCTCTTCTAAACAATTCAGGTTGGCAATAGCACGGAGACTTCACCATTTAGTCCATCAGAAGTTGCTCTCTGTCCATTACTTTCATAAACTATATATTTAAGTAAATTAAAATGATCTCATTATAATAATAACCAAAACAGCAAAGGAGAAGAACACTGACCTGTGATAAGGAATGGCTGCAAGTTATCCCATTCGATGTGCCAAGTAAGCTAGAAAAGTTGTTGAGGCCACCCAACAATGAATGCCCCACTAGTAGTTTTTGTTAATTTTTCCCCAGTACATGAAATAAGGCGCAGTGAGTTGATCAGATAAAAAAGATCAATACAGCAGAACTAAAAACTAATGACTGTCTGCCAATAATAAACATAAACATGTTTTTCTTTCTTTTTCTTTTAACATTTTTTAATAATTAGAAACCATTGATCATGTTTGCAAACCAAGAAACCAAATCCTTTTTTCATAACTTTTTTTTTCAAGTCTCAGCAAAAACAAAATTTAAACCTAGAATAATGTCTGGCCTCCAAACAAATTTTGTCTAATCATTAGCAAAGCCCATTATTTTCACAAATACCCAAAAAGAACTCTCACAAAACATTGTTACTTTGAGTGAACCTCAACTTTTTCAAAAACACATCTCATATTTTTTTCATTTCAAACATCTTTTCAATGGGCCTAGCCCTATCCCTTTTACAAACACGAGCACAAAACAAACCTAAACATCTTTCTCAAATTTCTTTAAATTTTTTGTTACATAAACATTCTCAATGTTTTTGCGTTTATTGAATGTATGCAGTTCAGACATATTCCAAGACATGCAAACAATCTGGAATGTGCAAACCAAATATAGCCAGGAAAGTGAACGAAGCATAGTTCAAAAAAATTGCGTTTAGATATCCCAGTTAAAAGTGTCGTGCGCTTAGCAAGCATACAGGCTATGGTTAAACCAATTGTACCTGCTCATGATTTAACCTAATTATCCCATTCCTTAACATTTCCAATCAGTTAAACTATCTTACACTTTGAACTAGATTGAAAAATTTCAGAGTACTAATGAAATGAGGCCATCTCATGATCTATTTTACATCCTAGTGAAACACAATCCTTATTCCTTTTCTTCCTCAATTGCCATTGTGCCCTTGTGGAGAGAACATAACAGAGAAATCCAACACACTTTACCAGTCCTAAATCTCCCAAATCTTCAACTAGGGTTTCAAATAGATGATGTGGCATCACTTTATTCATTTCTTTATTTTATTAGTAAAATTTTTTTTATTGATCATAAGAATAGGCAAGAGCCCAAATATGCGGAACATATACAAGAGTAATGCCTGATATGGCATCACTTTATTGGTTCGCAAAAAATGTGTAAAATAACTTTTCAAAACTCAAAGAGATAAAGTATAATTAGGAGATAATTATAAGCTTTAAAAATGAACTCTTCTAAATCCATCATTTACTCGTACTGAAAATCTTTTAGAATCATGACACTGGAATTTTGACAGTCTCCTTACCACTTTCACTCATTCTAGTGTAGTCCCACAATCAAAAATTTGTTATTGGATCAGATGGTATTCAGGACTCAGATTAATAAGTACATGTGCATGTTGATTTCTTCTATGTACTCAAACATGAGATGCACACAAAGGCATTAGAGAATCACAAGATGTGGATTATGGTCTGATACTTGTTTCACACCTTAATGAAGTATAGGAGGGTAGTAAATGAGGAAGGTACACCATTTCAAGGACTAGTAGCAGGAAATAAAATTTACTTAATCGCACAAACGGCCTGACATCAATGAAACTCGCACTAAACCCATGACTACAATGGTTTCCAACAAATCAAGGTAACAGAAGGTGCACAAGGTACGGATTATAGAAGCATATATCAGTGACTGAAACGTGGGAACGAATTATAGCAGTAGCCAGTAAACACTAGTAACGGAAACTTGAGAACGAATTATAGAAGTCAAACTAAATGGCGAAACCTATCAGGCACCTACTAAACTGTAAAACTGCATACCGGGAAACCATTTTAAAGCAAATCTCGCAGCCATCTGTATCAAATTATGCCGACATAAAAGAACATTCAATTAAAATGCTTGCCAATCGAAAAAAATATGGCGAGAGTATTGTCCCGTTTGGAAGACTAGAAAAGGCAATGAAGGAAATTGAGAGATTGAGAAATAGAAGGAGATTGCTAACCTGAACTACGAATCTACGATCTGGTGAGAATGAGGAGGGCGTAGTAAGCTGGAAATCGTGCAAAGCCCTCCCTGGTTTAAGTTAGATCAGCAACGGCGAGGGTTTTGTCGCGCCGGGGGGGGGGGGGGGGGGTGTGTTTCTTTTCTTTTTTTGAACTTTTTGTTTGTTTTTAAATTTAAAAAAAATAATTAATTTATTATATTTTATTAAAAATTAAAATTTAATAGATGATTTAAAATAACTTCTAAAAAAAACAAAAAATGATTATTTTAAAAAAAAATTCTTAATAAATATTAACACACTTCGCAATTATATATAATATTAATCTTTAAAAACAAATGAGATAAATCGTTATGGTAGCCCCAATATTTTTTTTGGATAGGGAATATACTTTCAAAATTCTGTACATGTTTATTCTTTTAAACTTTTTTGATAAATTTAGAACTTATATAAAAAATAAATTCTTTTATTATAAGTTTATTTTCTTTTAAATGAATACGTGAGACTTATAAAAAAAAACAGACTTATAAAAAAAACTTACTCCTATCAAAATATCGTTTACTCTCTCATTTAAAAGTTAAACCCATGACTTCTTAATATTGAAATCTGACCATTAAAATATAAGCCATTTTATGTAGATAAAGTTTTAGGTCAAGTTTGTACTATTAATTTACACATGAATAATACCATATACAATAATGCAATACGGAAATGCTATGTAATTGTTTTGAGAAACTGTAAAGTCTATTATTAAAAAACTAGTTTTTTTTATGATGGTATCTTATTTACTTATTTTTTTTAAATGATTACGCGACATTTACGCACTTCATAGCTGTAAATATAATTTCTTGTTTACACATTGGCAAGTATTTTCTAACCCTAAAATTTTATGAAGTATTTCAAAAGCGATCGAAATTTAAAAAAGAAAAAGTCGGAATACAAGTATGTTGGTGCAACCCCATGCACACGGAATGTGACCTGGCAAAAACAACATTGAGTTTTGATATGGGACTAATTTCTAAGTTCCACGCGTTCTCTCTCATTTCCCTCATAGCCAAACCTCTTATTCTCTTCTTCTCCAATTAATTGAACCACATCCCACAGCATCCCCTTCTCTTATGTTCTCAATATCTGAACCGTAAAGATGCCTTCTTTATTTCCCATATGAAGCCCTTCTCATTTATTCTCCAGTTTGGAACCTCACCCAAATCTATCATATCCAAAGCCCGATCCATTATAGCAAACCCCCTCCAAAAAAAAAAAAACAGACAAATCTATCTTTTATAGTATTAAATCAATTTTTCGTGGTGAAATGTTAGTTTACTTCAGAAGAGGGAGGCTTCAAGAGTCTTTGAACTCAACTTTGGGGTTTAAGTAACGGAAGTCCTGCTGTTTCTTGATCTCCATGCCAATTGACTCCATCGGGAGTCTTTGGAGTTGACTGTGGAAACGAAGTAAGGGCAGTGTTGAGATCTCTTGACCTCTATCTCTATTGCTTCTATTGGAAGTCTTTAGACTCAACTTTGAGGGCTGAGTAAGGGGATTATGGGATCTATTGACCTCCACACTTATTATCTCCATCACGTGTCTTTGGACAATACTTTGGTGGCTAAGTACAAGGATTCGTTGGGTTTTTTGACCTCCATGCCCATTGGCTCTACTCTGAGTCTTTGGACTCAACTTTGGGAGCTAAGAAAGGGATTACGAGGTCTCTTAACCTCCACGCCATTGGCTCCACCATGAGTTTCTAGACTCGACTTTTGTGGTTAAGTAAGGGGTCTTGGGGTCTCTTCACATCCACGTCCATTGGTGTGATAACTTGAATTTTTAGGTGTCCTTTTTTATTTTGTGTTTGGCATGGTTATGTTTCATTTTACATTATTTTAAGAAACCTTTGAAACTTTTTTAGAAATATATATATTTCCTATGAACCTTTTATTGGTATTAAGCCTATATGTATTTGAGGAAAAATATTTGGGAAATACATATCTGTTGGAAAAATTATTGGAGACACTAAGTGTGTTGAGAAGATATGGCTTTTGAATATTCAAAGAAATATTTAGAAACTAAAGAAAAAATAACAAAGGAAGTTAAGTGATATAAATAAGGATATACCACATGATATTTTCGGATTAGGAAATTTTAGACAGTTTCGATGTTCTTTGGTAATCTGGATATAACTTTATCATTTGATTTTGGATTAAGATGATTTAAGATACTATGGAAAGACAAGAGAAATATCTACAACTTTGATATTTTGAGTTTTAATAGATACGGACCTGATAACAGACAAAATTGGACTTAAAATTGACAAAATTAAATTAAGCGTAGAAAAGCACCTACTTTGACTTAAATAACTAACCTCATGACTTACTCCTTGGAAATATCTTTCTACCACATAATATCATGCCATGTGTAGGAAAAAATGGCTTAAGATTAGCCTTGCTTGCTCGCCAAATCTAAAAGAAGAAGAAATGAGTAATCTAAGACCTAAAGAAGGTATATGTGGCACGGTGTGATATATCCAAGTGTTTTGGATTGTTCTTTCACCCTTAGTTTAGAATTTGTGATCAATCTAAGAGCTTGGAATTTGTAGGGACACACGGCATCTTAAGTATTTGAGTGTAAAGTGATTTTCGGATGAATTCTAAGAAATTGGAGTTAGAAGAATTAAACACATGGTGTGCTCGGATTGGCTACTCTCGGGCAGCTTCGATGTATTCTAGTAAGCTAGATATAACTTTCTCATCTAATCTCCGAATAAGGTGATTCAAAATTATATAGAACATCAAGAGAAATATCTATGACTTTCATGTTTTAAATTTTAATAGATACTGGTTGGATCAAGGACTAATTCGACTATAAAATGGACGGATATAAAAAGGACTTAAGTAGAAACGGACTTAAGCTTTACCAATTGACTTAGGCATAGGACAAAAATCTAACTTGTTTTTCTCAAGTGTCTTGATATCATGACATGTATATAAGGACGTGTGCCAAGAGGAGGGGAATTCATATAGAAGGACTTGGTTAGCAAATCATGGAAGAAACCAAAATGGATGGAAAATTGGCTAGGATCCAACTTTGCAAGTAGTCACCGACTTTTGTCTCAACCATATCTTAGGAATATTTTCTAAATTGTCCAAGTGTCCTTAAATGATGTAAAATAAGTGGCAAAAGAGGGCAAGCCCTCTAAAAGTGTCAGATGACACTAGAAAATGGGATGAAGGCCAAAGCATGCATATGAGATATTTCAAGGTTATTCCCATGTGATAAGATTAGGCCAAATCAAATGATCTTGATAATCTATTAGGTGGCTTAAGGATAACCCTTAGATGAAATCTTTCCATCTAAGTGTAAGGTTAGAAGGAATGATGAGCCTAAACCTAAGATGGAGACTTGTACACAACATTAGGAGGGAAACTGGATACCTTAAGCCATTCTTCTTCTTGGCCGTGTGTGTGTGTCGCCTAATATAATAAGAGTTCTCCAATCTACCCCTTTGACACACACGGCCAGCCCAAGTAGAAAAAACTCAAAACTTTCTTTCAACCTCTCCACCTCCCAAAACCTTGAAAGAGAGCAAATTGGATACTTTGAGAAGGAAGTTTGCCAAAACTTGATTTACTTGTAAATTGGAGTTTTGAAGAAACTAGTAAGTACATAAAATAACTTAATCTTGGCATTGGATTATTTATATGGAAGTTTAATGACATTTGTTGATCTCTTTGAATGCAAATTATGATTAATGGATGGTTTGATCTAAATATGGTTTGAAGTAGGTTATCTTATGGAAAAATAAGAAAGAATTACTAAGAGGGAAGGATCTATCTTAGGGAGCAATGATTAGAAGATTAGATAATGATACAAGATGTTTAGATAGCAAAAGAAAGTGGTGAAAATTTATAGGGTTCGGCCCTAGTGAAGATTGTTAAAGGACTTTGAGTTTTAACCCACAAACCGTGGATATGTTGGATAATTGATGATATTTAGTTATTGAAAAAAATTTAGGAAATGATTTTCTTGAAGAACAAGAGAATAGCCATGTGTGAGGTTATTGTAGAAATTTTTAATCAAAAGAAACATTTGAAAGGAGTTGAAGGATATTTCAATTAAGTGCTTGAGATGTTCATAAGATATGCTATGCTTACTGTAAAGTAAGGTAGAGTGATAAATGCCTTAAGGAATAAGGATTTATTCTAATAAATTGTGGATTGAAGACTGGATAATGATATGAGATATGGGAATGTCAAAAGAATCATGTTAAGAAATTATATGGTTTTGGTTTGGGTGAAATACTTCAAGATATTATAAGGTCTATCTCTAGAATAAAGGATGTGATAATTAAATTAAGTTAGTACGTGATTAAGGAATATGTTATGGATTAACCCTCTTGAAGAGTAGTGGAGAATAAGATTGATTTAAAGAAAAGAAAAGAGAATATTGAGTTAACTTTATTTTAAGGTTCGGCCCTATGCTTTTAAAGGTAAGATTAAATTGATTCTAGGTTCCTTCAAATTATTTACGTATGTTTTAGCTGACGAATGATAATTGATGTAAGTGAATACATGTATGCTATATATTGATAAGGCGTGTTTTATATGTCCTATGACTCATGAAAACATGTAGCATGCATGAAAAGTCTCATATGACCCATGTAAGTATGAAGTATGCATGCAAATGTTTAGAAGAACATGCATGTCCCACTACGTTACAAGTTTTTACGTCAAAAGGCATAGCATACATTTTTAAGAAAAATAAGAACTTTCATAAGAATAAGAAATGGACAACTGAGAATAAGAAAATCTAAAAAAAGTCACGTCATGATGGAGACAGCAATACATAACGCTTATATGACTGACATGTCGACGGGAACGATGATACATAACACTCGTCGAATGATAAGAAGTCATGTCATGACAAAGATAGTGATATGTAATGCTCGTATAATTGACATGACTAGATGGGAACGGCAATACGTAACGCCCGCTATAATAAGAATGTTTACGTCATGACAAGAACGGTGATACGTAACGCCCGTAAAACTGACATGAATATGATAAGGCTCGTCACGACGGAGACGGCAATATTTAACACCCGGACGACTGATGAGAATATAAACTTGGTGGGAATGGCGAAACATAACGCTCTTCAAGGTTCAGAAATAGTGACATGGCCCAACCACGAATAATAATAGTAGAAAATGAAAATAAGAAAGAACAAGAGTTTCAAGAAAAAGATTTTATTACGTTACGAAAAGTTTTGCACTCATTTCCATTAAAAATTTTCCTATGAAAATATGTACGTTTTGAAGGGATGCACATATTAAGTATAAGTCAAGTATAAGTCATGCATAAAATCATATGTTTATGCAAGCACGTGTTATTTGTGTATGTTGTATATGCATTTATTATGTTATATGTGTACATGTTGAGATGTCTTAGGATTGTCACTCTTTTAATTTTGTCTATCATTCCTTATGGAATGATAGATTTTATTGTAGGAATAGGCGACTCAACATGAGACCCAGATGTCATAGGAGATTCTGAGATCCTCTAAGAGTCCTACAGAATACTCAATTTCTATGGATTGATTTCTCACGTATAAGACCAAATGAGATAGCCAAATTATAAGGAAGTCAAAAACAAACTCCTAAGGATGGTAAAAGGGGCAGTTGGATATGAAATGATATGTTATGTATGTATCTTGAAACGATTGGAATGACGTAGATATTTGATACCTCATAAGGAGATGAATAGTAAATTATGGGTTTCTAGTTAAGCTTTACCATGTGATCATTAAGGCAAAAAGTTAGATCTCTTTGCATTTATTGAAAATTTATCTCATTTCGTCACGATTTACACTACATCTAACTAGTAAGTTTAGGTTCATGCATACTACTCTCTACGTTTATGAATGGTAGGTAGCCTTGTTTTACTTATCCTGACACTTCAGTTTACGTTAAATCTCAAGTATAAAATCAAAGTATCACAATTGGCTCCACCAGTGTCTTTGGATTTGACTTTGGTGACTAAGAATATTAGTATTGGATTATGCATCTACATATTTGCATATTATAACCTTAGTTGGACTACATTGGATTATGTATATCTAAGAATTTGCATGGCTATGAAGAGTATTTCTATAAATTTGTAAATGTACCATTCACTTCTCAAATCTTATTTTACTATATTTTTGTCTCTCCTCTCTCTATCTCTCTCGATACCAACGAAAACATTTCGAAACGCATTCTTACACATTCCCTTCTCTCCAACTTACCAACCACCTTCTTCCACACAACCATAAAATTATTTTATCTATTTTCCCATGTGCCTATCTTTCTTTTTCTTTTTCTTTTTTTTTGGAAAATTTTATAATATTTTTTCTATATATAAATAAATAGATGGTTATAGAATATGAAAAAAAAAAATAAACTAAACAATTCTAGCAAGACAATAAATTCATAATTCTATATGAAAAAAATTAAAATCATTATCACACATTCTAAAATAACAATCCAAAATTATATAAGAATGATAGAAACACAATTCAACACCAATTCAACACCAATTTTTTTCTTCTTTTTACAAAGGATGCTTGAGATAATCAACTTTGTAGGATTTGTATTAAGTTGATTTTGATATATGGAATTTGAATTAAGTTGATGATACGAAGTGTTTTTGAGCACATGTCAATATTTTTTGATGAAATTGGTCGTTCAAATTAGCAATATTTCAATACATGGAATAGGTGTTTTTCGAGCACAAGTTAAATGATAGAATTTGCAGTGGGTGATAATTGCAAAATATATAAAAATAATAATTTTGAAAAGAATATAAATAATATTAATATAATAATATTTTATTATTATTTGGTCAAAAGATGCATAATCTAAGGTGAGAGTTTTTCTTGATATGCAAAATAATCTCTAAAAAATGTGATTTTGCATATGGATAGAGAGACACCAATGCTAGTACTCTAAGTAAGGGTGGTTATGGGGTCACTTGATCTCTATATCCATTTGTTCCATGGAAAGTCTTTGGAGTCAATTTTAGAGGCTACATAAGGGGGTCGTGGGGTCTTTTGACTCCCCTCCCATTGACTTCACCATAAGTCTTTTGACTTGACTTTAGTGGCTAAATAAGGTGGGTCGTAAGGTCTCTTGATCTCCATGTCCACTGACTCCACTGCAATCATTGCACTTGACTTTGGTGAATAAGTAAGGGGGCTTGTAGAGTCTCTTGACTTTCATGCCCATTGGCTCAGTCAAAAATTTTTGGATTCGACTTTAGTAGTTAAGTAAGGGGGTCGTGAGTTCTATCGACCTCCACATCCATTGGCCCCACCACAAGTTTTTGGATTCGACTTTTGATGGCTAAGTAAGGTGCATCGTAGGGTCTTTTGATCTCTACGCCTACTATCTCCACTACAATCTTTGCACTTGGTTTTGGTGGCTAAGTAAGGGGGCTCGTGGGGTCTCTTTACCTTGACATCCGTTGGCTTAACCAAGAATTTTTGATCTCGACTTTAGTGGCTAAGTAAGGCAGGTCATGGGTTCTCTTGACTTCAATGTCCATTAGCTCCACTGGGAGTATTTGGACACAACTTTGGAGGCTAAGCAAAGGAAGTTGTCAGGTCTCTTGACCTTTATGCCCATTAATTCAGCTTGGATTGCACTTTGATAGTAAATTAAGGGGGGTCATGGGATCTCTTAAACTCCACACCCATTGACTCCATTGTGAGTTTTTGGACTCGACTTTAGTAGCTGAATAGAAGTGTCATGGGATCTCTTGACCTTCATGAGTATTGGCTCTACCAGGAATTTTTGAACTAGATTTCAGGAGATAAGTGAGGGGTTATGGGGTCTCTTGACCTCCACTCCCATTAGCTCCATCAGGTGTCTTTGGACTCGCCTTTGGGGGCAAAGTATGGGCAGTGTTGTGGTCTCTTAACCTCCACACTCATTGGCTCTACAGAGAGTATTTAGACTCAGCTTTGGGAGCTAAGTAAAGGAATACTATTGATTCTCCTTTCGAAATGTCTTCCAAGTGCAAGAGGTGTCAAGATGGTGTATAGTGAGGGTCCCAAGATCAATTTCACAGGGATTAAGACAACTTATGAATCAAAATTGAACTATGATGAAAATGGAAATAAAAGAATGGAATATTACTAAAGAACATACTCTGAGTCACTGAATAATGACTAAGGAACAATACCTTAGCAAAGATGTGCAAGAGCATTGAGGAAATTTATTTTGCTACTTTTTTTCTTAGACATTTGTTGCATTATAACAGAGTTATGTCAAGTAATTAAAATAAATACAAATTTGTGTTGATTGAAAAGAAACAGATGCAATAATCGAAAATAAGTTTATGAAAAATAAACCTAAGTCTTGGGCAACCTTCTCACAAAAAATATTCAAAGGGATCTCATCATTCCATAATTTTCTTTAAATCCAATTCCAGCGAAGGTTAAAATGTTTGGGTGGTGTGTATAATGTTTGCATAGCGAAACATTTGCTAGATAACCTCAAGAAATTTCATATCAACCCAATATTCAACTAGCAATATCAGAAAAATAGGATCCTCGCTCTTCAAGCATCCTTCGTGCTTTCAATCAACGATGGATCAAGAAGAGGTGAGAAACCCTAAACTGCATTTCAACTTAGGGATGATAAAAACTTAAAGAAATATGAGTTAACACAACAAGGGAATTGAAACCCCCATGAAAACCCCACTACTCAAAGGCTTTTCTTGACTTCAAGTTCAAAAATTACTCACTCATTAGGTGTAAGTCTAGACACTTAATCAAGGAAAATAATGTTGTGTTCAAAATCAAAATTAAAAGAAAAAGCAACCCTAAAATTCCAGTGGCTATCTCAAGTGCCCTCCTGATTTCCAGATTCTCGAAAATTCCATATATCCTCTGCCATTGCTCCTTTTCCTATTTAACTTCCACTCTACCATCCTTTGTCGTGCCCTCAACTGATTTTTCTCCAATTCCATATTGTTATTCCCTCTCTATAATTCCATCCGGTTTCTTCTAATGTGGAATCGAGAACACAGCACAAGGAGTCAAGGTATTCGACTAATAGAAAGTGGTTGAATATTTTTCAAGTGTTGTGCAAATGTGTAATAAGTGGCACAAGTGCATGATGACCATTTTATCCTTTATCTTTTCCTTTTGACTTTATAATGTCCCTATTGTAAAAATAATGTGTAAGTGAACAATTGTAGTGATTTTCATATAAAAAAGTCCTAATTTATATGCTCACTTACTACACTTTTCTCACTTTATCAAGTAGTATCTTTTAATTTCTATGTCCACAGCTCCACTGATAGTCTTTGGACTCGATTTCAAGGGCTAAGTAAAAGGGGTCTGGGGGTCTCTTAAACTCCATGCCCATTGACTCCACCAGAAGTCCTTGAACTTGATATTGAGAGCCAAGTAAAGGGGGTCGTGTAGTCTATTGATCTCCACGACCATTACCTCTACTAAGAGTTTTTGAAATCGAATTTAGGGACTAAGTTCATCTTATTTAGATTGAGTTTCAAGTTCACGTTTACGTCTCGATTCATTTCATGTAAGTTTATGCTATGTTACATGTCAAGTTATTTTATGCTTATTTATGATTTTGATTATACATTCATATATTTACTGCCATATATGCACCATTAACCAGTGTGAAAATTCTCTGTTAACTTGCTAAGATTTGAATTCAATTTTTACTATGGTAGTCCAAATTACCATTCCTTCAAAATGGTAGATCATGTGTCAAGATCAGGAGGTGCACTAGAGGATGACCGACTGGAGACGGTCGATTAGACAATGATGGCACGACACCGAGCTCATAGCCCCAATGCTCTGATTTATCGTTAAAATTATGACATCCTTGACTGAGTTGCACGAGCTACGCAATGAATTAGCATAGTAGTTAATTTAGTTTATATTTTTATTTAAGTAGCTCAATCTCTAGTACTCTTACGATTCTTTTAGACTCATGATGGGTCTACCACTTTAACATTTATGGATTATGTTTTTAATATTTGGGAGATTTTTAGTTTTAATATAGTATTGCGAAAGAAAAAAACTATGTGCTCTGTATATTGCATTTTTATTTGTCATGATTGAAGACAGATAATCTTGTGTTGCATGTCGCAATACTTCAGATGTCTATTCAATCTTTATAGGAAATTTGGAGGTGTCACAATAATCATGACAAATTCTTGGAAAATTGAAAAGGTTGCTATGTTCACCATTACCATTTCTTTTGAATAGAAGGAATTGAAAGCATATGAATAGATACAGAATACGTGACTCGTGAGTCACATTTTTTAGAAATGGAAAAATGTTCATTCGAATAGTTTCTATTGTAAAACACGTCTTTTACACTCTCTAAATGAGTCTTGAATGCTTCTCATGAATTCGGACTCCTTGAGAGAATTGTATGGTACTACAGTCCTAACTCCTGATATATGTTGATGCACCAATCATGCGTCTTAGAGTTTGAGATTGCCTCAGGCCTTTTTCTTTTTCAAGAGAAGTAATATCTATCGTTTTTTTATAGGGGTGTTTTAGGGTAGGACTAGGACTAAGATGAGATATAAAATTCTCATCTAATTTTATTCATAAACATAATTCAAATATAAAATTTTCAAACTAATCGTTACAACCTTTTCAAAGTAATCATTACATTACAACTTAAAACTTTTTAAGAAAAAAATAATTCTACTTTTTTCAAATCTCTAAACAAAAATAATATTATTAAACTTATTATTATAATATTTTAGTTTTATAATATTTTAATATTCAATTTTTTCTCTTTCCTTTTCTAAAATTCAACAAATACTCAACTCAACTCTCATTTGAATTCATATAATCTCATCTTATCTCAATCTCATCATTACTATTTTTTTAAGTTTTCATATAAAATATAGTAAACAATACAAGTTTTTTAAATTTTAAAATACTAATAATATTAAAAAAATATATTTTAATAATTTTTTATTCAATTTTTTTGTCTTTGACCTAAACTTATATTATCTCATATAATGTCTAAATCATATAACATAATCAAGCATTAGCAATAGTCTAACTCCACTTTTGCTTAGAATTTCTCTCCTCTCAAATGAGAGTTTCACTTGTTTTCTTTCGAGGTCCATATCTCCTTTCCACCACCCATTATTTATAGGATACCATCTGCATCTCATCTTCTTAGCCTAATTAAGTATCTAATCAATCCATCCCAGTTTAATTCGACTTCATTGGGAACGAAGTTCCTCTTTTTCCAATATTTGATCTTATTTCCCTAGTTTGTCCCCCCTGGTGCAGATTACTCACTTTTGCCCCTGAGTTCTTCACTGTTCTGTAACCTTCTTATCCTTTTCTCCCTAGTCGTTCATCCCGCTTGAAGTCTTTTAGCTTTCTCTCTTTTTTCCTCATAGCTATTCACCCCGTTCAAAATCTATGGAGAAAACCCCAAATCTTAATATCCCTTACCCTAAACTAGATGCACTCAAGTTTAGCACTCAACAACTCAAGCCTTCTCTTCCTTCTAAGGATGACAAGAGCTTTGATTGCATCCTCCTCGGTAAGGTGATTTCCCTTTGACCAGTAAACAAGAAAGCCATTCATGTTGCTTTTGTGGGTAGTTAGAACTTTGCATTTGGTCTACCCCAAAGCTCTTGTCAAAGATCTACCCCAAAGCATTCTTCTCTTTACTTTTTGGAGTGTGGCAAAAAAATAGCGGGTTCTCAAGCAGCGGCCATGGAATGTCAAAGAGTACTTACTGGTCATTTCTGAATGGCTGCCAGGTTTGAGTCTCCAAGAAGTGCCGCTTAATTTATCTCCCCTTTGGGTGCAAGTTCATGGGTTGTCAAGGGAGTACATGCAAGGTGATGAAAATGCTAAAGAAATTGGGAACTACCTGAGAACGTATATACAACATGACCCAACTACTCGGTTTGAAGGAATCTTGAAATGGTTCCTCCGAATTCAGGTGGAGATCAACATAGATCATCCCCAGCCTGATAGTTTTATGCTTACTAGGCCAGATTTGTCTCCTCTGTGGATCCCTTTCAAGTATGAACGTTTGTCTGAGTTCTATTACTGTTGTAGCTTATTAAGGTATACACAATTCTTTTGCCCTTATTTCTTTCAGGCCCCCTTATCGTCCTCTTATGGTCCTTGGATGAGAGGGGACCAGCTGATTAATACCAGGCGATATGACCAAAATGTTTACCAAGGAATGAATCTGATGCAAGGGCAAACTAAAGGACCAAATAGGACCCTGTTGATGGCTCTGTTACATAACAAAGAGTGAGGACAAGCTCATCCAAAAGCTTCCCTTATACAACTGTCTATCGAGGATCGGATGAAGGCCAAACTCTCAATTGGGTCCATAAGAAAGGAATGCGAGCAGTTCAATGTCACTGGTCAATCATGGAATATCTTCAAAGATACAACTCGAGATCTCAGCATGGAATTTTCGGGGATCTCATCTACAGTATTTGTACGTCTAGTGGTGATAATTCCACCCCTTTTGGAATACGACAAACCATCCCGCCCACGTGTAGCTACCACTTGAACCAAAATGTCCTTTTAGGAAACTTGCTCCCAAAGCAGTCGCCAACTTTGAAAGCTCCAAATGTTACTCAAGTTGCGGACCCTCCAGATCTCCATCCTATAGTGACACAATCTTCCGTCAGCATCAATTCCCATCAGACATCCTACTTGGAAACATTTGGTGGCTTCTCACCTAAATGCTTTGTTGTTGACCCGGAGAATATCCAAGCTCTCTCACCAAATTCTAGGCCCACTCTTTTTGGGATAGTTGTTGTCCACTTCAATTAGATCATAACACATTGTGCTTGGCCCAAGATTGAAATTCTATCTCTCTAGTGAGGAGCTCTTTTGAAGCTTCTATAATGACCATTCAGCCCACTTCCTCTAACAATAATTCCAAAACCATTCCCAAAAGCCCCTCCCCATACATTCGAGTTACTTCCTCGATTATGCCCCCTCACCCCGCCTATCCAACCCTAACTCCTCCCATCCCATCCATGGACCCCAAAGAACACTATGACTCCTCTCACCAAGAGGGCAACTCAGAGCTCCTCTCCAAACAAAGAGGCAAGGGCAAGCAAGTGGAGGCCAACACGGCAAATCTCAAATCGAAAGCTGGTACCAAGGTTAAATGCAAAGCTTCCCCGACTGAAAGGAGCAAGAAGCAAAGGTATTCTCCTTATCTGAGGTTAGGGGATGTTAATACAAGTAGCTATCATCAATCTCAGACTCTCCAAATTTTCTCCTTTCCTGAAACGGCCGACAAGGCAGGGCCTAAATTGCACCCCCCAGGAATGAAGATCATGGCTTGGAATTGTCAGGGAATTGCCCATCCCCGTGCAATCCGAAGCTTGTGGGCAAATCTTAGGTCTCAAAAATCAGATGTTCTTTTTCTTTTTGAAACTTTATTTCATTCAGACAAAGCAATTAGTATTGTTAATCAACTTGGTTTTGGTATGTATTTGTGTATCCCACCTGCTACTAAATGGGTTGGTCTTATGCTACTTTGGAAGTCTGATGTAGACTTGAAACAACGTTGTTTATTTTCAGAGATGAGATAAGATAAAAGTTAAAAAATAAATAAAATATTATTATAAAATATTTTTTTAATATTAGTTTTATATGGGGATTTGAAAAAATTGTATGAGAATTTAAAAGGTTAGAATTTTTATTATATTTTGTATGAAGATTTGAAAAAGTATAATGATGAATTTGAGATGTGTTTGAATTTTGGTCTCATCCTTGTAAGCAAACAAGGCCAAATTAGTGATGCTAATATTATAGTAATGTTAGTGTACTCTAGTCCCAATCATGCTCCTTGGCTACTTTGTTTGGTTTATTGCCCTTCTACGTTTGATTAGAAATGGAAGTTTCGGGACAATCTTGATAAATACATCAATATGTATGGGGGTCCTACTCTGGTCCTAGAGGATCTAAATGCTATCCTAAACTAATATGAAAAACTAGGTGGTAAATCCTTTGCTTTGTCTTCCTCAAAAACTGGTCTTTCAAAATTTATGAATGACAACGGGATGTTAGATTTGGGGTTTAGTGGACCTAGGTTCACTTGGAATAACAATCGGCAAGGGTTGGGGAACATTAGGGAACGATTAGATTGGGGGATTGCCAACCCTTCTTGGACTACCTTTTTTCTTAACGCCACGATTAGGCATGTTCCTATTCATTCCTCTGATCATGCGCCCATTTTGCTGGACACTATGGGTATTTCCAGTCACTTCAAACCTTTCACCTTTGAGGAATTTTGGATTCAGGATCCCACTTATCAGCTTGTTTTTCAACAAGCTTGATATATCCCAAAATTTGGTAATCCTACTTTTATCCTTACCCGAAAACTTAAAGAGGTAAAGAGAGCTTTAAAACATTGGAATAAGACCCGCTTTGGTCATATTCAGACTAAAATCAAATAATTGACTCATGCTCTATCCTCTTTCCAATCTCATTATACCCCCTCTTTCGATAAAGAAATTGAGCTTTCTCTCAAAACTAACCTTCACGAGATGCTCAAGAGGGAAGAGATTCTCTGGAAGCAAAAATCCCGGTAGCAGTGGTTAACCACTACTAATCTTAACACCAAATTCTTCCATCTTAGCACCATTGTGAGAAGAAGGAAAAAATCGATTGAATGCCTCCTACCCATCCTCACACTTGGATCACCTATAGAAGTGAGATTGATCATGTGGTTCCGGATCAATTTTCCCATATTTATACCTCCACCAATCCACATATCTCGGATGAGATTGTTGACATGTTCCCTCCTATTATAAGTGATAATGACAACTCATTTCTTTGTAGTGTCCCTTTTGATAAGGAAATTTGGGATACGCTTCAGAGTACTTCCTCTTCTAAAGCTCCGAGGCCTGATAGGTTTACTGGTTTGTTTTATAAGTAATACTGGGATATTGTCAAGCAAGAAGTCATCGATATGGTCCAACATTTCTTTTCCCATGGAAAACTCTTCAAGGAGTTGAACCATACTAACATCACCCTCATTCCTAAGATCCAAAACCCTCAAACGATTCACCAATATTGACCTATTAGTCTATCGAATGTCTGCTATAAACTCATTTTCAAACTCCTGGCAAACCGCCTCAAGATTGTTATTGGGAAGATTATTTCTCCCCATTAGACGACCTTTGTCCTTGGAAGACAAATACAGGAAAACTCCATTCTTGCAAATGAAATCTTCAATCATCTTCAAAGAAGGAAAGGAAATAATTACTCTATGGAAGTCAAGATAGACATGGAAAATGCGTTTGACTATATGGAATGTAATTTTATTCTTAAGATTCTCTCCAGCTTGGGCTTTTTCGATACCTAGGTATCTTGGATTAAAGAATGCATATCCACTCATACTTACTAAGTGATCATAAATGGACAACCAAAATGGTATATTCAACCTTCTCATGGTCTCAGATAGGGAGACCCTCTCTCTCATTTTTTGTTCATTATTGGCTTTGAATGCTTGTCCCGGCTTATTGTTCGCAGTGAAGTGCAAGAGGGTCTTGAAGGAATTAGTATCAGCAGAGGGGGACCATAGTTTAAGCATCTACTATTTGCCAATGATCTTCTCATGTTTGGGCAGCAAACAATTGTATGATCGATGCTTTCTCTACTTGTCTAGGGACCTATTAAGTGCTATCAGGACAAACAATCCACCATGAAAAGTTCCTAGTTCAGTTCAGTCAAAACACTCCCTCCTTGGAAAAGCGAAGACTTCACGAGAAGATGGGCTACAAACTTGCTTAAGATCAAATCAAATATCGGGGTCTTACCTTAATTTTCAATCATTACAAAAAGCATATCATCAAGGATCTTATGGCCAAAGTCTCCACAAGGGTGGCTTCTTGGAAAGCTAAACTTCTTTCCCAAGCTGGTAGAACTGCTTTGATCAAATCTGTTGTGAATGCTATTCCCTCTTATGTCATGTCCACCCTTAGGATCCCTAAGGCTATTTTAAACAAAATAGACCAACTCTTAATGAGATTTTGGTGGTATTTCAATTCTCACAAAGTCCATAATTTTACTCCAAAATCATGGAACTCTATCTGAAAACCAAAGTTTCAGGGAGGTCTCGAGATCAGACTTACCTCAAACTTTAACAAAACTCTACTTAGCGAGCTCACTTGGAGCATGGTTAGGGAAAGTCCGCTTCTTTGGAAATCTGTGATCAGGCATATATATTTAAGGTGCTCTTCCTTTCTTGAGGTATCTTATAAACCTGCTGATTCTTGGCTTTGGAAATTTATCCTTAATCAAAGGGACTTGGTTAGGAAAAGCTCCTATTTTCAAATTAATAATGGAGCCACTTGTAAGCTCACTTGGAGCATGGTTAAGGAAAGTCCGCTTCTTTGTCATTGTGTGATCAGGCATAAATATTTAAGGCATTCTTCCTTTCTCGAGGCATCTCAAAAACCTGTTAATTCATGGCTTTGAAAATGTATCCTTAATCAAAGGGACTTGGTTAGGGAAAGCTCTTGTTTTCAAATTAATAATGGAGCCACTTGAAAAGTTTGGACTGATCCTTGGATCCCTGACAACCCGAACTACCTTCCCATTCCCTGCTCTGGAGATTCTCCTCAGTCTCCATATCTATGTGTCGTTGAGCTCACTATAGAGAATCCTGGGGGTTGGAATACCTTGCTCCTCCAAACCCTTTTTAATGATTTAACTATTGAAGCTATTCAAAAATTCCCTTTGGCTGAAAATAATTTTCATTCAATCAAGGATCAGCTTATGTGGAAAAATAATGCTTATGGGCGTTTCTTTGTTAAAGCTGCTTATGCCGAGATCCTCAAATTGAATGATTCTCCCACTCCTCAATCTGGCAATTCCTCTCTTTGGAAAAAACTCTAGAAGCTTCGAACTCAGGACAAACTCAAAATGCTGGTGTGGAAAATTCTCCACCGCATCTTGCCTACTCGTTCCCTCCTTAAACACTTTGTGAGCCTGGACTAGCTGCATTGCCTTTTATGTAGTTCCAATGAGGAATCAGATGCTCACTTGTTTTCATAATGCCTTTTTTCTAGAGTTTTTTGGCACCAGTCCCAATGGCCTTTAAATATTCACAATTTCTTAGGCCTTGGAGTGGATAAGCGGATCACGTGTATCCTCTACCCTAAGACCATTCCCATTCATGATAGAGAACACCACCAGTGTCAGCTTTTTGCCATTACTACCATAGATAGCATTTGGTTCTATAGGAATAAAGTTGTGCATGACAAGTTGAATCCTAATATTGATGTATTTATAAAAGATGTCTTTAAAACTTATTCGGACCATGTAGTAGCCTAGGGTAGTGAGGTGCTCCTGACTGATCTAGCTCAGCACACGTTACCTCGAGGACATCATTACTTGACTTTTGAGGTAGTCAGAAGCCACTTCAGCTCAATAGTGGCAGTTTGTATCTCAGATGGTGGTGATCTAGTTTTTGTCTACACCAAATAGATCCCAAACATCAACCCAAACAAGGTGAAGCAATGACATTAGTTGAAGGTGTCAAAAAAGCAACTATACGATCAATCAGAAGTATTGTCATAGTAGGCAATTCTCAAATTATTATTGATGCATCCAAATCACATGAAGAAGCAATGGATTGGACTATCCAACCTATTGCCAGAGACATAAATATCTTATTGCGGTCCTTCAACAGTTGGCAGCGTAGGAAGATATATCGAGATTTTAATCGATGCACACACTCTATTGCACAATGAGCAGCCTCTACGAAAATATATGACTGTCTTCCACTTGATTCTATACCGTCGTGCCTGTTAAAATTTCACAATGGGAAAAACCCTCCAACAAGTTCATGTTTCTCTTAATTTACTGTTTTACATGCTTGCTTTTCCTTTGTGTCTGTAATATTTAGCACATGATTATTTTATATAGAGAAATTATTGGAAGCAGCCCTATTGAGAAAAGCCCAGCGGCACACATTAAAAAATTATCAAAACACCCCTAAGTCCCTTCCCTCACTCAGCTGTGCTCCCCATTTGCGTCTCCCATCACAATCGTCATCAAAAACCCCAAAGAAGGAAATCGTCTCCCATCGCGATCGTCTTCCTCCCATATGCAAACCCGCGATCGTCTCTTCGACAAGGAGATTGCATCTCTCCTCTGATAGTATCCAACAAGGAAATCGTGTGTTTAGGGTTTTTTGTATCTCCCCCAACACGATCGCATTCCTGAATTGCGTTTCCCCCCAAACCCGCTTGTGTCTCCCATCGACAACGATCTGCACTCATAGTTCCCCTGAATCGCAACCACTCCCCCACCCCCGAATCCCCCCAAACTTGAAAACCCCCCATCGCGACGATCTGCACAAACTCATAACCCCCATAGTCTTGGTCTCCATTTCCATAAGTTCTCTCTCTCTGTCTCTCTTTCTCTTTCTCCTATCTTTCCATTGTACTTTGTGTGATTAACTCAAATAATGGTTTCAAATTTTTAGTTTTGTGTAGATGATTGGTTACTTAATTATTTTCTTAGGCTTTGTTTAGGGTTTAGTTGGTATGGTATTTCGTTGGTATGATTTGCTTTTTGGTCTGAAATCATTATATGGTATGATTTGCTTGTATGATTTGCTTGTACCTGAAATACTCATGTGTTGAAGTGTTTATTGTTAATGTGTTTCGCAATGGAGTTTGTCTGATTTTATTGTATGTTTAGACTGGTCTCATTGTATTTTTTTTAATGATTATGATTAGGTAGGGGGTGCTTTGGCAATGAAAATGTATAAATTCTTTTACAATGAACAGAACATGAAAATGCATTGCTCAAAGAATTATTGGTTGTGAAGCAGTAAAATCTTACCTCACTTTTGCTGTAAGGAAGGGGCATTTTGGAGAGATTTCTTGTATTCAATTACTATGTATTCAATTCTGTAAATGACGCACCCTTACGTTTCAATTTGTCGTTAATTTTTTAGAACCACGCATGGCATCAAGTCAATCATCATCTTTAGTTAATGATTATGTGATGGAATCACTAAATTGTTAGTGTGGTTTAAAAACACCACTTAAGACGTCCCACACTACAAAAAATTCAGGAAGGAGATTTTTTGCATGCTCAAATTATAATACGGTAAAGTAACTATATACTTTTCATATTAGGAAGTTGATTAGGTGGTTGCAATGTGCATTTTATCATGTTAATTGAAAGTTTGTACTGTGTACAGGAAGATGCGAGGTGTGAATTTTTCGTATAGGTGGATATACTTCAATTGTTAGAGGAGAATTTTTGTGTAAGAGAACTTAAGGCTTCAAAGGCAAGAGAAGCTGATTTATTAGAGTGTGAGCATGACATTTGGCTAAGGGAAGATGATGTGAAAGAGATTGCAGAGAAGTTGAAAAAGAAAAAACGAAAACTATTGTATTTGTACTAGTGTGGTTCGGATAAATTCTATGTTAAAATCCGATCTATGAATTAGATTGGTTTTGAATGGCTCTTAGGTTGTGCAAGTAGTTTGATGATAACCATATTTTTAAATTGTATGGTATTTAATCACCTTGTGTAATGAACACTATTTGAGTCATTTTTTACTTTAGTTTTTGTAGACTTTTTTGGTTTATATCCTCAAGTATTGGGGTCTATTTTTGCTACAAATGCTGTTAAATCACCTTTTCATGATTATACCTATTCAATTTATCACAAATATGTGAATAGAGTAAAACACTTTTCCATGCTGCTAAAACACTTTGCCATGTGTAAATAAAGTAACTATAGAAAGCTATTTTCTGTTTTACGTTGGAAATCAAGAAATCATATACCTATCCACATAACTACTTTACGTTGCTATATGCAGAGTCACTTTAACATAGAATAAGAATGCATTAAATCTTCACTTTAAAGTAGAACAAAAATGCATTAAATCTGAACTTTAAAGTAGTAACTGTCTACTGAATTTCCATTCACACATAAAACGGCATGCCCAGTACGCATAAAAATGCATTAAACAGGTAGGTAACTGTCCACTGAATTTTCATTCACACATAAAAGTGCATTAAACGGCATGCCCAGTACGCAGAGGTCACTTTCTTGTGCATCTTGATATAGTGACTGCAACATAATTCCACCTGTGTTAAAAATAGATTTGCTTTCTTGAATTTTCCATCATGTAATTACGCCATCTCTCAAATATTAAAACCCCGCATTTCAACATAACAAATGAGGATGGTATTTTCATAGATGATGAAATAAGGTTAAAAAAACTCCATTAAAAAGAACTTGAAACTAAATTGGGCACCAAGCAATTTAATATTACAAATGTTAAAATGCACCAACCAATTTAATATTACAAAAATAAGAAACTAGACACCAACTAATTTAATATTGGTGAACAAAATTTGGATACCAACCAAGCAAGTAACAAAAAAGTGGAGCACCAACCAAGTTAGGCCTCATTCAATATTGTGGAAAATAGTCAACCAAGCTACTTCCCACCTATAGTAAGCCTTTTAAAGTATTTGTAATCCGTAGTCATGGTCCTTGCTTTACTGTTACACTTTCCTAATAGATCAAATCTAAAAAATAAACTAAACATATTATATGCCATAACTACGAAACTGTTTCCAAGAGCATGTGGATGAACTAGTAAATAAAATTGTTTGTGTAAATATCGAAATACCCTTATCAAGGAGAACTTGGAATATAAATATCCCAATGATGTAAACCAGCACCATCCATCATCCACAGAGGATTATTCTTGAACCAATAGCTAAAGCAACTTTAGGACACTTTAACCCCCCAACATATCAAGTGAGGCATCATATTACTCCTCCCTCACGCCTTAAGATACCCACAAAAAAGTTCAAACCCCACCATAACAAAACAAATGGTCACATCCCCTTCACGAGATAATATTTACAAAAAGATAAGACATGATGTCCAAACAAAATATAGATTATACCCCATCAATGAGATTCAAAAAATGTTTCTTCTCTTCACTTGACAGATTACAAGTGTGCATCAACTGGACACACATCTGCAACAAAACAACTGCTTTGAGTGTATGCAATACATTTTTACTTTAATCGAAAGAAATATAAGACAAGATATAGTTAACTCATTTCCTGGTGTCATCGATTGTGTATAGATGTTGTTTTGTATTCCAACACCAACACCATCATCAACTTGGTTGTGTTGGGATACCGGGGTGTCACTCGTTTCTGTTTCATCTACCAAAATTTTTTGGCTAGTCTAAGAACACAGGGAAAAAATAAAAAATAAACATACATTAAAGTCAGAATACGAATAAAGTATTTACAATGAGAGTCTAAGTTTCGACTTTTAAAGTACATGTTTCTTTCTCTTTGTTGCTATCTTCTCTACGAGTGGAACCTTTCTTTTACTTGGGGGTCTCCCTTTACTTCGGGCTACTTTGGAGCTTAATAACTTCTTACCCTTATCCAATACATCTTTCGGGTCAGCCTTTATTAATTGAAATGTCGACTTATTTGTTGAATCCTCTTATAATCTGTCAAACTCATCAATGTGACACATGAATGCTTGGACTTTCTCAGAATTTGAAGAAATTTTGGATGCTATGTTCAAACATCTTTTAATCATCATCTCATAATTTTGTGAGTCTAATGTGCCCTGCATGTCATCACAACAGGTTCTGATTAATGTATAATGCCTCTTTAAGTCCTTTCTCCATCGATCCAAGAAATATCTATCTAGTAGTGCATTAATCTTCTTTAGCTGACAAACTTTAAGTGCATGCCTACATAGGATCCTTCTCCTCTCAAACAGTGCACACATGCATTTTACCTCACACTCATCTTCGTTATAGTAAACAGTATCACAGACTGTTTTTGTGTACCCATCAATGGATATGTTATCAAAGACATCAAATGTTAAAATGCACCCTTGTGTGCTTACCAACCAACAATTACAACACATAAGGTCCATTAACTCTTTTTGGACATCTTTAAACTTTGCATTTGTATATGATTTTTAAAATTGCTTCTCAATGTTAAGAGAGGACATGCATGAGATAGTTTGGTTGGTAGAATGAAAATCAGTCATTGTCTCTACCTCCACCTTCTTTCTAAGGGCATTCTCAAATTGATCTACAAATTCTTTCAACGTCATCCCAAAATGGACATACCCGTCAAAGAAGGCATTCATGCTTTCCGACCTTTGTGTGGTTTGCATGCCAGCTCAAAACATATCCTTCAAGTAAACCAAAACCCAGAAAGATCGTTCCTCATATAAGAATTGAAGCCAACTATTTCCAACCAGATCATACTTTGCAAGTAGTTGAACCCAACTCTCCTCAAATTCCGTGGTGGTCAAAGAATCATATAATGCAAACTAAATTTCATATTTCAACCCTTCGTTGAATTTGTTATAAAATCCTAACTTCTCTGGAAGTTTGCACATTATATGCCATAAACAATATCTATAACGAGTTTCAAGGAAGACATAGGCAATAGCATTTTTCATTGCCTGATCTTGATCGGTTATAATAGCTTTGGGCACCCTGCCATTCTTACATTTCAACCACATTTGGAACAACCCAGCAAAACTGTTTGTGTCCTCGCTTGATAGTAATCCTGCTCCTAATAGTATGGAATGGCCATGATGGTTGACACCAACGAACGGAGTAAACGGCATATTATACATATTTGTTAGGTACGTTGTATCAAAGGATACGACATCTCCAAAATACTTATAGGCGGCTTGAGTCCTAGCATCGGCCCAAATTTCATTTCGCAGCCTTCTCTCATCATCCACGTCCATGTTGTAAATGAAGCCAAAATTTTGATCTCCTATTCTTTGAAAATACTCATTAAGTGATTCGCCACTTCCTTTGCCCAACCTTAAATACTTAGCCTTGTTAATAAAATCTTGACAATCTTTCTCTTGAAAAGATAGCTTTTCAAAATTTCCTGCTCTAACGACGAGCGAATAATATTTCTTGTGCATTTGTATACCTGAAAGATCATTCATCTGGAGCATTCTTTGAGTGTATTCATTTAGTTACTTGTGACGTCGAAACAGTCTAGCTTTCTTGGGACTCACAGTATCATGGTTGTGAGAAAGCTCAATAGTAGTAAGAACCCATTTCTTATTATTGTTCAACATCGCATTTACCTTCACCCTCAACTCTATTTTAATTGTTGCCCGTGGCTTTGACATATTACAGTTTGGCTTTGGATAGTATTTATCGCCACGGGCACAACCAATTGTCATATAAAATGGCCTCCCATCATCATCGTTTTTTGTCTTCTATATCCTTACATCAAAACCCGCTTGCTTAGCATATTGCTTATAGTAGGCCATTAGTTCTTCCTCAGTGTCAAACTCCATACCGGATTTTGGTGGTTTAACTTGTACTACATTATCCGGGATAACAGTGGATCCCTCTAAATCTTCATTTATGTTGAAGAACATTTCTACAAATCGAAATATAGGGATGGATTAGCATCAATTTAATACTAACATCATTAAAGATAACATCATATAGAAGTTTAATACCATCGGCATCATGAAAACTTCCAAAATTTTTTTCAAAATATAGACTAGTTGGCAATGGTGATCCTGGGGGCATTTCTTGCCTCAAATCATTCAGATTACTTGACAAAAGATATTGCATAAATGGTGGCATTTGCTCAATACCCGGCAGTTAGTTAGGAAAAATGGAATGATTTTAAACAACTTAACATATTAATTTTTGGAATTTCGATAATATATATCTGGTATGAATCCTCAATTGTATTGAAGTCTTCCGAATTACTCGAATGAGGGTAAGGCATATCAAAATGAGGCTGTGAAATCGATGTCGAAGGCCAGGGTGCAATTCGATCTTCCTCCTCTCCCATCACATTAAAACTAAGAATGTAAAATACAAAAAATGAACATATATGGAATGCAAGTAGAGAATTTACAATTTAACATGATTTGAATTATCTTAAAAAAAAAAATTAAGTCATGTTAATTTGTAAAACAAAAAAAGCCGGTTCAATTGACCCCTCTCTTTCTTGTTATTATTTTAATAAACATGAAAGGAATGTATATAAATCAACTACAACACACAATGAGGTTGGGTTTTCCATGAACATGTAGTAAGTCTCATCACAGGCCAGAAGACATAGGTTGGGTTATGGATATGCAAATAAACAAAATATTTTTCCCATTAATCTGTAACAATTAATCTGTAAAAAACCAATATTCATCTTATAAAATTGTGTGCCGCTTATGCATTGGCTTCTCTTAAGAACGACTCGAACTGAAAGCAGAAATTTTGGTGAGTCTATCTATGCCCTAACATTCAATATTCATCTCACAAAACTAAAAACTCATATATCTCAACAAAAAAGGAAAACGTGACCATAGAGAAGGAAATAAACAAAATAATATTATTTACCGTCGGTGACAAAGTAGAGTGTGTGTGATTAGGTTTACGTTAACTGGCGATCATCTGGAAGAGGAGGCACTAGGCAAAAGGAATTGTTTCTCAAGGTGGCGATGGATAGACCGCAACGTATTTTGGTGGCGCAGCACAAAGATGGCATTGAAGGCGAAGGTTGGCAGCGAGGGCGACGAATGGTTTTGTGGGAATGAGATCCTGACTTTTAAATATTCAAAACTACAAAACGCACGTTTTGGTTTTGATTAAAAAAGGATAAAAAAAAACCATTTATGCGTGGGTGTGCCTATGTGCTGCTCTACAACTAGCTTCTCCTAAGGATGACTCTTTTATATATGCATTGCTAGCCTTTGGAGAAGAAAAAATAAGTGGTTTTTTTTTTTCTAGCAATGTTATATATGCATTGCTAGCCTTCGGAGAAAAAAATATATATAATCTCTAAATCTTTTTTTTTTTATATATAAGAAAATTTATATTTCATTCTAACAAATTGAGATTACAACTGGATAAATAAAACAAATTTATATTACAAGTCAAATTAACCAAATTAATTAAAATACCTTCATACATAAATATTATCTAAATTTCTATTATCTCATAAGGGACAAAATCAACTATCTAAACTAGACTTAAAAATATTTTATTTATATCCAAAAAAAACTCTTATCCCATATTCCCCACTAACTTTTAAAAGAGTTTCATTAAAGTATGCGTCTAAGGTCAAACTCAAACGTCGGGTTATTTAAATTAAAAATGATTGACACACGATTTTAATTCCTATTTTACCCTCCTACAAAAAAGATTTTGTCCCTCTTCTCCTTCTCCCCTCCCTTCTCCGATTCGACGGCAACCCATAGCCCTCGTCGCCGGGGCCCACAGAAGGATTCTACAGTGAGCACTTCGGATGCTTCCCGACAGGGACATGTCCGTAGCCCTTACTAATCCGGCTCCGTCGCCGTCTCACGGGCGGGACGAGGACAGCCACCCCATTTTAGATTCCGTAAATGGTAAGTTTTCCAGACATTAAATATATGGCAAGGTTATGGAAATTGTCTGATTGTTGAGTAATCAAATCGGGAAAAACGAAAGGAAATTTTGGAATATCGAATTGAGGTTCGGAGTGCAGTGGGGATCATGTGGTTTGTTTTTTACTTTTATTTTCGTGATTTCTAGGCATCCAAAAGAGGAGATTTAAGTTTCAATATGATGATCATGATGCAAGTAAATCTGATTGGTGATTTGATTGGGACTACGTAATGGCAATGATCGCTCAAGTGTCTAACTATTGCACAAAATTATGGTTTAATGTTGAATTACTGGCCGTCATGCTTCAAGTTAGAAAATTTCTTCATGGAATTGCTTTGAAAGAAAAAATAACGAATATGTTGTGAGGATTCTGATGTTTTAACTTTAAAGGTAAAAGTGAGCAGAGAAACTTAATTTAGAGTTATAACTTCACTGGGGTTTAGACCTGGGGCCCTTTGATTCGGCGCCTATAATTATTGGGTACTTCTACTCAGTCAGCCCCATGATTTTCCCCCTCAAAGTTAGTAAGTTACCACTAGGGCAGCTGTGCTTTTATTTTTTCTTTTTATTGCAAAATTTTTTTAAACGTCTTTGAACATTCAAAGAAGTGCACAAATTCATTATTAGTCACTTTCTCAACCATTAAGAAAGAAATAAAATAAATAAAATAAAATATACGAGCGGACAAAATGAGGGTCAAAATCATGGGACTAAATAGTATTATCCTTAATTATTCATTTTATCTTGTTCTTTTGGTTTATAACTTAGATAAGTATTCATTTGTGTTTGAGCTCATTGGTTTATTAAATTTATTTGTATTCCCCTCTTCCATTGGAGGCACACTAGGCCACATGGGATTGGCAATGGGATTCCTCCCTTTTCTTTTGAAGTGGATGAGATCAAAGTTCTATTGTATGTGAACAAGAGACTTCATGATTTGGGGTATCTGCTGCTTTTAATATTCAAGAAACTTAATTCAAACATTGGCGTGCCATTTGTGTTGATTTGAATTTTGAGTTAATTGTGTCAGGGGAGTCTTTGACTGAAAATTCTTGGTTAACTTCAAGTTTTTCAAGTTTTCAGATTGCATCCAGATTAAAGTTACATTTTGTTTCGGGTAGAGGGGCTCTTTGACAAACACTTTTCGTTTTCTTCAAGCTTTGAAGAATCTTGCTTGGAGAATGGAATGTGGAACTTTTGTTGAATTAAGACTTGTGCCAATTGAGTTTGACAGATCCATGTTTTGAATTTTTACTTTCTTTATAGCTTTGAGGAAGTAATCCTATGCAGGAGTGACCTTTTGATTTCTTTCCATCTCAAGAGACTCATACCAAGGTGTTCTAAGGACATTAGTTTGGCTTCAGTCTCTCTCTTCCGCCAATATGTCTTGCTCCCCCGTTCTGACTTTTGAATAAATGTACTTTGGTTTTGTGACGTGATTCCCATAATCCTACAATCACTAACCTTTGTCTATCAATGCTTTTTCTGTGTGTTTGATCCAGATGCAGGAAAAGAGGATATGTTGATAACAGATATGGATGGAGAGACGTCCACTTCTCCTAAAACTGCTCCCTGCGAGAGCAAATATCACATATATGCTGTCAAATGCTTTGGGGTGGATCTGTCCCCAGATAATGTTGCGGTTGCTATGGTGTATTTTGTACAAGGTGTCTTGGGGCTTGCAAGGCTTGCTGTCAATTTTTACTTGAAGGATGATTTGCATCTTGATCCTGCAGAGGTATATGATTATAACTGGTTCTGTTGATTGTCATATGAGTTTTAGGTTAGATATATATATATATATATATATACACACACATATGTGTGTGTGTATATTTTAAAGGATGATTAGGGGCTTTTTTTGGATCATTAGGGGCTCTCTAGTATGGACTAGGTGTTTTCTTGTATACGTCCAGTGTACTTGGTTACTCCTATTGATATATATAATATTTTTACTTATAAAAAAAAAAAAATTCAAAGGATGATTTGCATCTAGACTCTGTCCCTTCCTTCAATGGTATAATTTTGAAGAGGAAGTTGGGACCCTTTTCTAACGGTCCAATATCTTAACTAATATCATCAATATGCTTTCTGCTTATGTGTTGTTGACTAGACAGCTGTCATATCTGAAAGGCTGACAAATTATGTGTTGTTGACTAGACAGCTGTCATATCTGGTTTTTCAGCATTACCATGGCTTATCAAACCAATATATGGGTTTATTAGGTGCGAGTATATTTACTATCTGCCCCCAAATTTCCTCCGCATGATTAAGTATGGATACTTTCATTTCTGAACCTCATTCAAAGATTTTTTTGGTCACTGCAGTGATTCTGTCCCACTTTTTGGTTACCGAAGAAGATCATACCTTATTTTATCAGGACTTCTTGGTGCTTTCTCATGGAGTTTGATGGCCACCTATGTTGACGGCAAGTATGATGTTGCCATCTGCATACTTCTAGGATCACTTTCTGTAGCCTTCTCTGATGTTGTAAGTATCACTTGTAAATTAGATTACTTACGTTGTTACTTATGACTTGATTGGTATGGAAGTTATACATCCTATGTGCTGCAACCCAGGTGTTTTCACACACTTGCTATCCATTGCAGAAGCCAAGGCTTTCCATATATAAATTTGTAAGGAGATTTGATTTTGCATCTTGAGTGCCCAAATATATCACGCCCCACTTTCAAAGTAAGCACTTATAGTTGCTATTGATATTAGGCAACCCCATATCCTCTTAGAAAAAGTGGAGCTTGTCCTGAGATCAAGTATAATAACTTTTCTTTTTTCTTTTTTATCATTGACATCGTGTGTAATAACTAATAGAAATGAAGTAACTGCCTTAAGAGCTACGACCATCCTCCCACCCTCTGAATGGCCAAGAAGGCATGGATTGTTATGTTGCTAGATGACTTATTAGAACATATCCGAGTGCATTACATGTAATTGATGGCTGGGCTTGATGTCTAAATACTGTTATTGACAAAACTATCTAGTGCTCCCCTTAACAAGGTCTATCTGTGGAGGGTTTTGACAGCCTATGTTGATGATGGGAAATAAATTTTGTTTGCTTGGTTTCAAAAATGCATCTTTGGTGTTTTGTCTTCTTGGTTTCTGTGGCTTCCTTCTATAAGGTCCATCTTTGTTGGATTTTGACAGTCTATGTTGATGGTGGGGAGTAAATTTTGTTTGCTTGTTTTCGAAAATGCGTCTTTGGTGTTTTTTCGTCTTGGTTTCTGTGGCATACTTCACAAATTGTGTCAAAAACTGAAGTATGTTGTAGGTTGTAGATTCCATGGTCGTAGAAAGGGCTCGTGGTGAGTCGCAGAGCATGTCTGGGTCTCTCCAGTCTTTGTGTTGGGGATCCTCAGCTATTGGTGGAATTGTGAGCTCCTACTTTAGTGGCTCCCTGGTGGATGCTTATGGTGTAAGGTACCTAATCCTTTTGTATGGATGTAATGCCCTCCCACTGATAATCATTTGAAGCAGTCATTTTGATTATTATTGTCACGTTTCAGGTATGTTTTTGGTATCACAGCTTTGCTACCACTGATTACTTCTGCAGTTGCTGTCCTTGTAAAAGAACAGCCTGTTCATCTAGCAAGAGGGCAACATCTTTCTTCTACTAGCCTTGATTTTCTTGAAAGTTCAAAACAGAACATTACTCAGTTGTGGGATGCTGTCAAGCAGCCCAATGTTCTTCTTCCTACATTATTTATATTTCTCTGGCAGGCAACACCACACTCAGACTCTGCTATGTTTTACTTCACGTATGTCCAATGTGAATGCTTTTCATGGGTGCTTCTAACTTTTTAAATTAATTTTTATCATCTACCTTAAATATGCAACATTTGTCACAGCACAAATGAACTTGGCTTCACCCCAGAATTTTTGGGGCGTGTCAAGCTTGTTACTTCAGTGGCATCACTGCTTGGTGTTGGACTGTATAATGGATTTCTGAAGAATGTACAGTTGCAGAAGATTTTTCTTGTAACAACAGTTATCGGATCAGCTCTTGGAATGACTCAGGTTTTGACATTGACCAAGTCTATTTATAATGATATGTCTGGTGTGACTCTGGATTGAGAGTGATTACTGCCTGATGGTCATTCTTATCTCCTATTTCTGGTTGTTCATCAGGTTTTTCTTGTAATGGGATTCAATCGCAAGTTTGGTATAAGCGATGAGTGGTTTGCAATAGGGGATTCTCTGATTTTAACAGTTCTTGCTCAGGTGTACATTTAACCTTACCTTCTTACTTCTCTGCTCATTTAGGAGTTGTTTCTTGACTTTTGCTGTGACTCTGATGTGGTTAATATGATTATTTGGGTTCCAATTCATATTGCATGGATAGTGGCACTGTGCATAATGCTTGGAGAATTGCTTTGATCGCATTCCAGTGACTGCTTAGTAAGAAGCTGTTTTAGTTCTGTTAAAGAAACATTCCATGCATTTTTAGGTTTAAAGAAAGCCATAGTAAAAACATCTGGGCCCAGTGCTTTATGACTAATTATACTTTATGCCATTTTGAGGAGCTCATTCTCTTCAAATAGACTCAAGCCCATGGTCAATTTTTCAGGATAGTTAATCTTATCCAGATACTATTAACAAGATACTATTTATTGTTTGTTTTGATTGATCTAATAATGACTACTTGGATTTCCTGATACACGCTCTTTTAACTATTTTATTGCTTTATTTTTAGCGGAGTTTATCCTGCTACCAATCCTCTTTTGAAATTAATTACTAATTTTCTGGCAGGCTTCTTTCATGCCTGTTCTTGTGCTGGCAGCAAGATTATGTCCAGAGGGAATGGAAGCCACACTATTTGCCACACTCATGTCCATATCAAATGGAGGAAGCGCTCTTGGGGGGCTAATAGGTGCTGGTCTGACCCAGCTCTTTGGTGTTACTAAAGATAGATTTGATAACTTGGCGTATTTGATAATCCTTTGTAATCTGAGCTCTTTGTTGCCTTTGCCACTTCTTGGCCTCCTTCCACGGGATAATGATGATGCCAACGAGGAAAGTGAAGATATTGAGATGAAGTCTAACTGAGTTTTGATTGTCCACCTTATTCTCCAGCAGTTTCCTTTGAGCCCTTTGCAAAACTGTAAAAAGCTTTCTGATCAAGAGAGAGCGTTTGTAGATATTACGATCGATCTTTGTTATTCTATTTCGTGTTGGAAATGAAATTTCAAGGTTAATTTCTGTTCTAGTGGCTTTGAGAAGGGTTTTTCTTGCAGCAAGTTCATCCCATTGCTGAATAGGAGAATCGGGGTTTCTTATTCTGCCGAGTGCTGTTCTTTCTATTCAAGAGTAAGTTTGCTATTTGCTTTCCTTTCCTTTCCTTTCCTTTCTTCCCAGAGAAACTGATAATTTTGTTGAGATTCGTTTGGCACAAGGTCTTTTGCATTTGAGCAAAGAATTACGTACGAGGAAAATACACACGAAGAAAAAACAGGGGGCATGAACGGTGTTTAAGTTCATGCAGTGTTCAAGTCCTTGACTCGAGCTTCCTATTTTTTTCTTGTTTTCGACTAGGTACTTAATTCTCACTAAACAAAACGCTACTTAATTTCTTAATTTTTTTTTAATTTTATTTTTGGGGAAGCGTTACATATTAGTATTTCTTATATCGATACAGAAATTGTGAACATGAAGAAGGACATCTGAGTGGAGGGTTCCAAATAGTATTGAAAAAAACCTATTTACAATCTTTACTATTGACATAGAAGTCTTTTACATAAGCTAATATAATGAAATATTAGTATTTTGAATTTTAATAAATATTATAAGCCTTATAATGAGGAATGAGGTTTTCCCTTCAAATAAAAATTGCTACATCAGTATTTTGTTTTTCGTTGCCAGTGAAATACACGATCCCCCACACAATTAAAAATACAAATTGAAAATAATTGAATGCAGTTTATTTATTTATTTCTTTTTTATATAGAAGTAAAACGTATACTTGACGAGATTGGAGGGTGAAATCATACTAGCAGTAACATAAAAACAAGTGAAAGAGGAGAAACTGGTTACAATCGAAAGTTGAGAAGCAACTGAAGGTTGTGTAGCCCACTACAGGAGAAACAAAGATGGAGCTCCACTTTCCGACGGCGACCAACGTGAGGGACATGTGACTGTCCTAGAAAAATGAGTATTATATTTATGATTAATTATTTGCGTTAAAAATAATTATTTACAATAAAATAAAATTTATTTTAATTAAAAATAATCATTTTATTAGAAATAAGTAGAGTCAATTTTTTTTGTAGTGTTAACTATACGAGAATAACTGATTGTGCAGCCCACATGGTGGGGCCTTGGAAGTGGCTATCCAAAGCTGTGTCATGTCATGTTTTTCGGTCCAAAATTCTCAATTTCCAACGATATTTCCAAAAAAGGGCAATCCACATTCCCACTTTGAACTCTTGGAGCCCTCCACCGCTAGGCCACACCCCCCCCCCCCCCCCCGCACATGCACAAGATTGTGTTGGTTTTCCCTTCACCCACAGATTTCAAACCCAAATCACACTCTTTCTTTTTGGTGCATGAAGCTTTGTGCTACATTAAGATGGTAACATGCTGCAGTGAGACAGAATATTTTTATTCAGTTTTTGTTTTCTTTGAAGTCTCCAACTCTAGTCATTTCCCTGAGCAAGAGCTGCAGGTAGGGTTCATGCCAACCTTGCCGAGGGACCTGTTTCCATATTTTATTTGTTTACGTGCAGATTGATACGTAGTTCTAAAGAAAAATGGCGACATCTTCTTAAAAGCTTTTCATTTGGTGGAGTTGTTGTTAAGATATAAAATAAAATAATTAAAATTTAATCCTTTTTATTAGTTTAAAATTTTTTGTACAAATAGTGATTTGGATAGAGCTAGCGTATCGATTCTGAATTTGAATGGCTTGACTCTAGACTATCTATATATTAAATATTTTACATATTAGACTATCTATTAATGAAAAGTCTAGCCTTTACACGAGAGAGAATTAATATATAAAATAAATAATAAAGTTTATCATTTCTTATCAGTTTAAACTTTTGAGACAGGTAGTGATTTTATCGTTAGTGCTGAATATGTTGTTGAGTCCCAAATAATTGAAGCTGATTTAATAAGAAAAAGGTCAACCATTCCTTTCTGATAATAATTGACACCATACCCTATTCAATAAAATCTAGCAAAATACTCTGCACAAACCAATACATTCATCACATGATACTGCTTTCAATTTTTATATATATATATATATATATATGTATATATTGAATTGTGTGACAGGCCGACCGAAACTGCTGCTACATATGTTGGAGGAGAAGCTTAAATCAATGGGCGGACCATGCTGGTAATGGTAATTAATAAAGGTGTTCGTATTTGCACTAGTTGTACGCATTATTTGACATATACAGTGGCAACACCCTTTTAATTTGATTTCCCCTTCTTGGCTTCTATCAATTATATATTTTTGTTAGAGAACATGAGAGATGATATATAGCAATGATGATCCATGATATTTTATATGGCTGAAAATCTCAAGGCTTAATATTAAAGATGAGATGCAAGCGCCGAATGATTGATTGAGAGAGGAGATTGGTTGATGGTGGGAAACCAATCAGACTGCATGTGGGATGCCATGTGAAAGAATCAATTTTTTGAGCAAACTCCAATACTTCAGATATCATAATAATGGAGGAAACGAACAAGATGCCCACGTGAGATATCATCGACCCTAATTGAATGTATAATGGATAGAGATCTAAAAGCCATGTAGGAATAATTATGCAGACGAAGTTAAAAACAAATTATTGGTATAATTCTTATATTATATAATTTTTATCACGATATAGACCTATTTAATGCACCGTTTAAAATAATACACAAGAGTGCGTGGAATCGCAGAACAAACAAAACGAGGTGGCTTCTGTTGTTTCTTCTGTTTTCACTTTTCACTCAGATTAATGTACCATTATTCGAGTATGTTCAGAATGAGCTGAGAAGTCAGACTTGAAATGAGTTTCTAGAGTTGATTTTCTTCATATATAGCAGTTTGGAAATCTTACAGGAATGAAACATCTATACATACTGATGTGACCATATAATTACGGTGAATAATACAGAATTAATCCAAAGAAAAAATAAGAGAAAAATCACATAAAAATTTTAAGTGATTTGGCGATGTGCTTACATCCACAAAAGTGAGCAGCAAAAATTTTACTATCTTTAAAAGTAGAGTTACATCATATGTATTTAAAAATACCCCCACCTCTCAACCTAATCTGCCATCTTGCCCGTACTATATATGCATCAAATATGAGTCACATATTTCAACAAAACATACAAATCTCAGTTATGAAGAGACTAGACTTGTTAGGAATTCTTAAACTGATAAAACAAACAACAGATTTGAAGAATCAAATGCAGTGGTTATAACAAAGAGAAGTAAAACAATCAAACAACACAAGATTTAAGTAGTTCAGCTCAATTAAACTTACATCTACTATAGAGTTGGTATCAAAGTTTCACTATAAATAAATGAAGTATATAAAGAGAGAATCAACATATTCTTATATAGAAATCACTCACCTCACGTGTATACACTCAATTTTCACGTGTTTACACTCAATTACTCAAAGAAATGGAGGAGAAATGAGGCTTGGAGATGCTCTGTTCGTCGGGGGCTAAAACAAGGTACTGGAGTTCTTCATCTGCTTCGCACGAAATGAAACCCACGATAATTATATATTAATAAGATTTCGCTCGAGTGAGAGTAGCTTTTGCTCGAGCGAACACTTCTAGGTCAGACTTGTTTGAGTTGGATGTTGAGTGAGGATCTCGCGAAATCTCTGTCTAAATCTCGTTCGAGCTGGACTTCAAGTGAGAGTCGAGCGAACTCTCGGGTTGAACTCTCGCTCGAGCTGGACGTTGAGCGAGTCAAGCGAAAATATTGAGCATACCAAAATTCAAGTCATCTGTTAACAAGATTAATGCAATTATTTATTATCACTCTGTGCACGATAAGGGGCGAATAGAGACTTATATTTTACTGAATAAAAAGCCAAGTCCAGAAATGAGAAAACCACCCAGAATAGCATGAATGAAATCTGTTGGCCTACTATAAAAGGAAAGGAAAGTAAGTCAAATATCCACTGGTAAACGTACGTAGTATCATTGAAGTATGATTATTTCTATATAAGAAGAATGCTAAATACAAATCTTAAATGTATAAATTTTTAATAAATTTTTTATAATAATAAGAGCCCATAAAAAGTGAGTTTTTCACACTTTTTATAATAGAATTTACTATTTTAAAAGAGATTTTTCAAATTTAGAATTAGTATATATTATTTCTCAAGCTACAAAGATTCTAAGATATTAGTCTTTGGACCAGCATTGATCACACCTCTCCGACATGAAGCAACAGGGAACAGTAAAACATTGTGGCCACTTAAGTTGCCGGACATCCACCGGGCAACCATTCACATAACAAGATGGATGATTTGACTCGACTTTACGACGTACTTGGCTGCTACCTGGACATGGCGATGGAGCTCTTCAACCTGAGGAGCCCCACATCCTTAGCCATAATGGCTCTTGTCTGCATCATGTGGACCTTCAAGTTTGGACATAGTCAACATGTTCAATTTTCTTTTGAAATAAGAAAAATGGTTGGTTCCTCGTAATATGCCAAAAAGTGGTTTGCATTATTGCAAGACTCAATGGTCAAGTTGTCTATTTTCTTCTTGTGTCACATTCACCTTTTTTATTTTTTCTTACCAGGAGATCATTTATCTGTAAAAAGCTTGGGATCTCAGAAATATATATATATAATATGTATATAATATGTTTGTGTGTATATATATATATATATTATAGGGGTATCTAAAACTATTTGTTCCAACTAATAATATGTGGAATATTGTACATCTCATTGTTAAAATATATAATATAAATAATTAAATTTATATTTTTTCCTGAGTTTAATTTTTTTTTGATATAAATGATAGTTTTACGCGATATCAAAATAAGAATCTTAAATTTGAATCTCGACTTTACATTATATCTTATATAATTAAATATTTCACATAACAAAATAGAAAAAATTCTCTCTCTCCCATAATTTTGAAAAATGAAATGCATATGATCAGTATTACATTAATATAACAAATGTCGATGAAAACAATCATCCCTCTTCGTTTGATCTAACATTTGGCTGTTGAACCACCCAGGCCATTTGGTCAAAGAAGCATCATTTTGATGGTGACTCTATTCTAATATAAGCTCCATCCACACCATCAAAGTCAATTGGGCAACTCATTCATGGCACCGGCCATTATTATTAACCAAATAAGCTCCCATGAAAATTGTACTGTTTATTGTCTCTGTTCATGAGGAGATGAGATTTATGTCTATCTTCCTCGGATACACTCAAAATTTTTTTATACCATTATTTTGTAGCTAATTTCAAATCAACCAATCTAACCGTGCCACTTCATTGCAAAATAATTTTAATTTTATGTTACTGTTTTTCGTTTTAAATAGAGTTAAAAAAATACCTATAAATTAATTGTAAATTTATCATGCATTTTCTTTATTGTTTTAATCAATAATCCTACATACAATCGTAGAATGAATAAATATCACATAATTATTTAAAAAAAAAAGTCTAATAATCAATAATTAATTTTTTTTTATTGTGGATCTCGTGTTTTATTCATTTTTTTTAAGTAATTATATAATGCTTCTATATTTCAAGACTGTAAATATATATATTTTTTTTTAAATATAATTATTTATTAAAGGTAAGAATATTGTTATCGTAATCACATCCTCGCAAAACTTTCAATATATTTCTAAGAAAAAACCTTGAGCCGGATGGGTGTAAAAACTAATTTCACACCAGCCAATCAACAATTGCCATATAAGCATCACAATAAAAATTGAAATGGGCTCGCAGATACCCAAAACATCTCCCTCTCCCTCTCCCTCTCCATCTGCATTCAGCGGACTGTCCCTCTTCTTCTTTCTCTCCCTCCCCTTCCCCCATCTGCACTCAATATGCTGACAAAAGTCTCAAAAAAACGTTCATCCTGCTCTCACAATCGACAAACGCCTCTGTGGACGCCAAAGTTCCAGTCGATGAAAGGTGATCTCGTGTTCTGTTTGAAAGGTCAAAAAATTTCTGTTTGGTGAGTAGGATCTGATGGCTGAGGCGGCACGATAGCTTCATGAACCCCTCTCGAATTTGCTTTATCTTAACCAACCCATCCCAACTTTTGCATACATGTTTCCGTACTAATAATAATAATAATAATCAGCACCAAGGATTAGAAAAATGCTTGATAATGGTTCAATTTATGATTATCTTTTAATATCATTTTTGTGGTGGCCCTTGTTTCATTGTTCATACCTTAGCTTGGTCTCAACGAGTGGTGCGTGGAAAGAGGTTGTTTTATAGTTATGAGAACAGTGGGTATTTTTTTTTGGGAGGAAAGAGAGGGACATGTCGGCATAGGGATACAGGAGAGAAGAGAAATCTGAGCTTCTGTTTGGATTTAGAGGTGGGTCGAGTTCAATGACTTTAATTTATTTTTTAATATTATTATTATTTTAGAATTTAAAAAATATATAATAAAATTTAAAAAATATATATTAAAATTTAAAAAATATGTATTAAAATTTTAAAAAAATATATAAAAATATATATTTTGTATAAAAAATTAAAATATATTTTATTTGAAAAAATAAATTTTATCTTAACTCATTTTTATATCATCATAAACAAAATTTTCTAAAAAATTTATATTTTGAATCCAAACGAATTCTATTTTAATTCTCTTTAAGATGTCAACGTGGCACTTATTAAATGGCCGGTGTGAAATTAATTTTGACCCCGCCTTTAACTCCACTCATATTTCTACCTACCTTTTTCATTTCAAAAAGGCAAAAATAAAAAAGAAAAAAGAACCCTAATTTGGTTGTAAAGTATAGCCAAGGGCAAGACAACTGACAGCTCAATTCAACTATGTTAACCGAAAGTAACCGTCAAGCAACTAAAAAACTACCATAAAGAAAAGAAACAATTAACAGTTAAGATTAAATTTAGAGAAGAGAAAGTGAGTACAAAATAAATTCCTTTTCACGATCTTCCTTGTTCAAGGTTTTTATTTCTTAATATCCTAATAATATTAGGTTTGATTTGGAAAAGGATGGGGAGGAGGTGTCGGAATAAAGTGAAGAAGACTACGACGAAACAAACACACTCTCTCGGCACACACCCCTATGTTTGTCCAGAGAAGAATGCCAGGAACATAAGGGAAAAAGAGAAAAAAATTTGATTTAGATTTAAAATTTATCTTAATTTATTTCTATTTTATTATTATATTTTTTTAATATTTTATACAAAACATAAATTTATATATACATTTTTCAAATCTCAATACATATTTTTTAAATTTCAATTTAATTTTTTTAAATTTTAAAATAATAATAATATTAAAAAATAAATTAAACTCATTTCAACTCATCTCATATTCGAATCTAAACAGGACATTTATATGCGATAAAAGATTTACTATTTATGTGATTTGAAAATTTGTCTAAGGTTTGGTTTGTTTTTACAAATCTTCTCTTCTTATTTTACCTCATTTTAAATATATCATTACATTTTTTTAAAATTTTCATACAAAATAAATTAACAATTCAATTTTTTCACATCCTAAAATAACTTTTTCAAATTTTAAAATAAAATTAATATTAAAAAAATATATTATAATAATATTTTTTTATTTTTTTAACTTTTATCTCATCTTATCTCGTTTTATTTCTAAAAACAAACAAAGTGTAAGTTTACAGTATTACAAAAAAAAACTTATTGCAGATTATATATAACAAAAAGCTAAAATGCTTGTTTAAGTGCATAATATAAAGAAAATTTTTGGTTGCAAGCGATTGTTCACACTAACATGTCTACTCATTTAACGTGATTGATTAAAAAAAATAAATTTTATGAAAGCAGCCAATAGACATGCATTAGTGCACAAATTGGTGTACAAATCCGCTTGTATGCAATATTGTTCTAATATAAAATAGAAAAATCATGTTAAAAAATATTCTGCGTACCAATACGCACACACATCCAACATGATTGGTATAAAAGTAAATCTTAATCCAACAAGTCGAATTGGATTTAGACCACAAAACTGATCGAAGATTTTTCCTCCCAGCCTCGTTGAAAGTTCACCAAATAAATTATAATGAATTCTTATAGAATCAAGTCATCAACCAAGCCGTCCACAGATAAAACTAAGGACAATTCTATGTGTAGTCATTTTTATGCACTCCACCAATACACCCTATAAGAAAATAAACTATTTCTAGCGAATTTAAAATCGTTGCAAAAAGAATCGCTACAAAAAAGTCTTATTTACAGCGATTTCATTTTAGCTGCTACCTTTTAACAATGAATTAAAAAAGTGGCTTAAATATGAGTTTTTGTGGCAATTATATAAAAAAATTGGCGACGATTTACATTGTCGCAAGAAAAATAATGTTGTGACATGGTACTTGCGTTGCAACAAACTCTCGGGCGTGAATACATTTGGCCATTATGTTTTAATTTACCGCCTCTGATATTTCCCTCTTTCGACATCCCAATGGAGTTCCGATTCCCACACCCATGGATTTTCCTTTTTTGCCCTTTTCACCTACTTGGAAATCCACCACCCCAACTTGTTAAACCACATATTTTCACTTATTTGATTTCTCCTCCCATCGAACTCCGAAATATGGGGGGCAAAGGGCTCCAAAAATCTTCCAATATCACCCCTCGATCTCTGTCTGGTAGAATCCCAACTTCCCCTTCCATTTTGGACTAACCTAGCTGCAAATCCACTAGATTTCCACAGATCCGATCACAGATTCATTGGTGAAAGGCAACAACTTTCCTCCTCTGTTGAACCACTTAAGGGCGTTTGCCACTTCAAGGTTTGTAGCTATGCAACGAGTCACCCACTGGAATCTTGATTTCATATAGCACAGTGAGCATAGAGATAGGTATATTGCTAACCCCAATTAATCAAATGGGTTTACTTTCTACTTTCCTTTCCGAGAGCTGAGGGAGATTTTGGTTGTATGATGTGTTCTAGGGTGGGGGGTGAGGCCAACCCCCCTTTCGCTTTCCTCTTCTCCTCTCCTCTTGTCCTCATCTTCATTTTCTTCTCCTTCTCTTCTTCTACCTACTGTTCTCTTCTACCTATACTTATCTTCATGCGTATACCGACAGCTACGATAATTTCTTCTTCTAACTTTTCCTCCTTTGCTCTCTCTATTTTAGTGAATTAATTTGAAAGAACTCTATGAAGATAAAGTGAGTAGAAGGCTTTTTTATGTCAAAACTCGATATAATGTTGTGCTGAGTTAATTAAATTAGGATAAGTTTAAAGTGTTTATATCAAACGCTTGCAATTCATCTCCTACTATAGACTTATCAATCTTGGTTTCCTTTTCCTTGCCTTTCTGTAAATTTTGGTTGATACTATTACACAATACTTCCCGCCTTCTTTATATTTGGATAAACAGGATTACTATCCACACATATTAGCCAAATCTCATAAACACTTATGGTTTGTTAAATGTATAATCAAGATATGCTAGTTTCAAGAAGTTGAAGCGGATGGGCCATTCCATTTGTTCAACATGTGTTTGTGAGTGCATAGTATGTTCAGTTTGCTCTACATTCTTAGTTCAGTGCTCTGAAATATGTTATTACAAGGCTGGCATCAAATTTTTGAATGTTGGGGAGGAGTTGTTGAGGGAAACCCTACTATTGTAATCGTTGTTATCCTTCATATGTTTATAAATGGCACGGTATACTGTGGAGTGAGGGGCAACTCATTGTATGGATTGGTTTAGGAACTAGCTTCCTCAAACATGTCCTGTTCATAATGAGAATAACGATTTCAACATATTAACTTCACTTTACAAATTAATATGTTAGGGGCCATCAAATCATAATTGAAACTACCATCTTAGTTTTTTTTTTTATGATAATATAAAAACTAAATAGCACATTATGTGACATAAAAGTCATTTTAGAAATTATATAAATTAGTTCAAAATGATAGGGTTTAAATGTAGGTGATCAAGTGCTGAAGACTGTTGAATTCAACACATATTCTTGATAAATGTGGTAGAATTAGTAGCCTTGTTTTTTGTAACCAGAATATAAACTCAGTGCAGAGTTTGAATATAATTTTATTCCTTAAGGTCAATTTCCTTTGATTTCTTCTTGAAGTTTAGTTATACATCCATTAACATATTTACTATTACATAATTCTTTTGCAAATTCCTATAAGAATAGAGATAATTGTTGATCATCTATTAACAATCATATTCTGTGCTAAAATTTCTGTTCTCATTGTATGCCTCAACTCAGGTAGTTTCTCATTGAAACCTACAAACTACAGCTATCAATCTTTCCAACTTCTTTGACTTACTTTAGTTAGGATGTCTTTTCTTAGGGAATACCTTTTTTCCACTCTAGTAATGAGATTCTTAGCTCAATCCCGTGTTTGTGATTCATACAACTTTGGTGATTGGTTCAATAGGTTTACTATGACTGCCATGCTCAACTTCTTTTTTAATAGTAATTGCTATCTAAGATTATAGGATAGTGTTTGTTTCTTATGACTTGTAAATGGGTATCTGATATTCTTCATGATAATAAAACAACAAACGTCATAACTTGGGATCTTTATGTGATCATTATGAAGTGTTCATTTATCTTTGGTAATGGTTATGGACTCAATAGCAAAAGTAATATGTTTCAAATTTGATGATGATTTTTCTATGCTTTTTAAGCTTGACTTCACTTTTAGTTTTAACAATTGGGGTGTCTAGCTTCCTCCAAAAGAGAAGAATGAAAAGAAGTGGCCACCATAAGCAGTCACTTATGTCTAATCATTGTTTGATATTGTATTTATTACATTTTACTATTTTAGTGCTAATAATTAAACGAAAAAATATATAATAAATTTAATTGGGTCACACTTTTTGTAACTTTCAACAATGCCCATTTAATAAAGAAATTGTTATTCTGAATTTCTAATGCCAAGAGTTATTGTTAATAGTTTATCAAATATCATTCTTTCCTCTTTAACAATTGTTATGATATTTACTGCTAATCTTGAATTTTTTCCCATTTCTAGATTAAACTTAGATTAGCAGATCAATCCTTCAAGTCTCAGCGGGGTCACAGTCTTTATTGATTTGGACAATTTTCTAAACCTGTTGTGCATACGACACTCTTCACCACTTTTTCGATTGAGGACAGCAAATGCTATCCAGGTGATATGTCACATCTTTTTTCTGAAAAAGTCTTTGTTTCATCAAAGCAATGAATGTTCATTAGGTGATATGTCATGTCTTTTACTGCAAATTGTTTTCATTGGGTTGCTTTATGAATGTACTATAGTTACATAGTTTGCTGCATATGTGATACCAGTCTAAAGCTATTGGTTGATTAAATTGTCTAAATTTAATGAACTAATGAAACTCCTATCCTTTTTTAGCGTTGTTAAGAATCTGCTTTATAACCACCTCATACTTGAGTCTTGATCTTAAGAAATCTTGCCACAAGTCACTTGGAAATTTACCCTACTTTTTCTCAACCCAGAATAATCATAAAAAGGAAATTTTTATCCTTTCAAAGAATTCACCAGGTAAAAGAAATTTCTTTTACCCTTTCATCTTCATGTATATGTTTTTTTAAGTTCTTTGGCTCCTATAAACCTCGTCTTCTTGGGCCTTTTGTTGTTTTCTTCTCCTATATAAGAGAAGATGTTAAACCTAGTGTTTATGCTGAAAACCTCAAAGAGGAATCTGTACGTACTATAAAGGATGTGACTCGACTCTTGATAAAGGTTTCCTCTAAAATATACTTCTCATACTTTAGGCATAGCATGAATATTTATCTTAATGTGACCCTCATAATCTTTTATACTTCTTTATGAGTAATTGTTTTTTTTTTCTTCTTCAACTTTCATCTTTGTAGACTTCCATTATAAATCAAAACTATAGAAATGGCAATCTCAGACACAGGTTCTATTTCTAAATAAACCAAAAGAGGATGTACACAAAATGCATTAATTGAAGATCACAATGGTGTTTGTCTTTTGGGCTTGTGATGTAGTTTTGAAAGATTGACCACTGCATTTTAGCACCCCAAATTACATATAATTGAAAAGGGGGGTATAATGACCTAACTTAAAGATTTGAATAATGCAATTGGAGGTTCTTTTCCCAATCTAGGTGTTGCAATATTTTGGAACTTATGCCAGCATTATGATGGAAAGAATATTAGTATGGAGGGTAACATGTTTTTTTTCCACCTAGGAAATCAAACTTTTAAGGGACATTATTTCTACATAATGTCTTACAAATTAATTCTTACTTCTTCACTTAGACATTCAAGGATTAAAAAGTTTAGTGGCTTTGGCCTCAAGCACCCTAATGTGAATGACGAGGCCTAGGTCCTCAAATTCTTTGGCAAGTTATAGAAAAGATAATAAATAAAGGCTCACATTAAGTGTATGCCTTGTATCCAAACTCTTTCCTTATGTTGAGGTAACGCATAAGGCCAGCCACTAGCAAGATTGATATAAAAAAAATATGATTTTTACTTAATTAGAAATTTTTTAAGCTAACAGTTCATACATTTTTATAATTTATTCCATTTAATCTGAAGGATTAGTCTCTATGTGACTTCCTCATTTCCATCACTTTGAATCCGATACAATGGGTTATATTTTAAATGTCAGTTTGCATTATGGATTGATTATATTCAGGCATCATATTTACAAGCACTGAATAAATGATATAGGGGATATCAATAGGAAGACAAGCACAACTAGTATAAATGCTGAGAGTTCTCGCTTGCATAGTGTATTCACTTGTATTGTTGATTCCAGATGCAAGGTAATAGCATCCACCATTGAGATGATTGGATACTTAATTGCTATTTATAATATGCTATGAAATACATTTAAATGTCGTTATGATATTCTGTTAGAGGCATTTTATAAATATTTTATAAATAAGAACCACTAGATTTTTTTAGCCAAGTAAATTACTAGTATTTTGTTAATTTTTTTATGCCAGCTTTTTATAAAGAATTTGCTGATTAGAAATGTGACAAAAATGTCTAGATAATATATTTGGTGTTAGCACTCTTGATATTTATTGTTGGTTAAAATCACTAGATTTTTTTAGCCAAGTAAACTAAAATTTTGTTCAATTTTTTATGTCAGTTTTTTTTATAGAGAATTTGGTAATTAGAAATGTGAAAAAAATGTCTAGATTATATGTTTGGTGTTAGCTTTCTTGATATTTGTGATTGGTTAAAATCATGTGAAACTCCTTTAGATATTTTAGTATGTGATTGCATGTCTCTATAGTTCTTGGTTATTAAACAGACCTACTCGAAAATTTTAGGTGTCAATGTGATTAATGCATATTCTTGGCTCCAATATTGTCAAATGCAAAAGTGGACCTCAAGGCACCTAGTGTCTGCATTCATATGACATGAAGCGTGAAAAAGATAATGGCTAAAAGTATTAGGTTCTAGACATTTTTAATAAGTAAACTTATTCCTTAAAAAAGATCTAGAGATAATTAGTATACATGTTGTGAAAATAAAATGTTATCTATTTAATGCATTGGAATATATCTATATTGAAGTGAGATTGTGCTAAATGGATAAGAGCTAGTCTAAAAAATCACGTGCATTTTTTTCCCAATTTTCTTTGCTTCTTGACCTTTGGTTAAGACCCTCTGAACAATCGCGTTTATAGATTTATAGGACATCTTTCCTTATGACGAAATTATTCCTTAAGTTTTAGAAGCCATTTCACAAAATTATTGTTCGGTCCACATTTAAATATAGTAGCTTTTAGAAAGGCAGTTGTCTCAAGCCATTGGAACTTTATATAAGGTGCTTGTCTGGGAATCAAAGGCAGTCCCTTCATTGGACACTTTTTTTTTTGTTTCACTTCTAGTGCATTTTGGTTATATTTCACCAATTAGTATTTATTCACTTTTAGAGCTATTTCAAATTCATATTCACACAGCATTTGATTAACTTATTAATAATAATCTGGATTTAAAAGAGCAATGATCCCTTTAATTGGTTACTAAGCCTCTGTTGGAGACATCCATGAAAAGATATCTTTTAGCTTTATCTGCATCAAGTTACTCCTATGTTTCTTTGTTAAAGTATTTCGTTCCAATAATGAATCCAGACATATTTCTACACCCAAGCCATCCAACAATGTTGTCTTTCTTCTTTTTCTTGGCTATCTGCTTTGAAAAGGATTTGGTACTCTTGATTTGTCTGCATAAATATTCAAGACCAAGTATGTCTCATCTACATAATATGCTTGGTGTCTGTGCAGGCAATTTGTTCTATGTGTTCGGTGCATAATCTTGTCACCTTTAGAGATTCAGAAGATGAGTGAGAAGGCAATGAAGCTTCAAAACAATACTGCAATTCAAGGGATCTAAGTGAGAGCATGCTGGACATTAACTTGACTGTAATCATCCTCGAGATCACGTGGGTCTAGTTTGTGCTTCCTTTTTGTTGTCTTTGATCACCTTATTATGATAAATGTGGTCAACTAGAAATGGTGGGATGAGACTATGTTATGTTTGAGTTACGATAGATGAAACATTTAATATAATATGTGTTGGGATATAATGGTTAAAAAGAAAATATCTTATCTTTTTAATCATTTTGTTTAGTGTATTTATAATGTTTTGTAACAAAGTTTTGTGTAAACAAATGCTAGTGAAATTGAATGGTTAGCAAAGCCATACAATTGGACTAGTATTTTTCTTTCTTTCTTTCTTTATTTTAAAACGAGTATTTGAGGCGAATTCTGCTCTTTTTAAAACAACCCTCAGTTGAAGTGCTTTCAAGCTATGCTAGAAACGAAAACTATTGGCGACAGAAAGTCGCCGCAATTAAGTTTTGAAAGCCAAAATCTCAATTCCAATGCTATAAGAAAACGTTGGAAATTTCTTCAATGGTGAAAATTGGTTGCCCTTGTAGCCTTTTGAAGACACGCATAATCGTTGGAAATAGTTATTTATGGCGAATATATGACTATTAGCGACGGTTTTGAAATCGCAGGAAGAAATCTTTCACCAAGATTATTAATTGAATTGTAGTGCCTTTTTATGATGATATCTTTGGCTAATTGTGGCGAAAAATGTAAAGATCAGCTTTTTGCGGCGATTCTTGACTTCCGTTGCAATAGTTCAAAAGTGAAGGAATAGTACTGGCAAATTTACAGCGAGGTAAAAATCACTGAAAATAGTCATTAGTGGCAATTTTGCCACTTTTCCAACGAAAATTTGTGCCGCAAAATGTCTTATTTCTTATAGTGATAATTTGTTGTATCAAAATTTTAAAATATTAAGGCAAATCATACGAGTGGAGTGCGCAAGGAATGCACAAAAATAATTGTATGTAGTTGTACTTTAAAACCAAACTTTAGACTAATGCTCAATTTGAATATATGAGTGATCTCAACTCATTTAATATAATTATTATAGGTTTTTAAAATTTTTATACAAAAATAATAATCAATTCAATTTTTTTAATTTTTAAAATAATAATATTAAAAAATAATATTCTAATAATATTTTGTTCAACTTTTAATTTTTATTTAATTCATATCATCTCGACTCACTATTCAAATAATATCTAAAATGAGGTCAACAACTAATTTCTACATGAAGAGAAAAGCTAATCCATTTTCCCTTTCTCTGAATCTCTATTATTACGCACCTAGGATTAAGGGAGAAGAAGTTTCCGGTCTCCGTTCGATACTGTTTGATACTCATTAAACATAAATATATATAAATATATATATTTATATATTTATATATAACAAAATTATATGATATTCATTAATCATATATAATATTTAAGACATTGTTAATAATTATGCATACTAAAAAGTAAAGTTTAAGTTAATAAGTAGTAACTATTAACATCATAAATATAATTATAATAAAGTATTTTTTTAATAAATTAGTTATATAATTCACATTAATAATTACTTCATTTTAATTCTAATAATTAAATACTTTTTTTAAACTATTCTTTAAAAAAGAAATGAGATGAAACAAAATAATTAGATTGGATTGATAGCTACCGGTCCAATCCACTAAAAGTTTTCGGATCAAACCGATTTCCATCCCTGAACTAGAACAAGCAAACAAGATTAAAGAATAATTATATAAAATTAAAAATATTTTTTTATTAAGTGACACAATTAGATTAATTCATTTGAAGTAGTAAAATATTAGTAAAAGAGTAATAAGTGTAATACTCTTTTGAAATTTAGATCTTTGCAATCATGTCATCTTGGAAGGCTCCCGCCCACTTCAAAGCTTTCTGAAGTCCAACCCAATTTCTCCTTGAATTGATGTTTTTTCTCATTTCTTTAAAGTTTAACCTTCATTGGTAAACTGAAATGTTTGTTGGGATCTATCCCTGGTTAGAACCTATTTATTATCTTAACATGTCTCAAAAAAATAAAAAATAAAAAGGCAGTAAGGGCCCTCCGGCTACTTTTGTCCCATTCGCTACTGCCCATATCCCTTCGAACATGGAGCAAATCATGGCGGGTTCAATCTTCTCTCTCACCAAAATTCCCAACCATAAAAGCTCTCGCATAAACCCAAACACTTCCCTAGTTCTTCAAGCCAAAAGCCAAAAGCCAAAAGCCATCATGCCAAGTGAGAAGCCCCAGCCAAAAACAAACCCACTTCATCTATCATATCATTGTAACCAAATCCAACAAGAAAAGCAGCCATAATTTGCACTTCCTTTTCCTCAATTCCTATCCTTCCATCCCAACTCAAACCAAACAAAGAATAAGAACAAAGAAATCATGGAGATTGAATCAGTCAAGTGCGACTGTTGTGGCCTCAAAGAAGATTGCACCCAAGACTACATAACCCAAGTCAAGGCCAAATTTGATGGCAAATGGCTTTGTGGGTTGTGCTCAGAAGCTGTAACAGATGAAGTTAGCAGAGGAAAAAAGCCATTTGGAATGGAAGAAGCTGTTAAAGCTCACATGTCATTCTGTGGTAAATCCAAATCTAACCCAGCTGTTCGAGTTGCAGATGGGATGAGGCAGATGCTAAGGAGAAGGTCAGGAGATTTATCATCTTCTCCATCTTCTGGTAAGAAGTATTCAAGATCAGCAAGTACTTCACATGTACTTACCGATGCATCTTCTTTTTCAATGTACTAGTTTCGAATGAAAGGCGGGGCTGTCTTAGAATAATATTGGTAAGTATGTAGCCTATCATGGAAAACTCTCAACTTGTCTTGTACAGTAGATATTATTTCAAAGGATTTTGCTATGTAGAGGCGAATTTGTGGAACGATCTGCGTACCAATGCCCTACCTTCATATCCAAAATAATGTTTGTTTACAGGGATAAAACCAAAAACACATTTCAAATTTATTATTATATTTTTTTAAATCTCTATACAAAATATAATAAAAAATTCAATTTTTTTAAATTCTAAAAATACTTTTTCAAATTAAAAAAAAATTAATATTAAAAAAATTTATTACAACAATATTTTATTCTTATTTTTAATTTTTATCTCATCTCATCTTATTTTTAAAAACAAACTATTTTTAAAAACAAACCAGGCCAATTTCGCATGTTTTTATTGAAATCTGACTTTTTGTTCAATGATGTTTTTTGAATTAATGTTTCTCTGTTTTTCTCTTCTTTTTACCAGCTAAAAAGGGCCAAAAAAACTTCAAGGAAAAATCCAAACTTCATAAACAAACCATCATGAAATAACAACAAACATTTGCTATTCTCTTAGGATAGAAATAAAAAGTTATAAACGCTTTTTGGTTGGTTTTCACCAGTTCTTCAAGAAAACTTTAGCAAGTAGCTGTTTTTATTTTTCCTTTACAAATTTTGCCTTCATTTTCCTCAAGTTATTGGAAATGGAAACTAGAACTATTAGAATTGAATGTGCAAAAATGAGCTCTCTGGCTTCTTGATGCCGAAGATATTTTTCAATCCACCTTGCACACTAGGGCCGTTTGTATTCGTGAGTGAGATCATCTCAACTCATCTCAAATTCATAATTATATTTTTTTCATATTTTTATATAAAATATAAATCTTAATATAATTTTTTTAAATATTAATACAGTTTTTTCAATTCTCAAAACAATTTTTTCAAATCCTAAATCAATAATAATATTAAAAACTAAATTCATCTTAATTTATCTAAACTTATCTCATCTTATCTTCGAATTCAAATGGGACCTAAGTATATTATAAAGGATAAAATCAATAACAAATCTCGGTTTGGTCAACTTCCCACTCTACCATGAAGGACAATTTCAACATTATTAAGCCCTAAGCTTCAAGCATTTTAAGTTATAATATTAATGTTCCCACTATAATTAGTGGTTGGCACAGAAAACCATATTTATTTTCTTGATGAGATGCAAGTGATCAAGTACATTTAGTTTCTGTATTGCAACCCTTGGTCTTGTGACTATCAATCAACTTCTTGATCATGTTTGAGCTACCCTGCAAAGATCTCTCCGTTTAATCAAGAAAGCTTTGCTTAACCACTTTGATTAAGACAACTTTCTGTTTATAACAAAGACATCCCAAAGCTAAGCAATTGAGGTTAGAAATGGAATGGTCATAAAGTGGAAACATAGATAATTTGAAAGAATCTTCAATAGTATTGATGGTCCAAAATCACATGTAATTAAATGATAATGATGGGATTTTAGACATGTACGTATGGTCCATAATTTTGTTTCTTGCTCTCCCTTAATAGTGGAAAAGGAGTCCTCAATGGTGAAATGGTAGACACGTAATACTCAAAATCTCGTGCTAAAGAGTGTGGATGTTTGAGTTTGTTTAAAACATAATATTGAGAATACTCATTGAATGAGAAATTCATAAAAGATGCCTATTGGCATTCAATAATTTTTAGGGCAGTTTTTTGGATTTATTATGGATCATACATGACGATAGTTGGAGTCGGTAGCTCTCCTAGAGATCCCTCAATGAAGAAGTATCGTCATGCGAATTTGAGACCCATACAAAAAACTCATTTTTTAATATAGAAATGATACACATAATCTATTTCACAAAATTTACACACTTATTTTGTAAAATAAAAATATTTTTATAAAGTGATGTTAATTTTATAAGGTAATTTATAAAAATATCCGTACCCATACTTCTACAACATCATTTTTTTTAAAACTGTTGTGTTATGTATTTTTCTTTTTAATAGTAGACTCTTTATAATTCTAAATTGAATATACAGTAAATACATACTTTAAGACTATATCAATCATTACTCAAATCGCTCTTGACCTTCCATCTTTTTAAGATTCTTCAAAGACTGGATAAGAATGCAGGTCCCTATATATTTTCAGACTATCGAACACCCTTTTGGCTGCATTAGATGTAGTACCCTATGTAAGATTTGACTTGTAATTAAGCTTTTAATTTAATTCGCACTTCTTATAAAAATGTAAAGCGATTGTGTGGAGATTCTGATGTTATAGTTTCGAGTACGAAAATTGATGATTACTTTTACAACATTAATCAGGTGGTGGAAGAGACTTTTTTTTTGTTTTTATCCCCCATCAGTATGCATCAGAATGCATCAGTATGCATCCATACCACTACTTCTATAGTTTTGCATGCATGTCACGAAAGTTCTTTTCATAGTTTCATAAACCTCACTCCACTGACTATTTGAGGTCATATCTGAGTTCAAGTTGAATCTAAACCATTATAAACACCTTTGGCATTTAACCCTCCGAGTAGTCATCTAAAAATATGGTCCTGCATGAATCACCCAAAGCAATTATAATATTCTCGAAAAGTGTTTAAGATTTACATGGAGTGATAATACTATAATCGAAATGCACCCATGCTTTACTATATTATCATGGTATTCCTTTCTTATAAGTTGAGAGTATTCACATCCTATTTCTTAAAAAATTTCTTAAATTCTAGCTAAAAAACATCATTCCTAAAAGTTTATCCTATATTTATTAATCATTCAAAAACCTCCTACATCTCACTCCCTTTATTTTTTCTATTCTATCAAAAGAATCTCTCTATTCTTTCTTTATTATTATTATTCACTCACTTCAATTTACAATCTTTTTTTTTTACAGGAAATGAAATATGTATTAATAAATGCATAAAAGGCATAAAAAGGCCTTAACAAGTATTATAAGATAGTGCATCAATGTGTACAACATCATAAATGAAAGGGGGTACATCATGCCACCACAATTGCATCACATCAATAGTCCATGCATGTCGAGCAAGTTGGTGTGCCACAGCATTTGCTAATCGAGGGGCGTGGGACTCAACAGCTTGCAAAATTAAGCATCAACGATTAATCTCTGTAATCACAGTCCTTCTTGCCGAACACGATTCTAAAGCACTATTAATCTCATCCACTAAGTTAGAGAAATTGCTTTCAATTAACAATCTTGCAATACCAATATGAAGGTACATTTGCAAACCTCTTAATACTTCCACTACTTCAAAATTTTGAAGCTCTAAAAATACCATCTCAATCCTGCTCATAGCCGTAAACATAGCTCCACTATAATCACGTAAGACAGCCCCTATACAAGTCTTGTTGTAGTAAAAAAAAAAAAGAGCCCATCCACATTTAATTTGAAATTATTTTGAGGAGGAAGATACTAGTTATAGAGAGTTGGACTAAAACTCAACATGTGTAGAGAAAGGAATAAAGGGAGATGCTTTTCCATTGATAGAGCATAACTAAGAGCCTGTTGAGAGGTGACATTAATGTCTTCAAAATCCATTTTGTTCCTTTGAAATGAAAGTCCCCAAGCCATTAGGATGAAATCTATAAGGCATTCCATTGATGCATTAGAGTAGTAGACAATCATAGCATAATGCCTAAAAGAAGTGAATGATCTAAAATATGGTAGGACAATAAACCTTGCCACCCACATGGAATGTATATATGGACAATAAAAAAGAGAATGGGCAGAATCCTCTAAAGCTTGTTTAAAAAAGAAACAACAATTATCAACTTCTACCTTTTTCTTGAGCAAATTTGCTTGGGAGGATAAAATCTCCTTTCAAACTCTTCATGCTTTTAGCTTTATGAGAATTTTTCAATTTCCATAGAGCTTGCCAAAACCATTTTGAGATTCTCATAGAGGAAGTTTTCCTCATATGAGAAGGAGAGAGGCTTTTAAAAAACCTGTATGAACTTTGGACAGAGAACACCCCACTCCTTTCATGCTCCTATATCCACTTATTTTTATCATTGTTGAAACTGGGATGGATTCTCAATATTACCTCTGCAATGTTTGGACTGAAGAGAACCTTGACCTTTTGCTATATCTCACCCTCTTGTAGTATTATCAAGCAAAGAAGAAACCCTAGCATCCATACTAGTGGGTTCAAGATTGCCTAGAGAATGAACTATTGTCACATGATCATCCAAAACTAGATGTCCTAAAACCCAGGGATCAGAAAAAATGGGAATGCTTTGGCCATCACCAACCGTCCATCTTCCCCCTTGAATAAGCAATTGCATGACTTCTCATATACATTTCCAAGCAAAAAAATGTCGATTGCCTAATTTAGCTTCAAATTGAGAGGAGTTTGAGAAATATATTGAATTGAAAACTCTATAGAATAAGCTATCCTTATGCATTAGAAGTCTCCAGCTCTGTTTAGCTAACATGACCATGTTAAAAAGTTGTAGATCCTTGAACCCAAGCCCACCCATTGCTTTGGACTGACACATATACTTCCAACTAATGCAATGAACTTTTCTTTCATCATGTTTCTAACCCCACGAGTAGTTGGCCATTAATCCCTCAAGGTCAAGACATAAGTGTGAAGGGAGTTTGAAACAGCTCATGGCATAGGATACAATTGCCATGGCCACAACTTTTAATAAAACCTCTCTACCCTCTTTTGAAAACATATTACTCTTCTACCCTTTGGGTTTCAACCAGAATTTATGCCTAATCTCAATAAAGGCAGTCCTCTTAGACCTTCCAATGATTGGTGGATGTGATAACTCAAATCTTTTCTCTTTTCTTTTTTAATTTCCAAGCTTAGCATGGTTATGTTTTCTTTAGAATTATTTAAGTAATTCTTTGGAATTTGTTAAAAATATATATATATATATATGTGTGTGTGTGTGTGTGTGTGTGTGTGTGTGTGTGTGTGTGTGTGTGTGTGTGTGTGTGTGTGTGTGTTTGAGAAACTATTTGAGACACTTGGCACAAAAAAAAAAGACTTGTCTTATTGCAAAAAGGGAGCTACGGTTTTAAGGGAAAAACTCAATCCTATGTATAGCTTATTTTACTTGGGAGATGTTTACATTTTAAGGAATCAATTGGAACACTTGGCAAGTTAAGATTTCATATGCATTTTTGAAATTTTAAGATGATAAGGCATCAAAGTTCAAATAGGCTAAGAAAATGATATTCCTTAGACCACTGGAGTGGACAGATTCTAAGGGAGAATCGACTTAGATTTTGTTATTTCCTTTCTCTATGTTGGTCCATTTCTTTTGAAGGAGAAAGTGACCAAAAACGAGTGACGATTGGAGATAAACATAGGATTTCTAAATAGTGATTTCGGTTTGACATAGACATGATATTTTTTTTCTATACTAGAACTCAACTTTTGAGAGATGGTGACAAGTAGAAGTGGGAGAGAGAGATAAGCAAGATTCAAACACTATTCTTCGTTGAGAATTTCGAATAGCATGGAGGTGGGAAGGGAGTAACCGAAACTCATCTTTGTCTCATTTCATACGTGAAGTATTTCAAGGAATGGATAAGGATTTGATGTTTGCCTAATTTTGTCATTTTCTATACAAAAGAAATATGTGACTTGTATATTTTCAAGAAACTCAAGCATAGAAGGTTGAGTTAGAAAGCCAATAGTGTGGAATTTAAGTCAAACAAGTAGAGAATTTTGGGAGAATATTTTCACCCCATTTGAAAACCATGGATTGGAGGATTGTGAGATGTAGACCGACTTACCTTTTGTCTTATACTCTTCCATGTTTATCTAATTCTTCTGAGGAATTTGGGACAAATGGAAAGTGATTATTTGAAAACAAAATATGGAACTCTTCCTTATTGATTTTCGGCTAAGATAGAGTGAAGAGAAAATGAGTTAGCCGAATGAAATGTTTGTCTTATTCTTTAGGAATTTCCAAGATTTGGATAAGCATATGGTCATATCATGCCACCTAAGTCTAAGAAGAGTATGAATGCTCTAAGACCCTTAGTGGATACTTGGCTTAGCCTGGATCAATTTTCAATTTTTAATTATTTCTTTACCCTTATGTGTCAACCAACATCCAAATGATACACTCACTTCTTTTCATTTGAAGCTCTCGGCCAAGACCTTACCATCAGCTCTCCATCTCTTTTCTTTCTTTCCCTCACCTTCCAAACACTTCTTCCTTGTATACTTGAGTGAGTTCTTTTCAAGAACCTAGTGAAAGTCTTCTCTCTCACAAGATTTCTTAAGTTGAGGTCTTGGAAAGTGGTAAGTACTCTTATAACTTAATTTTTAGCATTTTTGTATATATACATGGTGAACTTGTTATTTAGTGTTCTACTTTGTTATTTGTTGCTTGAAGAATACCTTTTATCATTAGTTGTCAATGGATATTCTATTTTAATATTTGATTGATAAGTGTTTAGGTTATAATATTTTGGTATTTATTTAAGGAGATAATTTAAGATTTGGATTCAAGAGATAATTGTGGAGAGATATATAATGAAAGTTTGAGAAAAGAAATCAAGGAATAAAGAGGAGAATTTTGGATAAGGAACTCAATTTATAGCATGATATGGTTGAAGATTAGCAATTATAATTTTGAGGTATATGGTTCTCGGCCATAGAGAAATCTTTTGGAAACAAATTTAAGTTTTGTTTCCTCATGGTTGATATGATTATAAACTAGATTTTTAGAATAAATAGTAAAGCATACCCTGTAAATTTTAGAAATAATTAAAGATATGTGAATGGTTTGGAAGAAAGATTATGTGATGAAGGAAAATTGAGAGAAATAATGTTATAAGTTATGCTAGTGTTTTCGGCTTAGATTATTTCAAGGCTAAGATTTATTTATTTTTATCTTTCTCTTTAATGGAATATTCATGACTTATTTGAAAAGTGTTGAACCCAAGGTTTCAAGTCTCGTATTTACGTATAAATTTTGATGATAACAAATAATATTGAAAACTCAAGCTCAAGTTGTCTATGCATGAAGGAAGCTAAACACATCAAGAAATCAAGCATGAGCAAGAAAGATATCAAGTCTACAAATGAAGCTCATAGATTATTTTTGTACATCTCTTGATAAAATTAGAAATTGGATTAAGGCTCCAAATTACTCTTTTTTCTCATAAAACATCAAATTACTTTTTCCACATATGCAAGACATTTTTAAATGTCTTAATTTTGAAAATTATGTTTTTCACATGTGCATAACACCATCAAACAAAATAATTTCGAAAATTATATTTTTTTTTATAAAAACTTGATTTTATAAGATGATTGATTATCATATTTGACATGTGCATATTTTGTTTGAAAGTCTTGAAGGGAGGTGGTGTGTTTTTTTGACTAATGCAAAAGGTAGATGATTTTGTTTGAGAATCTTAAAGGGTGGTTGTGTGTTTTTTTGACAAATATAAAAGATAGATGATTTGTTTGAAAATCTTAAAGGGTGGTTGTGTGTTTTTTTGACATATGCAAAAAGAAGATGATTTGGTTTGAAAAATAAATCATGCTCATTTTGTCTTGTAGGAAAAGCAAAAGATTAGGTTTGATTTTTTTGAAAAATGAATGGAGTTGTCTTTGACAAATGCAAAAAGGAAATGTTTTTATTTGAATTTTTTGAAAAGTAAATAGTGCTTTTATTTGACATGGGAATCTTTTCAAATTTGAAATTGAAGAATCATTTGCCTATAAATAGCTCACTTGAGTTTTGCAAAAGACACAACAAGAGCTTACACATCTATTGCTAAATTTTGCATCATTCTTTCAAAGCTCTCATTCTCTCTTTTCTAAAGTTTTGAGCCTTAATTCTTGTTCTTGTTGAGAGAGATATAGTTTGTGCTGTATTGTTCTTATTTCACTCATTGAGGAGTGTTTTCTGATAGCCTACCCACTATCAATTCTTGTATCAGTAAGAGGGTGTGTATAACCCTTGTGTGTGTAGAAGGTGTTCTACACGGGGAATAGTTAAATCACCAAGTGTGAGGTGATTGGAAGTAAGAGGGTGCGTATAACCCTTGTGTGTGTTGAAGGTGTTCTACACAGGGAATAGTTGAATCACCAAGTGTGAGGTGATTGGAAGTGTAGAGGGTGTTCTACACGGATTCTTTGGAGCGGTGCTGCTCAAAGGTGTAATAGGTTTCTATCTCCACCTAAAGGAGATTGAATAGTGGATTTGGGAATCCTCAAGGGGTAGCTTGAGGCGAGGACGTAGGCAGTGGGGCTGAACCTCGTAAAAATACTGAGTTTGCTTTCTCTTACCCTACTCTTTATATTTCCTACTGCTTTATATTTTGGTTATATTTTATATTGTATATTTAGTTTATAAGTATTAATTTTTTAATATAACCAAATTCACCCCCCCTCTTGTGTTAGTCATCTGGGCAACAATTGGTATCAGAGCTAGAACTCTATTATAAGATTAACTATCTTTTGAGTTAAGATCTTATGGCTAACATTGCAGCTTCATTTGGTGAAGGTCAATCTAGCAGTCGGCCTCCACTCTTTTGTGGAGACAATTACTCATTCTGGAAAGTTAGAATGAGAATATTCCTTCAGGCTCAAGGTCGAGAAATCTGGAAATGTATTGTAAATGGACCTTATATTCCAACAAAAGTAGTTGATGGAGTAAAGGTCAAAAAGGAAGAAGAAGAGTTTAATCGTGAAGACGATAGACTTTATACTTTGAATTTAACTGCTATGAATTTATTATATAATGCTCTCAATGGTAATGAATTTAATAGAGTAATGACTTGTGCTACAGCAAAGGAAATTTGGGATAACTTGGAAGTTACTTATGAAGGAACTTCTCAAGTCAAGGAATCAAAAATTTATATTCTTACTCATGAATATGAAATGTTTAAGATGAATGATGATGAATCTATTTCTAGTATGTACACTCGTTTTACTAACATCATAAATAGCTTGACAGCTCTTGGCAAAGTTTATTCCAAAGTGGAGATAGTAAGAAAAATTCTCAACTCTCTACCAAAACGTTGGGAATCAAAAGTGACAGCGATTCTTGAAGCTAGAGACCTCAAGAAGCTCGAAGTGAATGAACTCATCGGGTCACTTATCACCCATGAGTACACATTGAAAAGAGGAGAAGAAGAAGGAAAGTCAAAGAAGAGATTGGCACTTAAAGCTGTTCCACATGAAAGTGAAAGTGATGAAGATGAGGAAAATGACGACAAAGATGAAGAAGTTGCGATGATAACAAGAAGAATTCAGAGGTTCTTAAAGAAAAATAAAACTCCTTCAAGGAAATCTTTCAATAAGTTTTCCAAGAAAGATTCAGGTAAAAATGACACTTTAATTTGTTATAAATGCAATAAACCTGGTCATATCAAACCAGATTGTCCTCTGCTAAAGAAAGATCGAAACAAAGGCAAAAAAGCAATGAAAGCTACGTGGAATGATGATTCAAGTAGCTCAGATAGTGAAGCAAGCAATGGAGAATCAGCAAATCTTTGTCTTATGGCTAAAGATGACATTGAGGTAACAAATCTTGATAATATTGAAGATCCTTCATACGAAGAATTGCAAAATGTTTTAGAAGAGGTATATGAGGAATTTGAAAAATTAGGTATTAAGTATACTGTTTTGAAAAAGAAAAATTCTTCTTTAACAAACGAAATTGATATTTTAAGAAAAGAAAGTATTGTTTTGAAAGATGAAAATCTTGAGTTGAAGAAAAAGAAAACTGATTTAGAAAATATTATTGAAAACTTTACGAATGGAAAAAGAAATTTTGAAAAATTTCTTGGTAGTCAAAGATGTGTTTTTGACAAGGCAGGCTTGGGATACATGCCAAAACAAAAATACAAATCTTATAAAAACTTCTTTGATAATCCTTCTACATCAAAATCCAATATTCAAAATTCTTTTCATAAAAATAATTTTGTTAAAAAAGGATACTATTATAATCACTCAAGTTATTCATATATGTCACATGCTATTTGCAATTTTTGTAATAGAAATGGTCATAATTATTTTGCTTGTCCTATTAGAAGAAAACATACAATGACTATTAGGGCCATATGGGTACCTAAAAATCTTATTTCTTCTAATACTAATAAATAAAGGACCCAAAGAACTTGGGTACCAGGAATTGTTTTTAATTGCTTTTGTAGGTATGCATGAAGTATTCTACAGGTAAAAATAAATGATTTTTAGATAACGGATGCTCAAGATACGTGACAGAAGACAAAACTAAATTCATTGACTTCACTTCTAAAGAAAAAGGATGTGTGATATTTGGAGACAATTCAAAAGGGAAGATCATGGAAATAGAAGGAAAGATCATCAAGACTTAGTACAAGATGCAACCAAATAGTGGAAACATGTGAAAGATCATCCAGCGGAATAAATTCTAGGAGAACCTTCACGAGATGTAAGTACTCGATCATCTTTTAGAAATATTTGCAATCATACTGCTTTTCTATCTTAGATTGAACCTAAAAATATTGATGAAGCACTTCTTGATGAATCTTAGATTCTAGCTATGTAAGAAGAGCTTAATCAATTTGAAAGAAATGATGTTTGAACACTTGTTCCTAAACCCAAAAATCATACTATTATTGGAACAAAATGGGTTTTTAGAAACAAGAAACATGAGTCCGGAGTCATTACTAGAAATGAGGCTCTACTAGTGGTCCAAGGTTTCAATCAAGAAGAATAAATCAATTATGATGAGACATATGCACCAGTCGCAAGATTAGAAGCTATTCGAATGCTACTTGCATATGCTTGTTATAAAAATTTCAAACTTTTTCAAATGGATGTTAAAAGTGCTTTCTTAAACGGTTTTATAAATGAAGAGGTATATGTTGAGCAACCTCTAGGTTTTGAAAGTCATATTTCTCCAAATCATGTTTTCAAACTCACAAAAGTACTATATGGACTCAAACAAGCTCCTAGAGCGTGGTACGAGAGACTTAGTGGTTTCTTGATTGAAAAAGACTTTTTAAGAGGAAAAATTGATACAACTCTTTTCATTATATACGAAAATGATGATATTCTTTTGATTCAAATTTATGTTAATGATATAATATTCGGTGCTACTAATGAAAATATGTGCCAAGTTTTTGCTAAGACTATGCAGGAAGAATTTGAAATGAGCATGATGGAAAAGCTTATATTCTTTCTCGGATTGCAAATTAAGCAAGCAAAAAGTGGGATATTCATCAATTAATCAAAATATATTAAAAAAATTGCTGAAGAAGTTTGGGATGGAAGGTGCAAAGGAAACTGGAACACCAATGAGCCCATCCACTAAACTTGATAAAGATGAATCCGATAAACTAGTTGATTCGAAGGTATATCGAGGTATGATTGGTAACTTATTATATTTGATAGCCAGTAGACCAGATATTATGTTTAGTGTATGTTTATGTGCACGTTTTCAATCATTTCCAAAATAATCTCATTTGATTGCAATCAAGCGGATTTTTAGATATTTTGCCAATACCAATGACTTAGAGTTATGGTATCCTAAACACACTTCTTTCGATCTTATTAGTTATTCAGGTACCGATTATACTGGTTGCAAAAATGATCGAAAAAGTTTTAGTAAAACATGTCATTTCTTAGGTCGTGCACTAGTTTCCTGGTTTAGTAAAAAAAACAAAATTCTGTTGCACTATCTACTGCTGAGGCAGAATATGTTGCTGCGAGTAGTTGTTGTGCTCAAGTTCTTTACATGAAGTAACAACTTGAGGATTTTAAACTTGTGTACAATCACATTCCAATCAAATGTGATAATACAAGTGCTATAAATCTTTCAAAGAATCCAATACAACATTCTCGGACCAAACATATTGAAATTAGATATCATTTTCTTAGAGATCATGTGCAAAAGGGCGATATTGTATTAGAATTCACTAGTACACACGATCAATTGGCAGACATTTTCACAAAACCCCTACCAGAAGATAGACTATGCATGATTAGAAGAGAAATAGGAATGATGCATGCCATGGATATCTGCTAGATACTTTTATTTCATTATCTTAAATGACCTACATAAACTTGAGGTTCTTAGCCTCATGTTTGAGACGCTCATTCTCTTCATACAATATCATATCATCCCTATCCATGGGAACTGGCAAGCGGAATGAAGAATCCAATAGAGATTTCAACTTTTTATTCTTCTGCCGAATGATTCCTTCCCTTGTGTGAGACTCTTGAACAATTCGTTGAAGTACAACAATTTGTTCTTTAAGCTTTTCAACCTCATGATTTTTGACTTGTAGCCGCTGGGAAAAAGCGACAATAGAGGATGAGTAGCGAGTCCCGAGACTCACCAAGTCGTATATAGCATCGGAGTCTGGCTTATTAGCCAAACTATTGTTCTCTTGCTGCAACATGGCGCCAATGGTAGCTGCAGAAAGGACATGAGATTGAGATGTAGAATACCTCATAGATGCATCTAGAGGAATGTTAGAAGAATGAGCCATTGAGAAAAGAATTGAAAACTTAAAGCGAGAATATTGAAGGAATGCAGATGAGTTATAAAGATGAGAATAAGATTTGATGCAAATCGGATGAACTTTAAAACTGATTTTATAGAGATAGCATAAAGAACAAGACAAACTATTGTCTCTTCAAATCTTATTAGTCAAAAGAAATATAAGATATGCTGGACACACATTATCAAAAGTTTTCTTACTAGAAAAACGGTTCTCTGCTCCTATCATGGCATTGACGGCCTTAGGAGAGAAGATTGATGGTTGATGCGTCAAGGGTTCCTGATTCAAGTCTGGAACATTAGTGGAAGAGAATTGTTCGGCCATTCTATCATTATGGAGAAACAGAACTTAGGTCAAGAAGCAATGCTTTTTTTTTGTATCCGATAGGTGAAAATGATTTTTTTATAGAAACTCAGAGCCTTCAAACTCGTTTTTCAACAACATCAGGCGATTGATCTGCTTTCGCACCGACTGCTAGAGCTAGGCCTCCAACCTTTACAAGTTTTGTCAGATACGCGTGGCTCCGCACCGAATTGCCAGAGTTAGATTCCAACATTTGCAGGTTTTGTCGGACATGCATGGCTCCGCACCGCATTGCCAAAGCTAGGCCTGCAGCTTTTGCTGTCTTTGTCGGACACGGATAATTTTAATTATTCATCTTCAAATCTCTGGAATATCTAATTCGTCAATAACATCAAGCGGATTTAAATCTTCTTCCGCACCGAGATGATAAAATTCGGCTTCAACCTTTGCAGGTTTTGTCGGGCACGGGTGGTTCCAACTTCTACTCTCTAACGTACCGTTTTATTTGATTATTGCTTATTACGAAAAAAAAAAAAAAATTATTGAAACCAATTACGGTTCCTTTTTAATGATGCCAAAAGGGGGAGAAGTCTTATACTAGTATTATACTACCCTGTTATATATGCTAGAATCATGTTTATATTTTTCTTGAAATACTAACGCATATTTTCAGGGGGAGCTTAAGTATTACTGCAGGTCGCAGATTTCTACTAAGTATTTGTCATCATCAAAAAGGGGGAGATTGTTGAACCCAAGGTTTCAAGTCTCGTATTTACGTATAAATTTTGATGATAACAAATAATATTGAAAACTCAAGCTCAAGTTGTCTATGCATGAAGGAAGCTAAACACATCAAGAAATCAAGCATGAGCAAGAAAGATATCAAGTCTACAAATGAAACTCATAGATTATTTTTGTACATCTCTTGATAAAATTAGAAATTGGATTAAGGCTCCAATTACTCTTTTTTCTCATAAAACATCAAATTACTTTTTCCACATATGCAAGACATTTTTAAATGTCTTAATTTTGAAAATTATGTTTTTCACATGTGCATAACACCATCAAACAAAATAATTTCGAAAATTATATTTTTTTTTATAAAAACTTGATTTTATAAGATGATTGATTATCATATTTGACATGTGCATATTTTGTTTGAAAGTCTTGAAGGGAGGTGGTGTGTTTTTTTGACTAATGCAAAAGGTAGATGATTTTGTTTGAGAATCTTAAAGGGTGGTTGTGTGTTTTTTTGACAAATATAAAAGATAGATGATTTGTTTGAAAATCTTAAAGGGTGGTTGTGTGTTTTTTTGACATATGCAAAAAGAAGATGATTTGGTTTGAAAAATAAATCATGCTCATTTTGTCTTGTAGGAAAAGCAAAAGATTAGGTTTGATTTTTTTGAAAAATGAATGGAGTTGTCTTTGACAAATGCAAAAAGGAAATGTTTTTATTTGAATTTTTTGAAAAGTAAATAGTGCTCTTATTTGACATGGGAATCTTTTCAAATTTGAAATTGAAGAATCATTTGCCTATAAATAGCTCACTTGAGTTTTGCAAAAGACACAACAAGAGCTTACACATCTATTGCTAAATTTTGCATCATTCTTTCAAAGCTCTCATTCTCTCTTTTCTAAAGTTTTGAGCCTTAATTCTTGTTCTTGTTGAGAGAGATATAGTTTGTGCTGTATTGTTCTTATTTCACTCATTGAGGAGTGTTTTCTGATAGCCTACCCACTATCAATTCTTGTATCAGTAAGAGGGTGTGTATAACCCTTGTGTGTGTAGAAGGTGTTCTACACGGGGAATAGTTAAATCACCAAGTGTGAGGTGATTGGAAGTAAGAGGGTGCGTATAACCCTTGTGTGTGTAGAAGGTGTTCTACACAGGGAATAGTTGAATCACCAAGTGTGAGGTGATTGGAAGTGTAGAGGGTGTTCTACACGGATTCTTTGGAGCGGTGCTGCTCAAAGGTGTAATAGGTTTCTACCTCCACCTAAAGGAGATTGAATAGTGGATTTGGGAATCCTCAAGGGGTAGCTTGAGGCGAGGACGTAGGCAGTGGGGCTGAACCTCGTAAAAATACTGAGTTTGCTTTCTCTTACCCTACTCTTTATATTTCCTACTGCTTTATATTTTGGTTATATTTTATATTGTATATTTAGTTTATAAGTATTAATTTTTTAATATAACCCAATTCACCCCCCTCTTGTGTTAGTCATCTGGGCAACAAAAAGGTTTGAGATCACATGTCTAATATGTATTTGATATGATTTGGTAAATGCATGCTTTATGTGTTGCGTGAATTACATATCATGTATGAGAAAGTTCAAGTTTGCATGCATTTTTATGAAAATCCCTATGATTTGAGTTATCATAATTTTTCAAAGAAAATGAGAACAAGAATAAGAAAAATAAAAAGTTATATCAGGACGGTGAAGACGATTCGATCTGTCGAATGACTAACATGTTGACAGTGAAGGCATTTCAATCTGTCATAGAAAGATAAAAAGTTACGACATGACGGTGAAAATAATTCGATCTGTCGTATGACTGACATGACCAAGAAAGCTGACGGTCTGCCATCACGCTAAGAAATTCTACAGTGAAGGCATTTTGGTCTGCCTTCGTGATTCAGGAAACCTAACGGTGAAAGCGATTCGATCTGCCGTTGTGGTTAAGAAAATGACAATGTAAGCGATCCAATCTACTATCATTTCAAGAACGATAAGAATATAAACAAAGATACGTAATGTTAAAAAAAAATTGAAAGGATATGGCTTTTATACAAAAGGTTTTGTTTACATATCAAATAAAGTATTTTCATAAAAAGTATGATGGTTTTTATTGTTTTTATTAAAAATGCATCGTGCATAAGTCATCTCATGAGTCTCATGATCATAGTGTATGCATTTGTTAAACTGTATATATATTAACGATACTTTTATTATGTTATTTGTGCACTTACTGGAATTTTATAAAATCTCACCCTTTACTTATGTTTACTATCATTTATTTTGGAATGATAGAAGTATTTGCAGGGATAGATGGCCCAGAGGGAGTCTGAGACTTTCCGAGAGATCCTGAGGAGCTCTAAGGGTATCACAGAGTACTCTGCTTTTGATGAGATGGCCTATTATCTATATGATCATCTTTTGGGAATTTTGTATCAGAATGCAGCTAAGTTGTTAAAGGGACAACGACACTTGGGATGCTGCATGGTCTTGAGCCCAGACGGCTTATTATCCTTGGATAGTGTCTACGCGATGCCAACAGGGATAAGAGTTCAAAAGGGTAATAATCTAAGCATAGGTTAGTTTCGTTTCAGTACTAATTATAAAGAAGTGAATAAATAATCTCGACTATGAGTTAAAGGGTATTTGTATCAGATAATGATGTTATGATATGTTATGTTATGTTATGTTATGTTATATTATGTTGGAGAACTTGAGCTTGTAAACTGGTACTGTATAGTTGTGTATAATATGACGTTTATGGGTTTTGTTATAGTTTATCATGTGACTACTTGCAAAGTTATATTACTTTGCCTATATTAGAAAATTGACCTTATTCTGCTACAATACATATGGTGTACTGTTAGTAAGTTTAGGTGCATGCATTATATTTCCAACATGTACGGAAGGGTATGTAGCCTAATGTTACCTCTCACAATGCTTCAATCTATGCTAAATCTCAAACGTAGATTGGGGGCGTCATAGTGGCAATCCAAGGTGTTTCTCATAAAGTTGGATTTCAGAATAACCCTACAAGTCCATGATAGCCCTTTACACATTAGCATCAGCATTTCAATTAAAAACATAGTTGTTTTGTCATGATTAATCATATGTACAAAAGCTACCTCATAGGCTTGTAGAAGCTTGAGTAACCTGTCATTTGCCTCCATTGTTGCATCACTAAAAATGAGGCTATCATTTGCAAAAAGTAGATGATTAAGCCTAGGAGACATTCTACTAATTTTCACTCTAGGTATTGAGTTAGAAGCGGTTGTCTGTCTCAACATTCTAGTTAACCCTTCAATACAAAACAAAAAGAGATAAAAGGACAAATGATCCCCTTATCTCAAGCCTCAATACGGAAGGATATGTCCAGTAGGGTCCCATTTATCAAAATTGAAAAAGAAGCACTTGAAATGCATTTCATCACCAACAGAATTAGCTCCTCAAGAAAACCAATTTTAGACATGATAGCTTTAAGGTATGGCTATTACCCTATCATAAGCTTTTCTCATGTCAAGCTTGATAGACACAAAGCCCTTTTTACCCCTTTTTTCCTCTTTAAGCAATAGATAATCTCATAAACAACAAGAATGTTATATGTGATTAGTCTTTCAAGAATGAATGTTGATTGGGTCTCAAATAGGACAATAGGTAAAATGGTTTTAATTATATTAGAAATTACTTTAGAAATTAGCTTATATATGATATTACAAAGACCAATAGGTCAAAAGTCATTAACCTGGACTAATGGGAACTAATCTGATGAAAGTTTGGTTCGCTTCTTAAGGAAAGTCACCTGAATTTAGAGCCTGGACCATTGCTGTAGAGACTTGGTGACCAATATGTGACTAGTAATGCTAAAAAAAAGGAGGGGGGCACTCCATTTGGGCCTGGAGCCTTGGAGAGGTGCATATCATTTAAGGCTTTATATACTTCATCCACTATATAGTGCCTGATAAGATCCATCCTCTTATCTATTGTAACTTTTGTCTCAATATAGTCTAGAACAGTTTGAACATTTCCTATACCTGTAGAGGAAAACAAGGAAGTAAAGTGGTTAATCATGAGTTGATCACATTGTTCCTCTTCAAGCCAAGCGCCATCATCATCCATGAGTTTTTTTATACTATTTTTCTTTTGTCTTTGTGATGCCTTTGAAGGGAAAAACTTAATGTTTTGATCACCTTCAGATAACCACAATGCCCAAAACCTTTGCTTCCACATCACCTCCTCTCTACTTAACCATCTGTTTACCTCATCAGATGCAGCATTAAGTTCCTCAGAGTTAATAGCAATAGGATCCCTTTCCTGTAATAGCTTCAATTTATCTCTTGATCTCTTAAGATTAACATGCACACTATCAAATTGAGTCTTATTGCATTGTTCTAGCCTGCAAGAACTTGAGGATATGCTCTTCATCATATTAAACGGTTTTGACTCCTATTAGAGTTCCAAACATTTTGTATCATCTTTGTACAACCCTATTCTTCAAACCACATACCCTCAAAGTTGAAAAAATAAAAACTATGGCCCTCTTCTGCTTAACTGTTGAACTCCCATAACATCAATCCAAATGGGTAAATGATCTGAAAGAAGAAGATCCATGTGAAACTGATGCTTTATCAAACTTATTACACCAAGCTTGTTTCCCAGGAAACCTATCCAATCTTTCTAGGACCAAACCTGAGTTTTCTATCTTATTGCTCCAAGTATATCAAGGTCCATTGAAACTCATATCCTTGAGATTACAGTCTGAAAGTAGTGCACAGAAGTCCATCATTTGCTAGACTGGTCTATCCCTACCTCTCAATTTCTCAACATGTGTGAGGATCTCATTGAAATCACCAAAGACAAGCCAAGGGATTGATTAGTTCTCTGCAGTCTTCTTACAAGATCCTAAGTCTCCATCCTTCGACCTGGTTGACCATAAATGCATGTTATAACACATTGGTTGGTGCCAGAGTCAAGTTGTGCATCAATGTCGGATGAAGAATAGCATATCTCATCTTTCACATCTTGTTTCTACAATAAAGCTAGCCCACCATGATGTCTAGAGGCATCAACAGTTAAGTAGTTACTAAATTTCAGTTTGACTCTACAAAGTTTCATTTTCTTTGCTCTAAGTTTTGTTTTCCAAAGGACCAAAACATTGGGATCTTCTCTTCTGACCAAGTCAGCAAGAATTTGAATACCATGAGAGTTCCCAAGCTCTTAGGTATTACAAATTAAAATTCTCATGGTGCTTGGTGAGGTTGAGCCATAGCCACCAATGCATCAATTGTAGAATTACCATCAGTGGGAGGACCCAAATCTTCCTTCGAGTTCAATCTTTTTGATACACAAGGAACCCACACACAAAGGACAGTCCGTTGATCCCTTTTTGCACCAAATTTAGACTTAGAGAAATTTGTCTGGTTAGATGAAAGTTGCTTAAACATCTTCCATCTACGTGAAATAGAAGAGTGGTTACTATCTATTCTAATCCCCTCAACAACATCCTATTCTTGTTGCATTGCAGTAGCCTCACCTTTAGTTGTAGTAGTATCACCATCAGAAGGGATAGTCTCTGAGACCCTAATCAAACAATTATCAAGGTTCCCTGAATTATCACCAAATGTGCCACTTGTCTTTAAAACTTGATTTGCATCTTGATAATTAATAGAAAATAGCTATCATGGTTAACCTATATAGAGTGGATTGGCCATAGGAGAAAACTAACTCAAATAATCCGCAAATTTTGAATTACTTGTAGAAACTTCCATGAAACAAGTTACTATGTAATCGTCAAAACCATGGATCTCTGACTGCATTGGCATGACACAACCATTATGCTCTTTCCTAAACTTATTCTGGGAAGGACTACTGACAGTCAACACCACTAAAACTTCTAGCTCAAAGCCAAGGACCATAAGGAAAATTAAAGACTTTAATGAACACCATGGATTTCTTTCATAAAGCACAATCTCAATGGCTATGCCCAAGCAAACAGTAGAGATAACACAAGTCAGGGAGGCATTCGTATGTGAAAATTATCCAGATTGGCCTTGAAGAGTCGATAGTGACTTTCTTACCATGTAGCAAAAGCTTAGTGACATCAATGCACACTCTTCTATGCATATGCTCTCCCATGCATATGCTCTCCCCATGCAAGTTCATCAGGGTCAAAATCAATGGCAACAACCTTTCCAAGTGATTGACCAATCAAATTGCCCATCTTTGCATTCCTGGACAGCATAGGCAGATCATAGATATGGACTAAAAAAAGTGCCTTAGTCAAATGAGTTTTATGGGTTTGCTTTAGTCCATCCACCTCACTACTCATTTTTTTGTCATTTTCCTTATATTGAGCAATATCATTGTACATAAATTCTAAACACGAAGCTGAATTTTTATCTTCGGTATGAGAACAGTTTTGAATTATTACAATTTTGCAATTAATATATATTCGCTTAGCATTTTATTTCTTCCAGATAAATTAAAACCAAGATTATGGTTTTTGCCCAAATATAACGGTGATTGAAATAATTCAAGTTTTAGGCACACTCGAAAGAAACTATTAAATAAATATGAATTTTTACATGTTAAGATAAATTAAACACTTCATTAACTGCGTATTTGATCTAAATTGTTAAGCAGGATGACATATCACAACATGGATGGTATCACAGCACAACAAGTTGAAGAAGTAAATAATCCAACCAACCAAAGAACTTCAAATAGGGGGTTGATAAAAATAATCAAGATTTTAGGTTGAAACAACATGGATAAATCATAGGATAACTTATAAAATAACAAGCTTAAATTTAAACACAACTAAATAGCAAAGAGATGAAACTAATCCAACCAGCAATAGTGACTAGCAAAATAGAAAAGATCGCAAAATAATCCAACAAAAAAAATGAACAACATGCCTAAATCACATCAAAACAACCAAAATTACAAAAAAAAAAAACACATAAAATTACAGAACAATATTATAAAAATTTAGGAAAGAGGCTCAAGATTATTATTATTTTTTTATTCAAGCACATAAAGCATTTGAAATAATTCAAGAATCAAATGGCAAGCTCACTTGAATAAATTATAGAACGTTTGTCCAAACAAAAATCAAATAAGTAGTGTTTTGAAATGCCAAGGTAATTGATAGGGATCATCAGCACGTATAGCATGTGACATTTTTCATAGAATCAAATGGCAAGTGAACACATAGGTTAAACCCTAAATCACTCTCTCCCTCTTCTCTCTACAGCAGTGGCTCCCCTCAAACAACCTAGGTCAAAGGAGAAGAATTGGAGCTTTGGCTCCTCCCTCCCTCCTCCTTCCCTCCTCCTCTCCTTCTTCAATCCCTCTCCCTCTTCCTCTAGCTCTATATTTTCTAGTTGTTTTTTTTTCATAGTAGGGCTGCAAGACAAGTCTCGACAGCATTCTTTATGGAGCCCCCATGTGGTGTCTCGGTGGTGGCAGTGGCTCAAGGAGAAGCTCATACTCTGTTTTCAGAGAAACAAAACTTTGCTAATGGGTCATCTAGGTTGCGAGTAGGACAATGGTTGGGTAGTCCAACAAGTCGATGCCAAAATGGATGACCAGTCGCCGAGATCTACAACTAGTGGACTTCTTTGATAGACCCGCTCAAGATCTTTGGCAAAGGCATCACCTACAAGCTCGCCAACGCTGATTTGTTAACCACCTTCGAACAAGCTCTCCAACATTGACATTATTGTTTGGTTTGTTTGTGCTGTTGCAGAAGGTGTTGGCTGTGAGGGGTGGATTAGATCTACAATTTCTATGGTTCATCTTCACCCTAAAATATAAACACCGCTCATCCTGGTTCGTTTTTTGTCTACAGTTTGTGCATGTTTTTATTTCCTCTAAAATTGAAAATGTGGATCATGTTCTAAAACTAAAATAAAAACTATTGTCGCAAGAGAAAATATTTGGAACTCTTTATTTATCAAGAACTGAATTTTTCTTCTTCTTTTCTTTTTTCTTTCTCTCCTATTTCTTTCTTTCTCTTCTTTTCTTCTTTCTTCTAGTTGTACAAAAACTAAACGAAAACGTTTGTATTTATAAGCATAAATTACTGTACAAGTTACTGTGCACATTGAGAAAAAAAATGTTAATGGTGGGGAGAGGGGGGCATGATAGTGGGGAGGGGGGTCATTCATTGTCCCTCCCCCCCTAAATAATTCTAACACTCCCCCTTGAATAACCACCCATAAAAAATCTGCATTGTTAAAACCTTACCAAGGAAAAACCCAGTAGGAAGAAAAACTAATGGCGAAGGAAAAAAATACAATATTTTTATGTATTTCCAAGTACTTTAAGATTGTTTTATTAAAATCTTGCGAAAGAAAACCCAGTGGGACAAAACCTCAGAGAAGAAAAAAGAGTACAATCAGCACAAGTCTTCAATATATTTACTTCTCTTAAAAAGTGCATGTCGATAGATATTTGAGTCTCTGCATTCCAATGTTTTGCACAATTTTCTTGAATGTTGCAGTTGGTAATGCTTTTGTGAATAAATCTGTCAGATTATCATTTGATCATATCTGCTTGACATCAATTTCACATTTCTCTTGCAGTTCGTGAGTATAAAAGAATTTAGGTGAAATATGTTTAGTTCTGTCACCTTTGATATATCCTCCTCTGATTTGAGTGATACAAACAGTATTATTTTCATATAAAATTGTTAGGCTACCATTGATCATGGGAAGCCCACACTTTTCTTGGATATATTGAATTACTGATCTCAGCTAAATATACTATCGATTTGCTTCATGAATAGCAATGATCTCTGAGTGATTTGAAGATATGGCAGATAGAGTCTACTTGACAGATCTCCATGATATAGCAGTATCTCCATAAGTAAATAAATATCCAGTTTGAGATCTACCTTTGTATGGATCTAAAAGATAACATGCATCTGCATACCCAATCAATTGTGGACTTAATCCAAGTTGATAAAATAATCCCATATCAACCGTACCATGAAGATAACGAAGGACGTGTTTAATCTCATTCTAATGCCTTTAACTTGGTGCAGAATTATATTTTGCAAGCAGATTAATTGAAAATGTAATATCAGGCCGAGTGTAATTTGCTAGATATATCAAAAGTCCAATTACACTGATATATGGTACTTCAGGACCAAGAATTTCTTCATCTTCACAAGGACGGAATGGATCATTATTCATATCAAGTGATCGAACAATCATTGGAATACTCAGGGGATGAGCTTTATACATATAAAAATGCTTTAGGAATTTTTCTGTATACATAGATTAATGAAAAAAATTTCATTTGGAAAATTCTCGAATTGCAGGCCGAGACAAAATTTTGTTTTGCCAAGATCTTTTATTTCAAATTCATTCTTTAAATATGCAGCGATTCTTGAGATCTCTTCAGGAGTTCCCACAATATTTAAATCATCAACATAAATCGCAATAATGGCAAATCCGGATTCTTATTTCTTAGCAAAAACACATGGGCATATAGGATTATTTTCAAATCCTTCTTTCAATAGATATTAGTTTAGGCAATTATATCACATGCGTTCGGATTGCTTCAACCTATATAAAGATATTTGCAGTCTGATAGAGTACATATTTCTAGATATATTTATAGATGCTTCAAGCATTTTATTTCTAGATGTACTTGTAGATGTTTCAAGCACTTCTAATCCTTTTGTAATAACCAGACTAATAAAAAATCTAAATGTGATTACATCCATAATGGGATAATATATTTCTTCATAATCAATCACAGGTTTCTATAAAAAACCTTGTGGGATAAGTCATGTTTTGTACCGCACAATTTCATTTTTTTCATTGCGTTTTCGTACAAATATCCACTTATATCCAACAGGCATTACACCCTTGGTATTTGGACAACAGGTCCAAATATTTTTTGTTTTGCTAGCGAATTTAATTCAGCTTCAATAGCTACTTTCCATTTTGGCCAATCATTTCTATATCGACATTTTTCGACGATTTTTGACTCACTTTTTTTATTATTTCTGATAATGTCAATGACCATTTTATATGAAAATATGTTGTCGACAACAGTTTTATTTCTATCCCGAATTTCTCCAGTACTTATAAAATGTATTGAGATCTCATTATTTTCAGGTACTTGTTCCTCTTCAGGGGAAAATATTTCATGAAACACCTCTTCAAGAGGTCCCTTTTCATGAGATTTTGGGATAGGAGATTTAACCTCTTCTAGAACATCAATTATATTTTTAACTTGTATTGTGGGTATGTGTTCTTCAAGAACACCAAATTTATTTTGTATCTTTTTCTTTTGGAGAATTTTATCTTTTGCACCAATAGGTCTTCCACGCTTCAGGCGTGTCTTAGACTCACCTATTGCTGTTTTGACAATTTTTCCTTTAGGGATTTCAATCATTGTTGGAGTATTAACAGCAGAAATATAAGATTTTACTACACCTTTAGTTTCAGTAAAAACATTCAGTAATTGATTTACAACACTTTGTAAATAAATAATCCTCTGAACTTCCAGTTTATATTCATTTGTAAGAGAATCAAATTGAGACAGGGTTTTTTTGTCCCAACTAATTTCTTGTCGTACTTTTAGGTACCGACTTTTCGTTGCCCATTAATGGAAAAGTGGATTCGTCAAAATGACAATCCTCAAAACGTGCTTTAAACATATCCCCCATAAGGGGCTCAAGATATCTAACAATAAATAGAGAATCAAAACCAACATATATCTCAAGTTTACGTTGAAGACCCATTTTTATACGCTGTGGAGGTGCAATTGGAACATATACAGCACATCCAAAAGTACGAAGATGAGAAATATTTGGTTGTTGACCAAATGCAAGCTGTAATGGAGAATATTTATGATATGCAAATGGTCTAATGCAAATTAATGATGCTGCAATAAATATAGCATGTCCCCAAGCAGAAACGAGTGGTCTTGATTTCATAAGTAAATGTCTAGCAATTAGCTGAAACCTTTTGATCAAAGATTTAACTAAACCATTTTGAGTGTGTGTATGGGCAACAGGATGTTCAACATCTATTCCTATTGACATGCAATAATCATCAAAAATTTGAGATGAAAATTCACCTGCACTATCCAGTCGAATAGTCTTAATTTGATACTCAAGAAATTGTACTCGTAGTTTAATTATCTGAGCAAAAAGTCTAACAAATGCAATATTTCTAATGGAAAGTAGACAAACATGTGACCATCGACTAGATGCATCAATCAAAACCATAAAATATCTAAATGGTCCACTAGATGGATGAATAGGCTCACATATATCTCCGTGAATCTTTTGTAAAAAAGATGGAGATACAACAATGACTTTTGAGGGAGATAGCCTGATAATCAACTTACCTTGGGAACATGTAGAGCACGGATATTCATTGGGTAAGTAATCTTTTGATTCTTTAGGGGATACTCATGCAAACTTTCAATAATTCGTCTCATCATTATAAATCTCGGATATCCAAGGCGATCGTGTCATGTCATAAATACTTTAGGGTTTAGTGCACTTCTGGTGCATTACCATATATGATTCAATTGTTCTCATCTTTGTATAATAAAATTTAGAAGATAAAATAGGTAGTTTTTCTAATACGAGCTTCTGGCCCGATGTTATTTTAGTAATAAAAAGATACTCTTTACTGCCTTCATTGGTCGTTTCAATATGGTAATCATTTCGACGTATATCTTTAAAACTCAATAAATTTCTTCTAGATTGTGAAGAAAACAAAGCATCATCAATACAAAATTTGGTGTCATTAGACAACACAATATAAGCTGTTCTGGAGCCCTCAATTAAATCTAATGAATCTGATATGGTATGGATATAGACTTTACTTAGTGTTAGATTTTGAAAATGTTTCTTATCTCTAAGAATTGTGTAAGTTGTAGCACTGTCAGTCAGACATACATTTTTATCATTCAACTCAAAGATAAAAAAACTCATCAATATGATCCATGATTTTACAAAATATACAAAACTTTTATTACAAATAATAAAGAAAATACACTAATTGAGTAGAATACTTCCATCTCCAATTAGGTGATCAATTCTACCATCAGGATCTTTAAAGAAATCACAAACATCAAGACGAGTGACACTACATATATTGAATTTAATAAATCATCTGATGGTTCTACTAAATTTGTTTCAGGTATTTTATTCTTTCCTTTAATAGATGCTTGATATAAATCAGCTAAGTGCCTGGCCGTACGACAGGTATGTGACCAGTGTCCAGTCATTCCACGTCTATGACATCTCACTTCTCTTTAAAGAATTATTTTAAGGATTTTTACTCATTTCTAAGTTGTACCACTTCTGGTGATACAGTATATTATAATTATTTCTTTTACTGTGGTCTCTTCTGGAACTAATATTTCTATAATTTCTCCTACCACATCTACACTACCGATTTCTTCTCAATGATGCATCATTCGCTTCTGGGAATGATGAAAAGCTATTACCATTCACTTGAGAGAATGATATTGAGTCAGTTGGTCGTGACTGGTGGTTTTTTAATAAGAGCTCATTGTTCTGCTCAGCTACTAGAAGACATAATATAAATTCAGAATATTTCTTAAACTTTCTCTCTTGATACTGCTGCTGTAAGAGCACGTTCGAGGCATGAAATGTAGTATAAGTCTTCTCTAGCATACCATCATCGGTGATTTTCTCACCGCATAATTTTAGTACTAAGTTTATTTTAAAAAGTGTAGAATTATATTCACTAACACTTTTATAAACTTGCAACCTCAGGTGCAACCATTCATAACGAGTTTTTAAGAGAATGACAGTCTTCTAGTGTTCATACATCTCCCTTAAACTATTCCACAAAATATAGGGATCTTTTATTGTAAGATATTCAGTTTTTAATTCTTCATGGAGATAGTGGCGAAAGAAAATCATTGCTTTAGCACAGTCCTACAGGGACATTTGATTTTCTTTTTTAATTATTTCACCCAAGTTTATCGCATCAAGATGGATTTTAGCATCAAGAATCCATGCTAAATAATTTTTTTTAGAAATATCAATAGCAACGAATTCCAATTTTGTAAGGTTTGCCATTTTCTACATATATAAATAATGAAATAAATATATGTGTCTCAAAAATATATTAATAAAGTCATATAGATTTTAAACAATAATCATCAATAAAATATACCAAAGACTGCAAATAATATATTGAAAAACTTACAGAGAAATAAAATCACTAGTTTCAAAATTGGTAGAACCGTCATGCTGATAACGTATTATAAAACTAAAATAAAAACTATTATTATAAGAGAAACTATTTAGAACTCTTTATTTCTCAAGAACTGAATTGTCTCTCTTCCTTTCTTTTTTCTTTCTCTCCTCTTTCTTTCTTTCTTTTCTTTTCTTCTTTCTTCTGCTTGTACAAAAATTGAACGAAAATGTTCGTATTTATAAGTATAAATTACTGTACAAGTTACTGTGCCCATTGAAAAAAAAAAAACGTTAATGGTGGAGATAGGGGGCATGATGGTGGATTTCTTCCATTTTCCGTTGTTTTCTTTGTTTTTAGGTCATTAATAATAATAATAAAATATTGTCTCTTGGACTTATATCCGAAGAGTGTCCCCCTACTTTACTTTAGACAGAGTGTGGCATTTTAATTGTCTTTGGACAGAATGTGTGGTCCGAAAAATTTGTCTTAGGACAGTGTGCTGCTTCTCAGACATTTGTGTTAGTAGAAGATTATAGTAATGGACTAGACCATGTCTACCACAAATAAATTTGTGGATTGAGGAGCTTCAATAGCAGTAATTGGCTTGTATTCTTTATGTTTCAGGTCACAATCGTAATATCCCTTTATCAATGAAAGAAATTTGTTCTACCTTCAAAAAAAAATGACAAGCTAAATTGAATAAATTACAAAATATTTATCCAAACAAAAACCTTAAATCAACAGTATTTTGAAATGATAAGGTTACTAACAGTTATCTTTACCATATAAAGCATGTGAAATTATTCATAGAATCAAATAGCAAGCTCACTTGAATAAATTATAGAACATTTATCCAAACAGGAATCAAAGAAACAATATTTTGAAATGGAAAGGTCACTGATAGTGAAACTAAGCACGTAAACATGCGAAAATCTTCATAGAACCAAATGTCAAGCTAAGTTGAATAAACCTAAGAAATTACACAAAACATGAATTTCAAAAGTAGTAGAATCAATTGGCAAATTCACTGATTTTACGAAACACATTAGCCTCTTAAATTACATATAGAGTGAAATACAAAGTTTTGAATACTCATTTCGATTAAGGTATTAGAATGAAATATCTCGATATTAATACTATTTTGGGAACCGAGAGGTCTATATATAAATAAATAAATTATATATATATAAATAAATTATATATAAATATTATTTCAAAATAGCATTAATGCAAGTCTAAGAAAGTTAAATAATTTTTATAAAACTCAATAATACTTTTAAATTTTAATCCAATTATTATAAAAAATCTTTCATCTTCATCACAAAAAATAGAGTAGAGATTTGATTTTTAGTCCTCGAAAAAAAGAGGATTAAAAAATAGGTTAAAAGAATAGTCTTTAGATGTGCAAATTAGAGTAAAAATTATGAAAATACATTGAAAATACACATAAAATTTCTGTCAACATGCTGAAAATCAATCGGTATTGACTGAAACACACTAAATTGGTCGATATTTGACCCCATATGAAATACCTATCTCTTCCATATTAGTTAATGTCTCGTACGGCACATAGCGGCTAGTGTTGCTATTATTGGTATAGTATTGATCAAAACTTTGGTGAAATGTCAAGGTAGATTGAATAAATTACACAACAATTTCACAAAACAGAAATCAAACAAGCAATACAATCAACATGGCAAGGTAACTGACAGTGAAAGAAAGCATATTAAAGCTGCATGTGAAACTCTTCATAGAACCAAATGACAAGATATACTGAACATATTGGTAATTGGGGGGCTACTCCCCCCCCCCCCCCCCAAAAAAAAATTTGTTTAAAAATTTTATATAGCATGTACTTTTTCTACTACCTATGAAATTGTTACTAAATTTAGCCCTCCAAACCTGAAATCAGCTCCCTCCACACGTACTAACTATTGAAATTGGTCTCTAAAATGTCAAACTATACCCAACTGTCTTAATACTTTTTGGAGTTACAGCCTATAGACTTATAGTCCATTCTATTATCCAGCATAATATACACCCCTACTTGCAGAGTTGCACACTATAGTACTGTTGTGCACTGCTGTCGGCATTGTTGCATGTTGCCATCTAGTTGTTGCAGGACTGAAAGATATTAGTTTATTAGTCAATCATTTGGCCCTCAAGTCTCAGGAGTGAAAGATATCAATCCAATGTTTGAGCTGTTTTTAGCTTTCGTTTCACTTTTGCATGTATACTGATATTATATGCTGATTTATAAGTCGCTGCTTTGAGTTTTCGCTCCTTTGCCATTGGCCCATTAGACTTGTTGGATGATGATCATCCTGATTATGATACCAATTGAAAGAGTATACTAATTAGCAAGGACCTTGATAAAACTAGTTCTATTTGTATATATTAAAATTAGTGTATATTTAAATTAATTATCATATAAATGAAAAAAAAAATTCCCAGTAAAGGGAAAAAAATTATCCATTAACACGATTTTAATGGTTGAAAAAGATAAGAAAAACTATGAAGGGTGGACTGTCAGGATAATATGATATAAATTAATATTTTTGATGGTTTGATAATCATAATAAAGAAAAAAGGTGATAGCTTTGCCGTTTATGTGATAGAGTGTGATCCGAACATAATGTTTATTCTTGATCACTTACTTAGCCTATTGATAATGCATTTTTTTGTATATATATTGATCATGTAGATATATTTTATAAATGTGTTTTTTGTATATAATTTTATTATGTATAATTATTATTTTTATATATAGTTCTGCATAAAAAAAAATACACATTATTTATATTCTCACGTACCACATTTTGTCGATCGACCGCCCTCCCAAACATTAGATCTTGGTTCCGCCCTTGTTTGTCACTGAAACAAAGCATTTGATTATGTAAAAATCGTAATGGAAAGATATGGCTAGCCAGATTGAATAAATTAGACAATTTCACAAAACAGAAACCAAAGAAGCAATAGAATCAAATTGGTTTGTCAATGACAGTGAAACAGAGCACATAATGTGAGATTCGTAATAGAACCAAATGGCAAGCTAGATTGAATAAATAACACATAAATTTCACAAAGCACAAATCATAGAAGCAATAGAATCAGATGGGTTGGTCATTGACTGTGAAACAAAGAAGCATAACTAGGTCAAATTCGTAGTGAAAAAAGCTATTCGCAACCGGGGTGGGGAATCAGAAGGGATCTGCATCTCACGTGGCAAAATAGAAAATAACGTCATTTTCATTCAGCTTTTCAAAACGATGTGTATCAAGTGTTTTCCTTCGTCTTTTTCATACTTCACTCGCAAAGCCCCCATGGACCATCCCCTAACAAGTCCCCTTCTCGACGAAGACAAAAGACGATCCACGAAGCCACTCCCCCTTCTTATTCTCCATGAACCTAGCAAAGCTTGGTCTTACCCACTCACCCACTTAGCCCCCTCGGGTATCCTCCTATCAATAAAAGTTTTGGGTACTCTCACCTAGTGTCTTAAATGATGTTGTTCTTGTTCGTTTTTCTCTGATGATGACGATGACTACGATGATGGCGAGGACGACGATGATTTAAGGTTAGAGGAGCTGTAGAAGGAAGATTTGTTGGAAGACCATTTGGCGGCCACCAAAACTCTCCTCCTCTTGTTAAATGGGTTTTCCGACTTCTTTATATCTCTTAGCGTGTTCACTTACAATAGAATCGAAAATGACTTCAATTTGCCCTTAAAAGGTTTGATAATCCCCTTCTGCATATACCATCATTTAGCACACAATAGGGGATTGAAATCCAACATAATCAGAAGATCCTCTCTTGATATTATAGCAGTTCCAATATTCATCAATATTAATTTTATTACTCCCACTGTAGATACAATCACCAGAGAGAAGCCTGACCCTGTCTACCAAGAAGCGTCTCGAATTTGTTGAACACAGCTTTGAAACTTAACTTTTCAGTGGAGAAGCCGGGAAGACTCTGGGGAGATTTTTCTTCTAGAACTTGGAGAAATGGAGGTCTAGTTCGCATAAATTTGAGGTCAAGCTCTTGTCTGTAAAATTTATCTTCAAAATTTATTAATAGCTTCTTTGACTACATTTTCCTCTCTAAAATTCGTTCTTCGTTCGAAGGGATGGTTAATCCACAAGCTATAAACTGATGTACTATGAATTATGTCACTTGTTCAGTACTCACAATTGGCTCCCTATGAAGAGTGAAGGAACATTTGCTCATTTTACAGGTAAAATCACCATTGCAGATTCAACTCTGCTTTTCTATCCTGATAGTCTCATGTCCGTTTACTCTTTCTTCTTCTTCTTTTTTCTTTGAGAGTAATGCTAGGTACCTCCGTCATTATCCCTGCGCGGCACCGGCTTACCACTGTCAGCCAGTATTTGAAAAAAAATGAGAAAGACACAAACAAAATACGCCGAAATGGAGAGAAATCCATTTTGAGGAATTCATTTGCTGCAGACGAAATCAGAGAGGGAGATCTGGTTTGGTTTTCCGTCTTTGGTCACCGATGTGCTCCACTAATTTGGTCATCGTTTGATCGCTGTTTGGTTTTCCTTGAGCCTTCACCACGGCAGGAAGAAGTAAATCAATCAACAGCTTCACCTCCCAGCATATTTTCTGAATCCCTCTCTACTTTCATCTTCAATGTCATCGGCATGCTTATCTCAAGTGCTGTCAAGAAACATATTTCAGTTGCCAATAATTAATTTTTTTCATTTTTTTTTTAATTTTTGTTTCTGTATGGAGCTTTAGAGTTTAGAGCCCCTCGATTCGAAGCACGTGGAGAAGGAAACCAGATAAGATGCATTTTTCTCTTTAACGATGCCAAGTGTTTATCTCAAGTGCTGCTTTTTTCTTTGTACCTATGTTTTTTTTTCTCTTTTCTTCGTCTTTTGTTGGGATTGGCGGAAGCTCATAAATAATATAGAAATCAAAATTTAACGTGGTTCGACCAATTTAACCTACGTCCACACACACAAAGAGGAGAATTTGTATTAAACAACAAACCAATTATTTACAATGGTTTCTCTCTTCTAATCTCTCCAACGGACCTCATCTCTGACTCTCTTCCTCATTACAATCTTACATGTATTTATAGGAGAAAGAAATAGTGTGAACGTGTAAATGACGGTGGAATTTCGGCGGCCTCCATTCTTGAATTTTCCGGCGGCGCCTACCTTCCAGCTGCTACTGACGGTGCCGTCTTCCAGAAGCCTCCAGCTTCTTCATCACGTTGCGTGTTGATTTCCAACAATCTCCCCCTCAACACCAAACGGAGGATATCCTGGCACATTTTAGTTCAAGGTACTTAACCTGGTTATGTTTCTACATAGCTCAAGTTTTTCGTATGTGACTACCTTCGTTAGCATGTCCGCTGGATTCTCCTTCATATGGATCTTTACAAGCTTCAACAGCTGTTGCTCCATTACTTCAAGTATCCAGTGATACCGAATATCGATGTGCTTTGTTCGGGAGTGGTACATCGAGTTTTTACTCAGATCAAGAGCACTTTGACTATCACAATAGATTCTGTACTCTTTTTGACTGACTCACATTTCTTGGAGGAACCGCTTTAGCCACAACATTTCCTTTCCTGCTTCTGCTATAGCAATGTACTTTGCTTCTGTTGTAGATAAAGCTACACATTTCTGCAGTTTGGACTGCCATGATACAGCTTCATCTTCAAATGTGTAAATATATCCTGATGTAGATTTTCTACCATCAAGATCACCTGCCATATCAGCATCTGTATAGCCATCCAAGACTGGATTAGCTCCCCCGTAGCACAAGCACAACTTTGATGTACCTTTAAGATATATGAGAATCCACTGTAGTGCTTTCCAGTATTCTTTCCCTGGATTTGAAAGAAAACGGCTCACAACTCCAACAGCGTGAGCGATGTCAGGTTTGGTACAAACCATGGCGTACATTAAACTTCCTACTGCTGAGGAGTACGGTACTGTAACCATTTCTTGAACCTTTTCTGGTGATTAGGGACATGAGCTTTTGCTCAATTTGAAGTGATTAGCCAGTGAAGTACTGACTGGCTTTGCTTTCTCCATGTTGAACCTTCGTAGTATTTGTTCAACATACTTTTCCTGTGACAGCCATAGCTTCTTTTTCTTCCTGTCACGAGTGATCCTCATGCCCAAAATCTGCTGGGCAGATCCTAAGTCTTTCATCTCAAAGACTTTAGAGAGATCCTTCTTTAGCTTCCTGATAATGGATTGATCTTTTCCAATAATCAGCATGTCGTCAACATAGAGCAGTAACATCACGAATTCACCTTCTGAAAATCTTCGGATGTAAACGCACTGATCTGCAGCAGTTTTCTTGTAGTCATGACTCATCATGAATGAGTCAAACTTCTTATACCACTGTCTGGGAGCCTGCTTCAAACCGTAAAGGCTCTTTTCCAACTTGCAGACCAAATGTTCCTTTCCAGGAACTTGGAAGCCTTCTTGCTGCTCCATGTAAATTTCCTCATCAAGGTTGCCGTGAAGAAATGCTGTCTTCACATCCATCTGTTCAAGCTCCAAGTCAAGACTTGCCACCAATCCGAGTACCACTCGAATTGAAGTCATCTTCACAACAGGTGAAAATACCTCATCAAAGTCGATTCCTTTCTTCTGCTGGAATCCTTTGACGACCAAGCGAGCTTTGTGCTTCACCTGCTTGCCATCATTTTTCAGCTTGAACACCCATTTGTTTCTCAGTGCTCTCTTATCGTTTGGAAGTTCCATCAGCTCATAAGTCTGATTCTTCTGTAACGAGTTCATCTCATCCTGCATAGCCTGCATCCATTTGTTGCTATATGGATGAGATATTGCCTCCTGGAAGTTTTCTGGCTCCCCCTGATCTGTAAGAAGAATATAATCTGATTCCGGATATCTTCGTGACGGAATCAACAATCGCCCTCTAGAGAATCTGTCCTGCTGAGGTTAATCACCTGACAATTGTGGAAACTCTGCAGTTTCTGATGGAGAAGGCAACTGCTCCCCTTGCTCAGTAGTGGTTTCTCCGTTGTCAGTATCCTCTTCTTCTTCTAGGGAAACTTTCTGTCTATCTTCAGTGTTTGAAACAGACTGAAGTGGTAGTGAACTCGGAGCTGGTTCTGGAACACTTGGAGTTGTTTGTTCTGATCCAAACATCTGGTCTTCATGGAACACTACGCCCCTGCTTCTGATGACCTTCTTCGTTTTTGGATCCCATAATCTGTATCCAAACTCTTCATCTCCATAGCCGATGAAAAAACATGGAGTAGACTTTTCATCAAGTTTCTGTCTTTTCTCTTTGGATACATGTGCAAATGCTTTGCACCCAAATACTCTTAAATGAGAGTATGAAATCTTGCGGCCTAACCACACCATCTCTGGGACTTCAAACTGCAGTGGAACTAACGGTGTTCTGTTGATCAGGTAACAAGCTGCTTTTATTGCTTCACCCCAGAATGGCTTAGGCAACTTTGCCATACTCAGCATGCATCTGGTTCGTTCCACAATGGTCCGGTTCATCTGTTCTGCTACACCATTGTGTTGTGGGGTGTAGGGGACAGTCTTCTCGTGTCTGATGTCATGTTTGGAGCAGTATTCTCTGAAATTTCGAGAAGTATATTCACCTCCATTGTCTGTCCGGAGGCATTTCAGCTTCTTGCCAGTTTCTCTTTCTACCATGGCATGGAAGTTTTTGAATTGCTCAAAAACTTGATCTTTCCTTTTTAGGAAATACACCCACACTTTTCGTGAAGCATCATCAATAAAAGTAACAAAATATTTGTTACCTCCAAATGATTCAACTTCAAAAGGACCGCAAACATCAGAGTGTACCAAACTCAATAACTCTGATCTTTTTCCAGCAGATGTCTGAAATGAACTCTATGTTGTTTACCAAATAAACAGTATTCACAAGGATTGAGGGCAATACCTTTGTTTACTGTAATCAATGCTTTCTTTGCAAGCATAAACACTCATTTTTCTCCCATGTGGCCAAGTCTCCGATGCCACAAGTTTGGTGATATATCATCTTCAACTACATTGAGACTATTTGCACATATCTTAGCACTTGATTTGTACAAAGTGCCACAGACATGTCCCCGTGCAACGACCATTGCTCCTTTCTTCAATTTCCAAGCATTGTTGCTGAAGATGCTCTCGTAACCCTGTTGATCAAGGGTTCTTATAGAAATTAGGTTGAGTCGAAGATCAGGTACGTGCCGAACGTCATTTAGCACCATAGTACAACCAACACTGGTTTTTATCCTGACATCTCCAATGCCCACGATCTTTGAGAAACTCGAATTTCCCATCTTGACTATACCGAAGTCTCCTGCCTTGTAAGTACTGAAAAAATCCTTACAAGGAGTGGCATGATAGGATGCTGCTGTATTTATTATCCACTCGATTTCCTCGCTTGAAACGTGCAAGCAAGATTCTTCACCAGCGGAAAGGAGTACACAATCTCCAGAAAGCGTCACTGCAGCTTCGCCTTCTTCGTGTTTTGACTGATTGCTTGGCTGATTTTGCTCCTTCTACAGCTTTCGGCATTCTCTTTTAAAGTGGCCTTCAATACCACAATAAAAGCATTTTCCCTTCTTTCGCTGTTTACCGCGACTTTGGGATCTCCCTTTACTTTGACTTCTGTTCCTTTCTCGACTTCTACCTCTACTATTTCTCTGATATCTTCCTTCTGTTACAAAGGCATCTGTCTCGTCTCCTCCAATCTCCTTTCGTCTAGCCTCTTCATTAAACAAGGCGTCTATCACCATTGACATGGCGAGCTTTCCATCTGGAGCAGAATTACTAAGTGAGACCACTAGCGTTTCCCAGTTATCTGGTAGGGAACTGAGAAGTAGTAGAGACTGCTCTTCATCTCCGAGCTTAAAATCTACGGATGCAAGTTGATTTACAAGATTCTGAAACTCGTTGGTGTGTGCAGCCACTGAGATGCCGCTTTTGAGTTTCAAGTTGACAAGGCGTCTCATTAGTAATGCCTTGTTCCGAGCAGTTTTTGCCTGGTACATGCTTTCCAGCTTTTTCCATAGCTGATAGGCATCCATTTCCTGTGCAACATGATGAAAAACACTAGGGTCAATCCACTGCCGGATCTGACTAATAGTTTTCTTATTCAACTTATGCCAGTCTTTTTCCGCTAAATCATCTGGCTTTACGCTTTTCTCTTCAATTGGATCGAAGAGATCTTTACAATTCAGGAGATCTTCCATTCGAGGTCTCCATAGTGCGTAATTTGTAGATGTTAGCTTGATCATCGCACTTGCTCCCGAGTCCTCCATCAGTTCGGCTTTAATCTTTAATTTGAGTGACCGTTTCTCAATGTTCGGAGTTGAATCTCAACAAACGGAGCTCACCGTTGCGTCCGGAACGGTGGAAAACCTTGGAAATGACTCTTGTCTCGTTCCAAACCGATCAAAATTGCGCCGAAAACCTAAAAAATAAGAAAAACGAAATATTCTTTCGTCTGCCAGAATATTCCCCACCGTCCACCGGAATATTCTCTCAGTCACCGGAATATTCCTGCACCAGAATATTCTTGCCGACGATAGAATATTCTTTCCGGTGATGGAATAGTCTTTCGACGACGGAATATACCGATGGAATATTCCTTATCCGTTGGGTTACTGTAGCGGGTCGGAAACCAGGTCAAACCGGTTCGGGTCGGATCACCCGAATTTAACAGGTCGGAGCTTGTCTTCTTCACTGCGCGCGCGTGTGGCGTGTGGGTCCCATGGCCGGCGCGTGGCCGTCGCCGAGTCGGCGCGTGTGGAGCGTGTAGTTTCGTCCGGTGTCCATTTGAGATGAAAATTTCACCAAAATTTTCGTCTTGACTTGAGGAATCTGATGGTATCCTCCAAACTTGATTTCGATCAAGTTTAAAAATGGGCCTCTCACGAAAATTCACAAATCCGGCCTCCTACCGGCTCTGATACCACTTGTTGGGATCGGCGGAAGCGCACAAATAATATGGAGATCAGAATTTAACATGGTTCGGCCAATTTAGCCTACGTCCACACACACAAAGAGGAGAATTTGTATTAAATAACAAACCAATTATTTACAATGGTTTCTCTCTTCTAATCTCTCCAACGGACCTCACCTCCGACTTTCTTCCTCATTACAATCTTACATGTATTTATAGGAGAAAGAAATAGTGTGAACGTGTAAATGACGGTGGAATTCCGGCGGCCTCCATTCTTGAATTTTCCGGCGGCGCCTACCTTCCAGCTGCTACTGACGGTGCCGTCTTCTAGAAGCCTCCAGCTTCTTCATCACGTTGCGTGTTGATTTCCAACATCTTTTTGTCTCTATCTCCATTTCTCACAGGACCCAAACAAAATTAGATAAGGCACAGAAGAATTCATTTTTTCGGATTGTAAGGAAACCCATTTTGTGGGTAGGTTTGGAGGAGAGGGCGGACAACGGGAGAGCTTCGACAACTTGGAAGAGAACTCGAGATTGAACTCAAGGGAAATAGAGAGGGATTTTGGGGCGTGAGGCTGCGCCAGAGTTATTATCCCGGTCTTCTATAGTTTTTTCCTTTTTTTTTCTCCTTCCAGATAAAGCCATGTTAGCCGATTACCCAACAGATTCCTACTACCGGTTGTATGTACAAGAATTAATTCAGAGCACACTAAAATGACAAGCTAGATTGAATAACAAAACACATATATTTCACAAAACACAAATCAAACAAGCAGTATAATCAAATGGGTTGGTCACTAATTTTACAATTTTTTTTCTCTAAACCTATCCAAAAATTTCCATTGTAAAAATCCTAGAAAAGCATACACACAAACCATATTGCAACTCTAGCTAAACTTCAAGATCTACCTCAAGATTTAACAGTGGAATTATAAACCCAAATGGTAGAGCTACAAACAAAATCAATAGAGCATTTCTCTTAGAACTTGACAATATGAGAGATAGGAATGGTATATGTCAGCTTGTGAGAAAATGAAATGGCTTACCCTACTTGAAAAATGTTGAAGGGGTTGTCGTCAATGGACAAGTGCAATAGAGAGCCAATAGTAACTAGGGTGCGAGAGACAGTGAACGTGTGAGGGGGATGTTGGAATAGGTTGTAATATGTATTAAAAATATTGAAGGAATAAACCTTGTGAAAAGGTTAAAAATTTTGTCAAGGTCGAGATCTCGCTCAACTCTCGCTCGATGTGTCACTTAAGGGAGAGTCAAGCAGTGATCTCACTCAAATTTTACTCGACATCTCGTTCGAGCGCAAAACTGTTGAATTGAACCTGTACAACGTTTGAAGAAAAGACGCGTTTCAACCGAAGTGATCTGTGTCATAACCGTTGGTCGCTCGACCTCGCTCAATGAGTTGCTCAAGCGAGAATCCAGACAATGATTTTGCTAGACACTCGCTCAATGATTCGCTCGAGCGAGAGTCCAGACAATAATCTCACTCGACACTCGCTCAACATCCCGCTCGACACTCGATCAACATCCCGCTCGAGCGAAAAACGGTTAAATTAAAAATAACGTGATTTTTCACAAACATTTTCAAGTTTTATAAATAATGTAGTGACAAACCTGTTACGACATGAAAAATTCTTCATATATTTTCTGTTTCTGTAATTCTTAATAGAAATCTATTCAAGAAATTTTTAAAAATTGTTATTTGTAGAGTTTAAAGGTTTTATTATATCCTGGATGATTTGTTAGAAATCCAATAACAAATTCTTAGTGAGCGGGGACAATATCATCTTAAAAATAGTATCTTTATACGTCTCAAAACCTTAACATATTTTCATATTCTTTTTCCATCTCCAAAATCCCCCAACAGGGAGAGAGAGAGAGAGAGAGAGAGAGAGAGAGAGAGAGAGAGAGAGAGAGAGAGAGAGAGAGAGAGAGAGAGATGCATAAATAATTAAAAATGCATTTGGGATTTATAATGATTTGCCATATATCGGGGACTATTGTAGCATGCTTAAACAGAAATTCTAAAGTAGGGAACCGAATGGGAAAACGAAATGCAAGTTTTTTTTTCAAAATGCATCCCAGAATTTGGTGAAGAATAACGTATAAGGAGCCGGATGCCAGTGCTCTAAGACTATTTATAAATTTTTTGGTACCGTATCATTGAAAACAATATTAGGTGTACAAACTAAAATGTCTATATATATTTCTTATAAAATTGGATGAACTTGAACTTAAATTTTAAAAAGTTCAGACAAAAACTCTACGAGTTCACAGTAAAAATAATTTTAATAGGTCCCAAAGTCTAAACACTTAGTGGCTATTTGCCAACTTTGTAGAAGTAAATGGTGACTGAAGCAACAGCCAACAAGCTCCGTCACCTTTCCACTCTGAAAAAATATAAAAAGCACCTTGAAAAAATGTTGTACTGTTTATGTGAGTGAGTATAATGAATGTTGGATGCTCTCTAGCATTACTCTTCCACCCTAGTCCCGCAGGCGGGCAGACCATTGAAGTATTAACACGTAAACAAAGGTCAAAAGGGAAAAAGCCAAGGCTATTTAAGTCATTTTAGGGAAACCTAACGTTACTCCGCTGCATGACCGTTGGGGTTCAAATTTTGAACGCCCATCTTTCTCACAAAAGATTCCAACGAAAACAGAAAGACCGACCCGCACACATATGCACAGATTAACATCTAACGCAGTTGAAACCGAAAGGAGCAAGAAACAATGAAAACAGTGATTTTAGCATCAACACCCGGAAAATCAACCACCACCACGGCCATGGAGGACGACCGGTCCGAGAGCCGAGACAGCTGCTACTTTCCCGGCTGCCGGAAAGATGCCAACTGCAACTGCAAGATTTGCTTGGACAGCATCAATGCCACCCTCGACCTCATGCCCATCAGCTACCAGAAAAGTTCCCTCACCAAGCTCTCTGTTTCTGGGCCTAACGACGTGGAGAGCACTCCGATCTCGTTCAATTTTTCGAATATGTCCACCCCAAGGTCGAGTGCAAATCGGGATCCGGCCACTCCGGTTCTCAAATCGAATGCAAGATTGGATTTGAACGAGAAGATGCGGAGGAGAGAAAGAGAGCGGAGTTTGAGGGGCCGTTTTATGAAATTGGTGTTGGGTTTGAGCTTGATTTTCATCGCGGGGTTCGGGTTTTCTCGCGGGATTTCTGTGGTTCTGCGACCCGTGTTGTCATCCGATATAGTTAAGAACGTTGGTGAGAAATCTTGGGTTGCCCAAGATTTGAAGGGGAAGCTGAGGTTTGTGCAGAGAGAATTGCAGAGTCTTGTTGATGCGGAGGTGTCAAATTGCAGCAATACTAGTTCTGTTTGGAAAGTTGACCAGGTGCTACATTTCAAACTCTTGTTAGATAATTATAAATATTCATCAGCTAATTTGTTGTGATGGTTCTTTTTGGAGAGAAATTGAGGGACCCTTGAATTGAATTATTGCTCTGACTTGTAAAATTTCAATGGGAAATTAAATATAATTGAATTTTTTCAGGGTGGTTTGCTCTTGAATTCGCGTTGTACATTGTACAAGTCAGCAGCAGAGGAGGTGAGCATATGGGGATGGCCTTTGCAGACTGCGGGATTACTCATGACTGAATTTTCTTCCCGATCATTCACCATTTTATCCGGCAGAGTCACCGAGGTAAAGGCAAAACACTTCATATTTGCATAACGACATAATCTCCATTACCACTAGTCTTTCTATAAATTAAAAAAAAAAAGACAAAAAAAAAAATTGGGATTTGCTACTTTTAGGGAATTTGCGAACCATCTACATATCAATACTCCTGCTTCATATCAAAAATTCAAATTCGCAAAGTTTTTACTAAAATCTGACCGATCAATCACGTTAGATGGGTGAGTGTATTATTAACGTAAAATCGCTTATAATCAGATTTTTCCGACTTTTAAATAAATATACATGGTTTTATTTGGTTTGTGTGCAAAGTGGACCGATGGGAAAGCTGGGTATTTGATTCGGAAGGCAAACACTTCATGGGTGCAACGGAAGTGGGGCGCCTCAGTTGTGCAATTAAATCCTGATACCTGGATTCTTGAGTACCGGCGGAGCTCAGTATTGGATAACTCCAGACTATTTTTAGCAGTGATTGAGTTGTTGAAGTATCGGATTTCGAAAATCGTTGGAAGTGTGAAGCAAGAGTTTTGGTTCTTCAGTCATGCATTAAGAAGCAACCATTTCTCTCAGTTTACAGCAAAATATGACACGAAGATCCCAACTTGAAGAAAGGCAATGGGTATTTCTCGGCAGTGTCAAGTTCTCATTTCTTGTGAGAAGCTTTTCATTTTCCCTTTTTCGAGTTTTTTGTACTGGGACATCAGCCTTTTGCATTGTATGTTGCCTGCCCGTTCACCAATGCAATTAAGTCAGGTGTTTCTCATGGTTTTGTTTCAATTGCAAGAAACTGATTTTCTTTACATGAACTGCATTTTCCTATCCTCAAGGAGCGGTCCTGGAATTTTATTTTTTATTTTTTTAATAATTTTGACAATTTTTCGATTTAAGAAAATTACAAATTCAAAATCCAAATTTCTAAATCTAAAATCCGGAAGAACAAGCTTACCAATCATGCTATGCTCTTGATTTCCCATAATAAACAAAATGATCACTCCGGTTTGCACATATTATAAAGGTCAGCACTTCTAATTAAAATGATAAGAAATTCTTTTAAGTAGAATTTCCTTCCATTATTACTTTCCTCAAAAGTGGGAAAATATCAAAATACGTGAATTTCACAATGTACATGTGAGTGTTGTGAACAAAATAATACTTCCAAAATCACAAAAATGATTTAAGTAGTTCAGCAATTTGTCTACGTTCACTAGAACCAAATTCAAAATGTTTGTATGAGATTACAAACACTCAAAAGTTTCTCACGTCCACTCTCTATTTTGCACCTCCACCACTTCTAACACCACCTCTCTAACTACACACGTCAAAGCTCTCTATTTTGCTAAACTGGATAGTGCAACCAAGTTTGAACTACTGCCTTCACATAGTCATGGAGCATTTTAGTCTCTTATAGCTACAATAGCTATATCTTGGACTGTGCTGAGATCATTCATGTTTAGATGTTAAGCTGAGTTAAGCTGAGTTGAGTTGAATAAAATAAAATATTATAGTGTTTTAGGATTTGAGAAAGTTGAATTATTTATTATATTTTGTATGGAAATTTGAAAAATTGTATGCAGATTCGAAAAAATTGCAATGATGAGTTGAAGTGAGTTGAGGAGGGTTAAGGATCCAAACGGAGACAGTGCTGAGCAACCAACATGGAACTTCTCCATGCATTCACACTTAGGTAGTCTTAATTAATAGTCAGTTATAGATATACTGAGAATTATGAACGAGAAAATTAACAAAATGAGTATTCTAAATATAAGTGTAAGTAAAACCATAAATACGTAGTCTTTCGCAGATTGCACCCAGAAAATGAAAAGTGCCTCAGTGCTATTCGATGTCTAAATTAGTGATGGCAAAAGTATATGTTGTATTTATTTTGTAACTAGAAATTACCTTTTTTCTTTGTAGATCAGCGATTTTGAAAGCGGCTATAGGCGATTTCGAAAATGATTACTAGCAATTTTCCAACCCCTCTCTGTGCTCCTTTGAAGTATCATCGTAGAGGTTTCAATCCCTATCAAGTATAGGATTCAAGTGCTGGGTTTCTCGATGCATGCTGCTCATGGCATGGATCCGAGAATAGAAGGTTTATGTGCTCGATTGTCCCTAACAGAAAGGGAAGAAGAGGTTCTCAAGATGGAGTCTGATTATGTGGGGGAAGCGCTCTCGAATGGGGAAAGTTGCTTAATGTTTCAGTTACTAACGACTAAACATTTCAACAAAGAGGCTTTTAAATCTACTATGCAGAAGGTTTGGCACCCAATTCGTTCATTAAAAATCCGTGATTTAAACCCTACTTTGTTTTTTTACAGAGTTTTCGGATTTGAAAGACAAAGAGCAGGTTAAGCGTGATGGACCCTGGAGTTTTGACAAATGTCTGATGCTCACTAGTGATGTTGATGGGCCCAAATAAACCACCAAATCAATTTGACAGAGGCGACATTCTGGGTCCGGGTATATGATCTCCCTGTAATGCTTCATAATGCTCATGTGGGTAATCTAATTGGTGAGAGTCTTGGTCAGGTTAAGGAAATTGATATGAATTTGAATGATATGGCCAGTGGGGAATATTTTTGAATTTGGGTTAGAATGGGTGTTTTGAAACCACTCCTCATGGGTAAGCGATTCTTTATGGGTTTGCTTAATCCTCTATGGGTGAACTTTACATACGAACACCTCCCCACAACTTTGTGGGTTGATTGGACATAACCACCGAGATTGTGATATCTAGGAGCAAGCAATGTGTTCTCTGAAATTTACTGACTTCCCCTATGGGCCATGGCTAAGGGTAGGAGGAATTACTGGAACCAGGTCCTCTTTCCAGGCTAAGTTCCATCAACATATGGCTTCTTCGAGTTCCTTAGGGAAAGATTCAGGGTCAAATACTAGTGGGATAGACAAATTTTGCCAAATGGTAGTTGCTGGTGAGATATCAGAGAGTGCTAGGGATCCAAGGTAGTTCCCAAAGCCATTTTTCCTTACTGATGGGGAAAAGCATGTTCCACCCATCGAAGTTAAAAAAAGTGTGGATAGTAAGGATGTTTATGCTCATGATCCTCAACAACAAATATATGGGAGGCTGGAAGGGTAGTGGCGAGGGGAAAGCAAGTTAGAAAGTTGATAATCTGAAGGGTGCTAAAAAGGGAACAATTACATGATCTGAAAAGAAACTTTCACAAGTATCAAAGCGATTGAAATTCAAAGGAAACTCTGGGGAGAGTAGTGATGAAGGTCTTAACTCTGTGATGGTGGTGGCTATTGCGTAGCCCCACCAATCCCCATGTGGATCCTAAGTTGGAATACCTGAGGGCTTAGGAACCCTTGCGATATTCATGCTCTTTCTGATTTGGTCGAAAAGGAAGATCCCGATGTTTTGTTTCTCCAAGAAACGTAACTAAAAGCCCCAAAAATGGAGAGATTCCGAGTTAAGCTTCATTTTGGTAATTGTTTGACGGTGAAAGCAACAAGACAAGGAGGGGGGTTGGCTCTTTTGTGGAAAACAGATGTGCTACTGGAAATAATCAGTTACTCCTCTTCTCACATAGATGCAAAAATCAAGTCTGATCTAGATGTATGGTTTGTAATAGGCATTTATGGACAACCTGAAGTTGCTAGAAGAATAGAAACAAGGAATCTTCTTAGACGGTTGAAAAGAGATACCAGTAAACCATGAATAATCTTTGGTGATTTTAATGAGATAGTCACACAAGGAGAAAAATGGGGAGGCGGGGGGAGATCTTCTCAAGAAATACAACCCTTTTGTGATGTGTTATTAGAATATAATATGAGAGACCTAAGCTTTCAAGGCTCTCTTTATACTTGGTGCAATAAGAGGGAATCTCCAGGCTTGATTGCTACGGGGCTTGACAGATTTTTAGCAATCCTCTTTGGTGTGATAAATTCGAAAATGTTGTAGTGACCCATGGTAGTTCGTCTTATTCAAATCGCTTACCTCTCTGGCTTAATTTGGAGGGAGTTCCATATAGGGGCAGAGGACCCAAACCATTTAGGTTTGAAGCCATATGGTTGTGTGAAAAAGGCTGTAATCATATTGTTTCCTAATTATGGAATACACTGGGTTCTCATTCAAGACTGCACGACTTTATGGTTGGTATTTACCATAGCTCTTCCAATTTACAGATTTGGAACAAAAACGGCTTTGGAAATGTGCATCACAAATTAAAGAAGGCAAGACAGCACCTACAGTTTCTACAACAATAAAAACCTACAGATCTAAGCCCTGCAGCAATAAATGATGCTTGTGAGGAGGTCCACAAATGGCTAGCTAGAGAGGAAATAATGTGGAAACAGAGGTCCCGAGCACAATGGCTTTCAGAAGGTGATCATAATACAAAGTTTTTTCATGCCAAGGCATCTCAAAGGAGGAAGAAGAATAGTATCACTAAACTTAAGGATAAGTGGGGCAACTGGCAGGATGGAGACCAATGTGATCAATTAATTGTGGATTATTTCACTTCTCTTTTGTCTACTGCAGGAACTCACTGATGTTCAAAGGTGATTGAACATATTGATACAAAAATTACTGTAGATCAGTATGCTGAACTACTGAAGCCTTTTAATGGAGAAGAGGTCTAGATAGCAATAAAGCAGATGCACCCGTCGAAGGCCCCTAGACCTAATGGTATGCCCCCATCCTTCTTTCAATTTTACTGGCCTCAACTTAAGATTTTGTGTCAAGTGTTGTTATTCATGCCCTAAACACTGGGGACTTCCCTCAAGCTCCATACATTTATAACATTGGTTCCCAAGCTTAAAAAACCTGTTAAGGTAATTGACTATCGCCCAATCAGCCTCTGTAATGTTTTATACAAACTTATCTCCAAAGTCCTTGCTAACAGAATTAAACAAGTGCTTCCCACTCTTATTTCAGAAACTCTACCTGCCTTCCTACCCGATCGTCTAATTTCTGATAATATTCTAGTAGCACATAAAGTCCTACATTTCTTGCAAAGAAAAAATTCTGGAAAAATAGGCATTATGTCTATCAAGTTAGACATGAGCAAAGCTTATGATAAGATATAATGGTCCTATTTAAAGGCTACCATTATGATAAGATATAATGGTCCAAAGTGCCTCTTTTTCAGTGATTATAAATGGTATTCCCACAGGTCATATTCTCCCTTCAAGAGGCTTGAGATAAGGGGATCTCATTTCCCGTTATCTCTTCCTTTTATGTACTAAAGGATTGGTGGGTTAGCTAAGGAAGGTTGCTAGCTCTCAAGCAATCACTAGAATCCAGATATCTCGAAGGGCACCAAAGCTTAATCATCTGCTATTTACAGATGATAGTCTCCTGTTTTGTGAGGCAACAGTGGAGACTAATTCAAGGCTACTTCAGCTACTTCACTCTTATGGTACTACATCAAGACAACAACTTAATCATGATAAAATAGCCATGGTCTTCAGCAAAAACACATCTCAAGCTATGAAGGATGAAATCATATGGCCATGGGGGAATGCACAAATTCAACAATACAATAGATACTTGGGCTTACGATCACTTATTGGTAGGTCTAAGTCATCTGCATTTACTGACATATGGCATAAAGTATGATTAAAATTGCAAGGTTGAAAGGGAAATTTATTTTCACAAGGGGACGAGAGGTCTTGCTCAAAGCTGTGGCACTAGCCATTTCGTCATGTGCTATGACATGTTTCAAACTACCTCCTCAACTATGATGTGACATAGAGAGGATGATGGCAAGCTATTAGTGGGGACAAACAAAGAGTGAGAAAAAGCTCCATTGGACAAGTTGGATGAATATATGTCATCCCAAGTCAATTGGGGGCTTAGGTTTCAAGGAATTTGAAACTTTTAATATGGCAATGCTTGCAAAGCAAAGTTGGCAGCTACTTCAACATAAGGGTAGTTTATTTTATTTACAAGGTATACAGTTCTAGATACTTCCCTAATTCTCATTTATTCTTAGCCTCCTTAGGCAATTATCCCTCATTTGCATGGAAAGGGATTTGGGAAGCACTACAGTTAATGATGAGAGGAGGTAGGGGGAGTGTGGGCGATGGTCAAGCTATTCACATGCTAATAGACCCCTAGGCACTTGGATATCGAGACTTAACCAATGAAGTTGTAAGAAATATGCCTCTGGTCAACCAAAATTCGGATTGTTTGGTTCTACATTATTGGATGATTCAACTCATTGGTGGGAGATGGCTAAGGTTAGATCTCTCTTCAATCCAAAAGTGGCAGAAGCTATACTGAAAATTCTTCCAAGCCTCAATCGGGAACAAGACAAATGAATATGAAAGCAAGAGAGGAGTGGGATCTTTTCAGTACACAATGCTTATAAATTCTTGAAATGTCTTAATTCCATTAATGTAGGGGAGTCCTCTACCAGAGCTGCCATGAAGAAATCTTGGAAAATTCTATGGAAATTAAAAATGCCACACAAAGTAAAAACCTTTGCATGGCAAGCATGTCAGGAAGCCAATCTTATTAGAAGAAGGGTACCAGTTGATGCTTCTTCCCTATTTTGTGACTGTCTTTTGGAAAACTCTACACATGCATTGTTCTTCTGCCCTCACATACACGGGTTCTGGGTGTAGAAATTTCCACAAATGTGCTGAAGTGAATCTTTTAGCTCCTTCCTCCACATGATAAAAGAGATTCTGCAATCAACATTTGAGGAAGGAATGAGGGATTTTATCTTGATAGCATGGGGAATCTGGTATAGGAGAAATAAAAAAACTACATGAGGATGTTGTTCGATCACCACAAGAAGTCCTCAGTTATGCACTTTCTTTGAAGATCCAACTGCTTGGAGCTGAATAGCAACACCAGGTACCTACCAAATCCTTTCACTGCAATTGGTCTCTCCTTCCATCTAGTTGGTATAAGTTGAATTTAGATGGCACCCTCTTCTTTGATTGCAATAAAGATGGAATAGGAGCGATTGTTCTGATCATCATGGGGAGGTGATGGTGGCTATGAGCAAGGTGGAGATGGAATTTCTGGAACCTAGAAATATCGAGGTAGTAGCAATTCTAAGGGGTCTGCAAATATGTCTTCAAACTGGCATAGACTCCCTCCTCATTGAATCAGACTGCCTCAATTTGGTAGAAGAAATCAATAGCACCTCAAAACCATGCACTTTTATGCGAATTGTCATTTTTGAAGTTCGAAACTTAATGTTGAGATTTCAAATGTGCAAACTCCATTATGCTCCTCATGAGGCCAACACAGCAGCACCCTGTCTGGCCAAGCATGCATGGCTGATTTTTTATATGGTGTTGTGGCACCATGGCGTACCTAATTTCATTGATAATGTAGTTTATGTTGATGCATTATCTTGTAAAGACTCTTAAGACCTTCTAGTCTATTTACAATGAAGATGTATTTCCATCAAAATAAAAAAAATAATAATAATAAAAAAGAAAGAAAGAAAGAAATCACATTTTTGATACCTACCTCAATTCCCATTTATATGGGTCAATTGTCCTCGTATGTTAAGAATTGTTCTTCAGTTTGACATGCTTTATTGATAGAATGCAAGTTGTTAGGAGCCTAATTGAGTTTGCATAAGTGAGAATTGTGCTGGAGACCTAATATCTCGAATGACTATCATGCTAGAGGGCCAATCTTGTGAGAGGTTGTGAGCTGTTGGAGGGCCATTATATTGTAGCCGAGTATCGTGATGGAAGGCATTACTTTTCAAAAAATAGTTCAGCTACAAATGAATTATATATAAATTGATGTAAATTGATGCGATACGTCATATTATAAAATTATCTTTATTATAAAGTAATTTATTGCCAACCAAACCTATCTACACAATAGGTCCGACCTGAAATCCAACTTTGATGCCAGCCATGAATCTTCATCTCATGGACAAAAGTTGAAGCTCTATACACCACAAAACAATACCTGATTTCAAGGAGAAAAGATTTATGCAATTGTGAAATGGGTAAATTTTGCTTAACTACTTCAAAAAAATTAAATAAAACATGAGACTCATATAAAAAATTAAAAATTAAAAAAAATAATTAATTTTTTATCAGCGAACCTTACTCTTTTTCAAAGTGGTTATGCGACGTTTACGCACCTCACAGTTGTATGTAGAATTACTCGATTTCGAGTCCAAACAAGTTCCTATAAAGATACTAGCATAATACTTTTCTCAGTCTCCATAGAATTGGAAATTACAATTTTTTTTGCATTTCTTCATACAATAGCTATTAAGACAATTATTTTTGTACCTCTTTAGATAGAAACTGTTATATTTAAATTTAAACTGAAACAATATGACTGTTGTTATTGCATATATTCGTTCTAAAGATTCATGATCAAAATTTGCAATATGCACACTATATAAATAGCCTAAGGACATACTTGATAGATTTCCTTTTGTATAAGAGTAGGAAGCAATATTTGTCTTAAGAATTGTTGGAGCATAACAAAAAACAAAGATTGAAGCAAGCTTTTTGGTTTTTCAATCATGCTTTAAGAAGCAACCGTTTCTCTCTGTTTACAGCAAAATATGACACGAAGATCCCAATTTGAAGAAAGGCAATGTGTAATTCTCGACAGTGTCAAGATCTCATTTCTTGTGAGAAGCATTTCATTTTGATACTCTTTTTTGAATTTTTTGTACTGGAATATCAGCCTTTAGCATTGTATGTTGCCCTACTTGTTCACCAATGCAATTAAGTTAGGTGTTTCTTTGTAAGTATCCTAGTAATTTTTGTCAATGCGACCTTCTCTTTCTAAAGAGAGAAACTCTCACGTCTCTCTAGAAAAACTTCATTTTGATCATTTTTGCTGGAGACACCTTCCTCTCTTTCTCATTTTCCTTCCCATTTTTCTTTCTACTACTTTTTGTGTAGTTTTTTTCCACCAGCTCAGATTTTTTCAAATATAATTCACTCTAGCCATGAAAAGATGACATGCATCCAACCATGACTTTTCCCTACAGCCGATTTGTTGGGACGACCCAAAACCGCGCCCAAATAGTCCACGCATAGCTCTCATGAGCGACTTGTTTCCACGCATGGTCTTCACGGGCCACCGCACTTTGACAGTTTTGCTAACTACACACACTACACCATCAAATTCTCCACACTCCGATCCTTTAGATGGCCCGACCACACCTCCATTCCACAAAAGCATGCAGTGGCGGAATCAGGAATTTGTTTTAGGGGGCAAATAAAACTAAGACAAAATATATAAAATATTTTTTTGTTCTATTTCTATACAATCTCTTATATAGTATAGAATAATCTGATAATAAGATTTACAATAAAATTAAAATACGTTTAATATAACTTATGTATTAAAAAGCATATGATATATCAAGAACATGTTATCATAATAAAAATATATTAAAAATACATTAAAAATCATCAATTTTTTTTTATAAATATGTCATGTTATTATATCATTTTATTTTATACTTACCTATAAAAAAAATCATTTTATTTATGAGATTTAAAAAAAAATAGATTAAATTTTGTGGAGGGCGACCAATATAATTTTTAAAAATGGAGCCAATATAAGATAAAATTAATATTATATTATTAAATCATAAAAAAATATATTTTTTATTTTATTTTTTAAAAAACGTATATTATTTTTTCTTAATTTTTTTTTTTAAAATGGGTGGAGCCGAGGACGGGGGCCATGGCCCTCCTGTCCCAACGTGGCTCTGCCACTAGGTGCGTGGCCCTCACATGCCCCTCCAAAAGGCACGAGTTGTCTATTTCTCCGTCATAGACTTGTTCTTCCGTTGCTAGTCTAACTATATTATTACTTTTCGTAATCAGTGATCTTGTTAAAGGGGCTATGAACCTCCCCAATAAATATTTCAAGACATTCAACTATAGTGCATCCACTTTCATCACCTCCGATGGTAGCTTATCTTCAAAATATTTTTTAAGATGACACCCTCTTTATAAGGCTTGAATAGAGACCAAAAAATTGGTTTCAAAATCCACTTTTTTTTTCTTTTTATCATCACTTTTACATTGTAGTTGTTATATTGGAGTATTTATCGAAAAACCTCACCCTCTTTTAACATATATCATATTTTAGTCTAATGAAGTTTGATTGCTTAGAAAAATAGAATCCTAGTAATTTTTGTCTATCTACGTAGAATGGATCCAACACTTACTAAGAAAAAAATGAAAATGCTAATTGCAAACGTCGAAGAGTAAACGTCGTGCAAACGGCACACCTTTTGATGAAAAAGAAATAGACTTGACATCCCTCCATTTCCCTCCCTTCGTTGTCAAGAGTTTGGTCAATGACCTTGCTTCCGGCTCCCTATCTATCCCTTGCCCATTTTTTGAGTGATCATTGCTGCTTGAGGAGGAATGGTTGAGCCCATAGTTGCTCGTGGCTCCATCTTCACTGCTTCCGTATTCATTTCTAGCCAATTCCATCTTTTTAAGCTTCTTCATTTCAGTGATGTAAGAGCTTGCACCATACTCAAAACCAACCGCTAGAGCTAAAGTTGGAACTTATCGCAGGTTTTATTCCCTTATTCAAGTCGTCCAACGAGACAATTTGTTTCCAAAAAATAATCTATCCATCTTATCTCTTTCAGATTCAACTCCCACTGCGACTCCATAGCTGACGAGGCAAAAATCAGCATGAACCAAAATTGGAGATCACCTGGAATAAGATTTTGAGTCTTAACCAACAAGATTTCTCTCTTCTTGTCATTTAGAGAGAGAGAGAGAGAGAGAGAGAGAGAGAGAGAGAGATCATACTTTTGTTGGCATTTTTTTTTTGGTTGAGTTTCTTGGGCTTTTGTGAATTATCGGCACATGATTTCTCCCTTCTTTTATATAAATATATATATATATATATTCCCTATTTTATCAAAAATTCAAGAGTGGATGCATTGGATTTAAGAGCTAGCTAGGAATCATAAATGATCAGCGTTGTAGGTGGATCAGAGCATATGGCAAAAATGAAAATCAGAGGCACTCCCACACGAAGATGATGAACAAAAACAAAATCTAGGAGTTTAAGCGAAAATGAAGACCAAAGGGCAAAAGGCAAAAGGTGTTTTGACCTGCCTTTCTCGTTTTGTGCTCGTCCGAGCCAAGATTTCTCCGAATTCCATCATTGACTGTAAAATGCCTCAATCACTATCTGCACTAGAAGATGGGAGTCGAATTTTCAAGCATGGTGAATCTAGATAAGCTTGTACATGTCTTGGATATACTGCAATCTGCAAAATTTCATCGACTTGCTCGTACATGAAGAAGATCACATATATTCTTTAGTGGCTTCCAGAGATTGTTATACACGCATTTGGATAGTAACAATAAAAGAGTTTGGAAGAACCTGAAGGATTTTTTCTGGGTTTGGATAGTAAAAATAGACGAGTTTAGAAGAATATGGGGCTTAGTTAAAATTATTATTACACGTGGTAAAAGAATTTTTACCCGTTACCAAGACGGCTAAATTCGGATTTTGTGAATAGAGTATGAACTATGAATTAGAAACGAAGAAGAAAGAGAAAGAGAGCACTCTGTGATTGTCTTTCTTATTTGTATATTCTTCTCATGTACTGTTTATTTACTTGCCACTTGCACATATCGACTGTACCTAACAGTACCCGCCAAAAAAATGCCATTCTCTGAATTCTGAACTTTATTGTCTGAACTGGTTTGCACAATGTTCTGTATGTACATGACTTGACGTAGATCTCCCATTCAAAAAGAGATTGCGGGTCTATTATCACTTGAAATTATCATATCTTCAGCGGCTACAAACTACAAAGACATGATTAATTGAATAGTGTAAAATGCAATAGAGATTCTTCAATATATACAGTGCAAGCAAGAATTAGTACTTGCTCGTTTGCAAAAATAAAAAAGTGGAAATCAGTAGTCAATAATATACTATTTGTCCTTGTCCTTGCCCTTTCTATTTCATCTTTTCCCATTTGTCCTCGTGCCTTCAGAGAAATCATGCATCCCGACTATTTAAAGTATTGGTATTGATCTCAATAAAATTTATTATTAAAAATTAATAAAAAATATAAATTTACTCACATATCAAAATAAATTCTTTATATTTAATCAAATATAAAAAAATAATTCTAATACATGAACAAATTTATACTTTTTATCAATTTTTAATAATAAATTTTAATAAAATCAATATTAACATCGTAATTTGCGGGTAGAACGTTGCCACCTTGGGAATAATTGATTCCTTTTCTTTGCATCTCTATTTACTGTAGTAAAATGATAAATGGACCCTTGTGTCTGCCCTCATTCTTACTGTTTATGTATTTTATTTTATTTTATTTAATAATTAAAGAAATTGTTATCCAGATGACTAATACAAGAGGAGGGTGAATTGGGTTATATTATAAAAATTAACACTTATTAATCAAATACACAATATAAAATATAAACAGAATATAAAGTAGCAAAAAATGTAAAGAGTGGAATAAGAGAAAGCAAACTCAGTATTTTTACGAGATTCAGCCCACTGCCTACGTCCTCGTCTCAAGTTACCCCTTGAGGATCCCAAATTCACTAATCAATCTCCTTTAGGTGGAGATAGAAACCTATTACACATTTGAGTAGCACCGCTCCAAAAAATCTGTGCAAAACATCCTATACACTTTCAATCACCTCACACTTGGTGATTCAACTATTCCCTGTGTAGAACACCTTCTACACACACAAGAGTTATACGCACCCTCTTACTTCCAATCACCTCACAGTTGGTGATTCAACTATTCTCTGTGTGGAACACATTTTACACACACAAGGGTTATACGCACCCTCTTATAAATACAAAAGTTGATAGTGGGTAGACTATCAAAGTACACTTCTCAATGAGTGAGATAAAAACAATATAACTCAACTTATATCTCTCTAAAAAAGAATAAGAATTAAGGTTCAAAATTTTAGAAAAGAGAAAATGAGAGTTTTAAAAAAATAATGCAAAACTTAGCAGTAGATGTATAAACTCTTGTTATAATTTTTGCAAAACTCAAGTGAGCTATTTATAGGCAAATGAGCCTATTAATTTCAAATTTGAAAAGATTCACATGTCAAATAAGAATACTATTAACTTTTCAAAAAATTCAAATAAAAACATTTCCTTTTTGCATTGGTCAAAAACAACTCCATTCATTTTTCAAAGAATTCAAACCTAATCTTTTACTTTTCATATATGACAAAATGAGTACGATTAATTTTTCAAATAAAAACATCTTCTTTTTACATATGTCAAAAAAACACACAATCACCCTTTAAGATTTTCAAACAAATCATCTATCTTTTACATTTGTCAAAAAAACACACAACTACCCTTTAAGATTTTCAAACAAAATCATTTACCTTTTGTATTTGTCAAAAAAACACACAACCTCCCTTTAAGACTTTCAAACAAAATATGCACATGTTAAAGATGACAATCAATCATCTTACAAACTTAAATCTTTATGCATATGTGAAAAAAATAATAATTTTCGAAATTAATATTTTAATAAAGTTTTGCAAATGTAAAAAATGTAATTTGATATTTTATGAGAAAATATTAATTTTGAGCCTTAATCCAATTTCAAATTTTAAGAGATGTACAAAATTACTCTATGAGCATCATTTGTAGACTTGATCTCTTTCTTACTCATGCTTGATTTTTTATGTATTTAACTCCCTTCATGAGTAGACAACTTAATCTTTGAGTTTTAAATATTATTTGTTATCATCAAAATTTATACGTAGATGCAAGACTTGAAATCTTGAGTTCAACAATCTCCCCATTTTTTATGATGACAAATACTTAGTAGAAATCTGCGACCTGCAGTAATACTTAAACTCCCCCTGAAAATATGCGTTAGTATTTCAAAAAAAAGATAATGCGTTAGTATTTCAAGAAAAATATAAACATGATTCTAGCATATATAACAGGGTAGTATAATACTAGTATATGACTTCTCTCCCTTTTGGCATCATTAAAAAGGAACCTTAATTGGTTTCATTTTTTTATTATATTTTTTTCATTTTATTATTGTATTGTATTTTTTAAATTTTATTTTATTTTTTGTATTTTTTATTATATTTTTTAATATTTTTTATTATATTTTTATTTTAATTATAAGAGTTTAAAAAATGAAAATGGATGGTTTGTAAAACGTTGAGGTGCATAAGAGTGTTCATCCGAATTCCGGATTTGAGAATCCGGAAACCGGATTCAAAATTTCCTTAAACATTTAAAAAAAATTAAAAGTATTAATAAATAAATCAAATTTTAAACCGAGCCAGGTACAACCCGGCCCGGATGAACAGGCCTAGAGGTGCAATCCAATCGTACCCCAACGTCGCCCTTTTAAAAAACTAAAAAATAAAATATTTTAACTAGCAATATACTCAATGATAAACGCTGGGCGGGCCCACTAGCTGCATCCAATTACGGTCGCTAGCTGCATCCATTTACGGTGTAGAAGTTAGTCGCCCAAAGGCTAGTAAGTGGAACACTAACTTGGTTTTGATAATCTGATTTGGCAATGAGAACTCTGCAAGAATAATGTGTACTAAAGTTGATCATGGCGCCATTTTCTCTGTGCCAATGTAGTAATAAACTTTTCTAAGGATTCAAACGGCACCAGCTCATAAGTAGAGTTTGCAATACGTCGTTCGTTAATATAATATAAATACAATACAATAATGGTGAATTTAAAAGCTTGGTTTGTTTTTAAAATACACTCAATCTCATTTCATTTTATTTTATCTATCATTATACTTTTTCAAATCTTAATACAAAATAATATAAATATTTTAACTTTTTCAAATTCTAATACAAAAATCATATTAAAAAAATATATTATAACAATATTTTATTTAACTTTTCACTTTAATCTTAATTTATCTCGTCTTATCTCAATCTCATCTTTGAAAACAAACCAAGCCTAAATTTAGTACTAATGAATTGATAACGAGTTGATAACGAGTCAAAACGGATTGACATGCTAAAACACGATTAATTTCGATATTTTTATTATTTGGATTGTAATTTTGAATTTGTAATTGGCTTTATAAGTTTTTATAAATATTGTAGTCTAGCACCTATAATCATAAAAATATAAAGATAGGCCAACATGCCTATATTTATTGTAATAAAAGAACTACACTAAACCACTAGGCTATACCACCCTCTTCTGTAACTTGTATAATATGAACTAAAACTGGTTTTCTTCCAAGTCCATCTTGAATGTTGAGGTCATACTCGATGAATTTACAAACTCGGTCTAAGTGGATTACATAAGTGCTTGCATTGCTTTCTTGATTTTTTTAACTCTTAATCTTGTGATTGGGCCATCTGAAACTTGCAATAAATCTTTAAAACTCGGTTCACCATGGTGCCCATCATTCCTCCTCTCCTCAAAAAGATTCGACATAAAATCGCACCTACATCAAAGGAAGAAAGATCGGAAACTTTGAAAGTAGCAGAGACATTATACTCACCTGGAAGATCCACTTTATAAGCATTATCATTAATTTTCTCAATAATTTAAAAAGGTCAATCTCCTCGAGAATGAAATTTAGTTCTTCTATGAGTTGAAAATCTTTTTTTATGCATGTGAACCCAAACCCAATCTTCTAGTTTAAAGATAACACGCATTCGCTCTTTATTGGCTTAAGAAGTAAACTTTTCATTATTCTATGCAATTTGAAGCTATACCCTTCATGAATTGATTTCACTTATTCGTCTTTCTTTTGTTTATCCAAATTAATCATTTTCATCAATAAATAAGGACATCAAATCTAAAGGGGTAAATGGATTAAAACCATAAATAAGTTCAAAGAAAGAATAAGAATTGGTAGTATGCATAGTTCTAGTACATGTAAACTCTATAAATGGTAAATAATCCTCCTAAGTTTTCAAATTCTTTTGAATGATGGTAAATAAGAGTTGAGTTAAAATCTTATTGACTACTTCAGTCATTGGATGAAAAGTGGTGGAAAACAAAAGTTTAGTATCTAATTTTTCCAACAAAATCTTCCAAAAGTACTTAAGAAATTTAACATCTATATCAGAAACAATACTCATAGATACACCATAGAGTCACACTATTTTCTTGAAAAACAAATTATTTATGTTTGTGATATTATCTGTTTTATGGCATGGAATGAAATGCTCTATTTTACTAAATATGTCAACTACAATAAAAATAAAATCTCTACCCTTTTTTGTCCTAGATAGCCCAAAAACAAACTCCATAGATATGTCTACTCATAGTTCACTAGAAACAGGTAAGGATGTATACAACCCATGTGGTTAAACCTTAGATTTGGCATTTCTACATGTAATGCACCTACCACATAATCAAATGATGTCTCTTATCATTCCAAGCCAAAAGAAATGTTCATGTAAAATTTCTAAAGTTTTCCTAATACTAAAGTGTCTCATTAATCTCCCACCATGTGCCTCACTTACCAATAAACCACGCATTGAACAATTTGACATGCACAATTGTTTACATTAAACAAATAACCACCATACTTGTAAAACTTATCAGATGCCACTTTGTCACACGCCATATACACATAAAAAAAAAAATCAATGTCATTGGCATACATGTCTTTCACATATTCAAACACAAGCATTTTGGCATTCAAATAGTAAGAAGTATATACCTCTTGAATAAAGTGTCAGTAACAATGTTCTCCTTACTTTACTTGTAATGGATGACATAAGGAAAAATCTCGATGTATATCACCCATCGAGCATGCCTCTTATTCAATTTACCTTGACCCTTGAGATACTTCAATGATTCATGATTGGTGTGGATCACAAGCTCCTTAGATCAAAGGTAATGCTAACATGTCTCTAGAGCAAAAACAATAGCATATAATTATTTGTTATAAGTGAGGTAATTTAGGGCCGCTCTACTTAGCTTTTCACTGAAAAAAGTTATGGGTCGCTTATCCTACATCAAAACAACTCAAATTCCTATTTTTGAGGCATCACATTCAATTTCAAAAATTTTATTAAAATCGAGTAAAACTAACACAGATGTTGAACATAACCTTTTTTTAATAGTAGCAAATGCATTCGTTTGATCAATCTTAATGAAATCTAACATTCTTTTTAATTATCCGTAAGTGGTGTCGCAATGGTGCTAAAATCTCTAACAAAATGCATATAAAAGCTAACAAAACTATGAAAGCTTCTTACCTCAGTGATGGCCTTGACTTTCTCTTGATCTAATGCAATACCTTTTGTACTAACAACATAACCAAGAAAAATAATTTTTTCCATACAAAAGATACATTTCTTAAAATTAGCATATACTTTTTCACATCTCAACACACGGAACACACATTTCAAATACTCCATATGTTTATCCAAGTTCTTGCTATACATTATGATATCATCAAAATACATGACTACAAATTTGCCTATAAACGCACGTAATACATGGTTCATTAATCTCATGAAAGTATTAGGCGCATTTGTAAGTGCAAATGGTATGACCAACCATTCAAAAAGTCCGTGTTTAGTCTTAAAAATAGTTTTTCATTCATCTCCATCTTTCGTTCTAGTTTGATGGTATCCACTTTTAAAATCTATTTTAATGAAACTATATGAGTCATGTAATTCATCAAGCATATCATCTAATCTAAAATTTGGATAACGATACTTTACTGTAATATTATTAATCGATCGGCAATCAACACACATCCTTTAAGTCACATCCTTCTTTGGCACTAGTAACACTAGTACTGCACATGGGCTAATGCTCTCTCTCACATATCCCTTCCTCATCAAATTTTCAACTTGCCTTTAAAACTCATTTGTCTCCTCCGGATTACTCCTATAGGCTAGTCAGTTTGGAATAATGACTCTAGTTACGAAGTCAATTTGAAACTCAATGCCTCTAATGGGCGGCAATCCACTCGACATCTCTTTCAAAAATACATCCTCAAAGTCCTGCAACAAAAAAATAACAAATTAAGAGAAAATTGGCTAGTTTCATCAAAGTTAAGATAAGATTATTTGTAAACAAACAAGATCATAGGTTGATCTACTAAGAATGCCCTCTTAACCTCACTATTGTTTTGCATAAAAACTCATGTTTATCTTTAATTTTTTCTTTATAGGCTCTCTTTCTTTTTTCTCTCATGGCTCTACTATCTTTTCTTTATTCTCAGTCATCTCTATATTTTTTTTTCACTCTCTTTTTTTCTTGAGGTTTCAGCCTCACTCTCATTTTTCTTTTCTCATTTTTCTGTCTTATGTTTTGGCCTCACTCTTTCTTTTTTCCTCAATCTCAATTTTCAACTTTAGTTAGTCCCCATAGACCTATTTTGGAGTTAAAAGGCAAGCTTTATGTTTTCCATCATTTACAAAGTTGTACATGCTTAAACTTGTCATGAATCACTCTCTTATCGTACTGCCACAACCTCTCCAACTAAATATGGCCAGCATGCATAGGAACTATATCACAAAATACCTCATCACTATACCTACAAATAGTAAAAGTCACCAAAACTTAATTATTGACTTTAGCCTTCCCACATTCATTCAACCACTATAACTTATAAGGTCTAAGATGCTTTAATAAAGGTAAAGTCAACTTTTCAACTAGGGTGGTACAAGTTACATTGGTGCAACTCCTCTGTCTATAATCATACTACGCACTTTTTTGTTTATATAACACATAGTATGAAATATGTTCTATCTCTACTATTCCATATCATCTACCTTAATCTGCGTATTGAGAGCATACCTGGGAACAAGAGACTCATCTTCTACGGAGTATTCCCCTCCATCATCATCACTAGCATTGACCAATGCGGGCATCTCATTACCATCATCCTCACTCTCGCATCACCTCCCCATTGTCATGCATAACCATTACCCGTTTGTTTGGACATTGAGACACAATATGCCCTAAATCCAAACATTTGAAACATTTAATATCTCTATTCCTTAAAAGTTAGAAATATACTTTGGATTTATTGTTGCTAGTTCCCTCATCTTTTTTTTTAGGTTGTTTAGCCTTCCCTTTTGCTACAACTTGATTATTTTTATCCCATTTTGGTTTCCAATGAGTGCTAAAAACTGAGTATACCTTGTTGTCCCTTTTTCTTTAACTATCTATCCACCTTCATAGTCATGTGCATCATGTCTTTTACATCTACATAATGATGCAACTCAACTATATTGATTATGTCTATATTCAAACCATTTAAAAATTTGGTCATTTTGGCCTCCCGATCATCCTCTACATCAGCCCTCATCATAGCCACCTCTATCTTTTTATGGTAATCCTCTATATTCTTAAACCCTTGTGGAAGGTTTTTTTGGTTTTTGGTAGAAGTCTCTATAGTAATAGCTATGTATAAATTTTTGCCTCATGAGAGCTTTGAACTCACCCCATATCTTTATAGGTCGTTCACGATTCCTCCTCCTATTGGTCACTAATTGATCTCATCAAATAGTTGCATAATCAGTGAGCTCAATTATTGCCTGCTTCACCTTCCTCTCCTCTGAATCATTGTGACAAATAAAAAATTAACTCTATTTTCTTCTCCTGCTCTAAATAGGCTTTAGGATCATTTTGACCTTGAAAATATGATAATTTCATTTTGATATTCTCAAGGTTCCTATCTGTCCCATCTTGATCTCTTGGATTTCTCCTAGGTCCTATTCCACACCTACCTCCTCTAGGTCTACCATTTTCACTCATTCTAACTTTAGATACTACTTCTTTCTCTTCCTCATCATCTTCTTCGTTCTCATACTCATTTTCAACGTTGGGCTCATGTCTTCTCTTATTCTACTCACCTTGCAGATTTCTAATAACTATATCTTGATGATCCATCCTATCCATCACTTCTCCCAACACCAATTCAACCATTCAACTTGTTATTACATAGGCTACAACACAAATAATGAGTTATCCGCCTCCTCCTTAGGTATTGAGTCACTTTTATGAGATATTTTATTAATGCGTTGCAAAATAAAAATATTTGTAATAAAACCTCACTCACTCTCTTACGTGTTTACACTCAAATAATGTCACTCTACTCATGTTTCACTCCTTTAGTTTTTCCCAATACTATTCTCATTACTTTTTCCTTTTGACCTCACCAATTTTTCCTTTTAAGTTTTTTAAGAACTAGTTAAACTAAATCAAGGCACAATCTCGTATTATTTCAACTTGCAATAGATTCAGGAAACAAGAAAGGAAATAAAATGTTACAAGGAAAATAGCAACTAGGAAAAGAGCAATTAGGAAACAAGATATTCATATTCAAAGAGTTTGTGCAAGGAAAATAGCAATTAGGAAACAAGATACTAAAGAAGATATTTTCTACCCCCTTAAAGATAAAAACCAATCAACACTAAATCACTTCAATTTTTGGATTGCAAGGTATATCAGATAATTTTGAAATTTCTCTCTTTTTTTTCAATTTTTTTCGATTTTTTTAATGCAAATCCAAACACAAACAAGGATCTAAAATTTAAAACAAATATCAAAACAGATCTAGAATTTGAACTCAAATATGGAAATTAAAGATCTAGATTTGAATTCAAATCCAAATTGAATTCAAATTTGAAATTATAGATCTGGAGATCAAAACAAGGATTTGTGCAATCAATTAATGAATTCGCATATCTGAATTCTTAAATGAAGTATACGAATAATCAATTATGAAAATCATATATCTGAATTCAAACATAAAAAAAATAACTAGAATGAAGAAAAAATTTGAAATCGGAATGGAAAATCCTAAAACACGCCTAAGACAAAACCCAAATGCAAGACTTAAAAGGATAAATCATACTTGATTTAGAAATCGTGTTCTAATGTCAACTTATGTGAATCCGCTGGATTGATATCTCTTAAACCTACAAATAAATTGAAAATTTACCCAAGAAGGTTAAGAATCAAATCAAGAAGATCTAGATCTTTTGAAATCTTGTTTCAAGAACCTAGATTGCGAAGAGAATGCCACAAATAATTTACTTTTGATAAGTTCTTAGTTTAATAAAAAACAATAAGAGAAAACAAGAATTATCTATGAAGAGATTTCATTCACATAAAAGCTACTGTGAGTAATGCAGTTATAGTGTTTTAAATACTGTTCAATGGAAACCCTAGGGCTACACATGCCTTCATGGGCTGGGTTGAACAACTAAAGTCCAAAAGAACTTGAATAATTATATGGAGTCGATTTTATGGAGTCGATGCGGAGTCGACTTTGATTTAAAAATATTTTTCTTATTTTCAACCTTAATTTCAATTCCTATACCAAAAATAAATCAATGGAACTTATTAGATTCATGAAAACAATGTTGAGAATGAGAGAAATCATTTTTAAATCAAAATAATTCTATATGGAGTTGATTTTAGGAAATCAATAAAAAGTCGGTTTGATTTAAAAATTCTCATTTTTAACTTGTTTTCATGGATTTAATGAGATTGATTGGTTTGTTTTTTTGTATAAAAATAGAAAATAAGTTTAAAAATGAGAAAAATCATGTAGAATTATTCTTTAAATCAAAGTCGACTTTCCATCGACTCCCTAAAATCGACTCCATGTAGAATTACTTAAAAAACTTAAACTACAATCCTGTAGCTAATTAAAGAAGTCCACTTAATGAATTAAAATAGGCCACCAACACCTATAATCATAAAAACATAAAAATAAGCTCAATGCTTATACTTAATCTTTTTAATTTCTCTATATTTGTACTTTCATTTTTCAGATTTATATAGCATATGAAGTATTTTTAGTTATATTTTTGGTTTTTTCATATCTAAATTTTATTATTTTCTTATCATTTTTTTCATAAACTTGAAACTTGAAAACCCACAAAAATAATTTGTTATATGTAAAGTCTTATTTAAAAATAAGCTAAATATGAAGGAAAAAATCCAAATCCGACTATGATAAAATAAATCGGATTATATCCTATGTAAGTCAAAGTTGGAGTCGAATTTCCTGGATACCGACTCCGACTCAATCGATTCTAAACCCTACCTGTTTGGACACCCATTGTTGGGGAAATACTCAACATCTAACTGGCTAGGCCAGAGGCCCATTCATAGACTATGAGCGGCTAATCAGAGAAAACGTTACGGTCAACATAGCCCCCTAGTCATGCCCCAACAAGGTACAGCCCAAAGGAATCTACACTAACGGAATGGGCTAGTGCTTCCTTGTTGACTCGATTGGCAAGAAAGGTCGAAAATGCCACCCCATACATGTATCCGAAAGAGTTACCGCATTAAATGAACCAAGGAGATCACCACATTGAACCACCATGTCCGGCCCAGAAGAGATCACAACATTAAATGCAATGAGAAGCCCTCTCAATATGCATGCCACCAATATCAGGCCCCCAAAAGCAAGGAACACAACAACCCCAAAACTATATATAAGAAAGGAAAAGTAAGTCAGAGGATATGATATTTCCTCTCCCTTTAGACACGAATATCCCAAAGGATATAAACTGACGTTATTATCGGAGGCTTCGGGCACCCAAGGTCGCTCTATTTGCAGGTGGTAAGGAGGTAGGAGGCATACCGAAATCAATATCAACATCCGGCATCAATCATCCCACTAAAAACTCTTCCTTATTGTTCAAAAGGAAAAAAGAGAAAAATATATATATATATATATAAAAACTAAAAAAAAAAAAAATGGGATATTTCGTTCATGAGTGGAGAGAAGTGAGGTTTGCTGTTCTGGTTGGCAACACTTTGCGTGGGCGTGGCTAGTAATTAGAAAGTAATTTTGTGAGGCAAAATCTAGTGTGCGTGGCGGGATGCAAGGCCGCGAAAACCACAAATTACTCTTTAGACTTTTATAAGCATTCATAAACGTGTGCATTGTCAATTTGTCATGATGATTAGTCCCTTGTCCGGGGGTATGCTAGCTAGCTAATGTCTATTTAACATGCACAAGCAAATCAAAGGGCCCCTCGATCGATATACTATTACATTAGTATTAAAGCAAAACCACAAGCTTGATTGTTTTTTGAGTGGCTCTACAGCCACTCTTGTAGATACCGACTGGAATTTCGTCAAAGCAAAAGTTTATTTTATTTTTTTGAATTTTTTAAATATTTTTTAATAGTTTTTTTTTTAACTTTTAATATTATTAAAAAAAATACTTACAAAAACAAAAACAAAAAAAAAACTAGTGGAATGTGGAGTGACTTTAGCAATATTGTTCTTGTTTTTTAAGTGGTGGCCGTTTATACAAAATTACTAAAAGCAATAATATGCTACTTTCTTGGAAGGATCATGGCAACTTCACCGCCTGTCATTACATTACATACATTGGGAACGCAATCCTGTATTGTCCTTAAAATCATCATGACATTCTAAATATATTCGAAAATATGAAGTAAATTTTTAATTTAGAGCTAATTTTAAGAATTTACTGCCACTATCATACGAACGACTGTTTGCTGCTACTGCTGTCATCACTCGACTGCTCAGTAAAAATGTCTTAGTTGTATAATCATACGAGTTGTACCCTGTTTCAGGATATTTTTTCCTCTTCCTCAGTAAGCTCTCCATCAACACGTTTGGTTTGACGGAGAGGTCGAAGCTGTCCTACTAAGTACTAACATCATTGGAGCACAGCTAAAATTTAAATGTTTGTCGGGCACACATCCAAGTTAATCCTCATCCAACTTATAACCCTCTCCTGGACATGGTTAAATCTTTTCAATTTTTACTTCTAGTTAAGTCGAGTAGAACACCCATTTTCTTATGTTCTTGTCAAGAACATGATTTAATACGTTAAAAAAAATATGTCTAATTATAAATTTTCTTTCTTTTAAAAGTTTTTATTTTTTGTTTTTTAACAATGCTACGTACTATTGTAATTGTGCAAGTAATTTATAATTATTTTAAAAATAAGTAAAGTCTATTATCGAAAAATTAATTTTTTTTATATGGATCTTATATTTATCCACTTAAAAAAAAGATAAAATTCAACACTACTTGCACACTCCTACTATTATCAATTTCTCTTTGGGTTCTCCAAGTGACAGAAATTTGAGTGATAGGCTAATATGATGAAAGTTTGGTTGTTAAATTCAATCGAAATCAAATTAATTCAAATTAATTTTAAATTTAATTTAATATTTAAATATCCAACTGTCTATTTATTAAATTTATTTTAACTTAAAATCGATTTATACATTAGACTTATAATATTTTTTAATTTAGTACTTTTTTGATTTACAACTTTTTTAACTTTTCATTATTATATTTAAATCATTTTAATATCTAAATACACTTAAATTTATTATAAGGGAATCTCATTAAATTCGAACTATCATATTAATTTATTATTATTTTTAAATAATTTAATTCAATTTATTTTAACTTAACATCTAATTAAAGAAATTAGGGTATGTTGAGAAAGAAAGAAGAAAAGTTCCAAACTTGGATGCAGTCAAAGAGGACCTATTGGATTACGGGACAGGATGTTTAATTAAAGTTGGTTCCGGGAAATTATCATCTTAATTATTTATGTCAACTTACAATTTATCTTAATCCCAAATCTTCAAAATAACTTACAGCTAATTAATTTTTGAATGGACCAAAAAAAAAAAATTTCAAAACATAATTACCAAAATAGCCTCAGACAGAAGACACCCGGAAAAAAGTAATAAATCGTGTGGTCATGAATTTTCCGATGTTGTTGCACTTATTTTGAACATTTTCCTAAGCTGCTTAGCCGCTCTTCCATCCACACTCCACGGTCCACTCTTGTACATGAATAAATAAATTTATTTTTAAGCCTAACATATTGTTTATATAAGGTTTATCATATCAGAATATATGAAGATTTTGTTGTTAAGATATTAAATAAATAATAAAATTTATTTCTATTTATTAGTTTATGTTTGTGAATCAATGATGATTTTATATGGTAGTAAAATAAAATTTTTAAATTGAATATTAATTCTATATTTTATTTTATTTAATTAAATATTTCACATATTATGTCACATCATTAAAGAAAAATGTAGGGCACACATATGAGAGAAAATTAAAATAAATAATAAATTTTATTCTTTTTATTAGTTTAAATATTTAAAATAAATAATAATTTTACATTTAGATAATGAAACCAGACGAAATCATTTTAGATAAAAGTTAAAAATTGAATATAATTTTTTATTTATTAATATTATTATTCTAAAATTTTAAAAAATATTTTATATATTTTATATAAAAAAATTAATAAAATTATAATAATAGCATAAGATGAAATACTTTTATATCCAAACGGACCTAAATAATAATATCTTTTCTTTTTAGTATTCGGCTAAACAATATCATGTTAATAATACAGGTTCCGAACCTTGTAAATAAAAGCTGTCAAATAATAAAAAATAAAACAAATAAATAAAAGAGCATGCTTTGTAATTTCCCGTAAGCACGAGGGCGAAAATCTTCTTCGCCCACAGCCGATTCATTCCCCATTAACGCTGACGCTGCACAACCCCAAAAAAGGAAGGGAGGTTCCATTAACAACAACCTTTTTCATGTTCCGCCTAGAAAACAGCCTCTGCTTATCTCTTTCCAATTTCCATGTTGCCTCTCAGGATTTCCACTTTCCCATACCTTTTTGAGACTCGGAGAATACCCTCTAAGAAGGATTTGTCTTAGGTTTTGGGGTCTGATTTCCTTACCACCCACCCATTTTAGGTTCTACACCAAAAGACACAAAATAATTGAAGACAACAATTCTCCCACCATTCCTTTATGATTCTTCCCCTTCAGCCTCACAATCTAATCTTTTCTTTGATTCCCAAACAAAATCGGGTTCCTTTTTGGACAAGGGCATCTTTCTTTTTGCTGTTGGTAGTATTAGTATTAATCTCTAGCGCTCTCTCTTCCACCGCTACGAACGCCAAACCCCTAAAGAAGCAGCATCCCAGAATCAACATGAAGGTCCACCCGATGCCCAGGAAACGCAACATCACCGTCCAATACGATATGAATGCGAGAGATCCTCTCTCTGAGGCTCAGGCCCTTCTGGGTCTCTCCTCCAAGAAGCTCAGGCGCTTGCCACACGTCTTCAGCCGCGTCCTCGAGCTCCCCTTTCGGTCCGACGCCGATGTCTCGGTCGAGGAGAATCCAGATTGCTTCCGATTCATCGCCGAGACCGACAACGATATCCGCAACGTGCGGGCCCACACCGTTGAAATCCATCCCGGGGTGACGAAGATTGTGGTGAGGGAAAGTGGGTCCCTCGAATTGTCCTTGGACGAGCTTGAGCTCGATATGTGGAGATTTCGGCTACCCGAGTCGACCAGGCCCGAGTTGGCGAGCGCGGCCTTTGTCGATGGAGAGCTTATCGTGACTGTGCCCAAGGGCGAAGAGGGAGTGGAGGATGCTGAGGAAGATAGCGTTGGTGGTGGTGGAGACGAGGATGTCTGGAGAGATGGGAATGGTGAGGGCTTTAGAGGAGGTATCGGAGGTAGGCTTGTGCTTGTACAATAATAAGTATTTGGACTTTTTATTTAGTTATTGCCTTTTCTAATTGGGTTTTTAGTAGTTTGCAAGTAGTTGTTGAGGTTGTCGGTGGTGTTGGGGATGGGACTGATTTTCTACTTTTTGTATGCCTACGTTGCTGTTAATTAATGTTGATCTCTCTTCGCCTTAAGTGTGAGGGCATGGGAGATGATCATTGAATCTCTTTTTAGTTAATTGATGTTGCTTTGGCATGTTTTTTTCACTACCAAGTTTTGAGATCGGATGGTTCTTGGTATATTGTCGGATTAATTTACCTGTCTAGAGATCTTGGAAGTTACGTCATACCCTTTATGCATTTGCTTTTGAACATAAGAAGAAACCTTAAGGAATGGAGCAGAGAACATAATTCTGTCCTGTCTTCTGTTGCCTAGGTTTCTGAGGTTGGAATTCTGGGTCAAATATTGGTAATTGGTTGAGTAGGTATTTGCACTCGTGGATTCCCAAAAAACAAGATGATATATTTGAAGTGAGATTTTGTTCTTCTTTCCTAAATTTTCTTGATGAGCGACTGCAACACTGTCATCTAGTCCGAATACCTTGGTCAGTGATTCTTGTATTTGTAATGCCCCAATGGAAGGTCCAAACCACATGGCCCATACTCTAAAAAGACTAGTCAATGATACAATTGGAGCTCCATTGAAACTTTATAAAGAGCTAAAACTTTTCCTTCCCAAGCAATGTGGAATCCTATACACTACCTACCTTATCATTCTCATATGGGGTATCACAATTTACTCCTCTTAAATGCCCGACTTTGTAGGTAGTACGGCTCAAGTCCCATATTTTTTGTTGGAATAAGTTCTGATACTATTTGTAACGCCCCAATGGAAGACCCAAACTACATGACCCATACTCCAAAAAGACTAGTTAATGATACAATTAGACCCCCATTAGAATCTCATAAAGAGCTAGAACTTCTTATTCCCAAGCAATGCAAGATTCCATACACCACTTACCTTATCATTCTCATATAGAGTATCACAGTATTGGCTTAGACTTTTGACATATTTCTGGAGATTGATGGCTATTTTTACTAGATAAAAAAAAAAAAAAAAATCTTCTTCCAGCATTGTACCTGTGAGAAAACTGGCTTCATAAATCAGTGGCATTATTTCATGTTTTGTGCTGAGAATTGATTCCTCCATTACTCCATGATAATGAATATATGCTTTTTGTCCTCTTACTAGAAAGTAATCTAATCTCAGGCCTGAATATTTCATTTGCTTTATACTTTTAGTGATGAAATCTAGGCTCTAGCATATCTAGATTTCACCAGCTAACGATAATTTGCATTATCTTACAATGATTTTGGCATTTTTCTATCATTTTTCTTAAAAGGAATAGGCTCAATTTTTCCTCTCTTTTGGATCAAATTGACCTGATGATCTCCACCATTGATGTCTTTATTGTGCTTTTGATAGCTTTTTTTTTTTTTCATAGCTTTTGATCCGCACTTCTAATAGCTTTTGAAGCTAGTTGGTCCACACCCTCTTAGTTTGACACTAAAGATATTCTTCATCAAGATTAAGATCAAATTATCATGTTCCTTTCTAAATCCCTGCTTGACTTACTAATCCCCCTTCTTTGATCATGCTATAAAAAAAAAATAATCATTTTTCCTTTTTCCATGGAAGTGAATAATTGACTATTTGTGACAGTTCAACGTTCTGTGACAGTTCTTCCCGATGCTTTGGCAGAGGTAATTGTTTAAATATGCTGGGAATGAATTTGGAGGAAGAATAAGAATGCTGAAAGTTCATTTCGATGCTTCAGCAGGATTCTAGTTAAATATGCTGGGGATGGGATGGAGGAAGAGAAGAATAACTATTTCATTTGATCCGAAGCATGTCATGATGAGTTTCATCATGGTTTGGATGATAATGCTTCAATTTTGGGGCTGAAATTTTCTCTGGATTTGCATTCCCTTTACAAGCTGATGTGAGACTTATGGAAACTTTTTTGTCTTTAACAATAGGCCATTTTCAGCACTTCTAACTTAAATTTGACAATTCTTAAGCATTCAGTCGCTAACTCAGAAGTGTTGTGTGTACTCTGCAAGTTAGTTTATGTGTTGCTTACTTGATTGAGACTTTCTATTAAGCCCTTGATGAGTTAGGTTTCCCAGCAAAATCAAGGGAAACTTATATTGGAGTTTGTATGTGTTATGGGTTCAATTATCACTGTAATTTCAATGCACTGGAATTTAGACGTCGGAGATTGGAATTTTGTTCGTTTTATGTACACTGTCGCAGACTTTAGAACCCTTCAAAAAAGAACAAAAAAGACAGCCTAGAATCTTTGAATTACGGCCTCCATCGAACTCATCCAGTGAAGGTGGGCACGAATTTATGCTTTTGTTTCTGGTAAGAACTCTTCCTCAATCTTGCGTGGCTCTGCTTTCGTTCAAAAGGTTGGAACAAAATTCACTTTTTGCTAAAGTAAATCTATCTCCTTACACAGAAAAAGAACCTCTCCCCTCTCAAGCAGATTACTGGGATCCTTCCTCGTGATATTATAATCCATCAGATTCTAAACAAATGTCACAATTACTAAACCTTGTCTTAGACCAACAAGGAGGACCTAAAAGAGTTGATGCACATCGACGGGATGAAACAAAAAAAAAAAGCAAGTTGAATTATCAGAAATGAAGGAAAATGTTACTTGTCTCATCTTGAGATTCTTATCAAGGATCCCAATTTCTTTTCTATTTTTTTCACATAATTTTTAAAAACATACTTAAAAGTCATCTAAAAAAACTAAAAATAATAAAATTGAGATGCAATAAAGATCCCAAAATCGAGATCCCTAACATTTCTCCAAAACAAATACAAATGCCTACCCCAGATATTGGTTTTTTTTTTTTTTCTTTTTCTTTTTGGGGAAGTGGCAGATGGGAAAATTGTTAATAAGAACGAGCAGGGGCAGCCTTTCGTCCAAACAACGTGGATGGAAGCAAAATGGCAACCAATTCTCATGTATCGTGATACGATCACCTGACCTATAAAGTCTATAAGCTGTTTATTGAGGAAAAATAAAAAAGAAGTTACCAACTCCAATGTGAAGAATTGAGGAATTATACTCATCATCCTACATTATATTTTAAATATTTTAAAATAATTCTTTTATTTCTTTAATTTTAATTTAATTTTATTCCTATTAAACTAATTGAGTTGCTCTATTTATTATCCATACATCATATATTTGTCAAGTAATTCTACTCAGCATCTATTTTCTCATCATCCCATAATATGACATTAGATTATTAAAAATTATTTATTTTGTTTTAATTGTAAACTTATCATTTAATATCACATCATGAGACATAGGATGATGAGGAATTGATAAGAAAAGGGATAATGATAAGAAAGTCCAAGTGATCCTTCTTCAAAATGCCCCAGTAAATTACTTCACAATATACCTTTGTCAATTCTTCCACTGTTTTTCCACCGATCCTCAGCCATCTGATTTCAGCATCAGGGTAGGCTAGTTCTTTACACGGCTAAATTTTTATCCCTTCAGTGTGCTGGGCCCAAGTTTTTCAAAGGCACGCAGGCAAATTCTACCAGAGACAAGATAGAATGCATGTCTGTCTGCAGATATACACATGAATCAACTCAAAGGATGAACACGGTCCAAGAACAAAATTTGATGAACAGATGTTGAAGTTGAACCGTATGGCACTATGGTTTTAGTTCATTTTCGAAACCAAAATGTTCCCTCAGGAATCCTTTAGAAGTCCTCCCAAAACCATTGGCTACTTTTCCCATATCCTTGAATTTCTTGAGTTCCCGTTTTATCTGCTCTACCCTAGTCAAGACACAGTCCATAAAGCTATCGGCTTCAATAGATGATACACGGCATAACAGATCAGACTTCTCACTCTCGAGTTGCTGATACAGACTAAGAAGATAGTTCTTCTGTGCATGAAGCGTTTCCTCTGCAATTTTATATTCGGACTCCTGTGACTTCTGCAGTGCCAGCAGAACATGGTCAATCTCATCTTCAAGCTTTAGGGACTGTGTCCAAGGGTCAAAAGCTACTAGTGAAGTGTGCTCTGAGCTCCTAGTGACATCTAACGAGTCTTGGCTATTTGGAACTGCCAGGGGAGCATTTGCATGGCCCAAGGCACCTGCTTGTGAACACAAGCGTCCGAGGCTCAGAAACAGATAGAAAGAACTGGTTTAATAAATATCTATAGTGATAATAGCGTAGTCAGAGATTATGGAGTGACTTGATTCAGAGCAAAACAAAATAAAAGCCACGTCACTTTCTCTCAAGTTGAGAGAGAGGCATGCATCAGCATTCAATCTAATGATTCAACATATTTCTGTCTCCGTGAAGATGATTTTCTGAAAACTCCACATCATGGTGAAAATGCAGACAGAAACATTCAATCAGAAAGAAATTGACAAATCCTCCCATTTCCATAAAAGGGATAAGAGATTATGAAAATTGGAAAATTATTTCTTAAGTTTGCACAACTTGTGCCCAAATGAAAACCATGATGCAGAGATCTTCAAGTGCACAACCACAGTTAAGTTCGTAGAGTTGGTCGATTAATTTCAAGTATTTCTAATGGAAATTACCTTCAGTCACAGCTAAGAAGTTATCATCCACTTTCCAGATACCTTCAAGAGAAGCACCATTTTTGAGCTGATAAAAACATCAAATGGTTAGACTCATGGTTTTACAAACCTGGGGAAAGTGGGCCACGATAAAACTGCAAGGGAAGAAAGCTAAAACTTTAACACTTAGGTAACGGTTTTACCTTTGCAATGGCCAACTCAAAGCGATGCAACAACCGCATTGCACTGGTTTTCTGTGAACCACGCAAAATGCAGATGCCAACACCTAAAATCTTCTCCACATCATCCCAGGAATCAATAGATGCACATGTTTGTAAAAGCCTTGTAGCATGTGGAACCAGATCAGTTCTAGCATCACAACGACGGCAATAATACTCAGCATCCAATCCAATGCTTCCTCCTACTGTCCCAGCCATGTAACATCGAAGGGCACAATCAATATGAGCAATATGCGCACATATATAACCCTCATCCACCACTGCTTCACATTTGATGTAACTGTAGCCACCATAGTCTAAATTTATAGTCTTGCTGCAAAAGATACAGCAACAATCACGGCAGAATCGAGGTTCACTGCAGCAAAGATCACAGGGCATGGCTGCCAAAGGTAGCTTCTCCAATGGTTCCAAGATACTTTTGCACATATTATTCCCAGCCTTACATCCCACGGTGTCAGTCTGGGAATCAGACACACCATATTCTGGCATCTCTTCAAAAGGTACAGTAAAGAAATTATGCTCCTTCACATGACCTGTAACAGAGCAACATTGTTGGACAAGAAAAGAAATTATTCTAGTGTGAAATGGAGGCATAAATAATAGCAATGATATGACTCAGTAGTTTAAATCATTCTAAATATTCATTTCAATGCTGAAATGCAATAAGCATGTCAACATGTCCAAGCTGATGAAATTACCAATACTAATTAAGCTATATCAACTGCAGAATTAAATGAACATAAGAGTATGCATTATACCATATGAAACCACAAACACAGCGCAAACAATAATTCCAAAATAAAATTATCAAAAAAATGGTGGGTTAATTACAGGACCATTTGTTAACGCCGACTTCTTTGCCGGGATCTTCCAGCTGAATGAGGCCAAAAATGCATTACTGTCAGCACCAGGGAATTCGGTTCGGACGAATTGTTCAACAGAAAGTTTGCTTGCAAAACCATATTTTCCACGCGTTGAGTTCTCGAGATTTCTAAGGCGCCTCGGAAGAAATAGGTACCTGTCCTTATAATATCCAGTAGTGGCAACTCTTCTACCCACCCTCCAGCTCCATACATCACCTGGGTTGGGCCAATCTACAGGAGCATATGGCAAACCCTCACCAGATGACTCAGGTAAAACCAACCTCAATAGAGAACCACTTTTCTCTGTCCTGGGTGTGGGTGTGCTTCCATCTCTTTCATCAGGAAAGTCAATCTCTGTCCTGGGTGTGGGTATGCTTCCATCTCTTTCATCAGGAAAGTCAATCTCTGTCCTGGGTGTGGTTGTGCTTCCATCTCTTTCATCAGGAAAGTCAATCTCCATAGAGATCTTTCTTCAGCTAGCAGCTGGCAGCAGCTGCAGAACTGCCAAGCTGTCCAATGTCATTAAAAAATCACCATTAATAAACAAGGAAGAGAAATCTTCAAAATTTTGGAACAGTAAAGCAACTCAAAATGCCTCAAAACTTTCTGGTTCTGACTGATGGTCAAAAATGGGAGAATTAACGCAACTACTCAGCTCACAATGTAAATAGAGGCAAATTAGTTTGGAAAATACTAAATAATCAGCTTCCCCTCAAAAAAGAAACAAGCAAAACCCTAAAGACAAGTTCAGTCAAGATTGACCAATCATAACTGCGGTGCCCCAGATTCAAATATATTTTTGCAGAACGATATTAATGTTTGTATCATGTACCCCACCACAAAAATCCTACTGGTTTCCTTATTTCTAACTACTAAGGCCCATTCTGGTGTCTGATGGGTGATTAAGTCAAACCATTTAACTTAAATAGAATTTTTTTGTAGTACTTGCATAGGATTTTATCAATTATGATGAATGAGCCTATATCTGTAAATGACAGCTTTTTACATAATTGGTCGTATAGAAATTCGAAATGCAGCATATCTTGAAATCTCCTCAATTGATACCATGGTATAAATTTCATGACAGCCTGAATTTTCTTCCAACAACCTGTAAAAATTCGTATATTCATTCCTTTAAAATCCCAAGGGATTAAATAGACACATGAAATTTACTGATGCAAATCTGGAGGCTGATACCAATGCGGAACCTGCTCCTTGAATCGTGGATGATGGAGGCCTATCTAGTTGTTAAAATGCTTATCTATTTATTTTGAAATTCTGCTGCTAAGTTGGTAATTGTTTCCTAGTTTATTTCCTAAATTATAGCATTCTATGTAATCCTTTTAAAGCAGTTCTAATGGAAGGAAGAAGGCAGTTTCCATTTGTTGATGAATTCGAATTTTGGAGTGATTCCATCTACAAAGAGATTTTGTTTTTACTCCCTCTCCTCTTGGATGTCAACATGAGGTTGGCCTTGGAGGATTTACACCGGATTTTGGCATCAGAGCCAAGTTCCTTCCTCAAGGAATCGGTGTCTCATGCCGGTAACTCCAGTGGTAAAATGCTTATCTATTCCTACAACATATCAAATAACCAAAACCCAAACACTGATCTTCCCCATTTGCAGGAACAAATCCCCCAACTCCTGTCTGTCCTGGAGCAGATTAATCATAGGTTGGATGCAATTGATGAACGTCAAACTCGAGATGAGTTTGGACCTCACAATGGGACAGTGCATGGGCCTTTTCAAGAGGATGTCTTGAACGATAGTGAAGGAGAAGAAGAGAAAGCACATTATAGGGAGAGAGACAGGGGATTTGGTTATCGTGGAGCTTGTTTCGGGCATAACGGACAAGAATTTCCCCGGGGACAAGGAGGACGTGACGTTAACCAGCATCCTCTTGATGAACTAACTAGAGGATGAAGGTGGATGTCCCAGATTTTTTTGGGAAGTTGGAACCCAATGCTTTTGAAGATTGGTTGACAGCCACTGAGGATTATTTTGATTGGTTCACTGTGTCTAAGGATAGAAAAGTTCGTTATGTCCGTATGAAATTAAAAGAGCATGAAATTAAGAGTAAGTTTTTTTTTTCTTTTTTTTTTCCTTCCTTTTTGTGCTGCAGTGGAGGTGAATCGGTGAATCACCTACTCTTACACTGCAAAACAGCTAGGCCTCTTTGGAACGATATTTTTAGAAGATTGCATCTAGCTTGGGTCATGTCGGAAACCGTGGTCACAGCAATGGCATGTTGGACATATCTTATAGTGCCTATAGCAGGAACGTAATGAAAGGACTTTCGAAGACAGAGAGATCAAAAGAGCAGCTCATTGTTTTCTTTTATAGAACTTTATGTAACTAATCCATTGCCGTGGATTTTAATGGCATGGACTTTCATGATTTTCTTATTTCTAGCATGCCATCTTGATAGGCATTGAGTACTTTGTAATTGGCTTTTGCCCATTCATTTTATTAATACATTTTTACTTATAAAAAAAAAGGGCATGCACGAGTTTAGTAGGGTAGTGTAGAAGAAAAATTACATCATACTCGACGTGCGCTAGTTTTTAATTGGGAGGAAATGAAGGAGTGGCTGAAGGAAAAATATTTGGGTATTGACTATGAACAAATGATGTTTGAAAAGATGCTACAGTTGAGGCAAGGACCTTTGATTGATCAGTATACAGACAGTTTCCATGAGCTGACTATCCATAATAAGATTGCAGAAAACGAGCAATAAACTCTTGCTTGTTACCGCATAGGTTTACGTAGTGAGCTGTGCAAAGAAATGCTAATCGCGTGAGTCATCAACATTAAAGAGGCTTATCAATTGGCCTTATGTATTGAGAAGCAAATGAGGCCTTCGAGTGGGAGGCGAGTGGCATCTATGGATCCTAGGTAGGAGCACGCACCAACCTACTCATTCCAGAAACCACCCTTGCCAAATGACCAAGTTAGAAATGTTGTGATTGGAGACCAAAAGGGGAAGGCCAAATTTATGGGTGATGGGCCACAATGCTACAAATGTAAGGGATTTGGGCACTTTGTTGTGGTGTGTCCTACAAGAGATTAAGAACTAGCCTTTGTTTGCAAGAGAGAACTAAGAGTGTTCGATGCAGTTGAGGGGATTGGCAAATCTGAAGGCTGATACCAATGGGGAAACTGCTCCCTGAATCATTGATGATGGAGGCCTGTCTAGTTGTTAAAATGCTTATCTATTTATTTTGAAATTCTGTTGCTGAGTTGGTAATTCTTTCCTAGTTTATTTCCTAAATTATGGCATCCTTTTTAATCCTCTTAAAGAAGTTCTAATGGAAGGAAGAAGGCAGTCGCCATTTGTTGATGAATTCAAATTTTGGAGAGATACCATCTACAGAACGATTCTGTTTTTACTCCCTTTCCTCTTGGCTGTCAACGTGAGGTTGGCCTTGGAGGATATGCACCATTGACACAGGATGATCAATTGAACACGGGTATTACGACAGCAAGCACAGGTTATTTCAATTCACCATACCTAACCAAAGGGTTTCTTCGTTACTTCTGTAGTAGCAAAGACAGCCACAGTAAACGAGCATAACTCACAGTTGATTTGGAAAGTCCGATGAAAATTGAATTAAGCAAGTAGCGATTACAATTTGCTTTCTTCGGTGTCTTCTCGGCGAAAAAGATCAAACAAAAAGATTGACCGATCGGTTCGACCGTCCGATCCCAAACTCCCCCCTCTCCCCCCCCCCCCCCCCCCCCCTCTCCCTCTTCCAAAAAGCAAACGTGGTGGGTGTGATCTAAGGCCATCGTAACAATACATGCATACATTCCAATTATACAAAAGCAAATATAGACTGATTCTCATTTTCAACAATGATCTCAAACGAAAAATATAATAGTTGAAACATGGAGTAGAAAGGCTAAAAGCATCACCTGAGACTAACAGTGTTGCTCAGATAGGAACTCGGCGAGAAAACTAGGGGTATCCGATTCGAACAAATCACGTCATCAAGTATGAAAATACTAGGCAACATGAATCACAGAGAGAGAGAGAGAGAGAGAGAGCAAACTTTCTGACGTTCACAAACAGAAAGATGGCCCGATTAGCGGGAACAGAGACCAAGTAGACGAAAGCAACTGGAACTGGAAGACCAAATCCTTAAACCCCAACAGCTAGAGGGACGAAGAGTTTATTTAAATATCAAAAAAAAAAAAAACTTAGAATTTGAAAAACTTGAAGATAAAAAAATTAGGGAAATAATTGCAAGCCTTTTTCATAGCTTTCATTAAAACAAGGGTGACCTCTTACAAATGCAGTCTACTTTAAAAATATAATAAAAAAATTAAAAATATATAATAAAATAAAAATATATAATAAAATAAAAATATATATAATAAAAAATAAAATAAAATAAAAACACAATAAAAAGCATGTTAACAAAATAAAAATACAATAAAAAATAAAATAAATAAAATAAAATGAAGATAATTTTAAGGAAAATTCAATACTCAGTCGAACGGAGTCGCCGTCAGTGACAATAGTCGACATCGCCACAAACCCATTTTAAGTTTAAGGTTGTCAAGGTTGTCAAGTGCACATCGGAGGTCGTTGGGAGTCACCATCGCAGAGGTGAATTCACCGGAATCCGCCAGTCTTATTGGCATGAACGGTGTCGCCTACCCCCACTAGCAACGACAAGAGCTGTACATTTGAAGGGGTTCAACCAGACCAAACCTAAGTATTTCCTAAAACCAATTAAACAAATCTGGAGTATGGAAAAATATATTTTTAATTATCAATTTCAAATTTTTATAAATTGAGTCTACAAAATTTATATTCTAAATTTATATCGCATTGTCCTCTTAAATTTACCTTCGACTTGGCCAACTTTTTACATTTTTAATAGATATTCTTTTGGAACATATTTTACCGTATTTTATCTTAATATACCCTTATTTTTTAGACTATGAAGTATCTCAATATACCCTTCTTGTAGACACTTTCTATCTTGAGAAAACGTTTTACCATTTTTTTTTCTATTTTGCTAATTTAAAGCTTTTTCTAACCCATTAGATTAATTATATTTTTTTTTTATAGATCCAATTCAATTTTAACATCTCCACTTAATCAAATAAAGAATTTTATGGGCTTTTTTTTAAGGAAGTTTCTAGAAGAAACTTTGATCTTTCTTCCTTTTGGTGAGTGTGTATTTTTTTTTTTTTTTATCCTTTTTTGATTTAGGGGCTGAAGGGGTGGCCTTGTTGGTTTAAATGAGCCTTTTTTTTTAGAAATCAATTATAACTTATGTTTTAAATTGGGATGTGAAAGATAATTTAATAATTTGATTGTTTATTAATTATATTGCAAAAAGAGTAATAGTTTTAACCCGGGGCCGGGCCGGGCCGGGGGGAAGAAATGGTCCTTTAAACCCGGTTTGGATTTCAAACATATTTTAATTCATCTCAACTCATTTTTATTTTATTATTATATTTTTTTAATTTTTTATATAAAATACAAATCTTTATACACCTTTTTTAAATCTCAATATAATTTTTTTAAATTTTAATTCAATTTTTTTAAATTTTAAAATAATAATAATATTAAAAAATAAATTAAACTCATTTTAATTTATCTCATTTTCGAATCCAAACAAGACCTAATTTATATTTTATTTTTAGAACTGAAGAAAAGGACAAAAAATCAACCATTGAGAAAACAGAACAAAAATGGTGGAAGTGTATACTGTCAAAATAAATAAATAAATAAAGTGTTTATTTTTTATTTTCTTAATTTCTTCTAAAGTATAGGAATTCTTATGATCCATCAGTCTCACACTTTGTAATGAAACCCTGCCACGATATAGACCGGGTTCGATTCCCGACCAGTGCAATCCCTCGAAAGAATAATGATGAATACTCTGCGCCCCCGTGATGGTTGGGTCCGTCATCATTCATCTGCTCCATCAGATAATAACCTAACCCACGCACCTGAGCTCTTTCTAGTGTCTGTATTTTTTTTCCTTCAACTGTTGCTACTGATCTTTTTCCCTTCTCAATATTATTGCCATGCCTCTGATGTCTTTACATCACCTTTCAACTGCTTCATCAGATAATAACCTGTGCATCTCTGCTGCTAATCTTTTCCCTTTCAAAATATTTCTACCAAACATCTGACATTATTGTATAAAGATTATACATGTATCTACCCAAATTTTCTTCTCCAATGTGATACATTCACGGTGCAGAAAATTGAATCCTCGGTTTCAAAAGTGGTGTCCTTCAGCCACATATCTACAAGGAGGTCATCCTCAGCTGTGTTATTTCATAAGGGGTGATTACTAAATGATGTATTCGTTAAAATTACACCATCTCCTTAATGATGATTTCCATGAGGGGTAATGATGGTTAAGAATGATAAATACAATCTTTTGACTAATTCAAAAAATTACATTTATTGTGAAGCGTCAAAGGACACAATACTTTAATTAAATCAAAGTGTCATGTCACTTATTAAAAATTATATCACTTAGTAAACCATTAAGATATCAATGGTTGTAACTCTTTCGAATAGATGCATGATTGCCTATAAATAGATGTCACTAGTGCACTAATCATTCACTCACATTCTTTTTATTGTCATTACCAACTTGAGGGACAAGTACCCTCACGAGATTGTCACCATTAATATTTCTTCTCATTGTTCTTTTTCTTACAGTGGTATCAAAGCAAGGTCACGTCAAAAGGATTTTTTCACGCATAGAGAAGACGATTAATAGACAAGTGATCAGTTTGACAACCACACTTGCATATTATAATCATCTTCGAATGCTTGAAAACCCAATAAAGAAATTTTATCAAGTCACGGTGGGAGAATTGGAGTATACTAGGAATCTGCAAAATTTGATAAATTGCTATTATTTTGAAGAAAATTATTGAAATGTATTTTGTCATAAAAATAGCATTTTTTCCAATTTTTCATCACCAACCGACACTGTTTCGAGGGGTCGTTGCAGTTCCTCACCATTGTCGGACTCATAGATCTTGGAAGCACGTCGGAATCTTCAACTCTGATAATAATATCGTCAAATGAAGTGAAGATATTGAATTTTTTGTCTCAAAACAGTGCAAAAATCGATGAAGAAAAAGAAAAATCGCTTTTGCTTGATGAAAACGACGTGTCATTTAGTCATGAGTCAAATTCGTTAGCTGAAAACGACAAGTCGTTTAGCGAATTTTCAAATCTATCACCACTAAACGATACGACATTCAGCCCAATTGAATTAAACAACTACATCGTTTTGGCCAAGAGTTGTGTATCGCTTAAGCCCAGCGATGGTGCCGTTTTCGATTCAGAAGGGGTGTGACCCTTAACCCCAAACAGTATCGTTTTGGGTGCGTCGAATCGAGTCACGAGCTAAGCAGACTATCTAGGGCTGCAAATGAACAGAACTGCTCGTGAATAATTTGGGCTCGACTCGTATAAACTCGATTCGAACTCAGTTCATTTAATATATGAGTTGTTCATGACCATTAATATTGGTTCGAATATTAAACGAGCTAAACTCGTATAATCTTGACTCGACTTGGTTCAAGTTCGTGAACAAAATTCGTATAAACTCAACTCGACTCGTTTTGGGCTCGTAACTATATTTGTAATATTTCTATATACATATATACACTTTACATATATTCTTATATATATGTTTTTATTGTATATATTTTATGTGTTATATATATTATTTTTAATATTTTTGTATAAGTAATATATTTTGTTACTTTATGTAGAAGTAATATTTTATTTTTCTACAATAATAATATATTAAGTTCACAAAAAAAATATTGAGTCAAATATTTATGAACAGTGAGCAACTCGAGTAGTTATTCGACTGACTTCGGCTCGGTTCGTAAGGATCGTTAGAGAGTAAAAACAAAGATCAATAAATAATTCATTTCGACTTGAGCTCGTCTTTGATCGGCTCAAATTCGGCTCGACTCGGGAAACTCTCAGCTCGACTTGAACTTGAGTTATTTAAGTCCAGCTCGACTTAATTTAACTCGAACTCGACTTTTGATTGAATCGTTTGCAGCCCTACGCCCATCCAACTGGAAGCTGAGCCGCCACCGAAGCCATTGACCAAGCCGCTTCTAGAGCCGTTGACCTCGAGTCAACTCCCGCAACCGGCTTGACCTAATTGATTTGATTTGGCCGATTTTCTAACCCGATGCAGACGAAAATCATTTTTTCGAACCGTTCAAAGCCATTTCAAGCCAAATTTGCTCCGTTCAAAAGTTGTTGTGCTCCAAATTTCATGGCAAATCATAACAAATTATTTTTTGGATGAAATTACTGCCAAAAGTTCTTTGTAAGAGGAGAGACTTCAAAAAGAGGTCATGAAAATTTTCGATCGGGACATCATTTTCATTATTCTCTTTATCTAAAAAATAAGAAAATTTCAAGGCTACCTCATTGGATTAAATCTAAGGATTATTATTATTAAGTTTATTATAATTTTTTATTTTTCATAGTTGAATTATTGTATTTAAATATTATACATTTATTAGTATTATTTTTACAATATTGTTGTTATTTTTTCAAGGTTTGTTATTTATCGTACCGAAGAAATGTATTGATCCCTTGGAGATAGAAAAATAGAATAGAAGAAGTTTTCGGGCTTGGAAAAGGCATATAACTTTTCTTCTAACCCATGAAAAACCCGTATATACATTAATAACACCTAAGTCATTAGAAATTGTGGAAAATTGTACAAATGAAAGTGGGAGCAATGTTACAACTGAAGATAAATGGGAATAACACAATGTATGGACAAAAGTTTTAATTTTGCATTGCATGAACGATTATATTAATCCTTTATTTGAAGATTATGAAACTACAAAAGAAATAATGGATGCAGTTGAGGCAAAGTATGCTTTAAGCTTGGACACTCATATACAATTATTATTGGATAAATTTAACCGTACTTGTATGAATGAGAATAATGATATTGGTGATCATATACTTCAAATAGAGTTGATTGCAAAAGAAATTACATAATGTTAGTCATCCTTTCACTGATAAAATACAAGTCACATTCATATTAAATAGTCTTCCTTCATCTTGGCATCACACTGTGACTTCATTAACACATAATGTAAATGAAATAACAATAACACCGCTTTCAGTACTTTTAGTACTTGAAGAGGAAAGGATGAAGAGAATGTATAAAGAAAGTGAATCTTTTAATTTAATGATGGATCAAGATAAACATTCTACACAGACAAAGATGAAATCAAAACAGTTTTAAAAAAAGGTTAAACATAAATAAATTAAACCATTTTCTGGAAACTATTCGAAGTGTGGAAAGAATGAGTATTACAAATCACGATGTCCAATTAAGGAAAAAAAAAAGTAAGAAAATTGTGATGACAGTCTCTGAAGTAATGCTCATGGAACCAGCGACAGGTTCATGGTGAGTTGACTATGCAGCAACAAGGTATATATGCAGGAATAAAGATTTGTTAGTCAAACTTGAAGATAAATAAATAGGAGAGCACAAAGTGTATATGGGTAACAATTTATACTGTAATGTCTTGGGGTATGACACATGTAAATTTAAAGTAAATAGTTCTGTTATTTTACTTAGTAATGTATTATATATACCTAGTATTAGAAGAAATTTAGTATCAATGCATGTACTAGATAAAAAAGGCTACATGATTAAGTTTAAGTTTGGAACCGTTGTTATAATTAAGGGCAATGTATCAGTGAAATGAGTGAAAAATCACGATATGCATTTACTAAATATTAATATTAATAAAGTACCCATTTTCGATTATTTGAACATGTCTACTGATTGTACATATTTATGGCATTTAAGATTAGGTCACATAAATAAAAATAAAATGATCAAAATGTGTAAAAGTGGATTAATTCCACAAAGAAACTCAGATAATTTTTATATATGTGAACCATGTATCAAAGGAAAAATGAGTAGTAAATCTTTTTCAAAAAATTAGAAATCTGCAGAGTTACTTGAGAATCTTAGGGGTATGCTCTGACTCTAACTGTGTCGGAGTTTGGAGTTTCTGACTCCGACTCCAACAATCATCGAAGTCGAATACCCGTTCGGACTCCGACTCTGAAATGGAATCGAAGTCCAATTCCGTCAGAGATCGGAACTCTGAACTCCAACTTTGAAACTAAATGGTCCCAATTGGGCCATTCCAATTCTAAATGCCAAATGGGCTCGATTGAGCTCATTTTTCAATGTAGGCTGTCACAACTATTTATCTATTAAGATTTCACTGCTAATTAGTCTTAAATAGTTAAACAAATAATACAAATTAGTAATTACAATGCTAATTGTTAAGTCTAATAGCATCATAGAAGAAATAGTTCAAGAATCCAGATTAAATAATACAAAAAATGGTACAAAATACAAATTAAATTATGAAACCATTCACTATCAATGATTCAATAGGACCCGAGGTTACGAGAAAAAAAAAATCCGCTACAGCAAAGTAGTTTGTCATTGAAATTTATACGGACTCATACTTGAGATTAAGATAAAACTAAAATGTATTACTATCAATAAAAATAAAAATTAACCAAACATAAAACAAATAACTGTAAATTAGAGAAAAAATATACGCAACCGTCAATTGCTTCATCAGTCATCGACAAGTATGCTGTGGTTGATAACTAGATATGTAAAATCATAAACAGTATAAATTTAAATTTAAATAGATTTATAAAATTATAAATAAAAAAATCATTGAAATAATCCAATATTTATATAAATTTTGTTACTTTAATCATTAAAAAACAAGTAAATAAATTTATTTTATTTTATTTGACTTAAGCATGTAGCTCACAATATTGATGCCAATGATCTCTAGTCTAGTAGGTACCTCACTGATCCAGTTTTGTGTACAAATGAAGGCCTCCACGGTTGACGGTGACAATGAACTCCAGTACTTCTTCTCACTGTATTGAAGGACCACTAAGTTCCTTATCTATGTCATTGTCCCATTATTGACTGTAGAAGTCTCGTAGCTAAGATTAGTCTAAGACCTGCATGTGGCTGCATTTAATAATTTATTATCAACATTAGCTTTAAGTGAAGATTAAATGAGATTAATATTAAATGAACAAATCAAGTAGCATACATATGGCCCTATGAGATTAGTCTAAATGTCTAACACTAAGCTCTTGACGTCATCCTCTTCGTTATTTGGTATCTTTGGCAACCGTTCAGATGTGATGATAGACAAGTGGTGCCTTTCTTTTTTGAATAATACCTAACTTGAGCGCCACAATGATTGCATTCTGTCCATGGCTTCTCGGGATCCCCACCCTCAACTTTCGTGAAATATTCTCATGTCCACAATTTTTTTTTATTTGATCAAGGACGAGGTGGCCTCGCAGCTGCAGGGTGTACTAATACATCCAGATCCTAAACCGAATCGTCCCCAAGATCCATCTCCTCCTCCTTCATAAACTGATCGGTATTTTCCACTTCTAATTATATGTCGACTAGAAGTTGAAATCCACTGCTAGCACACAAGGTCTGTGCTCGAGAGGATTTAGGTAGTTGACTCCGAGTCTGACTCAGTGCTGCTACTTGGGACGCCGATGGAGTCCTGGCATCCGAATTCTCATATGGAGTCGGAGTCTCACTGGCACTGTGAGTATTGTGAAGGATCCATTAGTGATATTGCTTGAAATTCAAGTATAATAAAAAATGTTAGTAAAGTACTAAAGATAATGAATTGTTGGTAAAAAAACATAATAAACACAACTTAATTAAATCTTAATAACCATACATCATGCCTCATGGCTCATCGAATATAAACTAAAATACACAATAATAATTAATAATATTGAAAAGCGATATATTATTCAAAATTTTTTATAATGTTTTTGTAGTGTTACATTGTTTTTAGACTTTAGTCCTTCCTTCCTTATTTCAATGTAGCTTGTTAATTTCTATAAGCCAAGATAATTAATGGTATCTTAAGTTGTCATCAACAATAACTAGTTAAATATTATTACATGTATTTGGAAGCATTTCTTCTTCTTCTTATTCTTTTGATCTTGCTTTCCCTTTTTAATTTTTATGTACTTTGGGTGTCACAGTCTTGGAAGGGTGTTGACTAATGACCTTAGCTAGAGTTTGGGTCATGGATAGGGTCTTGGTAAATAAATAATGCTTGAGAGCATCTACCATTTAAAAGCATCCATTACACTCATGAGTAATGTTTAAGGACAAATTAATTAATTTCTCCTAAGTATTACTCATGAGTGCAATGAATGTGGATTCTCTAAAGATTTTTTCCTTGGTAAATATATATAGTTGGTATCACAATAATTTATATATGCTTCCAAATAAGAAAAGCAAACTAAAAGAATTATTATTATGTTGTCAAATGGTTTGGCAAAAAGTGCTAAAAATTCAACCAATGTGGAACAAGCTTTCATGGCCATGGCTGCTAAAATCAAGAATAGGTACTATGTTTATATGGCTTTTATGTTGTCATATGGTTTGGCAACAGTTTTGGTGGTTTGGCAATAGTTTGTTAATTAGTTTCTTTGCCTCTTTTGCTTGGTTTTGTTGTTTTATTTGTTTTGGTTTTTTTTGTGTGTAATTTTTTGTTCTATTCTTTGAGTTTGTATCAAGCTTTATTAAATTATTTATGGTTCTATTCTTTGGCGATAGTTTTTTTTTATCAAATTGTTGTGATTTGGAACAAGCTTTTATTTGTTGTTCTATTATTTGCATCAAGAATAGGTATGGGTATTGTCCATGCACTAGTTGACTGTAATTCGAAATTTTCATTACACATAAACACTTAAATTTCTCAAACTCAAAGTGGCAATTCAATAAACACCTTGCACACACAGTCACGAGAGAAAATTTTGAATGCAATCCAACACAAATAGAGATCCAACACAATCAACAGATTCAATAGAATCAATACAATCCAATAATTTCAATTTTCAATTTCCAATCCAAATATAAAATCATAAGGTGTGTATATGCATGCAGTGGTTTGTGGGCTTATCAAGATAATAGGGGTAATTGATTTTGATGGTTCATCTGCTTGCTAGGAGTTATAAGATTCTGTAACATTCATGTATACATATATTTTCACAAAGAAAATTATTCCTTGACTTTGGAATTTATGAGCCTGTTGATTATTACAGTTGAGAAGTGCAATTGGTCCAAAGAGGCACTACAAAAAGGGTATTTTCAAGCAAGTCTATTCAGCTGAGAATACTAAAGAAAATAAAACTCAAACATCGCTTGATCGCACAACACCAAACTCTAACAAATTATCAAACTCAATCAAACATCAAACTCACACAAAAAGGGGCCTTTATTTAGTTCAGAATAAAAAACGAACATCAAACTCAAACATAACTCAATCTCACAAACATCAAACTCAAACAAATATCAAATCCAAATCAAATTTGTGTGATAATAATTAAAATGTTTGTTTGTAATATGACTTATGTTGAGTATTGATAATAATTAATATGATTTAAGCATGCAACTATAATTTTTTTTTTCAAAGTGATATTCCATCAAACACGTTGCACACACTATCCAAGCACAAACAATATAAAATCTTTACAAAAGTTTCAAAATTTCCTCACTACAAAAGCACATACAGTTAAAAATTAACACAACCTAAAATTAAAGATTAAAAAAATAACACATTAACTAATTGTAATTAAAACCCCTAAAAAGTAAAATCAATTACCAATTGACAATGTTGCTCCTCTTCGCTCGGCAATAGTTTGGAGGGTCGTGATAGACGTGGACAACAGAGTGAGGCTCAGGCAATCGACGGATGAGTAGGAAAATGGTGTGAGCACGGTGGAATCAAGGGACGAAAGGCTGGAGCTCTGCAGAGGTGAGACACGGAGAAATGAAAAGAAGAAGGAAGAAAGGTTCAAAGGAAGAAAGAAGTAAGAAGGGAAGGCTCGACGGTTAAACGACGTCATTCCTATTTAATTGGAATGGTGTCGTTTGGCTTAAGCTTAAAAAACCACAAATGTGACAAATGACGTCATTTTACTTTTTTTTTTAAATGTCAGAGTTCGAAGTCAGAGTTTGGAGCAGTTATTGTATCCGATTCCGACTCCGAAGTCCAAACTCCGACTTCCGACTTCGATCAGAGTCAGAATCAAAGCGGAGTTCGAACAGAAGTTGAAACTCAGAAATTGTGCCCACTTCTACTTGAGATTATATGTGGTGATGTTTGTGGACTTTTTAAAATAAACACCCATAAAGAAATGAAGTACTTTATTACTTTCACTAATGACTATTCAAGATATGAACATATATAATTACTTAAATATAAATATGATGTAATTGAAAATTTTAAAGAATATAAAATAAAAGTAGAAATCCAATTGGGTATGCTCATTAAAAGTTTGAATAGTGATAGAGGATGTGAGTTTGAAGCTTTGGATGATTTTTGCAAATAAAATGATATAAGACATATTTATACCATACCATATAAATTTCAAAAAAATGGCACTGCAAAAAGGAGAAATAGAACTTTATTAGATATGGTGCGATCGATAATGACATATGCTGATCTTCCAATATATTTTTTGGATGAAGCATTATCAATTGTTATATATATATATATATATATATTAAATAGAGTTGAAATCAAAGCAAAAATTCTTACACCTTACGAGTTATGGACAAGACATAAACCAGACTTAAGTAAACTCAAAGTGTGGGATTGTAAGGCACAAGTACTCATCTCAAAGCCACTAAAGGATAAATTAAAAAGCAAAACCTGGGAATACAGGTTTGTTGAGTACGTAGAAAACGAAAGTAGCTACATATTTTATCATTTTGAAAAAGGATTAATTGAAAGTAGAGATGCCATTTTCTTGAAAAATACAAATCTTATTACTCTAACTAATCAAATAGATTTATTAAATGATTTAGAAAATCAACAAATCTTTACAGAGTCTGACAATATAAATTATGATATAAATTAAATACATAATAATAAAACCAAAATAAATTCAGATGAAAATCAATCTTCAGGTATTGATGTTGGAGGCCGTAGAAGTAAAAAATCCAAGCGACAATTTATGTTATTTCAAGATCATTATGCTCTAAATATCAATTTGGAAAAATTAGAGAATGATCCTAAAAGTATTTATGAGACAATCAATAGTATTGATTCATATCAATGGCTTGAGGTCATGAAAGATGAAATTGAATCAATAAATAAAAAAAAATATTTAAGAGTTACTGATCTTCCAAAAGATATAAAAATTATTGGTTGTAAATGGGTTCTTAGAAAAAAAATTAAATTAATGGTAGTATGAAAAGATACAAAACAAGATTAGTGGATAAGGGATATACTCAACAATCAGGTGTAAGCTATGTGGATACATATTTGCTTGTGGCAAAATTCACATCCGTAAGAATTATCATATCCATTGTTATCCAGATGAATTTGAAATTACATCAATTAAATGTAAAGACGAATTTTCTTAATGGCAAATTAAAATATTATATCTTTATAATTCAACAAGAAAGATTCTAAATTGAAGAACATGAAGAGAAAGTCTATATGTTGAAGAAGTCATTGTATGAACTTAAGCAATCTTCAAGATAGTGATACTTGAAGTTTTACAAGCCATTTTGGAAATGGGATATGAAATGAGTCCACTAAATCATTGTGTGTACATATGACAAAATAATAATAAATTAACATTATTATCATTATGTGTTGATAATATTTTACTAGCAAATAATTATCTATATATGATAAATAAAATAAAATATTTTTTGAAATTTAAATTTGAAATGAAAGACATAGGTGAAGCTGCTTATGTTCTTGGCATAACAGTTTCTAGAGATAAAAATTCAAATCTATTGTATTTAGATGATAAAAAAAATCTAGAAAAAGAACTTAAAAATTTTGGTATGAAAAATTGTAAATCCTTAAGTACGCCTGTTTGCAAAGGTTATACTTTAAATAAAAGTATGTGCCTAAAATGTGAGGATGAAATAAGCGAAATGTTGAATGTTCCTTGTGCTCAAATTGTGCGAAGCCTTATATATACAATGACAAGTACTAGACCAGATATTTGTCATGCAATAGAGTTGGTAAGTAGATATCAATCAAATCCAAAAAATGAACATTGACAAGCAATGAAGCGTATTTTTAAATATTTACAAGTACTAAAAATTTAAAACTGTGCTTTGAAAACAATGATCTAAAGTTAATCAACTATAGTGATGCTAATTTTGGAAGTGATGTAGATGATAGAAAAACTACAACTGGATATATATTTCTATTTGGTGAAACAATAGTTTTTTGACTAAATAAAAAATAAGGTTATGTTGCTAAGTCTACCATAAAAGCATAATATATCGCTTATAGTATTGCAGTGAGTAAAGCGGTGTCGATAAAATGTTTTGTAGACAGCTTAAATTTGGGTACATCCACAGAACCAATCAATGTATTTTGTGATAATCAGTCTTCTATCTCATTGACAAAAAGTTGAACACAAAGTTCCAAGAGAAAATACATTGATGTATATTATCACTATATTTTATATATAGTAGAAAGATGAGAGGTCAATGTTAATTTTATTTTCTCGATTAAGATGATAGCAGATCCGATGACTAAATGATTGTCTTTAGAGAAATTCAGAAAACATGTGATTAGAATAGAGTTGAGATAAATCTAGACAATCACATGGTTGACATAACTCAAAAAATTCTAGGGACACCTAGAGAATTCGAGTTATGATGATACCGAAATGAAATTTGGTTATGTGTAGATTCATTGATAAGGTAATTAAAAAAAACCTCAAGAATGGCCTCAAGTTCAGTACTTAATAACATTTTAGTTCAGATTGATTAACTAAATAACTAGTTAATTATGTGTAAATTCACTGATAAGGTGATTAGGAAAAATCTTAAGAATAGCTTCTAGAAAAAGCACTTAATGAAAATTCAGCGTAGATTGATACATATGTTATTTATTCGGCTGAAGTCGTCAGTTATGACAAGGATATTGATTATAGGTTAAATTATAAAAAATTGATGTTATTCACTAAGTATTTTAGTGAAATGAAGTCACAATTTCGATGTGGTTAGTAGGAGCACATGTGATGGAGTAGGGGTGTGCTCCGACTTCGAAGATGTCGGAGTTCAGAGTTTCCAGCTCCGACAAACATCAGAGTCAAATTTCCGTTCCAACTCTGACTTTGAAATGGAGTCGGAGTTCGAACGGAGTTCCGATTGAAATTTGAAATTTCGAACTCCGATCCAAATTCTGACTTCGGAATGGGCCAAATTAGGCCCATTCCGATACCAAATGGTCCCAATTAGGCCATTCCAATTTTAAATGAGCTCAATTGAGCTCATTTTTTAATGTAAGCTGCTATAACTATTTATTTATGTAGGTTTTACTGTTAATTAGTCTTAAACAATTAAATAAATAATACAAATTAGTAATTATAATACTAATTGTAATTACTGCCTTACTATAAATATTGCCTTCTATATGGAATTTTATAGCTTTTTTTTTTTTTGATAAGCAAAGTTCAATAATAGTAACACAATCCATACTGACACGGCATACAGTTCTACATTATACATACATCTTAGCTTATATTACAGTGATACACCATAAGGCATAACATTCAACCCACGTGATCATAGATTCGTAAGCATGACTTGATTCAAACTTATTAATAAAATTTCACTTCATTAAGACATTTCCACAAACACCTTGCATACACTTAAATACAACATAAAATCCAACCCATAAAATAGTAGCCTATTTCCTCCATATAAAATTAACATAACATAACCCAATTAACACAATCCAACCTCAATTTCGCAAATTAAAATTAAAAATAAAATCCCTATTTTGAAACCCTAAAATTTATTACCAATTAAAAAGGCCACTGTTCTCCTAGGCAATGGTGGAGCAAGGCGTGACTCGAAGACAACGACATCACGGCTAGAAAAGTGGGGAGCTGGTTGCTTGAAGACAAGAGAAGATGAAGTGGAGCTGGGCTGCTAGAGTAGGAGAACAGAAAAGCTAAAGCAGAAGAAAGAAGAAAGAAGAAAGACGAGGAGAAAGAAAAGAGAAAGAAAGGAATTGATGGAGGGCCGAGTAATAATAAAACTGCGTCGTTCCTAATTAAGTGGAACGACATCATTTCATTTTAAAAAAAATCGGAGTTCAGAGTCAGAAATCGGAGTAATCGTGTGCTTCGACTCTGATTCCGAACTTTGACTTTGGTGTTGGAACATTTTCGACTTCGATTTCTATTTTCGACTTTTGACTCCAATCGAAGTTGAAATCAGAGTAGAAGTCGGTTGAAAATTGGAAGTCAGAATTTTTGCCCAGCCCTATGATGGAGGGTGCGGTCAAATAAGGTAATGATGGAAACGTGCGTACATAGAAGCTTGTCATATTCTGACGTCGATTTGCAGAGATATGTAGATGAGAGTTGAGTAGTGAATAACCCATATTGGTACCAAGGTAAATTCTCAACTGAATAATCACCGTTTCGTGTAATCAAGTGGGAGATGTTATTTTATGAGGTGTGATCTTCAAACAATATACCCCTAGGAATTGCTCACTTTCCATGGTAATAATTTTCATGAGGGGTGATGATATTTATGAGAGATGATGGTAATTAAGGATGTAGAGACACAACCTTTTACTTAATTCAAAATGTTGCATGGTTGTGACTCTTAGTAACCATTGAGATATCAATGGTTGTAACTCTTTCAAATAGGTGAATGATTGCTTATAAATAGAGGCTACTAGTACACAATCATTCACTTATATTCTTCCTCTTTCCTTCACTAACTTGTGAGACAAACACCTTCACGAGATTATCACTATTGATGTTCCTACTTATTGTTCTTTTTCTTACATGTTGAAACTCACCCACTCCCCTTCCCCCCTCTAATAAAAACTTGTTTTTTCATTGTTTTTCTGAAGACTTTGTTTCATTTTTAATGGTGCAGATTTTTGGGTTTGAAGAGATAAAGACACAGCATCCCAGACGAGGAAGAAGACCATATATCATTTATATCTTGCAATATTTTATCCAATGCTTTTATAGATTGTTTTGTGGATATAGGCATCTCATCCCATATGATTAATTTTGCAAGATGTAAGAGTTTAGCAAGACTTGTTTGCTGACACTAGATGTGCTATTTTTATCTACATTTAATAGTATTCTAAAGCATGATATGTTGTTCGAAATCTAGGTAAAATAGATGCAGCAACACCAACGATATAGTTATAAGTGCGATTATATGTTTCGATCTGAAATTGCTTTATATAGAAATGTTTAAGACTAGTAGAAGCACAGCCTGGAACCCGACCGGTCTCAACTTTTGGCCTAGGTAAAACTCAGGTTGGAACCCGCATTTTAAAACCTGTTGTCCAGTTTCTTTTTTAGTCTAAACAAGTATGAAACAATGTCATTTTGGTTGGTTAAAATGGCATTAATTTAATTTCACCCATATGTATTCCTAAAACCCTTCCTTTGACTTCTTCTCTCTCAAATTCTCTCTCCCTCTCTCTTACTCTACACCAAAACACCATATCTCAGTCTCTCAAACCTTAGCCGTCGTCTACATCCTTGTCCTCATCCACATGCCTCGTCTTCGACTCTTCATCTTCATGCCTCATATGTAAGTAGATGCTTATGTAATGCCATCGTCTTCATCCTAGATTCTTTAGCTTATATTTCTAGTATCAAGCAAGTTGTTGATATCTTTACCAAATTTTTGCATTCTCTGAAATTCACTACCAATTGTAACAAGCTCTGTGCTGGTCCTATACCGTATTGAGCTTGAGGGAAAATAAAGAAATGAGTCTCCATGATCACTACAGTGATTTCTTCTATAATCTTAGTTGTGCATGATTCTTGTTTATTTGTCACCTAATGTAGTATTGTATAATTTCCATGTATAGTAGATTGTACAGCTAATAGCTCAGTTGTATATGTTAAGTTTTGATCTTCATCAATTGTATTTTAATCAATACAAGGCCAAGTTTAAGGTTCGGCTAATTTCCTTGCAATGAACTCGTGCGGGCATTAGTTATGACATGCTAACCTTGGTGTGAATATAGGTGAACCTGCAATTTTTGCCATGGCTATCATAGATTCAAGAGGCATGGCTACAAGTTGCATTGGTTTGGAAGGGGACGAGATTTTAATATATTGTATCTTCTATTTAATCTTTTTTATTTAAAAGAAAATTATTATCATTCATTCATAAAAAAACTTACATTCATGATCGGATACATTCTGTAACATCTTCATATCAAGCATGACATTATAAAGCAAATAATGTATTCAGAGCTTCACTAGTATATTGTTTTCTTTTGTAACTAGCCTGGTCTTTACTAAAACTGCTGATATACTTTACAAACAAACATATAAGAGACAATACTTTCTGTCTAAACAAAAACTCAATCTCAACCTTTACAAACAAAAGACTAAGAGACAATTTTTATTTTTTATTTTTATATTTTAATTAGCAATAAGGAAACCAGAAATCAAAGTAGTAAAATAGATGTGAAAAAAGACTAATTATAATTTGGATCAATTTTGATATATTTTAAAATTTATAACAATGCATGAAGGTAATATATTTGTCTCTTTTTGACTACAAAAGTCAGATTTGCAATATATGATTGTAGCGAGTTCGATGATTCGGTGAATGTGGTGAGAAGGCTGCCATAAAGGTGACGCATAAAGACCACATGCAGATGTTGGCGGTGCGTGAGGACCATGTGTAGATGTAAGCAGGGCGATGAGGCCACATGATGCAATGATTTTCGCAAAGCTTCTAATTTTATCCAAACAATTTGTTATCTATGAGTCTGTTTATGCCACACATGTATTTTCAGAATAGGCAAAAAGTTGTAGATTCATTTATTTTGACCTTAAAAGAAGCAAAATAAAATTAAGCAAAAAGAAATATATTGATAGAGAGGTAAGTGGATGGAAGAAAGAGCAATATGAGAAGACGAATTCAACAAAAAGCAGATGTTGAGTTCTTAATTTTTTACGAGTGGAAGGAGAAGCTACTATCTAATGACGTTCATAAAAGCATTATCCATTTAATGCGAAGTTGGTAAGAAAAGAAAGATCAAATAATAATGTTTGCAATCTAATGCTGTTCATAAATGTATTATCCATTTAAAACATAGTTATAAAATAATTATTAAGAATTTTGTAGCTAATATATTTTGGGTAATAATTTTCTACAATTTTTTTAATGAAATATCTTCTACAATTTAAAAACAAATAAAAACATTATATTTTACTAAATAATTAAATACAGTTTACAAATCAGACATATTTTTCAAAAAATAAAAAGTTAACTTCATTATTTAAAAATATATTTTTTATTTATATTTAAATTTATTCATTTTTCAGAACTTCCACACTAAGATTATAAGTATTATTTGTTATTAAAATATGATACATGTACAATCTTTTTAACAATATATTATATAATTATATTTTAAAATGAAGCTATTTAATAAAATGATATTACTTTTAAGTTATAAAAATCTTTCTCATTTAAAATATAATTATTAAATATTATAAAAAATATTGTATTATGTGGGTATAAATTATATATATATATTACCCAAAAAAAAAATGTAGTAAATCCCACTCAATATTTTCCTACTTAAAAGTATGGACTGAAATTTCCGGCGAGGGACATTTGGCGGACTTCGCTCACTCTCGCGAGGCGGAGCCAGGAAAAACTCACCGCTCCCTTACGACTTCTGTCCAGTGTCCATTACCAACAACTAACATCGTCGAAGAGGTACAAATCTTTCCTCCCATCTCTCACAGGGTGTTTTTTTTTTTTTTTGTCTGTTGGGGATTGGTAGATCCGACGCCTCTATCTCTTTCTATCTCTGATGGTAGGGTTTTGGAAAGTGCTATGCTATTTCGAAGATTACTGGCTGATTTATCTCCGTCCGGTTCTCGATCAAATTTAGGAGAAAGTATATAAGAAGATTGGGAATAGTATGTATTCATTGTGTTGGTTTAAAGGAAGGACTAAATTATCGTTTGGAAATTGGAACAAACTAAGATAGCGTGATAGGTCCGGTCTACTGACTTCAAATAGCTATATTAGCTCCATACGATTGCATTTTAATCAGCCAAACGAAACTATTAAGTGGTATTTTGGGGAAGACATGGGATTGAATCTATGTATGAAGCGGGGAAATGGAGTACTTTCCTTATCTAGTTTGTTTTTAGAAATGAGATGGGATAAAAGTTAAAATAAAATAAAATATGGTTATAATATTTTTTTTTAATATTAGCTTTGATTTGGGACTTGAAAAAGTAGTTTTGGAATCTGAAAAGGTTGATTTTTTTATTATATTTTGTATGAGAATTTGAAAAAGTGTGATGATGAGTTTGAGAAGAATATGTAGTTTTTAGTTTTGTCTTCCTAAGCAAACAAGGCCTAGTTTCTTAGTATTATAGACAGTTCACAACCTCCCATAAGCTGGTGCGATGAGGCTGGAATTTGAAATTAGGGTGTTGTAATAGCTAGTTAAATTTGAAAATGAGGTAATAACTTTGGGGAGCAATATGTAGTTTATCTCTCATTTATTAACAGGGTGACCTTTTATCAAATAATCTGAGTTAATATTTTGACACCCATATCTTGTCATTTGAGGTATTGAATTCCAGCTCCAATTCTTGAACAAGATTTAGTTATTTAGGTAAAAAGAAATGAGAAAAAAAGGTTTTGAACTTTTGTGTATTGGGACCTTTCCTTTCTCTGAGTTGTATAGCTACTATTCAATCTTCAAATGTACAAAATTAGCATAAAAAATATATCATAAATAAAATATTTAATTAAAACTATGTCCAATTCTAAGAAGAATCATAATCTTCCTTCTATTACATTTAGTTTAGCTTCCTCAAAGTACACTACTGTCATATTAAAGATGGGACGATTTGTGATTACTACCAAAATGTTGAAAGGGTGATATATTTACAGACAGTAGTTAGTCATATGGTTCATACATCAATAGTTGTTGAGTCAATGGTTCCGTAAGCTACCTATCTCAAATGGTTGTAGAGTTGATGGGTTCATAAGCTTTATAACTCATGTGGCTACTCGCGAACTTTCCTTCTCATTGGGAAAGAAGAATAATTCTAGATGGAGTCGATTTTTAGGAAATCGATGGGGAGTCAACTTTGATTTAAAAAAGATTTTCCTCATTTTCAATCTTGATTTCAATTCCTATACCAAAAATAAATCAATAGAACTTTTTAGATTCATGAAAACAATGTTGAAAATGAGGGAAATCATTTTTAAATAAGAATAATTCTATATGGAGTTGATTTTAAGAAATCGATAGAGAGTCGGCTTTGATTTAAAAATCTTCATTTTCAACTTTGTTTTCATGGATCTAATGAGATTCATTGGTTTGGTTTTTGTATAAAAATAAAAAATAAGGTTGAAAATGAGGAAAATCATGTAGAATTATTCTTTAAATCTAAGTCGACTCCCCATCGACTCCCTAAAATCGACTCCATGTAGAATTACTTGGGAAAGAAAGAAGGGAAACAAGGTGGATACCAAAAAAGGAACTGCTAACAATGGTTTTTTGTGAAAACCTGATTTTTCGTAAAATCGGTTGAAAGTCAAGTTTTTGGAGATGCCAATCATGCATGAAATCTAGAGGATTAATAAATGTTATTGATTTAGGTTAAATGGAATTAGTAGCTTGAGTAGTGTCTGTATCTCAAAACCTTTCTTAGTGGTAATCAGATTAATCCATTGTTTTTTCTAGAATTTTTGGTAGACTTAGGCAATGTCGTGTATTTTGTATGAATTTAGTAGCTATGCGATTGTTCATGTGAGGCTTGTATTTTGAACTTTGAAGCCTGTTGTGGCAGAACTCATTTTAGATTTTGAGCATGTTGTTTATTAGGAGTTAGGGTGATGTTGTAACAGCTTGGCATTGGGATCTAAAGTGTTAGTTGAATTGAATGTTATATATCTCTGAAATGACTAGAAAAGTCTACCGTACCAAAATCAAAGGATAAACGTTAGTGACATTTAGTTATCATATATCATAGAGTGCAAATATGATTTCACAAAACAATATCAATGGAAAGTTTGTTTTTGTCATTTTCAGTTTGAAATCATGTTACTTGTGGAATAGATTTATTATTATTATTTTTTTGATAAGTAGAATAGATTTATTAAAATTCATGTCTGATCCTTATCAATTTGGAACACTAGAAGGACAAATTATTGTCACTGGTATTTCCAACCATGATTGATGGCAGTGTAACCAATCAGAATTTTCTGTATGTCTTTGTCCTTCTTATTATGCTAATCTTACATGTACCTCGTCTCTATGTTTTTTTAATATATAGATTTTTATCTGCGAATGTTTTGTATTTATCTTGATGAATTCTTAAAAAGCTCAGGTCACAAATATTTTTTTGTAAAGTTTTGCAAAATTAGAAGTGGAATGTGCAGCTCTATTGCATCATTGGGGGCAACCTTTGCTAATGTTGAACAATATTTGTATCTAATGTCCTTAATTCTTTTTTTATTCATTTGTAGAGAGAACAATGGCGAGCAAACCTGAAGATGATCACAATGAACCAGTAAATGAACAAGCGGTTGCAAATAAGTATGCTACTATGAGGTCTGAACTGAACCAAATTTACTCAAAAATCACTGAACTAGAGATGGAAGTGAGCGAGCACTCATTGGTCATGAATGCTATTCAGCCGCTTGACCCATCTAGGCGTTGCTATCGGATGATTGGTGGTGTTCTAGTGGAGAGAACCATCAGAGAGGTGTTGCCTGCTGTCCATCGGAACAAAGAGGGGCTTGAGGAGGTTATATCTAGGCTCAATGAAGCCTTGGAAAAGAAGAAAAAGGAAATTGCTGATTTTGAGACCCGGTACAAAATTAGGGTAAGAAAGTCTGATGGTGAGACGAAGGATGACAATGGACGAAAGGAAGGTTCTTCTCAAGGAGTCCTGGTCGGCCCTGCAAGTGGAAGCGAATGATGGGTCTTGCATCTCTTCCCACTATTTTCTCGAACTGGATACATAGATTTTCCTCTAGTTTTGTACTGGACATTAAAGTCTAGGGTCTTTGGTTAATCAAGGCTGATGGTAGATTCTAATCTCACCAATGCTGATGGTTAATTGTGTTCGTTATTTGTGTGAAAAATGATTAAACTATTGAGCATGAACACAATTATCGTTTGTAATTCTGGGCGTGATGACGATGATAATAGTGGAGAATAGTGGATGCTAGCATCATCTGTCTTTTGGTTTGGATTCAATTTGGAGTGTGGGCTTCACTTCTAATCTGAAACGTCGCTCCGACTTGTCTTTGTATTATTCTAATTCAGATGAGGTTCATTTTCATTTTTGGTTAAATTTGCAGTACTGCAGCAGGCAGCTTTACTATTTTATTATTTTATAGTGTATTTAAAATTTTTATTTTATTTTTATTTTTTAAGTATTTTTTAACAACCTTAATCATTAAATATATATATATATATATACATACTTAAGAAAGCATTAAATAGGTGGTAGAAAGGTAATAAATATATCATTATTCGATAAATAACACGGAATTTAAAAATGTGGCCCACCGTCGCTTTGCGTGAAAACAAGATCATTTTTGGGTTGCATAATTTTCAGTGGAAATAAAAGAGAGTCCCATTCAAATGGATTGAGACAACCATTCCCGAGGAAAATTACATGGAGCCGGGAAATGGTATCCATACATGCAAATGGCACCTTTTTACCACAGAAGCAGCGTATTGCAGAATTGCTGTGTAGCAAAAAGGCCTAAACTGCCTATCTTTGGCGAGGAAAAGGTGAAAGTCAAAATTGCAAGTGGGGACCAGGGGATTAGTTAAGGAATGGAGAAGGAATTCAAGGTGTTTGTACAGGATAACCACTTTACAGTGAATCTGTTTGTGATGGAACTTGGTGGGATATGGTATTTGGTGTGCAATGGCTACAATCCTTGGGAACTGTAACTTGGGATTTTAAAAAACTTACCATGAATTTCTCTATGATGGGGGTAGATGATTACGTTGTAGGGTTTGATCTCTTCCCAACTGATGGAGGAAGGCTCCTGCAGAAAATTAAACAAGTTAGAAAGGAGGGGGATCATATTGCAGATGATCAACAAGGAGAATGATACCTGTAAGCAAGCTCTAACAGACCCAATTATAGCAGTATTAAAACAGTAAAGTGATGTGTTCAGATAACCAAAGGGCTCCCACAAGTGAGGGCTCAAGACCATGCCATCAATTTAATACCAGGGACCAAACCTGTGTCTGTGAGGCCATATAGGTACCAATTTTTTCAGAAAGATGAAATAGAAAAAATAGTAAAGGAATTAGTGGGGCCTGGTGTGATTAAACCTAATCAAAGTCTCTACTCCTCACCAATATTGTTAGTGAGGAAAATTGATAGATCCTAGCAGGTGTGTGGACTATAGGCCCTAAACCAGGTCACCATATGTAAGATCCCGCTCCAATGCCAAACTCTTTTTTTTTTTAAGTTTTTTCAGTTTCTTTTGTTGAAAAGATCTATTAGAGTTTCCATATATATATATATGCTTTACAGACCCAAGTTATTTTTATTTTACTTTTTTTTTTTATTTCAAACTTGCTAGCTGTCTCTTTCCATATATACATGACTCAACTCCCATCACCATCCCTAAGGTCTGATTTCCTATATATATATATATATGCATGTTTTTCTCTTTGTGCGTTCCCATCCCCATGAATATCACAGCAACAAATCACGTTTAACCTCTATTTTCACGTAGCATTTCTTCTCTTCATTTACTTTCTCTAGGGTTTCTTATCATCTTATAAATATACACATCGTGTGCATTTAGAAACATCATCGCCGCAACCCCTCGCGAGGTTTCTGCACCACCACGAGTAGCACCATCTTGTAGCCACCATAAACGACCACCACATAAGCCATGCCCTTCACGTCATAGCCATTCCTTCTCGCACAAACCGCCGTCGAATAGTCCCCTGTTTTTAATCCTTATAAATAGAGCAACGTTGCTCACACTATGGCCTGTGTTTTCGCCACCCTCAAAGCGTTGTCAGACGACCGAAACCATCCAGAAGAAAACACCATCACCGTAACCCTTAATCCCCTCCGCGTTTAGCTACCCAAAAATCTGGATTTGGTGCTCTATTTTCGCACCACCAAAACAGGGGAAGGGTTTCCCATCTTGAGCCACGTCGCCATCCCATCCCGTTGTTCACCACCTGCACAGATAGCATTATCGAACACTTCTTCTTCGCTCCATGCCCGTTGTACCCTTCCGGTAAGCCACGATGAGTCTCTCCCAACTGTTTTGCATTTCCGTCTCTCCTTGTTGCTCTCACCACTCTCGGTGTTTCTTTGTCACTTTGTCTCTCACACAGTAAGATGCTTCTACAGCCAGCCTCGCCGCTGTAGATGTCCACCCAGTGTCGATCTCATCACCATTGTCGCAAGTTTTCTTTTCACTCGGTGAGTTTATTTCCGTCGCATGGATAAACCTAGAAGTATAAATCTTATTTGTTCTTTTTCTTATTCTCTATCTTCTCTGTTGGGACCATGTATGACCTATTTGTTTATTTATTGAAACACCCTACGCGGGTTTCTTATTAAATCTAGATTTCCTTTTTATGAGATTTTTTTATTTAAAGATGTATAGCTTATAAAGCAAATAAATAAATATTTGAAATATATTATGAGTAATTTTATATATTTTTAGAAACAACCAAACTTCCTTCTCTGAACCCTTTGAAGAAAAACCTTTATTTCAGATAATGTTTTTTAGGTGAATTCGGGTTCTATATCATTTTGTGCTTGAGATCTAAATTTATTTTGGGTCTGGTAATATTTTCATTTTAATAACTTTTCAGTATTTAAGTATTTTTATTTCTGATTTCTGAAGAGGTTTGGTGCGAGTTGGAAAACTTGGGTTATTTGACCATTTAGTAAAAATTGAGGCATTTGAGGATTTACGATATTTTAAGGTTTTGGAGAATTCTGGTAAATTCAAAACATTTTTTTTTTGAAATAGTTGATACTCAGGATTTTGAGAATTTTTAGACATTAAGAGAAGATATTGAATTTTATATCTCAGGTTCTATTTTCAAGGTCGTGATTATTTGAAAAGTTACACAGGTTACATGATATTTTATGGGTGAAGATTGGTTTTGTTTGGTTTTGTTGAGGATGCTTCTGAAAAGTTAAGAAATTCAAGTAAATGGGGTTTCTATACTAGATTTTGTATTAAAAATATGAACTGGAGTTTATTTTAGAAAATATGCATGTTTTAGTTACAAAAAGAAACTTTTAAGTCATTTCAATTATTTGTTTTGCATATGCATAAAATTATGTATAAGAATAAAGTGTTTCTGGCATGAACTAGTGTAGACATGAGCTAATTTTGCTACATTCTATTTTCTAAACTAAAAATGAGCAAATATGAAAATTTCTGCATAAATGATATTCCTGATCCGATTTTGTTCTATTTTGGAAAAATTTTGTACTCTGATATGATATGAAATGATTTTTGAAATCTCTAACATGACATTCTGGTTCTGTTCCGCTCTGTTTTGTTCTAAGTTAGTACCAACTATTCTGTTTCCGGTGCACCCACTTTAATTGCAAAGTGGTTTTCTACGTGGTCTTTTCTGTGTGCACACTCGGGGCTCCGAGAATAATAAGGAGAAGATTCACATTCTGTTTCTGCTCGATTGGCCGCCAGGATTTGCACAACCCTACCATGGGGGTTAAACATGGTATTTCTATTCAGATAAGACGTTTCAGTTATGCTATGCCAAAGGGATTTTCTATTTCTGTTTATATTAAACTTTTGCTCTGATTTTTGAAGACATGGAAAATAAGAAATTTCTGTTCTGCATTCTGAATTTGGTAAATGCTCATGTTTGCACACTCTAGTATATGTTCCTTGTTTACTGATTTGTAGTTAAACTCACCCCTTATTTCTGAATATTTTTCAGATAATTTTGGATATTCCAGTAGAAGATCATATTATGAAACAGTGGGTGAGATGGCTCAAGAATGATAGATTAAACATAAAGAGTTTATATTAGTATTGACAAGAGTTAGTAAAGAAACGTTATTGTATTTTTGTGACGTAGCATTTTTGAAATTGATGATATTGAGGAAAATGATTTTGGAACCAAGTTTTATATGATATAATTGAAAATTTGGAGTATTTAATTATGGTATTGAAATGTAAGTTTTGTAATAGAAAGTAACTCTCTGGCCCCTGTGGGAGCGAGACGTTACACCATAAAAGACAAATTCCTCATCCTAGTGGTAAAGGAGTTCCTTGATGAATTGAGTGGGGAGAAAACTTTTTTCTAAGCTAGATCTCATGTTTGGTTACCACCACATCAGAGTCGGGCTTGAGGATATGTATAAAACAACCTTTCGCACTCACGAGGGCTATTACCAATTCTTAGTCATGCCATTTGGGTTGATTAATGCACCCTCCATATTTCAGGAACTGGTGAATGAAGTCTTAAGATCCTTCTTGAGGAAGTTTATACTTATTTTGTTATGACATTTTCATCTATAGTAGAGTGAGTGAACACTTGGAACACTTGAGGCTAACTTTGGGCATGCCAAGAAGGCATCAACTCTTTGCCAAAGAGTCTTAAGTGTCGATTTGGGTGTTTGGTATTGGGATATTTAGGCCATATCATTTCTAGCTAGGGAGTCGGGGCTGATCCTAAGAAATTGCAAGTGATGGTGGATTGGCCTAGACTAAAAACCTTGAAGGCCTTGAGGGGTTTATTAGGTCCCACAAGTTACTACAGTAGATTCATAAAAAAAACTATGGTGTTATTGCAGCAACTGGCTTTTATAGAGTTAAAAGAGGCAATGACCTAACCACCTGTATTAACTCTACCAGACTTTTTACAATTATTTGTAGTGGAATATGATGCTTAAGGCAAGGGGTGAGGGTAGTTCTGATGTAGCAAACAAGCCAATGTTTTTTTTTTTTTCCGGTCAAGCATTAAAGAGCAAGGTCCTCTTATTATCCACCTATGAGTAGGAGCTTTATGCTCTAATCGCAGCTATTCACAAATGGAGATCATATCTTTTGGGCAAGTCCTTTGTGGTAAGGACAGATCACCATAGCCTAAAGTACTTACTAGACCTAGAACATAGGGAACCTATGGAACAAAAGTGGTTAACTAAGCTATTAGGCTATAATTGCATTGTGGAATATAAGAAGGGACCAAATAATAGGGTGGTTGATGCCATATCTAGAGTGGGGAAAGAGGAAGAAGAAGCCTTTTTGGCATTTATTTTAGGCTTGGTTTGCTTTGGGAGACAAAATGAAAAACCCCAAACTCTTTTCAAACTCACCATTACACTTTTTCAAATCCTCATAAAAAATAATAAAAAATTCAACTTTTTCAAATTCCAAAATCACTTTTTTAAATCCTAAAACAAAACTAATATTAAAAAAATATATTGTAACAATATTTTATTCTTTTTTTAACTTTTATCTTATCTCATCTCATTTCATCTCTAAAAAAAAAACAAGACAGTTCACTTATTGGGAGGGTTAGAGGTGATAAAGAAGGTATGAGGAAGACCCAGACCTATAAGAGATCATGTCTAAAATGTTTAAGAGGGGAGTTGAACCCCCAATATTCAAGCAGGGAATGAGTGTTATTTTAAAAGGGGTAGAGTTTACATGCTAAGGTTCTTGAGCTCAGAACTAAGTTGCTAGAGTTTTACATAACAATACATGGGGGGACATGTAACGCCCCGGTCTCATAGGGGTTTGGGAGTTACTACCTATCACAACACTCGCATTCAACACCATAATTAAATACTCAAAATTTTCAAATATCATATAAAACTTGGTCATAAAACTCATTTCCTCAATATCATCAATACAAAAAAAAATGCTAACTCGCTAGAATACAATAATATTTTTTTATTAAAATCTTATCAATATTCATATAAATTTTCTATGTTTAAACAATCATTCTTAAGTCATCTCACCTAATGCTTTATAATTCGATGCTTGATTGAAATATCCAAAATCATCTGAAAAATATTTAGAGATAAAAAGTGAATTTAACCATAACTCAGTAAGTGGATGACATATACAAGAGTGCAAATATGAGCATTTTCAAAAGAAATTTCATAAGCATGAATCAAAAACATTTTCTTTCCATATACAAATTTTCAAAATATATTATCAATAAAATAGAACGACTTTTCAATACTTTTACATTTAGAAAAAAAAAAACTATTTATTATCAAAAACGCTTTGGCACAAGTAACTGTACTCATCTTATCATCATATCAGAACATGTACCATGTTTAACCCCCGTGGTAGGGTTGTGCTATCCCCGGTGGCCAAATCAGGCGGTATCATATTGTGAAACATATACAGGACCACTTTGTTTCCAAAGTGATTGCACTCCTATCATATCATATCATATCATGGTGGTACCAACCAAATTAAGTGAATCCATATCATCATATTAGAACCATATTTCAAATCAGATCAAACATATAAGAATGCTAAAGGTTTTCATATCCATATCATATCTTATCATGTTATATCAAAACATGTACCAAACTTATTCATATCATTTTTAGATAACCAACAACAACTCTAAAATATTTCACATCATATAAATCAAATATCAATTTTCATATTCGCTTTTTTATATATTTCAGAAACATGTCAGCATTGCTCATGTCTATACTATGCATGACAAAAATATTTTTTTCTTTATCACATAGATTTCATGAGTAATGCAAATTGACCGAGATTGTTTTTCCTAAGTTCTCATTTATAACAAAAACATGCAAAGTTTTCATAAAGTCAACTTCGATCTCAGAGTTGGTGTAAAGCCAAGTATAAGAACCCCGTTACCTGAACATCTTAACCTTTCAAGAATTTTCTCAATTATGCCGAACAAATATGAATCATCACCTATAAAACAGTCATGAAACTCCATAAATTTTCAAACAAACACATATCTTAATAATTAACACCTGAGATGCTAAAAAAAACCCCCTATTTTAATTCCTCCAAATCCTTAAAATTTTCATAACTCTAACAACATACTCTAGCCTAAGAAGATATGCACGACTCCACCCCAACATAAAACCCTCCATTGAAAAGAACTTCATGCTTTGTCTTAAAACTAAGGGCAATAAAGTAATTTTTGGAAACTCATCTTCCATTCATGTATTTCACGTTAGTCAGGGAAAACACATTATAAGAGCTTGCAGAAGAAGACACGTGCCGACTCAACTAAACGAGGGATGGAGACTCACTGATGGTAAGAGCCACGACCAAACTGGAGGGCTGCGGTGGTTGCCGGAAAAAGTACGACTGGGCACTGATGATAAAGGCAGAGAAAGAGGCACAGTGAGAACTGGATGAGAAAACAGAGATAGGACGAAATGGAAAGGTTGCCGCGGTGGCTTACCGTGAAGTGCTAAACGACCGGCTTTGTGGAACGACCGGCGCTTTCCGTGGTTGTCCAGATGGTTCCCAGCGTGCAACATGTTTGAGACACTAAGATGTACGGAGAGCATTCCTTGCTCTGTTTTGAGGTGGTGAAAACAGGGGCATAGGTGAGTTTCGGTACGATCATGGGGGAGATTCTGGGTTGACGCTTAGTGGTGCATGGTGGCTGAAAGGTGATGGAACCAATGGGGTGGCCTCGTGGCTTTACTGAGTTGAAGAGATAGCAGCGATGGAAGGCTTAAAAGATCACGATAGGCTTGTGGCTCTAGTGGTTTTATGGAGGTGGTTGGTATTAGGAGGTTGGAGCAGTTTGAGTTATAGCTGCAAGGTGCAACGAATTGCAAGGGAGAAACCGTTTTAATAGAGGTCAGTGGTTGGGAGTAATGGTGCTCTAGGAGTTGAAAGGTTTAGGTTGTGAAAGGAGAATAGTGGCAGCTTTATGTTTCATCACGCATAAGGAAGAAGACACACACACATATATATATATATATACATATACTATCAAATGAAAGCTTCTGATTTCCTCAATTAAAGAATATCCGAATGTTACAAAAATGAATTAAAACGTCCCAGTTACACTCGTGTGCAGCTATTTATAGTGCACAGTAAATAAAGCAAAATTACAAGCAGAACCTCACTAACCCAGACAATAAACTAACTTATTACACGGGTAAAAAAGTAATTTTTACATCTGATAATACCCCCCTTCAAGATGGAGAGTAAATTGAGTGTACTCCCATCTTGGAAACTAAGTATTGAAACTGCTGAAATCCAAGAGCTTTGGTAAGGACATCAGCTAGCTGATGCTGAGAAGCCAAATGAAATGTCTTTATAATTCCAGCTTGGATCTTGTCCCTGATAAAATGGCAATCAAGCTCTATGTGCTTGGTTCTTTCGTGGAAAACTGGATTTACAGCAATATGTAATGCCGCTTGACTGTCACAAAAAAGTTGAGCACTGTTAGGATGAAGAACTTTAAAATCAGAGAGAAGAGATAAGAGCCAAACTATTTCACAAGTTGTGGAAGCCATCGCACGGTATTCAGCCTCAGCTGAAGACCTTGAAACAGTTGGCTGTTTCTTGGTTTTCCATGAAACTAAAGAATCACCCAAAAAAATACAAAAACCAGTGGTGGATCTCCTGCTGTCAGGACAAGATGCCCAATCTGAGTTTGCAAAAGCTTTCACAGTTGGTGTATTTGTAGCAGGAAAAAACAAACCAAGACCAGGGGTATTTTTAATGTACTGTAATACTCGGTATGCTGCATTCATATGAGGGACCCGAGGCTGATCCATATACTGACTGAGCCTTTGAACTGAATAAGATATATCTGGCCGAGTAATGGTAAGATAGAGGAGCCTGCCAACCATCCTTCGGTATGCAGTAGCATCTGGAATCAATTCACCTTCATCTTTACTAAGTTTTAAATTTTGCTCCATAGGGAAAGAAACTGGTTTACAAGCTAAAAAACTAGAATCTTGTAAAACCTCAAGAGTATACTTTCGCTGACATAAAGAAATCCCACTAGAAGACCTTGCCACTTCTAATCCCAGAAAATATTTAAGGGAGCCAAGATCTTTGAGCTTAAACTTAGCATCAAGTACTGACTTCAAAGAATTAACAGCAGCCAAATCATTACTAGCCAGCAAAATGTCATCAACATAGACTAGTAATGCAATGAAGGAAGAACCAGCAGACTTGGTAAACAGAGAATAATCAGATCTGGATTGAACAAAACCCAAGTCTATTAGAGTGGTGGAAAACTTAGAAAACCACTGCCGAGATGCTTGTTTAAGCCCATAAAGGGATTTATTCAGCTTACACACTTTAGACCCCCCTTTAGTGTGAAAACCAAGAGGTAACTTCATATACACATCTTCAAAAAGATCACCATGTAAGAAAGCATTGTTCACATCAAGTTGAACAAGATGCCAATTTTGGACAGTAGAAATTGCTAACAAAGTTCTAACAGTAGCCATTTTAGCCACTGGAGAAAAAGTTTCAAAATAGTCTAACCCTTCCTTTTGAGAATAACCCTTAGCAACCAATCTGGCTTTATATCTCTCTACATTACCATCAGCACGATATTTAATCTTGTAAACCCATTTACAGCCTATGGCATGTTTTCCAGGAGGTAAATCAACAATAGTCCAGGTATTATTAAGTTCTAAAGCAGCTATCTCAGCAATCATAGCATCTCTCCAGTGAGAGTGCTTGACTGCTTGATGATAAAACTCAGGTTCAACATCAGCAGAAATAGCAAAAGCAAAAGATTTATGACCCAAAGACAAACGATCATAAGAAAGAAAATTACTAATATCATATTTAATGGAACCTGCTGATGAAGCTGATTGAGAGTGTGCAGTAGAGGAATTGCAATAATAATGCTGTAAAAAACCAGGAGCTCGTCGAATTCTAGTAGATCTTCTTGATGGAATAGGTAAAGAACTATTAGTGGGTGAAGAAACAGGAACTAATTCTGGACTAGATGAAGAACCAGAACCTGGTTGAGAACCAGAAACTAATTCTTGACCAGATGAGAACTGATCAGGAAAGGGAACTGTTGAAGGTACAGCATTAAAATCAATTATTGAAGATTAAGAAGGAAAAGGAATAGGAACAGAGAAATTATTGTAGGATTTCAATTCAGAATTGGAAGATTGGAAAGGAAAAACATGCTCATGAAAAATAACATGTCTAGAGACAAAAAATTGATGAGTGTTTATATCATATAATTTGTATCCTTTAATTCCAAAAGGATAACCAAGAAAGATACAAGCTCTAGCCCTAGGATCAAATTTATTTCTGGACCTTTGTAAAGTAGAGGCAAAACACAAACATCCAAATGTTCGAAGATGAATATATGAGGGAGAGACTTGAGATAACATTTCTATGGGAGACTTATTATGAATAATAGGGGAAGGAAGCCTATTTATTAAATAGGTGGCTGTGAGAACAGCATCACCCCAAAAACTGATAGGCAAATGAGATTGAAACAACAAGGCTCTAGCAACATTAAGAATATGTTGATGTTTTCTCTCCACAACAGAATTTTGTTGTGGAGTTTCAACACAACTAAGTTGATGAATAACACCTTTAGATTTGAGATAGGAAGATAAAAAAAATTCAGTACCATGATCAGTACGAATTTTTTTTTATCTTGACATTGAATTGTGTTTTAATAAGTTTGAAGAAATTCTGAACAAGAAGAGAAACTTCAGACTTACTTCTGAAAAGATAGAGCCAAGTTGCCCTAGAACAATCATCAACAATTGTCAAAAAAAATTTGTACCCTTCAACAGTAGAAATGGAAAAAGGGCCCCATACATCACAATGAATAAGGTCAAAAGGAGAATCAGAAATGTTATTATTATTTGGAAAAGACAACTTTCGTTGTTTGGCCAAAGGACAAACAATACAAGGATCACTAGGTACAACTAGATTAGGAACAAGTTTATTCAAAAAAGACATTCTAGAAACAGATGGATGTCCTAGTCTATTATGCCAAAGGTGAAACAAAGAACATTTAGTAGAACTGAAACAAGCAGGGGATATGGAAGGGTTACTGGTGTTACAAGGCTGAGATTGAGAAATTTCTGGTTGTTGCAAGATATAAAGTCCTCCAAGCAGCCTACCCACTCCAATCAGCTTCGAGGTGGTCAGGTCCTGTATTGAACAAGAATTAGAGGAAAAAGAGCAACAAATGGAAGACTCAGTTAGCTTACTTACAGAAATCAAATTGCAAGTAAAATTTGGAACACATAAAACATCTTGAAGAATAAGATGTTCAGACAATTGAACAGTACCAATATGTGTCACAGAGACACATTGATTATTGGATAATTTGACAGATTTATTAAAAACAGGGACAACATTGATGAAAAAATTGATAGAAGAAGCCATATGATCAGTGGCTCCTGTATCAAGTATCCAAGGAGACTTATGATTAAAAATATTGGAAGAAATAATACCAGAAAAAGAACTGGAGGATGCCACGACAGCATTGGCAATAGGATTAGATGCATCAGATTTATGCTGAGAATTGAAATTCAGCATAGACAACAGCTGCTGATATTGTTCCTTCGTCAAAGAGAAAGGAGATGCTTCAGTAGAATCACTGCTAAGAGCAGTTTGATTAGCCATGGACTGCTGTCGTGGCCTCTGCTTGTACCCCGGAGGAAATCCATGGAGCTTGTAGCACTTGTCGATGATATGACCAGTTAATCCATAATGTTTACAAACTGGTCTGTCTTTCTTGGAAAAAGACTTAACAGATCTGGAGGTATCAGAGATAGCAGCAAAAGCATGTGGATCGACAACAGGGGGAGGAAGAGAAATCTCTCTCTGTTGTTCCTCCTGAAGAACTAGTGAAAAAACTTTATTCAAAGGAGGTAATGGCTCCATCAAAAGAATCTGAGCCCTTGCAGAGGAAAAAGATTCATTGAGTCCCATAAGGAACTGCAAAATACGTTCCTGTTGAACGTAAGCATTCAAAACACGCACAGCACCACAAGTACAGAGTGGAATTGGTTTGTAATTAACCAATTCGTCCCAAAGAGCCTTCAACCGAGTGAAATAGGCACTAACAGATAATTGTCCTTGAGACAAAGAGGAAATGGACTTCTGAATCTGAAAAATTCGAGGTCCATTTCTCTGACTAAACCTTTCTTTCAAATTATTCCAGATCTCAAGTGCAGTAGAAACATAAAGCACACTAGCAGCAATTTCAGGTGAAATAGAGTTAAGAATCCAAGAAATCACCATGTTATTGCAGCGTGACCATAAAGAAATGTTCGAATCGGTAGATCGAGGTTTGAGAATCGTACCGTCGACGAACCCTAGCTTGTTCTTCGCAGAGAGCGCCATAGTCATCGATCGAGACCAGGTATGATAGTTATCTCCAATCAACGGCTGTGTAACAAGAACCACGCCAGGATTATCGCCCGAATGGAGAAAAAACGGACTAGTAATATCTTGAGAAGATGAAATAGGAGGTGGTGGAGGGGAAGAAGGATTTTCAGAAGACTCTATCGCCATGAAATCAGAGGAGAAACAGAGGAATCGAAGAGAAAACGAGAAGGGAAAAAGGAAACCCTAGGTTCTCGAAATCGCGACTGATACCATATCAAATGAAAGCTTCTGATTTCCTCAATTAAAGAATATCCGAATGTTACAAAAATGAATTAAAACGTCCCAGTTACACTCGTGTGCAGCTATTTATAGTGCACAGTAAATAAAGCAAAATTACAAGCAAAACCTCACTAACCCAGACAATAAACTAACTTATTACACGGGTAAAAAAGTAATTTTTACATCTGATAATATATACATATAAGATGATTTAAAACCCTAAAGAACAAAGATGAAAAAAATGATCATGGAGAAAACGGTGATGGCAACCCGATTTTGCAAATAAAACTGATGCATAACCAGTCATCCAATAAGAGAATTTGTTGCCGTGAAACAAGCAAGAGAAGCAACATGTAAGGGTTGAAGGAACCCGTTGTGATAAAGTAAAATTTTTGAAGTATAAATAAGTCTTATAAATAAACAAGAAATCTGAAACCTGAGAAAGGAGAGTCCGGCGGAAGTTCCCGAGCAATTGGTAACGTGCAAACAAAAGAGTTGAGTAGTTTCGGTGATGCCGAGATTCAAGGTGGCAAGTGAACGTGATGCGCGTGAATAAATAAAAAAATAAAAGGAAGTTTGAAAACTAAAAGACAAGTAGAAGCTGGAGTAATCTGTTTAAAAGATAAAAAAATAAAAATAAAAAACTAAATAAACTCAACCCGAAATATAAATATTCGAAAATTTCAAATGGATTATAAATGCATTTAAAACATAATCTTATAAGTAAATTTGACATCGGAGTGGGATGTTACAGGACACTCAAGAGGAGACAAAATTATTCAGAGGGCCGAAAGGGATTCCTATTTGCCAAATATGAAGGCACGAGTAAGAGATTACACAAGAAACTCTGAATTATGCCAAAAATAGAAGTTAGACCACATGTTCTCAAGTGGTTTGCTACAAGCTTAACCTATTCCATCTAAGCCATGGACTCACACCACTATAGACTTCATTGAGAGTTTACCTAACTCTAATGGGTTCAACAATTTATGGGTGGTGATGGATAGGATGATCGAGTGCAATCATTTTGTAGCTCTTGGACATCCTTATACAGCTAAAGCAATGACACAATCATTCATCAAGCATGTATGAAAACTACATGGTTTGCCCTAGTCAATTGTTTCTAATAAAGACAAAACTTTTACAAGTGTATTTGAAGATAGATTTTCAAAGTGCAAGGGGTGCAATTAGAATTTAGCATTGTCATCATCCCAAACTAGTAGGCACTCTGACGGAGTGAACAAGTGCTTGAAGACCTACCTATAGTATTTTGGTGGAGATAGGCCTAAAGATTGGGTCAAATGGGTACTATCAGGGGCGGAACCAGGATTTGGTGATTGGGGGGCGATAAACTTAAAATTTTCTCTTTAAATTAAGCTCGGCGACGATCTTAAATGATTCATTAGATCCTCACAACATTTCACGGCATTTTTATGTGGTGAATTTGGATCTTTTCCCACATGTCCTATTAAAGGACAATTTATTCCATCATTTACTTTTTTCCAATTGTCAAAACCTTTATTGGTAAATGCATCTGATCCTGGACGGCCTATTGATTTTTTAGCAAAAACGTAGCATGGAAGACAAAATACAGCATTTTTCAAAGGTGAGTATTCCAACCAGTTTGAATATCTTTGAAACCAAGAAAATTGAAATCAACGACGTTGATTGCCTATTCCTGAAAATGGATATTCTGAAAGTTTAGGTTGATATGGACCAGTTTTAAGATAGACACGTCGTATCTCATCTTATATGTTAGTAGGAAATTCTCATATTTGTGGACGTAATCCTGGATCACGTTCCAAACAGGTATCATCAATTTCTTCAGATTGTATTCTTGAAGTTTTAGAGGGACGCTCATCACGTTCTAAAGAAATATCATCCATCTCTTCAGATTGCATTCTTGAAGTTTTAGAGGGGCCGGAACGCTCACCATTTCTAGAAATATCATGTTCAGTCGTTATGGAGTCCTCTAAATGTATATCTAATTCTATATTACTCTCCAACTTATTCACGTTTTTCTTTTTAAAAAAAGAATCAATTGTTCTTGATTTACTCATATTAATTAAATTAAAAAAAACTATAAATCAATAAAAAATTTGAGAAGTGTCTAATAATATACCTAGTAATGCAAATGTACAATATCAAATCATTTTCAAGACATAAAAATTTTAATTTTCTTTTATATATATAATATATATTATATATATAATATATAATATATGCTGTATGCAAAAATCAATATATATGCTGTACGCACAAATCTATATATATACCCAAATATTAAATGATAATATGTCAATATATATTAAATAAAATCCATACACTATTAATTCTGGAACCTAGCAGCCTAGCAGAAATCAAATATGCACAAGTCACAATACGATTAGCCTAGCAAGCGAGCAGCAGAAATCAAATCATCATAAATTATAATTATTTCAAATCATTTCCAAGACATAAAATTTTAATTTTCTTTTATATATATAATATATATTATATATAATATATATGTTGTCTGCAAAAATCAATATATATGTTGTACGCACAAATCTATATATATGCCCAAATATTAAAGGATAATATATATTAAATGAAATCCACACACTGTTAACTCTGGAACCTAGCAGTCTAGCAGCAGAAATCAAATATGCACAAATCACAATACGAGTAGCCTAGCAGGCGAGTAGCAGAAATCAAATCAACATAAATTATAATTATAAAGAATAACAGATAATAGTCAACAATAAAACTGTAAACGAGAGTCGAGAGATGAGATTGAGAATGGTAGAACCTGGAACTAGAAGATTAAGTCGCAAAGCAGCAAATGGAGACCAGACAGCAGACCCGCGACACGCAACTCACAGGTGATTCCTAGAATCGCAACTCAAGTTTTGATCTTCCAGAATAGCAACTCAATTTTAGACTTCTAGAATCAAGTTTAGACTTCTAGAATGAAGTTTAGACTCAAGTTGAAGTTCTGATTCGGTGATTCCTGAAGTTCAGCTTCGGCAAAAACCAGAGTTTAAGTATACAGCAAAGCAGGGGCGGATGAGCAGAGACTAGAGTGCTGTAAGATAAAGTTCTGATTTTTAAAGGCTGAATCGAGTTTTAAAACCTTAAACACGGCAACAACCTAGGGCAAACAAACACGGCAACTTGCAACGCAGGCTGGGGCTGCAACAACGGTATAAAAGGACACTGTGTATGTAATGGGCTGCTCTCCAAACCTCAGACCATTGGTTTGAACTGTGCTGTGACTGGTTCATGGCTGTGACTGGTTCATGATTGCAACTGGTTCATGGCTAGCGGCTGCAACTAGTTCATGCTTTAAACCATTGGTTTGAACTACAGACTACAAGTAATTGGTAAGTAAGTTAATAAGTATAGTCGATAACTAGTAATATAACTGGTAAGTAACGTAATCGGTACTGTACGTTTTGAGCCTTTTTTGAACTTGTTACTTGTGATTACAGACTTGGCCATGGGGGGGCAAAAATATTTAGATTGGGGGGGCTGACTTGTGATAATCTATATATTAAAGACAGATTTTCAAAAGTTTTGGGGGGGGGGGGGCGGTAGCCCCCCCAATAGACAACACAGGTCCGCCCCTGGGTACCATTGGCTAAATGGTGGGACAACACTGCCCAATACTCAATCACTATTCAAAGAAAACAAGTGCTTAGAGAACTACCTATAGTATTTTGGTGGGGTTAGGCCTAAGGATTGGGTCAAATGGGTACCATTGGTTGAATGGTGGGACAACACTACCCAATACTCAATCACTAAGTTCACCCCTTTTGAAGGGTTGTATGATTACCCCTTATCGAGATTAATATACTATATCCCGAGGACTGCAAGGACTAAAAAGGTGGATATTGAGCTAAAGTTTAGTAATTTCATTACACAACTACTGTAGCACATGCTCAACAAGGCAAGAGACAGAATGACAAGGTATGCCAATTTGAAACGGAAAGAACAAGAATTTAAGGTGAAAGGTCTAGTCTACTTCAAGCTTCAGCCTTGCAGACAGACCTCGATGGCTCAACTACAACATTTGAAGCTGGCATCACGGTGCTTTAAGCTATATGTTGTGGAGCAACATGTTTATGTAGTAGTTTATTGTCTCAGGTTACCCCCAACGATACACTCATTGTTTGACATCTCCCAATTCAAGATAAATTGGGAAAAGGAAGGGTTTCCACAATGGTATTGCCTCCCACAAGTCCTCAAGGCACTCTCTAACAAGATCTAAAGGAGATTGTGGGGATAAGTGCGATCTATCAACAATCGACTTGTTACCGGGCTACCCGTGAGATGGCAGGGTCAAGAAAGGGAAGAGGCTACTTGGAAAAATTAATCAAGCTAAAAGCACCTACCCACACCTTCTAGGGAAGGTGTTTTTAAAGGGAGGCCACATGTGAAGGAATTGAAAGGGTGACTAGGGCCTTATCGAAAAGGGGAGATAATTTAGGGTTTTAAGTGAGAAGAATTGAAGTTACAATCTGCGGTAAGAGCATCCACATTGGTCTCATGTTTTTTTATCATCAAAAGTGTACTTTTTGCACACATACCAAAAAAATAATGCCATATTTGTTCAAATATGGTTAAAAGAAAGTATGAAAAATAGCAAAAAGGTGCTTTTTGCTTATTTTTTGTTTAATTTTTAAATAGTAAATCATCAAGTTTCTTGGTATGTGTGCAAAAAGTACACTTTTGATGATAAAAAAAAAATGAGACCAATGTGGATGCTCTATGGGCAATCGAGGATGGTCTGAAAATCAATTTGGTCTTGGGCTCGTGGGTTAGCAGGCCGAGGATTACAAAAGGACTATTCAACGGGCTAGTTACGTATGAATGATGTAAGGGCATCAACCCATAGTAAAACAAAGTTAGGGCCTGTTAAGGCCTTACTAGTGTCTATTATTTACTTTGTAGGTGACTGTTTATATTTGTCTATCATTTTTGTTAAGTGCTTAGAGTAGTAACTCTATCTTAAGTTGCATTTAGGTAGTGAGATGATTTTAGATATTCAATGAATATGATGAATTGCATAATTTAGTATATTTTATCACTTCTTAACTTTAAACTTTAGTTCAATTTTAATTATTTTTTGTTGATTTTAGGCTTCATTGTCATCATTTAAATTTTATTTCAGATTTGAAAGAAAAAAAAGACTCAAATTATAAAAGCCTATCATATAACAACTCTCTCTCAATAGAAAAATCCTGAAGTTTGAGAAGTTGAAGAGAAGAAAAAGAAAAGCAAGAGAGAAGGAGTGCGTGCTTTGGGATGAGGTCAAAATTTAAATTAATAAAAAAAAATGGTATATGATTCTATCTACCTACCATATGCAATTTCAAAAGTTAAAAAAATAAAAAAAAATGAAAAAGAGAAAAGAGGCTATATATCTAATCTAGCTGCATGTGAGAGAGATAAAAGGGAAGATATTCAAAATTCAAAAGGGCAGAGATGTGATGGAAGGAAGTTAACTCATTCCAACTACCCATTGTATCACATGCATAGGAAAAGAAAATTAAAAACAAAAGAAAGAAGGGAATGCTTAGAGGAGAACCAAAAACTTGAAGAAAATGTGGACTGTTGCATATTACGATTAAGTATTTTTTTTCAATGTTAATTTTCATATATTCTTATTTAAAAAAATTATGGTGAATTTATTGGTGTTAAACTTAGATTTTAGCATGAACTAAATTTATTTTATTCCAAGAAAATAATGTAATCTAGTTTTAAATTGTGTTTACTTTTTTGTGTTAATTTAAAATAATTCTCTTTTATGTTTGTTTGATTTATTCTGAGCTTACTGCTTCTAGTTAACTGGCCATTAATTAAATAATTTTGATCTTATGATTTGCTATTGAAAGAGAGAATTATAAGATAGAACTTGGATACTCTAGCATAAGTAAATATAGAAACCGAATACCTATATAATATTAAAATGTCTGGTTTTATGCTTCTTATTTCATTAATTTGCATATTCTTGTGCAAAATGATGATCAAGAATAAATCCAATTGACTATTGAAAGAGGTTTTTTGATAGATTCTAAGAAATTTCTAACAAACATAGAGAACTTAATTCAATTAATTAGATGAGAAAAGCATAGTAAGGGATTAGGTGAAATCAATTTCCTAGATTTTTTTTTCTCATTGATTTGATTTTCAAACAACAACTTTCTTTTCTTTTGAATATTTTTATTGAATTGATTTTATTTCAAATTTCGATTACAAAAATCTTAGTAATTTTTCTAAATAAAATCGAGATTTGTATAATTTTGGTATTTGTCAAAAGTGAAATAGCAATCCCTAAGGATGTCACTCTTCTCATCACTTTATTATAAAACTATGATACTGTGCACTTACAATTTTGCACTGATCAAAATAATAATAAAAAGCAATGGTAAAATATAGAAAAAAAAGTAATTATAAAATATTAAATAATAATAGGGTATTCTCAAAATACTTCACTACCTAAACAGAGCCTTAGTTTACAACTCGTAGTGAGCCCACGATGATGAAGGGAAGCAAAGGCCTTCATCTAGACCACAACCATCATCCAATGAGAGCATGTGGTTTCTGGCCAATAATGGAAGTTGTCGCACTTCTCTCTCTAGCCTTGATTCAAGTTCTTAGTACTAGTGAAACCCAAACCAAATTTCAATTCATGACTAGGAGTCATTCAATGGGTCTAATTTTTTCATTCGACCCGTGTGTAGTTATTATACAAAAGCATAAAGCTTTGCAGGAGAGTACTATCTTTCGTATTATCGAAAATCAATACAATATTTTTTCTTCTTGTATTTTCTCTCTTGTCATTGGAGGTCCTCAAGCTCAAAGTGAATCTTCAATTGCCACCATCTGCAACTGTGTAACACTTTTCTTTCTCACTGGTAGTTCTGCCACGCCACAGTATGTTGAGTCTCTGACAGCCTTCACCTACGTATCTGAAAGCCTTTTATCACTAGTTATCTATACCTCCCTCTCTCTCTCTCTCTCTCTCTCTCTCTCTCTCTCTCTCGCCCCAACTTATTGCTCCTGACTATTTATACACATCCTCGATTGATATATTACCCCTCGTCAATCCCGTCATGCCTTTTTTTTTTTACTTTTCTCCAGCTAACAACCTTGAAGAGGTACGCATATTTCTTCCTCTCTCTCACAGAAATCTTTTTCATTAGCATTTGATATCCGACGCTCTCTTTCTTATGGTTAGGGTTTGTGGAAAGTACTATGTTGTATCGAAGATGTCTTACTGATGAATCTTTAGTTGGTCTCGATAAAATTTACGAGAAGAGACATGAAAATTATTATGAAAAGTGTTTATTTGTTGTTTTGGGTTACGGGAAGAAAGAATTATTGTTTAAAACAGGTTAAGATGTTGTGGTGGGTTTGACATAGTGACTTAGTATAGAATATTGGGTCCATACTATTGCACTTCGAGTAGCCAAACAAAGCTTTGCAATATCTTTCGATCTTGGAACTTTATTTGATATAATTTGTTGTGAGATTTCCAATATGATCATGAGGAATTGGCTTAAATGGAAAAAACTTTGGTCTTGGTAGTTTAGTCTCTTCAGGCTCAAGGTTCGAATCATTTTAAGTGTAAATAGTTTTTAAAGGCCATTAGGTTGTGCTAATTTTTCCTTGAATTACTTAAGATACACTTGAAGAAAATTTCTTGTCAATGGCATGTACATCTTAGGATTAGTTGAGACTTTGTTCTCAAACATCCAGTACCAATAGAAAAAAATTGTGAAAATGTGAGCGAGCTCCACTATAACACCCCTTCCAATAGTATAGGAGATATTACTAGCATTCATAAGATAATACTCAGTAAAGGGATTCAAAATTCTGAAATAATTAATTATTGAAAATTATCGAACTAGACTTGACATTAGGGGAGAGCATTGACCGGCAAGACTGACCGGACCGAGACCGGCCCAAGTATGACTTTGGTCGGTCTTGATCCAAAAAAATCAGGACCGAATAGGTCCAGTTCGGTCCGATCTCGATCCAGGAAGTACACTATATTATTTTTTTCATTATATATATTATTTATATAATTATAGTTGTATATAATTAATTCTATAATATATATTGTTTATTATTTATGTATATTATTTAGTGTCAAAGTATTATTATATTATTTAATGTATAATTATTAACTATATATGATAGTAATAGTATTAGTACCATTAATATTTAATATAATATAAAAGTTATAGTATAAACTATAAACTAATATTTAATATATTAGTAATACTACTAAGTATTATTTAATAAGAGTAATAGAGTATCATCAATTTATCACTAACATTTAATATATTAATAATACTAATACTATTAAGTACTAGACTACTAGTATAGACTATAGACTATAGGTTATACTTATTAGGTATAGAGAAGTATTGGACTAGTACTAAGTCTAAAGTCTATAACTTTATATATTTAGTAAATTAGTTTCAATGTATTATTATATTTTCTAATGTATAACTATAACATATAGTACTAGTAAGTAGTATGTATTAATAATTTAATGTTAACACTTAACATATTATAAGAGTTGTAATATAAATTATAATATATGCATAAATTTATAATAGTATAATATATTAGTATAGTTAAATTAACATGTTAGTATTAAAATAACATCTAGTATATTAGTAAATAGTACTAATACTAGTATAGAGTCTTATACTATAATTATAACTTATAGTATTAGACTATTAATAGTAAGTCTAGAACTATATTATATATATATAAAATACCAGTGTATTATTATATTTTTTAATGCGTAACAAGTAACTATAATTTATAGTACTAGTGTATATAAATATATTAACATATATTAAGAGTTGTAGTATAAATTATAGTATATGTATAAACTTATATCAATATAATGTATTAGTATAGTTAAATTAACATGTCAGTATTAAAATAACATCTAGTATATTAGTAAATGGCACTAATACTAGTATAGAGTTTATAGACTATACTTATAACTTATAGTGTTAGACTATTGATAATAAGTCTATAACTATATTTATTTAATATCATGTATTATTATATTCTTTAATATGTATCTATTAATTATAATATATAGCACTAGTAGTCTAGAATATATAAAAATATTAATATATTATAAGAGTTGCAGTATAAATTATAGTACTGGATTATAAATAAAATTTAGTTATTAATTATAGACTTATAGTATTGGACTATTATGCTAAAGTCTAAGTCTAGACTATAATTATATATATTGGGATTTGATTTGTTTTATAATTTAGTTTTAATTAACAAATAACATTCTAAATTTCTAATTAACAAATAAAAAACTTCCTAAAAAATAAAAATAAAAAATAACAACATATGGCGCCGTTTGGAACCAATTTCAATTCAAACGGCACCGTTTTGAATTATGCAGGCATCTCATTAGGGGCTAAAAGGGACCAACCCGAGCCATTTCAAAACCCTACCCTGGCCTCATCTCTTCAGAGTTTAGACTCTTCAAGCTTCAGTTATTGGCGCCTCCACAAAACCCTAGCCCCTCTCTATCGCGTCGCAGCCCTACATGTAGTTCTTTCATTAGGTTTTTTTCCCTTTTGTTTTCCCTTCTCAAAAAGTAAAAGAAATCATTTATTTTGGGCATTTCGCAAGGGATTGTTTCTTTATAGGTGGTGTTCTTCGAGAATGTTTCTTGATGATCTACTTTTGTTTTGATGTTCATGTTTATGGGTCACTCCTTAGAAATTTGTTTGGCTAAACTACTACCTGATCAGTTTCTTAGATGGATTGCTGGTTTGTGCATGTCAGAAATAATAGTTAAACTCTCTGATTTTGTCTAATACTAGTTAAGTCTTTCCAAAGTAAAGATCTAGTACAATTTGATTAATGTATTTCTCAGCTTTGCTAATGTGTCTTGTGCTTCACATTTCTTGGCATCTGAAAGTAGAGATCTTTTAACAAGGAATTAGCAAAGTCATGGGTTTATCATTTATTACATTTAAATCCTAAATATACATGCCATTGAGTCTTACAGATGTTAAGAGGTTAATACTTGAACCATGAGGACAATAATTTAAACATCATGGTTCATTGTCATCCAGAAATTTTTTTAGGAGAACTTTTGTTATTTGTTTTCTATTTTATTAAATTGGTGGTGGATGCATAAATATTTGGTTTTAGAATGTTGTTTTCTATTTGTATGTTAACTATATATTTAATAAAATTATCGATTGCATATTTTGCTAGATGGACTCTGCAACTGACAATAGTCACAATGTTATTAGTTTAAATGATATGCAAGACACAACTCAATATCAAGACATGCTTCCACCCCCACCCATATCCAATACAAGTACCCCTGTTGATGGGTCACAAAGTGATCCCAGTAAACCTAAGGCTGCATGTAATTATTTTGGACACACACATATGCATGTGATACGATTAAAAATGATATGACTAAAATGAAGAATCACATTGACAAGCAATGTAAAAAATTTTCGGTTAGGAAGACAGATAAATCTCAAACGATTCTAGGTTGGAAGACGGGGGCAATAGTGCTCATTGCATTTAGTGCTGGGGCTTGCCAAGAAGCATTAGCGAAGATAATTATTCTTGATGAGTTGCCCTTTAGGTTTGTTGAGCGAGAGGGTTTTAGAAAATTTATGCTTGTGATTTGCCCTAAGTGGTTTGGGATTCCATCCCTTTGGACGGTTTCGAAGGACTGCTATAAAATTATTTTGAGGGAAAAAATAAGTTGAAAAATGCTTTTTGAGGGCAACAAGTCTCACTCATCATGGATACATGGACATCCGTGCAAAATGTTAACCATATGTGTCTCACAGCACATTTTATTGATGATGACTAGAAGCTACATAAGAGGATTATTTCTTTTACTTTGGTTGAAAGTCACAAATGTGACACACTTGGTATGGGCATAGAAACGTGTTTGCTTGATTGGGGGCGACCAAAATTACTTGTACTCTCTTGATAATGCAAAGTCTAATAATGGGGTCATTGCTTATTTGAAAAAAATAAATGAAGTATAGTAAGGACACGATCTTGAAACATGAATTCTTGCATATTCGATATTCTGCTCACATTTTGGCTTTCATTGTCTATAAAGGCTTGAAAGAATATGAGGAGTCTATTACGAAGGTGAGGACATTGTGAAATATGTTAAATCCTCCCCTCAAAGGTGAAGTGCATTTAAAAAATGTGTGAAGTTTGAAGAGATTCAATAAAAAAAACTATGTTTACCTAGATGTACCGACTATGTGGAACTCTACTTATCTTATGTTAAAGAGGGTGTCAAAATTTGTAAAGGTTTTTGATCGATAGGAGAAAGAAAATTCGAGCTTCTCTGGTAGTATTAGAGATGATGATGATGAAATTGATAAATATGATATGGTGAATAAGAGGAAATCAAAGAAGTTAAGGCCTCCCAATGCATTTGATTGGAAGAAGATAAAGCTGCTTGTAAGGTTTCTTTAATTATTTCATGATACAACTCTACGCTTTTTGGGGGATGAATATGAAACTTGCAATCTGTTTTTTTTTTTTTTTGGGAGTTGGTTGGTATAACTTATGGCATTAACATGGAGTGTGAAGAAGGAAGCATTAGAGATCAATGGCTACAAATATGAAGAAAAAGTTTGAAAAATATTGGGAGAATTTGGATAATCAGAATATGTTGTTGTATGTTGAGGTTCTTCTTGATCCTCGTTATAAAAGGCGATATCTTGACTTTGGATTGTGACAAATGTATGCTCATGATCCAACAAAAGCTATTGGTTTGAGTTAGAAGGTAAAAAATACATTTACCCTCATGTATGAGGTATACGAAAATGAATTTGGGAGTTCTACTTTACCACAATAGGCGAGTTCCCCACATGAAGATGTAAGTCCTTCATTTGGTAAGTTTGCATTTAGAAATGTGAAGTTGATGACCCAATTTAAATCCGAGTTACAACTAGAAGACGCTTTGGGTCAGATTTAAATCTGACCCAATTTAAATCTGAGTCAGAGATCGAAAGATATCTTGCTGAAAAATGTGAGGATCGAGATGATGGTTTTGACCTTCTAAATTGGTAGAAGGTGAATGCAGTTAGATATCGCATACTTTCAAATGTTGCACGTGATGTACATGCAATACTAATATCTACTGTGATATATGGATCTACATTTAGCACTGTAGATCGTGTATTTGACTTTTTATAATGTAGTTTAAATCTGATGATGGTTGAGGGTCTCATATGTGCACAAAATTGGCTTCATTCTTCTTCTACTCCAATAAGCCTTAGAAATTTAGTGGATAAAGTGAAAGAATTTGAGAAGCAAATGAATATAGGTATGTAATTAATTTACTTTTCTTTTATGGTTTATTTGTTTTTTCTTCTATGTTATGTAACTTTATTTAATTTGTTTTATTTTAAACTTTTATGTATAGAACTTGAAGGGAACTTTGCTGAATCTGTGGAGCAATCAAATTCAAGTTCATTTGCTACCGGCCCTACAATCAATATTGATTAAAGATTAATGAGGTGAGACTAAGAATATTGGACTACTAGACTACTAGTAATAAAAATGAATTAGTTTTCAATTATATATTGAACTTCAATTTTAAAGAATCTTAGAATTATTGTATGTCACTATGATAAGACAAGGAATACTTGGCAATTTGGCTTTATAGATTCATCTAGCCCAAATATCTTAAAGTTTGAATTGCAGCATTATTGTTTAATTGTACTTTCACTTTATTTTGTATGCTATTGAATTGGTATTTGCTTGGTGTATCAACTTAGCTCCTTGCTTGATCAACAACTGTCATGCCTTTGCACCTTCATCATAATTCTTTGGAATCAAATTCAGTCTCAAATTGGTTAGAAAGCTGGTCATCATCCCCTTTTTAGAGACTAGTTCCCCAACCAAAGAAAATCGTAGGCTTAGGAATTTAATAAAATGTAGGGCATTGGGCAAAATGTAGAAGCTCAATTAGCCAAGTCAAAAATAAGAAACCAAATGACACCTTATTTTTAGTCAGCATCATGTATCGCATCTTATTTTTAGTCAACATCATGTATTCTTATTTTTAATTATTATCATACTAGACTACTTGACTTTGTTCACTAAGTTAATTATCATATTCAAGTTAATTATCATATTCAACCCAATGTTTTATTTTTTGCAGATAGGTGGAGTTTGGGGTTTGTATGTGGACAATGGACAAAAAGATGAAAGATGTTTGATTTTTGTGTTTTTGGAAATCTGTTTTGTTAATTCATTTAATATTAGTGTTTACAATCTACATGTAAACCTTAAATTATATTAGAAAGTTAGACTTATAGAGTAAATCGGTGATTTGAATTGAGATTTGAAAATTGTAAATTTGTAATAACTTTTGTGTGATTTTTTTTTTAGTTTTCTAATTTCTTTTTTCTTTTATTTGGACTCTTTGAATTCTACTCTTTAAATTGTAGTATTTTTTTTTCTCTCTACTACCTTTTTATATAGATTTTTTAAAACTTAAAGTTGGACAAAATGTGAAGTGGGTTGAAAACTGAATTGGGCTGATTGGTCTAGTTTGGACATGATCTAGATCGAATGAACTGGACAAGGCCGAAAATGACCGATTTGATCTAGTCCCATATAGTGTTCAGTCCGATCCAGGCTGGAAAAAGTCTAGATCGAATATGTTCAATCCAGTCCCTAAAGTCCCTCCAAGACACCAAACTCCCCCTACTTGACATAGTTGTCTTTAAAATATGAAAATATAAACCAATGTAAAAGCATAAACTAGTCATATTTGTGGCTTTTTATTCAAATAACATAAACATAGGCTAAACCCTTTTGTAAATAACACTTCTTTTGATCTAAGTCTTTGCACTAGTCTACTCTTGACCCTCTAGCTTTGCATTCTCACAATCATCATTTATAACATTTAAAACATAAAAAAAAAAACAGAGGAACAAACAAATGAGTTGAAGACTCAGTAATAACGCGTCATACTGTTAACATAATTTAGTTTAATATGGTCTTACTTTTGAAGAACTTTCTATATATTGTTACAAATTTAAATAATATATTTTATTATTCATCATGATAATGAGCAGAATCATACATTATCATGAAAATACATGTAATGTAAATATATTAATGGCTAATTTCGTGCATTTCCTAACAATCATATATGATTTGGTCATCTTCTCGTTCACTTATTAATGCTATTATTACATGTGTGAATCAGTCTAATTGCCATTAACGACATAAACTTGTCGTGACAAGGTGAACCATACTTGAGTCTGTGGCACCTTATTTCTTATCATATTATGTAGTAAAACACGCTTAAGTCCGTATTACCACTTAAGTCATAATGAATCATGCTTAGTCTATGGCATTGCATGTGTTATATCATGAAGTGAAATACACTTGAATCTGTGTTACCACTTTAACATATGATGAATCATGTTTGAATTCGTAGCACCCCTTAATGTTTCATAACACGTAGTGAAATACCCTTGTGTCGTGTTTCATTAAATATTTGGTGAACTACGTTTGAGTCCATAACATTGTCTTAACGTGTCATGACATTTAGTGAAACAAGCTCGAGTTCTTGTTTCACTTAACATATAGTGAATCGCGCTTAAATTCGTGGCATCGCTGATCCGTGTAAACAGCAAGTGTACAGTATCATAGTTTTATAGTAAAATGATAAGAATATTATCGTCCTTAAGGATTGATATCTTACTTTTGACAAATGCTAAAATTATATTAATATTTACTTTATTTAGAAAATTCACTAGGTTGCAATTTGAAATAGAATTGATTAAAAGAAAGTATTCAACGGATGAGAAAATTGTAGTTTTATAATCAAATTACTGAGAATAATAATTTCTAGAAAATCGATTTCACTTAATCTCCCACTATACTTTTCCTATCTAGTTAATTGAAATTAATTCTTTCTGTTTGTTAACAAATCAACCAAATTCATCCAAAAGCCTCTTTTAATAATCAATTGGATATATTCTTATTCATAATTTTACACAAGAATATGTAAATTTATAAAGCAAGAAACCATTAAAATCAACGATTTTAAATATTACATAGGTTCACATAAGTCTTTCGATATCTATATTTACCTATGTTGAAATATTCAACTTCTATTTTATAATTTTTTCTTTCGATAGCAAATCACAAGATTAAAATCATCTAATTAATGATCAATAAATCAGAAGCAATAAATTCATAATAAATCAGATAAATATAAAAGAGAATATTTCAACTAGCATAAAAAATCAAATATAGTTTGAAACTAAATAACATTATTTTTCTAAAATAAAAAAATTTAGGTTATGTTAAAAATTAAATTTAACATAAATGAATTTACCATAATTTTTTTTAAGAAAATAAACGAAAAAATTTCTAAAAAAAATATTCTCGCAATTCCGCAACCCAGTACCGTTCTTTTAGTTATCGGCTTCTTCACTATTTTCTCCCCAGATTCCTTCAAGTCGGCGGCGCTCCGGATGGGGTTTTCTTCACTTTCTTTCTTTTTTATTCTCCTACAGGTTACACTTGCACGTGCTTGATAAGAATCACATGGCCCATTCTTTTTTATTTTTTGAACTTTTGAACTCATGGAAGTAGGCAGGCGCATCCTCGCTTCTCTTTTCCTTTTTAAGTTTTCACATCCTCCTTAATTGCCCATGCCTATGCATGCCGTACGTGTAGTAAATATAAACTATAATGCACCTGCTCCTTTTTGAAGTGGTAGCATTGATCTGATTAAATAAATTATTAAAATTTAATACTTTCACATTTATAATACTTTCATATTAAATTTATTAAAATAATATTTTTAAATATTTTTTCATATTTTATAATTATACTAACCATATATATATATTAATAATTTAATTTGATATTTAAATTATTAATTTCAACAGTTTTTTTAAAACTAAAATTAAAAAAAGAAAAAAACGCTCGAGATGGAATTATGTGGAAAGTGTGGGATTATTTTATAAATACGGGGGAAAATGCGGGAGATAGGATTATGTGGAAAATGTGGGAGACGGGATTGTGGAAAATAATAAGGTAGAGGTTACTGACGAAGAAATCCTAGGGAAATGTGGGTGCATATAAATTATATCATATAAAACAATTCAACCATCACCACGACCTAATTATATCATGATATAAAACATTAAAGTGTTATGAATTGTAACGAACGAACGAAACGGTAGTCGCCCTTTGTCCCACTACTAAATTATGTAAATGACCCCACTACTATTATTTTAAAATTTTCATAGTGACCTGCATAGTGACTTGCATAGTAATTTCAACGCCTATAAATATGGGTTTCAGTTGTAATGAAATTTATAAGAAAATATAGAGAAAGAAGAAAGTTTCAGAAAATTTCTTTTATGTTTCTCTTGCAATAGTAGTAGTTTTCTTTTTAGTTTTATAACACGTTATCAGCACGAGGTTCTACCGATACTGAAGCTAGTGGTCTTCTACTTCAAGTAAGTTTTTCAATATATTATTTGCAGTTCTCGAAATAAATATTAAAAGTAATATTGTTGAATATTACTTGATAAAATTTTATTTTTATTCTCATGATAATGTGAATATATTTATTAAATTCACATATTTATTTTTGTAATATAATATCAAATATTGAGATTTATTACTATTGACATTTCTGAAAAATGTTATTTATCCAGATCCTTGATGAGATCTATTTGGATATGATGATGAACTTGAAAGATACAATCATAGAATGAATCCATGTGTCCCTGAAGGACCGTGCTGTGTATCTCATGATGAAAAATCATCTTACTGTGTGAAATAAATTAAGAGAGTGATATAAGTACCAGAAGATGTAATCCTCTCAAAAGATCATTATGATTTATTGTACCTGAAGTTGCAAGATTTTAAGAGTGGTATTAAATATTCTGCACTCTTTAAAATTAGCTCAATATTAAAATTATACAGTGAAAATGTCACTGATGATGATATATAAAAGAAAACATTATTTTTCATACCTCGAATGTGCTCCTGCAGTAGCAATATCGAGAGTGAAAGTTCAACAAATATTTTGAACTTTTGTTTTGTCTTCCAGTGATTGAGCTAAATAATGAATTTTTGTTACACCAATTATGTCCTATTAATGATATCGAATTTACACAATTCCCAGAAGTGAACAGAGCATCCTTTCAAAGGAATTAAGGGCGTAGACATGGTAGAAAAACTATAGAAGTGTTGGTCCCAAAAGCGACAACACTAAAGATGATAAAAATATATCGTATCACCAGAAGTGATCAAACTTAGAGAAGGGTAAATGCCCTCAGAATAATTCTTCATAAAAAGATGAAGATGTTTGTCATAGATGTAATATGACTAAATAATAGTCACGTACTTGTTGTACGGCCAAGCACTTGATTTACTTATACTAAGTTTTTATATATAAGCTTATTAATATTTCATCATGTTTTGAAATAATGAAATATCGGTGCCTGAAGCACGATAAGAAATTACTTGGGATAATAAAGCCCTGTTTAAATTTGATCCTCTTACAAATAAATGTGAACCAGAAGTTCAGAGGATTATCTATCTGCAAAGTGTTGCAAATCAATTACATGATATATTTACTGTCACTAAATGTGTTGTAAAATCATATATTACTACTGTTAATGCTTAAGTAAGAATTGAAATCCCTGAAGGACGAGTTGTTAAAACAGCAATAAATGAGTCTAAGATACACCTGAAGCGTTGAAGACCTATTGGTGCATAAGAAAAATAAAAATCGGTGCTCATGAAGAGACCGTATTTTCTGTATAAAATATAATTTTCCTGAAGAGAAAATCTCCTGAAGAGTGTAACTCCTGAAGAGTATAACTCTTGAAGAGTATAACTCCTGAAAATAAAACTCCTGAAAAGTATAAACCTCCTGAAGAGGAACCTCCTGTAGAGGTGTTTCATGAAATGTTTTCCCCTGGAGAGGAACAATGAGATTTCAATACATTTCATGAGTACTGGAAAATTTATGGATAGAAATAAAACTGTTGTCGACAACATATATGATAACACTTGACATTACCAGAAGTAATGAAGAAAGCGAGCCAAAAACCGTCGAAGAATGTCGACGTATAAATGATTGGCCAAAATGGAAAGCAGTTATTAAAACTGAATTAAACTCGCTAGTGAAGCGAGATGCATTTGGACCTGTTGTCCAAACACCAAAGGGTGTAATATTTGTCAGATATAAGTGAGTATTTATATGAAAGCGTAATGCGAAATGAAATTATACGGTATAATTTGTCGCACAAGGTTTTCCTGTAGAAACTTGAGAGCAATTATGAGGAAACATATTTCCTTATTATGAATGCAATCACATTCATATTTTTAATCGATTTGGTTATTACAAAAGGATTAGATATGCAGTTAATGAATGTGGTCCCTGCATATTTATAAGGATTATTAGATTATTACATATATAAAAATTTACGATACTTGAAGCATCTAATCCAAGCACATTTAGGAGTATGTACTTTATAAAGTTTCAAAGATCTTTATATGGGTTAAAGCAATCCGGACGCATGTGGTGTAATTGAATCAACAAGTATCTATTGAAAGAAGGATTTAAGAATAATCCTATATGTCCATGTGTTTTATCAAAATTCGGATTTGCCATTATTGCAGTTTACGTTGATGATTTACCTTGTTAGAACTCTTGAAAAGATTACAAAGGTTGCTATAAATTTAAGGAATGCATTTGAAAAGGAAAGATCTTATTGTTCAATTCATAGATGAGTTACAAGAATTTGAGACTTCAAGCCTCATCTCTCAAATGCATTTACTTTTCATAAAGCAACATACCATCCTTATCTAAAGGATTAGGCAATCGAAATGAAGAGGCAAGTAAGGATTTTAAATCATTATTATCCTGCTTTAAGTCTGTAATTTTTTTGTCAGACTCTTGAACGAGTCGTTGAAGTACAGAAACCTTCTCGTTAAGCTCCTCAATCTCACGATTTTTGGATTGTAATTGGTTGGAAAATCCAACAATAGAGGAGGAGTATCGGGTGCCGAGAGTCACCAGCTCATAAACAGCTTCACGATCTGACTTATTAGCCAGATCATTTGCTTGCTGCAACATTGCACCTGCGGAAGATGCAGGAACAACTTGTAATTGAGGCAAATGATACCTCATATGTTGATTATGAGAAATAGTAAAAGGAAATTGATGAGCCATTGAAAATTTGTAGAATAAGAATACAAATACAGATGAATTATAGATATGAGAAGAAGATTTGATGCGTACTAAATGAAGCTAAGGACGGTTCTTATAGAAATGGAAATAAGAATAAGACAAATTATCATCTTTTCAAATCTCACTTTACAAGATATGCTGGATGCATAATTTCAAAAGCCAGCGAGATTAATTACAGCTATCCCTATTTTCTTGTAAACGATGAACCTCTGCCGCTAGCTGCTGTTGTTGACTTTGTATCTGACCACTCTCTCGTTCCAGCTCTTCTACTCGTGTTTTCAGGTCACGAGAATACCAGTCTACAAGTTTCTTCAACTCCTTGTTTTCTTGTCTTAAATCTTTATTTTTACTATCTTTAGTTGCAAGCGTTTGATACAACTCAGATATTTGATTTTTAAGATGATCAACCTCACTCGTTCTCGCCAATAGCCTCTGAGACATGGTTGTAAGAGAGGCAGCATATTGAGCACTGAGAGTTCTTGATACTGCAACAATTTCAGGATCAGATTTACTAGAAAGATATATCTCTGCTCCTATCATGGTATTTACAGTCTCATGAGAAAATATAAGTGGTTGAGGTATAAAAGGTTCGTGGTTTAAATCTGGGACATTAGAATTTCTATCAGACATAATATCGTTTTGGATGAACAACAACTGAATCTATGAGGAATGCGAGATCTTTTTGCTGGAGTAAACCAATGGTAAAATTAGTTATATTTAAACAACAACCCGAAACCTTCAAATCTCTTCAAGATCTCGTTTGTCCACAATGTCAAGCGGATTTGATTTTCCGCCGAACCGATAATATTAAATCTCAAAGCTTTTACAGCTTTTATCATACATAGATGGTTTCTAATGTTATTTCCTCCGTATATAAACAAGTTCTTCCTAATAACGCCGAATGAGGGGGAGAAATTTTAGATGAAAATATTATCATACTCTCTCTAATGCATTATTTAGTTTGAGATCGTGTTTGAATTCTTAACTTGGTATATATACTGAAATCATATTTGTTTATTACTTGAAACACTAACGCATATTATCAGGGGGAGTTTAAATATTACTGTAGGTATCAGATTTCTATTAAGTCTGTCAATCAGATATTATTTTTCATCTTCACTCAGAAATTATTGCAATTCATGAAACAAGTCGAGAGTATATTTAGCTGAGATCAATGACTCAACAATTTTATACGAAGATAATGCTGCTTGTATCATTCAAATCAAAGGAGGATATATCAAATATATGATCAAGTGATAATCTGACAGATTTATTCACGAAAGCATCACCAACTACGACATTCAAGAAAATTGTGCAGAATATTAAAATGTGAAGATTCAAAAATCTATCGTCATGCACTTTCCAGGAGGAGTAAAAATCCTGAAGACTTATGTTGATTGTACTCTTTTTCCTTCGTTAAGGTTTTATCCCATTGGGTTTTCCTTTACAAGGTTTTAATGAGGCAATCTTAAAACACTTGTGGATACATAAGAAGACTGTATTTTTTTTCCTTCGCCATTAGTTTTTCTTCCCACTGGGTTTTTCCTTGGCAAGATTTTAACGAAACAGATTCTTTATGGGTGGTCATTCAAGGGGGAGTGTTATGAATTATAACGAACGAACGAAACGGCAGCCGCCCCTTGTCCCACCACTATTATTTTAAAATCTGTATAGTGACCTGCATAGTGACTTGCATAGTAATTTCAATGCCTATAAATATGGGTTTCAGTTATAATGAAATTTATAAGAAAATATAGAGAAAGAAGAAAGTTTTAGAAAGTTTTTTTTATATTTCTCTTGCAATAGTAGTAGTTTTCTTTTTAGTTTTATAACATAAAGAGAATACTTGCATATAAATTATAGAAACATCGAAATCAGATGTCAATAAAGTCAAAATCAAGATCAGTAACCAAGTCGTCCCAACCAATCATTAATTGAATATGTCTCTCTCTGTTTTTTTTTTTTTTTTTTAACGAAACTAATAGCATTAATAGAGCATGCAAAGGCAATGGACAAGTAAGAGAACAGTTATAATAATAGAGTCGAAATGAGGAGCTGCTATAACCCCAAGCATTCAATGGTTCATTATAGCTCATAAATCAATAGATAAGATGATATCAATAGATCTCAGCAAAACCCATGAGGAAAACAAGAAACAAAAAGTAACAACATAGCAATTAATGATTAATCAAGAGTTTCCATTACCTCCAATAAAAAATAATTTACCATAGCAAGAATTTTCAAGACATATTAAACTCGAGATGTACAACAAATCCCTTGTAGACAAGGCATAAACAAATGTCATCAAATGGAAATATATACAAGTTACAAAATTCATATCCGAATGTTAGTATAGACATGAGTTTAGTAATAAAAATATTCATTGATAAACATCTAATGAACACTTACATTAAAGTTAAGAAGTAATCAAATATACTAAATTATGCAAGTGATCAATTACTTATCATAGCTTGTGGTGAAACACGCTTGAGTCTGTATCTTCATAAACTATCTTATTTTTCATAATGTATAAGAACTTGTTAGAATTCATGGACTTTTTCTAATATGGCATACTCTTGTACATGTTATAGGATGTTATATGATCTCAACATCCTATAACATTCTATGGCATATATGATCTAAATACTTCGTGACATTATATGACATACATGATTTAATCACTACATGAGCATTGCATAACATGCATGTAATGTTCATAACTTCTTATCCATCAAATAACAATACATAATAGTGTAACATACATAAGCTTTCTTACAAGCACACATCATAATTTATTGAGGTTTGTGAAAATGGATTTAATCTTGACTTAGCTCGTAGCATAACATAAGTAACCATCACATTTTTCATACACAATTAGACTAATTACAATACACATATAATTATGATCATATTACTTACTTTTTAGTGTTGTTTATTGATTCTCACTTTGTAACTCGTGATCTATTTGTGACACTAGACATTACCAAACTAGTCTAAAAAATTTGTTATAATATTCTAATTACTTAGAATCATACCATAAAGATAATTTAATTAATATTCAATAATATCCCGATTAATGGATAGTAATATATCTAAACCTTGTAACATAGAAAATCTTGATTTTTTTGTTTAAAATATAACATAATAGTCTTATTGGAATCCAACTAAATAGACAAAAGGGTAATACTAACTAAATAATATAGTTTACTTTAAAATATACTTTAAATTCCTTAAAACATTTTCTAATAAAAGTAAGTCTAAGACGAATATATTTATTTCAGTGAAAATCCGGCCTAAGATTTCAGTCCGGCTCCTATTAAGAAAACAACCCATTTAAAAAATAAAACAGTTTCTGTAAATACTGCTAGCCCAAATTTAAACCTCAAGCCCCCATGAAAATCAACGCACTAAATTATTATAGTTTCTAAATTATGATAAAACAAACCCAACTCGATTTACTAACAAGTCCAGTTAAAACCTAAGCCCACTACACTTATGTCTGAAAAGGCACTCGGCCGAATGGGCTTAGGGCCCAAGGCCCACTCTATTTCAGTAAAGTAAAAGGAAGCCTGAGGCTGAGAAGGAGAACAGAGGCTCGTGAGAGTGAGGGGACGGCTTCGCGACAACCCACCGATAGACAGGGCTGAGTGCGACGGCGGCTCTGGGTGGCCGGGAGTGACCCGCGACGCGACTGGATCCTCTGGGCGTGATGGTGTGACGCAAGAAAGAGAGCGAGAGAGGTAGAAAGAAACTTTCAAACCGAGAAGTCAAGGGAAAAGCGAGAGATCCCGTCGGGACTCACCGGAAATCGCACGGGGTGGAGGGTGGTGCCTCGTAGGCAGGTTCTGTCGCGGATTTTGGCGAAGTGGTGGCTGTTTGGTTGAAGGGGCTGCGTGAATAAGTTTTTCTGTGTAACCCAGATTTCTTGTGTTTGATTTTTTTTTTATTTTTTATTTTTATTTCCTGAGGGTCTCGTGGGTTTTATAGACGAGGGGGAGGGGAGTAACGTGATTCATCTGAAGATTTAGGCTAGAGTTTGAACTTGACTACACTTAGGGACCTATTCAAACTGGGAAGCTAAAGGATAACTACACGGAGACGTTGGTAGGGAAGGTACCTAATGAAGTACAATCACTGTTTTATTTGATCTGTGAACAAAGTTTAAATCCAATTTGGGTTCGTTTATTACATCCACAAATTTTCATGCTGACCTTGAGCTCGTGCTTGATAATGCCTAAAATGTTTTGCTGGTTCCTGATGTAGTTATTTTTGATCTCTTTCGTATTTTTGTCCTTTTTTAATAGTGAGGGAAACGGATGGTCTAATATCGGTTTTATATTTTCTTTTAGTTGTGGTGGACATGGAATGGAGGGATAATGAAGATGATTCCCCAGTGAGAGAACATTGGGATGGAGGAGCTTACGACGATTTAGAACAGAATGGAACTGATAAATCAAGCAAACACCGGAGCAAAGATAGGAAGAAGAGCAGCCAAGGGGAAGACAAGGAACATAGGAGTAAAGACCGAGAACGGTCAAAGAGAACTAGTGATGATGTTTCAAAGGAAAGGGAAAAATCAGCCAGAGATGCAGAGAAGGATCGAGCGTCAAGCAGGGATAGGAGGAAAGAAGATAGGGATGAGCGGGAGAAGGATAGGAGCAGAGATATTAAGGCGAGGGAGAACGACTATGAACGTGAAAGATATAAAGAAAAAGAGCGTGATAGGGATAAAGATGGAAAAGATCGAGGGAAGGACCGTGAGAGGGAGAAGGAGAGGGAAAGAGAGACAGATAAGAATAGTGACCGAGGACGTGAAAAGGAGAGATCTAAGGAGAAGAACAGGGAGAGGGATAAAGATAAAGATAGAGAAAAGGAGAGAGATAGGGTGAGGGAAAAGGAAAGGGAGAAGGAAAGGGAAAGACATAAAGATCGGGAGAAGGATAGAGAAAGTTTTAAGGATGCAGAGAGGGAGCAGGGAAAAGATAAAAATAGGGAGAAGGAGAGGGAGGCAGATCAAGATAAAGAGAGGTCAAGAGATAGAGAAAGAATGAGCAGGAAAATTCCAGAGGAAGATTACAATTGGAGCAAGGATGAAGAGCCTAAAATGGACTATGAAGAAAATAAGGTTAGGGATGCTTCAAAGCAAGGGAAGGTTTTCCATCACAGTGAGGCTGAAGAAAATGCCGAGGGCCACCCATCGGCATCAGAGCTTGAGGAGCGCATCTTGAAGTTAGTAAATCTTTATTTTTGCTTTATTTGTGTACGTTGGCATATGAAATTAACAATTGTAATGCTTGAGATTCTTTATCCCACAAATCCTACCTTAGTTTTGTGAAACAATCACAACCATTCTTTTGTGCTACCCTTGTTTCACTTGTCTTTTTCCGGTAGCTACTTTGCTCTTGGCACTGTATGAATTTGTATTTAGGTTACTTTTCTTTCTAGTATTCAATTGGATATTGTGTCCTATTTCTTTCCTAGGATTTGTTGCATTCTCAGTTGGTTGTGTGACAACTCATTTAAGTTTCAGAAGTTTGAAAAACTATATTTTCTATCCATTTGAAATACTATGTTTCTACAACCAAATTTTATGTACCATGAATATGTTTCTGTACTTCTCGATTTAATCTTTTTATTCAGGAAGAGAGAAGAGAGATTGAATAAAAAATCTGAAGGTGTTCCTGAGATTTTATCTTGGGTGAGTCGGAGCCGTAAGCTTGAGAACAAAAGGAATGCTGAAAAGGAGAAGGCCTTCCAGCTCTCTAAGGTCTTTGAGGAGCAGGTTAGTGTTGTTTTTATAGAGTCTATTTGTACTACATTTTACAAGATGATTGATTCGTGTGAGATTTTTCATTACTGTCATGGTATGAGTTTTCTCAGGACAATATTGGTCAAGGAGACAGTGATGATGAAGAACCAAGCCAGCGTACTGCTCGTAAGAGTTCTTACTCTTTGAAGGCTTTTTGTTTCTTCCATCAAATTGATTTATTGGGGGTCTGGGTAACATGGAATTGAATCTGCCCGGCCTTTTATTCATTTTGAGTGCACAGTTGGGCTGATTCAAATATTGTACTCATTTAATTATATTGGGAACTCATGGAATTTCCTCATGATGTCGAAGTATGATAATGAAAATAATCAGCTTGTCTGCATGTGCATGCATTTGTTAATTGGTCTGAATGAATTCGCTTCTGTTCATGATTTATGTTGACTTCTGGTATCTAATCCATAAGCTAATGGTTCTGGTTGATGGGTTGCTACATTGCTAATCCAGACTGACATTATTTTAATCTTATCACTTGGCAGATGATCTGGCAGGAGTTAAAGTTCTCCATGGCCTTGACAAAGTAATGGAAGGTGGGGCAGTTGTTTTAACGCTTAAAGATCAGAGTATACTTGCAGATGGGGACATCAATGAAGGTAAAGCTTTTCAGGCGTATTTTTTGCTTTTCAGAGCTCAATTGTTTTAAGATGATGACCATTTCAATGTAACATACGATTTTGGTCTGATGTGACAGACACTGATATGCTTGAGAATATTGAAATTGGAGAGCAAAAGCGGCGGGATGAGGCATACAAGGCTGCAAAGAAGAAAACAGGGATCTATGATGATAAGTAAGATAAATGTTGGGATCAATACTTTATTCCAATGGCCAGTTGTAGTAGAACTCAATGGATTTAGTATCCATGACTTTCTTGTTTCAATTGTTAATCATGCTTGGGTGTTTCTCTTGTGATCCGTGTACATGGGCTATGCCTATTGCAATCATTAAAATTTCTTTTTAACCTATCAAAAATTGTTTTTGTGATGTCTTATCATTCATAATCATACCAAAAGTGGCTAATGACACTTTCCTTGTGACACTTTAGGTTTAATGATGAACCTGGAGCAAAGAAGAACATGCTGCCACAGTATGATGATCCCACTGCAGACGAGGTTTATTTTTGCTTTTACCTTTTGTGCTTTAGTTTTTTCGTGATCTTTGTTTACCTTTTTTTTAATTAAAATTACTGGGAGAAAATGCTGATCATGGACATTGGTCTTGTAATATGTGCTTACTCGATTCTTGTTTTCAGGGAGTAGCTCTGGATGAAAGTGGACATTTCTCTGGTGAAGCAGAGAAGAAGCTCCAAGAGGTAAACTTGTTCTTCCGTGTGCAATATATTAGAAGATAAAGGAGGAGTGGCTCTGTTTGAGGATGGGGAACTTCCTGTGCAGTAATGGCACTTTAAAAATCATTGTTTTGGTGACTTTTGTTTATTTGAGTTTTAATCCCATTCTTCCTTTCTGTCTTCCCCCCCTTCACTTAATTTGCACGGTTTGAATACTTGTGATGACAGATGATTTAAGCTTCTTTTCATGCATGAATAATTTATTTCTTAATCAAAATTTTCCATGCTCATGAAGAATATATTTTCCCTGTGGCCAGCTCCGTAAGAGGATAGAGGGTTCTTCCACAAATAATCACTTTGAAGATCTCAACTCATTTGGGAAGATCTCATCAGATTACTTTACTCAAGAAGAAATGCTTCAATTTAAAAAGCCTAAGAAAAAGAAATCTTTGCGGAAGAAAGAGAAGCTGGATTTAGATGCCCTTGAAACAGAGGCTATATCTGCTGGTTTGGGTGTTGGGGATCTTGGTCCCCGGAACGATGCAAGGAGGCAAGCCACAAGAGAGGAGCAAGAAAGAGCTGAGGCTGAATTGAGAAACAATGCATATCAGTCAGCCTATGAGAAAGCTGATGAGGCATCACGATTACTCCGGTTGGAACAAACACTTCCTGTTAAAGTAGAGGAAGATGATAATCCAGTTTTTGAAGATGATGATGAGGATCTTTATAAATCTTTAGAAAGAGCAAGGAAATTGGCGCTTAAAAAGCAAGAGGCGGAGGTGGCATCTGGTCCTCAAGCAATTGCACTTCTTGCCACCACTAACACCGGCAGAGAAACTGCTGAAGATCAAAACCCCACTACTGGAGAATCACAAGAAAACAAGGTCGTCTTTACAGAGATGGAGGAGTTTGTCTGGGGTCTCCAGCTTGATGAAGGTATTTTTCTCTTTTAGGTTAGTTTATATTTTGTTTAAATTGAGATTTGAGTTGTCTTACTGTTGCCCTGGATAAATTGACTGCTTTATGATTCTCGTCTTTCAATGTCATGTGGTCAGTTGGGAGTAATTTTTATTAGCTAGTCAATTTTTCTTTTTTTTTTTTTTTTGGATAAGTTGAAACTTTATTCATCATAAAGAAATAGGCGTAGCCCATGTACACGTGAAAGAAACACCTAGTTATATTTCAAAGCTAAGAAAGTGAAGATAAGAACCCATTGACTGCCCCACCATTAAGAACAATAGCAACAAACCAACTAAGCAAAGTATTGATAAAATACTTCCAGATTTTATCTACATTACGTTTCCTATCATTAAAATACCACTTATTTCTTTCCAACCAAAGGCACCACATATCATACAAAGGAATCAACTTCCATGCAGCAGCCACTTGAGGGCAAGAAGAAAAGCTGGACCAGCTTGCTAATAAATCAATCACTGCTTTTGGCATAACCCAACTTAGACCAACTCGACCAAGCACTCCATCCCACAACCCTTTTGTCACCTTACAATGTAGGAGAAGGTGGTTCACGGATTCCGGTTCTTTCTTGCACATAAAACACCAATCCATGACAATCATTCCACGCTTTCTCACTCTTTTGCGAATGCACAGGCTGGAACGAAACCCTCTCCTTCTTGGGCTAAGCCTTTGATTCGGAGCTTCATGCGATTTCTTTGTACTGTTACCGGCAACATATTTCGCCACCGGAATAGTCTCCGTCGACTCGCACGTCGCCGGCGACCTTGTCTGTGGTAGTGAGCCAGGCCTTCGAGAATTACCAGTCACTATAGCAATGTAATAGGGCTTCAGAAGCCCAGCTTCTCTCGGTCGCATAAAACCCTCATTCTCTCCTTCCAAATTTGCTTCCTTAACCAGTGATGGATCTAGGCCTTTAAAGGGCCCATCTAACTTATGAAAAATAGGCCCATTTCAAGAGTAGGTTTTAAACCATTATTATTGGGTCTCCTACCCCAACTCATTAAAGAGCCCAAGCCCTCGTCTACTGCAGCTAAGAACATGTCTATTTGGCCTTTCCAACCCATTAACTCAGATCGTATGTGCCATAACCATAACGACCCCTCAACTCTCCCCATTAATGCCTGCATCTTGGAATACCAAACAATGCCTTCTTCCCCTGAATACCTACGACTGTTCATTTGCTTGAAACCATCTTTCTCAACCCTTCATGATGACTCTTAACATATCTCTATTATAGTCAACTCCATTACCAGTAACTGCAAGATTCTTAGTTAGCAGTAGCCAAATAAGGAGCATCTCTAGAAATCTTCTCCCTCTCAACTCTTTGAAGAACTCTGTTTTCACTATCAGAAATAGAGGATTTCAAACCCACAATCTCACGAGACTTCTTCACAAATCCTAGCCATCCACTTCCATTTTTCCCTTCAGGTACTACAATAATTCATTTTCCCTTATCCTCGCCCAACTCAATCAACTTAAGGAACGTTCCTTAAGAAATTAAGAATTCTGAGAAAGTTGGATAAGGAAAACTCTGTTACCCTCCCTTCTAGTATGATAAAAATCTCTCTCTCTCGAGAGACTCAGACATTTGTCAACCACCTTAGCCATCCAAAGCACCACATCGCCATTAGTGATCCGAAGTTGTCTAAGCTATTGCGGGATGGGAGGTGGATGGGTCTTCAGAGCAGGGTTTGGGTGAAATCTCTGCTTCGGAAAAGGATGTGGTTCCTCTGTTGCCTCAAGAAGATAGGGTTGAGAAAAATGATGAAGTGGAGGGTGTTGAAGGTTTTCGAGGGAGTGACTCGTTGATGGAGGAGGTTTTGTGTACTTCTCTTAATAATTCTGATTTACAGTTGGTGTTAGGGGAAGGTGAAGATGTTGTTTCGTGTGAGTCAAGAGAAATTTCAGATTCATTTGAGGAATTAAATCTTGTTCCGTTGAGTTTCTTTAACCCAGATACTGATTGGAATGGTAATTATTTTGATTGGGTGTTGAGGAAGGCTGAGGAAATTAGAGATGCTTTTGAGATTTCTATTGAAGAATATGAAGAACAAGTTAGAGCTATTCTAATTGGAGATGTAATCTGCTTTCAAGAGACCAAATTGAAGTTTGTGAACCAAGCCATTATTCAAAATTTGTGGCATTGTTGTGGTGTGGTTTGGGTAGAGTTGGTCTCTTATGGGGTTGCGGGTGGAATTTTAATCTTGTGGAATAGGCAGGAGGTGGAATTGTTGGATGGTGGATTTCTTGGTTGCTTGTCATTTTAAAAACGTTGATGATGGTTTTGAGTGGGCATTCGCTGGAGTTTATGGCCCTAATGTGGATAGTAGAAGGTCTCTTTTATGGGATGAAATGTCGGGAGTTTATTATTGCTAGAATTTACCTTGGTGTTTTGGAGGGGACTTTAACATTGTACAGTTTCCTAGTGAGAGGATGGGGGATTCTTATTTGTCAAGTGCTATGGCTTCGTTTTTAGATTTAATTTCTGATTTAAATCTAATTGATTTACCTTTGGTGGGAGGTGACTATTCTTGGTCTAATAGTAGATTTTTGTTGAGGTTGGATAGGTTTTTGGTTTCACCTTCATGGGAGGCCCATTTCAAGCAGAAATTATTGCCAAGATTGTTCTTTGACTACTTTCCCATTATGATTGATTGTGGTGGATTCGTGAGTAGAAGAAGTTACTTTAAATTCGAAAACATGTGGCTAAAGGTTGAGGGTTTTGAGGACAAGGTGCGAAGCTGGTGGAACTCCTACAATATCACTGGTTCTCCTAGCTTTGTAATGGCTGGGAAATTGAAATCTCTGGAAAAAGATTTAAAGAGATGGAATAAAGAGGAATTTGGGCTGTTGGAAAGTAGGAGGAAGCAAATCTTGGAGGAGCTGAGAGTTTTGGATGTTAAGGAGGTGCATGAGGGGTTATTGGATGATGAAAGGAACATGAAATTAGAGTAAGTTTTTGATCTGGAAAATTTAGCTCTAATGGAAGAGATTTCATGGAGGCAAAAATCAAGGATGTTGTGGTTGAAGGAAGGTGATAAGTGTACCGATTTTTTTCATCAAATGGCGAATTCCCATAGAAGAAATAATGCGATTGAGTTTGTTCGTGATGGAGATAATATAATTTTGGATCAAGAAGAAATAAGGGCTGATATTGTGAGTTATTTTGAGAAGTTTTCTGAAAATTTTTCTTGGAGACCAAAACTGGACAACCTTGATTTTAACACTATAGAGTAGTTTGATGCTGATTGGTTGGAAAGAGAGTTTGAAGAAGATGAAATTTTAGATGTTGTAAAAGGTATGGATAAGGATAAGGCTCTGGGTCCGGATGGTTTTCCCTTGGCCTTTTTTCAAGCTTGTTGGGACGTTGTTAGGATTGATTTTTGAAGATTTTTGCCGAGTTTCACTGGCACATGAGGTTTGAGAAGAGCTTTAATGTGACTTTCATTGCTCCTATTCCTAAAAAGGTTGGGCTGGTGGAGATGAGAAATTTCAGACCTATTAGCTTGGTGAATGGCGTTTACAAAGTTATCTAAAAGGTGTTGTCCAATCGCATGAGTAGGGTGATGGAATGGATTAATTCTCTTTCTCAAAATGCTTTTGTGAGAGAAAGACAGATTTTAGATTCTGTTTTGATTGCTAATGAATGTTTGGAGAGTAGCATTAAAATGGAGAACACTGGTATCCTTGTTAATTTGGACATGGATAGAGCTTATGATCATGTAAGTTAGGATTTTCTTGATTATTTGTTGAGGAGATATGGATTTGGTGCTAAATGGTGCTCGTGGATAAAGTATTGTGTATGGACTCCTAAATTTTCTATATTGGTGAATAGAGAACTGGTTGGTTTTTTAGGAGTTCTCGTGGTTTGAGGCAAGGTGATCTCATTTCCCCCTTTCTTTTTGTTACGATTATGGATGTCATGAGTAGAATGATTAATAGGGCAGTGGATAGTAATTTAATGTCCAGTTTTGTGGTGGGGAATGAGACAAGGAAGAGTTTGAAGATCTCTAATTTATATTTTGCTGATGACTCCATGATTTTTAATGATCTTGATCTAGAAAATATACAAGGTTTGAGAGGACTTTTGTTGTGTTATGAAGCTGTCTCGGGGTTGAAAGTAAATTTATCAAAGTCTGAAATTGTACTAGTGGGCAATATTCAAAATATTTGAGTTTTGGCTTACTTACTGGGGTGCAGAATTTCTTCTTTGCCTTGGAGGTAACTTGGGCTTCCTTTGGGGCATCTTTCAAAGCTGTTAATATTTGGTATGGGGTTATAGAAAAGGGAGACGCTAGGGGTCGATCCAACCCACCCCCTACAAAAATAGCCAAAGCCGCTGGCGGGCACAAGGGGAGACACTGCCCATACCATTGGGACCGGCAACCTCACCTGTGCGACGACGACTCCCGATGACCTCCGGTGTGCCTCAGGCAGCTTTAAATCTGAAATGGGTCCATTTCCGCCGGAGGTCGCGGGTCCCGATAGTATGGGCGGTGTCACCCACGGTGGCCGGCGGCAGCTCCGTCTGGGCTGAGACCGAATGCCTCTCTATCTATCACGTAAAATCATCTTCATTTTATTTTTTTTATTGTGTTTTTTTTATTTTATTTTTTAATTGTATTTTTTATTATGTTTTCTATATATTATTTTTTTATTTTATGTTTTAGAATTTTTTTTGATATTTTTTATTGTGTTTTCTCCATTTTATTATTGGGGCTGTTTTTAATAGGGAATCGGTCGGCTGGGTGAAACAATTGAAAAAATGTTTTATAGAAAAAATTGAAAGGAGGTTGTCTGGGTGAAAAAATATTTATTTGTCTAAAGAGGGAGGAGTAACTCTTATTAAAAGTACTTTATCAAATCTTCTTGCTTATTTCCTCTCTCTTTTTCCCCTTGCGGCTAGTGTTGAAAAGAGAATTGAAATTTTATTTCGAAATTTCTTGTCGGGAGGTATAGGAGAGGAAAAAAAGTTTCATTTGGTTAGTTGGAAGAAAGCTTGTCAACTGGTTGAATGGGGGGTTTGGAAATTAAAGACTTGAGGGTTTTTTTTTTGATTAGTAAACAATCGTATTAATAGAGTAGGCAAAGTCCAAGTACATAAAATGTTATACAAGAGACCGGACCTAACTAGGTCGTAGGTGGAATGTAAGATACAAGGAAATCATGAAGAAAGAGACCATTGAAATCTACAGTTATGGTCCATAATAACAGGGTATTAAAAAAGAAGGATCGAAGCTCCTTCAAAGTCCTTTCCTTATCTTCAAAAGTGCGATCGTTTCGCTCTCGCCAAATGCACCACATGATACAAATAGAGATCATTTTCCAAACTGCTGTGATGGGGTTAGAGCCTCCAAGTGATGTCCAACTAGCTAAAAGATCCACCACTGTGGCTGGCATTACCCAGTTCAATCTAACTCGACTGAATACTTCAATCCACAGGCTTTTAGCTATCTCACAGTGTGGTAAGAGGTGATCTATAGACAATCCAGAATCCTTACACATGCAACACCAATCTAAGATTATGATCCGGCATTTTCTTAAATTATCAGTGGTTAGGATCTTACTAGGGCAGTTGTCCAAGAGAAGAAGAGAGCTTTGGGTGGAGCCTTATTTTTCCAAATTTTCTTCCAGAGAAAGTGAGTAAATGGAGAGGGCATTAAGGTTTTGTAGAAAGACTGCATAGAGAAAAATTCCTTTACCCGTTGAATTCCACCATAGCTTGCCAACGTTCCTTCCAGCCTCAAAACTTGAGGGTTTTTAATAGAGTTCTACTTGGGAAATGGCTTTAGAAATATCAATTGGAAAGTAAAGCACTTTGGAAAAATGTGATAGATGTGATATATGGTTGTGATTGAGGATGTTGGTGTTCTAAAGAATCTAGTGAAACTTATGGGGTACTGTTTGTGGAAATTCATCAGAAAATGATGGGATTTTTTTTTCAAAAAATTTCAGATTTAAAGTGGGTGATGGGAAAAGAATTCTTTTCTGGCATGATCTATGGTGTGGGGATTCCATTTTAAACATACAATTTCCAGAACTTTTCAGAATACTGGAATACTGCAGTTTTTGATTCTTATAGCCGTGGTAATAATAATTGATTCTTATAGCCGTGGTAATAATAATCTTGGCTGGAATGTTGCTTTCAAGAGGGATGACAATGAGTGGGAAGTGGGGCGGAGTTCAAACATTGCTAGTCCATCTTTTTAGCTCTAGAAGCTGTGGGTTAATAGAGAGGATAGCATGGTGTGGACTCTTGCTGCTAATGAACAGTTTTCAGTTTCTTCTTATTATAAAAATTTATCCAGCCATAGTTCCTTGTTCCTTGGAAAAATATTTGGAGGGTGAAAGTCTCTTCTAAGGTTGCTTTTTTCAGTTGGGTGGTATCATGGGGCAAGGTGTTGACAGCTGATAACTTTAGAAGGAGAGGTATGTTCATTATTGATTGATGTGTTATGTGCAAAAGAAATGGAGAATCTGTTAACCATCTATTCCTTCATTGTGAAGTGGCTAGATTCTTGTGATATGAAGTTTTGAGTTGGACTGGTTTTCAATGGGTCATGTCCAAAGAAGTGACGGATTTATTGGCTGGGTGGAAATGTTTTAAGAATTGCAAGAAGGCAAAAATTGTTTGGAAAATGATTCTTCCTTGTCTTATGTAGTGTGTTTGGCTCGAAAGAAATGGAAGATGCTTCGAAAACAAAGAGCGCTCTTTGAGTGATCTTAGGGGCTATTTCTTGAGCACTTTGAGATTTTGGGTTTAATCTTTTGTAATGGTTGATGATTTTCATATTCTGTTTTAGAGTCTTGGGGGGTGTTTCTTTTCGTATACGTCTTGTGTACTAAGGCTTATGCCTATTTTTTTAGAATACAATCTTTTATTACTTTATCAATAAAAGTTATTTATAGTCTGAATATTCCCTAAAGCTGCTGTCCATACAAAGAAAGTCACCCTAGACATAACCTGAGCCTTCCATATTGCTTCCAAGGGAAACAAATATGTTGTTGGTTTGACAACACCTTGTGGTAGGATCGAACGGTAAACTTTTTAGAAGCGGTAAGACTCCAACATAATTGATCCCTGCTTTGGCCTCTAGTCTCCACTAAGTATAGAAATCTGAAAAGAAATCAGTCACCTCCTTTACTTCTCAATCTTGGACAGATCTGGAAAAGCTCATCCCACGGCACGACTCCATTAGAGTTGCCCATAAAATCTGAAACTGAACCTTGATGGTTGGTGGCCAATCTGAAGACAACCGGGTAGGCTCTAAACAAGGCGATATCCCCACACCAAACATCAAACCAGAATTTGATCTTGGACCCATCACCAACCTTGAAGTAGACATGTTTCAAAAAACAGCCCCAACCCTTTCTAATATATTTCCATAAACTCATCCCATATGATCCCCGACATTCCTTGGAGCACTAGCGCCCCCCCCCCCCCCCCCCCCCCCCAAAAAAAAAAATCACTTCCATATTTTCTAGCAATCACCCCCCTCCACAGTGCGTCCTCTTCCCCGTGGAATCTCCAAAGCCACTTCCATATTTTCTAGCGCCTTGTCAAAACTGCTCAGGCTATGAACACCCAGTCCTCCATCAACAAGCGGGCAACACCTTTTTCCAGCTCACTAAGAAAGTCTTTGAAGCCTCTCCCAAATCACCCCCACAAAAATATACAACTTTTTGATGCGGTAGCCACACTATATGGTAGAGGGAATAAAGACCGAAAATAAGTTGGAATATTAGAGAGCGTGCTCATTATGAGCATAATTCTACCCCCTTTAAATAAATAAATTCTTTTCCATGCTGCCAACCTCTTTTCAATCTTCTCAACCACCCCATCTTAAATGTGCTTAGCCTTGAAAGATGCCCCTAAAGGAAGTCCCAAATATTTCAAGGGCAGATTGGCAATTTGAGACCCCAGAAAATCTGCCACAGGACGAATATTGTGGACATTTCCCACCTGGACCAGCTCCGATTTTCCCAAGTTTACTTTCAATCCGGAAATGGCTTGAAAGCAAAGCAGGACAGCCCTCAAAGCTTGGATGTTCTCCCCAACAGCATCACAGAAAAGAAGGGTATCATTGGCAAAAAACATGAAATTGAAGTGAAGCCATTAGGATTGGTACCCACCGAGAAACCTGAAATAAATCCTCCTCTCACAACAGCCTCCATCATACGACTCAAGGCCTCTATAACAAGAACAAAAAGGAGTGGAGATAAAGGGTCCCCCTGTTCAAGCCTCTTGAACTCTGAAATACCCACAAGGCTGCCCATTTACTAAAACAGAAAACCTGACAATGTCTTATCCAGCCACACCATTTGTCACCAAATCTGCATCTACTAAGCATGTAAAGTAGGAAATTTCAATTAACATGGTCGTACGCTTTTTCCATATCCAATTTGCAAAGGACCCCTGTGATCCCTTCCCGCATACGACTGTCTAAAACCTCGTTGGCAATCAGCATAGAATCTGTTATTTGGCAGCCTCTAACGAATGCAAGGTTTAGAGATGATCTTCTCCATCACTTTGCTCATCTGATTAGTTAAGACTTTTGAAATGATCTTATAGATACCATATGTCCGATTAGCTGGTCAAAATTTAGATTTAGTTGTTACCATTTCCCTTCCAAATGTGTCCTGGTTGTTACTACCAATTTACAGGTGATTCTATTTATGTGTCAATTTCAATCCTTTTCCCTCCTTAGGCATTCTAAGATGTTTCTATTTTCTTTTCAGTCTGCCAAATTTTTTGCTTACGATATGGTGGCTATATGACATCACTTGGATTTGATTTTTGAATTTGTATTATCTCTAGTTGCACCATCTGGAAGATTAAGGGGGATGTTTGACCATTGGGCATGCGCACTAGCACAAATTTCACATTTTAATTTTTTCCCCTTTTTTTTTCTCATATTTTTTAAACATCTTTAAACATTTTTAAAAAATTGAAGAAAAATACACCAATACATTAATGGTCACTTAACCATTAAGTAAAAAAATAAAAATAAAAATAAAATATATGAGCGGTTAAAATGAGGGGGCAAACTCATGGGGTGTACTACCATTTTTCCTTGGGAAAAGAAAGAAAAAGTTGAATAACAATATTATAAAGTTAAAAAATGTTGATAGAATATAATTTCATAAAATTATATTTGTTATGGAATTTGAAATAGTATTGTTTTTTATTTTTTGTTTGGAAGTTTGGAAAATTGTAATGATTAGATGAAAAAGTTGAAGATTTGGAATTGAAAAGTATTTGGGTTTGGGAAGGAAATTATGAGATTAGATGAGATGGTTTGTGTTTACAAACAAGGGCTTAGAGTCTCTCTCTAAAATAACAGTTTACCTTGCTGTAGGTTTTGAAATCTTCCAATGCTTGTATAAACGGTTAAGTTAATATCTTTCAGGTGCACTGTGGCAACACCTTCCTTTATTAGTAAAATTTTATCTTACTTATAAAAATAAATGTTAATAACTTTTACTTTTGCTATTGTTCTATCAGAAGCCCGAAAGCCTGAAAATGAAGATGTTTTTATGCAAGAAGATGAAGAGCCAAAAGTTTCTGATGAAGAAATAAAAGATGAAGCTGGTGGATGGACTGAAGTTAAAGATGTCAGTAAAGACGAGGACCCTGCTGATGAGGACAAGGAGGAGACAGTGCCAGATGAAACCATACATGAAGTTGCAGTTGGTAAAGGATTATCAGGTGCACTGAAGCTTCTTAAAGATCGAGGAACACTGAAAGAAAGTATTGATTGGGGTGGTAGAAATATGGACAAGAAAAAAAGCAAACTTGTTGGCATTGTTGATGATGATGAAGCAAAAGACACTCGTTCATCCACTTTGGTCGATTATAAGAAGGAGATTCGAATTGAGAGGACAGATGAATTTGGGCGAATTGTAAGTGCTTCATTGTTTAAGCCAATATTCAAGTTGAATTGTGTAAACATCATATTGACTTATTACTTACATAAAAAGAACATCATTGTCAACTTATCTTCTCTCATCAATGTGGTTTGACATAGTGGCCTGAATTAAATAAGGTACTCTTTTTCCCCCAATTAACTTCATTGAGAGGAATTGACCATTGGAGTGGATGCTGCTTATAGTTGTTACAGAGACAATTCACACAAGGTGCATGGTGTAGATATGGGAGTGAAACCAGTTGAAAGTTTGTTCTTTAAAATCTGATTTTCAGGCAAATGGGCTGTTTTATGGATTTATGAATCTCACAATTGAGGGCTACAATGCATAAGTTAATTTTTGCTTCTGTTGGATTCTTTATCTCTCTCTCTCCCCCATCCTCTCAATTGGTTTAAAATTTTAAATCACAACCTTGATTGGAGATTATACAAAACAAACTGGTTACCACAGAGAAATTTTAACTTTATTTTTTTAACCACACCATTTCGTGCCACTATGGTTCTTTTAATGGCTATAAAACATGCATTTAACATATTGTTATTTATTTGTTATATATTAAATTGTATTCCTAATTGAAGATAGAGATGATGTCATGATAGCTAGCTGCTGCTAATTTATGTAAAGTGAAGATAGAGATGGGTGAGACATTCAAGATAAATGTGGTGTTACAAAAGATGGCTTCTCATATAAGCTGAAAAATTGACTACCTCAATGATTTTGTGAACTTTGAGACTGGTTGTGGATGGCCATGTCAAAACATCTTGTCTGTGTTTGTGAGTTAGTGTGTTGGTCCAATGTTGCAGGTAATCGGAAGTTAGTCAATACTAGTCATTATTGGTCAAATAATATGAGCCTCTTGCTTCCAGTTATATATTCTTATAAGCCATTAGTTTTATGCATTTTTCTTTGTAAGTTTTAGTGTCTATTCGTGACTTGCAACCCTGTTTTACCAGATGACTCCAAAGGAAGCCTTTCGGATGATTTCACATAAGTTTCATGGGAAGGGACCTGGCAAAATGAAGCAGGAAAAGCGCATGAAGCAATACCATGAAGAATTGAAATTGAAGCAGATGAAGAATTCAGATACACCATCAATGTCTGTGGAGAGGATGAGGGAAGCTCAAATGCAGTTAAAGACACCCTATCTTGTCCTTAGTGGTCATGTTAAACCAGGGTATGCTTTTGTTCTTATTACTTCATCTGTTCACTTGAAGTCATTATCAACTACTAATGAATTTTGATGTAAGGAAAGAATGTAGAAAAAATAGTTCTGACCAAAGAAGCATTTGCGATAGATTGGGTAGATAAAGAATTATATCGGCATGATACTTCATGCTATCAGCAGCTCTTGCTCCCGAAAAAGAAGGCCTCCACTCTTTTCATAAGAGTTGACCAAATGATTGTAAAAGTCCAATTTTCAAAAAATTTCTAAAAAAATGTTCGACTTCAAACCAAACAGCTTTCAATCTGAAAAAAATTTAGTTTTTCAACTTTTATTCAACTCTTCATCCAATCATTTGCCTAGATTTCATTGAAAAATCAAAAACACAAACAAAAATGACTTTTACAAAAACAAAAAAAAACAAAGTATCCTAAAGAAGTTATGTTTGAACAACTTTTTAAAATCTCAACACAAACATTTCAAAATAGTTTTTATTCAATTCTTCCTATCTACCTCCAGAAAACCCAATAAAAAACATCTCAAAAATTTTCAAAATAATCCTCAAAATTTCATTAATCAAACATGGCCAAAGCTTTAGCACTGGATAGTTTTTGATAGTGTAAATTTTTTGTTGAAATGGTGTGAATTTTAACAAATATCAGCTTACAGCTTACTTCCACAGGGATCCATTTGGGGATCTACCCACCCAATTTTGTTTTTTCTTTTTTTGGTTTTTTGGGGGGGGGGGGGGGGGGGAAGGAGGAGGCGGGTTGGGGGGGGTTAGGACTTAGGAGGCTAAACAGTTAGGGCTTGGCACTGCAATTCTCATGTTCATTAATTAAATATGGTGCCTAATTTTATTCCCCTTTCTGTTCCATTGCTAGTAGTGGTGCTTTCACTAACCCCACATTTGTTGTGGAATCTAGGTTGCTGTCAGATGGTCTATATTAAGGAATATTTATTGGGGAAATTACGCTTTCCACCCTCCAACTAATACATGTCTTACGCTCTGCTCCCCAAACTATCAAAACTGACATTACATGTTCCAACTGCTAATTTCTGTGAAATGGCACACCATTTAGCCAAGCGTGACCCTTAAGATGATGAAAAATAGGTGGCATGATCATTGTCTTTTGGATCTTAGCTATTGGTGATAGTTGGGGAATGCAATGTGTTAGTTTTGGCAGTTCAGGGTAGGTGTAAAACAGTTATTAATTGGAGGGTGGGAAACGTTTAGACCAATGTTGATTTCTTGTTAGACAGGTTCTAATCACTTGTTGAGTCACAATGTTGTTAAATATAGATGATGGAGATTTTATCACAATGATACAGCTATTTTGATGGTGGTGAACGTAAGTTTGGTGTCCTTAGTAGATCATCAGGCTGTTGTGCTTGGATATCTAGACTTTTGGTATTTTCAGTTGATGAATGAAACACATGATGTTTTGCATCCCTTCAAAGAAAGCTTAGTTCTTAATCAAAGATTTGAATAAAAAATTATTTATAGTCTGTAGTTACATTGTAAAAATTGCATTTTTTAAACATCAAACCACTTAAATATATCAACTCTTTTCTTCTTTATACCAGGCAAACTAGCGATCATAGAAGTGGTTTTGCTACTGTTGAGAAGGATCTGCCTGGGGGCTTGACGCCCATGCTTGGCGATAGAAAGGTCAGTCAACTAGAAACATTTTTGTGATGCTATCCTCGTGTTTGTTATGTGCATTAAAAAATGGATGTTCACACGATCGTTGGAAAGTGAGGAACTATCTTTTTTCAGTCTTGTGGAAATTTTGTAAGGGACTTTTTTGTTCTGCAGTCCTCTAGATGTTTTCTGAGGAATTATCTTTAAACTTATCAGGCCCTTTTGGGTTTGATATAAAATAGAGTTTTAGCATTGGTGGCTGCTGTTTTCTTCTGTAATTGGTTTCACTAGACCCGCTTCTTATAATTATGAAATAAATACAAGCTCAAGAACTGTTCCTAAATCGTAAAATAGGTCCTCGCTTTGTATGCCTCCTGTGAACTGCCTGCCTAGTGCATGCTGGGAAATGCATGCCATGGTGCTTTTGTATTTTGGATAGAAGTTCTAGTTCTTTAACACCAATCCTGATAAGTTGAATCTAAAACGTTAAAATTATGAAAAAACTGGTCAAATTTCCCAAAAGTAAGAGAGTAGGGTGCTAGAGAGATGGAGTAGTCTGTCAAAAAGACAGGTTTTTCTGTGACTAAAAAGGTTGAGAATCTCATTTGCCGATCACAGCCATTCCAATCATAATTTACAAGTATTCTTAATTTTGTTTCATTATTTGTCTCCACATTACAAATATTGATTACAAGATGCAATCTTTTGTAACCTATCAGAAAAACAATTGAATCAAAAATGTTTTTGTCCATCTTTCAGGTTGAACATTTCTTGGGTATAAAGCGTAAAGCTGAGCCAGCAAATTCAGGTGCGGCAAAGAAGTTTAAACCTTGATGGTTCTTTTTGGCGGAGTATTGGAGTGGAGTCAACGTTTTTCAGGGTTGTTTTGGTAGCATGCAGGATTTTCTGGCAGCAGCTGATTAAGGAAACTTTTCATGTGACCACCGTTTCATTTTCTTCTTTTACAAAGCTTGTATCCTACGATAGTCCACTCCTAACTATGACATTTTAAATGTGAAAAGCACTGTAGCAAGTCTAAATGTATTTTTTAATTGTATTTTATTTCCATTTGAGATTTTACCATTTATGTACATATGAGATTATTATAGATTGTTAAATTGTGGAAATGAAAATGAATCTAATTGTTGGAGGTTATTGAATATCAAGAAAAAAAAATTAAAAATAAAGATTAATTAAAGAAATATAAATAATAAAAAATATTAATATTTTATTGTTATAGAGAATGTGATGACTAATCCAATATAGATTTTAAGTGTTGAGTGATTAGTTAAAAGTTAAAATGTTAGATATTTTTCAAATTTTAAAGATCGGGATATGGCTAATCCAATATAAGTATTCTTTTTTTTATTTATGTTAATTTGTTCTACCCTGGTGCCTTCTTTTGTTCTAAAGGTAAATAAAGAAAATTTCTAGAACTTTGTTGCAATAATCTAAGATGCTGTTAAATGCTGATTTACCGTTCGCTGAGTTAATAATCTTCCCTACTGGATTATTAAATTCAGCTACTTTAATTAAGCCATTTGTTTTTATTTTTGCCATTTGTTTTTATTTTTGTAAGTACAAAAGTGCTTGGTCAGAATGAAGATATTGGCTATGTTTGACAACGAAGTATTTTTAGAATATCTTACTATGATTTATTATTTTATTATGATTTATTTATTATTATTATTTAATATTTTATTATTATATTTTTGTATTACTATTTACAACACTTTTACTATCCAAAAGTAATAAAAAAGTGATCAAATATGTTGATTATTTATTTAAATTCACAAATGATATGGGGCTTCAGCGTTGTGGTTCTGCTATGCTCCAAGTTGCATTGATAGTACCCCATAAAAAAATTGCCCATGTTCGAGGCCCTAGACATGTATGACCACCCGAGTTGGCACTACTTGTAGCGCCAAGTTCAGTATCGGAGGACTCCTTTAAGAATTCTGAGCGTGTCCTAAGAAGTTCGGAGAAGATGCATGAGTCAATGGGGATGTGGCTTACTTGTTCCCACTTGGCCATGCCACAACTAGGTCTTGACAGCACAATGACACAGCCAGGCGCCATGCAGACAACCATTCGTAGGCCATACTATGTCACAAGCCATGACATGCTACGACCCCATCACCATTGGCACCACCCTTATTTATTTATTTATTTTGTTTATACTTTAAGACATTTTAGTAATTTACTTATTTTTATCAGAGATTTTTTAGAGGTTTCCACTTTGTAAGCTCTATAAATAGGACCATAGGCCTCTTAGTTTTTACATCTTTTGATCATTTGGAGAATTGAATATTGGAAAGCTCTTGTGAGAGAGTTAGGCTGATCACTATGTGGCTTGGATTTATCTTCGGTGCTTAGCACTTGAGTTTCAAGGGATGCAATTCGTGAATCCCTTTGAAGAGGAGCACATCAAGCAATTCCTGAATCGGTGTTGTTTCACATCTATCATTTTATTTATCATATTTTGTGGTATTTTTTTACTTTTGGTGTTCTTGTGTTATTTGATTAAATTGTTGGGATTGTTTGATTATTATTTTGTGTGAGTGTCGAATCCACACTACTTGTGGGTTTGAGAATTGAGTGAGTGATTGAGAGAGTAAGTGTTCTTGGTGACTTTTGAAGTGATCCACCGTGGTGAATTTCGAAGTCTTCAAGTGTATGAGTTGTGCTTTTGTTGAAGAGTGGTGGTCGAAACCACCATTGGAGAGTGCTTGTGCATTTTTGACTCAAATGTTTTTGTGTCCTTGCATTCTCTTACAAATTCATAAGATTTTGTTGAGTTTACTTGAATTATCTTGAAGTTTCTCTCCACCCAAACACTATACATGGCCAACCTTACTCCATCATTTACCCATACACGGCTAGCCTCACCAAAGTCTCCCATTACACAAAATCCTACCCCCACAACTACCTGTTCAGCCATATCATCTTATAAGCCATAAAATCCTAATTGCCATAAGTCATAAAATCCTAATTTTCATAAGTTATAAAATCCTAATTGCCACGTCACCTTATCCTTATCATTTTTCATTTCAAATCAATTTAAAATTCAAATACATTCAAATCAATCACAATCCTACACAACCACATATTCAGCCATCATCCCTTTGTGATAGCCAAAACCTTCACTTGCCACCTCATCTATCCTATCTATCACAATTGATTTAATTGATCATTTATCTTTTAAGTGACTCAATTAAATCTTATCAAAATCCAACTAAATCTCATTCAAAATTAAGCCTTATTTCTAACAACCATAGCCGGCCATATTCATTTAAATTTGAAATTCAAAATTCCTAAAAATTAGGAATTTGTCTTTCAAGATAACCTTAGCCAAATTCCAAAACTCCAAGACCCTAGCCTAGTCACATTCATCCACTATCTTATTCAAATGACTAAAACCTTAACCATAATCCTTAATCTTGAAATTTCCTTAAGTCCCCACTAAAACCCTAGCCCTAGTATACCATATGTTCCATATGCCTTACCAAAAAGACCCCAACACATAGGTCTACTCATAGGACATTCCCATAAACTTTTTTCTGTCCTAATCTACACTTAGACCACCACATTTCTTTACTCAAACCAAAACCATTCTTAAATACCATAACCCCATTGCCTTAAGAACTCAAGAAAGTAGGAAAAGTGCCCTAACCAATCCAACCAACGAGACTTATTCAGTCACTAGGAGGAGACGTATGTAGAGGAGGAACGCCTTATTTAGTGACGAGACCAAGGTCCCTATCATGTGTAGCAGGTGTCATGTGAGTCGATTTATTTTATTTATAAAAAAAATGAAAAATGAAAAACAAAATACAAGTAGATGAAATGAATTTGAAGTTTCCTTCGAGCGAAATCACATTTGGAGGAAAATGAAAACCTCGGACCCCCATCGAAGACCCATTCACTCGTAGGCTACCGTCCTGAGTCGTCTGAGCCCAACTGTCATCGTGACGTGCCGTCCTTGGTCGTTACTTCCAAATTTGGTCACTGTTGTTCATTCTCCACACATACGGTTGGTTTTCCTCTCTCTACGATTAGACATATTTTTTGAGTCATGGTTTAATCAAGTGAGATGGTTTTAATACTTCGGTTTGGGCATTTACAATCAAGATCTCCTTGTACTCCTCAATCCACATGCCCATTGCATCATTTGGTACCCCATTTTACACTTTGGGAAGGAGCTAAACTAAAGTAACAAAACCTAGACTTTGAACTCTTCTAGTTGAGCTGGTTTTGGTTCAAACCATACTCTTGGAAGTCTAAAAACGTTGGCTGTCCAGATTTCACCCTTGTATTCGATTGTATAATTTTCTCACTTGATGGTTTTGTTCTTATTTATTTGGGTGTGTGACTAAGTAAAGAAAGGGATATAAATCTCCCAAATCGTGTAAGACCATGTTTGTAGTGAGGGAAATCTTTCTTTGCTTTGTTTTGGTGTTTCAAATTTGGGAAGTTTTACAAGATAATTTTGTTGTGATCTTTGATGAATTCTTGGAGCAAATATTATGTTCTTTGTTGGCATACATGTTCTGGGTTTAGGGCTATAAACTTGGTGAAGCTCACAAATTGTTGTTGCTAAACTCTTCTTTGTTTAATGTATTTTAAACACTTCTTTGTAACTTATTGTACCATAAATCCAATATTGGCTTCCTCAAGGGGTGGCCACACCAATATGGGTAGCATTCCTACCACTTCAAAGGTTCTGCCATAACTAAAGTGAGCTTTGATTTTAATGTCCTTGGAATTTATTATTTGCATAATAGATCATTTCTACTCAAGAACCATTTTTATGCTATTGGTGGCTCAAGCTTATACAATAGGGATTTGATACTCAATGCTTTTTAAGTCACAGTTATAAATGCCACTAATAGTGTTTTATATGGTATTTTATCTTTTGGTGCTAGGCTTCTATTTCACCCAATCTCATACTTTTCTCTTATTGCATCCTACCAGGGGCGGACCCAGCTTAGTGGTGTTAAGGCGGCCGCGGGGGGGTGGGCAATTGCCCCCCAAGGTTTTTTAAAAATTAATTTATAATATAAATATATAATTATATATATATAATTAAAATTCTCTCTCAAATTAAAAATAAATAAAAATTGCCCTGCCAAATTTTTTTACTAAAATTATTCATCTAAATCTTAACATATATCCATTTATATTCTAACTTTTAATTTCACTTAAACTCAAATTTTAACTTACATAATCTTACAGTTACTCAACTAACAGTCTAACTCTAATAAAAAAAATTGATTATAAATTTATATGATTATAAAATCGATTGATTATACTCACTTATTTAGTTTCAGTCTAACTTGTATGATTATGAGATATAGTTTGTTAAAAATTTAACAGCGTTACATCATTATTTAGTAGAAAATTCTCAAATTTATTCTTAATCTATAAATTTTTCTTAAATTATAGAAAAATATGAGCAAGTATTTAAAAATAATTGATTTAAAAAAAAGCGTAAACAATTCGAAAATTAATATACATTTAGAGAGCTCAATAATAACAAAACATGACACTTTTATCACTGATGAACATTCTTATAAAATTTACATTTATTGTACATTTTATTGATCGCTCCCCCAAACACAAAATTCTAGTTCCGCCCCTGCATCCTACCATCTTCTCTTGTGTTATAAATTCACAAGCTTATACAATAGGGATTTGATACTCAATGCTTTCTAAGTCACAGTTATACATGCCACTAATAGTATTTTATATGGTGTTTTATCTTTTGGTGCTGGGCTTCTATTTCAACCAGTCTTGTACTTTTCTCCAATTGCTTCCTATCATCTTCTCTCTAAATGCTTCATCATAAAGTCACAATAATAATTTTTGGAAATAAATTCGTAGTTCTGCATTACTCAACTTAGTCATGAGAATTAGTGGCTCCAGATACCAATTGTAATTATTCTAATCTATCTATAAACTGTAATAACTGGAAAGATTGGTGCAATGCGATGTATTCAATGAAAAGTAATGAAACTGGAAATGCAAGGAAGGTGTTTGAGAAAAAGAAGTAGAGAATTGTATTAATAACTAGGAAATAGTTGAGGCAAATCCCAACCTCCAGATGAATAAAGTTCTTACAAGCAATTTCATTATCTTTCCTCACCATTTTTCCTTTATGATCTTTAGGAATAACAAACTGGAGTATAGCTGGAGTATGTGACTCATATTTGTTGGGAATACAGTGGCAAGTGGCAGATAGTGGAGCGAGTGGAGGTATTTTTGTAATATTTTCTAAGTACGTCCATATACCTAAGGTTAGTATAAATGCATATGTTGTAATGTTGTAATCTTAATTATGATGATAATGAAATTTGCCGCTCGCTCTTGTGGATGTAGGCACATCACCGAATTACGTAAATATCTCTATCATTTCTATTTTATTTTCTTTTCGATTATTCCATATTATTTATCATAATTGCCGCACGATCACAACAACTAATTAACAAAAGACACGTGTATTATAAAATATTGAACTGCAAAAGAAAAATGCTTTAGTTACAAATGAATTACACAAAAGTAAACCCATAAACTAATATAACTTGATGTGGTACGTTAAAATTATAAAGTTACTTTTATTATAATATAGATCTAATAGATATTATAAAGTTACATCAGTTTATAAATTTTTCTTTATATAATCTCTTTGTATTTGTACTAGTTCTCTTAAAAAAGGTTGGCAATTAAGTAATGGATGACACTGGGGTGTGGTCGGGTTGCACCCTAGCATCTTTGCAGCCCCCTAATCCCTTATAAAAACACAACAAAAAAATTAAAAAATATAATAAAAAATACAATAAAATTTAGAAAACACAATAAAAAAAATATAATAAAATGAAGAAACATAATAAAAAATACAATAAAAAAACAAAATGAAGATGAATTTTTAAAGTAAATTCGGCCTCACCCAGCCCTCGCCGTCGACGGTGGCAGTAGGCGACACCACCTAACCCATTAGGACCAGAGGGAGTTGGCGACTCCACTCCTGCGACGGCGAGCTCCGGCGATTTTTGGTGTGCCCCCAACGGCCTTAAACCCGTTTCGGATCCAAACCAGGTCCGAAACATATTTAAGGATGTCGGGGGCACACCGGAGGTCGCCGGCGCAAAGATGAGGTCGTCGGCTCCTCCGGTTCTGATGGGCTGGGTGGTATCGCCCACCGCCCCCAGGGGCGGCAAGGGCTACAAAAGTGAGGGGTTCGATCGAACCACAAAATTCCTCTTAAGTAATATTCTGAAAGTAATTAACTAGCTTCCAGAACACTTAAAAGCTGAAAAACGTCACTTATCTTTTTTCCTTTACATTATGCGTTTTTACTCCAAGGCTTAAGGAAATGGGCCGAACCTGCAGAAAAATATTTGGGCTCCCAGCTGATCTGCATTTTCCTCATGGGCCTCGTTACACCACGTTTAGGTGGGCGTGCTCGGTGTTGCCTTGAGGGAAGTAGAAGACTTTAAGAGTTAACCAGAGGCATTTGGACCAAACCTCCGGCACAGGCGTGGCATAGCTAAGAACCCAAGCACTTCGCTGCCTCTACTCTTAGAATGTGAATTTTAAGAGTTGAAAATCAGCGAAAAAATAAAGTGTCTTTTTTATGATTAATGTACTGGAATTTCATTCAAGAAAACAATGTTTCTACTCCACAGTGCTTGGAGGAGCTCCAGTCTATAGCTCAGTAAATGCTGAGCAACCGAAAAAAGAAAGAAAAACCAAGTTAAGCATGCATAAGAAGTGAAGCACTTCATTCAATTCATACCTTCAGGTGAGGAATATGATTCTATGAAATTAAAAAAATTTGTCTTTTTCGCCTTCTTTTCTGAGCAATAAAATCAAAGATAAGCGGCTAGAAACTTTTTTTTTGCACTTTTTGAAGCCCCAAATTAGTTTTCACAGATGGAGCTTTACCGTACATGCCATATATTTTTTCTTCTCCAATCAATTTCAGGATCCAGACGCTCCTAGAAAAATAAATGACAATATAACAACTTTACTTGAGATTTAGGATCCATTTGGATTTAGAAACTAGTTAAACTTGTCTCAAACTCATTATTATAGTTTTTTAAATTTTTATATAAAATATAATTTTTAATACAATTTTTTAAAATTCTAATTTAATTTTTTTAATTTTTAAAATAATATAATAATATTTTATTTAATTTTCAAAATTCATCTCAACTTCAAATTTAAACGGGGCCTTAGAAGATGGGGCCTGGGGGTAGGGAGAGGAAGAGGGAGAGAACGAAGAGGATCCTTTTCGTTGAGAGGGCAGATGGGGGAGGGAGAGGGTGAGTGAAAGCAAATAGAGGGGCGTTTTGGTGTTACTGGTGCACGCGAGTTGTGTTAGAAATATCTACGTGTCATGGGTGTGAAAATAAGTTTCACATACAAGTTTCCCTTTCGGGCCTGAAACTCTTCCCAACAAGTAATAGTGAAATAGTAAAGGTATATTACCCTTACAAGTGTCCCTTTCAGGAGACAGTATACATGGTTCGCATTCACTGCTGCTTCGCCTGCAGGATTTCAAGGAATGCTTGCCCGTGTCTGTATGTGCATCCCACGGCCCGAGACATGGAGGTAGGGCCACCTAAGAGGCACCATCGGCCAGTATCATCTCATCTTGGTCAATATTTTTCCTCCCTGCTCTCTTCTTCCCATTCTTTGGTTGATATGCTAAACCCATGTTTGCTTAAGGACAACCGACGGGGATAAAGCAGCAGCCTCATCATAAAATCCTCAAATGATCTATCTTATGCAAGATAGAACAAATCTAATTGTCAGAAGGCTCTGTAAAATTGAACACTGGTGCTAGCAACAAATCAAATCACACAAACTTGAAGGTACATTGATCCATCTGAAGGTCTCAACAACCAATAAAAGACAATAGGAGCACCAAACGGTACGTATACATCAATTCATACAAGAAATATTCCGGTTGGACACTCATTGCTCAAGCGGTAGCCCCCAGGTAAGTATGTCGTTCTGTCTCAACTCTGCAGGGCTTCAACTGACGGTCAATGGCCATATATATGAGGGATCATCAACCAAATTCTCCCAGATGTATGCGTCGGGAAAATAAGGATATGGCTAATATTAACATTACCAGCTCAAGGCATTATCCACCTTTAGCTTGATAATGACTAAAAATCAAGAACGTGATAGCACGCCTTTTGAACTGCAGATTCAAATGCAAGACGTGAGTTCGCATGTCATAACTTATTCACGTGTTCTAGCTTCCAAAAAACTTACGCACAGCCACATGCACAGAGTACAATAATGTGAGAAAGAAGGCCTTATAATGTTAAACTAAACATCATCGTACCGCATAATTGGCAGTAAACATGTCTGTAGAAATATGAGATTAGTAAGAAAATAGAAAATGACCCAAGTTCCACCCCCCCACCCCCCCACTATTCTGAAGGAGTTAGTGCAACAAAATATTAAAAAACATTTGTTTTTATAGGTAAAAGAAAAAGAACCTCTCAAAATGGATAACGTGCATTAAAACTCATAAAAGCTCAGAAAAAAAAAAGAAAAAAAAATCAACTTTCAGAAATAATTTTGATGTGGATTTGATAGGAAATTATATTTGGAAGACAGAATTCATATATAAGAATAATCATGAGTATGTGGGGTGTGTAGTAAAGATAACCTAGCAACATAAACTGGGCCAGCTTTCCATTCATTCTTTTATAAGGATGATCTTTGGCTGGTCAATAGGGCGAATTGCTTTCACTTCTGTAATAGAGGTGCTGTAATGGGCACTTGACTAACGAATAACAACCTTGGTCCGGGGAATAATAGTCGAAGATGTGATGAACCAAGAAAATGATGCTAAAGCAAGTAACGAGCTATAACATCAATAAATGAAACATATATTAAAGAATGCAAACAAAATATGGGGTAAACCGTATATTCTACAATCAAACTACCTGTCACTATTACAGTGCAGTTTTAAGGGTCTGTTTGGGAATACAAATGTTTCTAAAATGTTCTCAGACTACTTTATTACTATTCACAAATTATTTCACTACTATTCACAGATCATTTGATATATTATTAGGTAATGTTTGGTAATATCTTTAATCTCATCTCATTTGATTTCTTTTCCAAACATCACTTAAACACAAACACTTTCAAACTAATTATCACAACTTTTTCCAATTAATCATTGCAACTTTCCCAAACTTATGAAATATAAAAAATAATTTAATTTTCTCAAATTTCAAAACAAATATAATATTAAAAAACTATATTCTGACTATTATAACTTTGTAATAATTTTAGTCATGTTTTTCTCTCATTTTTCAAAACATCATAAAGCATCATTACTCAAATTATTTTACTACATTTCTTTTTTGATAAGTAAACAATTGTATTGATAGAATAGGCAAAACCCAAGTAAACAAGATAGTATACAAGAAATAAGACCTAACTAGATCGTAGATGGGTTATAAGAAACAAGGAAGTCATGAAGATGGAGCATTGAAATCTCCAGGTATGGACCATAATAATAAATTACGAAAAAAAGAAAGAACGAAGCTCCTCCAAAGTCCGTTCCTTATCTTCAAATTTTCGATTGTAATGCTTTCGCCAAATGCACCAAATGATACAGATATGGACCATCTTCCAAACTGATTTGATGGGAGTAAAACCTCCAATCGATGTCCAACTAGCCAACAAATCAGCCACTGTGGCTGGCAATACCCAGTTTAGATCAACTCGACTGAAAACTTCAAGCCACAAATATCTAGCTATCTCACAGTGTAGTAAGAGGTGATCCACTGACTCTCCAGACTTCTTACATATGCAACACCAATCTGTGATTATGATCTAGCGCTTTCTCAAATTATCAATGGTTAGGATCTTGCCCAGTGTAGTTGTCCAAGAGAAGAAAAGAGCTATAAATGGTGCCTTATTCCTCCAAATTTTTCGCCAATGAAATTGAGTATATGGTGAGGGCGTTAAGGTTTTGTAAAAGGAACGAATTGAGAAATTGCCCTTACTCGACAGATTCCACCAAAGCTTGTCAACGCATCTTCCATTTGGCCTTGTAGAGTAGATGAGAGTAAAAAAAGGCCACAAAACTGTCAACTTCCCAGTCTTGGGCCGCTCTGCTAAATGTTACATTCCACTGAACTTGATCATCCAAGCGAGTCATGAGGTCTGCCACAAAAGCTTTTTTATCACAAGCCAGCTGGTAAACAGAAAAAAAAAAACATCCATGAGGGATTCCGATCCACACCACCTATCCCTCCAAAAATTAATTCTCGAGCTCTCACCAAGTACAAGTTTAGTGCGGCTAGAGAAAACCCCCACCCTTGTCTAATGTGCTTCCACAATCCCACGCCATGCGTCCCATTTACCTCTATAGTACACCATCACCCCCATAGGCCTTCATATTTGCAATCGACTACCAATTTCCATAGAGCGTCCGGTTCCGAATTGTACCCCATAACCATTTACTAAGAAGGGCCCGATTGAAGAATCTAATGTTTTTTAAATCCAAACCACCTAATGATAATGGCCTGCACACCTTATCCCAACCAATAAGATGGAACTTGTTTTCATCTCTCATTCCACTCCATAAGAAGTCCTGATAGAAATTTTCAATCCTCTTTGCCACAGAAGCAGAAATGGGGAATAAAGACACAAAATAAGTAGGTAAGTTGGATAGGATACTCTTGATAAGAGTAACCCGACCTCCTTTAGAAAGATACAATCTCTTCTATTTTGCCAGTCTTCTTTCTATCTTCTCTATCACTGTATTCCAAATTGTTAAAACTCGTGGAGTTGTCCCCAAAGGTAAATCCAAGTACTTCATTGGGAGAGAGGCAACCTTACACCTAAGAGTATTAGCCAGAAGATGAGGGATCATGACATTCCCAATTGGCACAAGTTTGAATTTATCAAAGTTAACATTTAGGCCTGAAGCGCTTCAAAGCACAACAATAGGGCCTTGAGCACCCTGAGTTGGTTTTGTTCAGCCTCACAAAAAATTAAGGTATTATCTGCAAATAATAAGTGAGAGATAGAAATAGTGCCAACAGAAAATCCTGCCATGAAACTATTTTGGACCACAATTGCCTGCATCCTACTTAGAGCTTCCATGATAACAACAAAAAGCAGAGGAGATAGAGGATCTTCTTGCCTTAGACCACGGGAACTGCTAAAGAAACCAACTGAGCTACCATTTATCAAAACTAAGAATTTTGCTGTTGAGATGCACCATCTGATCCATCTATACCACATTTTCCCAAAACCACATCTCTCCAACAAAAAGATAAGGAACTCCCAGTTTACATGGTCATATGCTTTTTCCATGTCTAGTTTGCAGATAATCCTTGTAATCCCGACCTTCAGTCTACTATCCAGGCATTTATTAGCTATAAGAACTGAATCCAAGATTTGACGACCCTTTCCAAAAGCATTTTTGAGATGATTTTGCCTAAAGCCTCCCCAAGCCAGTTTGCAAGAACCTTAGAGATAATTTTATAGACTCCATTTATTAGGCTAATGGGTCTAAAGTCTTGCACCTTGGAAGCCCCACTTTTCTTTGGTATCAAAGTAATGAAAGTAGTGTTAAAACTTTTCTCAAACTTGCCTGCCACGAACAATTCCTGAAAAACCTACATTATATCCTCTTTCACAATCTCCTAACAAGTTAAAAAAAAACCTATCGAAAAACTATTTGGTCCAGGTGCTTTATCACTGGCCATTTTCTTTACAACTTCCCGATTCTCGGTCTCTTCAAAAGGTCTCTCCAACCAAGAAGTTGCCTATGGTTCAATCGAATAAAAAACAAGCTCATCCAGTTTTGGTCTCCATCCCTCTTGTTCTGTAAACAGTTGTTCATAGATATCCACCACATGATCCTTAATAACGGAAGCCTCCGTGCATTCTACACCATTGATTTTAAGCATTTCAATGGTGTTATATCTGCTATGAGAGTTAGCCACCCTGTGAAAAAATTTTGTGCAACGATCTCCTTCCTTAAGCCATAAAGCTCTTGACTTTTGACGCCAAGAGATCTCCTCTAAAGACAATACTCTCTCTAACTCTGAAGTCAACTTTGACTTGCGATCTGTTTCCTTTTGGGAAAGTACTCTAGTCTCGAGTATCCTCTCAATACCTAGAAGTTCTTCTGCCAAAATTTTCTTGCATTCCCTGATGTCACCAAAAAATTGAAGATTCCAAAGCTTTAAGTCTAGCTTGAACGCTTTTAGTTTCCCTGCAAGAATAAAAGAAGGTGTACCTTGAAAATGATAAGACAAGCACCAATTTCTTACTATGTCTACAAAACCTTCAGACTTGAGCCATATGTTTTCGAACTTGAAATAGCGGCGCCCACCTTGAATGCCACCTCCATCCAACAAGATAGGAAAATGATCCGAGCAAAGGCGAGACAATCTCCTTTGACAAACCTCGGGTAATGAGATTTCCACTTTGGCGAAATAAGAAATTTGTCCAATCTAGACCAAGTCTTGTTGTTGGACCATATGAAAGAGCCCACCTATAAGGGGAAGATCCACCAAGTTCAGGTCGAATATACATGAAGAAAAATCTGCCATGGCAGGGCGCAGTCGACCGTCTCTAGATCTCTCACTAGGGAACCTGTATATGTTAAAATCTCCGCCAATGCACCAGGAGAGGTCCCACCAACTATGTAAAGCAACAAGTTCATCCCATAAAAGGCTTTGGAGACTATCAACATTTGGCCCATAGACACTTGCGAAGGCCCACAAAAAGTTATCCACCACAGTTTTGAAAGAGACGGCCACTGAATATTCCTCGATAAAATCCTCAACTTTGTCCACCACTCTTTTATTCCACATCAACAAAATGCCGCCCGAGGCCCCATTCGAAGCCAAATACACCCAGTCAACATAAAGACAACTTCAAACACTTCTCACTACGTTTCTATAAATCTTTTTCAATTTTGTTCCTTGCAAGCAAACAATATCCGCCTTCCACACCCTAAGTAGATTATTAATACGCCTGCGTTTATTAGTATCATTCAACCCCCTCACATTCCAAGACACGATTTTTGACTTCATAAAGACAGGATAGTTCATTTCCTTGTTGAACGCCTTCGACTTGTGTTACCCTCAGTTAAGGACCATGTTAAACGCTTGAGCTCTCTGTGAACCTTGGGCTTCGATGTCTTACACTAATTGTGTCCTGTGTCTATGGCAGTGAGAAGAGTCATAAATTGGTCCTCATACCTAGCACATTTTATACCAATACAATGTTGTATCATCTTAACACCACTAAGAACCGAATCTGATACTTCAAACTTAGGAGGTACCTCACAATTAAGGGGAATGGGCTCACTGACACCGAAAGTCCCTTCGTTGGAGCCTCCCCACTCAACCATGACACCAGAACAGGCCACCTCGTTGGCAGGGAGTGGTGTGAAAGAGAAGTTTCTTGGACCTCAGTGTCAAGACTGCCGTCGCTTGAAGAAATGCTAAGCCCGTCGTCGTCCTTCGATAAATCCTCCAGATGCGGGTCACGTAAGGGGGATGCCTCATCCTGAGCCTTTGCCCCCTCCCTGATGGTTTTCGGCACTGTCTGGCCACAAATGAAGGATGCTGACAAAATCTGGGCATTGGGGCTTGACGTCTGCTCCATCGGGGTTGAGAGCACCCCTATTTCCTTGATTTGCGACGACGCCGGAACTACCTCTGACATCGCCAGCAGTTTCTATCCTACCGTCGAGATTCCTAGCTTCGGCAGGTGAGATGCTGCCGGTATCCCCTGCATTGGGTTCTGGTTAGCATCCTTCTGCGATGCCTGAAAAGAGGCTTCCTGAAAAGGGCCTCAGGACTTAGGTTACAGGCTCAAGCCCACCAGAAAATACTGGCCCAGCATTGGGGCATCCTCTCATTTGTGCTCCTAACCCACCGAAGCCCAAGCCTACTGAACCAAGCCCATCTGAATCAACCCCAAGCCTACTGGGTTCCAATCCCTCCCCCAAGTCCAAGCCCATCTCCTTACAATTAGAAGACTCAACGCACCGTTTTAGTAAGGAAACATTTCGTTGCAATTCGACCATCTGTTTTTCCATCTTAACTATCATCCCCAACAAAGTTTCTTTATTAAGGCAGGCAAACTTGTCATTTTCCCCTACCTTCTGAGCTTCAACCTTAAAGCAGGCGGCCTTCAACGCAAGGAATTCTCGAGCCCCACCCACCACCTTTGGCTGTTGCAGCGCCTCACAGTAAGACCTAAAAGACCGAGATGGGATTCCATCACTTGCGGCAACCTAGAAAGCCACCTCAGACCGTTGCCTCGCAAAGTATTCTCCACCGAACCAGAGAGCTCCATAACTATTGCTTCGAAATTTCTCCACCCAACACCAAGCCTCCCCTCCGACACCATCAACAAACCTTGATGCCTCCCAGGGCTGAAAACTAAGAAGGTGAAAAACCTCGAAGGTGAAAAACCTCCCATAAGTGTTTTGCTGTCTTTGTAGCACCAACACTTGAGAACTTTTTCTTCGCGATTTGACAAACTCAGAGGAGTCTTCTAAGGCTATGCCTTCCTTCACCATGGCAGCCAGCTATCCCAAAGCATAATGGTCAATGAGGAGATATTTCACGACACGAGGGCTACTCTCTGTTATTCTCCACCATTTATCACTTTCCTTCTTGAGCTCAAAACATTTGTGTTCAATGATAACGTTCCTAGACGACCCCATTATAACCACCTAAGAGAAGATTCTAAGGAAAAACTGATCTAAGCACCTTAGAAATCACCAGCTACATAGTTGAGTCTCACAAAGACGAATGGAAACATGGTTTTTGCTCAAGTGTACGAAGAAAAAAGAGGAGAGAGAAATGTCTAGTTATCTCTCAACAAAATGGATTATTTTACTACAATTTTTTTTATAAGTATTTTCTACAATTTATAAACCATTTCTCTATTATTCACAGATTTCTCATCTCATCTCACTCCCTAAGCTCTCCTTAGTATCCAAACGGAGCCTAAAATTAAAACCATATAAAGATTGTAGGATTCAAAGGTGTATTGAAGCTAGTAGATGCTCCTAGGTTCAAATATCAATGGCAATGATAAGTTTAATTGAAAGGGAAAATAACAAACCTAGGAATTGTCCCACGGCGACGGGAGTCATATTCTGTTGCTTGCCGAAGAGCTCTTGCAAAAGCTTTGAAGGTTGCTTCAATTATATGGTGAGAGTTTCTACCAGAAAGCTGTTGTCAACCACAATTAAAATGCTGTTAGAAAACTTAAATGGGAGTGAAAAGCTGAATACAATTACTGCTGACATTCCATTATTTGTTTTCCCCGTGTCAATTTCTTTTTTCAATGAAACTCACATACTTCCCTTTGACTAGGGCTTTGCCCTTTCCTATTCTTTCAATTCTATTATTGTATGCTTATCATGAAAAAGAGAAATGTTTTCAGTTATTACAAGCAGAAATCATAGGCATAATTACTAATAATTAGAAATATAAGAATAGGATGGAAGTGCATGGTAATACTCAAAATAACATTAAACATCCATTCGCATAAAAGAATTGGGTATATAGAGTTCATCAAGTACAAAGTGCATGAACCTTTTCTCTGGTAAAATTCTTTTTTGTTTTTTGTTTTTGTTTTTCAAAGAATCTAATGATTGAGAATAGCTAGATGAGTTCTCTAACAATGCTAAGAACCTCCGAGTATTTACCTGGCGGATGTGAAGTGTCATACCAGAAGTATTCACCAGTGACTGGAAAAAATGCTCCACCAACTACAAATAAGAGTTCCAAACAATTCATTCCCTCCAGTAACAAGTTCAGGAAGAAAACTTACTTATAGAAAACAAAAACAATAAACACAGATACTAGACTCTAAAGAATTGAATGAAGAGTACATTTTAAACTCTCAGAATACCAACATTTTATCAATTTGCACCTTAAACAGCCAAAATTTTATTTGCACCTCAAAGTACCACTTTTTAACAAATTGTCAAAAAGTGGTAGCTAGGGGTGTGAACTGATGATGTTGTTAGTTTGAGGTATAAATTGAAAATATGGTAGTAGTATGGGGGGTTGAAAAATGCACTTCCCCATAAAATTGCAGAAAACTCCATAGGTGCACAAACTTTCACATTTTGTCAATGTCTGAGTCTCAGCGGGGGTAGTTCTAACACTGCCCCAGGCCCCCAAAGACGAATGGTAAATGGAGACATCTACACTGTGTGGAAGTAAACATGAACAACACCTACCTGAGTGTCATATGTTCCAACTCTCTCTGTAGGTATTTGCAGATCATAACTTAAATGCGGTCGTCCAGATAAATCCTGAACAAACAAGTTCCTATCATTCAGTAGTATTTCAAACATCAAGAGGACTTCAGCTTTCAGGCTCTCACATATAAATTAACCTAACATGTAAATAAAGATAAGCATCAGAAAGTGAGTCCTAAAGACAATCTTCTACCACTTCATTTGTTGTATTGGTCTACACTAATACCATTTTTTAGCAAGTGATCAACACTAATACCTCAAAAAGAAGACTAGCTGTACATAGCACTTTCAAAGTCGCTTTGTCCTCCAACTAAACAATTCTTTAGAGGATAATTACGGACCCAAGAGCCACAATGTCCTAATTCAGTTTTGTCAAAATTTACAGTCTATGATTTAAGTTGGTGACAGCAAACCAATCTCCAATATGTGCAAAAAAAGGGGATATTCTTAACGTCAGTATATTTTTCAACAGTTAGTTTCTGTGGACAGTCAAGTTGAACCTACCAGCACAACATGTATTAGTGCTTCATCAAGAGGAGCAGAGAAGTCACCAAACCGATTTATTCCTTTCCTATCACCAAGTGCCTGCAAAATAGCCTGCTGACCAACCAGAACTAACATATTACATCTCATACCCAATAATACCAACAGGATGATCCAAAAAGGAAGCTATTGAAGCGACAGGCTTTGGATGTCTGACTTGGTCCATTATATCAAATACAATAATCTCAAGTACTGTACATAAAAAAACCTATTTCAAAGACATTTTTTTCTGTAAGTAAAATCTAATTCAAAGACATGAGACTAGATGTAAAACTGGATAAATAAGCTAAATTATGGAAACAACTAAAATTATGTGAATACCATCAAGAGTTTTTCTTTTGATAAGTAAAAGTAGCATTTTATTAATAGTAAAAGGCATAGCCCAAGTACACAGGGAGACCATCAAAGAAATCTTTTATCTTCATAGGCTATAATACAAAAAATGGACTGCCTCAATTTCAGTAACATACAGACAAACCATAAGTCATAACTAAACAATTGCTGTAATGTTTTTCTTTTCAATACCGTTCCAATGGCAAGAGCAACATCTTCATTTGTGTGATGATCGTCAATGTGGATGTCCCCAGTAGCCTTCACATGCACATCTAATAGCCCATGCGAAGCAAGTTGCTAACATGAAACAAATAAATATAATCATCAATCTTTTCCTATAAGAGAGATAAAGAGCCTGCCCAAATAGAGTAGTAATTCTTTAAAAGTGTTTTATCTTTGCTGGGAAATCATATCATGCTGAGTGAATTCGCTTTTGCTCTTCCCTTGACCCACCAAGAAAGTATTTTCTAAAGCTAAACTAGCAACATCCAAAGATAAAAAGCCAGCACCGTTCGTAAAATAGTGAAATTGGAAACCACAACTAAGTGCAGCTAAACCAAGATTGAGAAACCAATAAGGAAATCAGTAAAATCAAAGCAATTTTTAAAGCTCAAATCACTAACATCCAACATGTGATCCAGGAAGGGAATCCCAGTATTGTTCTCAGCAATCCCTGAACCATCCAAATTTATTTTCACCGATACATTGGTCTCCTTCGTGACCCTTTTGACCTCGCCAATCCGAGCGTTTATCGTCGAGACATTCTCTTCAAGCGATGCAGGACAGGAAATAACTCTGTGTGGGTTCTCAGACATTCTCAGTTGCAGGCCTTGATTTAGTGAGAAAATTGGGCTTTGGGCAAAAGATGTGAGAGTGGAAGCGAGGGGTCTCTGAGAAATCCTCACCCTAGATTTTATCAGAAGAGAAGAGGTGGAACGGTACACATGACGAGGAGATGCGGCCAGCTCCATGCTCAGCAAATTGAAAACAGGAGCTCCACAATAGATTGATATGCTGCAGTTGCAGAAGGCAAAACTCAGTCAACCAAAAACGCACCGTTTGCTTGTTTAGAATGAGGGTAGGGGTAGTAGGGCTGCCTAATTTTCGGTGCTGTCTTTTTTTTTTTAAAGCAATTTTAGGTTTATCTTAATAAAGAGATAAATGATAAATTATTATTTAAATTGAGGATTAAGTGATAGTTTTCATAGTTTTATGGTCATGTTGTAAAATTAATAAAAAAAAATTAGAGAAAATAAAACCTAATTTCTCGTCAATTTCTTTAATGGCTAATAGGCTATGCTTATAACGAGTGGATCAAGGAAACATAGTTAGATTTAAATATTTGAAAAAAAAATAAGACCAACAAAAAAATGTGACATTTTCATGTAGCTGCGAGGTATGCTTTTTTTTTTTTTTAATTTTTCTAAAGAATTCTACAAGGCTTTCAATCTTAGTTATATTAAACTTGCTTATTTTAAAACTGCATCTAACGTTATTTTTTTTTCTTTTACTATTTAATTTTAACCCTTAAAAAGCAAACGTTGCGACTCGCAAAAGTGTAATTTAAAAAAGATTTCTCTCATGAGGCTCCCGGGGTAGAGTTTTATATTACGTTTAGATGTTGAGAAGTATTGAAAAGAGTTTTAAATGGTAGTAAAAAGTATCGAAAAGAAATAATAAAATATTGAATAATATTAAAAAAAATGAATAGTAATGAATTATTTTGAAAATGCTTGGGAGTGTCTTGTACTTAATACTCCAATTAAAGAGTACGAAAGTAATGGTAAAATGACTTAAAAACCAAAACTCTCTCCAATGGTAATGTTATTAAATACCAACAATAAGTAATAAATATTATTAAAAAAAATACCAACGCTCTGTTTATTGCTAAGTTTGCATATATGAAAGATACGGATCGTGTTAAACGTGATGGGTAATGGAGTTTTGTTAAGTAACTCGTTCTGACTAGTGATGTGGAAGGACTTGAGCAAACTCATCAAATCCACATTTTCGAGGTTCTATTTGGGACTCATATACATGACCTCCCTATCATGGCGCGGAATTATATGATGGACAATCTTATTGGTCAGGTTTAAGGCAAGGTGGTGGAAGTTGCTTTAGAACATAATCAAATGGCCTGAGCTGAGTTTCTATGCATCTGTGTTTGCTTGGATGTGTCTAAACCTCTATTACGTGGGAAGAAGGTTTGTGTGGGGTGATCTAATCCTGTATGGGTTGATTTCACCTATGAACGTCTCTCAAACCTTTGTTATCTCTGTGGGATACTTGGTCATAGTCATCGGGACTATGATCTCTAGAATGAATCAATGAATTCAATTAAAGCCTTTGAATTTCCCTATAGTCTGTGACTTCATGCAAGCAGAATAGATGTTAATGAGAATCCTTCTTGAAGCCATTTCTACCAACAACTTGACAAGAAAAGCTCATCTAAGTATTCTGATGTCCAAGTTTCTGTCGAGTCTGTGAGTAACTATAAGAAGGAAGTTAGCGCAGATAACTCGAATTTTGGGCAAATTTAGGAGCAATTTGAACATGGGATGACTATGAATCTTTCTGATTTTCCTAAGCCGTTACAACTAGTTAATCATGGAGAGACGTTTTCGACTTTGATCTCGGAGAAGTTGCTGGCACGATAAGGGGGGGTTTAAATGCAAAGTGTTTGATTAAGGTCTGTAACAAGTTACATGCTTTTTGGAGGGGGGGGAGGTATTTCAGTAACTAATCAAGGGGTATTTCAGTAACTAGTCATGGTGAGGGCTTTCAAAGGCATTTTGGCGGAATGCATAATTCATGCAGGATGCTCAACAAGACGTTATTGGTTCCCATAAATGAAAATGTATAAGAAATTCTCGTAGTATTGAACCTCAACTAGGTGGTAGAAGGTTATCTGGATCTATCTATGAGGTGGAGGCCTTTTGTGCTTCTAAGCGCTTAAAAAATAAGGGGAAACAAGGTGAGGCAATTGATGGTCTTGCTCAATCTATTTCGTTGGTGGCTGATGCATAGCCCTATCGAGACCTATGAAGACCCTAAGCTGGAATACCTAAGGGTTTGAGAAGTCTCATGATGTTTGAACTCTTAGTCAGAAAAGAAGAACCTACAACTTTGTTTAGGCATGAATTAGAACTTAGAGCTACTAAAATGGAATTGTGTATAGTAAAGCTACATTTTGTTAATTGTTTGACAGTAGATGTTACAGGTCGCAGTGGGGGGCTTGGCATTTATGTGAAAGAATGAGGTAAAGTTAGAAGTTCTCAATTATTCATCCTCTCATATTGATGCCTGTGTTGAGGAAGACTATAAGAAACGGTTTCTCTCTAGGATTTATGGTTAACCTAAGGCTTCTCGTAGAGTAGAGGCATGGAATCTCAATAGAAGACTGCATAAAGGTAATTCTAAACCTTGGCTTCTCTTTAGAGACTTTAGTACGATTCTTATACAGGAGGAAAAATGGGGAGGAAGGGTGTTTGAAAATTTCGTGAGTTAGTGTCAGAATATGACTAGAGGATCTAGGTTTTAGAGGACCTAGATATACATGGTGCAATAAAAGGGATAGCTCAGCAATGGTCTTTGAAAGATTGGATAGATTTCTCAAAAATCTATCTTGGTGTGATATGCTTCAGAGGGCTATTTTTTTTCATGGTTCCTCATCTTATTCTGACCACTTACTACTATGGTTGGATATAATTAGTGCTCAACTTAGAAGAAGAAGGTCTAAACCTTTTAAATTTAAGGTTATATGGCTAGGAGAAGAAGGTAGCACACAGATTATTCAAAATATATGGAATTTTCCTAATAACCAGATTTGTTTGCATGATGTCATGTTCAGTATTTCTAATTGTTCCTCTAAACTACAACTATGGAATAAAGCCAAGTTTGGTGAGGTCCAGGTTAATATGTAGCAAGCAAGACAGAAACTGCAGATACTACAGTAGAAGGATCCATTTGAGCATAATTTTGGGAAATGAGTGCAGCCTCTAAAGAAGTGCAAAAAATGGCTAGGAATGAAAGAATTGATGTGGAAGCATAGATCAAGAGCACTAGGGTTAACTAAGGGGAATCAAAATATCAATTTTTTTCATGTTAAAGCTTCTCAAGACAACAAAAGGAACAATATTTTGAAACTTTTGGATGAAAGTGAAAGTTGGCATGAAGGGGAGCATTGTGATACCCTCATCATTAAATTACTTTATCTCTTTGTTTTCTACTGCAAGTGCTTGAAATATTTATACTGTGTTTGACAATATTGACAGCAAAGTCTCTATGAAGATGAATGTAGATATCATAAAGAACTATAATGTTGATGAAGTGATTAGAGCATTAAAAAAAACACACCCCTTGAAGGTTCCAAGACCTGATGGAATGCCTCAATTATTTCTACCGTTTTGGCTTAAGATTAGCAATTCTATAACTGTTGTTGTCCTAAATGCTCTTAATTCTGGTGAATTTCTCCAAACTATGAATCATAGTTTCATTACCATGGTCCCTAAGTAAAAAACATCCAATTAAAGTTAATGACCTTAGACCCATTAGCCTATCTGTTTACTGCCAATAGGGTTAAACACTTTGCAATCATATAAGAAACCCAATCAGTTTTTTTATCAGAAAGGTTAATCACGGATAATGTTCTTGTGCCATATGAAGTTCTTCATTTTTGTAATAAGGAAAAAGAATGGAAATGATGATTTTATGTCTCTTAAATTTGATATGAGTAAAGCATATGATAGACTTGAATGGTCATTTCTTCAAGCTATTTTGAGCAAACTTGGTTTTCATGAAAAGTTGACTAAACTTGTTATGAACTGTGTGCAAAGTGCATCATTTTCAGTTCTCATTAATGGATCACCAGCTGGACATATTATTCCTTCTAGAGGATTGCAACAAAGAGATCTCATCTCTCCTTATTTATTCCTCTTATGCATAGAATGATTACTTGGATTGCTCAGAAAAGCTGTTGTAATATTATTCTTGGTATACAAATTTGTCAAGGGACTCCAAAACTTAACCACCTTCTATTTGCAGATGATTGTCTCATCTTCTATGCTGCTAATGTTGAGACAAACCACATGTTGCTTAAGTTATTAAAGCAATATGAAGAGGCATCTCAGCTCATCAATCAAGACAAACCTACCATAGTATTTAGCTAGAATATTGATGATACTAATAAAACAACTACTATGTATTTGTGGGGGCTTCTCAAGTGCAACAATATGTGAAGTATCTTGGGTTACCTCTTATGATGAACAAGTCTAAGGTGTCTGTCTTTGCTGAGACCAAGCATAAAGTCTGGTTGAAACTTCAGGGTTAGAAATGCAATATGTTTTCTTCGGGTGTAAGTGAGGTACTAAACTCTAAGTGGCTTTAGCCATTCTTTCTTATGCCATGAGTTGCTTTAAACTCTCTCACAAGTTGTGTACATCTTAAGGGTATGGTAGTAAATTATTGATGGGTCCAAACGAATGAAGAAAGAAAGATTCCTTGGGTGAGTTGGCATAAGATGTGTAAACTTAAAATTGTTGGTGGTTTAGGTTTCAAGGATTTGTAAGCTTTCAATATGGCATTGCTAGCTAAACAAAGTTGAAGGCTACTGTAGAATTAGGATGGTCTTTTCTACAAAGTTTCCAATGCAAGGTATTTTTCTAGATCTAATCTACTCGAGGCCTCTCTTGGTATTTCACCCTCAATGCTTAGAGAGGGATATGTGAGACTAAGAACTTGTCAATCAAAGGTGGAAGATGGAATATAGGTAATAGATAAAATATCCACATCTTGAAGGATCCATGGATTCCTGGATTTAGAGACTTAAGCAAGGAAGTTCATGCTGATACCTCTTAGTCTAGTGGTATTTTTTCTAAGTGGATGATCAAGTTTCCTCTTTACTTGACTACAACACTCATTGGTAGAATATCTCCAACATTAAATCTCTCTTCAATTCAAAAATAGCTGAGGCGGTATTGAGACTATTTTTCTGAGTTGGATGATCAAGTTTCCTCTTTACTTGACTACAACACTCATTGGTAGAATATCTCTAAGATTAGGTCTCTCTTCAATTCAAAAATAGCTGAGGCAATATGGAGACTACATCCCAATTTCTCAGATGAGCTAGATAAGTGGATTTGAGAGTATGAAAGAGTGATCTTTATACTGTCAAAAGCGCATAAGGTTTTTTAAAGAGTTACTTCAACTAACGTTGGGGAGACTTCAAATGAGGTCTCTTTAAAGAAGTTTTGGACTGCTATGTAGAAAATGAAGATTCCTCACAAAGTTATAATTTTTGCATAGAGAGCTTGCAAAGAAATACTGCCCACTAAGTCAAATCTCTTAAAAAAAAGGATAAATGTGGATGGTTTATGTTGTTTCTGTGATCACTCAAAGGAAGACTTAGCTTGTGCTAATTTTTTTACCCTTCTACTCATCAATTATGGGTGAGTAAATTTTCCGTTTTGCAGCAATGGACTCTTTTAGATCCTTTATGGTTACTATTATGTAAATTAATTTAACAAGTTCTTCTGAGAGCTTATCTGATTTATTTCTCATGATTTGAGAATTTTGGCATAGAAGGAATAAAATGATTCACAATGGGGTTAACCTGCATCCTCAACAAGTCTTAAACTTCGATCTTTCTTTGAAAGGTAATATGCTTGTTGGTATGCAGCAGAATGCCCATTCTATGAAGTTGACTCACAGGTGGTGTCCTCCACAAATAGACTGGTTTAATTAAATATCGATAGGGCCCTATTATTTGACTGTAATAAAATAGGAAATGGTGTTATTCTTCGAAATTCTTGTGGTAATGTGATAATGGCACTTAGCAGAGGAGATGAGGAGTTTCTTGAACTAGAGAATGTAGAGGCTATGGCTGTATTGAGAGGGATGCAAATCTGTTTAGACACTGCCATTCATAATCTCCTTATAGAGAGTGACTATGTCAATTTGGTTGAGGAAATTAATAGTGCAGTAGTCTTGTTCTGGTATGCAAACAGTGGCTGCCGAGATTAGAAAACTTATGCCAAGATTCCTACAGTGCAAGATTCGCATGTAAGTCGATAACTAATGCAGTCACTCATCATCTTGCAAGGCATGGTTGGACTATTTCTGAAATGCAACTTAGGTGACATGTTGTTCCTCATTTTATTGATAATGTTGTTTACATTGATACTCTTTCTTGTAACCAGTCTTATGGCCTTTTGTGCCTTCTTTGCAATGAAGTAATTATTTCCTTGAAAAAAATGAGCATATATAAGTTTTGAGATAATTAGGCCATTCAGCACGGTAGCAAGAGCAGATAAATCCAACTTGAAGAGCTCATAGGAAAGGCAATCATACAAAAGAGATGGCATTAACGTCCAATGAATCTAAAGATCTCAAGAATATTAAATTCTGTGCAGGATATCCTCATTCTCATTTAAGTGCCTTAAAAAAATTCATATTAGCAGAGCCCGTCTTCATTTCAGATCATGACCCTAGCCCCAACTTAAACATTTACAACATGTTGGCTTTCAAATTGGGAACTCGAGGCTTTCATCTTGGGAACTCAGTCTTCCGAAAGAGCATCATGTCTCGTTGCTCACAAGGTATAGCCGATGAGCAGATCAAAACTTATCCAGGCAAGCAAATTGTAGCCGATCTATATTAGGAACATGGTGCCAGCACTAGAAACAAAGGTGCCAATAACCATGAAGATCTACTCGAGCATCATCCATACAACCATGTTATGTGATGATAAATGGCAAAACTCTGCTGTAACAAGGGTCTTTGGAGAGAGAAACTCCACACTTCTACAGCAGCAGAGTCAGGTATATACACCGTGAAGAGGCATGATGTGCTCAGAGCATTTTGAAACGCCACCTCAAACCACCAAGGATCCTCCTTGAACTTTCAACACCACCATTGACTTTGTAAGCCAAAATCAAATCGCTTGCATCAAAAGGAAACATCCAAAATTTCTGAGAAAACTTAATCTTGAGATGCACAGAAGTTAGTCTAGAACCTTATTGATGAAACTCGTTAACAAGCCTTCCCATCAAGTGCATCAGTAAGGAATTGTCATCAGATGCATGCAATCGGCTTTTTAGTCCTGCAATTAGAATAGTTTAATCAGATGTAACTTGCAAGGAACTCTCAGCAGGACTGGTTTAACTAGAATCAGAGACATCTAGATTTTCATTGATCTCCTTGGTGGTGTTCTCTGCAAATATTTCCCCTAAAGATGGAACAGGCTCAAGACAGTCAACGTTAATGTTTACTTCACGGGCTTCATCCATATCATTCTCTTTCCAAGATTGGCCACTATCTACAACAGGAAAATCCATTGCCAGTTTATTTCCCTGCTCAAGTGCATCATAAATCATATCGCAGGGGGGACATAAACTTCTTGCTAGATGTAGATTGAGCTAGCTTGTCCTCCAAATAAGAATTGAAATGTGTAGTCAGCTGAACTGAACGGGAATGTTAACTTCATATGAAGCAACTAAAGAACTAGAATCTGCTGCTCCAACATCATCATTTACCTCATTGGCAAGTGGCAAACCAGCATCATCACCCCCATGTGGATCATGCGCAGCAGTGGAATCCATACCAGATTTATTGGCTGTAACTTCATCAATTAATTCATCAGAAGAATGACTAGCACCGTCAAACCTATAAGCATCAGCATGCAAATCGGATTTATTATCTGTAACTGCACCTTCATCAGTTATCTCAGTAGCACAGCACAAGCCAGCTTCGTCACACCCATGAGGATCATGCCCAGGACTGTTACACCCACGAGAATCATGCCCCACTGGAGAATCCATATCAGGCTTAGTAGAAAGCTTGTTTTTGCACACCTTTTGTTTTGCACCTATTGGAAAGAATCAAATACAAACTTAACAGTAGGCCATCAGTACAAAGTTAAAGGGAAAGGCAACAAACACCACAGCTAATACTTGTCTTGCAGGTCACATTCCCCTCAAAGCTCTCTTGCTCCAGTAGCAGCTTCTGTAACATATCTGTACCCGGGAAGACCAACATATTCATCGATATCATTTCTTGCTTGAGTGATTCCTCGAGAGGAGCAAAACCAAAAACCACAGTCCATGTATGCATGAGTTCAGCAATAGCAGGAATAATGAGTTTCTTAACCTTGAGAGAGCAGAGAGCCTTCAAATGGGAGAGAAACAGGATGAAGTCAGTAGCATATACGAAAGCAAGCAGGTAGAAAGAAAACAAATATACAATCTTTTCAAATCTCTTTTCCATGCTAGAGAAATCACCCAGGACATCGTTCTCGTAGCTTACTGATTCAATAGCAGCAAAAAGCCGACGGCACATCCCTTGATGCCTATATACATGCCGAGTTCCAATAAATGGCAACTCTGCTAGCTTGGTCCCATGGAACCTAACCAGCAGTAGACAGAGTCACGGTAAGAATCACAATCCACACACCCAAGCAGGAATCATATAAATCTCAAGAACCGCCAAAAGGAAACAGCTCCCTTGTACTGGAACTTGACCAGATCGTAAAAGAGAATGGTAAGAATTTAATTGCATGCTAATCTACACATGCACACATACAAAAAACTTGAGACACCATTGACAGGAGCTTATACTTCATCAGGGACATTGGATAAATAATATGAGAACTCTGGTCAAGAAGCACATAATATAACATTATTCCAATTATTGAATAGAGTACCATTCCAACATCTAAACCACTGACCCATGAAAGCTTCACTCAGAAGATCACAAAAGTATAGTAGCGAGCTTGAACCTACTTTCTCAGCTAAGCAGGAGAACAAGATATATAAAGAAAACATCTTGAACAAAGCTATTAGTTACTGTGTACCTATAAGAAAAAAATAGTTACTGTGTAATAGAAACCTATTAGTGACCATTAAAGTTTATAGCACAGCACCTGATACATGCCGCAGAAATTATTTCATCACCCCTCTCCAAAATAGCAGTGTAGAAGCCACCATAGTTTAGCCGATTAAAGTTTGACCTGAAATATATAACAGGAAACATAATTAACATCTGATGAGTAGGACAACATATATTTCACAAAGAATATATTATAGCTGGGGAGTATAATAAGTAACATGGTTTAATAGCTTAAATACTCCAGAAAAGTGATCAGCAGTGACACACAGATACACACAAAGAAACATTTACCAAGAAACTATGGTACACACACACACACACACACACACACACACACACACATATATATATATATATCAAGGAGGTTTGATGTTTGAAACCAGTTACCCATCAGAACATCTCAGAAAAGGATACAAAAATGTAAGCCAACAAAAGAAACAAGAGTGGACCATAAAATCTCGATCACTTGCAAGTGAGCCAGCATGCTAACACAAACTTTACACTACGAATGTCGACAAACATTGCTTCAACTTGGAATTTTTCATACCATCATTTTCCCATCAAATTGAACATTTGGTTACAAAATCTGCCTAGCAATGCAGCCTTACCTGGTTTCAAAACAATTTAACTTTAATTTAAGAGCTTGTAAGCTTTGGGTGGGCCCAATGTAAGGGTATTTCCTTATAAAGCAATATTTGTTATTCATCCCAGGCAACACCAACAAAACTTTTTACTTATAAAAAAAAAAAATGGATACCAAAACCATCTCAACTTATCTCATCATTACAACTTTTACAAATTTCCACACAAAATATAATAAATCATTCAACTTTTTAAATCCCAAAACAATAATAATATTAAAAAGTAATATTCTAATTATATTTTATTCAATTTTCAACTTTCATCTAAAACCATCTCATTTCACTATCCAAACAACCTCTAAAGCTTCCATGCTAAATGAGTCGTGACACTGCATATCCAATTAATTAACTAAATTCAAATTTAATTTTGTATTTACATAGCATGGTCCTTCCTCTCCACTAGCCTGATTTGAGAATGATTTGGCTGCTAAATAAAGCATGATCAGGTCCAAGCTTCATAACTGACTAGAGGGTGAGCATGTTAGGAGTCTATTCTTCTTTGTGCAGTGCCTGTTCTATGCCCTTTCCGGAGAAGATATGTGCTACCATTTTCAGTTTGTGGGAAATGTGTTTTCTCTTTTTCTTTTGATTTTTTTAATAAGAGGTTTGTGGAAAATATACCCTTTAGAAGAAAAATCTTACAATTTCTTCCTTTCAAACCAAGTTAAAATATAGGTAGGTAATTAACAAGTAGGACACTTCTCCCTATCACCATGTTGCTCAACCAACACAACAGAAACCTATCACACCCTGCACCATTTTCTAACCCATTTTAGATACAACTTCCTTTTCAAGATGATATTGAACCGCATTGTTGTACAACTTGTGATTCACCATAGATGTACGGTTAGCTCAAACCAAAATTTATAGAAGAGACAGTTTTTTTTTTTTGTAAGCCATGTTTCCAAATCTTCAATTAGAGAAGTTCAGATTTGCAACACCGTGTATCCAAATCAAATGTGTCTCCCTGTTCTAACCAAATGTTGATTACCATTCTAATTAGTAACATAAAAGGTTAACTTTATGTTATATAAAGTTTGCAGACCATATGCAGACGGGATGACATATAAAAAAGTAAAAAGGTCAAATGATGAATGTATATTTCAAACGGAAATATAAAAGATTAAAAAAACCATATATAACATTAAGTAAATCAAGCATCATTAAGAATTAAAAAAAAAAAGAAACCAATTCCAGCAAGCCAAGAAATAATGTCTATTTCAACTGAAAACCTTATAACAGAAAATCCATAGTCAAAGTTGGTAGCATTTGTTAAGATCAAATATGTCAATCACAATCTCTCATGTGTATGCCCAAACCAACATATATTCCAATTACTTTTTTTTAATTAGCACCAGATTTCTAAGAACAGCGTTTTGACTAATCCCGGGGGTGCACAAGCCCTCGGCAAAGAGTTTCACTCCAAGTGCACCTCGTGTAATTCAAAGGAAAAATCCCCCAGTCCGATGGCCCCTAGAGATTGTTTGTAACCAAAGATATTTGAACCTTAGACTTGAGGGAAGCATACTCCCAAGCCCAAAGCCTTTACCACTTGAGCTAACACCTAGGGGTTACGTATTCCTATTAATAAACAGTAAATATTCAATATGGGAGGAAATAGTACTGAGATTGATGGGCCACTAGGGGTTGGCCCAATTGGTAAAGGTCTTGGTATTAGTGGTATGCTCCCTCTAGGTTAAAGGTTTCAATCCTTGAGTGCAAAAGATTCCCAGGCCCATCGGATTGAGATATTTTTCTCTTGAACTACACGAGGTGCACTTGCAGCATACTCATTGCCAAGGGTTTGTGCACCCTTGAGTGTCAGGAAGCTATTCTTGGACACCTGGTACCAATTAAAAAAAAAATGCTCCCTCTAGGATCCTTGAGTGCAAAAAATTCCCAGGGCAATCGGATTGAGAGATTTTTCCCTTGAACTACCTGAGGTGCATTTGCAGCTTACTCCTTGCTGAGGGTTTATGCACTCTCAAGATTAGTCAGGAAGCTATTCTTGGACACCCGGTGCCAATTAAAAAAAAGTGTGAGAGATTGAAGAGCTAAACAATCCGTATTGGGATTATAGGCTAATGCACTTTTTTCCTCTGCATATACTTCATTCTCTTGGTCAAGGCACTTTGCTTTATATTAGGTACAAAATTCATCACTTACCCACTGTTATAAAGAACGTTATGTAGTAAATTAATCCCACTCCTCCTGTCCACAATTGGCAAGAAGCATTCATCCATAACAGTCTGTGCAACAGCCAGCTTAGAATTGCATTCCACTCGTTGATGAAGCCCTCGAAGAGATGTATCTGAGTCTTTGTCCGTTCTATGAATAAGAGTCCATGAAAAGCCTGCTTCCAGCTCATGTTTGACACCACAATACTTCTGCAAATGCTCAAAGAGCTGTAGAAGCAACACAAGGATATAATTCAAGAAAGTGCCTTTGGAAATGTCAGATGAAAAATTTACAAATTGATTTGAGATTGAGAACCATACCCACAACTAACATGACATATTAACATACACCAAAAAAACAACTGATCTATCTATGCAATATCAAGAGAAGAATTTCTAGTCACGGGAAGGTTAGAAGGAAAATATAGACAAAAACATGCAAACAAGAGGTCATTATATATTTTTTTTTATCAATAAACAAAATTTTATTGATAATAGGGATAGGCAATAGCCGGGACATATACAAGAGCATCATCTATGCCTTGATAATCTAGTAGATGTCATTCTCTATAAAACCTCCCAATTAATGCAAGTATTGTGGGATAACTTCCTCTTACTATTTATTATATTCCATTATGAACTTCAAAGGTTAAAGCCATATGACATCAGATTACATTAATCTAAAATAAACACTGAAGTTTGTACACAAAATCTGCAGAAGGTCCATTAGAAAAGCACTCGTGTATTTATTTATTTTTAAGTATAAAAGAAAAGCACTCACATATTATATAAACATCACACAGTTTTATTCACTGAAAGTATGCAGGTGTTACCATGTGATTGACACTCATTACTAACTCTAAATTTTGGATGGAAAAGAAACACTAAAAACAAAAACTAAAAAGCCTTGATATTATAAAATATTTGGGTATAAACTACTGAAGTATTGAATTGTGATGTTCTATCTCCAACTCATTATGTCACCTGAAGGTGCTACGCACAACTAATTAAACATAGCAGATACTTATAAAACTATTTGCATATTTTGAGACAATTAAACACGGGAAGCTTAAATGAAGATACCTCTTTACATTTTTGCTCACAAAAAGATGAGACTAAACTAGCAGAATCAACATGAATAGCATCCATCTCCAGCATGCATGATTTATGATCTACAAAAAATTTCAACCAAAATATTGTCAGTGCAAAATAAAGCAAGAGAAAATATTGTCAGTGCAATAATAAAGCAAGGAAGGAAAAATTTACTACATTTTTTCTCACACACACTGCATTTGAGGATTGCGCAGGCGTCTACTTGAGCACCAATCCCACGAACCACCCCACAAAATTTGCATGTGCAATTTGGACAGTGCCAATCACCGGGTGGAAGCATCTGTAACAAGAAAGGTATGAATGCCTTGAGTACTGGAGACATATATGAGCAAATGCACCATTGCCCAAAAATATTTCATTAATTGTGCATATATCTCCAGTGCAAAAGTGCCCCTCAAGTTTTAATAATGAAAGATAATACAATATTTCGCCTCCCTTTCGTGTACCCCCTACATCACAAAACCCACAACCACCACAAACTAAATCTAACTTCACCGAACAGCATTCCACAGACTAACAAAACACCTGACAAGGATACCATATCATAATTCAATGCCTTTTGTGCACAGGTTCCCACAAGTCTCAAACCTGAAAATATATTTCAAAAGTCTCCACAGACTCACCTTCCACACTAGACCCCAGTCTAATAATATCACTTCAAAAAGTCTCAGATCACCAACAAAAGAACAGCACAGGAAATCCAAAACAAACTCAAAAAAGAAATATAATACAAGAAGGATCATGTAAGGAACCATATGGGGCATGCAACTGGACTGAATTGAAGTACACATACTCGTATATTTAAGCAACTCAGATGAAATGTTGAAGGACACCCATCACAACAGATCAAATCCCCACCATCTCCACAGATGCCACAAGTGTCATCATTTGGATCATCTCCATCTGCTTCTATAGAGTGAAAATCAATGCGTGCAAAATCTTCTTGTCTATTCCATGCATCTATCTGGCACTGCAAAAGAGAAACCCCAGAATCCAGATATATGTGTTGAAATGGCTGGCGCAATTTGCTCCCAGCATGAATCTCAAACTTTGAAACTGTGAGGATTTTACTACAGCAACCACAGTGAATGCCATCTCGTGTAATCCAACCCTCCAACATTACTCGAGTCCGCCGGTGGTTCATATACTGCACCTTTTGGCTTAAGCTTACAGTTCCAGAGTCAATCAGCCATGAAAGCAGTGTCCGTTTTCCAGTATATGGAACAAAACCATCAGCTTCTGAGCTTTGCACCTTGTTAGAACTACGAACCAACAAGGTACACCTGCCAAGTTTTCCACTTTTTCTTGCATGTGGCATACGGGGATTGGATCTAGAGGATGGTTTTTCAATGCCATCATGCATATATTTAGCATTCTGACCTTTTGCCTTTGAGTTGACACTGGCAGAGCCATTTTCAGTCATTCTATTCTTCAATGATTTACAACCCTGCTTTATGAAGGAGCTTAGTTTCTCTTCATGACTAATACTGTCCATGCTCTCCACATCACGCTTGGTAATTGAAAATCTTTTCTCAGCAGCTTCTGCTGCATTGTCATTGTCACTGCAATCTCTTTGCTTCTTTTTCATTTCTTTCTCAATTTTCTTTTGAGTTTTCCTAGTTAATTGGCTAAGTATCTCATCCGATATGGGAGAAAATGAATAACAGTCCCCGCTGGGTTTAGCCTCACCATCCTCATCTTTCAATTGCTTTTGATATGCATCATAGGCCTTGATGATTGACCAGTATGCTGTTCCTGAGGGGTTAATGTACACCGCATCTAGATAGTCTCTGTTCCTCCTAGGCCTGTAATCTATTGTCCAGCCAGCACTCAGAAGCATCTCTCTAATCCGTTCACGCAGCTTTTGCTTCTCTGTGCCACTACCACGTTTAGCTTTTCCTTCTTTGATTATAGCCTGTGGGAGGTTCTCACATGGAGGAGTCTTTTCCTCTTCACATCTTTTCCTCTTTCTAGAACTATGAGCTTCCACATTCTTCGATCTTAGCTTCAATGATGGAGAAGTCTTTTCTTCTTCACTTATTATCCTCTTTCTAGAACTATTAGCTTCCACATTTTTCAATCTTAGCTTCAATGATGCATCACTGTTCTCTGAATCCCATTCTCGATCCTTACTATTCTTACTTGATAATGATTTCTGCAAAGCCATCTGACTTTTTTCTGAATGGAAAACTAAACCTGGTTTCTGAAATTTTTTCTGTGTGTACAATGATGAATGAATCACTGCATTCCTCTTAGAAATATCTTCAATCCTAGAACCCTTTCTACTTTCCTCAGCAATGTGATGATCAAGATCTTCCAATGGCCCACCAAACCTCTTCTTCTTGTTTACCATCAACTTCAAAACACCATTTTTGCCCTGAACTCTAATGGGTTTATCTGAATGGTCCATTAATTTTTCTCTTAAAAGTGAGAGGGGTAGCTGGCTTCGAACCCTATTAATCTTAACCATAGAATCATCAACAATATTTCCTAAATTTAAGCCACCTGCCGGGTCAAAATATAAATTCTTTCTCTTGTAAACACTATGTCTACTCGATCCAATTTCATAATTCCTATTAACTCCACTCTGGGCCATGTCCGTTGATCCCAAAAACCTTCTTTCCCCAATGTTGATTCCACTGTCATTGAAATGTTTCCTCCGCATCCTTTCTCCACCAAACCCATCATACTCATCAAACTCAAATATGTCCAAGTTACCTCTCTCACTTTTGCTCTCGTCAAAACCATTCCTACCACTCATGCCCTCTTCATAAATATGGTCCAACCTATCCCTCTCTCTACCAATTTCACTCTCATCTACAATATCCTTTTCAAAAGCGGATAATCCACTACAGACCCTTATAGTTTCGGGGCCAACCCTTCTTCGAGGGACCGGAAAAAGATCGTCGCTCGAGCCCGAATCGCTCAAAACCAAACTCCACCTCTTCTTCTGCTTCTTCGACTCAAAAACCTTTCGAGAACCAGTAGGACCAACCCCACCCACTCCATCAGCACTTTTCTTTCTAACAATTAAACAACCTGATGAGCTCCTATTCTTCACCACAAGCCCTGAAGGACAATCAGATCTCAGTCCCTCTTCCATCTACATCCAATACACAAAACAGGTTCTAAATCCAAAAATCTACCTTCAAATCGATACCAAGTAAATAAATTAAAACCCTAGTTCTCTCTCAAAACAAATCAGCCAGATCTGAAGAAAAAGAATCCGAATGCTGACAATCCGTTGACGACATCAAAACCTCACCCTCAGATTGAAAAAAATAAATAAGGATTCAGAAGAGCCTACCTCTTTTCGGAAGGTACTAAGATTCCTTCACCGGAAATTCACCGTTGGGAATGTCCGATCGGTGAAGCCACTCTCCGGTGAGAGAAGGCAGAGAGATCGAGGGTTTGGATTGTAATGGCGCTCGAGGAAACCAAAACCTTGATTATTATTTGTTTTGCCATATTTTCCCATCCTGGCCTTCACGTTTTTAATGTCTATGTATCCTTCCAAACATTCACACGCATTATTTTCTTCTATTTTCCCTCCAAATATGGGAATTCGAGTCGCGGCAAGACTGTTAAATAACGGCCTTGATCGTTCCGCGTCGGACCGCGGCAGGACGGTAACGTGGCAAGATCGTAGCCGGCTTCAACGAGGTAGGTATCTGTTTTAACAGTTCGGCCGTACCGTGACCAATCGATTCTTCCAGTTAAAGGAGGAATATACTATGCACGAGCGGAAGAGAGCGCGTGAAGCTAAGGTTAGGATCACATAATCGTATCCATCTCCCATGGATTTAAAAGCATTCTTACGGAGTAGTTAAATTTTTTTTTTTTAAATTATGTTTTTTTTGGTATAATTTTTCAAAAATTTTAATCATATTTAATTAAAAATTATTAAAAAAAATCAAAAAATATACTTTATTTTTAAAAGTGAATAATAAAATTAAAATTTTCTCTATATTTAGAGAAAAATTGTAGAGAAGAATTTAATTTTATTATTCACTTTTAAAAATAAAATATATTTTTTGACATTTTTTGATAATTTTTTAGTAGCTTTTAATTAAATGTGATCAAATTTTTTAAAAAATTGTGCAAAAAGTATAATTTTAAAGAGAAATTTTAACTACTCTATTAAGAATGCTCTAAAGTTATTTTTAGATAATGACATGATTTTAAATATTTTATGAATAATAATAAATTTTAAAAAATAATAATAAAAAGTATGTAAATAATAAATAATTATAGAGTTTTTAAAAGTATTTTATTATCGAAACTAGTACTTAAACTCCTCATGGAAAGGTATTCTTTTTTTCTTTTATTTTTTTAAATTTTTTTAACATTTTAAATATCTTAAAAGAACATAAAAAATCATAAATTCATTAAAAATAATTTCTTTAATCATTAAAAAAACACAATTGATATTTGAGAAATGATAGAACTACTACTATTTTGCAATTATTTTAAAACTTTTTTATATTTAATTTTTTTTTAATTTTGATTTTTTTTTTTTTGTGATTAAAAATGTGAATATTAATAAAAAAAAATTTATTTTTATTTTTTCTTAATGATTAAGAATATTAAAAAATACTTAAAAATGATTAAAAAAAAACTCTATTACACTATAAGTTATAAAAATAATTGTAAAAAAATGCCATAGATATCATCACTATTGATATTTTTATCAATAAATTTTATTAGTAAAAGTAGTACTTTCCTTTAAAAAAAAAAAAACTCCTTGTCATAAGCTCAACTTCTCTTTTGGTTAAACCTAAAGGTCTGATTTGTTTTCAAAATATAAACAATTATATTTTATTTTATTTCATCTAATCATTACACATTTTTAAAATTTCAATACAAAATAATATAAATAATTTAATTTTTTCAAATCCCAATACGAAAATCATATTAAAAAATATATTATAATAAAACTTTATTTAACTTTTGACTTTACTCTTAATTTATCTCATCTTATCTCAATTTCATATCTGAAAACAAACTAGACCAAAATTCTTTTCAGAAAGACTATTCTATAGAAAAATTATATTTATAATTTTCTACATTACATATTAAGATATAATTTGTCGTTTTTATCTTTTTTATTTAAATATATACTTGATGTGTAAATATATATATATTTAAATATAAGATCCGAAATAATAAATTACATATTAATATGTAGTGTAAAAATGATAAATAACATTTCTCTATACCATATCTCACTTAGTCATACTTTAGATATTAGATATTATCATAATTTTTTGATGGGCTTGAATTTTAAAAAATAAGAGCATTAGCATTAGATTAGTTAAAAGTTTTTTTTTTCAAAAAGTACACATTTATATACATATAAAAAAAAATTGTCATATTTAATCAAAAGTGGGAATGAAAAATAGAATAAAAGTATTTCTACTCTTCAAAAGTAAATAGTAAATTTAAATTTTTTTTCAAATTTATAATTTTTAAAGAAAATTTTTAGTCAATTCAATATTAATGCTTTAACAGTATTGCTACACAAAAATGCACCAAAAATGGTGCCTGTATGCACATTGCACACGCCACTATTGTCACATTAGATTTATTTTATTAAAAAAAAAAAAGAAAGAGGATGGAAGAAAAAAGAAGAAAGGAAAACATTTCATATTTTTTATCTCTCCTTTAGGGGGTTAATTAAGGTCACATTAAAATATTCAAATGTCAAAAATTTAGACTTATTTCTACAACAAAGCCAAACAAAAATTCTAAATTTAGAGATTCCAAACAAATAGCCAAACTCTTATTTTATTAGTTTCTCTATTTCCTTTTTCATCACATAAAATATGATTACTAATTATTTTTTATTAGTTTCTCTCTCTTGCCAAATTTTTATTAATAATTTAATTTAAATAGTGTATGATTACTAATTAATTTTTTATATTCATAATTTAATTAAAATATAATTATTAATTAACATATAATAGGTAGAATAATAAAATAAAATAAATTATTAATTACAAATAATAAATATTTTTAATTTTTAATTATTCATTACTATATATCTTCATAAATGGATAATCTAATATAAAAATTTGATATAAATAGTCAAATTCAAATTATTGTTATATTATTTTATTGTTATATAATGAAAAAAATAACGATTTCAACGTGGAGACTTATGTGAATAGAATGATTAAAAGTCAAAATCTAAATTATATTGGCTAAAAGTGTCATTTAATAATGGATAATCCAATAAGAGTGTTGTAAATGAGTTTGACCCATATTTGTATAAGGTTGGACAAGGAATACTAATTTTTCATAATTGAGAAACTGTCAAATTGTTTGTATTTTTTAAACATTTTTCTGATATGACTTTGTAGGCTTTAGGCTTAGTGTATGTACTTTTTAATTTGTTCATTAAAGAAATGGCTACAATTTATAATCATCCGAACAAATTTTCTATGAGTTAGAGTAATATGCTAAAAATCATATCAATATGCTAAAAATCATATCAAAAGGATATTGTTGAAATATGACAAGTATTGGAAGAATATTAAGAAATTGAATAAAATGTTGTTTATTACACCTATGCTTGATCTGCGCTCTAAGTTGGAAGTTTTGGAATTTTGATTTATAACTATTCTTAGGCATGAGTGTGCGTCTAAACTCATTGCAAGTTTAAGGAGGATGATGAAGCGGATGTATAAGTAATATTCAAAATCCAATGTAGGTTCAAGTAGGGGTCAATCAAGTATTGATGAAACCTAAAGCAACACTTTTTGTTATGATGAGGATTATCTCTATAATACGAATCACCAATATCAAGCATCAAAATGTTTGATAGAGTCTAAATCAAAATTGGATAAGTATTTTATGGAAAGTCATGAAGGGTTGACACCCGACTTTAATATTTTAATATAGTGGAAAGTGAACTCGAGTAGATATCCAATCATTGCCAAGATAGCTCTCGATGTGTTAACTATCTTCATATCTACTATTGCTTTTTAGTTGGCATTTAACATTGGAGGTCGTGCCTTAAATTCATTTTATAGCTCATTGGTCTCGATAATAGTTGAAGATCTAGTGATTATGGCTTCCAAAATGTAAGGGAAGATGCTGAAAGCTACATTAGAAACCGATAAAACTCATATTTCCAAAATATTTTCTTATAGTCCTTTCAATTAATATAGAGATGACTTTAAATAATATTTTAAATAAGGCCGATTGAAGATTACTTGAAATACTTTTGGACCAAAACTAGCTCATCCAAGAGTAAGAACATTTTTGCTTGCTAATTAGTTAATGTATAGTTTGGATAGTGAGTTGAGATGAGTTGAGATGAGTTTTGAAAGTTGAATAAAATGTTATTAAGATAATGCTTTTTAATATTATTATTATTTTGTAATTTAAAAAAGTTAAATTGTTTATTACATTATGTATGAAAATTTGAGAAACTTGTAATGATAAAATGAAATAAGTTGAGCTCAACTTCTAATTCAAACAAGGCAATGGTTAAGTGAGATATTATTATATCGTATTATAGTATTATGCATTCTGAAAGTGTATAATTTTCCATAGTCTAACTACAAGGTAAGGCCAAGAATAAATTAAACTCAACTTCCCAACCATCCAACCAAATCCCCAATAAGCAAGTCTGAAGTGGGCTAAGTTGAGGGAAAAAAAAAAACCAAAAGTTCTAGCCAAGTAGAGAAATACACAAATTGGTGGAGGTGGCAAATTTGTTGTTGTCAAGGATATGACACCTTAATTCTAGACTTAACATATTGACCATAATTCTAGGAGATTGATTTGTATAGATTGATTATACTTTCCATTTATTTTATAATTAGCCTTTATGACTTGATTTGTAATTATTCTCTACATTGTAATTTGTCAATATATAGAATAATTACTCGGTCAAGTGTGGTGAGTTACCCAAACCTTTTCATGGTATCAGAAGACCCATCAGATTCACCTCCAACGATCCTTCAACCTCCTCTCATGGATGCCGAAAACTCACCCAATCTTCTCCCCTTCAACACTACGATTCACATGGTTACCATCAAGCTGTTTTCCTCTAATTACCTCCTATGGAAGAGTCAACTTCTTCCTCTACTTGAAAGTCAAGACCTACTCGGCCATGTGGATGGCCCTTGCATCTCTACCACGATTTGATCCCATTGGCTCTTAGACACCTAATGTCAAACACTTGGTGTGGAAGAATACGGACCAACGCCTACTCAGCCTTTGCTCTCCTCCCTCACCGAGGAAGCTGTGGCAAAGGTCATGGGTCTCTCCACCGCTTGGGAAGTGTGGCTTGTCCATGAAAATACCTTCAGTCACCGATCCAAAGAAAGGGAAATCTGGCTCAAAGACGGTCTTCAATTGATGAAAAGAGGGATGCAAACTGTCTCTGAGTATGCTTGAGCCTTCAAGGCTCTTTGTGATCAACTTCATGCTATTGGACGACCGGTCGACAGTATCGATAAGGTGCATTGGTTTCTCTGAGGCCTTGGTTCAAATTTCATTAACTTTTCTACCGCTTAAATGGCCTAAACGCCGCTGTCCTCCTTCGTTGACTTGGTTTCCAAGGCTGAAAGCTTCGAGCTCTTTCAAAAGTCTCTTGAACTGTCCCTTCCTCCACAAGCTGCCTTCACAGCCACTCATCATGATAACTCTCTCTCAAACCAGAGGAATAAAATGTCTCGGAATCAACAGGGTCACAACTCCTCTTCTACTCGTGGCCACGGTTGTTCTCACTCTAGCTAGGGATGCCATCCACCACGGTGCCAAATCTGTCGACAAGAGAGGCACTATGTCGACAAGTGAAACCAAAGGTATGGATGGGGTGAATGTTCTGATTTTGGCACCACTAACAATCTCGTTCAGGCCTTTAAAGCATCATGTGGGCTTAATAGGCCCGAGCCCAATGATTGGTAACCTGGACACTGGGGCTTCGACCTATATGACACCAGACTCTTCACAATTGGATCACTCAAGTAATTACGCGGGTAAGGATTGTGTAATTGTAAGGAATGGTGCTTTCCTATTTATTATTCACACCAGTACCATCTATCTTATCCCGACTCTTAATTTATTAGATGTCTTAGTTGTTCCTCGTCTCACGAAAAGTCTTTTATCAATTAGTAAATTAAAATTTCTCTCTCTCTATTACATTTACTAATAATTTTTTTACCATTCAAAATTATCAAATGGGAAGGGTGGTGGCAACTGGTAAAAGAGATGACAACTTATATGTGCTGAGCACGGGAATTCAACTTTTATTTAAAAAAAAAAAAATCTCTTCATGCTTCATATGATTTATGGCATACTTGCCTTGGACATGTGAATCATTCCATCATTTCTCTTTTAAATAAACGAGGTCATCTTTATTTTACTTCTTTATTGCCTTCTTCAGCATTGTGTAATACATGTCAACTTGCTAAGAATCATTGCGTGCCTTATTCACGAAATGAAAAAGGTCTTCTAATATGTTGGGACCTCATTCACTGCGACATTTGGGGTCCTTCTCCCGTTAAAACTAATACAGGCTATGTCTATTATGTTCTGTTCATTGATGACCATTCTCGCTTCACTTGGCTATATCCTTTGAAATTAAAATCTGAATTTTACAATATTTTCATTCAATTTCAAAATTTTGTGAAAAATAAACATTCCACTCGAATCAAAATTTTTAAAGTGATGGTGTTGTAGTATTTACTAGCAATCGCTTCAAAGAGCATCTCTGTATCTCGGGTATTTACTATCAACTCTCTTGCCCATATACACCTGCTCAAAATGATCGCGCTAAAAGAAAACATTGTCATGTGACCGAGATAGGATTAGCACTTCTTTCTCATTCCCATCTTTCTCCTCATTTCTGGGTTAGCGCCTTCAGGATTACAGCATACATTATCAACCACTTGCCCACGCCGCTTTTTGGAAGTAAGTCACCCTTTGAGATTCTCTATGGTTCCTCACCAAACTATGAGAATTTTCATCCTTTTGGTTGTTGTGTCTATCCTTATTTGTGTGATTATATGTCTTATAAACTATCTCTTCGCAGCATTCATTGCATTTTTCTAGTTTACAGTGCTTCTCACAAAAGTGTTTGCTTTTTTGATCCCACTACCTCTAGGCTTTATATCACTAGGCACACCCAGTTTGATGAAACTCATTTTCCCTCTTGACGTAGCTCACAGACGCAACCCATATCATCTCTCCAGTTTTTAAATTTCTCGAACCTAGCCTTCTCCATACCAATCCATCCTCACCTTCTCCTATGCACCATTCTCAGCATATTACTCCAGCCGGATCTAACCTGTGTTATTTGTACTGACCCACTAGATGAGTCTTTGTAGATTACTGATTCTCTTGCAGGTCTTTCTTCACCACATTCAGATCTTAAACCGCCTATTGATGAGATTGTTGTTGAGTCTCATGTCACAGATCCCATTCCTGCTCTTGCATTTCCATTGGGTTCTCACCCCATGCTCACACGAGCTAAAGCTGGTATCTTTAAGACTCGTCATCCAGCAAATTTTGGTGTTTTGAGACCCTCTAGACTTCTCTCAGCTCTTCTTGCATCCACTATGCCTAAAGAATTCAAGTTAGCTACTAAAAATCATGTCTGGCTTGTTGCTATGGATGAAGAAATTCACACTCTGAAAAACAATCGTACCTGAGTTTTGGTCCCTCAGCATGCAAACACCAACATTGTGGGTTCCAAATGGGTGTTTCAAACCAAGTACTTGTCTGATGGATCCATTGAACACCTCAAAGCTCACATTGTTGCCAAAGGTTACACACGAGTACCTAGTCTTGACTCACTGACACTTTCAGTCTTGTTATCAAGGCTACCAATTCATGTTGGGATTTCTATTTTTGTTACCAACAGATAGCCTCTCTGCCAACTTGATGTGAAGAATGTTTTTCTCAATGGTACTCGTACTGAGAATGTTTATATAGAACAACCTCCTAGGTAAATTGATCATCGCTTCCCGAATCATGTCTGTCAATTGAAAAAAGCTTTTTAAGGCCTCAAGCAAGCTCTTCATGTCTAGTTTCAGCAATCCAACTCAGTTATACTTATATTTGGGTTTTCTTGCAGTCGTGCTAACACCTCTCTCTTTGTTTTCCACTAGCAGTCTGACACTATCTATTTGCTTCTGTATAATGATGTATTATCATTACTGGCAACAACTCCTCTTTTATTGACAGCTTCGCTCACAAGCTCAATTCTGAGTTTGCCACCAAAGATTTGGGCTCCCTCAGTTATTTTCTTGGTCTAGAAGCCAACTCCACCACTGATGGTCTCTTTGCTAGTCAACAAAAATTTGCATGGGATATCCTCACTTGAGCTCAATTACTTGACAGCAAATCTGTTCACACCCATGGTTGTCTCTCAGCATTTGACTAATTGGCGATGGTTCCTCCTTCTCAGATCCCACTTGTAATAACCCTAAAAAAAAAAAAAAATCTTCATCTTAATTTAATTAGCTAATTAAGGATTAATACACAAGATTAGTGGTAATTGGTGAAAGAACAAAATAGGTTTTGAAGAGATGGGCTTAGGAATGAGACCTTTGGAGAATGGATCAAGTGAATGGGCCAAGAGAGCAATGGTGAGTCCAAAAGCCCATAGAATGAGCCCATGGCCCATCAAGACCATAGTTGAGACACTTGTCAATGGGAGAAAAATCCTAGAAAAATTATCCAAACCCTTGTAGGAAAATCTTATTTGGTGAAGGTTGACTAGTAGTTGGATACATGCTATGTAGGATTGAGTGTAGGATCTAAGGGAATGATTTTCCTACCATGGTATCTTGGAGGTACAAGACACCATCCCTTGACTTGCCAAGTGAGATCATGGTGTGTAGGGAAGTGACAAGTGGCATGAGGAGAAGCATGGATGAAAGGAACTTGGAGTGTTCGGTGGAAGCCAATTCGTGGGGTTCATTGGAGGATCTCATGGGGTATGGCCACCAACAAGGGATGGGACAAAGAGGAAGAGTGTGTAAGTGGATGAAGTACATGTGTAAGAGAGTATGGTGATGTGAAGAGAGGTATGGTGTGGGTGTAGGTGATTGAAATGACAAAAACTAGGAAGAGGAGCAAAATGGATTTTCGGTGGAGCTAGCTTGGCCGGTCATGCCTTGCTCAAATTCCAAAAAGCATGGTTTTGGAATCACTTGGATAGACACATGAGAGGATAGGGGAATGATGATTGAGTGAAAAACAAGAAAATGGATGCTAGAAGCACCAAGGAGCCACCGGCCATAGGAAGGAAAAGGAGAAAGGAGAATCACCTAGGTATGGCCAAGATTTGATCTTGGAGTGGTCTAGAGTTGTCAATCAACCCATCTATCATTAGCCATGCCTAAACATGATGAGAAGAGTACCAAGGACCCTAGGGAAGAGAGCTGGTCGTGTGACCCCTTAGGCAAAACCCCTTAAGCTCAATTCACTTGGACACATGCAAACACCCTCATTTCCTCTCCACCTCTCGGCCAAACTCACTCTAGTCACTCCTACTTTTGCTTCTTCTCTTTTCATCACATATTTTGAAGAACCCTATAATAGGAAAGCCAAAAAGCAAGAGTGTGAAGGTGATCAATTCATTGGAGAAGGTTAGTGACTAAATCTATACAAGATTAGGAAGAACACACACACACATGTAACACTTTGTTATGGTTGGAAGGAAATAGGGTTTTCTTTGAGTTTTATGTTCATGACTAGACTAATGGGAGATTTTATATGTGTAATTTCAGATTTAAGCTAAAGCCTAATAGGAGTGTAGTAAGTATACTCCCACTTTTTCCTTAACAAGTCTTATATATAGTGAAGTGATCATGTTTGTTGGATTAATGGTTGCCATTGCCATGTTTGGGTTGGAATGATTTTTCTTGCTTGTGATATGGATATTCTTGGATAAATTTATATGATGGAACAAGCTTAGAATATGAGTAGAAATGATGAATAAAGTGTTAGTTGCAAAAGAGAGAAAAAAAAAGCATGATTATTTGATGGAATGATGAAAATGATGCATGAAGGATTTTAGTGCAAAATGTTAAATTTTGGTGTTGTTAAGGTAAAGTTTATTTGAGGAAACTAGTGATGAAATTGATTTATTCAAAGAGCTTATTGTGTTGAGAAAATGAAATTGGATAGGAGAATAAACTATATGATTGACATAAATGGAAATGGTATACACTTGCATATGGAAGAAATGATCACTTGTGTATGATGTATAGAAATGTTTATTTGGAATTTTTATGATATTTAAGGTTGAGATTTGGAAGATTAATATTATATTGCTTTGTGGTGATTTTGTTTAGTTGAACTCATAGAAGAAACTTTTAGGAAAGGAAGTTTGAATAGACTAAGGGGAGGAATTCCCTAAGTTAGAAAGGTGAATAGAGGAAATAGGAATAACTAAGTTTGGAGGTGAAAGCGATTACTTAGGAAACACTAAGGTTTCGGTTACCCCTTGCTAAGGAGGGTACATGATTTGATTTGATACTTTAAAATTGATTGGAGGAAATTGGAAGTCAAATGATGAAGGAAAGCCCTAGAAACTCTCTAGGAGAATTCGGCCATGATGGGTTGGAGATGGGCCCAATACCCCACTTCAATCCTAGGCCCATTTTGGGGATAGAATATAATGACTAAGTAGAAAAATTATGAAATTATCCCAAAAGAGGGAGAAAAGAAAATGAAATGTGAATGTACTCGAGCTTGTCTCGGGTTTTGCATGGAATTAAGTGAGCATTGCACGTCCCATGCATAAGTCACGAAAAGAAGTTTTAAAGTCAAGCATGTTTTTAAGAAGAAGGAAAAAGAAAAGAAAAGATTGAATTTTTGAAAGAAAAGAAAAGAAGTAAAGTTTTATAAGAACCCCAAAGGTTGGGACGGGGAAGTGCCCCAGTGGAACTCCCTGTCCACTCAGGAGTGATTAAAGTCGAGTGGAAGCCCCTGGGTCGACGAAGAACAGTCGGCGGACCGTGTATGGCTCCAAAAGGTGTCCGGAACGCGGTAGCACCTAACGCTGGTGGGTGCCCAAGATGGATAAGGTGTAAGGACCTGCCGTTTTAAAGTTATATGACGCTCACTTTAGGGTGATGCGGTAACCAGCAGGGAACACGCGGTGCTAGGGGAACCGTGTTGTGTCTCATACATGTTAAGTGAAAAGTCATAACAAGAAGGGCTTTCGAGCCAAAAGAAAGATCTGTTCAAAATAAGTGGCGCCTAAGAAAGAATGAAAGATACGAAATGTTTTAAAGAAATGCTTTGAAACGTAATGATGATATGAAAAGAAGTTTGAAAGAAGAAGTCTGCATGAAAGTTTTATGAAAAGAAGTCTGAAAGAAATATGTCTGTTTACAAGTTTTCATAAGCATGTGCATGAGTCAGTCATTCATTGCATGTGCATTAGTTAAGAATGTTTTGTTCACTTATCTGTATATCTGATATGTTCTGGTTTAAGTGTTAGTGTACTTGCTGAGATTTCTCCCGAAATCTCACCCCTTTTTATTATCTCTACTATCACTCCCTTGGGAACGATAGAAGTCATTGCAGGACATGATGGATCCTTGGATTACGACTCTCGAGAAGATGGGTCGGACCCTCATGGGCCCGACTAAGGCTGAGACTGCCGGGCCAGTGACCCTAGACCTGTTGGGTCAGTGGGCGGCAGAGTCACTTCCTATAGAGACTTATTTTTTTGACGACCTACGCCCTACGGGGTGCTGTTTGGTGCTGGGAGTTGACGGGCTCCTCCACATGGGACGCCTGTTTACGTCATCCTCTGGGATGATGTGTGACGTAGGTCCAGGACTGAGTCTAGACAGCCTTCGTTATGGCCCAAACTTTAAGAAGATAAAAAGAAGAACCCGCCTATTAGTATGGTTGGCGGAGGGAGGAGTGGATCAGCAACATTTTTATTTTGTACGCACCGATGTATTTTGTGGAAAAATCTTCCCGCTATTTTGGGAAGTACTTTTGTATAATATATATGTGCATGTGATGTTTAATTTGGGTTCTATTTTGTTAACCATGTGATGTGCGACAAGCGTAACGTTTTGTCGTTTATTTATGGCTTGACCTTTTTCCGCTGCGATATATATATATATAAAAAAATAAGGCTCTCGCAAGTAAAGATGAGGGATGACTTCCTTGTGACGTTCGTCCCCGGCGTCGCAATTTGCGTATGAACCCAAGCGCAAGATGGGACGCCGACAGCGGTAGTATCAGAGCAGTTAAGTCTCTGGGTAAGAAACCACAAGTCCTAGGAGAAAGAATCACATGGTGTAGGCTATAATTCTTTAGACTTAGGCCTGAATCTTTAGATAGTGGATTGGAGATAGTGGTGATATACAAGTATGATGTGGTGAGTTACCAGAGTCGGAGCACAGGAGTTAAAGTAACTCATATGAAGATTATATGCTTTTCAGGGAAGAATGGCAGGAGGGTGACGACGTGCCCCTACTCCAAGGCCCGAAGCCTTACCGAGAGTTAATGTTTCGAGTCCAATGCCGACTGTAGGAAATACGCCACTAATTTCGCCACCTCAGAAAGGAGGAAGAGAGACTCCGAATACCCCGTTAGACGGTGGACAAGCGATAGCGGAAGCTATTCGCCAGATGACGGAATTAGTGAAGCACCAAATGAAGCAGAGCCGATGTCACCCGAGCGTCAGTAGAGGGACGGCAGGATGCCCATACGAAAAATTTCTGGTGTATCGGTACCTGAATTTTATGGGGACTGAAGGAGCTATGAAGGCCGACCGATGGATTATGGACTTAGAATGCACCTTCGACATCAGTGGGTGCACGGAGGCTCAAAAAGTGCAATATGCTGGTCACCTATTACAAGGGGAGGCCGGACTATGGTGGGACACAAAGAGAAGGTTACTGAGACAAGAACTGGGAGAGAATGTGGTCCTCACTTGGGATAGGTTCAAGACCGAGTTTGATAATCGATTCTTTCCAGAGTCGATTAAACAGCAGAAGGCGATAGAGTTTGCCACATTAGTGCAAGGAAGCATGACGGTGGACCAGTAAGCAGCTAAATTTATGGAACTGACCCGATTCGCCCCGCATTTGGTGATAACAGAAAAGATGCGAGCGAAGAAATTTCAGGATGGATTACAGCCAAGGATTCGCAATCAAGTGGCTTGTTTGCGAATCGAGGATTTTCAAGAGTTGGTGAATGTGACGGCCATTGCTGAAGCCGAGCAGAGAAACCTGATCAATCAAGCCTAGACTTACAAGAAAAGAAATTTTCCATATTCTTCAGGGAAAGATATGGATAAAAGGAGAAGTACTCGTCCCATGGATAAAGGGAAGGGTAAAGTAGGTGGACAAAAAGGGATGGCTCCATTTCCACCATGTAGGACATGCGGACGCCTACATAGGGAGAATGCCGAGCTGCAACAGGAGCTTGTTTTAGGTGTGGCCAAGTGGGTCACCTGATCCGTGATTGCCCACAGACAGCCCCTGGCGGAACGACAGTACCTAGAGGAAAGGCGAAGGCCCCTGTGAAGTCCAAGGTATACGCAATTACCCCGGGAGAAGTAGATGCGGACGACGAGGAGGCTATTAACGCTGGCATTATTACTGGTAACGATCTTAAAATTTTTACCTAGAATTAAAGCATAGATAACTTTCTTAAAGTAACCATGAGGAAGTTTTATATATATAGGTGAAATTATATTGATGCGTAATGTGGTGTATGCTTTGTTTGATTCCGGCGCGACGAGATCTTTTATTTCTTATGATTGTGTATGGAATTGTAAGTTAAAAGTCGAGCCCTTGACTCGAAAAGTGTTAGTGACACTCCCTGATGGGAAGATATTTGGATGTCAGCGAATAGTGAGGAACTGCCCGTTAGAGGCTCATGAGGGAGGCACACTGCACCCCTTATACAGCCCATCCTGGAAGTACCAAAATGTATCGGGATCTGAATGAAAGATTTTGGTGGGACGGTATAAAGAAAGATGTAGCTGCTTTTGTGGCAAAATGTTCCGTGTGTCAAATGGTTAAAGCGGAACATCAACGTCCCGCAGGAATGCTGCAACCTCTTCCAATTCCGGAATGGAAATGGGAAGACATTTCAATGGATTTCGTAATAGGATTCCCACGAACCTCGGCGGGAAGGAACACAATATGGGTGATAGTGGACAGATTGACAAAGAGTGCCCACTTCCTACCGATCGCAAATACGGATTTGATGAGTGCACAAAAATGCACTCTAAATACTCTATTTAAATACTAAAAGAAATGAGAAAATAATGGATATAACTCATGTTATTAAAATTAATGGTCATTTATCTTGAGATAGATATAAGCATGATTTAATATATTGATGAGAATATAAAATGCCATATTTTCCTCTCTTAATGTTTAATATTTTATTCTTATTTGATGCCTAAATATACTCATTATTCTTATATTTTGATTTAGGACACAAATGGAGACATTAGGAGCAAATGAAGATAATTGCGGAATTTTAGATAGTTCTGACATCTTTTCGTAATATGGGCATAACTCTCTCATCTAATCTCCGATTAAGCTGATTCAAGATGATCTAGAACCGCAAGAGAAATATCTATAACTTTTATGTTTTATGTTTGAAGAGATATCCACTCAATCTAAGACAAAATTGACCATCAAGTGGACGCACCTGCACTTGACGTTCCTGGATATTTTTCAGCCACTTGCATCAAATCCAAATGTCATCATAATATTTTCCAGCAAGCACTCCTACACCAACTTGAAAATTCAATGAACAATTCATATGCAAGATGAAGTGTACTCAAGTTTCTTGTAGACAAATTATTTGACCACAAGATATTAAGTCATACAAGACAACTAATGGATAGAGAAGCAAAATTGAAACACTTAACCTACAAGCAAAATCCAGCTCATGCATGGTGGGAAAACAAATGATCAAAATGAAAACTCACAAATCACTTGGATTCAAGAATGGCACATGGTAAAACAAGTTGAAATTGTGATGATTTTGTCATGACAACTTGCATGAAGGATGCTTATAAATAGAAGGAAGGGGTGTGTGTTATAAAAAAATGCTTAGTGTGGGAGGATGTTTTGGAAGAGCCATTATTTTGAGAGCTTGAGAAAAGAAAAGAAAAATCAAAGAAGAGAGAAAAAAATAATGATTGGCTCTTCCATATTATCCCTTGGAAAATTTTTGTTGCATATTTTCAATATGTATAACTAAATTCTCAAGGAGGGCTAGGGATGAACTTGTGTGTGTGATGGTATTTGTAATTTATTTTTGATTCATGTATTTGGTCTTTAAATATTAAAACTCTTTTGTTCTATTATTCTCAATTTATTTGTGATGTTTTTTCGTCTTCAAATAATTATAGAATCTATTTCGTTTATGGATTCAGTCATGCTTTTTCTATTGAGTGAATTAGTTCTATAATTATTTTTGGAGCAATTGATTATCTATATTGATTTAATTCTCTGCTGCAATATTGCCTCTTAGGTATATTGTCGTCGTTGGATTTTCTCAATATCGATAACAATTTATGAGAGTTAAGCGCGAATAATGATTTTTCAAAAAGTTACATGTGATTTAAATTTTGGTTATTAATGTTATATCTTCCGATTAAGAATTTGGACATAGAATTCTTAATTGAGTTATCAATGAATTAAGAATAAATTTGAATACCACAAATACACAAGGAATTCCCTACGCTCTACTTTTCATCTCATTTTTATACTGTTCAAATTACTCATTTAGTTTTAATTTACGTCATACTCTAAAATTTACTTTTCGCACTCATCTAAATCTTTTTGTTAATTTCGTTACTATTTTTCAATTTCTCAATCCATCTCCCTGTGGAATCGACACCCCAAAGCTATACTGCAAACGACCGCGTTATTCTTTGGGCGTAATCAAATTTTGGCGCCGTTGCCGGGGAGACGGTAGAAGAATTTGTAGATTTTTTTAGTAGTTTGTAAAAAAAAAAAGAGCGGTAGCTTCGTTCATTTTCTTTTTAGTTTTCTGCATTTTTTTTATTTTACTTTTCTTTTCGTAATTTTTTTTTTAGTATTACGTTTTTCTTTACTTTGCATGCGCAGGTACAGAAACGCTTTTGGACGGTTTGCTAGTAGACCCGTGCTAGAATAAGATTCAGAATCTAATTTTTCTAATCGCTTGTTTGATAATTCTTCCAACTCTGACGCGATGAGTGAACACGTGGACCAACCTGTTAGAACCCTCCAAGATTATCTTCATCCCGCACGAACAGCCACACCATCCTGTATTATGTTTACACCTAATGTTCGTCATGTAGATTTTAAAACGGGAATGATACAATTACTTCCGACTTTCCATGGTCTAGAAAATGAAAACCCCTATGTTCATATTAGGGAATTTGAGGAAGTAGTTGCAACATTTCACAGTCAAAATACCACTGACGAAACGGTAAGGCTAAAGTTCTTTCCTTTTTCTTTGAAAGATAAAGTTAAGAGTTGGTTGTATTCACTAAGACCACAATCTATTGGAACATGGAGTGAGATGACTCAAGTGTTTTTCAATAAATACTTTCCCCAACATAAGACTAATGCTTTAAAAAGACAAATCTCTACCTTTGCACAAAAGGATAGTGAGACTTTATACCAGTCTCGGGAAAGATTTAAAGAATTACTGAGTATGTGTCCCCACCATGGATATGAGAATTGGCTCTTAGTGAGTTATTTCTATGAAGGGCTTACGCCCAGGGAACGTCAATTCGTGGAAATGATGTGCAATGGGGAATTTTTACAGAAAAATCCCGATGAGGCCATAGAGTACCTCAATGAGCTTGCTGAAAAAGCTCATACTTGGACTGGACCTAGTGGTACTGATAGCACAAACAGGTCACGACCTACAGGAAACTTGAGTGGTGGTATTTACCATCTAAGGGAGGAGGATAACCTTAAGGCTAAGGTTGAAATACTCACCAGAGAATTAGAGTTATTGAAAACCAAAAACTCAAAGTCAACACACATGGCTAATCATGCAGACTCTTTTGGGCCATGTGTTGTCTGTGGTGGGATAGATCATCATTCCCAAGAGTGTCCTACACATACTAACATGAATGGTATGTATGAGGAACAAAATAATACTCTGGGTATGTACAAAAATCCCTTCACACCTTACTCTGAAACCTACAACCCAGAATGGCGTAATCATCCCAACTTCAGCTAGAAGTCTGAAAACCAACAGCCTGCACAGCCTGCACAACCTTCTAGATCATATTCTGCACCATACCATGCACCTCAATCTTCTAGAAATTCTTTAGAAGACACTTTGCATGCATTTATTGAAGTACAGGGTAAGACTAACCAAAAATTTGAGTCTTTAATTATGCAGGTTGTTGAAGAACAAAAGGAGATAACGAGCCAGATATCTAAAATAACGAGTTTCTTGAGTGTAAATGAGCAAGGTAAGCTCCCTTCTCAAGCTCAGTCTGTACCTCATGGTCAACATATGGCACAAGAAACTGTGAAAAATCACGAGTGCCAGCAGATATATATGATTGACTCACTCATAGACAGGGAAGTTTTCATAACTCATGATTCTGATCCCCTTGAGAATTTTATGGTTGATTTTGAGTTTAATCCTATCAGTGATTCGTCTGATGTAGCTACTATTTGTACAATTTTTGACAATACTCAAGATTATAGCACACGAGCTTGGCAACCAAAGTTCGAGGAGTTTCTTGAGAAAAATGAAAAACAGATTCCTTCAAATGGGCAAGTACCAAAAGTTAATCTTAAACCTTGCCACCTACCTGTGAAGTTTGAGTACCGAGTTTATTGGGCAAATAAGCGTTTCGTTTTTTACCCAGGAGGAATAGTTCAAGAAGTGGAAGATAGTCCGGTTGTAAACTTGGTCTACCAACTTTGACCACAGCATGCAACAATAATTATTATTATTATTATAATTATTATCATCATCATAATTATTATTATTATTATCATCTTATTTGTTTTGTTTTGTTTTTATTTACTACTGTTTTCTTTATTTTTGTTTGCAGGATAGTATCATTTTGTCATTTCAGATCACTACTTTTGACGCTTAGCGAGCTATCTACATCACACATCAGGTGTATCCTACCCTTTTTAGTTACTCCCCATCCAATTTTGATTATTAAACATTGAGGAAAATGTTTCATTTAAGTTGGGGGGTGGAAATACAAATCTGTTATTTAAACTCTGTGGCATATTTCAATCAATATATAAAAAATTGCCAAATTTTATTCACACAGGCATCTTTTCACACATGATACTCATGCTCATTCATAACCATCTTGGCGAATTCAACAAACCCAACTTAAATCATTTTGCTAAAGCATCCACGGAAAAAAAAAATTTATGCACTTATCCAAACTTTGTGGTAATATGGTGATTTGACACATGTAACTAAAGAATTATTTTGCTCAAGTATTCATATGAATTTTGTGAGAATTGAGAGCTTACAAATACAGAAATTGTGATAAGTATCCATTGATCTGTTGAATTTGATACTTCTTTTGAGAATATCATTACATGGTTTGTGGTAAGATGATGGATATAATTGAGATATGACGAAAGTCAACTTAGGATTAATGTTTGAGCCTTTTCATCATAGATCCCTAGCAGCCAATTTTGAGCCAATATACACATATGGCATTTTCTTTTCATATCTATATCATCCATACCTCTCCACATTGGAGTATAGCTTATACACTATATTTTCCTACCATTTTACTTCTAAGTGTGTACTAGGTGTGAAATTATCATTTGAAAAAAAAAAAAAAGAAAAAAGAAAACCATGACAAAAATGGCATGGTGCTAGATGTGTCCATCAAATTATTCAAGAAAGAGTTCATCAAATTGCGAAGACACCAGTGGCAAAAGAAGATGGAAAAGTGTACTTAGTCAAAAATCTAAAAAATTGAAAAGTACATCAAAAGGAAAATATAGTCTACTGAAAAATTTAACAGATTCCCTTTTGTGCATACTTGGAAGTTTTTAAAATATCTTCACCTTTTCTTCTTATGAACCCCAACCCTAAGCTACATTACAACCCTTTATGTTGATTTTTCCGATCCTAAGTATGCTTGTGGAAAGAATGGTGGAAATTTCATTTGTTAGTATTCCTATCATAAGATCAATGTTTACTTGTTACTTATATATAATTGGATAAATTTTCATGAGAGTAAATGTACACCTTTGTCAACTCCATAGAGAAAACCCATACATGAAACACTTCTATACCCGTGAGTTATGGAGTTGAACCTTTTTGCTTAAGATATTCTAATGTTGCATGTGTCGAAATCTCTGATTTAATAAAAATAGTTTGGAACACATACACACTCTGTGGATTGCTATATTTGAATTACTTGTGAAAGGGTTATTGAATTTCTAAAATTGTTTTGATATGTAAATTTGAAAAATGTGTCTTGATGGCCCCTATGTGTGATTTTATTTGGTCTTTCTCATCATTTTGCATGAAAATTGCTAGGGACTAGCAATGAGTAAGTTGGGGGGTGTGATGAGTGCACAAAAATGCACTCTAAATACTCTATTTAAATACTAAAAGAAATGAGAAAATAATGGATATAACTCATGTTATTAAAATTAATGGTCATTTATCTTGAGATAGATATAAGCATGATTTAATATATTGATGAGAATATAAAATGCCATATTTTCCTCTCTTAATGTTTAATATTTTATTCTTATTTGATGCCTAAATATACTCATTATTCTTATATTTTGATTTAGGACACAAATGGAAACATTAGGAGCAAATGAAGATAATTGCGAAATTTTAGACAGTTCTGACATCTTTTCGTAATATGGGCATAACTCTCTCATCCAATCTCCGATTGAGCTGATTCAAGATGATTTAGAACCGCAAGAGAAATATCTATAACTTTTATGTTTTATGTTTGAAGAGATATCCACTCAATCCAAGACAAAATCGACCATCAAGTGGACGCACCTGCACTTGACGTTCCTGGATATTTTTCAGCCACTTGCATCAAATCCAAATGTCATCATAATATTTTCCAGCAAGCACTCCTACACCAACTTGGAAATTCAATGATCAATTCATATGCAAGATGAAGTGTACTCAAGTTTCTTGTAGACAAATTATTTGACCACAAGATATTAAGTCATACAAGACAACTAATGGATAGAGAAGCAAAATTGAAACACTTAACCTACAAGCAAAATCCAGCTCATGCATGGTGGGAAAACAAATGATCAAAATGACAACTCACAAATCACTTGGATTCAAGAATGGCACATGGCAAAATAAGTTGAAATTGTGATGATTTTGTCATGACAACTTGCTTGAAGGATGCTTATAAATAGAAGGAAGGGGTGTGTGTTCTAAAAAAATGCTTAGTGTGGGAGGATGCTTTGGAAGAGCCATTATTTTGAGAGCTTGAGAAAAGAAAAGAAAAATCAAAGAAGAGAGAAAAAAATAATGATTGGCTCTTCCATATTATCCCTTGGAAAATTTTTGTTGCATATTTTCAATATGTGTAACTAAATTCTCAAGGAGGGCTAGGGATGAACTTGTGTGTGTGATGGTATTTGTAATTTATTTTTGATTCATGTATTTGGTCTTTAAATATTAAAACTCTTTTGTTCTATTATTCTCAATTTATTTGTGATGTTTTTTCGTCTTCAAATAATTATAGAATCTATTTCGTTTATGGATTCAGTCATGCTTTTTCTATTGAGTGAATTAGTTCTATAATTATGTTTGGAGCAATTGATTATCTATATTGATTTAATTTTCTGCTGCAATATTGCCTCTTAGGTATATTGTCGTCGTTGGATTTTCTCAATATCGATAACAATTTATGAGAGTTAAGCGCGAAGAATGATTTTTCAAAGAGTTACATGTGATTTAAATTTTGGTTATTAATATTATATCTTCCGATTAAGAATTTGGACATAGAATTCTTAATTGAGTTATCAATGAATTAAGAATAAATTTGAATACCACAAATACACAAGGAATTCCCTACGCTCTACTTTTCGTCTCATTTTTATACTGTTCAAATTACTCATTTAGTTTTAATTTACGTCATACTCTAAAATTTACTTTTCGCACTCATCTAAATCTTTTTGTTAATTTCGTTACTATTTTTCAATTTCTCAATCCATCTCCCTGTGAAATCGACACCCCAAAGCTATACTGCAAACGACCACGTTATTCTTTGGGCGTAATCAGGATTCAATGGAGAAATTGTCTCGAATTTATGTGAAAGAAATAGTTCATCTACACGGAGTGCCAAAAACGATCGTCTCAGATAGGGATCCAAGGTTTACCTCTCACTTCTGGCAAAGTTTACAGAAGAGAATGGGATCCAACTTGAAGTTTAGCAGCGCCTATCATCCGCAGACTGATGGTCAGACAGAACGGACTATTCAGACTTTAGAAGACATACTACGGGCGTGTGTGTTAGACTCTAGTGGCGATTGGGAGAGTCTTTTGCCCTTAATTGAATTCGCTTACAACAACAGCTTTCAAGCTACTATCCAGATGGCACCGTACGAAGCCTTGTATGGAAGAAAGTGCAGATCTCCGCTATATTGGGACGAAGTCGGTGAAAGCAAAGTGTTAGGGCCTGAGTATTTGCAAGAAGTTAAGACTCAAGTAGAACTGATACGGGAAAGGATGAAAACTGCCCAAAACAGGCAGAAGAGCTACGTAGATCGAAGGAGAAGACCCTTAGAGTTTGTAGTCGGCGACTGGGTATATATTAAGATTTCGCCAATAAAGGGAGTGGCCAGATTTGGCAAGAAAGGAAAATTAAGCCCTCGTTACATCGGACCATATGAAATTTTGGAAAGAGTCGGACCAGTGGCTTATCGTTTGAATCTACCAGTAAACCTACAGGGAGTCCATAACGTGTTTCATGTGTCGTCTTTAAAGAGGAGTTTCGGCGACAAACCAGCAACGGTAATGGATCCGAGTGCCATTGAACTACGCCCGAATTTAACTTATGAAGAGTGGCCGACTCAGATTACCAATCGCAAGGAACAAGAATTAAGGAATCGAAAAATCTCCTTAGTAAAAGTATTGTGAAATAACCTGGCATTTCAAGAAGCAACTTGGGAACGCGAAGATGCTATGAGGGCTAACTACCCTCATTTGTTTGAAAATTTCTAGTGTATTTGATTTCCGTTTGGCTAAGTTTTGATTGTAAATGAATGATTGCTTTGCTTGAATGTATGAACAATTGATTGGTGTTTTGAGTGTTATATTCATTGGATTACTTCACCGCACTGTAAGTAACTTTTAATAAAATTTACCCAGGTTATGGCCAGAACTAGAAGAACCCCACGCATGTCAGTAGCTACCATAGCCCAATTAAGAGAGAGAAGGGAAGCTAGACAAAAAATATTGAGTAGAAGGCGTGAAAGAGAGAGAATACAGAGGCTTAGGCACCTGGAGCGATGTGAGAGACATCGTACCCATCGGATGGATATAGGACCTAGAAGGAACCTCGTATTTCGTAGAGCTACGCCGAGCGAAGAGCGACAACCCCCTAACCCCTGGATGAAGGGAGAGAGAGAGAGCAATTGCGTAGAATAGTACTGGAAAAAGCGAGTGAACCAAACATAGAACCTTTGGAAAATTCTGATCCCTCTAATGATCGCATAAGACAAAGAGTAGAGGGGATACCCCGAGTGGAAACGGAAGAAGAAATAATGCACAGATTGAATGAATTAAAGACGAACCTGTATTACGACTCGGATTTAGATGCTATATTTTATTTTTCTCAAGATTCGGTGACTGAGGAAGAAGGAGTACCCACTTATTCATCATCAGAAGAGTCCATTGCTAATACTCCTCGAGGTATGATAAAATTTATTATTATCCTTCATATCATCACATGCATTGATTTCGAGGACGAAATCTTTTATTAGTGGGGGAGGATGTAATAACCCTAAAAAAAAAATCTTCATCTTTATTTAATTAGCTAATTAAGGATTAATACACAAGATTAGTGGTAATTGGTAAAAGAACAAAATAGGTTTTGAAGAGATGGGCTTACGAATGAGACCTTTGGAGAATGGATCAAGTGAATGGGCCAAGAGAGCAATGGTGAGTCCAAAAGCCCATAGAATGAGCCCATGGCCCATCAAGCCCATAGTTGAGACACTTGTCAATGGGAGAAAAATCCTAGAAAAATTATCCAAACCCTTGTAGGAAAATCGTATTTGGTGAAGGTTGACTAGTAGTTGGATACATGCCATGTAGGATTGAGTGTAAGATCTAAGGGAATGCTTTTCCTACCATGGTATCTTGGAGGTACAAGACACCATCCCTTGACTTTCCAAGTGAGATCATGGTGTGTAGGGAAGTGACAAGTGGCATGAGGAGAAGCATGGATGAAAGGATCTTGGAGTGTTCGGTGGAAGCCAATCCGTGGGGTTCATTGGAGGATCTCATGGGGTATGGCCACCAACAAGGGATGGGACAAAGAGGAAGAGTGTGTAAGTGGATGAAGTACATGTGTAAGAGAGTATGGTGATGTGAAGAGAGGTATGGTGTGGGTGTAGGTGATTGAAATGACAAAAACTAGGAAGAGGAGCAAAATGGATTTTCAGTGGAGCTAGCTTGGCCGGTCATGCCTTGCTCAAATTCCAAAAAGTATGGTTTTGGAATCACTTGGATAGACACATGAGAGGATAGGGGAATGATGATTGAGTGAAAAACAAGAAAATGGATGCTAGAAGCACCAAGGAGCCGCCGGCCATAGGAAGGAAAAGGAGAAAGGAGAATCACCTAGGTATGGCCAAGATTTGATCTTGGAGTGGTCTAGAGTTGTCAATCAACCCATCTATCATTAGCCATGCCTAAACATGATGAGAAGAGTACCAAGGACCCTAGGGAAGAGAGCTGGCCGTGTGACCCCTTAGGCAAAACCCCTTAAGCTCAATTCACTTGGACACATGCAAACACCCTCATTTCCTCTCCACCTCTCGGCCAAACTCACTCTAGTCACCCCTACTTTTGCTTCTTCTCTTTTCATCACATATTTTGAAGAACCCTATAGTAGGAAAGCCAAAAATCAAGAGTGTGAAGGTGATCAATTCATTGGAGAAGGTTAGTGACTAAATCTATACAAGATTAGGAAGAACACACACACACATGTAACACTTTGTTATGGTTGGAAGGAAATAGGGTTTTCTTTGAGTTTTATGTTCATGACTAGACTAATGGGAGATTTTATATGTGTAATTTCAGATTTAAGCTAAAGCCTAATAAGAGTGTGGTAAGTATACTCCCACTTTTTCCTTAACAAGTCTTATATATAGTGAAGTGATCATGTTTGTTGGATTAATGGTTGCCATTGCCATGTTTGGGTTGGAATGATTTTTCTTGCTTGTGATATGGATATTCTTGGATAAATTTATATGATGGAACAAGCTTAGAATATGAGTAGAAATGATGAATAAAGTGTTAGTTGCAAAAGAGAGAAAAAAAAGCATGATTATTTGATGGAATGATGAAAATGATGCATGAAGGATTTTAGTGCAAAATGTTAAATTTTGGTGTTGTTAAGGTAAAGTTTATTTGAGGAAACTAGTGATGAAATTGATTTATTCAAAAAGCTTATTGTGTTGAGAAAATGAAATTGGATAGGAGAATAAACTATATGATTGACATGAATGGAAATGGTATACACTTGTATATGGAAGAAATGATCACTTGTGTATGATGTATAGAAATGTTTATTTGGAATTTTTATGATATTTAAGGTTGAGATTTGGAAGATTAATATTATATTGCTTTGTGGTGATTTTGTTTAGTTGAACTCATAGAAGAAACTTTTAGGAAAGGAAGTTTGAATAGACTAAGGGGAGGAATTCCCTAAGTTAGAAAGGTGAATGAAGGAAATAGGAATAACTAAGTTTGGAGGTGAAAGCGATTACTTAGGAAACACTAAGGTTTCGGTTACCCCTTGCTAAGGAGGGTACATGATTTGATTTGATACTTTAAAATTGATTGGAGGAAATTGGAAGTCAAATGATGAAGGAAAGCCCTAGAAACTCTCTAGGAGAATTCGGCCATGATGGGTTGGAGATGGGCCCAATACCCCACTTCAATCCTAGGCCCATTTTGGGAATAGAATATAATGACTAAGTAGAAAAATTATGAAATTATCCCAAAAGAGGGAGAAAAGAAAATGAAATGTGAATGGACTCGAGCTTGTCTCGGGTTTTGCATGGAATTAAGTGAGCATTTCATGTCCCATGCATAAGTCACGAAAAGAAGTTTTAAAGTCAAGCATGTTTTTAAGAAGAAGGAAAAAGAAAAGAAAAGATTGAATTTTTGAAAGAAAAGAAAAGAAGTAAAGTTTTATAAGAACCCCAAAGGCTGGGACGGGGAAGTGCCCCAGTGGAACTCCCTGTCCACTCAGGAGTGATTAAAGTCGAGTGGAAGCCCCTGGGTCGACGAAGAACAGTCGGCGGACCGTGTATGGCTCCAAAAGGTGTCCGGAGCGCGGTAGCACCTAACGCTGGTGGGTGCCCAAGACGGATAAGGTGTAAGGACCTGCCGTTTTAAAGTTATATGACGCTCACTTTAGGGTGATGCGGTAACCAGCAGGGAACACGCGGTGCTAGGGGAACCGTGTTGTGTCTCATACATGTTAAGTGAAAAGTCATGACAAGAAGGGCTTTCGAGCCAAAAGAAAGATCTGTTCAAAATAAGTGGCGCCTAAGAAAGAATGAAAGATACGAAATGTTTTAAAAAAATGCTTTGAAAAGTAATGATGATATGAAAAGAAGTTTAAAAGAAGAAGTCTGCATGAAAGTTTTATGAAAAGAAGTCTGAAAGAAATATGTCTGTTTACAAGTTTTCATAAGCATGTGCATGAGTCAGTCATTCATTGCATGTGCATTAGTTAAGAATGTTTTGTTCACTTATCTGTATATCTGATATGTTCTGGTTTAAGTGTTAGTGTACTTGCTGAGATTTTTCCCAAAATCTCACCCCTTTTTATTATCTCTACTATCGCTCCCTTGGGAACGATAGAAGTCATTGCAGGACATGATGGATCCTCGGATTACGACTCTCGAGAAGATGGGTCGGACCCTCATGGGCCCGACTAAGGCTGAGACTGCCGGGCCAGTGACCCTAGACCTGTTGGGTCAGTGGGCGGCAGAGTCGCTTCCTATGGCGACTTATTTTTTTGACGACCTACGCCCTACGGGGTGCTGTTTGGTGCTGGGAGTTGACGGGCTCCTCTACATGGGACGCCTGTTTACGTCATCCTCTGGGATGATGTGTGACGTAGGTCCAGGACTGAGTCTGGACATCCTTCGTTATGGCCCGAACTTTAAGAAGATAAAAGAAGAACCCGCCTATTAGTATGGTTGGCGGAGGGAGGAGTGGATCAGCAGCATCTTTATTTTGTACGCACCGATGTATTTTGTGGAAAAATCTTCCCACTGTTTTGGGAAGTACTTTTGTATAAAAACTGCTTACATTGGTGACTTTATTCTGATATATATATATATGTGCATGTGATGTTTAATTTGGGTTCTATTTTGTTAACCATGTGATGTGCGACAAGCATAACTTTTTGTCGTTTATTTATGGCTTGACCTTTTTCCACTGCGATATATATATATAAAAAAAAATAAGGCTCTCGCAAGTAAAGACGAGGGATGACTTCCTTGTGACGTTCGTCCCCGGCGTCGCAATTTGCGTACGAACCCAAGCGCAAGATGGGGCGCCGACACCACTCTTTATAGATCTCTTGTCGGGGTTCTTCAAAATTTAATCATCACACGTCCCGCCATTGCTTATGTTGTCAAATTTGTCAAACAATTCTTGTATGCCCCTACTATAGATCACTTTCTTGCTATCAAATGCATTCTTTGCTATGTCAAGGGCACACTTCACTTCAGTCTTACTTTTCTTCATTTAAATACCTCTAGTGCTCTAATTGCTTATTCTGAAACTGACTAGGCTGGTTGTCCCAATACTCGTTGTTCCACCTTTGGCTAATCCATTTATCATGGCAATAATTTGGTCTCTTGGGGTGCTAAGAAGCAACTAAGTGTATCCCATTCCAACTGTGAATCTAAGTATCGTGCCCATACAACCACTGCATCTAAACTTTATTGGCTTACGCATCTTCTTCACGACCTCAAGGTTCCTCTCTCGCAAAAGCCTATTCTATTATGTGATAACAAGAGTGTAATTTTCTTAAGCTCCAATCTTGTTTCCCACAAACGGGCCAAGCATGTTGAACTGGACTACCATTTCCTTCGGAAACTTGTTGTTGCTGGAAAGCTTTGGATGTAGTATGTGCCTTTTCATCTACAAGTTGTCGATCCTTTCACCAAGAGTGCTCCTCGACCTCTTTTGGAATTGTTGAACTCAAGATTTCAAGTTTCGTGTAAATCTACACATGGATTTTGATGATAACAAATGAATTCAAAGAATAAAGGAGTCTCAAGCTCAAGTTGTCCACACAATAAAATCAAGCACATCAAGAAAACAAGCATGAGCATGAAGGGAACAAGTTCACATTAAAATCATAGAGTAATGTTGTAAATCTCTTAAAAATTCGAAATTAAGATTAAGGCTCAAAATTAATATTTTATCATAAAGCATTAAAATACATTTTCCACATGTGCATGAATATTTTGAAAATTAAATTTGAAAATTTTGAAAGATGATTGATTGTCATCTTTCACATGTGCATGACATGATTAAATGTTTGAACTTTGAAAATATTAAGATGATTGATTGTCATCTTTCACATGTGCATGACATGATTAAATATTTGAATTTTGAAAATATGAAGATGATTGATTGTCATTTTTCACATGTGCATTCATTCAAAGTTTTCATTCTCTCTTCTCTAAGCATTGAGCTTTAATCCTTGTTCATTTTGAGAGATATAATTTGCGCTGTATTGTTTTTATTTCACTCATTGATGAGTGTTTTTCTGATAGCCTACCCACTATCAATTCTTGTATCAGTAAAAGGGTGTGTATAACCCTTGTGTGTGTAGAAGGTGTTCTACACGGGGAATAGTTAAATCACCAAGTGTGAGGTGATTAGAAGTGTAGAGGGTGTTCTACACGGATTCTTTGGAGCGGTGCTGCTCAAAAGTGTAATAGGTTTCTATCTCCACCTGAAGGAGATTGAATAGTGAATTCGGGGATCCTCAAGGGGTAGCTTGAGGCGAGGACGTAGGCAGTGGGGCCGAACCTCGTTAACATACTGAATTTTCTTCTCTCTTACCCTTACTCTTTATACTTATTATTGTTTCATATTTTGTTTATATTTTATATTATATATTTGATTTATAATTGTTATTTTTTTTAAATACAACTCAATTCACCCCCCCTCTTGTGTTAGTCATCTGGGCAACAATTGGTATCAGAGCTAGAACTCTATTATAAGATTAACTATCTTTTGAGTTAAGATCTTATGGCTAACATTGCAGCTTCATTTGGTGAAGGTCATTCTGGAAAGTTAGAATGAGAATATTCCTTCAAGTTTAAGGTCGAGAAATTTGGAAATGCATTGTAAATGGACCTTATATTCCAACAAAAGTGATTGATGGAGTAAAGGTTAAAAAGGAAGAAGACAAGTTTGATTGTGAAGACGATAGACTTTATACTTTGAATTTAACTGTTATGAATTTATTATATAATGCTCTTAATGGTAATGAGTTTAATAGAGTAATGACTTGCGCTACAACAAAGGAAATTTGGGATAACTTGGAAGTTACTTATGAAGGAACTTCTCAAGTTAAGGAATCAAAAATTTATATTCTTATTCATGAATATGAAATGTTTAAGATGAATGATGATGAATCTATTTCTAGTATGCACACTCGTTTTACTAACATCATAAACAGCTTGACAGCTCTTGGCAAAGTTTATTCCAAAGTGGAGATAGTAAGAAAAATTCTCAACTTTCTACCAAAACGTTAGGAGTCAAAAGTGACAGCGATTCTTGAAACTAGAGACCTCAAGAAGCTCGAAGTGAATGAACTCATCGGGTCACTTATCACCCATGAGTACACATTGAAAAGAGGAGAAGAAGAAGGAAAGCCAAAGAAGAGCTTGGAACTTAAAGCTGTTCCACATGAAAGTGAAAGTGATAAAGATGAGGAAAATGACGACAAAGATGAAGAAGTTGCGATGATAACAAGAAAAATTCAGAGGTTCTTAAAGAAAAATAAAACTCTTTCAAGGAAATCTTTCAAAAAGTTTTCCAACAAAAATTCGGGTAAAAATGACACTTTAATTTGTTATAAATGCAATAAAACTACATGGGATAATGATTCAAGTAATGAAAACTACATGGGATAATGATTCAAGTAGCTCAGATAGTAAAGCAAGTAATGGAGAATCAGCAAATCTTTGTCTTATGGCTAAAGATGATATTGAGGTAACAAATCTTGATAATATTAAAGATCCTTCATATGAAGAATTGCAAAATGTTTTAGAAGAGGTATCTAAGGAATTTAAAAAATTGGGTATCAAGCATACTGCTTTGAAAAAAAAAATTCTTTTTTAACAAACGAAATTGATATTTTAAGAAAAGAAAATATTGTTTTGAAAGATGAAAATCTTGAGTTGAAGAAAAAGAAAACTGAATTAGAAAATATTATTGAAAACTTTACGAATGGAAAAAGAAATTTTGAAAAATTTCTTGGTAGTCAAAGATGTGTTTTTGACAAAGCAGGCTTGAGATATATGCCGAAACAAAAATACAAACCTTATAAAAACTTCTTTGATAATCCTTTTACATCAAAGTCCAATATTCAAAATTTTTTTCATAAAAATAATTTTGTTAAAAAATAATACTATTATAATCACTCAAGTTTTTCATATATGTCACGTGCTATTTACAATTTTTGTAATAGAAATGATCATAATTATCATGCTTGTCCTATTAGAAGAAAACATATAATGACTATTAGGGCCATATGGGTACCTAAATATCTTGTTTCTTCTAATACTAATAAATAAAGGACCCAAAGAACTTGGGTACCAAGAAAAATCATTTTAATTGTTTTTATAGGTGTGCATGAAGTCCTTCACAAACAAAAATAAATAGTTTTTAGATAGTACATGTTCAAGACACATGACGGGAGACAAGACTAAGTTTTTTGATCTTAAATCTAAAGAAGAAGGACACGTGACATTTGGAGACAACTCAAAAGGGAAGATCGTGGGAATAGGTAAATTGGTAATGAGTCTTCTCTCATAATTGAAAATGTTCTACTTGTTGAAAGTTTAAAATATTATCTTTTAAGCATAAGTCAATTATGTGATAAAGGATTTACAGTTACTTTCAAAATAGATAAGTGCATTATTTTGAATGATCATGATTGTAATATTTGTTTTATTGCTTTTAGAAGTAACAATGTTTATACAATTGATTTTGAAAAAATTATCTCACAAGATACTATTTGTTTTTCAGCTCAAAATGAGACTAATTGGTTATGGCATAGAAGACCAGGCCATGCCAACATGGAACTTATTTCCAAACTTTCAAAAAATGATCTTGTGAGAGGTTTACCAAAGACAAATTTTTTTAAAGACAAAATTTGTGATGCATGCCAATTTGGTAAACAAACAAAAACTTCTTTTAAAACTAAGAAACATATTTCCACTACTAGACCACTGAAACTGATACAATGGATCTTTTTGGACCAAATAAAGTTGCAAGTTTAGGAGGAAAATATTATGTATTTGTTATTGTTGATGATTTCTCTAGATATATTTGGGTCATCTTTCTTGCTTATAAAGATGAGGCACATAATGCCTTTGCCAAGTTATGCAAGAAAATTCAAAATGAAAAGAGTTATACTATTTCAAGTATCCGAAGTGATAGGGGAAAAGAGTTTGTTAATAAAAATATTGAAACATTTTATGATGAAAATGGTTTTGTGCATAATTTTTCTGCTCCTCGAACTCCTCAACAAAATAGGGTAGTAGAGAGGAAAAATAGATCTCTTCAAGAGATGGCAAGAACAATGCTCAATGAGAACAATTTGCCTAGATATTTTTGGGCCGAAGTGGTAAGTACTGCATGTTATGTTATAAATAGAGTTATGCTAAGGTCCAAATTAGATAAAACCCCTTATGAGCTTTGGAATGAGAAAAAGTCCAACATTGGTTACTTTCATGTATTTGGATGCAAATGTTTTATTTTAAATGACAGGGATAATTTAGGCAAGTTTGATGCAAAATCTGATGAAGGTATATTTCTCGGGTATTGTACTAATAGTAAAACTTAAAGAGTATTCAATAAAAAGACTTTGACTGTACAAGAATCTATGCATGTAGTATTTGATGAATCTAATTCTCTATTCTCCAAGAAATCTATTGATGAAGAAACAGGAGGTATAAATAATACAGAAAGTCTCAATCTCAACAAAGAGAATACAATAGAGGAAGTCCAACATGAAGACATCAGGAAAGATCATCAAAATTTAATACAAGATGCAACTAAACAGTGAAAATTTGTGAAAGATCATCCAGTGGAATAAATTCTGGGAGAACCTTCATGAGGTGTAAGCACTCGATCATCTCTTAGAAATATTTACAATCATACTGCTTTTCTATCTCAGATTGAACCTAAAGATATTGATGAAGCACTTCTTGATGAATCTTGGATTCTAGCTATGCAAGAAGAGCTTAATCAATTTGAAAGAAATGATGTTTGGACACTTGTTCCTAGCCCCAAAAATCATACTATTATTGGAACAAAATGGCTTTTAGAAACAAGAAAGATGAGTCCGGAGTCATTACTAGAAATAAGGCTCGACTTGTAGCCCAAGGTTTCAATCAAGAAGAAGGAATCGATTATGATGAGACATATGCACTAGTCGCAAGATTAGAAACTATTCGAATGCTACTTGCATATGCTTGTTATAAAGATTTCAAATTTTTTCAAATGGATGTTAAAAGTACTTTTTTAAATGGTTTTATAAATGAAGAGGTATATGTTGAGCAACCTCCAGGTTTTGAAAATCATATTTCTCCAAATCATGTTTTCAAACTCACAAAAGCACTATATGGACTCAAACAAGCTCCTAGAGCGTGGTACGAGAGACTCAGTGGTTTCTTGATTGAAAAAGGCTTTTCAAGAGGAAAAATTGATACAACTCTTTTCATTAAATACGAAAATGATGATATTTTTTTGATTCAGATTTATGTTGATGATATAATATTCGGTGCTACTAATGAAAATATGTGCCAAGTTTTTGCTAAGAATGTAGGAAGGATTTGAAATGAGTATGATAGGAGAGCTTACATTCTTTTTCGAATTGCAAATTAAGCAAGCAAAAAGTGGGACATTCATCAATCAATCAAAATATATTAAGGAATTACTGAAGAAGTTTGGGATGGAAGGTGCTAAGAAAATTGGAACACCAATGAGCCCATCCACTAAACTTGATAAAGATGAATCCGGTAAACCAATTGACTCGAAGGTATATCGAGGTATGATTGGTAGCTTATTATATTTGACAGCCAGTAGACCAGATATTATGTTTAGTGTGTGCTTATGTGCACGCTTTCAATCATCTCCAAAAGAATCACATTTAATTGCAGTTAAATGCATTCTTAGATATCTTAGTGGTACAATTAACTTAGGGTTATGGTACCCTAAGCACACATCTTTCGATCTAATCAGCTACACAAATGCAGATTATGCTGGCTGTAAAATAGATCGAAAAAGCACTAGTAGAGCATGTCACTTCTTAGGTCGTGCACTAGTTTCCTGATTTAGTAAAAAATAAAATTTTGTTGCACTATCTACTGCTGAGGCAGAATATGTTACTGCGGGTAGTTGTTGTGCTCAAGTTCTTTACATGAAGCAACAATTTGAGGATTTTAAACTTATGTACAATCACATTCCAATCAAATGTGATAATACAAGTGCTATAAATCTTTCAAAGAATCCAATACAACATTCTCGGACCAAACATATTGAAATTAAATATCATTTTCTTAGAGATCATGTGCAGAATGACGATATTGTATCAGAATTCACTAGTACACATGATCAATTGGTAGACATTTTCACAAAACCTCTACCAGAAGATAGACTATGCATGATTAGAAGAGAAATAGAAATGATGCATGCCATGGATATCTACTAGATACTTTTATTTCATTATCTTAAATGACCTACAGAAACTTGAGACGTTTAGCCTAATCATTCAAATGCATTTACTCCTCATAAATCATCATGTCATCCTTTTCTAAAGGATTAGGCAATCGAAATAAAGAGGTAAGCAATGATTTCAAATCCTTATTCTGTTGCTTTAACTCTACTATTTTTTTGTTTGACTCATAAACAAGTCGTTGAAGTACAGAAACAGTCTCGCTAAACTTCTCAATTTCGCGAGTTTTGGACTGCAACCGAGCAGAAAACGCGACGATAGATGATGAGTATCGAGTTCTGAGACCCACAAGCTCGTAAATGGCGTCATGATCTGATTTATTAGCTAAATCAGTTTCTTGTTACTTCATGGCACCCACGACAGATGCAGAAATAGATTGAGACTGAAGTGAAGGATACCTCAAATCTTGATCAAGAGAAGCACTGAAGGGAAATCTACGAGCCATTGAAAAATTGTAGAATGAGAATGCAAGCAAATTGCAAAGATGAGAAGAAAGCTTGATGCGAAATAGATAATGCTAAGGATTGCTCTTATAGAAACGGAAATAAGAACAAGACAAGCTTACAAATCATGATAATATCTCATTTTTTCGCAACATCAAGCGGATCAAATCTCTACACCGAATTTCCAGAGCTACGCCTCCAGCCTTTGCAGGTTTTGTCGGGTACGGGTGGTTTCAATTATTCAGCTCTTTACAAAATCTCCTTCCGCACCGAATTACCAAAACTAGGCCTCGAGGCCTTGCAGCACTTGTCGGGTCACAGACGGCTCCCTTTTTTCAACTATCTACAGTGTCTATTAACACACCGTTTTCTTCAGTCTATTTACTTACTGCCGATCCTTTTTAACGATGCCAAAAGGGGGAGAAGTTTTAGACTAGAACATTAATATTGTTTAATTTGCTAAACTTGTTATATATACTTGAAATTATATTTATATTTTTGCTTGAAAAACTAACGCACATTCTCAGGAGGAGCTTAAGTATTAATATAGGTTTCAGGTTCTATCAAATATTTGTCATCATCAAAAAGGGGGAGATTGTTGAACTCAAGGTTTCAAGTTTCGTGTAAATCTACACATGGATTTTGATGATAACAAATGAATTCAAAGAATAAAGGAGCCTCAAGTTCAAGATGTCCACACAATAGAATCAAGCATATCAAAGAAGCAAGCATGAGCAAGAAGGGAACAAATTCACATTAAAATCATAGAGTAATGTTGTAAATCTCTTAAATATTCGAAATTAGGATTAAAACTCAAAATTAATATTTTATCATAAAGCATTAAATACATTTTCCACATGTGCATGAATATTTTGAAAATTAAATTTGAAAATTTTGAAAGATGATTGATTGTCATCTTTCACATGTGCATGACATGATTAAATGTTTGAATTTTGAAAATATTAAGATGATTGATTGTCATCTTTCACATGTGCATGACATGATTAAAGGTTTGAATTTTGAAAATATGAAGATGATTGATTGTCATCTTTCACGTGTGCATGTTTTATTTGAATATTTTCAAAAGTGGTGGATGTTTTTCTTGACTTATGCAAAAGGTAGATGTCTTTATTTGAAAATTTTGAAAAGTAAAGTGTGCTCCTTTTGTCATATGCAAAAAGTAAAAAATTATGTTTGAAATTTTTGAAAAGTAAAGTGTGCTCCTTTTGTCACATGCAAAAAATAAAAAAATTAGATTTGAAATTTTTGAAAAGTGAATGATGATATCTTTGACATGTGAATCTTTTTAAATTTGAATATGAAGTCTCATATGCCTATAAATAGATCATTTGAGAGCTTCACATTTACAACACCAAGAGCATACAACATTCATTCAAAGCTTTCATTCTCTCTTCTCTAATCATTGAGCCTTAACCCTTGTTCATTTTGAGAGATATAGTTTGCGCTGTATTGTTTTTATTTCACTCATTGATGAGTGTTTTTCTGATAGCCTACCTACTATCAATTCTTGTATCAGTAAAAGGGTGTGTATAACCCTTGTGTGTGTAGAAGGTGTTCTACACGGGGAACAGTTAAATCACCAAGTGTGAGGTGATTAGAAGTGTAGAGGGTGTTCTATACGGATTCTTTGGAGCGGTGCTGCTCAAAAGTGTAATAGGTTTCTATTTCCACCTGAAGGAGATTGAATAGTGAATTCGGGGATCCTCAATGGGTAGCTTGAGGCGAGGACGTAGGCAGTGGAGCCAAACCTCGTTAACATACTGAGTTTGCTTCTCTCTTACCCTTACTCTTTATACTTATTATTGTTTCATATTTTGTTTATATTTTATATTATATTTGATTTATAATTGTTATTTTTTTAAATACAACTCAATTCATCCCCCCTCTTGTGTTAGTCATTTGGGCAATAGGAATTATTTTGAACCAAGTTTCATGTTTGCTCCAATCTGATGCTCAGCTTGCAAGGGGGTGTCAAGGATACAACACCTTAAGTCTAGGCTTAACATATTGACCATAATTCTAGGAGATTGATTTGTATAAATTGATTATACTTTCCATTTATTTTGTAATTAGCCTTTATGACTAGAATTGTAATTATTCCCTACACATTGTAATTTGTCAATATATAGAAGAATTACTCACCACCGTCAAGTGTACTGTTTTATCCAAACCTTCTCAATTGCATCTTCATGGCCACACTCCATGATATTTAAGTTTTTGAAATGGGCTTTTACTCTTATAATCCTCCCCATGAAGCAACTAGTTAGCTGGTCAAGAGGCAAGTAAGTCACAAGAAAAATGGTTATTTCTAATTGCTTTGAATAGAGCAAGGTGCAAGAGTACATTACATGCTATACCTTCTAAACTGTTATTTACCACTCATAATTAAATTTATTATAATCAAATGTTAATATGTTCTTTCCCTCATTGATTTTCTAAAAGATATGCCTGAGTTTATAATTCACATCATGGAATGGGGTTAGAAACTTAGATGGAAATAAACTTTTTTCTGTCTCGTGAATTGATTTATTATTATTACTATTATTATCATTATTATTATTATTATAATTTGTGGAGCACATGCTATTTTGTGATAGTGAGAAATACCCATTGGAAGATAGTTACTCCAGGTACACTGCATAGATACTTACCAAGTTACCATTCATACGTCATATCTATGCCTGCTTACACGAAGACCAGTCTAGGCAGTGACAAAGTTAGAAATTTGCTTTAGCTGGGGCCAAGCTGTTGGGAGTAGACCGATTAACAAACAGAAAATAAGAAGTAACACAGCGAAAATGCAACAAGGAGAAAATAAAACCAACACATAGAATACACAGATAGAAATGGTTTGGCTCAAAATAAACTTACGTCCACTGTGAGGTCGGTCTCAAACTTTCACTATTGAACAAACATGGAGTATAGAGATTGAATCACAAGATTTTACAAAGAAATCACTCAACCTCACGTGTATACTCTCAAACTCACGTGTTTGCTCTCAAACTCACAAAATAAATAACTTCAAAGAAAACAGGCTCTCTTGAGCGACTTCAAATGAACGTCGTTCCTTCTATATAAGTGACACTCGCTTGAGTGATAGTATCTCGCTTGAGGGAGACACTACTGTAAACGGCGCAAACCTTAGCAAAAGAACATTAGCTCGAAGTGAGACATTGAGCGAACTTTCAGGGTTGCATCTCGCTCGAGCGAACCTTCGAGCTAGGGTCGAGCAAAGTCACTTCTTGAAATCTCGTTCGAGCTGGATGTCGAGCGAGAATCGAGCGAACTCTCAGGTTGGGATCTCACTCGAGCTGAAAGTCGAGTGAGAGTCGAGTGAACTTATGGGTTAAGTCTCACTTGAGCTGAATGTCGAGCGAGCATACTATTAGGTGCTTTAATTCAAGCCACCTCTCAACAAATCTCCACCTTGGATTGAATTCTTACAAGCCACACTAAAACCATTCTTCACAGAAGGCCAACCCCAACCAAAAATCCTCTAAGAGATTTGTAAACTCCGAACACCAACCAAGTCCATACAGAGTTTGAACTTGTGTACTGAAACTTGCTTTGTCATCATGTTTGCTAGATTCTTTATAGTAACAATCTTCTGAATTGCTACAATACCATCTGCAACGATATCTCTGAGGAAATGATACCTGACATCAATGTGCTTTGTTCGCTCATGATACATTTGATTTTTGGTCAAATGTATTGCACTATGATTGTCACAGTAAACTGACATTCCTTCTTGTTGTAAACCCAGGTCACTGATCAAGCCCTTTAGCCAAATGGCCTCCTTAATAGCTTCAGTTGTTGTCATGTATTTCGCCTTTATAGTCGACAAAGTAATAGTTGACTGAAGTGTTGCTTTCCAACTAATAGTAGAACCACACAGTGTAAACACATAATCTGTCAATGATCTTCTTTTATCTAGATCCCCAACATAATTAGAGTCGACATATCCAACAACACTTAAACTGAGATCAACATCTCTATTAAAGATTAAACCAACATGAAAAGTTTCCTTCAAATACCTCAGTATCCATTTCACTGTCTGCCAATGAGTTTTACCTGGATTAACCATGTCTTTACTAACAACACTTACTGCTTGTGAAATATCTGGACAGGTACAAACCATTGCATACATAATACTGCCAATTGCACTGGAATAAGAAACACTTGCCATGGACCATTCCTCCTCGTCTGTTTGTGGAGATAGGGAAGCTGAAAATTTAAAATGCAAGGCAAGCGATGTACTTACAGGTTTGAAAGTAGACATTCCAAATCTGTTAAATACATTCTCAATATACTTTCTTTGAGACAAGTATAACTTCCTAACTTTTCTATTACTATGGATTTCCATCCCCAAAATCTTCTTTGCCATTCCTAAATCTTTCATTTCAAACTCATTCCTAAGTTGAGTTTTCTTCAAATCAACATCATACATGCTCTTAGCAGCTATAAGCATGTCATCAATATAAAGCAATAAGTGAATAAAAGACCTATCAAGTAATTGTTTGTGATAAACACAACTATCATAACTACTTTTCAGATAAACATAATTAATCATAAACGAATCAAAACGTTTATACCATTGCCTTAGAGACTGCTTTAAACCATATAATGATTTCTTCAATCTGCATACTCGGTCTTCCTTGCCTGTAACAATAAATCCCTCTGGCTGATGCATATAGATAGTCTCATCAAACTCACCATATAGAAACGTTGTTTTAACATCAAGTTGCTGTAGCGCTAAGTCGTACAATGTGACAACCTGAAATTTTTATCCTATATTATTTTATTTATAATAAGGGTAATTTTGGTACCTTATTTTAATTATGAATATTTGGGTTAGACTTGGACTTTAACCTTGGATGTATCATTTGTAAATTGGCCCAGGATGGTGTGGAAAGGCCTATAGGCCTATAGGAAAGGAGAGCGGTTAGCCATGCCCAATGGAATTGAGGCTTGGGACCTTGTCAATGATAGGAACACTTGGCACACTTAGAAGAGTCTTCTTTAATCTTCAAAGACTGGTAGGCTTATGGGAGAAAGAACTTGTGAATGGAAGGTTTGCTAGTGAATTTCTTGAAAAAAGATTGTGATTGAGACAAGTGGGCATTGTGATCTTGGGGAGACTTGAAAAGAAGTTGACTAATGAGTGAGTGAGTGAGTGACATGTCAAGAGATGACATCAATGAAAAAAGGAAATGGTGGTTGCCTCGGATGATGCAAGGAGAGGTGAAAGCTGACTCTTCCCTTTTTGTTTCTCCATGTGCTACCCAATCTAGGTGAATGACTTGTGAAGATCTTGTAAGAGTGAGTTACTAGTGATGTGTGGAGTAACTTGTGAGTGAAAGTGAGATTGAGTGAGAAGAGGAGATGACTCACCTTGAGGGAGAAGCTTCGGCTAGGGTGGTTGAGTGTGGGATCCAATAGCCTTACCCCCTACCTTCTTGGTACTTTCACATCATGAGAAGGAGATCTTCTCAAGCAAGATAGGCCTGATTGGATCCTAATTGATAAGGACATCTTTTGGGATTGGCTAGGAGCTACTCACTTTTGATTTCCTTCCCATGAGCTTTGGCAATGCCATTTTGGTGCTAGCCGACTATGCCGAAGCCCATACCTCATCATTTCTTCATTCTATCAATCAACCATGCTTGTTCATCATGTGTCAATCAACCTTAGGTAGAGTGGAGTACCCTAAGACCTAGAGAGAACACTTCTTGACTGAATATGGCTTGGCAATTTCACCACATGCTTGTCTTCCTCCCTTTTTCAAAACTCGCGGCCACTTCTCTCTCTCAACTCTCTTCACTTTCTCTTATGTTTTCTCACCATTCAAGCACTTTTTCCTAAGCTAAATTTGAGTTTTAACCAAGGTTTCCTTGAGTGGAAGCATCACTTGGAGAGGTAAGCAAGTCTTTGAGCCCATTTCATCTTTCCATGCATAGATTCTTAGGTTTTTCTTCCTACACACGAAACCTTACATTTCTTTTATTCTCATGTCTACATGCTTTTGATTATGGATTTAATCTTGCTATTTTCATACTCATTTTTCAGATTTATCATTTCTCTACACTTGAATTTTTGTCAGTACATCTTTACCCTAATCCTAGCATTCTTTGTATATGTGTAAAGTGAATGGATTGTTGTGATGGTTGTTGAATGGTTTGTGTTGCTAGGTTGGTTATTTGAAGAGTTTCCTTGTACATCTATACAATATTTCATGCTTGGTTAAGATAATGTTTTAGGCTTGCAATTTTTAATGTGTTGGTGGTTGTAGCTATCTTTGTTGGAAAGGAAACATAAAGATTATGTTGTGTTTGGTGGCCAATGCATGTAGAATCATGATAAGGTTTTTGGTTGATGAAGTTTTGCCTAGAGGATATATATATATTTCGGCCATGAAGGGTTTTAGGGTTAGAATTCTCAATGCTTGACTATTCATTCGTATATGACCTTGTATTAGATGCTTGAGAAACTTAGAGACATAAAGTTAGGAGAATCTATTAGTACAAAATTTGGAATTCCTATGTGGGATTAAGTGTGGTTTTGTTTGATGAAAAATGATTAAAAATATCTGGATTAAGGGCTTTAGGGTTTCAGTCAAGTTCTCTTTGTGATGATAAAGTTACCTAGTTATTTTATTAAGGCGTGCATAAGTAAATAGAAGTGAAAAGATGAAGAAAATACTAGGTTTTAGGCCTTGAAGGGTCTCGGCCTAACCCTTAGGAGGTGAAGGCCGGGTGCTTAGTTGCTTTGTTAAACTATTAGCAAGTTTTTCTATATTATGTTGATGATTTCATGAGGTGTCTTGATTGAGAAAAAACATGAAAATTCATGTGCTTGTACTCGTTCCATGAATTACATGTCTAACATGAAGAGTTTCATGTTACATACCTGAAATATAAAAGTCATGATTTTAGGTTAATATGTATTTTCAAAAGAAATGAAATAATTACCTTTTTATAAGAACCCCAAAGGCTGGGACGGGGTAGTGTCCTAGTAAAACTCAATGTTCACTCAGGAGTGAAAATCTCTGGGTCGACAAAAAACAGTCAGTAGACCATATATAGCTCCAAAAAGAGTTCGGAACGTGGTCGCATCTAAAACTAGTGGGTGCCCAAGGATGGTAAAGACATTGCGCCTTGCCGTTATAAGAACTAAGGATGTAGTCACCTTGGTTTAAGTGGTCACTAGGTGATGAAAAATGGATAACGTGGTCACCCCGACTTGAGTGGTCGTTGGGTGATGCGATAACGCGTAACGTAGTCACTTTGAACTTGAGTGGTCGCTGGGTGATGTGATAACTAGCGAGAAACACACGGTGTGTAGGAAAACCGTGAGGTATCCACAAAAAAGTCATAAAAAGAACGACTTTTAAGCGCCAAGAGTGATATAAACATGTTTAATGACGCCTAAGATAAAAAATGATGAAAAACACGAAAAGTTTACAAAAAATGATTACGTTATATGAAAAGCCTTTTTGAGAAAGAACGTGCATAAGTCAAAATCTTAAAGAAAGTCGAGTTTTATATAAGTCATTATGGGTAAGTACATGTGCATGAATTTAGTTACAAGTCTCATATTCGTGATACATGTATTGTTTGGGTATCAAACTTGTTGTGATGCTTTCGTTATGATAATTGTGTACTTACTGGGATTTTTCGAAATCTCATTCATTTAATTTTCAACTATCGTTCCTCTTTGAGACGATAAAAGTTGTTGCAGGTAGTGATGGTCTCAACAAGTTTGACTTCCCGAGAGACTCCTTGGACCCCTAAGGACCTAGTGGTTTCCTCTCCTTTTGACGCTATGAATCTCATTTTGTATGATCGCCTTATGTCGGATATGTGGAACAGCATGTTCATTCAGGCTGCCAACCGCCACTACGTTGGATTTTGCCTCACCTTAGGGACTAACGGGTCCTTGTACTTGGACGGGTATCCAGTGTGGAGGTAATTTGGGTTTGGGGTGCTTCTTGTTTAGACCAGGGATCAAGGACGTCAAGAAAGAACCCCCATTTTAGGGGCGGGTTGTGGGGGCCAACTAGTGTTGATGTTGCTTATACATATATATATATATATATATATATTTGGTTTATTTTGGAGGTTCCCGTTGTTTTGGAAAAACTTGATATGTGTAGAATCCGATACATTTGGTGATATATACATATGAAGTTTATTTTAAGAATTTACTTTTAGTTATACCATGTGACATACGACAAGTTTTATGTTTTTTGTCTCGAATTTACTCGACTTGACCTTTTTCCATTGTGAAATATCTTCTATACTATTTTTAAGTTAGACGCATGCTTTTATTTATGTTATGAATGAGGGATGAGTATTCTTGTGTTACTTATCTCCGACGTCTCAATTTACGTGCGATCTCAAGTGTAAGTGGGAGTGTCGACATACAATGCCGTAATAGCAAGTAAAACTCTGATCGGACTGTATTTTACAACTTGAGAGAAAACTTCATTGAAGTCGATCCCTTCTCTTTGACTGTAGCCCTTAGCAGTCAAGTTTGCCTTGTATCTTGCATCATTATCATTCTGGATTCTCTCTTTTCTCTTGAAAACCCATTTGCAGCCAACAGTATTCGTCTTCGCTGGAAACTTAACCAAATCTTATGTTTGGTTCTTACAAAGAGACTCAATCTCTTCACTCATTGCTAAGCACCACTGTGCAGATTTTGTATTCCTAATTGTTTCTGAATAACTGGAAGGCTCCTAACCAATAATAGCCTCTACTGTAGTAAGGGCATACATCATTATGTTTGCATGAGCATATCTTTGAGGTGGTCTAATCTGCCTTGTCTATCTACTAGTATCTATACTATATTCCTTGCTCATGACGTGCATCAATCTCGGAATCAGAATCATGCTTATCAGCACTAGCATGATCCTGGGTATCAACTGGCATCCTTTGTGGAGCCTGTTGTAGCTCCACCTGTTTGCCTGTCCCCTGGTCTGTACCTAACAACACAGTAAACTCTTTTTTTTTTATTAAGTATAAACTATTCATCAAATACAACATCTCTACTAATCACAAGTTTGGATGATTTGGGATCAGTACACCACAACCTATAATATCCCTTCACTTTACTAGCATATCTCATGAACATGCATTTCTTTGCTCTTGGTTCAAGCTTACCCTCATTGACATGAAAATAATCAGGACAACCGAAAATTTTTAAATCTGAATAATAAACAGGAGTATCAGACCATACCTGATTTGGTGTTTTCAAACCAATAGATATGACTAGAGAGAGTGGTTAACTAGAAAGCAGGTTATATTGACTGCTTCTGCCCAAAAGTCTTTAGACAAGCTTGCATTTGAAAATATACTGTGTGTTCTCTCTAACAGAGTCCGGTTCATCTGTCAACTACTCCATTTTGTTGTGAAGTGTGTCTAACTGTACGATGCCTGGCAATGCCTTCATTTTTGTAGAATTCATCAAATTCATCTCCGCAAAACTCCATACCATTGTCAGTCTAAAGTTGCTTCACTTTCTTGGTTGTCTGATTCTCAATCAAAGCTTTTCAGTGCTAGAAGTTGGTGAAAACATCACTTTTCTGCTTGAGAAAATATACCTATACCTTCTATGAGTAATCATTAATCGCAAAACTCCACCTTTCGATGGAACAAAAGATGGACCCCAAAGGTCAGAATAAATATAGTCTATAGTATTTTTAATTCTATGAACTCCTGTAGCAACTAAACCCTGCACTGTTTACCAAACACACAATATTCACACAGGTCAAATTTGCCTATCTTCTAACTCCCTAACAACCCTTGTTTACTGAGGATAAACATCCACTTCTCACTCTTATGGCTCAAGCACATATGCCATAGACGAGTGATATCCAAATCTGGATCAACTGAAATAGATACTGCAGCCGTACCAGTCACTGTACTACCTTGAAGGAAATAGAAACTATTTGTCTTATCTCCTCTCATTACAATCAAGGAGCTTTTGCTGACTTTCATAGCTCCACCTTCTCCCATATTCTTAAAGTCGAAAGAATCAAGTGCACCCATCGAAATAAGATTTTTCTTCAAATCTAGAATATGCCGGACATTAGATAATGTCCTAACAATCCCATCAAATATTCTTATCTAAACTGAGCCAAGTCTTGCAATCTTACAAACCATATTGTTTTCCAATAAAATGGAACCACCATTGACTGATTCACACGTCATGAATCAATCCTTCCCATGACACATGAAAAGTGCAAGTTGAGTCCATGACCCACTTGTCACTAAAGCGACTACTCAAGTCACTAATTGCTAAGACAATATTTGAGCCATCAGAACTTTCATCTATAACACTAATGGCATTAGAGGAACTAATGGATTCCTCCTTTTTTAGTTTAGTACACTCATTCTTTTAATGACTAAACTTGTGACAGTAATAACATTTAACATTTTTCTTGTTAGACTTAGACTGCGACTTACCCTTGGATTTTGTCTTTGCTATTTTTTAAACCCTTCTCATTGGATCTTCCTCGGTTAGAGAAACCTTTAACAAACAAACCACTGGCTTGATTTTCACTACCTTTGTCATTGAATGTACTTCTCAATTCCTTAGAGTTCAAAACAGATTTTACATATGTTAAGGAAATAATATATCTTTCATACAATATGGAATTCACAAAATTTTCAAATGACATAGGTAATGAATACAAAACAATTAAAACTTAATCTTATTTTTCAAGCTTAATGTCTATATTTCTAAGATACATAATAATCTTATTGAATTTATCTAAATGTTCAGAAATAGAAGTTCCTTCATGCATTTTGAGAGTATATAACCGATGTTTCAAATACAAATGATTTGTGAGAGATTTATTTATATACAAACTCTCAAACTTTTTCCAGAGACCAACAACAATATTTTCCTCAGCAACCTCTCTTAAAATTCTATTAGATAATGATAAAAGAATATTCTTGTGTACCTTATTTTCATCATCCTTAGACGGTACAGGAGAATCAGTAGACACATTCTCTTTAAAAACTTTGAACAAACCCTGTTGGGACAACAAAGCCTTCATTTTGATGCGCCATAAACTGAAACTATTTTGTCCATCAAACTTCTCCACTTTAAATCTTGTTGTGGTCATCCTTTCAAATATTCACAGAGCAAATGCTTTAATACCAGTTTGTTGGGAATAGACCAGTTAACAAACAACAAATAGGAAGTAATGCAGCAAAAATGCAACAAGGAGAAAATAAAACCAGTATATAAAACATATAGATATAAGCGGTTCGGCTCAAAACAAGCTTATGTCCATTGCGGAATCGGTCTTAAATTTTCACTATTGAACAAATATGGAGTACAGAAATTGAATCACAAGATTCTACAAAAAAAATTACTCAACGTCACATGTATACTCTCAAACTCACGTGTTTGCTCTCAAACTCACAAAATGAATAACTTCAAAGAAAACATAGCTCTCTGTAAACGATATTCAAATGAACGTCGTTTCTTTTATATAAGTGACACTCGCTCGAGTGAGAGTATCTCGCTCGAGCGAAAAACTGTTGTAAATGGCACAAATCCTAACAAAAGAACATTAGTTCGAAGCGAGACATTGAGCAAATATTCAGGGTTGCATCTTGCTCGAGTGGACTCTCGAGCGAGGATCGAGCAAAATCAGTGTCTAGAATCTCGTTCAAGCTAGAAATCGAACGAGAGTCGAGTGAATGTATAGATTGAGTCTTGCTCGAGTTGAATGTCAAGCGAAACTTGAGCAAGCATACTAGTTAGGTGCTTTAATTCAAGCCACCTCTCAACACAAGTAAAGCTAAAACAAAATACATAAAATATTTTTTATTCTATTTCTCTACAATTTTTTAAGCGATATAAAATAATCTGATAGTAAGATTTACAGTAAAAGAAAAATACGTTTAATACAACTTATGTATTAACAAAAATATATGATATGTCAAGAACATGTCATCATAATAAAAATATATTATAAATCATCCAACTTCTTTTTTGTTTTTATTTTTATCTATAATAAAAACATATCACATGTTATTATATTTATTTTATTTTATATGAGATGAATTTTATTTTTAAATTAGATTAAATTTTGTGGAGGATAGCCAAAATAATTTTTAAAAAGTGGATTAATACAAAATAAAATTAATATTATCTTACTAAATTATAAAAAACTAACATCTATTATTATTTTTTATTTAAGACAAATATATATTATTATTTTCTCAAAAAAAATTTCTTTCTTTTAGGAAGGGTGGAGCCGGGGTTAGGGGGGCCATGGCCTCCCTTGCCCTAATGTGACTCTGCCACTAAATCTAGGAATGCTTCTTCTTTAGTGGTCTCAGCACTTTTAAACACATTACCACCTAGATTTTTGGATTGTTTAATAAACCATTATATATTTTTTCAAATCTTAAAATAATAATAATATAAAAAAAGTATCTTATTCAACTTTCAATTTTTATTTAAAAATAATCATATCTCATGCCGCTATCTAAAAGAAACCTAAACCTTTAATTGTGGTAGAACTATTGGTTTTTTCAGACTTCAATGTTGTTTATGTCCAATACTGTTGGTTTTTTGGATTGGTTTTAGATTCTTAAATATAAAACTATTAATAGTTTTGGAAAAGTGAAAATCTTATGAAATTTTAATATTACTTTTTGGATGTTAAGAGTAAAATTTTCATATCATAATGAAAAATGAAGGACATGTGGTGGCGTTCAATCTAAAGTACAAACTACGATTTTAGCAAATGGTTCATAATGTCCATTTATATCTAAAAAATGGATCAACATCTTCTGTAATTATACTTTTATGCAACTATCACTACCATTTTTCACAATTTGAAAAACAATTTGAAAAACAAACACGACTTATAAACCTCATTTTATTAAATACTATCCATTCGTAAACAATATGAAGTTATGAACACCATCACGAAATAGAATGATATACACATGTTGTATCTATAGAAAGTGCTAGACTTAATAAAAGTGTCAGAAATGTAATAATGGTAATAAAGAATTCTTCTAGCTAGTATGCTGATCTTATTTGTTTATTTATTAAAAGAAAAAAAGGTCGGGTTGGAACACCCGATTCTATCGGAAGCATCTTCGGCGGAATCGCTAAACGCCTAATCATAATGTTCCTGTATTAGGTCGAGTGGGCTGAACAGTCCTACCAATAAAATCTTTTATATGAAAAAATGTTTAAAGATATAATAGGTTGGTCTTATGAGCATTTTGGTCCCAAAGAAGTTTTGGGTCCAGATGATTGTAAGAGTTTGAGCTTGTACAAATAGATCGAGTGACCAACCTAATGAATGTAAAAGTTAGACTGGGCCCATCAAACCCAACCACAACCCACTTGAATTTAATGACTAATATTGATATTTGGAAAATGTTATTTAAATTAATAAAAATGATCGATTGATTTTTTTTATTTTTTATTTTTTATTTTTTATTTTTTATTTAATGATTAAAGAAATAATTTAGTAAATTAATTATTTTTTTATTATTATTTTTAAATGTTTAAAGATATATAAAAAATAGTTGAAATAAAAGGGAAAAAAATATTTAACTTATCTATCATTTTTTTATATTAAATCATCACTCTCAATAAGAGTCCCTCAAATGAATGGGTAGAACCACTACACTAGAATTTGAAGTTGTTTCCATTTGGGAACTCGAGATCCAAGCTAGTTAATGCTTTCAGATCTCTTAAAGAGAGGATTTGGCAAAAAATGGTTAGTTGGAAAAACATATTTCTGTCTCAAGCTGGAAAATAAGTGATGATTAAGGATGTTTTGCAGGCATTTCCAACATATACCATATGAGTTTTCAAACTTTCTACCAGATTGTGCTAAGAGATTAATGTATTACTCTCAAATTTTTGTTGAGACTGTCAACAAGAAGGAGAAATGATGGTTTTTGAGGAAACATGAGAGGACGAGAACTCAGAAAAACAAAAGGGGAATGAGTTTTTGAGATCTTGACAATTTTAACACAACCCTCCTAGCAAAATAAGGATGGAGACTCCTCAAATTTCCACTCTCATTTGCACCACATTGTTTAAAGAAAATTACTATAGAAATGAGAGTTTTATGAAAGCAAGTTTGGGCACTCAACCCTCTCTAATTTGGAAAAGCATTTGGTCAGCTAGAACACTATTAAAAGAAGGCATAAGGTGGAAAGTGGGGGATAGAAAGAAAATAAAAAAATGGGGATCAAATGGTTGTCTAGTTCCACTACTTATGCTGTCGAATCTTGAGTATACATGTTGCGGCAAGATTCAAAAGTTAAGGAATTGTTCTTAGAAACTAGAGAGTGGGATGAACCAAAAATCAGAAATATCTTCTCTAATGATAAAGTAGAATAGATACTCAGCATCCCTTTGAGTAAAGGGAGAGTAAAAGATAGGGTGGTATGGGGCCTATCACAAAAAGGGTCAACTCTAAGTTCGAAGTGATTACTTCTTTCACTTGGAGCTTAAAGAGAGATGGCAAGGGGAATGCTCAATAGAAAAAACAGCTAATGACAGATGAAAAAGCTTGTGGAATATTATGGTCCCAAGGATGACAAAGTTGTTCATGTGGGAAGTTGCCAAAAACCTACTACCAACTAAAGAAAACCTCTTTAAAAGGAAGGTGATAGAAGAGTCAAGCAACCCAATGTGTAAAGCAGAAGTGGAAACCATCATGCATGTGCTATAGAAATGCCTTGTAGCAAATGGTATATAAGGACAAGATGAAACTTGTGTCAGATAATGGGCCAAAACAGATATGGGTTTCTTACAATTATGAAAACTTTATGGCCAGACTCACTAAGGGCCAATTAGAGGAAATGGCAGTGTTGCTAAGACAAGTATGTCTTAAGAGAAATGCTTGGATCTTTGAGAAAAGGTTGCATTGCCCTAAGTGTTCTCTTATTCACACAAAAGCTGCTCTTCATGAATTCCAAGAGATTAAATTAGTGTTGACTAACATGCCAGTGCCCTTGAATACAAGAGTAGAACTAGCAATGGGGCAATGGGAGAAACTAGAATTGGGTTTTGTAAAAGTTAACTGGGATGCTTCTCTAGTTGCAAAAAGAAAGAAGATGAGATTGGGAATAATCATAAGAAATGAGGAAGGGGAGGTCATGGTTGTTGTTTATGATTCAAAGGCCAATGTGTTGGGTCCATTTGCTGTAGAGAGTATTTCAAGAAGGAAGATGTGATTGGGAATAATCATAAGAAATGAGGAAGGGGAGGTCATTATTAATGTTTGTGATTCAAAGGCCAATGTGTTGGATCCATCTGTTGCAGAGAGTATTGCATTAAGGAAAGCTACTAAGGTGTGTTAGGATCTTAACATTCAGAAGGCCAGGTTCGAGGGTGGTGTAAAAGTGATAATTCTTGCTATGCACAGTGAAGATGAGATTCTTACTTCTTATAGTTCTATCGTTAAAGATGTTAGATTATATATTAGAGCTAGGCCAGATTGGCACTTACAATATGCACATAGAGATAAGAATACAATTGCACACACATTAGCAAAGAAAGCATTAACTTTAGAGGAATAAAGAATATGGATAGAGGAGGTTCCAAAGTTTATTGTGAGATGCTTGCTTGTTGATACAAGTTGTAATAATGTTACTTGTTGATGGAAAGTTTTGAGGTTATTTAAATATATATATATCGAGTAGACACAACTACTACTGTTGGTCTATCCTATTTTTAGTTGTATTTATTTATTTACCCAATTAGAACTATACAAATTGTTGGACCGACTAACAAGCTTCAAAATTGTTCACTTTTATAGGTATATCCATGGGAGATTTGGCATTAGGGAGGTTTTTCTAGCATATATATTAAACCCATAAAGCTCTACAATCATTAATATGTGGATGTTCTAAATTTATGTCATTAAATGTGATTTAAGGTGACAAAAAAACTGTTCTAACATATATTACAAGCAAATTTAATGGTGCAATATGTCAAAAGCTTACATACATCTACATCCTCTAACTAATTGGATTCAAGCACATTTGCTAACTTAAATTTGCTTAATTTACAAGCAAATATATCACTAACTTATTGGATGTACATCCTACATGGTAGACGAAATCCAACTTAACTAACATCTTAATACAATTGGTTCAATACTTACATCTTATTGTAAGAGCTTCACGCATTAAATAATTCAAACTAGGTGTGCTACCCACCTTACTTGCGTAGGCACCCCGCCCTAACTTGTGTGTGAAGTCATTTTTGTCCCTACACCTCATCCCTCCCTCTTAGCCCCATTCGTTTGGTAGGCAAGTGAGTGACTTATAGCCATGGCTCTCCATATGCGAAACCACCCAATACGTGGGTTAATCGATCTTTCTCTCTCAAACTCAAATGAACCAAACTAACAAACAAATCATAATTCATATTGATTAACCAACAACAGTAAAAACCAAATCTAGCTAATTGTATGGCCATGGTTTTTAACCCAAAAACCATGGCCATTCTGTGACATTCGGCTTGATGTAGAGAACCATTGCTAGTTGTGGCCATGGTATAAGCAAATTGACGACCACGCCATGGCTTGTCGAGGAGGAGAAAAGAAGAGTAAGAAAAGGAGAATGGAAGAGGAGACATGTTGCATGCTAAGGGGTTAAGGGCCAGAGATAAAAGGAGATATAGAAGAGAGAAGAGATTGAGAGTTGGGGAATGGCTAAAGGGTTTGAGAGAGAGAAGAGAGAGTTGAGGAAATAAACCTAGGTTTTTCCCTTTTATACCAAGCTATGCATGACAGATGGATGAAAATATAGGCAGATGGGTAGCCCCACCCACCCCTAGCATCTGGCATCTCACTTGCATAAAAAATCTATTTGTTTTGGGCCCATGTAGTGGCGAGTGGATGGCCTAGATGCAAGAGCTCGCCCAAAACCCTTATTTAAACCAATTCATTGATCAGATTACTTCAACTACAACTATGACATTGGCTAACCATAAGACTAGCAACATCTGTCATTTCTCAATTATTTATTTATTTTTTACATTGCAACTACTATTTTAGGGGCGATTATTTGGAAATCCCACCCTCTACTACTAATATATCTCATTTTAATTATCCGAAGAAGGATAATAAAAATTAGTAGTAGCAAATGACATACGCCCCGAAATGTAAGGCAACAGTCATAAATGATAATCATCATGTGGTGGATGTTTTAAGATCCACTTAAACAATGATCAGAGATTTTTAGGACCCTCCTCTTTCTCTTAGATTTTGTTTGGATACATAAATAATTTTATCTCATTATTACAACTTTTTTAATTTTTTATATAAAGTATAATAAATAATTCAACTTTTTTAAATTCTAAAATAATAAAAAATAATGTTCTAAAAATATTTTTTTCAATTTCAACTTTTGTTTAAAACTATCTCATCTCACTATCTAAATAGGGGCTCACTAAGATTCTGTTTAGATTTTAAGATAAATAGAGGTCTTTATGAAGAGTAGTGAATTAAAATAATGGAGTGAGTCTTACGTGATACAACTAAGATGAGTTTAGATATATTTATAAAAATTTGAAAAAGTTATGAGTCACACGTGGTAAAAAGGTGTTGAGTTAAAAAGATCTTGAGTTTTAAGCGTAAAGAGGTTTTGAGTTGAGTAATATTTCATAATTTAAGAGTTTTGTATTTAAATGTTGAGATAGGTTTAAAATAAAACTTAGCTAAGATGAATTAAGTTCATTCAAATATACAAACGAAGCTTAACTCTAAGGGCAGATTTGGATAATGATATAGAATAAGAATTTAGTATATTATAATGAAATAACTTTGGTTAAAATGTTTTATTAGATTTTAGAAAATGAGATAGAAAAAATAAGAAAAATATTATAAAGTTAAAAAATTATTAGTAAATATTATATTTATTTTATAATTTAAAAAATTTTGTATTCGTATATATTTTATTTAGAAAATTTAAAAAAAAATAGAATAATTAGATAATATTATTTAAATAATAAATGATAAAAAAATTTGAAATGAGATCGAAAATTAATATTCTCAACTGTCTCACTTCCTAAACCTGACAGACGTGAAAATGTGAAATGAACATGGTCGACACGTGTAATGAGTCCAAAACAACTTTGACCTAGAGGGCATTTGCATCATTGCCATTTGCGAAGCCCAGAGTAACAGCAAAGATGCCCTTTTTCTTTTTTCTTACTTCTAGCCCCATTACTGACAAACCCCACCAAAAAACTATGATGCCATCTGTATACTTTCCTGTTGGTGCTCAGTGCTGAGTCCGCTGACACATCCCATTTAAAATTCCACTCAAAATTTTTATGGCTTCCTGCAGTATGGTTTCATGATTATAATTGAAAAAATATAAACGTACACTTATTTTATAAGTCTATTTTAAATGACTATTATTAATTAAAGTAGAAGCTATTTTTAATTACTATTTTCCTTTTATCTAATTTTTGGATATAATCGGGGGGTTTATAATTTAAGGATGTGACGTATCAGTTTTAATAGTTTGAAATATAGTGTAAAATCCTAATAAGAGAAGTTCTATTTATGATCTCCTATACTATATATCAATATATGATTTGTCATTTTTATCATTTTATCTAAACATATTCATATTTTTTATATAAATATGTGTCATGCGTATTTAAATAGAAGAATAAAATTGACATTACATGCTAGTAGATGGTGTAGGTAATTTAGGAATGATAAGTATGATTTCTCATCCTAATGACTGGATATTAGATTAATGGGTAGTAATCAAGTTGACCACCATCTCATATTGGATTGAAACCCATAAGCATACTTGGAGTATTGACTCCTCTATTTCTCTATACCGAATTCTCTTAAATCCCTTGCCCCTCAGTTTAAAGATTTTTGTTCACCAAGGAGAGGAGGGGTGGTGTTTCGGCACCACCCACCTCCCATCTTTGCCGACCACAAGCCTCTCTCTGATAGCACTTACCATGGTCGATCTGATAATTTTTGACAACCTTGGGATGATACGCGCCCCACCACCGGTTTCCTCAGATGCGGAAGATATCTGTTAATTCAAGCAATATGTCCGCCACATGTGTGGCCTTTTCAAGGTCAATGATTTTTGGATTTTCCATCCGGCTGCTCACTTCTCTCTAGCAGTGGGTCGTGGCCTACACCCACCACACTGTCAATTTGTCTATGATTCCAGTTGCTACATTATTTTTTCACTTTTCCTAACCAAGGGTCGAATGAAAGTGGATATAGGAGGATCTTACAATTAGCCTAGACTAACACGGTGCAGCACACACCCATTTGCTGCGACTTTCAGCAGCAATCTAAAAGTTTGCTCACTAGACTATTTCAAAATTATCTCCAAGCGGTCTTCCCTTAACTAAAAATCGGTGGGGCCATTTATTTGATTCCGATCATCTCTTTTATTTTTTATTTTGTATGTTATTTTTTTGAAAAAATTATAAAGGATTCCCACCCCACTCTATTTTGTATCCTGTTATGCTTTAATTTTTTAATATATTAAACTTGCTTAGACAAAAAAAAAATGGATAGTAACGACTGGAAGTACGGACTGTTAATCTCTATAATTTTAAATATCAAACTAAAACCCCAATAATTTCTAAATATATCTTATGCATAAAGTTTTTACAAGTTAGATGTATGAATAGATCAAGATATTTTGCAAAAGATAAATGGTATTTGTAGTGAATAATTATAAATTTATATGAAAAAAATAAATTTTTTAATAATATATATTTTTTTAAATACGTAATATTGACATAATCTATAGAGATAATTATACTTTATGAATCCATGCATGTTAGTTTGTGGATTTTTTTCTATAACATTTCATTGTGTCTATAATAATTTTCTTTATTTAATTTTATAGGATTTTATGAAGAGGAATAATAGCTAAGTTCGATGAATAAGATTATAAGTAATTAATCGAAATCAAGAATAAAATGAGAATAATAATTATTCATGAGGTAGAGGAATAAAAATTTGTTTTTATTAATATTACATATCTAGTTATATATATAATGTATTTTACATAGAGTTATTCAAATATATTTTTAAAAATAAAATTAAAAAAATGAAAAATTATATCCTATTATTTTACTGAGTTCAAAGATTTATCTTTTCTAATATTTCATTCTAGATTTGTAAATTCAGATTTATTATAAAAATTTAATTTAATTTATTATAAATTTTAATTTAATGTGACATTCAGGACAGTTTGAAAATCGCGTGACAGTTTGAAGGGGCAAGTGAAATTTTCCCTCAAAGGCGTTTTTTTTTGTAGGTAAAGAAGTTGCATGTGAGCATCACGTGCTCAACTTTCCATTCCATTTAGAGCTAATGGTAGACGGAGGGGAGATTGATAAGTTTTGAAAATAAATGGGTCCACTTTGATGCAATTATTAGTTTCAAAAGTATATTGTGAATTAAGCAAAAATTCGGTGGGACAAAATATAATTGATGCTAATTTATAATTATATCTAGCATTAATCTTTCAAAATTATCCTAGTAATCTCAATAGATTAACAAAAAGGTATAAAAAAGATGTTGAGAGCCATGCAAATAAAATCCATCCCACGTTAGATTAGGCAAAACATTTGAAAGTTAGTTTTTGCTACAGTAAATTTAAAACAAAAGTCAAATTTGATGTATATTATAATGAACCAAACATTTTTTTATTATTACTTTTACTGTAACGAAATTAATCCGTAAGTGGAGAGACGGCCGCCGCCCCCCGTTCCACCACTAAAATTATGTGAATAACTCCATCACTATTATTTTAAATTTTGCATAGTGACTTGCATAGTAACTTACATAGTAATTTCAAAACCTATAAATATGGGTTTCAGTTGTAATGAAATTCATAAGAAAATATAAAGATAAAGAAAGTTTCAGTTTTTAAGAGTTTCAGAGAGAGTTTCTTATTTCTCTTTTGCAATAGTAGTTTTTTTCTTTAATTTTATAACACGTTATCAGTACGACAGTTCTACCAATTCTGAAACTAGTGGCATTATTCCTCTGTAAGTTTTTCAATATATTATTTGTAGTCTTTAATATATTTTATTGATGATTATCTGTGTGAATTTATAAATATATATTCTGAAATACACATATTTATTTCATTATTTATATGAGTAGAAAATGACAAATCTTACAAAATTGGAATTTGTTGCTCTTGACATATCTGGGAAAAATTATTTATCCTAAATACTTGATACTGAAATTCATCTTAATGCAATGAATTTGGGAGAAACTATTAAAGAAAGAAATCAAGCGTCCCTGCAGGACCGTACTAAAGTAATGATTTTCCTTCGCCACCATCTTCATGAAGAATTGAAAACTGAATATCTTACAGTAAAAAATCCCTATATTTTGTGAAACAGTTTAAGGAAGAGGTATGAACACCATAAGACTATCATCCTCCCAAGAACTCGTTTTCAATGGTTGCACCTGAGGTTGCAAGATTATAAAAGTGTTAGTGAGTAAAATTCCACACTTTTTAAAATAAACTCAGTACTAAAATTATGCGGTGAGAAAATCATCGATGATGATATGCTAGAGAAGACTTATACTACATTTTATATTTCGAATGTGCTCCTGCAGTAACAGTATCGAGAGAGAAAGTTCAAGAAATATTATGAACTTATATTATGTCTTCTAGTAGCTGAGCAGAATAATGAGCTCTTATTAGAAAACCACCAGTCACACCCTACTGGCTCAATATCAATCCCTGAAATGAATGGTAATAGGTTTGCATCATTTCCAGAAGTAAATGGTGCATCTTTTAGAAGAAATCGGAAGCGTGGACGTGGTAAGAGAAATTATAGAAATGTTGGTCCCAGAAGTGACAACATTAAAAGAGATAATAATATACCGTATCACCAGAAGTGGTACAATTCAGAAATGGGTAAAAATTTCCAGAATAATTCTTCAAAGAAAAGTGAAGAGGTGTGCCATAGATGTGGAATGACTGGACATTGGTCACGTATCTATCGTACGGCCAGGTATTTAGCTGATTTATATCAAGTTTCTATTAAATGAAAGAATAAAGTGCATGAAACAAATTTAGTAAAACCATCAGATGATTTATTAGATTCAGTAGATGTAGATGTTACTCATTTTGATGTCTCTAATTTTTTTAATCATCCTAAAGGTAGTATTAAACACTTAATTAGAGATAGAAGTGTTCCACTCAATTAATGTATTTTCTTCTATCTGTAATAAAAGTTTTGTATATTTTGTAGAATCATGGATCACATTGATGAGTTTTTTATTTCTGAGTTGAATGATAAAGATATATGTCTGGCTGACAGTGCTACAACTCACATAATTCTCAAATAAAAGAAATATTTTCAAAATCTAACACTAAGTAAAACCTATGTCCATACCATATCAGGTTCATCAGATTTAATTGAGGGCTCCGGAAGAGCTTATATTGTGTTGCCTAATGGCACCAAATTTTGTATTGATGATACTCTATTCTCTTCACAATCCAGAAGAAATTTATTGAGTTTCAAAGATATATGTCGTAATGACTATCATATTGAAATAACTAATGAAGGCAGTAAAGAGCATCTTCTTATTACTAAAACAATATCGGGCCAGAATCTCGTATTAGAAAAACTGGCTGGTTTATGTTCTAGATTATATTATACAAAGATAAGAACAATTGAATCATATGTGGTAATGCACCAGAAGTGCATTGACCCTAAAGTATTTATGACTTGGCATAATAGCCTTGGACATCCGGGATCTATAATGATGAGACGAATTATTGAAAATTCGCATGGGCATCCCTTACAGAATCAAAAGATATTTCTACCCAATGAATCTCTGTGCTTGGCATGTTCTCAATGTAAGTTAATTATCGGACCATCTCCCTCAAAAGTCGTTATTGAATCTTCATCCCTTTTACAAAGGATTCACGGAGATATATGTGGGTCTATTCATCTATCAAATGGACCATTTAGATATTTTATAGTTTTGATTGATGCATCTAATCGATGGTCACATGTTTGTCTGATTTTCACTAAAAATGTTGCATTTGCTAGACTTCTTGCTCAGATAATCAAACTACGAGCACAATTTCCTGAGTATCCAATTAAGACCATTCGATTGGATAATGCAGGTGAATTTTCATTTCAAGTTTTTTATGATTATTGCATGTCAATAGGAATAGATGTTGAACATTCTGTTACTCATATACACACACAAAACGGTTTAGCTGAATTTTTGATAAAAAGGTTTCAACTAATCGCTAGACCTTTACTTATGAAATCAAGACTACCTGTTTCTACTTAGGGACATGCTATACTTCATGCAGCATCTCTAATTCGCATTAGACCATCTGCATATCATAAATATTCTCCATTACAGCTTGCATTTGATCAACAACCAAATATTTCTCATCTTCGTACTTTTGGATGTGCTGTATATGTTCCAATTGCACCTTCACAACGTACAAAAATGGGCTCTCAACGTAGACTTAGGATATATGTTGATTTTGATTTTCCATCTATTATTAGATACCTTGAACCCCTTACAGGAGATATGTTTAAAGCACGTTTTAAGATTTGTCATTTTGACGAATCCAATTTTCCATTAATGGATAAAGAAAAGTCGGTGCTTGAAGCACGACAAGATATTACTTGGGATAATAAGACCCTGTCTCATTTTGATCCTCCTACAAATGAATGTAAACGGGAAGTTCAGAGGATTATTCATTTGTAAAATATTGCAAATCAATTACTGGATGTATTTATTAACACTAAAAGTGTAGTAAAATCTTATATTCTTGCTGTTAATGCTCCAGTAAGGATTGAAGTCTCTGAATGACAAATCGTCAAAACAGAAATAGGTGAATCTAAGGCACGCCTGAAGCGTTGAAGACCTATTGGTGCAAAAGATAAAATTCCTAGAAGGAAAAGAATACAAAATGAATTTGATGTTTCTGAAAAACACGTACCCACAATACAGACTACAAAAATAATTAATACTCCTAAAGAGTTCAAATCATCTATTCCAGAACCTGCTGAAAAGGAAACTCATGAAGAGTATAAATCTCCTGAAAATGGACCTCCTGAAGATGTGTGTCATGAAATGTTTTCTCCTGAAGAGGAACAGGTACCTGAAAATAATGAGATCTCAAAACATTTCATGAAAACTGGAGAAATTCTATATAGAAATAAAACTGTTGTCGACAACATATTTTCATATAAAATGGCCATTGACATTACTAGAAATAATGAAGAAAGTGAGCCAAAAATCGTTGAAAAATGTCGACGTAGAAATGATTGACTAAAATGAAAAGCAACTATTGAAGTTGAATTAAATTCGCTAGCAAAGCGAGAAATATTTGGACTTGTTGTCCAAACACCAAAGGGTGTAATGCCTGTTGGATAAGTGGGTATTTGTACGAAAACGTAATGAGAAAAATGAAATTATGCGGTACAAAGTACGGCTTGTCGCACAAGGTTTACTGCAGAAACTCATGATTGATTATGAAGAAACATATTCTCTCATTATGGATGCAATCATATTTAGATTTTTGGTTAGTCTGATTGTTACAAAAGGATTAGAAATACGGTTTATGGATGTAGTCACTGCATATTTATATGGATCCTTAGATCATGACATATATATGAAAATCCCTGAAGGATATAAAATGCCTGAAACATCTACAAGTACATCCAGAAATATGTACTCAATCAGACTACAAAGATCTTCATAAGGGTTGAAGCAATTCAGACGTATGTGGTATAATCGCTTAAGTGAATATCTATTGAAAGAAGGATTTGAGAATAATCCTATATGCCCATGTGTTTTTATTAAGAAATCAGAATCTGGATTTGTCATTATTGCAGTTGATGATTTAAATATTGTGGGAACTCCTAAAGAGATCTCAAAAACCGCTATATATTTAAATAATGAATTTGAAATGAAAGATCTTGACAAAACAAAACTTTGTCTCGGCCTACAGCTCAAGTACTTGCCAAATGAAATTTTTATTCATTAGTCCATGTATACTGAAAAAGTCCTAAAACATTTTTATATGGACAATCTCATCCCCTGAGTACTCCAATGATTGTCCGAACACTTGATGTGAAGAATGATCAATTCCGTCCTTGTGATGACGATAAAGAAATTCTTGATTCTGAAGCACCATATCTCAATACAATTGGAATTTTGATGTATCTTGCAAATTACACTTGACCCTCAGTTAATCTGCTTGCAAGATTTAATTATGTACCAACTCAAAAGCATTGGAATGGCATTAAAAATGTCCTTCGTTACCTTCATGGTACGATTGATACGAGATTATTTTATCAATGTGGTTCAAGTCCAGAATTGATTGGGTATGCAGATGCCGGTTATCTTTCAGACCCACACAGAGGTAGATCTCAAATTAGATATTTATTTACTTATGGAGATACTGCCATATCATGGAGATCTGTTAAGCAGACACTATCTGCTATTTCTTTAAATCACTCAGAGATCATTGCTATTCATGAAGAAAGTCGAGAGTGTATTTGGTTTAGATCAGTTATTCAACATATTCAGGAAAAGTATGGACTTCTCATGATCAATAATAGCCCAACAATCTTATATGAAGATAATACTGCTTGTATCACTCAAATCAGATGAGGATATATCAAAGGTGACAGAACCAAACATATTTCACCTAAATTCTTTTATACTCATGAACTTCAAGAGAAATGTGAAATTGATGTCAAGCAGATACGATCTAGTAATAATCTGGCAGATTTATTTACAAATGCGTTACCAACTTCCACATTCAAGAAGATTGTGCATAACATTGGAATGCAAAGATTCAAAAATCTTTTGTCATGCACTTTTTAGGGGGAGTAAATGTGCTGATTGTACTCTTTTTCCTTCGCTGAGGTTTTGTCCCACTGAGGTTTCCTTTGCAAGATTTTAATGAAGCAATCTTAAAGTATTTGTAGATACATAAAAAGAATGTACTTTTTTTTTTTTTGCCATTGGTTTTTCTTCTCATTTCGTTTTTCCTTAGCAAAGTTTTAACGAGGCAGATTCTTTATGGGTGGTCATTCAAGGGGGAGTGTAACAAAATTAATCTGTAAGTGGAGGGACGACTGCTGCCCCCTGTCCCACCACTAAAATTATGTGAATGACTACACCACTATTATTTTAAATTCTGCATAGTGACTTGCATAGTAATTTCAAAACTTATAAATAGGAGTTTCAGTTGTAATGAAATTCATAAGAAAATATAGAGAGAAAGAAAGTTTCAGTTCTTAAGAGTTTTGGAGAGAGTTTCTTATTTCTATTTTGTAATAATAGTTTCTTTTTTTAGTTTTATAACATTTACAACATTCTCTACCATTTTCACATTTTTTGCAAGATCCATCATCATGTTTCTATAAAGAGTGGTGCTAGAGTGCCGCCCGGCAATGATAGCTGGGCGTGTCACTTTCTTAATCAATAAATAAAATAAAATTAATAAACAAATAATTATATAATTTGTTGAAATGAGGTGTCAAAATAGAGGAGAATAATAACATTATTCTTCAACAAAATACGGTTTGTAAAGTTGAGAATAAAACTGATTTAAAATACATGCAAGGTATGTATGTCCATACCAATGTTAGCCTTGGTTAATTAGGATGGTAAAATTGATATAATATGATAAAATTAAATAAAATAATAATCGGAAATTAAATTAATATTATTTTTACTATATAATGATGTGAATAAAATAGTCAAAATTGAATTCATCTAATATTATTTTATTATTATAGAATGAGAAATAAATAATTCAATTAAAAAATCTGATGTGAATGAAATAACTAAATTTAAATTTATCTTATATTAACTAAAACTTAAATTTATTTTTGATTACTCTAATGAGAGGGTTCTTAAACCTTAGCACAGGCCAAACATGCGTGGAATGTGGAAAGAAGGACGAAGGTTTGGGCCGGGCACCAAAGGTTTTTTCCTCAATGGTGGGGCCATAGTTCAGTCACGAATGCAATTTGCAACGGGCCCACTTTCAGCAGGGTTTACCTCCATAAGGTTTGTGGTCAACATTGTTTAGTACGTCTTTCGTAACGGTAAATCCGTTCAGTTGTGTCACAAATGTCTAATCTGAAATGATCAATAATTCCCCTTCTTTTCCGACTTCAAATGGCTAACAGCCTAACAAAACAATACAAAAAAAATAAAAAAAGATGTATGAAATTTCAAACATCAGGGAATGACAAATTTGATTTTTCCCGCCTCTACCATACTTACTTAAACGTGAATTTTTAACAAATAATTACATATTGATGAGAAAAATAATTTATAATTTAAGGATTTATAAGTTATAACTTAAATAATAAATTTTATAATTCAAAAGTTGTTTGTTGTTTGATAAATATGTATTTAAAATATTTTTAAAGTTAGTTATAATAATTTTTTTAAAATATACAATTATTTGTTAATAATTTTAACAAATAATTTTTTTAAAATATACAATTTAGATGATTAAAATATTTTTTATAAATTTATTAATTATGTCAATTTTTTTAAAGAGCTTCTAATAAATTGAAAGAATTTTTAAATTTCAAAATGTAATCTCAAACAGATTTTAAATCATTTATGTAATGCTTAATTATTAAGAATGTTTGAAAATATTTGAGAATTATAAAAATTTGTTTGAAATTACGAAATTTTAACAGACACAATACCCGAAAAAAATACCAAAATGTTAGTATCTTCAAAAATATTTCCTCCAGTACTATTAATACCAATCAATAAATCATGAATAGAAAAGTACTGAAACTGACTCAAATTTTAAAAAAATCTTTCTAAACTCTTCCCTATCCATAGGTCTTCGTAGATGAATAAATATTTCAAATCCATGTGTAGTTATAAACATTTCTATTTCTGTACTTTATAATAGTGCTGACAAATTTTATTAAGGGATGCAACATTTGTATCCTCGAGAGGCTGAATCTCCCATGGGTATTATATAGCAACCATAATCTTATATTAAATACATAATTTATTATATGAAGTGTTATAGTCACGAAACGACATATATTTCATAAAAATAATTTTACAAATTGACATAATTTTATATAATATATTAGATGATCTAGTTTATAATAATAAAAGCAGCTTTACAATACATTCTAATATATGTCACATTAATTTATAAATTATATTTTTAATGTTAAAAAACCTTTGATCTATAGCATATTAAATTCATATTTACATCTACTTTGAGGTCGTTTCATTAATTGCTTTAGCAAAACTCAGATTAACTAGGGAATTTATTGTCTAGTATGATGTGATTGATCTTTGATTTTTTATTTTTATGTGATAGAGCTTATATATATATATATATAATTGACAATAACCTTTTGTTATTGTAATAACAAAGTTTCAAATTAAGGGTTTGACCAACTCAGATTAACAAAGTTAGATGGATAGCTACTAAAGATATGCATCAATTAAGGGTTTGACCAAGTCTTGCAATTTGTCGAAATGTACTTTAATTATCAATGGAGCAAAATATGACCGTTGTCCAAGGTTGCCATCTCAACTGATAATTAAGTCAGTATATTTTCTAACTGATTAATGGCTCAAATCACTTGACTGATATTTGGGCAAGGGACAGTCCAAATCTTGGAAATCATGACCAAATTTATTACTATGTTATATGCATGGTCGTATAATTCTTTCATAATAATATATCTAAAATATATTTAGAATATTAATATAAAAAATATTGCTAAAAATAATAATATTAAGATCATGATGTGTAAATTTTACGCACTTTAAATTTTTTAGAAAGAGATTCATCATTAAAACATAAAATTTTCATGTAAATTTTATATTTATCCACTTATTTATATCAAAGTTGTTTATAATAAACGACATATTGTAGAACATATTTTTCAAATATGTACAAATATTGTTAACTAGTACTCATTAAGTCCTCGTTTGGATTTAAAATGTATCATATCTCATCTCATTTCATTATTATAATTTTTTTAAGTTTTCACAAAAAATATAAGAAATAATACAAGTATTTTTTAAAATTTTAAAATAATAATAATATTAAAAAATAGTATTTTATTCAAATTTTTATGTTTAATCTAAAATTATCTCATTTTATTTAGTCTCTAAATCCAAACCGGAGAGGACCTAAACAAGTTGAGTCGAAATCAAAGAAAACTTTTAGCAAATGCTAGCTCTTGAGTCATGTTTACTGTAAGAAATTTTAGTTTTTTGTCATGTTTACTATAAAAAATCTTAATTTTTGTGATCAATAAATAATAAAGAAAATATTATTTACTATTAATTTTAACTGAAAATAATTATTTAACTGAAATTAACTAATTACAAAAGGTTATTTTCCTTATAATGATTGTACCATAAGAGAGGACTTAATAGTGGAGGCAGCAGTACTAATGTTTCCGAGGTGGGAAAATATGCATGATGACAACTTCAAAAAAGGTTGAAATACTGTCCCAGAGAGACGAACAAGTGGCGACACAATTTCAGAAAATTTCAATGCAAGAGATCTAGAGTCGATTGATGAGCATAGAAGGTGATCCTTTCTGATCTGCATCTTCATTTCTCAAGGACGATGGGCTAGCTGGAAAAAGTGTCTTGTCTGATGATTGCTGCAAGATTTCTCCTTATATATATTTGTTGAGATCAGATCATATAATATAAACCATATTGATATTTTCACTTTTTAATAATAGTTATAATGAACTTGTCGTTCGTATGGTGTTGGAGGTCAATAATACGGTCGACTAATTCAAAACTATGCTTTTTACGTCGGATAAACGTTAGGTATAATCACGGATTATACAATTGAGATCCGCACTATTATTAAAAAAGAGTGATCATGAGGTAAATAAATATAAATTATTTTTTCATGTAGATTATATATATATATATATATTTTAAAAAGAATGTGCGACACTTGCACACTATAATTGTTAATATTATTTTTTTTACATCATATTCAGATGTTTGTTTATAAAATAAATAAGAAAAAAAGAAATAAAATATAAATAAATAAAAACATTGAGATTTACATGATTAGATATAGACACATATTACTACAAAGCAATTGAAGGAGAAATTCATTATGTTTAATAACTTGACCTCAAGTTGCTCTAATACAATGGGAAAGAATAAGGTTGTTAAGAGATCGAAGAAATGGAAAATCTGGTTGCAAGTAGTTTTTCGTAACAATACGTGCACTTATCCAATTTGATTGATTAGAAAAACATATTTTATGAAATTAGCCAACAAGTATATATTGGTGTATAAATTAGTCTACAAATCTGTTTGTATGTAATATTACTCTTGAAAAAATATAATATCTATATTGAGATCTAGAAAAAAAGAGAGACCCAATAAAACAGTGTATTGTTTATTAGATCTATCTCCCAAGTTTGTAGGGGTCTCCTTTAACAAAGGCCGGTCTTTCTTTCTTGCAATATGTCCTTTTGATCATCTTAATTTTATATATCAGTTGATCCCTTTTGCTGTTAACTTTTTATCATTTCTTGTCTTAACTCTTCTTTTAATTCTTGACAATAGGCTTCTAGTGTATTAGACACTTATACCTCATTTTATAGTACTCATCGACTTGTAAGTTGTAGGTAGCAGAATTCTTTCTCATCAATATTATTGAGCTGACAATACGACGTCAATGTGTCAACTATTTATATGTTGAAGACTATGAAATTTGAGATTTAATATTCAAATTAAAAAAGAAAAAACTGATTATGAGATATATTGTCTTAATTTACTCAAAACGTATATTGATATTGTATATAAAATTAAGTATATCAGATAAAAAAATAAAATAAAAAATAAAAAATAAATTAAATAATGTCCTACTATATATATATATATATCTAAGTACGTAATTAGAAATAAAGCTCATATAATTGACTGCCTAAAAAGTCATACGTCTTAATTAACTTCACACATTTTATACATGAGTCGATAAACAGAAAAGTAGGAAATAAATTAGAGAATTGCATGTTGAATTGGGGTCACAACTTCTGAGTCGCCCATGCATGAGATATAAAGTGGACAAAATCCCTGATTACAAGCACCCATATAAAGTTAGAACAGCAGTGCCGTACAGAGGCAAGCAAGGCTGGCTAGCAGATGATGATCAATAGAATAGGCAATTTGCTATTTTTTTACACCCAAATGAATATTTAAGGAAATCCATCCCTGGCTAGCTAGTACATTTACCTTTTCACCTTAATTTGTTTTTAATGGAGAGAAAGATCATCTATCTAGATCTAGACAGGATATGTGTAGAAGCCAGAGAGGAAAGCAATAGGTTATTTGAATTTAAAAAGGTCATGATTCAAACACAATAATACACACACACACACACACACATATATATATATACATGTGGGAAGCAAGTGCACGTTGAGTAGTGATCAGTTGGACTTAAAAAAGGCTAAAATGTTTCAAAATTTGAAATCACTCGGAATAAGGGTAGGTGAGAACTGCGAATAAGGTCATGGCCTGAAGCCACATAAGACACTTTGGCCACGTGGGATGGCTGTGAATAATTAAATGTACGTACTAGGCATATATTAAAACGAGAAATATTATTAATCATTTTCATGATATATTTTATATAATTTAATATTATTTTTCTATTTTATTTTACTCTTATCAAATTAATTGAGTTGTTCTACTTATCATTCATATATCACATGCATATAATTTTTTCAAATTCTATATAAAATAAATTGAATAATTTAATTTTTTCAAAATTAATATTAAAATAATATTAAAAAATATATTAATAGAATATATTCTACAAATTAAATTGAGTTGAGGTAACAACTGAAAGTTAAATAAAACTCAACATCTAATTAATGCCCAAAACCATACCGGCCAGCCTGATTAAATGATGTCAAATATCAACTCATTTTATAATATTCACACGAGAGAATTAAGATCTCTCTCTCTCTCTCTCTCTCTCTCTCTAGAGATGAAGCTTAGGTAGGGAGAAGAATCTGTAGCACATTTGAATGAGGACAAAAGGAAAATATCGTTCACTAAACACCAGCTTTGCGAGATCACTTTAGCTATAACGATAAAGCTTACAACTTTAAAGCTTTGGGAAGTTCAACTAATTACCAGCCAGACTAGCTAATGCCCTATTCTAACTGCGCTTTGGCTAGTTAAAGTTTATTAATTACCCTATTATATTTATTAAAGCCTTGTAAAATTAAATAGTACAACACCCTCTTTTCTTCAGCTATTATATACGTACTTCAAAGGACGAGAGTTTGCAGCTTTAAATTGTTGGGAATTTTGTTCTTGATAGCTAGATACTTCGCGAGTTTCGAATTCATGAGCAAGCTAGCTAAGCTAGCGGCCAAATGTAGGTAATAAATTAATAAACTATTTGCATTTTTCCAAACATTGTGTGTAAAGCTAAATATTTTGCTCAAATGTACTTAGTACACGTACGTGGAGATCAAGTGCCCCCTTCGACCGTGGGTCTTTGCCAACGAGGTCTCCGCGCGCCGTGACAACAACGTACTTGGACTTTTATCAATGTAATTAATTAGAAAATTAATGAACGACAAATATCAAGGTTTTGACGTGTGGGAGTATGTGTTTGTCTTTATAATTAAAGTCCATCTCGTGTGTTGTCGTTGACATTAACCTCAGCACCTCAATCCTTAATTGCACATTAACAGCTAATAGCCAAGTACTACTTCTAATACTATAAGAAAATAGTTTATTTATGAGAATTTATTTTTAACAAAATAACTATTTACAGTTTAAATAAATTTATTTTCAGTGTAAATAATTAATCACAAATACCATTTTTTTTTTGTAGTGGATCAAACACATTGGTTACTAATTTGGAGCTTTGGAAAATGAGTCCAAATATTATGTTCAAGAGAGATCTTCATGTTATGAAATGGCAAATATGATTTATATTTTATACTAAAATTGATCATCCCACGCATTTCACTTAATGCAGCAACATTCGGGGAGCTTTTGAGAACTTTTAATTATATGTCATTCCAAATTAAATAGATAAGTGCTACAACTACATAGTAATATCATAAAAGTAAATTCATAAGTTGACATTAATTGTTTCATATTGTAAAATTCCATGGAAAGTATGTTTCTCATTGATAATTGTTTAATACAATGTGCAGAGTACTATATATAGAAGAATGCCATGACGAGTTTGGCATTTCCTAGAATAGGTGGTGCGCTGACACAGGAGCCAAGCAGCGAGAGTTCGTTACAACCGAAATGCAATACCTCAATACAAGAATGATTTGGAGAATCAATAGAGAATCAAAATATAGAAAATACAAGAATGATTCTAACTAATTATTTGGTAAATTATTCCAAAAGATTCTGATTGAAGTGGCGCATTGCTTGTCTGGCTTGATTGAGGCGGAGTGTCTCCTTTGTGTGCAACAGAGTTGGAGGATGGTGTGGCTTGAGGTCTAATACCCTCTCGCGAGTCTAACAGGAGTACCATGGTAAGACTCAAACGTAGAGTAAGAAATCTGGCTGACATCAAGGGCTTTGTAAACTAGTCAGCAAGATGATCCTTTGATGAGATGAAAACATATGGAAATCAATTTCCATATGTTTTGTACAGGAGTGCAAAACAGGATTGAAGGAGATGTAAGTAGCTCCCAAATTGTCACACCAAAAATTTGGGGGCTGATGAAGAAAAATACCAAGCTCTTTGAGCAGTGATTGGATCTATAGAAGCTCAATTGTGGTGTTAGCTAAGGCCTTGTACTCGACTTTTGTACTAGAACAAGCAACAGTTCGCTATTTCTTAGATCCCCAAGATATGATGTTGCTGCCAAGAAAACACAGAAGCCTTTGGTGGGGCACTGATCATTTGGGCAGCCAGCCCAATCGGCATCAATAAAACCATGCATTTGATAGTTGAGTGAAGGTCGAATGTAAAGACCAAAATTGGCAATGTGCTTGAGGTATTTCAATATTCTCTTAACAACTTGCTAGTGAGGAAGTTTGGATTGTGCATAAATTGTGAAACCTTGTTTACTAAAAAAGAAACATTTGGTCGTGTAAGAGATAGATACTGGAGGCTCCAAACTGTACTTCGAAACAAAGTAGGATTCGAGAAGGTAGGGTCATCTGAAAGAGAAAGATGAGTGGAGGTGGTCATTGGAGATTTCACAGGCTTGGTAAGATCCATATTGGTAGTCTTGAGTAAGTCACAAATATATTTCATTTGGAACAAATGAAGACCATTTGAGAGTGGTGTGATTTCAAGACCAAGAAAGAAACTGAGGTTGCTGAGATCCTTGAAAAGGAAGGACTAATTTAGAGAGCCAAGAACAATGTTAATTGCATCTGAATGAGAGCTTGTAAGTATAATAAACGTATACAAGGAAAAATAAAGTAATAGCAGAGTGTTTATAAATGAATAAAGAGGAATCAGCAACAGATGGTGTAAAACTGGGCTCAATTAGGCGAGAACTTAGCTTATGAAACTAGGCTCGTGGCACTTGTTTGTTCAAGCGGCACACACATGTCGGATAATCAGGGTTGGTGAAGTCAATTGGTTGAGCCATATGCGCTTGTTCTTCCAAATCCCCATGAAGGAATGCATTGTTGATGTCCAACTGTCGAATTACCCATTTCTTAATGACAACAAGGAAAGAATTGTCCTAATTGTTGTCGGCTTGACAACTAGGCTGAAAGTTTCCAAAAAATCAATCCCTTCAAGTTAATGAAAACCCTTGGCCACTAATCAAGCTTTACGATGCTCGATAATGTCATTTGAGCAATGCTTCATACGAAAGACCCACCTACAGCCAATCAGAGTAGTAACACCAGAAGAGGGAACTAAAGTCCAGGTTTGAGTATGCAAGATGGCTTGAAATTCATTGGTCATGGTTGTGCGCCATTCCAAGTATTTTAAGGCTTTGGTATAGGAGTTAGGGTTTTCGGAAATGTTGGAATGAGAAACAGTAGTTGTGAGAAAATTACATGGTGGAGGCTAGAAAATGATGCCATTGTGAAATTTGCGAGTTTGGAGAGAATTGATTTTGGACCTGGTTATAATGGTTTGAAAGGTAGAAGGAGAATCAAGAAGAACATTTGAAAGAGAATGAGAGGTAGACAATGAAGTGGTTTGATTTGAGGATGAGGAGATTGAGTTATATTTGGAATAATGGGCCGAGATTGAGATGAATGGGTTAGAGAGGAAGAGTGAGAATCGGGTGGGCAAATTTGAAAGTTGGGCTTAGGATGAGTAGAGGCCTGTGGACAAGAAATAGACAAAATTGGGATAGGTTGAGTGGCAAGAATTGGGCCCAAAAGAGACAAAAAAATAAACCGAAGTGGATTTGGAGGCCTGGACTAATGAGGAGTCTGATTATTTGGAGTAGCAAAAAATAGTTTCATAAAAAATGACATTGCGAGAATAATAAACACGTCTAGTGGGAACATGCAAACATTGATATCCTTTGTGTGATTCACTATAGCCAAGAAAGAGACATTGAGTTGAATGAAGCTCAAATTTGTGCTTATTATATGGCCATGAATGAGGCCAACACGCAGTGCCAAAAACCTTTAAAAAGGTGTAATCAGGTGGTTTAGATAAGACTTTTTCAAAAGGGAAGAGATTATTTACTATTGAAGTTGGTAACCGATTAATAAGATACACAGTAATATGAAAGGCATCAATTTAAAAGGATTGCGGCAAGGAGGTGTGAGCCATGAGTGCTAAACCGGTTTCAATAATATGTTGGTGTTTTCTTTATATCGTACCATTTTGTTGGTCAGTGTGTGGACAAAAAATGTGATGAGAGATTCCTTGTGATTTTAGAAGAGTGTAAAGGGAGCGAAATCCCATTCCCCAATCACTTTGAAAGGAGACAAATTTAGAATTGAATAGCAACTCAACATTTTTTTGAAACTAAACAAAAACAGAGTAGACATTTGACTTTTTAATTAAAGGAAACCACCATATATATTTATGGAAAAGTCATCTAAAAAGAAGACATAATATTTAAATCTTTCCTGTGAAGCAAGTGGAGCAAGATCCCATACATCAAAATAAACTAATTGTAAAGGCCGAGTAAAATGTTGATAAGGATCATGTAAAGGAAGTTGTGAGCTCTTGCTTGACAACAGGCATGACACATTGTTTTAGCTTTATGAGTGGAGACTGGTAACAAATGTCTGGAGATAATACTACGAACAAGTTGTAGAGATGGATGCCTAAGTTGTGAGTGCCACTGTAAAGCTGTGGTACGCTCGCTGACAAGTTGTTAGGGATCTCAGTCTAACCCTTACACACCAAGGGGTTCTCCTCACCTTGTTGCTCCTTAGGTTGACCGAATAGGTACTCTTGCTTAGTCTTGCTCATGAGCAACCACAATGAGGACTTTGGTGAATGGGGGTTAGGGTATGTAATGGTAAAATGAAGATGAGTTTGTCTGGGCTAAGGATAATCTTGAGTATGGTGGTTTGGTTGCATGGCAATGGTGTCTTGGGGTGTTTGGTGCCACTTGGATTAGATTTAGGATTTGGAAGACAAGTTGGTTAGGGTTTGGGATGGTGTTTCGGCAAGAGTTGGGGGGTAAGAGTATCTCCTTGATTGATTTGAGATTGGAGGATGATTGGATGTAGTATGGCCGAATATGGTCTAATGGAGTGGTGATTTTATATGATTGACATGTGATTGGGATATGATGGAGTGGTGATTGGATATGGATTGAGTCAATTAAGGAAATGATTGACCAATCAAATAAAGATGAAATATTGGATTGGTGGTGAGGTGGCAATAGGGTTTTGGCTATAGCAAGTGATATTATAGCCGAATATGACTTTATATGGTAAGTGTATTTGGTAGTTGATTTGTAAGATATATGGAGGGTAGGTAAGAGAGGGCTAGTCGATTTTTGGCTAATGGGATTTCGGCTATAGTAGTTGTTGCTATAGCCGAGTAGGCTATTTATGGAATGTGGGGATTTGCTTGGGTAGCCGGCAATGAAAAAAATATGGAGGAATTAGGTTTGGCCGAATGGGGTGTTTGGGGTGAAGAAATCTTCAAGAAACTTCAAGAAAAATAAATGAACATCTAAGAAAATGCATGCACCCTTGAAGAACTCAACACACACAATGCCTCCACCAGTGTTTCGGCAAACACAACTCCAAGCACAATCAATTCTTCAGCAAGCAATAATTCACACTTCAACAATCAACACTCACTCTTGGCCACCTTGATGAATTCGAAATGCACAAGAGATGTGGATTTCGAAATTCTCCAAGAATACTTACTCACTCACTCACTCTTCCTCACTTCACAACTTGCATCGATCAATGAAATAATATCTCAATATATTGATACTCAAAAGATAGATAATTGCAACCACACCTATTCACGAATTACAAGGTGTGTTCCTCTCCTTGGAGATTCAAGAATTGTACCCTAAAAAACCTAAGTACTAAGCACTGAAAGATAGTTTTAAGCAATAGCCTCCCACACATAAAATGTCTTGACAAAATGACAAATAATCAAAAGATATAAAATAAAAGCTTAAGGGTCCTATTTTTAGAGCTTTCAACTTGGAAAACCTTAATAAGTCCTTAAGAAAATAAGTAATTAAATAAAATAAATAAAAGTAAAGATAGTGTTGGGCGCCCATGGTGTGGTTGTGGCATGCATGACCTAATGATAGCCTAAGGTGGTTCATGGCCCACGGTTGGACTAGTTTGAATGGTCTTTGATTGCGGGGCATGACATAGTGCCATATGTTAGTCTAGTGATGGGTATGACATGGTGCCGTGTATGGCCTAATGATGGTGCACATGGCAAGTTGCTAGGCATAGGCCAAATGGTAGACACAGGGTGATGCCATGCTGCTGCTGTGTGGCCTAATCAGGTGGTTTGGGTATGGTGTTGCAAGGTACAGGCTGGAGCCGTGCGCTGGATGATATGATTGGTGGGCATGCCACTAGCCTAGCTTGCAAAGCACAGGCTAGAGCCGTACACTAGATGACATGCCTTATGGGCATGCCACTAGTCTTGCTTGCAAGGCGTGGGCTGGATGACATGACTGTGAAGGCATGCCGTTAGCCTTAGTAGGTACCCCATGCGAGTCAAGGCTTGGGCTAAGGCATGCATGGAGGCAAGTTGTGGTGCTGTCATGGCCTGTCATGGGTGGTGTTGATGTGTGGCCCGGGACCACCTTCCTAAGGGTTCTAACACAAGTCCTTGAGGTGAAGTTGGCGCAGGGAAGGAGTAGAGACCATTAAGAATGAGACCACAAAAGAAAACTAGAGCTGTGAAATTCAAAGAAGACTGAGTTGTCATGGCAGAATTGCCGAACAGAGACCAAATTTTTTGTTATTTGTGGAATACGTAAAAGATTTATTATAAGAAAAGATTGAGAGGAAGTGTTAAAGAAGGAGTCACCAGTGTTGGAAATAGCAAGAGACGAACCATCACCAACTTTGATATTGTTGGGACCAGAGTATGGAGATGAGGTGATGTTGAAGTCAGAAGTGAGATTGACTGTGGTGGCAATATTTTGGTACTAGGCGGAGTCAGGGGAAGTGCCAGTGGTGGTGTAGTTGGCGGTGGGGGATTTGGGTGGGTCACTTTGGTAGGATTGATCGAAGCGGTAGTAGTAGCGGATGACACTATGTCTTACAGGTCCACAAACTTAACAAGTGGGTTTATTGTGGGGAAGATGAGAAGATTTTGGGTTGGGAGGATTCTTACCCCTACCACAGCCTCGATTTCCATTGTGATTATTTCCTCGAAAGGAGTTACGACCACAAGTAGAGGTGGTGATACTGGCAAAGAGGTTTGTGGAGGAAGGAAGATGAGAGGTATGGGCAAGGCGATTTTCATAGGTGAGAAGCAGACTGCATAGTTCTTCAGATGAAAATGATTCAACACGAGCAATAACAGTGGTAACAAGGGCATAAAAATCACTGTTGAGACCTGCATGAAGATAAGAAATAAATTTAGCAGAAGAATGAGGTGTGCTAGCTGCACTCATAGAGTCTGAAAGGTGTTTGACTTTCTGAAAGTAATCGAAAATGGAACTAGAGCCTTTTGACATAGTGGCCAGCTAATATCACAATTGGGTAATGCAAGAATGCGATTGAGATGTGAAGATTTTGTCTATGGCAGCCCATACTTCATGAGCAGTAGAATAACCTATGACTTGAGCGATGAGAATATTAGAGAGGGAAGATATGGGCGCACTGAGTATGAGTTGGTCAGTCTGAGACTAGGTGATGAATTTAAGATTTGGAGTGATGGAGTTGTGTAGGAATTGAGGTGGGGGATTTGTAGAGCCATCAAAAAAATGGAAAAGTTGCTGGTCATTGAGATAGGGGACAAGTTGAGCTCACCAGAGAAGATAGTTTTCATTGTTGGAAAAGAAGGGGGAAGATTTTTTTGGAGGGGGGTGATATGTAGAGATGAGTCTTCTGCCTTTGAAGACATGTGTCTTTTAGAATAGCTATGAAACCATATAAAATTCCATGAAAATTAGGTTTCTCATTGATAATTGTTTAATACAATGTGCAGAGTATATATATAGAAGAATGCCAGGACAAGTTAGGCATTTCCTCAAATAGGTGGTGTGTTGTCACAGGATCCAGACAACGTGAGTCAAAATGCAATGCCTCAATATAGGAATGATTCGAAGAATCAAAATACAAAAAATACAAGAATGATTTTAACTGATTATTTGAAAAATTATTCTAGAAGATTCTGATTGAGGTGGCGCATTGCTTGTCTGGTTTGACTGAGGTGGAGTGTCTCCTTTGTGTGCAATAGAGCTGGAGGATGGCATGGCTTGAGGTCTAATAATTTGATATGTTAAATCAATTTAATAATAAAAATAATTTTATAATTTAACGTACCACATCTACTTATATCATCTTGTAAATATATTTTTGTGTAACTTTTTTATGGTTAAAATATTTCTCAATTCAATAGTACTACTTTCTTAAAAGTGTAATTATATGACCATGAAAACATCAAAAGACCAAGTTTTAAAAGATATAAGAAAAATACATGAGTTAACGAAAGAGATTCACGCGCGCATCTCCATGAGAAATATGTCATTCACAAAAAATACTTATAAAAATAAATTTAGAAATTAATATATGTTAATGTAGTATAAAAATAGATTCTACATATACCATGAAATCACGTAAATCTAGGACATATCTGTTAGAATCTAAAACTTCTCTTTTTCAATTGGGGAGGCCGTGATATAATTCAGAATTTGAGAGAGGAGGATATCGACATTGAGAGAAGATTAAAGAAGAAACAAGAAAAAAAAAAAACTACTGTTATATTGACACCCAGGAAAAGATACAGCAAAAGCAAGTTACCTAACTTACAAATAAATCCCAACAAAATTCTGCCAACACTAGTACCCGGAAACACTGCAACATTCATTGGTACGTCCGAGACCCATAATATCCGTTCACGGGTTCCATCCATATTTTTCTACCGCATCATCAAGCTGCATCTCAGTCCTGAGCCAAATTATCATCATAACCCTTGTCAAATTTACGAAGACAGCAAGTACTTTCTCCTACAATTACATCAAATGCCATTCCCAGCCTCTAATTTTCTCACTCCCTCCATCAATCGCATTTCGGCCTACCTGCACTACTATGCAGACCTTCATAAATGAGGTGTAGATTTGTCAGAGCCCTTGTGTATTCTGACGCATGCAGCACATAAAAAGGCTTCAGAGCGGCTTAAAATGGAAAATCTATTAATTTCCTGAACGACGTATGAAATTAAATGCATGTACTGAAAAAGCATCAAGTACAAGTAGAATAAACATAGGAGGGCAACAATGGAAAACTACTAGTGAGTCTATAACCGGATGGTCGCAGTGGGCTTGAAGCCTTGAACCCGTGACCGATCCGTAACGAATCGCTATCGTACCGTCTCTATGCATGATTGATACATTGGTATGGCGGTGTTGACGTTGAGAGAGAACTTTCCGTGAAGAATAGTGTTATATTAAAGGATTATATATACAAATTATATTAATTTATCATATTATTTTTATATAATTTTTTTTTAATAATTAGAGTATTTTTATTTTAAGAAATATCTGCACACGCTGAAGTGGATTGTAACGGCGTTATTAGCCGTCGTTTGCTATATATTGGGGTTCTGAGACCTCTTTTTTTATTCAACATATTAAAATCTCTCTCCCTCTCTCTCTCTCTCTCCACTGCTTGCTAGATGCGTGAGTTGGAGTTTTAAATGGTTGCGTGAAGCAGAAGCTTGGGATATTCGTGTTTTCTCGGAGAATTCTAAGTTTTCTCGAAATGGAGAAGAAAGAGCTTAAGGATCAGAAAGAAGATGCAAAGGTTGAAGCTGTTCTGAAGCTTCTCAGAAAACAAGCCCCACTTACCGTAAAGCAGGTGTGTTAATTGACATCATGATTGTTTTACCATTACTAGTTCTCATTTCTTCAACTGCTAATCATTTTCTGGAACTTGTTTGTAAGTTTGGTATTTAGCCTTTATATGTTTGACACGATTGTTAACAGGAGAAGTTCTGCAACAAGGCTTGCGTACAACGGTTTCTGAAAGCCAAGGGGGATAGTGTGAAGAAGGCTGCGAAGAACTTGAGGGCTTGTCTTTCTTGGAGAGACAGTATTGGCACCGGTAATCCTTTCCTCCATATATGTTCTTCTCAAAAGCTTTCCGGCCTACCGTTTTCTGCAGCCACCCACTCTTTTCTCTGCTGCTTCTTTTCTTTTCTTTTCCTTTTTTTTATTGGTCTTATTATGGGCTACGAATCTTACTTTCCCACTTTGAAATAAGCGTTAAAGTTACATTCCGTGTAATGATTAAAGTGAGCACTTCTCCATGCACGATACAGAAAAGAAAAGAATTCAAAAATTGAAGCCTCTGGCTCTGATCATTTTGTTAAAATGTTTTTCTGTTCTCTTTCGTTTCATGTTGGATATAGAGCATTTGATAGCAGACGAGTTCTCAGCCGAGCTCAGCGACGGCATTGCTTATGTGGCCGGTCACGATGAAGAGAACAGACCTATTTTGGTAATTACCTTGTCCCTCTTCCTCCAATGTTTTTTTTTTTTAAAAATTTTTTTAAATTTTAAATTTTAAATTTTTATTTTCCAAAAATGATCAATATGCGAGTCAAGAGTCAGAGAAACTGAGAACAATTGTTGTACCATCCTCTTACAGATTTTCCGGATCAAGCAAGATTACCAAAAATTCCATTCACAGAAAGTGTGAGTACATACAGGAATTTTTGTTGTCATCACGTAATTTGTAATAGAGTTGTACTACGTCCCACATGCTATTAATTATAATGATTTTTCTTTCCATGTTTTAATCTTCCAGGTTTACTCGTTTGCTTGTATTTACACTGGAGGTGGCTATTCAAACCATGCCAAAAAACGTCGAGCACTTTGTTCTTCTTTTCGACGCAAGTAAGTTGTGCAGGCCGTTTCAAATTTGACGGTGTCAACTAATTAATTTTAGCCATTTTAACTTAAAAAAAAAATGATTCTTGCAGGATCCGTCGTTTGCCCCTTAAAATTAGTTATTTTCAGAATATTTTATTTTATTTTATTTATATTTTTTTAATCTTTAAGAAATTAATTAATAGGAAATTGATAAAATTTTTTACTTTTTAAAAAATGTTTAATTAAAGATGTTTAAAAATGATTTGAAAGAAAACAAAAAATAATTAAACTTATAATAATAAATCTGAAAAGAAAAAGTAAAATGCTATTTGAACTAACAAGATTTATCTACAAAAGTTATCAATTTACTTTTATATTTTATATTTTATTTAATAATTAAGGAAATAATTATTAATAAATTGACATTTTTTATTTTTCAAAAATGTTTAAATAAATAAATATATATAAATTTTTTAAATAAAATTTTTAAACAAAATAATTTTAAATACTCAAATAAAAATAATATTAAAATATTTATTTTAATATTTAATTTAATTTATTTAATTTTATATGCCAAAATAAACTAGGCCTAATATTACATGTATCATTATCTCTCTACTGTACATACGCGTTGGTCATCATGTACGCAGCAGCCTTGCTAGTCAATGAGATCAGGGATGCCACTGTGTTGGAGCACCGGCATTGTCTGAGATACACTCAGAAAGTGTCTGGAAAGCCCTGAACTGTCACGGTCGAGTCCCGAATAATGGTTTGGGAAGAGTCGGGGTATTATCGGGACTTGGTGCTTATACTCTCCTACAAGTGGTCAATTTCAAAAGTTGTTGTTTCCTTAAATAAATGATTACCAGTACCCAGTATTCTGACACCTTTCCGTTTTGCCATTACAGATCAATGATCATAATCTTCGGCAGGTGCTCAGCCTTTTAATTTTCTCATTAGTTAATAAAAAAAAGAAAAATTATCATTTTTTTACTTTTTTTTTTTAATTTTTAATTTTTATAAGAATTTTTATTTTACTTAATTGTTAAGAAATTAATTGTTAATAAAATTGTATATTTTTAAATTTTTTAATGATTAATAATATTGTTAAAAAAATACATAAAATAAAAAATAAAAAATAATTAAGTGGTAAGAATATCACCATTTTCTGCTACTGTTTGTGTGTTTTTTTTTTTTTTTAAATTATTATCATTGTGAAAATAGAATTTCTTGTTCTGTTTCTATTCAAAGGGATGGATATAATATAAGAACTACGAGTGAGCTGGTTAATTACTTTGAGAAAATGTTTCATGCAGGCTATTTCAGGTCTGCACCAGCTTTTATGAATCTATTTCTGGCAACGCTAAAAATGGTGGCGGAGTACTACCCGGGCCGGCTACACAAGGCTTTTGTCATTGACCCTCCGTCTCTATTCTCTTATCTATGGAAGGTACGTTCAAAACCATGCCAACTTTTTCTGTTGAATTTGAATACTGCTACTTTTTTTGTTACTTTTTAACCACCAACGAGAACCCTTTTTGTGTCCCATCTAAGGGGGGATGAAATTAAAAATTTTAATTTTTTTTAAAAATTTATTATTATATATTTTTTAAAAATTTTTATATAAAATATAATTAAAATTTAAAATTTTCAAATTCTAAAAATAATTTTTCAAATTTTAAAACAAAATTAATATTAAATTTATTCGAATAAATTTGTTTTCGGGTTGAGAATACTTAAACGAGAAGGCTGTCCATTTTCAAATCAATCAAACCAAATATTTTCCATTGCAATCTTATATTCGAAGATTGGTTACTATATGTATTGACTACATACTGTGGATGCAGGGTGTTCGACCGTTCGTTGAGCTATCAACGGCCACGAGTGCGGTATCCTCATTAGATTTTGAAGAATCGTTGGACTTCAACGATTTCACTAGCTATCCACGAGCTTCGTCCCTCCGATTTGACCCTTCGTCATTGAAATCGACGGCCAAGATTGGCTCATGCTCGTCCTCCCGCTTCTCGTTCACGGTGTCGCACCACCTTGACTCGCTCAAACCATGGTACCTGAGCTTAGCCGACACGTCGGCTTCCAAAGTAGGACCCACCACCACCCAGTTCTCTTCTCTAGGCCCCGCACTCATCTCCCCGCTCAACGCCCGGTCCTTCTCGTTCGCATCACCGGCGGCTAGAACGCCACCTGGAAGCATCTACGGTGGTAGCTACACTAAGCCAACGAGGAAGTCCTTGTTCCCTTCGACCCCGTTGCCACAGCATACTACCGGCGATCAACGTAGCAAAATGTCCCACCCCCGAACTCCTCGGCCCTCGTTCCTCCAATCACCGGCCATGTTTTTCCGCAGGGAGTGCCACGTCAGCCGTGGCGACAGGTCCCGGGAGTCGTTCCTACCATTTCTAAAGTTCTACAGGAGGCCATACGATGAGATGATTTACAGGTCAAAGATGAGGCCCCCACTTGGTGGACTAATCTCCATCGTGTCTCCCCACATCAGACGCCGCCACGTGTCCGTATCACAACGATTCTGATAGAATTCAGTAACCCAAGAAGAGAGAGTACGTACATAGTTGATCAATCTCAATGACACTAGTGCTAATACTTGATTAATTATTCTCATGAGTTCAAGTTCGGGAGACAAGGAAAAATAAAAGAGAGAGAGAGAGAGAGAAGAAATTACAGCTAGCGACGTGTGAGGCGGGGTGTGAGAAAGCGTGCATTATGTCCAAGTTTGAGGTTTGTGGAGTTTACGAAATCTACAAGTTTTAGGGTTTGGAGGGGCGCAAATTAGCGTCATGCATGGGACAAGATACATACCGTGGTCGAGACGGCGAACATTTTGCTTTTGAAATCATATGGTGGGAAATATCAGAAGTACTCTATATATGCATGTACCACGAAATTAAACCAAAAGCGTTGAAAAAAGAAAGCATATATCTGTTCCGACTCAAATCTGATATTTTATACTCTTATTTGTTTTGTCGTTTCGAAAAATGAGAGTTGTTTTTATTAATATTTTGGAGTTGAGAGAATCTTTTGTACCTACATGGTTGGACTTTATAAACATATAGTAAAAAAAACAAAAAAGAAAAGACCCATGTATTTGAAAACATTGATTTTGTAGCGTTGTTCTTGTATTAGTTTGGTGATTCTCTCATATTTTATAGGTTGGTTTCAACTTTAGCAGAGAGTTGGTAGGAATATGTGTCGGGTTTTGCTTTTGGAGAAGTCAAACTGGTGTTTGAATTGTTTATCCATAGAGGTACAATAAAAAGAGGAGTGAGTGTAGCATTGGGAATTGAAAATCGACAACATTCAGGATGTTCATACTACATTCACGTTTTTGGTTCTGATGATGGCGTTTTTTTGTCGTCAATCTTCGGAAGTTGTCCGTCGAGGTATCGAGCTTCTGTTACTCGATTACCTAGTAGCCTAGCTAGTGACGTTAGACATTTGGGATCTTTCCCTTTGGAGTGATCTTCTACTATCTGTTGTTTTTTTTTTATGTGATTTATTATGCTAAAAAATTACATAACTCTATTTAATATTACTCTATTCATTTAATTTCTTGCTAGTTGTGACTCTCTCTCTCTCTCTCTCTTTCCGTTGGGCTTCCCCCATTCTACTTGTCGGTGCTAATTAATTTGTATACTTGGGCCATTCCTTTATGAAGCCTTGTGTGCTCACGCAACGAGCCCACATACTATCTTAAGGTCTTGACATGCCTGTGGGGCTGCCACGTGTCTGTATCACAACGGTTCTGATTGAATTTCATTTGTCGTTACAACTCCAAGTAAATTATGTGGGGCTTGCACAAATGATTTTTCTCCTTTAGAAATGATTACGTTAAATCTTTTTTCGGAATTCTGATGGATTGAAGCAAACTTATAACAGCATTACTGTTTGAATGTATTGTCTTTTGCATTGAAACTTGAAAGGTTCAGGATGTTATACTGCTACATGTGTAATCAGTTAGGTCCAGTCGTCTGAGTTCACGGATTGAACATTTCGATTCATCCTTTTTTTCTTTTCAGATCGGATCAAACTGCTACCCTTAAAATTAAGACTGGATCAGACTATATTTAGTTATCGGTCCAATTTGGTTTGATTCGATGATCTCTTCGAGTTAGGAACATTTTAATTTTATTCTTTTCATTTAGTAGATAAACTAATACAAAAAATTAATTAAATCAATAAAATCAAAACTATAGGAATACTTTCATTGTGGATGGGGCTTTTTGATCGGAGAAAAGGAGGAAGCGTGGTTGGTGTGTCACTGGGTCGGTGGGGGAACCTGTAGGAAGGGGGGACGACCCGCCGAATTCACATCAGAAAGGTGGGCAGCTTTATCTGATCAAGGATCGGGACACAAGGATCTTGGTACTATCTAGGTGTGAACAGGGGCGGACCCAGCTTAGGCCTTGGGGGGCTACCGCCCCCCCCAAGGTTTTTAAAAAATTAAATTATAATAAATATATATATAAATATATATATATATATATATATATAATTAAAACTCCCTCTCAAATTAAAAATAAATAAAAATTGCCCCCTCCAAATTTTTTTTATTAAAATTATTCGTCTAAATCTTAATATATATCCATTTATATTCTAACTTTTAATTTCACTTAAACTCAAATTACAACTTATATAATCTTACAGTTACTCAACTAACAGTCTAATTTTAATAAAAAAATTAATAAAAAAATTGATTATAAATTTATATAATTGTAAAATTGATTGATTATATTCACTTATTTAGTTTCAGTCTAACTTGTATGATTATGAGATATAGTTTGTTAAAAATTTAACAGCATTACATCATTACTTATTAGAAAATTCTTAAATTTATTTTTAATCTATAAATTTTTCTTAAATCATAGAAAAATATGAGCAAGTACTTAAAAATAATTGATTTTTTTTTTTAAGAAAAAGACGTGAACAATTCGAAAATTAATATACATCTAGAGAGTTCGTTAATAACAAAATATGACATTTTTATCACTGATGATCATCTTTATAACATTTATATTTATTGTATATTTTATCGATCGCCCCCCCAAATACAAAATTCTGGTTCCGCCCCTGGGTGTGAAGAACTCCGGAGGTGACTACAATGAGTAAAAATCTCACTCACTGACCTTATAATAACCTATCCCAATAGATTGATTTCCACAAGCCCATCAGACCACTTATCCCACTAACTTAGTACTTTAATATAGTATGTATATACATATAATAAAATATATGATTATATGATTATCGTATAATATTATATTAGTTTATTAATAGTGTATATTATTTTACATGATTTTATATAATCAATAGTGATAGATTAGAGAAAATTACATAATTAACTTATGCAATTTCTATATATATAAATAATAACAAATTATATGACCAACGGCGTTTTGGTATGGTTCGATAAAAAATCACACCCAAGACCAGATCGATAATCGAATTTTGGAGACACCAAATAACTGGGACCACTACAAAATAAAGGATAGAAATAATCAATTTGCCAATTTTTCTTGTATGGAGTACGGGGATGGATGTTTGAATATTCGTTTATCGTATGCAATCCGTGTTTTGAATAGCAAGAAAAGGGTTAGAGAAAAGAAGAAGAATATTAGAATAAAAGGTACACGTTCCGCTTTCATCACGTACCTTACTCGGAAGACTTTGGCCACCCGTGGTTTGCATGCACTCAACAGCGACTTTGAGTTTGAGCAGCAGCCGCCATGTTTCTTCCAGAGCATTAATCCAGTGCTCGATCATCTAGCTGGTGTCAAGTGGCTTACGTGGAGAGAGAATCCCTATTATTTACACCAACCGTATTTTTTGTTTTTAAATTTGAAGGATTATTTTTTTTTTAAGATAAAAAAATCTTTTTTATTTTTAAAATTGAAAGATTATTATTCACTTTTAAAGACAAAAATTATTTTTATTCACTTCTTTCACTTTTTTCTTCGTATTTTTAATCAAATATGACAAAAAAAATTTGATATGTGTGTAAATTTATATTTTTTAAAAGAAAATTTTGGTTAATTCATTGAGAGTGTTCTTACTACTCTTATATATATATAACATAAATATAATTGATATGATTTTATATAATAAATTAATATATCTATTTTATAATAAAATAATTTTATAATTAATTTGATGTACCATATGATTAACTCACATCAATTTATAAATTTAATTTTGGTAACATTTTTTTTATATAGTGACTAAAACATTTCTTTACAATATATTAATAAATTCTTGATATTTTTATTTGTATTGAAAATTGTGTTCCCAATATTGTTCCTCTATATATTTTAAGTGCAACAATGCCCCTCGTTTCAGCTTTAAAGCAAAAAGCTGGAGAAAGGTCACTGAGTTCTTGCTCTCAATGTAAGAAAAGAACAATGCAAGTGGCCGTGCATCTCGTGCTTCCGGAACAAGTCTAAGAAATTGCATGTTATAACTTTAAAGCTACGGCTGTGCCCTCCTGCCCTTTTACATAAATTAATGTGCAATTAATACTTTCAGATTAATATAAGTACTCTGTGTTTATAAGGTAAGAAGTCATTCATGGGGTAGAATAGTTCTCGACTACGTGTCTTATTACTACAGGCCGGTTCCCAACAGTGTGTGGTTGCTTTTCAAGAGGTTCTATAATGTCAAACGTTTGAACAGATCAGACTATATATATAGTCATGATGATCGTGTTAAAAGGATAAGCTTACATTGTTGCCTTGTTTTCGGTCCTAATTTGGTGATATCTTGGTGTTTTTTATGTGATTTATGATCTTCTCCCTTTTTTTCATAATTTTTATTTCTATATTATATAATAATCCTGATCAAATCTCAATTAAAGTATTGGGCTTAAGCATTTTACACTAATTTGATCAATTTGCTTATAAATTTGTGCTGTCGATCGGCGGGGATCGAGTAATTTATAAAACAGTATCCATGAATAGTATTCCATTTCTAGTTCTGGTTTGTCTCGGCCTACAATGTTGTTGCTGCTACGTTTCCAGTCTTTATCACCCCCTAGACCCTCTGAACCCTACTGAAATTGACCAAATAAGGCTCATAATTCAGAAGTCTCGCCTAGCCTCTCTCCCTAACCTGACCTTTCACTTTGTTGATCTTGAAGAGCCAGAAAAAGAAGATGTCCTCAGGCATCTTTCTTCCCGCAAAGATAGCAAATTAAAGCCTAATCGTCAAGCCAAGGTGGTGGTTCGAGCCGGCGGTGAGACACGGGAGCTCATTTTGGACCTGACCCTTGGCTCAATCACCTCCGATCAACTCCACTCCGGCAATGGCTACCCTCCTCTCACTTTTACTGAGCTTTTCAAAGCTAGCAAACTGCCTCTACAGTCTCCCCAATTCAAGGACTCTATTCTGAGAAGGGGCTTGGATTTGTCTCAAGTTTCTTGCATACCTTTTACAGTTGGTTGGTATGGGGAAGTTGAAACAAGAAGAGCTCTCAAAGTTGCATGCTTTTATCGTGAAGGGTCGGTCAATGTTTTTGCAAGGCCGATCGAGGGGATAACCATGCTTGTTGATGTTGATTCCATGAAGATTACGACGTTCATTGACAGATTCAGAGCACCTGTGCCTAAAGCTGAGGGTACTGATTTTCAGTCATCAAAAGGGAAGCCCAATTCAAACACTCGAGACAACAACACAAATGGCCATACTGGCCGCGGATTTACCATTGATGACCACGAGGTTAAATGGGGTAAATGGGTTTTCCATGTGGGATTCAATGCTCGAGCAGGAGTTATCATATCAACAGCTTCGATATTCGATGCGAGAAAGAGAGAGTTTCGGCGTGTGCTATACAGAGGACATATATCAGAAACATTTGTACCATATTCCGATCCAACAAGTGAATGGTATTTCAGGACGTTCATGGACATCGGTGAATTCGGGTTCGGACGATCCGCCGATACCCTCCAGCCATCAATAGATTGTCCGGAGAATGCTGCATATATGGATGGGTATATGGTTGGGGCGGATGGGCAGGCACAGATGGTAACAAGAGCTATTTGCATTTTTGAGAGATATGGTGGTGATGTAGCTTGGAGACATACTGAAATTAATGTTCCAGGCAAAGTGGTAAGGTTGTAATTGAGCTATGCTTATTGTTCTGGCTTTTTGTTTTTTTGCCCGGCCTTTGTCTGTAGTTGTTGTTGTGGCAATTAATGTTAGCATAAGGTGGAAAATGGTCTTCGTGCAGATAAGAAGTGGAGAGCCGGAGATTAGTTTGGTGGTTAGAATGATAGCCACCGTGGGTAATTATGATTATATACTCGATTGGGAATTCAAACAAAGTGGAAGCATCAAAGTTGGGGTAAGATTCATTCTTTCTCTTAAAAGATTTCTTTCCTCAATTTCACCATCATGGACATGATTACTTCTTCTGAATAGCAAAGAATAATTCAGATTCTCTCTCTCTCTCTAATTGAATCATTCATGAATTCAGTCGGACGATTGAAAACTAATATTTTTATTGTAAAAATGAAATTTTTTTCTTCTACTAAAATTAATTGGCATTTTATTCTAGGTGGATCTCACAGGTGTTCCGGAAATGAAGGCCACTCCGTACATCAACGTAGAAGAGATAACAGAAAACATGTATGGAACCTTGGTGGCAGAAAACACGGTGGCCGTAAACCACGACCATTTTCTGACATATTATCTTGACCTTGACGTTGACGGTAGCGACAACTCCTTCGTCAAAGCCAAGTTACGAACAGCAAGATCATCAGCGTCCCACTCCGACGCCACCTCACCAAGAAAAAGTTACTGGACTGTGGTTAGAGAAATTGCCAAAACGGAAGCCGAGGCTAGGGTCCAACTCGGCTTGGAGCCAGCTGAGTTGGTGGTGGTGAATCCCAATAAGAAAACAAGGATCGGGAACGAGGTGGGCTACTGGTTGATTACGGGACGGTCGGCCAATTCCCTTTTATCGGATGATGATTACCCACAGATCAGAGCGGCTTATACGAAGTATCAAGTGTGGGTGACCGCCTATAACAGGACAGAGAGGTGGGCCGGAGGTTTCTACGCAGATGGCAGCCGAGGAGATGATGGGTTAGCAGTATGGAGCCAGAGGTAATTAATATTGAGTTATAATTAAATTAATTTATTTTAATTTAATGGAGGTTTTAAATTCCAAGAAGACATTAAATTGAATGCGTGTATAATGTGCAGGAATAGAGGGATTGAAAACAAAGATATCGTCTTGTGGTACACGGTAGGGTTCCATCACGTTCCATGCCAGGAAGATTTCCCAGTGATGCCAGCATTTCATAGTGGATTTGAGCTACGACCAGCAAATTATTTCGAAAGCAACCCAGTACTTTAACGTGCGTACGTACATGACCAACCCCATTGTAACTTTTCACTTCATATTACATTTCGTACGTACGATTTTAAATTCACATGATTCTGTAACGTCTTTCCGTGAATTATTAATTTGTATACAGCTATTTTTCTAATGTAAAATGATCCTAATTACAAATGTTCTACTTTGGTTTGGAAAATGATATTTATGTTATGAATTATTGGAGGCAGTTCCCGTTCCCCTTAATTATTTTATGAATGACCCTACTACCATTATTTTAAATCTTACACAGTAACTTGCATACTAATTTCAGCGCTTATAAATATGAGTTTCGGTTATTATGAAATTCATAAGAAAATATATAGAGAATAAAAAAAGTTTCAGAGAATTTCAATAGAGTTTCTTATATATATTTCTCTCTTGCAATAATATTAGTTTTCTTTCTTTAGTTTTATAACACGTTATCAGCACGAGGTTCTACCGATACTGAAGTTAGTAGTCTTCTACTTCAAGTAAGTTTTTCAATATATTATTTGTAGTCCTCGAAATAAATATTAAAAGTAATATTGCTGAATATTACTTGATAAAATTTTACTTTTATTCTCATGATAATGTGAAAATATTTCTTAAATTCACAGATTTAGTTTTGTAATTTATATATATAATGTCAAATATTGAGATTTATTACTATTGATATTTCTGAAAAAAATTATTTATCCAGGATCCTTAATGAGATCCATTTGGATATGATGATGAATTTGGGAGATACAATCATAGAAGAAAATCATGTGTCTCTAAAAGACCGTGTTGTGTATCTCATGGTGAAAAATCATCTTATTGTATGAAATAAATTAAGAGAGAGATATAAACACTAGAAGATGTAATCCTCTCAAAAGATCATTATGACTTATTATATCTGAACTTGTAAGATTTTAAGAGTGGTATTGAATATTCTGTACTTTTTAAAATTAGCTCAATATTAAAATTATACAGTGAGAAAGTCACTGATGATGATATTTAAAAGAAAACATATTATTTTTCATATTTTGAATGTACTCCTATAGTAGCAATATCGAAAGTGAAAGTTTAATAAATATTATAAATTTTTATTTTGTCTTCCAGTGATTGAGCTAAATAATGAGTTTTTGTTAATAAATCACCAGTTACGTCCTATTAATGATATTGAATTTACACCATTCCCAGAAGTAAACGGTGCATCCTTTCAAAGGAATTAAGGGCGTAGACGTGGTAAAAAACTATAGAAGTGTTGGTCCTAAAAGCGACAACATTAAAGATAATAAAAGTATATCGTATCACCAGAAGTGATCCAATTTAGAAAAGGGTAAAAGTTCTCAGAATAATTTTTCATAAAAAGATGAAAATGTTTGTCATAAATGTGGTATGATTGAACAGTGGTCATGTACCTATTGTAGAGCCAAGTACTTGATTTACTTATACTAAGTTTTTATATATAAACTTATTAATATTTCTTCATATTTTGAAATAATGAAATATCGGTGCCTGAAGCACGATAGAAGTTACTTGGGATAATAAAACTCTGTCTAAATTTGATTCTCTTATAAATGAATGTGAACTAGAAGTTCAGAAGATTACCTATTTGTAAAGTATTGCAAATTAGTTATAGAATGTATTTACTGATACTAAAAGTGTTGTAAAATTATATATTACTGCTGTTAATGATTAAGCAAGAATTGAAGTCCCCGAAGGACGAGTTGTTAAAACAGCAATAAATGAGTCTAAAATACGACTGAAGCGTTGAAGACCTATTAGTGCAAAAGAGAAAAAAATCGATGCTCATTAAGAGACTGTATTTTCTGTATAAAATATAATCATGCTGAAGAGGAAACCTCCTAAAGAAGTAACTTCTAAAGAGTATAACTTCTGAAGAGTGTAACTCCTGAAGAATATAATTCCTGAAGAGAAAACTCCTGAAGAGTACAAACCTCTTAAAGAGGAACCTCATGTAGAAGTGTTTCATGAAATGTTTTCCCTTGGAGTGGAACAATGAGATCCCAATACATTTTATGAATACTGAAAAATTTATGCATAGAAATAAAACTGTTGTCGACAACATATACGATAACACTTAACATTACCAGAAGTAATGAAAAAAGTGAGTCAATAATTGTCGAAGAATGTCGACGTAATAATAACTGGGCAAAATAAAAAGCAGTTATTGAAAATGAATTAAAATCACTAGTAAAACGAGAGGTAATTGGACCTGTTGTTCAAACAGCAAAGAGTGTAATGCCTATAAGATATAAGTGGGTATTTATACGAAAGTGGAATGAGAAATGAAATTGTGCGGTACAATTTGTCGCATAAGATTTCCTACAGAAACCCGAGAGTAGTTATGAGGAAACATATTTCCTTGTTATGAATGTAATCACATTCATATTTTTAATCGATTTGGTTATTACAAAAGGATTAGATATGTAGTTGATGAATGTGATCACTGCATATTTATAAGGATCATTAAATCATTACATATATAAAGATATACGATACTTGAAGCATATAATCCAAGTACATTTAGGATTATGTACTTTATAAAATTTCAAATATCTTTATATGAGTTAAAGCAATCCGAACGTATGTGGTATAATTAAATCAACGAGTATCTATTGAAAGAAAGATTTGAGAATAATCATATATGCCTATGTGTTTTATCAGAATCTGGATTTGCCATTATTGCAGTTTACGTTGATGATTTACCTTGTTAGAACTCCTGAACAGAACACAAGGGCTGCTATAAATTCAAGGAATCAATTTGAAAAGGAAAGATCTTATTATTCAATTGATAGATGAGTTATAAGAATTTGAAACTTCTAACCTCATCTATCAAATGTATTTTCTCTTCATAAAGCAACACGTCTTCCTTATCTAAAGGATTAGGCAGTCAAAATGAAGAGGCAAGTAAGGATTTTAAATCCTTATACTCTTACTTTAAGTCTGCAATTTTTCTGTCAGACTCTTGAACGAGTGGTTGAAGTACGGAAACTTTCTCGTTAAGATCTTCAATCTCACGATTTTTGGATTGTAATCGGTTGGAAAATCCGACAATAGATATGAGAAGAAGATTTGATGCGAGCTATATGAAAGTAAAAACGATTCTTATAGAAATGGAAATAAGAACAAGACAAACCATCATCTCTTCAAATCTCACTTTATAAGATATGTTGGATGCATGATTTCAAAAGCCAGTAAGATTAATTATAGTTATCTCTATTTTCTTGTAAACGCTGAACCTTTGTAGTTAGCTACTGTTGTTGACTTTGTATTTGAGCTCTCTCTCGTTCAAGCTATTCTACTCGTACTTTCATGTCATAAGAATACCAGTCTACAAATTTTTTCAGCTCCTTATTTTCTTTTCTTAAATCTTTATTTTTTCTATTTTTAGTTGCAAGCGTTTGATGTAATTCAGATATTTGATTTTTAAGATGATCAACCCCACCCGTTCTCGCCAGTAGCCTCTAAGATATGGTTGTAAGAGAGGCAGCATATTGAGCACCGATGGTTCTTTTTGCTGCAACAATTTCAGGATCAGTTTTACTAGAAAGATATATTTCTGCTCCTATCATGGTATTTACGACCTCAAGAGAAAATATAAGTAGTTAAGGTATAAAATATTCATGGTTCAAATCTGGGACATTAGAATTTCTATCAGACATAATATCGTTCTCGATGACTAATAACTAAATTTATGAAGAATGTGAGATTCTTTTACTGGAATAAACCAATGGTAAAATTGGTTATATTTAAACAACAACCTGAAGTTTTCAAATCTTTTCAAGATCTCGTTTGTTAACAATGTCAAGCGGATTTGATTTTCTGCCGAGCCGATAATATTAAATCTCAAAACTTTTATAACTTTTATCATACATGGATGGTTTCTAATGTTATTTCTGTCGTATATAAACAAGTTCTCCCTAATAACGCCAAATGAGGGGGAGAAAATTTCAGATGAAAATATTATTATGTTCTCTCTAATACATTATTTAGATTGAAATCATGTTTGAATTCGTAATCTATTATATATGCTGAAATAATGTTTGCTTATTACTTGAAATACTAATGCATATTATCAAGGAGAGTTTAAGTATTACTGGATTTTTATTAAGTCCGTCAACCAGATATTCACTATAACATATTTGGCCATTTGCCACCATTTTTTTTTCACGATTAAAGACTTGCCGTTAATATCAGGTTTTATTCACAAAATTGCGGTGTCAATTGAAGTTGTCAAAAATGGTCATTATTAGCAGAAAAACCATGCAAACGAAAATAGAATGGTCATTATAAGTAAAGTGCAACAATATATTACTACTTATTCCAACAAAGCAGTTATGTTTGTATCTTTTTCCCCTTTTATTTGTTCAATAGCCCTTTGTGGGACGATAAGATTTTGCCATGATAAGTGGGTAATATAAATAGACTGCTTTATATGCGTGCCTGTGACAATTTTCCCTCTCTTCCCCACCTCTCTCCCTGTTACGCATATATCATTTGGGCGAAATCCACGATTTATGATTCAGAGAAATTTTGAGTCTCATTCCACACATCCAACCAAATCGTGCGTTTGCTAAGGACCAGCAACCACAAAATTGAGGGTGACGTCAATGTTTTTGCTCAATTCATGGAAGTTTCGGGCGATGCTATCCCTAGCCATCCCCGCTCATGCCATACAAATCACTTGGGATTTTTTGCTGCCATTTGGTAAACAATAGAAGATTATTTTTTTTTAATTGTGTTTTGGATGTGACCCGCGAAGGGAGTGGTAAGAAAATGGAGAAAAAGCGAACCATATGCTACTCCATAACAAATCCAAAACTTCCCTGTCTTCTTGATTTTGGCATTTCTATCACACTCTTTTTATGATTTTCTTTAGGGTTTTAAATTTTACACTGTAGATCCGTATTTTTTTTTTTTTTCTAGTGGTCGATCTGTGCGTTTCTTCCTTTGTCATTACAATGGTGTGATGATATGTAGACGTTCTGTGTTTTAAATCGACTGTAAAGAGTAAAAACTGTGTGCTTCTGGCTCTTTCACATTGAAACCCATGGAATTCTCAAGCTCTTTCTTCTTTTCAATTCTTTTCAATCGGTGGTCTTTCCGGATAACAAAATTCCAAGCCCAAAAATTAGATTCCTTTTCTGGGTGTTCTTTAATTAGCTACTTAAATTGAAAAAAAAAACAATTTTATCATTTTTTTTGCGTACTGTCGGTTGTGAAGTCCAGGACGAGTATGTCGAGGATGCTGCCACTGAGGAGGAGATTTTTGATCCATTTGCTAGCTCAAGATTCATGTACAAATTACTTATAAAAAAAGATTTATGTACAAATTCTGTATTGTAATTTTTTTAGCATCAATCTATGCGTTTCGATAATATCCATGTTTTTTTTTCTCTCTTTTTGCTATGGCTTGATATATAGTGATTTATAGTTGTAGAGTTCAATAGTATGTAATTAAATAGATATTTTTTTTTTGTGTCCATTATCTTCATGTAGGTTCATCCATTGCGTTGTTTTAGAGTAGTTTTTACTTAATCAAGGCAGTTCAGGCCAAAAATGAGTTCCTTTCAAGCAAACCAAACTTGGGTATACATATTCTTGGGCATGACCACATACCCATTAACAGCCAATGCAAGTTTCTTCAAGCAATACCACAAGCAGCCTCATGACAACTCTTTGGGGTCAGTGAAATTAACAATATTCCAATCTACTATGTCAACTTCATGGTAAATATGTTGAAAGGAGAAAAGTTTTGGTTATTTATCTTTTTTTTTTCTATTGAGATTTTAAGATACCATTGCAGTTATTTGGCAATATTTTTGAGCTAAAATGAAGTGACCAGATCAGTACTTTCTTAATGACATAAGTTGCTCATATTGACATCTCTTTTACGTATTTCTTAATAATCTGTTCAATTGTATAAATAGCATAAACAAAATGAAATTCGATTGTCATTTGTAGCCATTTTACAACATGTTCTGTGATATTTGCAGGATAATGCCATTGTACCTCAATTTTATTATGAAGGTCTGGAAGAGACTATTAGATTTGGTAATAGTAGGTAGGGCACTCATTAATTTCTAACTTATACTTTCAATTGTTTAGATCAGATTATAGTATTTCAATCCATTTTATGATGACTTTTCCTTTGGGTCGGACTAATGTTAGTAACAGTTTATGGTGTCTGTTTCTTTTAGGGATTTTATATTTTTAAAAAACAAGCAGTTCAAATTTATGTTAGTATTTTATGTTAGTAGAACCACAAGTTTATGGCCATAAGTGTGCACTTGGATTTTTGTGACTGTTACATGGGTGGATGAATTAACATAAAATTCCTAAATATAAGTAAGGTTAAAAAATAGAAGAGACATTTTTGTGGACTTTTGATGTTGGACAGGATTCTTATATTGATATATGTTATGTTATAGTTTTCTAATTATGAATTAAGGAAGAACCTGAGTGGTTCTCTTTGGTGTGTATGTTCAGCTACATAGTGCGGAGAGAACCTGAGGTCCGCCATGCTATTACATTATTTTGGTTATCTGAGGTAGTATCTTATCATACTTGCCAATATAAATAATGGAACAACACTACAATATATATTATGTTTTTGGAAGGTAAATTATTAGCATAAATAGAACATTAGATTTTGTTACCTGCATGAGCACCCACTACAATATATTGGCCCTTTTGCGACCAGATTTTTTGCTGCAGATAAAAACTTGCAGCAATAAGTCACATTAATTCACCAGTTGACGTCTCTAATAGATGAGGTATAATTTTTCAATAATACACTCTTATATTAGCAAAAAGCTATCGATGCAAATAATATGGTGGTTAAAAGTCATTGGTCGACACTTATGTCTTTGTATTGACGATGGGCGATTGCCGCAATTAGAATTTCCTTTGTAATACTAAAAACTCCTTTGTGTGAAGGCCATTGATTTCTGTTTTTCCTAGTTGAATGCTTTTTCATAATTTCAATGTCCTTGAGACGATCACCTCTCTTCAGCGTATTATAGGCCTTTTGTATTTTACTTATCAAGACAATCTTGGGAATTGAACTTGCATATTTTTTGTTTTATTTAGGGGTGCTCCTGATTCAACAATAGATTGATTCTGATTTTTTCATCTCCTTGTTAGGTATTATTCATATATAGACCTTGGCTTATATGCCTATCTTTATGAATAAAACTTCAGATTACCTATCAAGAAAAGAGTTTCTGGTTTTTGAGTTAATATTCTTTCCCTCATTGCTGATGCAATGATGAGAAGGTTTGTGAGTTTGAGTTGTGTGCTATGTATGTCATAGTTTGTGTAAACTTTATATAGATCAATCCTATTTTGGGACAGCCCGACTGATCCTCCCCTCCCCCCCCATCCCAAAAGAAAAAAAAAATAGCCTTCCTCCAACCATGCAAGAGGACACGTAATAAATTAGTCTATATGCAACCTACACTAAGACACAGAGGGCCCTGCAGCACTTCTCTATTTCTTTCCTTTTCACCCTCCCTTAAATCAAAGTGACTTGTCTTGTCAGCACAAATGCATATTACCCTCCTCCCCTCTCTCCCATTTTGATGTTAAATTTTCCAAAAGACAATAATGTCAATTGGAAACTTTCCTGCAATAAGCTTCTACAATGGCAAGATTGAAGAAAATAATAATAATAATAATAATAATAATAATAATAAAATACCAGAGCAATTCACAATTTACTTCTTTTGATGGACTTTTTATATTTTTTTTCTTTGTTTTGCTTTTCTTTTGCTATTGAAAGTTTCATCATTGGTTTTTGAGTATTTCTGCCAAAAAAAGATAAAGTTTGAAAATTGTTTCATTATTCTTACTTTTTAAAGTCACATGTTGATTGCAACTAAATATCGATGATATTGTCCACAATTTTTTGATTACCTATAATTGACTTCCTTTTACTCATTGTTTAGCTGCCCTATGGAGGGGTCATATAATATCAGGAATATTTTGTTTTTAACTTTTATCTCAAAATTGGTAGCTATAGTGTAGATAAGTTACATACTATTTCATCTTTTCAGCATTGGTCTTGGTAATGGACCAGCATGTGGACTATAAAGGGTCATTTCTAGACTCCATGATTCATGGTGACCTCTGGCCATCTCATATTTATCCTAGAAATATTATTTTGTGGGATTGCTCAAATTCATGAATCTGCTTTGGATCCAAGTCCCTAAAATGCAATGGGAAAGTTTAAATCTTTCAAGGATCAACACATATTTGGTTCGATTTTTTTCTTTATGTACTCCAAAGTTTTTTTTGTTCTTTTAGCTTAATATGACATTGTTAATATCTTACAGTGGTGGGTTTTTTATGGTGCAGAAGAATGCCTTCAAGACTCAAAAAATATAATTTTGAAATGCCCAAATTGAGTCTCGGTAAGTTTTCATGGTATTCTATGACTTTGCTTTCAAGTAATATTTTGCTTTGATCTTATATATGTTTTTTAATTTATTTAAGTTTCACAGTATCTTAATTTTATTAATGGGTGCTGGTTTTTCTGTTGTCATGCAATGGGGTAGTAGAAATATGGCTTGAACACGGTAAGATACTAAGAGAAAAATGTCTTGTATTTGATGGAAATTTGGAATGGTGAATATATTAATTTTGATGGTATAGGATATTAAGAGAAACCCTGAGGTGAACACTTTTGACCATCAATTTTCTGTTTCTATACACTCGAAAGCTATTGTGCAGAAAGTTGCTTGTGGCTTATTGCTCTCGACCATTGAAGTCTGAGGTCATTATTAATCAAGAAATTTCAACCACTGATATTTGCTTATGGCTTTCTGCTATCCTCTTACATTTTGCAATCTCAGAAAATCTGGGAGAGGTAGCAGCAAAGGTATTCTTTTATTAACGAAGCTTATTTTTGCTGTCATTTATTTTATCATATTTATTAGCTATAAACTATGTAGTGCTACTAACTGCATTGATGATGAGACTTTTGTTGTTGTTGATATTATCATTTAAATTTTGTAGCTCATTCTTATTCAACAGAAGGTTTTCTGTGTTGCCACCAAATTATGTATTGAGGCAATATAAGCAATCCAGGATCATTATGTAAAGAATATCTATGTTTCTCTTTCAGCCAAATCCTTCCTCTGGTCCCTGGTTCCCTTTGAGTAAACATAGAATAAGCAATCCCTAGTAATTTAGGAAACTCTTTCCTGTTGTTTCTCTTTCGGTCACAAGTGTTTTACTCGTATATGAGGAAGATGGAAACATTAGCATCAGCTATTGTTGTGTAGGAAGTGAGGTTTTGAAAATTGACATCTCCTCTAGTTTTCAAGTAATAATTGTTTGCCTAGTTTTCAATTAATAATTGTTTGCAGGTTCTGTTTTGGGGAGAAAGTATAAGCCTTCACTTGATATCAAATGAAATTTTTATTTTTTTATTTTTTGTTCATTTAGTACCTTAAAGCCTGAGCAGTGCACACACAGAGGATAATAATATCCATTTGGGTTGGAATATAACAATAAATTTTCACCTTTCTATGAATATATAAGTTCTTATGTCTTTGTGCAATCAAAATGATCGGTTTGCTGAGATTAAGTTGTTTTTCTAGGATTTTTTTATGCTTGTTTGGTTACTGAGAAACCACGGAAAGCTTTTTAATTTGTTCCCTATTTTTCTCTCGTCTACATCTGTTACTGCTCTGTTGTTGCAGCCTTCACAAGATAGACAGGTTTTATTTCTCTCTCACTCAAAATCTCCTCACTTTGTTTTTTCCTTGAATACATTTAGAATAGTTGAAATGTATGAATATGATTAATTTGTGTCTTTTTGTCCTTTTAGGGATATTTTTTGTTGCTATAATTTTACCCCTCAGCTAATTAGTGCAATGCAGTAACGTCATCATATAGGCCATTGAGAAAATTGTTGAGATAATTTTTTTGTCATGCAGTAACGTCAAAATGCTATCAGACATTTTTGTTTAAGCTCTGTTCATTAGATGGCAGACTTTATTAATTTTGAGACATGTATATTGGACAATAAAACTTCAAAATATTTGTTTAATGTTATTTGTCTATTACAAATGATGTGATCTTCAGAATTTTTTTGCAATTTTGAAAATTGCTTAAGGATGCAAGCATCCAGATCATTGTAGGAAAGACATTTTGATGACTTGGTTTTGAGCAATCCCAAGAATGTTCTTCTAGAGGTTTGACATTTTTGTGCTTTTCAACTATTTTTCCTTTTGAGTGCTGCTATGTATACTTACGAAAAATGTAAAAAAAAAACGTCATCACTTGAGAATTGAGTGCAATAATAAGTGGTAAAGCAGTAAAAAGTCCAACGAAGTAAAATAGGAATTTAAAGTTAACAGAATTATTAAAATTGCATAATAAACGCAAACATGACTTATCTATAAAAATAGAATTATTAAAACAAATGAGTATTATAAAACAAACGAGTCATTTGTGTGTGAGTTTATTATATTATTTTTGTTATACTATTATGTTTTAATACTCGTTTTATAAACCAATGAGTATTCTAATTGTTTTAATATTATTTTTTATTTTAAAATTTGAAATGTTTAACGATTTATTATATTCTGTGAGTTAAAAAAAAGTAATTATAATAATAATACGAGATGACAAGAGATTCTATAGTTTGTTTTTACAAATAAGTTTTGAAAACCTTTGTACCCCATCTCAGATTTTCTTAATTTTTTTTAAATAATATTAAAATAGAATTATTAAATTTAGTTATACCTTTATAAGGAAAAATGATAGGTAATTAAGAACTATTAGATTTGATAGCCAATTTTTAGCTCCAGATAGCCACAATACAGTTAAATTATTCGATAACCACTTTGTTGCATGCATCCAGTTTACTGATATTTATAATTTGTCTACAAAGTTTTTCAAGACTTACTCACCTAGGTCACAAAGACAAAAACACTCTCACCGTCTTTTCATTTTCCATAACTTTTTTATGTTTGCATTTATTACTTCACTTCGTTTATTTTAATTTTGCTTTACTTTTACGTTTGCTTTGAACTTATCAGCTTTCATGTGGGTGGAGTATTAATAATACGTTTTTAGTACATTTTGTTTAAGTAGAAAAAACATTTCTCTTTTCCTTTACTCATGACATCTAAATTCATTGTTTTAATTGAAAATGAAGTCCTGTTGGAAATCATCTTTCTTATAAATAGATTGTAAAATCTAGGCTAAATGTAATTAAGAATTTTCTTTGTGAAGCAGGTCAAACAGTAATTCTAATATACCTGAATGCATAAATACACTAATGTATTGGCGAATCTGTTCATCATTGAGGACTCCCTACAGGTAACAATGTTGAAACTGATTCAAAAGAGGTTGGGTCAAACACTGAGGGTGAAAGTTTGGGTGGGTTTATTGTTGAGAGCTTTGATGGTCCTCACAATGTTTCCTCATCATTTATATATTAACATTCCTTTCTACATATTTACATTCGTAATCATCTACATATTTACATTCCTTTCTTCTAATCGTTTAGTTATTTAGTTTATATTCTAACTTTGTTTAAATTGATTACTGAATACCATATAAGATCTCAATATCATTTCTGCCTATATACTATTTTTTGTGTAAAACATTTAAATTGATAGAAGAGATAAATTTAATAATTTGATTTATAATTTAAGAGCAAAAATAAAGTATACTTATTTTAACTTAGTATAAGTATTTTAACTATTCTTATTTACTTTTACTTGCAAGTATACCTCTATTTTTTGTATACTCTCACCAGGAGACTCGCCAAGATGCCTAGGCATCTTGGGTAGCTCGCTAATCATCCCTACTTCTGATATTTTGAAAGGGTTTTTTGAAGTTACATGCAGTCAGGCTGATGGGGAAGATGGTATTTTGAACCTTTTGGTGGGCAACTTGTTCAGTGGATTGGAGGGAACCGTACAAGGGCAAGACAATGTACAACGCCAGTATTGACAGTTTTGACTCATGCACAAAGCACATTAGTTGGAGACCTCCTCAACGGTATGCATTTTTATTTTTCTACTGGACATTGTGTGATTTGTGGAGTGATTGTATATATTTACAACTAGAGAATGCATACAACATGCGACACATTAACTATGGACTGGTTGTTGGATATATCTTCCTGAAAATTACGAGCAAGGTTCTATTCAAAAAATTTGCATTGGATACATACCTAATTAAAATGACTGTTGAAATGAGTATAGGGACCATGAATGAAGACAGTTAGCTATTTGTAAGTGATTATTAGATAGCATATATGCTGCTGGTTGTAATGTTGTGTGATCATGTGAGTTTATATGTATCCATAGAACAACACATGGGGAATGTGTTTAATATTTTTCTGTACTATATATATGCATGCAGTGGCTAATTTCCACTATTAACAGAAAATTGAATGTGGCCTGGTTGTTAAATATATAGTTTTCTTGGGAATTTATATAGCTTTCTGAATTGGATACATACAACATTAAGATGATTGTTGAAATGATTCTACAGACCATGCATACAGGCTGAAAGCTGTTTGTTAGTAATAATTACATAACATATATGCTACTGGTTTTGATGGCATGTGATAAAATACAGATTATATAATGAAGGGGTCATAAAAACTTCTTTGTTATAAAATTAGTTAAGCCCATACCTCACAAAAGTCATGGGAAACTCATTTAGAAAATCTGTTAAAAAATATCCGGTACTCAAGAGCAATACATTGAGGAAGAGATCGAAATATACTTTCGCGTATGTATATGCAAAGGAAAAAGACAAGATATGTAGTGTTAAAGCAACTAACAGGAGGTGACTCACAAAATAATATTATTAAACTTAGTTCTTCCGATTTCTTTTCTTTAATTTCCCATTTTATTGGGTAATTATATAGTTATAATTAAGCTTGATATTTCGTTAGGAAACAAGTTTGTCGATCGGCTAGGCCGATGTGTGGGTTAAGAAAAGTCATGAATTGTGCTTTGCAAAAATAATTAGAATCCAAAATTACCACAGCTTTTCTGCATGAAAAATGCAAAGCTGTACACACACACACACACACATGGTATTCTGTCTGGTTGGTTTGCTTTGCATTTAAAACAAGTTTTTCTTGTAATGATTATATGGTTTAATTAGGGATTATTCTATTGAACCGGTTTTTGTGTATGCAGGGTTAGAAGTATGATTGAGTTAGTAATTATTACTTGCATGTTCAATGGTGGAGCTCTAGGAATGAGCGTTGCCTTGAAGATAGAGAGCGAACAATGGTGGAGCTTTAGGATGTATTTTTGCATACCCTTTTACTATGGTTCTCAGGCATTATTCCTTATAGAAACAATGTGCATGATTTCTTGTCTTTTAATTTGAACTCTTAAAATGTAATTAGGTGTGTTTCTTTGTATACTTCATGTGTACTTGGGCTACTCCTTTTATATTCTCTTTAATAAAATGCTTATTACTTATAAAAAAAATTAAACAAGTTTAAAATATTTGGCTAGCTAGCTGATCTACACTTCTACAAACCTTTTTTCCCCTTTTCGGACAATAAGTATATAATGGAATGCTAGCATCACAGCATCAAGATTCACAATTGCTATTTCTAAAAGTGTAGGCTAGTTTATTAATTATTCATAAAATGTTGTTTGTTGAAAGACATGACTATTGGACATTAGCATTAGTCATGGCCCTAAATAAAAAAATACTTTTATATCACTGATCTATGGTTTGGGGCTAAATTACTAAATCTGAGGTAGAACTTGTAGAAAATTGTTTAAGATTTAACCTAAGGGATTACATGCATAAGCATATAAAAATTATCAATGGAAGTATGTTTATTGACACGTTAAATATATACTTGATATAAAAGCAGTCCAGGGTAATTAATTGCCTACTATAAAAGTTTTTGTGTTTTTAATGTTTTTAAAAAATCTTCTTTTAGAAGCCTACTTCATGATTACACCAAATACATCATTAATGTGAAAGCATATTGTTAATGTTGTGTTCCATGGCCTAGGCAGGGCCAGCTCAATGCTTAGGCCATTGCCAAAGGTCCCATCTAATACAAGGCTCCCAAAAATAAAAGTGATTACATGGTTTTTTTGTTTTTAAATAAAAAACTATTTTATTAAATAAAATTTAAATAAATATATATTTCAATATGTGCAAGGCACCATAATACTATCTCTAATATTTAATACAATGATTTTCTTTTTCTAAATAATTTTAATATTTAATACAATAAATTATTTATATTTTTAAATATATTTTCTTTTAAGATCATGTTAAATTGAGGCACAAAATTTACATGATTAAGACCTCATTTTATACAAATTGTTGTATTAAATTTCGCCTTTGGCCTCAATATATATTGAGCGGGCCTTGGGCCTAGGCTACTAATTAGCGATGGACCAAACAATTTAATTTATGCTATTGTCCTTTTGATTTCTCAATAATGTTATTTATACTATTCATATTGACCAGATAGTCACATGAGGTTCTGTATAATGTGTATAGGTGAAACAAGAAGCCTATTTTAAGGAGGGAGACAACACATATACTACTCGTTGGCCAACTTGTCGAAACGAGGAGTAGGGGTTTAATGCTAATAACACATACAATGATGAGGTTTTGGAAGGATCCAACCGTGTAAGGTCTTGAAACCATCGATGGAAATATTTCATCATTTGTGACTGTTTATGCTCGTGTGTGTTAGTATTTGTTTCTTGCTTAGGGATTTTCACATTCTGATTGTTTGTGTTTTTCATTGTGCGTGTTGTATGTTACTAGACTACCAAAATATTCAAGCTTTATGCAAATTTGGTTGAGTTTTATTTGCTTGGTGGCAGTGTTGAACAGCGCATTGAAAAAAATTTATTCATCACAATTGCTTTCTTTTTACTGATGTTTGCTGCATGTAGGAGCACACTGTTTTCAAAGAAAATAATACAACTATTTGTGCCTAAACTTGAGACGACTATGCAGAATAGATCTATAGTTACCCTTCATGAAGTTTGATTTTGTCATATGCAAATATTCGTCATCGATAGATCAAAATGCAACTTTGGTTTTGAATTGAGATTTTAAATTCATTTTCAGCATTGTATTTTTTATCATCTCATGAGATCGGTTGCATAGAAAGACGACATTCTACATAGTGTTAACAATACTTTGGCAACTTTATCATTTATGGTTATAGTCACTTGTCATTTTATTTGCAAACCGTGGTGGAAGGCATACTCTCATACAAGAGCAGATCCTTTTCTTAAACTTACTTAAGTTTAAGGGGGCAAACTGACAAAGTGGGGGGAGGATATTAATTTTTGTAAAACTTATCTCTTGAAAAGTTTAAAAAATAAGAATTTGATTAGTTAAAAAATCAGCAGCCCTCAACCATGGCTGGTTGGCTTTGAACAATGATTAATTTAAAGCCTTAGTGACCCCTAAAAAGAATACAATTAGTGGGAATATCGATATTGCTTTTCTATTTCTCTATTCCTTTACTTTTTTCACTTGTAACGTTTCTAGTTTATGTTCTAAAGACCACCTGTTGTCTTATATATGTCAATCGTATGCATTTTATTAATGTAAGACCTATATGCAATTCTAGATTGTTTTTATTTTCAGGTACCTATTTTTGTTTCTTGGTTTTTGTTTCTGTTTTTTCACTTGGGTAGTCATTTTTTGTTTCTTATGTTGTGCACATTTTCTATAGTTGTCCATTTCACTCCTTGTAATTTTATCTAATTATGCCTCTTCATTTGATATTGTATGGATGGATGGTTTAATGTACTTAAACCAACCTGGGTTGTACAGTTTCTGCAAACTGTACACATAATTTGACTGCTAAAACAAAGTTCTTGAATATATATATATATATAGATGATATAGTCTGCTCAAGGGTTTAAAATGTGTGTTGGAGTGAGAACATATATATGATTAGGATTACTAATCAGAGTCAAATGCAGTATCAATTTTATCTTTTGTTTTATTGAGAAACTTGCTTATTTTGTGGGAAGACTCTTTCTACAACTCAGTAAACAAAATCTTTCTTTAGGCAGAACATTCAAATTATTATTTGTTGGGCATCCTATTACTTTTTACTTTTTATTTTACTTGTGATTGGTATCTCCAAAACTTTCTAGTACCAGTTTTGTGTTTATTTCTAAATGAGGTTAGGGACCATGCATTCTTTCATGAAAGTTGGTTCATTATTCTGAATTGTTGTATGTTTGCAAGAAAAGAAGGGCATATGTGATGTCTTGTATTTTCTATCATTAACTGAACACACAATAATGAGGTTGTGGTTAATGTTTTCAAAACTAAAAATATGCAGCAGATTTTTTTGAACTAACAGCCAAGGGGAAATATTTGTTTATATTTGGTGTATGAAAGTCACATTGAGTCCATCATTTGGCTTGTTCTCAATTGAATGAACATGGATCTCTCAGCAAAAATTAGTTGGTTGTGTCTTGCATATTTGTGATACTACTTTCATGGTTCATATTACTAGATATTTAAGTAATGTGACTGCTAATAGTAAAGTGATCTGGAACTGGTTGTTGCATATAGATTTGAATTGGTTGTTGCATATAGATTTGAATTGGTTGTTGCATATTGTCCCTACTTTTTTATATGATTAATTTTCTGCATTGGATTTCTAGTGTTTTGTGAAAAACTACTATACTGTTTGCTATTTGTGATTTCTTGCATTTTGAATAAACTGAACATAACAACCTGGGATGTTGTGGTTAATGCTTAGAAAACTGTATGTATGCAGCAGGTTCCTATAACAAATAGCTAGCAAGGGGACTTATGAGGAGAAATATGATGCGGATAGGCCACAACAAAAACAAGTTGAGAGAGATCAATGAAGATTGGAGGTGGTTGGTGTTTTTGTGCCAAGACCATATCGGTGTATTAGTAGGGAAGCAGGCCTATTCCCCATGTTATGTAGTATTGACACTAGTTTATGTATGTCATGTACTACCTCTAGAAGTTGCCATGCATATGACTGCAAATTATAGCATGTGTATCACTGTTGTTCATGTTGCTAGTACATGCTAGCCTCATGTATTAAGTATGCCTGGATGATCATTTGTTTGTTGAGAACAAGATGATCATTAATATATAAAATATCTGAAGTATGTCCTGTGACGTACATGCCTTATTTTGGACTTGATGTAGAGATTGCAGCCATTACAATCATATATAGCATGATGCTGGTTATGCAGTAGTGTCTACATGCATTTTTATTTCTTGACTTATGGGTGATGGTTACTTCTCATTTATTAAATGTGTTAGTAATTAGATCATCAGGGCAATATATGGATCAATTAGGTCTATATTTTACTCTACAAAATATTCAATTGGTTATTTAATTTCTTGAATTTTTGTTGTTTATTGAGAGTAGGATTTATAAATAATGTAGATAATAATAATTACTATATATATGTATGTATGTAAGGGGAACCAAAACAGAGGTGATGATCAGGAAGACCATTCAAAATGCATGCCAGGAAGTAGTACATGAATGTACCTAGCTATATTATATAAGGCCATGAGCATTTGCTTATTTTTTCGGCAATGTATCATACAGGATTAGATTATTAGCGGCAAATAACCTTCATCGGTTTTGCAAATTTTCTAAAAAAAATGAGTAGATTTAAAAACCCATTTAAAAGTAAAACTGTGCAGAAATTGCACTTTAGCTGCAAACTAAAAGATAACTATAATTCTAAAGAACATTTTCATCAAAACCTAGTAGAAGTGAGAAAATGTTGTTGCCGCAAACACTGGTATGGCAGAATACGGATCACACATTTGAGTAGTTGCAAGAAATTGAGTTGCAAGAATAAAATATTTACCAAGATGGAGGTAGCAGCAAATAAGTTTTTTCGGTGGTAATGGATTGCCGCAATTATCTATTGTCTACCACCTTATTAGAATATGGAGTTTTTGCAAATTATTAGTTGTAGCTGCATTTTTTGCCAACAATAAACATTTGCTGCAATTTATATTGGTTGTAATTTGGAAATCCCAATAGTGTAGATTGACAATTAACTAGTGTTGCGGCAATGTTATTTCTCAGCAATTTGTTATACTAGTCCATGTTTAATGAACATGCAACTCTGTTTCTGGCAAAAATATCGCATATTAGCCAAGATAATTATTGTCGTAATAAGTCCCTATTTGCCTCCACATGCCGAGTTGCCAAAATATGTATTATAATTGGCAAATCTTTATCTACAAAGGTGTGGCAAACATAAATGGCCAGTATTGCTCAAATCCGGCTGTTTTGTTAGGCTTTTCTGGCAAAGCAACTTGTGGATATAAGTGAAAAATGTTGTAGTGATTATCTTCTACATCTTTAAATCATTTAGAAATTATTGCAATTCATGAAAACAAGTTTAGAATGTATTTTGATTGTGATCAATGATTCTACATATTCAAAAAAATGCGATCTTTCCATGATCAATGATGGTCTAATAATTTTATATGAAAATAATGCTACTTATCATTCAAATCAAAGGAGGATATATCAAAGATATGATCAAGTGATAATCTGGCAGATTTATTCACGAAAGTATCACTAACTGCGACATTCAAGAAAATTGTGTAGAATATTAAAATGTAAAAACTCAAAAATCTATCGTCATGCACTTTCCAGGTGGAGTAAAAGTCTCAAAAACTTGTACTGATTGTACTCTTTTTCCTTTGCTAAAGTTTTGTCCTACTTGGTTTTTCTTTACAAAGTTTTAATGAGGTAATCTTAAAGCACTTGTAGATACATAAGAAGACTGTATTATTTTTCCTTCGCCATTAGTTTTCTTCTCATTGGATTTTTCCTTGACAAGGTTTTAGCGAGACACATTTTTTATGGGTGGTCATTCAAGAGGAAGTGTTATGAATTATTGGGGGCGGCCCCCGCCCCCCTTAATTATTTTGTGAATGGCCCTACCATTATTATTTTAAGTCTTGCATAGTAACTTACATACTAATTTCAACGCCTATAAATATGAGTTTCAGTTGTTATGAAATTCATAAGAAAATATAAAGAGAGAAAAAAAAGTTTTAGAGAGTTTCAAAAGAGTTTCTTATATATATTTCTCTATTGCAATAGTAGTAGTTTTCTTTTTTTAGTTTTATAACAATTTACAAGTATTTTTAATGATTATTCTTTTATAGTGTGGACAACGTGTAGTATTTATTATTTGACTACTAATTATTGGATAATCATTTAAAAGACTTGGGAATATCGTTTTGATTCGTAATTTTGTCATGAATATTATATGACATCCTCATATATCTCTAGATCACGATGACTATAGTAATAAGAGAAATGTTTGGGATCCTTATTTTTGGATTCTTACTTGAGAATTTTTACTTGGAATTTTTTTTACATGATTTTTATATAAGTGTTTTAAAATAATATTGTGATTTTTTTTTTATATTTTTAAAAATGTTTTAAGATGTTAGAAAAATCATGTAAAAAAATTAAAAATTAAAATATTTAAAAATGTATGTTTTATTTATATGATTTATTTAACATCTTAAACCATTTTTAAAAAATATAAAACATCACAACATTGTTTTAAAATACTTATATAAAAACTATGTGTTGCTTAGATGACTAACATAAAAATGAGGATGAATTGGGTTATATTTAAAAAATTAGCACTTATAACCAAATACACAATATAAAATATAAACAAAATACGAAATAATAAGAAATATAAAAAGTAAAGACAAGAATAAGCAAACTCAGTATTTTAACGAGGTTCAGCCCCACTGTCTACGTCATTGCCTCAAACTACCCATTTAAGATCTCAAATTCACTATTCAATCTCTTTCAGGTGGAGATAGAAACCTATTACACTTTTGAATAACACCGCTACAAATAATTCGTGTAGAATACCATTTACAAAGAATTCGTGTAGAACACCTTCTACACACACAAGAGTTAGACGCACCCTCTTACAAATACAAGAGCTGATAGTGGGTAAATTATCAGAGTAGACTCCTCAATGAGTGAAATAAGAACAATACAGCGTAACGTATATCTCTCTTAAAATAAACAAGGATTAAGACACAAAACTTAAAGAAGAGAGAATGAGGGTTTTGAAATAAAAATGCAAAACTTAGCAATTGATGTGTAAGCTCTTGTCATAATTTTTGCAAAATTCAAGTGAGTTATTTATAGGCAAATGAGCTTTTATATTCAAATTTGAAAAGGTTCACATGTCAAATAACATCAGTATTCACTTTTCAAAAGATTCAAATGAAAACATCTCATTTTTATATTTGTTAAAGACAACTCCATTTATTTTTCAAAGAAATCAATCATAATATTTTACTTTTCATACATGACAAAATGAGTATGATTTATTTTTCAAACCAAATCATCTCATTTTTATATATGTCAAAAAAGCACACAACCACCCTTCAAGATTTTCAAACAAAATCATCTATCTTTTACATTTATAAAAAAAATACATAACCACCCTTCAAGATTTTCAAACAAAACATGCACATGTCAAAAATGATAATCAATCATTTTATAAATTCAAATTTTTATGCATATGTGAAAAAAAAATCGTAATTAAATATTTTAATAAATTTATGCAAATATAAAAAATGCAATTTGATATTTTATGAGAAAATATTAATTTTGAATCTTAATCCAATTTTAAATTTTAAGAGATATACAAAATTACTCTATGAGTTTCATTTGAAAACTTGTTCTTCTTTTTGCTCATACTTGATTTCTTGATATGCCTAGCTTCTTCATGCGTAAACAATTTGGGATTGTCATAAATTTATTTGTTATCATCAAAATCTATATGTAAATATGAAACTCGAAACCTTGGGTTCTACAATCTCCTCTTTCTGATGATGACAAATACTTAGTAGAAATCTGTAACCTGCAGTAGTACTTAATCTCCCCTTGAAAATATGTGTTAGTTTTTCAAGTAAAATATAGACATGATTCTAGCATATATAATAGGGTAATATAATACTAATATAAGACTTATCCCCCTTTTGGCAACATTAAAAAGGAATCTCAATAGGTTTCAGTAAAATTTCTTCCCCCGTCTGTGTCCGACAAAAACTGTAAAAGCTGAGGCCTAAGTTTATCGTCTAGATGTAAAGATTCGTTTGATGTTATTGACAAATAAAATATTATTAAAATTTGGTGCGGAAAGAGATTTCTTTCCGCATCCGTGTTTGACAAAACCTGCAAAGGCTGGAGGCCTAATTCTGGCAATTTGATGTGGAATGAGATTTTGTAGAGAGTTAAATAATTTGAGTCACCCGTGTCAGAAAAAATCTACGAAGGTTGGAGGCCTAACTCTGGAAATTCGGCGCGGAAGGAGATTCAAATCGGCTTGACATTGTTGACAAACGAGATTTTGTAGAGATTTGAAAAATTTCGATTTCTGTTTAAATGACAATTTTCACCTATCCAATACTCATAAGAAAATTATTACATTTCTCATTGATCCAGTATCTGTTTATCTAAAATGATAGAATGGCGAAGACAATTTCTTCTGGCAATTTTTCAGATTTGAACCAAGAACCGTCTCAATCAATCATCTCTCATATCTCATCCAGTATATCTTGTAAGTTTAATTAAGTAAGATTTGAAGAGATGATAGTGTGTCTTGTTCTTATTTTCATCTCTATAAGAGCAATCCAAAGTTTAATCTAATTCGCATAAAATCTTTTTCTCATCTTTGCAATTCGTCTGCATTCTCATTTTATAAATTTTTAATGGCTTGTCAATTTCACTTCAGTACATCTTGTGATTAATCTATTTCTGCATCTATCGTAGGTGCTATGAAGTAGTAAGAGACTGATTTGGCTAATAAATCAGATCATGATGCCATTTATAAGTTTATGGGTCTCGAAACTCGATACTCATCTTACATTGTTGTTTTTTCCGCTCGGTTACAGTCCAAAATTCGTAAAATTGAGAAACTTAACGAAACGGTTTCTGTACTTCAACGACTTATTTATAAGTCAAAAAAAAAAATAATAGAGTTAAAGCAACAGAATAAGGATTTAAAATTTTTGCTTACCTCTTTATTTCGATTGCTTAATCCTTTAGATAAGGATGTCATGATGATCTATGAAGAGCAAATGCATTTAAATTATGAGGGTAAACGTCTCAAGTTTCTCTAAGTCATTTGAGATAATGGAATAAAAATATTTAACAGATATTCATGCCATGCATTATTCCTATTTCTTTTCTAATCATGCATAGTCTATCTTCTGGTAGGGGTTTTGTAAAAATATCTGTCAATTGATCGTTTGTACTTGTGAATTCTAATACAATATCGTTATTCTGCACATAATCTCTAAGAAAATGATATCTAATTTTAATATGCTTAGTTCTATAATGTTGTATAGGGTTCTTTGAAAGATTTATAGCACTAGTATTATCACATTTGATTGAAATGTGATTGTACATAAGTTTAAAATCTTCAAGCTGTTGTTTAATATAAAGAATTTGAGCACGACAATTACCTACAGTAACATATTTTGCCTCAGTAGTAGATAATGCAACAGAATTTTATTTTTTACTAAACCATGAAACAAGTGCATGACCTAAAAAATGACATGTTCCACTAGTGCTTTTTCGATCAAATTTATAACCAACATAATCTGTATCTGAATAACTAATAAGATCGAAAGAAATATGCTTAAGATACCATAACCCTTGGTCAATTGTACCGACAAGATATCTAAGAATGCGCTAAACAACATTCAAATGAGATTGTTTTGGAGATGATTAAAAACGTGCACATAAACATACACCGAACATAATATTAGGTCTACTAGCTGTCAAATATAATAAACTATCAATCATACATTGATATACCTTTGAGTCAACTGCCTTACCACTTTCATTTTTATTATATTTGGTGGTTGGACTCATTGGTATTTCAATTACTTTCGCACCTTCCATCTCCGAATTTTTGAGTAACTCTTTGATATATTTTGACTGATTAATAAATGTTTCACTTTTTACTTGCTTGATTTACAATCTACGAAAGAAATTAAGTTCTCCCATCATGCTCATTTCAAATTCTTTCTGCATAGTCTTAGTAAAACCTTGGCACATATTCTCATTAGTAACACCAAATATTATATCATTTACATAAATTTGAATTAGAAAAATATCATCTTGTTCATACTTGATAAAAAGAGTTGTATTAATCTTTTCTCTTGAAAAATATTTTTCAACAATAAACCACTAAACCTCTCATACCAAGCTCTAGGAACTTGTTTGAATCCATATAATACTTTTGTGAGTTTAAAAACATGATTAGGAGAAATATGATTTTTGGGTCTAGGAACAAGTGTTCAAACGTCATTTCTTTCAAACTGATTTATCTCTTCTTGTATAACTAAGATCCATGATTCATCAAATAATTCTTCATCAATATTTTTGGGTTCAATTTGAGACAAAAAAATATTGTGATTGTAAATATTTTTAAGAGATGATCGAATACTTACATCTCATGAAAGTTCTCTTAGAGTTTGTTCCACTAGATGATCTTTCACATGTTTCCATTATTTAGTTGCATCTTGTACTAAGTTTTCATGATTTTTCCTAATGTCTCCATGTTGTACTTCTTCCATTTTATTCTTTTTATCGAGGTCAAGACTATTTGTATTATTTGTACATTCTATTCCCATGATCTTCGCTTTTGAATTGTCTCTAAATGTCACGGGTCTTTCTTCTTTAGAAGTGAGGTTAATGAATTTAGTTTTGTCTTCTATTATGTGTCTTGAGTATCCGTTGTATAAAAACCATTTAGCTTTACCTGTAGAAGACTTCATGCATACCTACAAAAGTAATTAAAAAAAATTTTGGTACCTAAGTTTTTTGGATCTTTTATTTATTAGTATTAGAAGAAATAAAATTTTTTGGTACCCATATGACCCTAATAGTCATTGTATGCTTTCTTCTAGTAAGACAAGAATGGTAATTATGATAATTTCTATTGCAAAAATTATAAATAACATATAATATATTTGAAAACCTTAAGTGATTGTAATAATATTTTTCCTTGAAAAATCTATTTTTATGAAAAGAATTTTGAGAATTTGATTTTGACTTAGTCGATTTATCAAAGAAATTTTTATAAGATTAAAATTTTTCTTTTAGCATGTATCCCAAGCCTACCTTATAAAAAACACATATTTGACTAGCAAGAAGTTTTTTAAAATTTATTTTTCCATTTGTAAAGTTTTCAACATTCTTTTCTAAATCAGCCACTTTTTTTTCAGTTTATCATTTTCATCTTTTGAAACTATATTATCTTTTCCTAAAATATCAATTTCATTTGTTAAAAAAGATTTTTTTTTTCAAAATGGTATACTTGATACCCAGTTTTTCAATTTCCTCATATATTTTTTCTAAAATATTTTGTAATTCTTCATAAGAAAGATTTTAAATATTTTCAAAATTTACTACTTCAAGATTATCTTTAACCATAAGGTAAAAATTTACAAATTTTTTATTACTTGCGTTGTTGTCTGAACTATTTGAATCATCATCTCATGTAACTTTCATTGCTTTCTTGCCCTTGTATTGATATTTTTTTAGCAGGGAACAATCTGTCTTGATATGTCCTGACTTTTTGCATTTATAACAGTTAAGAAATCTTTTTTACTTATATTTTTGTTGGAAAACTTTTTGAAAAATTTCATTGGATGAGCTTTATTTTTCTTTAAGAATTTCTGAAATCTTCTTATGATCATTGCAATTTTTTCATCTTTGTTATCCGCATCTTCATCACTTTTACTTTCATGGAGAATAGTTTTGAGTGTCAAACTCTTCTTTTACTTTCTTTATTCTTCTCCTCTTTTCAATATGTACTCATGAGTAATAAGCGATCCGATGAGTTTATTTACTTCAAGTTTTTTGAGATCTTTAGCTTCAAAAATCGCCATCACTTTTAATTCCCAACGTTTTGATAGAGAGTTGAGAAATTTTTTTATTATCCCTAAGGTAGAATAAACTTTTCCAAGAGCTGTCAAATTATTTATAATGTTAGTAAAATGAGTATACATAGAAGAAATAGATTCATCATCAATTATTTTAAACATTTCATATCCATGCGTAAGAATATAAATTTTTAATTCTTTGACTTGCGAAATTCCTTCATAAGTTACTTCCAAGTTATCCCAGATTTCATTTGCTGTCGTGCAAGTCATTATTCAATTAAATTTATTGCCATTGAGGGCATTATATAGAAGATTCATAGCCATTACATTCATTGTATAAAGTCTATCATCTTCACAACCAAACTCTTCTTCTTACTTATTGACCTTTACTCCATCAAAAATTTTTGTTAAAATATAAGGTCTATTTACAATACATTTCCAGATTTCTTGACCTTGAGACTGAAAAAATATTTTTATTTTAACTTTCTAGAAAGTATAATTGTCTCTACAAAATAGCGGAGGCTGACAACTGGATTGACTTTTAGCCAATGTAACTGCAATGTTAGTTATATGACCTTAACTCAACAGATAATTAATCTTATAATAGAGACATTTCTCTAATACCAATTGTTGCCCAGATGACTAACACAAGAGGAGGGTGAATTGAGTTATATTAAAAAAATTAGCATTTATAACCAAATACATAATATAAAATATAAACAAAATACGAAGTAGCAGAAAATATAAAGATTAAGGGTAAGAAGAAACAAATTCAGTATTTTAATGAGATTCAGCCCCACAGCTTATGTCCTAACTTCAAATGACCACTTGAGGATCCCAAATTTACTATTCAATCTCCTTCAGGTGGAGATAGAAACTTATTATACATTTGAGTAACACTGCTACAAAGAATCCGTGTAGAACACCTTCTACACATGCAATCACTTCACACTTAGTGATTCAACTATTCTCTGTGAGGAACACATTCTACATAAACAAGGGTTATACACACCCTCTTACAAATATAAAAGTTGATAGTGGGTAGATTATCAGAGTACACTCTTCAATGAGTAAAATAAGAACAATACAATGTAACCTATATCTCTCTCAAAATGAATAAGGATTAAGACACAAAATTTAGAGAGGAGAGAATGAGAGTTTTGAAAGAATAATGCAAAACTTAGCAATTGATGTGTAAGCTCTTGTTATAATTTTTGCAAAACTCAAGTGAGCTATTTATAGGCAAATGAGTCTTCATATTTAAATTTGAAAAATGTTCACATGTCAGATAAGAATATTATTCACTTTTCAAAAACTTCAAATAAAAATATCTCCTTTTTATATTTGTGAAAGACAACTCTATTCATTTTTCAAAGAAATCAAATATAATATTTTACTTTTCATACATGAAAAAATGATTATAATTTATTTTTTAAATCAAATCATTTTCTTTTTGTATATGTCAAAAAAACACACAACCACTCTTCAAGATTTTCAAACAAAATCATCTATTTTTTGCATTTGTCAAAAACATACATAACTACCCTTGAAAATTTTCAAACAAAATATACACATGTCAAAGATAACAATCAATCACCTTACAAAATCAAATTTTTATGCATATGTGGAAAAAAAAAATCGAAATTAGATATTTTAATAAAGTTATGTAAATATAAAAAAATGCAATTTGATATTTTTTGAGAAAATATTAATTTTGAGTTTTAATCAAATTTCAAATTTTAAGAGATGTACAAAATTATTCTATGAGTTTCATTTATAGACTTGTTCTTCTTTTTGCTTATGTTTGATTTCTTGATGTGCTTAACTCTCTTTATGTGTAGACAACTTGAGTTTGAGTTTTGAATTTATTTGTTATCATCAAAATCTATGCGTAAATACGAGACTTGAAATCTTAGGTTCTACACCATGTAAAATATAAAAAAAAGTAAAAAAATTAAGTATCAAGTATGGATCCCAAAATAGGAATTTCTAGCATAGCTCATAATAATAATTAAGATTCAGTTGGGATCCAACATCACTGTACAATTGATTCTTGGACTTGATGCATTTAAGAAGAATTATAGGATATTTGGCTTCACTTGTATTGATGTTTGAACATGGAATGGAGTTGGATAAAGATGAATTATTTTGAAGTGTTAAGATTAAGTGATGGAGTAATAGTGAGTTTGTAAAGCATTATATTGGTGTTGGTTTCTAAAACTTGAATGCATTTTATATGAATTAAGTTTGTAAAAAAAAAAAATTAATTTTCTTAATATTTTCTGGTTAAATTATTATAAGTGTAAAGTTTGATATCTAATGTTGGGATATGTTTATTTAGCCTATATTAGACTATCATTATAATTATTTTTTGCTCAAGTCTCATTTTTTTTTTATTTTGTAATTCTTTTTTCCTAAAATCTCTTAGTATTTGCCAAGAATGTGAACTCGTGGCAAATACTTTTTTACTACTATTCACTCTGTGGCTAATACCTTTTTGCAACCAAATCTATTAGTAAGAAATAATCTTTTTCTAGAAAGTGTAGGGCTAAGATGAGTAATTTTCACAAAAAGAAATGAGCATTGCTATGGAGCATCCACACTCATCATACTCACTCCACATGAACAGTAACATGTTACTATGAATATAAGGTAAGTGTGGATGCTCCCAATCATTTTTGAAAAGAAATTAACACAAATCTTTCGTAACAATATAAATAGTGAAAACTACATATATGCCACCAATTCAGCCACGATACAACTCGTGGGTAAAGATGTATTTCGACTAATTGGTTTGTGGCAATACTTATTTTTCGACCATGACTTTTGTGGATAAAGAAGCCTAGTGCATCGCAATGGCTTGGCTCCTTAGAACATTTGCCATGGAATAAACTAGTTTTTACCACAAACCGGATCCGTGAAAGAAAGGTACATTTTCCCATGAAAAAAAATTGGTGAAAAAAATAGTATTTGCAACTTCTTATATGCCACGAACGTCCCACCAACAATTTTAGTAGAAATGTTTTTTTTGCTACTCATTCCTAACTTTTTTCGACAACTCTCCACCATGAAAAAAACCACTTATTATATGCCATGATTTGTTAAACTCACTCGAGAAAATTATCTAGTATGAAAGGTACAACTAGTTCTCTACCTTCGTGGTCAATGTCTTTACAAGTACGTTGATGGCTCCTGCCCAACTCCAAAACTAAAGCTCAGGCACTCTACCCCAAACTCTGTGTATGAATTATGGTTTCAGCAAGATCAATTACTGATGTTTGCCCTTATTTATTCCCTTTTTGAACCTCTTATCGCCCAAGTTGTTGGTTGTGACATTGCTTAAGTCGTGTGGCTCTCTCTTATGTCTACTCATGCTTCAGTTTCTCAAGAACACCTCATCCAGACATAGCTCCTACTTGCTTCTTTAAAGACGGGGACTGACTCTATTTCAACTTACTTCCGTCAAGCTAAAACACTAGTTGACACCATGGCAACAACAAATCATCCCCTCCCACTTGCTGAATTCATACCATATCTCCTTGTTGGCCTTGGAAATGAGTATGATGCACTTGTTTCTTTGGTGACTACTCACCTTGAACCAATTTCACTTGATGAAGTACTCGGCCATTTGGTTACTTGCAAAGGGATATCTTCAACAATCTAGTATAGACTTTGAAGAAATCTTCAGCCTAATTGCAAAGGCCACAACAATTAAATTTGTCATCGCTTTAGTAGTTTCTCAGCAATGGCCTATTTGGTAATACATTTGCAAAACACATTTTTGCATGGTCCCTTACTGAAATTGTATTCATGGCCCTACCCCTTGGTTTACTCACCCTCAATTTCCATCTTATGTGCATGTTACAAAAGGTCATTTATGGGGTCCGCCAATCACATCATGCATGGTATTCTCGTTTTGCTGCTTGGTTAATCTTGGTATTTACTATCTCTTCGGCAGACTCATCTCTATTCTTATGCATTTTTGGCTCAACCACCACATTCGTATTAGTCTACATTGATGATCTCTTTGGGGTGAAAAAGAAAACTAACAAACGAAAACTGAATCAAACCGAACAGAACTAGTGAATTTGGTTCAATCCAATATCGATTTTATCTTTTTCAAAACGAGTCAAAATCGACCCAGTTCTGGATTTTCTTTTCTAAAACAGATTGAATCGAAGCAGATCAGATCAATTCATATATATAGATATTTTAATTTTATATTATATATACAATTATTTTATATTATATGATAAATTATTAATTAATATAATATTAAATTTTAAAATCTTATATCAATATAGTCTATAGAATAAATAGTTATACTAATACTATATCACTATTTATTATAATATACTATAATATGTCACTATATTATATATTACTATAGTTTTTATTACAATTATAATATATATTAAAGTATACTACAATATATTATCACTATGTATATTATATAAGATCTGTTGGCTCATGTATATAAAAGAGCCCTCTGTAATAGTCTTTAACACGTAATGACAAATTAGAAATTTGTTTCTGTAACATTAATTATTACGATAAAATCGACAAGGATTAGAAATTTGTTTCTGTAACAATAATTATTACGATAAAATCGACAAGGATTATATATCTGCTGGAAGGCTAGAAGACTAGAAGACGAAATTTTACAACATGTTCCTTGGGGATGGAGGCTGATCTTATAAGAGCAACTTTACATCCACAATTGAGGGAACTCAACTCTGCAAATTTTATTTTTTATAAATTACATGATTAAAAGACATTTTTTTAATCATTAAGTAAAAGAAGAACTATTGTCGTAAGCTCCCATCGGTATCATCTCCATGCCTAAACCCACATATGACCCTCTGAGCTCGGCCCATGTATGGGTTTAGCATTTGATCTCCCTTATGATAATTCTAACACAATGAAATGCAGTCACGGGTGAGTAGTAGTAGTGCAGTTAGACCAGTCCGCATGCTTGGGAGGCTTTGTTTTAAGGACAGGATTGCTCTCAAAGAAATTGGTCGGCCGGAGCTCAAACCCACCACTCAAGGTTGGCATTACCGGGAAATCTTCCTGGCAAGGGACATGATGAAATCCAATTGTGTACCACAATACTATATCCTTATTTTCAATGTCCCTATTTCTGCACAAACACAAACAAATCAAACTCATTAAGAATCAACAATCAAATAAAGATCCATAATATTTAAATATGTTCTTTTTCCTAGCTAGTTTAATTTATCATGATGTGGTACCTGAGGCTCCAAGTTGCCAAGGTATCATCTCCATGGCTTTGATCAACATATAATCCTCCAGCCCATTTCTCTGACTTGTTATACGGTGTGACCCACACATCATTATTGGTAAAGGCTCCCCGAATTTGTGGGTAATCATCATGTGACAAAAGGGGATGTGTTACTGACCCTGGAATCAAACGATAACCAATGTTGTTGCCAAGTTTGGTTTTCTTGTTCGTATTCACCACTACTAACTCAGACTGCATCAAGCCTAGCTGAACTCGTGCATCAGATTCAGTTTTAGCCGTCTCACTCACAGTTGTCCAGTAACTTTTCCTTGGTGTGCTGTGGCGCCCATCTCTTACCTGGATCTTCTCCAACTTGTTCTTAACAAAAGAGTTGGGTTCGCCATCCACGTCGAGGTCAAGATAGTACGTCAAAAAGTGGTCGTGGTACACACCAATTGTGTTATCTGCTAACAGAGTGCCATAGACATCCTGCTTTATCTCATCTGTGTGAGTATATATCACACCCTTCACTTCTAGCACTCCCGTTAGCCCTACCTATATATTATTCAGATAAGAGTAAGGTTTACATCACCAATTAATTGATTTTGGACACCCACATACGCTGCAATCTTTGTAATATGATCATCAAAATATCCAAATTGCCATTTTCTTCTCCATTTTTACCCAATTGATTCCCATTTTAGTTGTAGATAGAGGTAAAAATAGGCAATATGCCACGATTTTAATATTACATGTTTTCTGATCATATAATTAATTAGCATCAAACTTCATAAATGACAAAAAGGATGGATGATTCCATACCTCAAATTTAATGGAACCACTGGGCTTGAATTCCCAATCAAGAATGTAGTCATAGTTGCCAACCGTTGCGACCATCCTCACTACAAGTGTCACCTCCGGCCTGACCTCCCTTATCTGCTTAATTCACCATAAAATTATAGCCGTCGATCTGTCCTTACTTGTCATGTCCAAATTAACCAATAGTAATTAACTGGAGTGAAATATAATAATAATAATAATAATTTAATATGACTTACAACTTCATTTGGAATCCCTAACTCAGTATGACGCCACATAATATTCCCCGCATAGCGCTCGAATATACAAAAAGCATTGGATATTTTCACCGGCAAACCATCTTCTCCGGCATAATATGCGTCCAAGAACACTGCATTAGAAGGGCAATCGGAGAGGGGCTCGAGTGACACCGCAGATTGACCGAACCCGAATTCACCGCTATCAAAGAATGTTTTGTAGTACCACTCCTCGGTTGGGTCCATGTAAGGCACGAAAAACTCTGATATGAATCCTCTGTATAGGACTCGACGGTATTTCTGCTTCTCCAGGTCATATATTGATGCTGCAGAAATTATTGGACCGGCTCGAACGTCATATCCTACGTGAAAGACCCAATTGGCCCAACTGTTCATCGGGCAAACCACAAAAGATAAATGTTAGCTTGTCAGTAATATTTTTTATATTAGACCTGGCATTGAAGCCCAAGCCTTGACTCCACAAATAAGAAATATTAGGCCTGGTCCTGTCATGACTTATGCACCGTATCATGTGAAAAGTCTTTTTCCCGAGGCACCCCCCACCCCCCACCACACAAAAAAAAAAAAAAAAAAAAAATTTAAAAACCGAAACTACAGGAAGAGAGATAGATCAACTACAGGACCAACATTTCGGCAAGGTACATTTCGACTTTCGAGCATCAAACCGTTTCACGTTTCACAATGTAAAAAGTTTAAACAACTAAATTAAACCAAATTGTAATAATAGACGGCACGTACCATCCAAGTCGTCCTCCTCGGACCTCATCTAGCGAAAAATTCAAAAATCGAAGAAACTGTATATTCGAGACAAAGAAAGACTAGGGGTGGTTTGAATTGAAAAATGTCTTGTTTGTTTTGAGGATGGGGTTAAAAATTTGAAATATATTTTATATTTATTATTATATTTTTTAAATTTTTTTATATAAAATATAAAAAAAAATTCAATTTTTTTTAAATTCTTATATTACTTTTTCAAATTTCTATATAAAATTAAAATTAAAAAAATATATTACAATAATATTTTATTATTTTTATCATATTTATCTCATTTTCATTTATTTCATCTTTAAAAACAAACAGGTTATAAATATTAAAAATTGAATAAGATATTATTAAAATATTATTTTTTAATATTATTATTATGTTGAAATTTTAAAAAATTAATTATATTTTATATATATATAATTAGAACAGAGCCTTCGTCCACAAAATTTTCTTCCAAACTTTGTCAAAAATACAGGATTTTCGTGATATTTACAGATAGGGTAAATCAACTATTGACACTCTGTTTTTATACTTCTTACATTTTAATTTTTTTTACTTAATAATTAAATAAGTAATTATTAGTATATTGATATTTAATTTTTTTCATATTTTTTAAAATTATTTAAATACATTAAAAAAATATGAAAAGAAATAAAACAAAAAGACAATTTTCTCCTATTTCATTTTCCTTACTTTTTTATTATTTTAAAATATTTTTAAAAAATATAAAAATAATATCAATATGCTCATAATCAATTATTTATTTATTAAAAAAATTTAAAAATCAAAATACATAACATATATATCCTTTACCGATATACTATTTGAAGAATAAATGAATTTCTCTCTTAGATCGAGGAGGTATTTTTTTTTTTTTTTTTCCTTTTATTGACTTTTCCCCATTTTTTATGTAGGTTTTGTCAAATGGGATTTTCCTGATAGTTGGTTTTTTTTTTTTTTTTTTTTATTACTTCATATGGGGTTTTTATGTAGAAGTTGATTATTGATTACTTTTTAGGCGAAAAAAAAAAAGTCTTAGCTGAAGTCGGCCTAATCAATTGGTGGGGAAGATTAAAAATCGTTGTTCGATGCACAATTAGTTTCCCTATTTTTCAGAGACATACATTACAGTACATGGTCATAAAAATTTAACATGGATACTGTTCTTCGATTTCCTCGATTGATCAACTAGGAGAGTCAATCGTGCAAAAAAGGAAAAAGTAACTAAAATTACAAAAAGAGGGTATATATTATTTTTTTTATTGATCAATTAAATTTTGAATACAATTATTTAATAAAAATTTTATTTATTTATCAATTTGAATTCATTATAAAATTTTAAGTTCAAGTAATAATATTTTATAAATAAAATTATAATAATTATTAAATAATTATTTTTCATCACTTTACATCAATTTATAATTTTTTATTTATTAAAAAATTTTCATTTTATTATCTGTAAAATATTTGTTAGAATATATATATATATATATATATATATTTTTATATATTATATTTTGACTAAAATGTATTTCTTTATAAAAATCATATTATTCTTAAAAAATAATTACTTCATTAAATTAAGAAAATATATTTTACACGTGTTTCTTCTTTAATATATATATATATATATATATATGCGTATAATTGAAGTAAGTGAAAGGTTAAAAAATGACCCGACGACTCGGATGGAATCAAGGAGACCATGTGGTGGAATCTTAAACATTGAAGGTGAACAGTACTTGATCTATTAGAAAACTAGTCGTTAATTCACTTGTCCATATTCCATGCATCAACCTAAATTAGGTAGAACCTGGGAAATAATCAACCATGACTACTCTCCCACGCTAGCTACCACGCGCAGCAAAATGAATTATTAAAACGTAAAACGAGAGAGAGAGAATGGTTAAACACTTAAACCAATCGCGCATAGCAAAGTCTATGCTTACATTAGCCAGCCTTGCTAATGTGATTATATATTCATTATAATTAGAAAACTGTTTATTTATATTTAATTAATTCTAATAAAATAATTATTTATAATTAAAATTAGTTATAAATAATTTTTTATCTCATTAATTAATCATAAAAACTAATTTTTTTTATAGTAATTATAAAGGCAAAAATGGCATTGAATGAGTTAAGTTAATTATAAAAATAAATAAATAAATAAATAAGAGAGAAGGAACACCGACCTGACAGTGTGACCATCTATCTTAAATCCTGGTCCATCCGGTTGGAAGAAGGCTGCACCAGTCAAGTGAGGACCGAACGGTGGCTTCATCTTGGATGCCCGGTACTCTGTTCCTTCAGCTTTTGGCACCGGAACCCTAAACCTATCATAATATTCAACTATCTTCATCTCGTCTAGATTAACCACTAACGTTATACCCTCCACTGGTCTCACGTACAGATTTACCGTTCCATGATCTGTGTAGAAACACAGTAGCTTCAAAACCCTCGCACTGATCTTCACCTCTCCAAACCATCCGACCGTAAAAGTGGAGCAAACCACCTCAGATAAGTTCAGCCCCCTCTTCTTAACCGATTCGATGAATGGCTCGTATGTCTGGGGCAGTGCGATTGCAGCAATTTGTTCGTCAAAGGTAAGCATAGGGTAGCCATGTCCGTCGTAAACAGCATCTGAGACTATCGAATGTGTCGACAAATCCACTACGATCTCGTGGGATTTTTTTGCGAGACGTGTGATGACGAAGGCGCGCCGAGGTGGAGGTCTGGAGGCTGGTTTCAATAGCCAGGCAAGGACTCTGGATTTGTCAGGCTCATCCAAACCTACATATTGGAAGGTTAGGTTGTGGATGGAGGTAGGGTACGATTTCTTCACTATGGTGCGGACCAGGGTGAACTCAGATGGAGTTAGAGGGTCTAGGGGGTGGTGCTGGTGGCTTGAGACTCCAGAGAAGGTATAGAGGGATAAGAGCACCAGGAAGAGGCGCATTATTTTCAACGTTGAAGACATTGTGTGCAGGCTGCTTGCTTTTAACGACAATTCAAATATATAAGCATTCTGGCATGCTCGAATATTAATGCTGGGTTTTTACTTTTCTTTCAAAATTATATATAAAAAATAAAATAAAATGCTGGGTTAGACCTTTCAACGGTCATGACTTTATAAATCGTTTTAACAACTCAAGTTGGAAACATGTCCGTTTTATAAATTATGGAAAGATTCAATTCATTTATTCTCTGATCTTGAGTCATCGAATATTCTCTAAATAGACAAAGACGGCCATAATTAACTACCTAATACTCTTCATGAGAGGAATTAATTAATTAATTAGGCAAGTATTCGATTAATACTGATCGAGTCGCTGATAGCAATTTCTTTTGGAGTAAACTGAAAAATCTAAATGATCATCGTGTTCATGGCCGATTCTTTTCCTACTTATACGGATACCATCGCGTGTAAACGTATTTTAGACTCAATTTGTACTATATTTCTGATTTTCAAATTGAAGATATTTTCACTATCCTCCAATATTGACATATATATTCTAGGTCTCCTAACAAACCCAAAATTCATATTAACTACGGCCTGCACATGATTGATTAGTCATACTTCGATTGCGACCCTGCAGACTGCAGTACATTAGTCATACTTCAATTGGAATCTGCAATATGCATGTGGAAAACGTCGACCAGTAGAAATACTGGAACGACAATCATATCAACACAGCACCATGCCGATTAATCAACTGATCGAGACAGCCGACTTAATATAACTTTAATTTTATCATTTTGTCGGGTTAACTGTCAATGGCTCAGTTGAATACTGCTACTTAAAACATTTCAACTCATTCCATTCCATTTCATTTTATTTTATCTCAAATTAATATTATAATTTTATTAAATTTTTAATACAAAATATGATAGATAAATTTGTCAAGAACTCAATAAAAAGAATAACGAGAACTTGAAAACAGAGCAGGAGATGAATTTGTATATTGAATTGTATTTAACGAAGTCCTGAATGAAAACAAGCTACTGCTTTACATTATATTTATACTGAAATGAAATGATCATAGCAGAAATAACAGATACATTAATGTCTATTCTCTAATTTAGCCTTAGCCTTTTTTTCTTTGGACTTCAATTTCATATTTTTAATATGCGAGGCCTCGCTATACTCCGCCGCCACACACCCGCCCCCTCCTCCTCCTCCTCTCCAGATAAAGATAAATGTTAAAAATGTTCATCTTGAAGAGAGTGTAATGAAAAGACAATGAACCAAGCTAGATTCGTATTGTGGCACCAATTCACTTCACTAAAGCCTATTTATTACGATGACTTGGCATGTCCACCGTAACAACCTTCATTTTTTTCCCCTTTCCCCCTCGTCTGTTATGCATTGTGCGTCGTTGCTTCCCACCGTTATCTTCTCTGCCATTTTTTGAAGGATTTTCCGTTCCCACAAACACAAGCTAATGCTGATTTCGTGGTGTTTCCCCCCAGATCTCGATCTATTTCGCACAGACTAATTCTCCCCTTTCAAGCTCCTTCCATGGTAAGGTGAAAGGGTTTTCCTTGATTTCAATTAGGGTTAATCACTTTGTATGGGGATTTGCTTGTGATTCTCTTAATCCCCAATGACTCCACCATTGTTGAGGGAAAGCAGACATCAATTGGTGATCATACAATTTTATGCTCATGCGTGCTGAATAGCAAATCTCACTATTATTCCACTGATAAATGGTGTTAACAAAATTATTGGTATGTTGGAAAATTTACGTTTTTCTATCATGTGCTCGTGATAAAATCTTGGGTTCTAAAATTAATCGTAGTCTCCAAGAATTTTGTTCTTATAATTTGAGTTTAGTGTCATATGTTTTTTTTTCTCTCTGTTTTCTTTTCGATTTTCATGTCAACTTGATTTTGTTGTCTTCTCTCTATTTTCCTTTCTTGGATAAGTTTTTTTCCTTTTGAATTATCCAATTTATGTAATATCCCATAACCAATTTTGTATTTTCGTGCAAAAGTCACAATATAGCATCATTATGTTTTCAAATTTTAATTACAATGCTACCTTTGAGGAAATGTCTTCTACTAGCTTTTATTTTCAATCCTATTTGGCATCTTGTCCTTTGTATCAAAAGTCTTATACCACTGGGACAAGGAATTTGACGATGGTTTTCCCAAATTGCATTTGGGTCATGTCAATTGCATCCATTATGTGACTTTTAAAACTAGGGGTGTACACCGACCCGACCCGATCCGAAAGTATCATTTTCCATTCCGACCGATTTTTATTTTATTCTGTTTACTCGATTATCCGATTATCCGATTAGCCGATTAGCCGATTTCCCAATTGATTTTTTTTTTGTGAGATTTTCTCGAACCCCCGTTCCCAATCACTAGCACAATTCCTCAAAGAAGAAAACCAAATCACAGAAACACTAGATTACTAGGGAAAATCCCAACTTTATATTCATAAACCAAAAATCAAAACAACAAACTTAACCTTGCATAAAACAAAAATCTCACATCAAAACAAAAATCCAACGAAAAAAAATCCCGTATTGGTGTTCCTTTCCTTCAATCGATGTTCTTGTTGCTTATAGAGTGAGTTGCGAAAGAGTGAGAGAGAAAGAGAGATGTGTGAGCTTATCTATAGGCTGCAGCGAAAGAGACAGACGAACCGGTTTTAGAAGATCCTTTGCAGCACATCCTCCTTCAAGTAGGAATATTTCATCACTTGTAAGAATCGGAGATGAACCGACTTTGGGAGATCAAGCGGTCGATAAAGAACCGGACAGACCTGGCTGACTCGCTGAGGGAGAAGTTCTACACACGTTGACGATTTTCTAGAAATTGTCGGCGACGGGAAGCTTGGTCCGGCAGGGCTGGAGGTGGACGCCGACGATTTGAGGGTATTTTAGTTTAGACGAAAACATCAATGGTGGATGAGACGCAGATGGAGAGTTTAAAGCTTAGAAATCGAAGCGTGTTGATAACGGGTATTCGGTAATTCCGTTTCCGACTTTAAGGCTAATCGGGTCGGTTAATCGAATCGGAAGCTAACGGTAAAATGAATCGGGTCGGGCGGACGGTTTATATGTTCAGCCTTATTTAAAACATAAAAATCTAGCAAATTTGATTTTGATTCCAATTTGATTGTTTTTAGCTGTGTAAGTGGGACTTTGCACTCAGTATAGTCCAATTTGTATCAAAGAACATTTGGAAACCTTCAATTGGGTTAACCATAATTTATGCTTGATAATCTATTTGAGTTTACGAGTGTGGGAGTTTACACACTTAATATATATTTTTTAGGGAGCCAACTAATTGGCAACCGGGGTTCGAGGTTCGGGGTCGCGGGAGGGGGGGTGGGGGGGACCAGTGTGGGCTTTTGAGGTCATGTTTGCTATCCTACGTGTATTTTTGTATACCACACAAATTATGTATATATAATAACTCAGGTCAATGCATGTGATAATCTGATTTCTTTTATTTGTTTTATTATAGAATGATTATTTTTTCTTTTTAAGAATTGTTTTAGATTAAGCGTGAAAATTTCTTGGATATGTATTTGGCATACATGGTTAGACTTTCTCAAGTATTAGAGAAGAAAAGCAAAAACTCTAAGAAATTCTTTTATGATATTTTGCTATTAATTTATTTTATTAAATAAAATAAGATATTTAGATGATTTGGTCTTTGAAAAATTGTTCATATAAAATAATCTGCAAGTGCACAGAATTGTAACAAGCAGTAAAGTGTTTAGTAGAAAACGAATGTTGAACCTACAGGGATTAACTCTGTTATTGAATATCGAAATTCACTAAATTAATTACTATTTGGAAAATCAAAAATAAATGAAACGTTTTTACTATCTAAATTAAATTAAATTACTTAACAAAAATAAATCTACGAATCAAAATTAACAAAGGCTAAAATCTAAAAGTGTCAAATATGATAAGAATAGATCTAGAGCGGTTGATTTCACCTAGCAAATTCCACACAATTTAGTCTTCATAATTATTAAATTTCAATAATCTCCACGTTGATGATTAAAAATTCCTTAATTATTTAATATCTTCTCTCGAATAATATCAAAAATATCTCTAAATAACAATTTCATATCTTTATGTGAATTTCATTAATTGGAGACTAATTACGTATTTTGAATTTTCTGAAAAATCACACTAGTCGCGGTAAAACATATCTACTTTCGCTCAAATAATGGTATTTAATTATAAAACTAAAACCACAAATCCCTCTCGGTCTCATTGTAATTCAATTGATCAAACAATAATTCGTTAAAATTATAATCATTAAGAACAATAATTAAACACTCAATCATGAAAATATTAAAAATAAAATAACTCAGAATATAAACTGTGTTCAATACTAGATTACATCAACGCCTTAAAAAATAAAAATTAGTTCATAATAAAATTAAAAAGAAAATAAAGAAAATAAAAAAAATAAAATAAAACTTTTGTTTTTCATCAGAGTCAGTTGATAAACATGCAGCTTTCACCTCTATCGAATCCTTCTTCTCAAAAAAACTCTAAAAAAATATCCAATTTTGCTCTGGTGCCACTCTTGTCTCAGGAATGTGGCGCCCAAGGTATAAACTCATATATATATATATATATATATATATGTATGTCCTACCGATTCGTTGCTTTCCCAAACGTGTCTCTCTCCTTTTTAAATTCTAATTGAATTGCCGTGTATTGATAACATTGCAAGTGGGCCAATGTTGTTGAATGAGATGAAGTGGCACTTTGAAGTGGATTGCATAGCTATGCATAGAACCCATGAATAAGATAAAGTGCTGTGAGCCCACTTTGACTCTACTCATATGTGCACCTTCCATTGATATCATGTGCGTGGGCCCATTGATCTTGAAGTGTATTTTTCCTTCTTCAACTACATCTCCTCATGCAACACGGCCTTCTTCTCATGTGTAAAAATCGAGTGAAATATTCAAATACATGGCACAGTTCACGTGACTTCAATTGGGCCTTTTGTAAATTTTTTTCCTCTTTCTTTCTCATTCCTTCAACAAAAACAATTAAAGAAATAAAAATCAAAATAAACTAAAATAAAATAAAAATAAAAATAAAAATAAAAGAAAAGAAAACTAAAAAAATTAATAAAAAAAAATGATAATAAAATTTAAAAAAAAAATTACACTTATCAAATTCCTTCAAACTTAAACTTTGCTAGTCTTCGAGCAAAGAAAAAGAAAAATAATTAAAATATTTTCTTACCTCAAAAATTGCATAAAATTTATAATTCAAAGGAATCATTCCACATCAATCAAGTCCAAAAATTAATTCAAAACTCAACTCTACTGCATTATCATTCTCACTTCGTCATTAGCTCCCTGGATGATTTTATGCAAACAAGTAAATAAGTCTGGATCTCACAAACTCCCTATGCTTGCTTTTCAAATCACTCTCTAATAATATAAAACAAAATATTACAAAAGATCAATAGGTCTTTATTAGGCGTGTGATGTATGGCTAGGATGAGGGTTTCAAAGAAAATAAGATTTATGCAAATTGGGCACTCTTAATTCTAAAACATACACTCTTCTTAATCTTTTGAATATTTTAAATCACACATTTTCCCACTCTTTCAAAGTTCCAATTTTTTTTTTTTACTCCAAGTCGTCACTTATCTTTTGACGTGAATGCAAACATTTGTAATGGATGCACCGAGTTACTGAACAAGTCACAAACTTGAAGTGCTCCTTTCTTTTTTTTTTTTTTTTGAAATCCAAGGTGTCACTTGTTTTTTAACGTGAATGCAGGTATTTGTGATGGATGCACCCGGTTACTCAACAAGTTATACACTTAAAGTGTTTTTGCATACTCATATTTCAAGTCACAATTTGACGTAAGAGTAAACATTGGTAATGAATACTCCTAGTTACTAAGCAACTTAAAATATTAGAGTAAATGGAACTTTGTACATTTTTTTTCACTTATATATCACTTTTTTTTTTCTTTTTTTTTTCAACCCTGTTTAAGAATAAATCAAATGGGTGACAGGTAATAAAGAGGTAGGCTTGAAAGGCTCAATCGATTCAAAAAATGCCTAAATCACTTCCCAAGTAATATTTAGTATAAGATTTCACCAGGAGAGTAATCAAATAAATTTTTAGAGTAAGTAGAGACCATCGAAATTCACAAAATTCACATAAAACTTTTCTAGGTATGCTCAAATATTAATGATCATATCAATTTAAACAAGATCAAGTAAAGAATTAACAGCTGGACTTAAGTAATGAGAATGATTCATAAGAATTATAAGGAATTCCAACCATATTCTTATCATAGGCACTTTTTTTCCTTTTTTTTTTGTTTTTACCAAACACAATGAAAAAGCTTTTTTTTGAATAAAAATAAATAAATTCCCTTTCCCCAAACTTAAATTTCACATTGTCTTCAATGGGAAAAAAGAAGAAAAACTAAAGAAGAGAATGAGAGAGGATAATAGATGCTCCCCTGATTTCCAATTGAATACTTTTCCTTGAGGTGCAGCCATGTACCCATTGGAGATTTCTTCGGTTTCTTTATTCCTAAAAATAAAAAAATAAAAAAAAAACAAAACCATAAGATAAAGAAAAAAAATATAATAAAACAGAAATATAAAAACTTGGGTCGCCTCCCAAAAACGCTTTATTTAACATCTGTAGCTAGAGTTTTCATCTCATTCTTTATCATTGGTGAGATCGATGGAACACTTTTCTGAGTTAAATAATAAAACTTTATGCCCGATTTCAAATTCTCCTCTCAGAATATGCTTATCATGCCATCTTTTAGTTTTATCTTTGTAAATCCAATCATTCTTATAAGTATCATTGTGAAACTCATTCATCTCATTGAATTGTAATGTTCTCTTTTCTTCATTCGCTTGTAAATCTAAGTTTAGCGTCCTCATGTGTTCCTGCAAAGCTCTTGGTAACTTCTCATTCTTTACATCACTCAAAGAATTTTTAGTAATAACCGGAAGAGTAGAGTCTTGACCTAAGTGAGCATACCTTAAATTTGATGGAAGTGGATCAAGCTCAAGTTTGGGTGGTTCCTTACTTGGAGATGTAAGCCGAGATGAATTTAGCTCTTCAATTTTCTCATGTGGTAGCTTTGGAAATTTCGCTCCATGAGTCTCATTGGCCATGTTTCGATTACTTATTTGAAAACAAGAATGTGCCTCAAAAGAGACTTCTATAGGCTTAAATACATTAAAAGTGATCTGTTCTTCGCCAACTCTCATAACGAGTTTTCCTTTCTGGACATCAATTAAGGTTCTCCCCGTCGCAAGGAAAGGTCGACCCAAAATCAAAGGGATCTCCTCATCCTCCTCCATATCAAGCACAATGAATTCAGTTGGGAAGATAAATTTATCAACTTTCACTAATAAATCCTCAATGACTCCTCTTGGGTATTTAATAAATCTATACGCCAATTGTAGAGAGATGGTGGTTGGCTTTACTTCTCCAAAGCCGAATTTCCTGAAAACAAAGAGAGGCATTAGATTAACACTTGCTCCTAAATCACATAAGGCACTATCAAAAGAAGATTTTCCTATAGTGTACGGGATAGTGAAACTCCCTAGATCTTTCAACTTAGGCGGCAACTTCTTTTGTAAAATTGCACTGCTTTCATCTGTTAGCATTACCGTCTCATACTCCTCCAACTTCCGTTTCTTTGATATAATATCTTTCAAAAATTTAACATAATTAGGCATTTGCTCTAAAGCTTCAATAAAATGAATATTAACATGCAATTGCTTAAATATGCTCAAAAATTTAGAGAACTGATCATCTGTCTTATTTTTTCTTAATCTTTGCAGAAAATGAATTGGTGGATCATAAATTGAAGGAGAATAAGTTTCAAAAGTAACTTCTCTAGACTTTTTAAATTTTGAAACTCTTTGATTCTTTTTAGCCTTCTCAGCTTGCTCTACTTCTTTCATCTCTAACTCGGCTTCCTTCATCTTAGACTCCTCATTATCCACAGCTTCATCTTGCTTGGCATTTTCAACTTTACTCTCCTCATATATCCGCCCACTTCACATTGATATTGCCTTGATATGTTCTCTCGGATTGGTGAGAGTATTGCTTGGCAAAGTCCTTGCGGTCCTCTCTGTAAGCATGTTTGAGAGCTGACCGATCTGCATCTCAAGATTGTGGATTGAAGTCGTGTTGTTTTGGATTGCTATATCTATCTTCTACATGTACTGTATGAACATGTCCTCAAGTGTCGGCTTCTTCTCTTGCTGTGGAGGTTGTTGAGGTGGTCTAGTCGGCTCTTGATTATTACTCCATGAAAAGTTTGGGTGATTCCTCCATCCAGGATTGTATGTGTTCGAGTATAGATTATTTTGACGTTGAAAATTTAACACGTAATTTGCTTGTCCATAACTCAATTGAGCAAAAGGATTCCCCACTTGGCAATCTATACTTGAATGATTTCCTGCACAATGTTCACAAACAACATTAGTTTGAATAGCATAAATATTCATCTTATCTAATTGTTGAGACAAAGTTGTCATTTGTGCTGCCAATGTGGTAATAGAGTCAAGTTTGAAAACTCCAGCCACTTTTCTTGGTATTGCTCTCTCCGAAGACTATTGATAGTTTTTAAATGCCAATTCTTCCAGAAGTTCATAGGCTGTCTCATGAGTTTTACTCATTAAAGCTCCACCAGCTGCTGCATCAACCATAAACCTGTTTGTAGCTCCAAGACCATTGTAGAATGTTTGCACTTGAAGCCATGCTAGAAGGTCATGATGAGGAAATCTTCGCAATAATTTTTTATACCTCTCCCATGTTTCGTATAACGATTCACTCTCAAATTGGATGAACGTGGTGATATTGTTCCTCAATTTTGCTATCTTTGCGGGAGGAAAATATTTTGCCAAGAATTTATATGCTAACTCTTCCCAAGTAGTGATGATACCAGGCGGTAATGAATTCAACCAAACTTTTGCTTTATCCCTAAGTGAGAAGGGAAAAAGTCTTAGTCAAATCGCATCATCTGTCACTCCATTGTGTTTAAAAGTATCCCAAATTTTTAAAAAAATTACAATATGGACATTAGGATATTCTTGTGACAACCATCCGAACTGGACAGTTTGTTGTATCATTTGAAAGATGGCTGTTTTGATCTCAAAATTATTGGCTTGTATGGACGGCCTCTTTATGCTCGATGTAGCCCCATTGACCGAGGGCATAACATAGTCTCGTAATGCCTTGTGCTCCTGATCAGCCATATTAGATAAAGATGTGTTGGCCTCTTTCTTCTTCTTTTTCTTGATCTGGCGTAAGGTTTTTTCAATCTCGGGATCAAAGTATGTATGTTCTAATTGTTTAGATCGGGACATACACTTCTAATTCTTGAAAAGAAAGAAAACAAACTCAGATGCACCTAAAAGAATATTTTTTTTTTTTGTTTTTACTAAAATAAAATCCAAAATAGTAAAAATCTAGTTAGTATCAATATCAATAACAAAAATTAATCCCCGGCAATGGCGCCAAAAAACTTGTTCGTGTAAAATAATCTGCAAGTGTACATAATCGTAACAAGTAGTAAAGTGTTTTGTAGAAAACGAATGTCAAACCCACTGGGATTAACTCTGTTATTGAATATCGAAATTCACTAAATTAATTACTATTTAGAAAATCGAAAATAAATGGAACGTTTCTACTATCTAAATTAAATTAAACTACTTAACAAAAATAAATCTATGAATCAAAATTAACAAAGGCTAAAATCTAAAAGTGTAACAAATATAATGAGAATTGATCTAGAGCGGTTGATTTCATCTAACAAATTCCACACAATTTATTCTTCATAATTATTAAATTTCAATAATCTCCCGTTGATGATTAAAAATTCCTTAATTATTCAATATTTTCTCTCGAATAATATCAAAAATATCTCCAAATAACAACTCCATATCTCTATGTGAATTTCATTACTTGGAGACTCATTACGTACTTTAAATTTTTCTAAAAAATAACACTAGTTGCGGTAAAGTATCTTTACTTTTGCTCAACTAATGGTATTTAATTATAGAACTAAAACCACAAATCAACTCTCGGTCTTATTGTAATTCAATTGATCAAATAATAATTCGTAAAAAATTGTAAGCATTAAGAACAATAATTAAACACTCAATTATAGAAATATTAAAAATAAAATAACTCAGAAGATAAACTGTGTGTTCAATGTTAGATTACATCAATGCCCTAGAAAATAATATTTAGTTCATAATAAAATTAAAAAGAAAACAAAGAAAATAAAAAAAATAAAAAAATAAAAAATAAAACTTATGTTTTTCATCAGAGTCGGTTGATAAACATACAACTCTCGCCTCTGTCCTTCAAATCCTTCTCCTAAAAAAAACTCCAATTTTGCTCTAGTGCCACTCTCATCTTAGGAATGCGGCGCCCAAGGTATAAACTCATAAATATATATGTCTTAGCGATTCGTTGATTTCCCAAACGTGCCTCTCTCCTTTTTAAATTCTAATTGAATTGCCATGTATTGATAATATTGCAAGCGGGCCAATGTTGTTGAATGAGATGAAGTGGCACTTTGATGTGGATTGCATAGCTAAGCATAGGGCCCATGAATAAGATAAAGTGTCGTGAGCCCACTTTGACTCCAACTCATATGTGCACCTTCCATTGATATCATGTGCGTGGGCCCATTGATCTTGAAGTGTTGATGCCCAGATGACTAACACAAGAGGGGGGGTGAATTGAGTTGTATTTAAGAAAATAACAATTATAAATCAAATATATAATATAAAATATAAACAAAATATGAAACAACAATAAATATAAATAGTAACAGTAAGAGAGAAGCAAACTCAGTATGTTAACGAGATTCGGCCCTACTGCCTACGTCCTCGCCTCAAGCTACCTCTTGAGGATTCCAAAATCCACTATTCAATCTCCTTTAGGTGGAGATAGAAACCTATTACACCTTTGAGCAGCACCGCTCCAAAGAATCCGTGTAGAACACCCTCTACACTTCCAATCACCTTACACTTGGTGATTTAACTATTCCCCGTGTAGAACACCTTCTACACTTCCAATCACCTCACACTTTGTGATTTAACTATTCCCCGTGTAGAAAACCTTCTACACACACAAGGGTTATACACACCCTTTTACAAATACAAGAGTTGATAGTAGGTAGACTATCAAAGTACACTCCTCAATGAGTGAGATAGAAACAATACAGCGCAACCTATATCTCTCTTAACAAGAACAAGAATTAAGGCTCAAAACTTTAGAAAAGAAAGAATGAGAGTTTTGAAGAAATGATGCAAAACTTAGCAATAGATGTGTAAGCTCTTGTTGTGAATTTTGTAAAACTCAAGTGAGCTATTTATAGGCAAATGAGTTTTCAATTTCAAATTTGAAAAGATTCCCATGTCAAAAACATCATCATTCACTTTTCAAAAAGTTCAAATCTAATATTTTTACTTTTTGCATGTGACAAAAAGAGCACACTTTACTTTTCAAAAATTTCAAATATAATCTTTTACTTTTTGCATATGACAAAAGGAGCACACTTACTTTTCAAAATTTTCAAATAAAGACATCTACCTTTTGCATAAGTCAAGAAAATCATCCACCACTTTTGAAAATATTCAAATAAAACATGCACATGTGAAAGATGACAATCAATCATCTTAATATTTTCAAAGTTCAAACCTTTAATCATGTCATGCACATGTGAAAGATGACAATCAATCATCTTTCAAAATTTTCAAATTTAATTTTCAAAATATTCATGCATATGTGGAAAATGTATTTTAATGCTTTATGATAAAATATTAATTTTGAGCCTTAATCCTAATTTCAAATTTTTTAAGAGATTTACAAAATTACTCTATGATTTTAATATGAACTTGTTCCCTTATTGCTCATGCTTGCTTCCTTGATGTGCTTGATTATATTGTGTGGACAACTTGAGCTTGAGACTCCTTTATTCTTTGGATTCATTTGCTATCATCAAAATTCATTTGTAGATTTACATGAAACTTGAAACCTTGGGTTCAACAATCCCCCCCTTTTTGATGATGACAAATACTTGATAGAACCTGATGCCTGTATTAATACTTAAGCTCCCCCTGAGAATGTGCGTTAGTTTTTCAAGCAAAAATATAAATATAATTCCAAGCATATATAACAAGTTTAGCAATTTAAACAATATTAAAGTTCTAGTCTAAAACTTCTCCCCCTTTTGGCATCATTAAAAAGGAATCATAATTAGCACAATAAAATATATTCCTACAATAACCAATAGATAAATAAAACGCTGCGTTAGTAAAGACTGTAGAGAATTCGGTGTGTAGCCACACGTGTTCGACAAAACCTGCAAAGGCTGGAGGCCTAGTTTCGGTAATTCGGTGCGGAAGGAGATTTTGTAAAGAATTGAATAATTGAAACCATCCGTGCCCGACAAAACCTGCAAAGGTTGAAGCCGAATTTTATCATCTCGGTGTAGAAGAAGATTTTATCATTAAAAACGAATTAGATGTTCCAGAGATTTGAAGTTGAATAATTAAAATTATTCGTGTCCGACAAAGACAACAAAAGCTGCAGGCCTAGCTCTGGCAATGCGGTGCGGAGCCCATGCATGTCCGACAAAACCTGCAAATGTTGAAAGTCTAACTCTGGCAATTCGGTGCAGAGCCACGCGTATCTGACAAAACCTATAAAGGTTGGAGGCCTAACTTTAGCAGTCGGTGCGAAAGCAGATTTAAATCAATCGCCTGATGTTGTTGACAAACGGGTTTGAAGGCTCTGAGTTTCTATAAAAAAAATCATTTTCACCTATCGGATACAAAAAAAAATCGCTTCTTGACCTAAGTTCTGTTTTTTCATAACGATAGAATGACGGAAAAAATTTCGTCTGATAATCTTCCGGATTTGAATCAGGAACCGTCTCAACCAATCATTTTATCTCATGAGGTTGTCAACACCATGATAGAAGCAAAAATGCATTTTTCAAATAGAACTGATTCTGAGGTTGTTGCAGCATTAAGAACTCTCAGTGCTCAATATGCTGCCTCTGTTACGACCATATCTCGGAGATTACTAGCGAGGGCAAATGAAGTTGATCGACCTAACAATCAAATATATGTTCTGCATCAAAAGCTTGCAATTAAAGGCAGTAAGAATAAGAGGTTAAAGCAAGAAAATAAAGATTTGACGGAATTAGCTCGTGTTTTGAAACTTCAAATAGAGGAATCGGAACGAGTAAGAGTTCAAGCATAGAGTCAACATCAGCAGATAATGGCAGCGTTTCACGAGAGAAACAAGGACAATTATAATTAATCTCGCTAGCTTAGTTCGGTAACTTTTGACAATATGCATCCGGCATATCTTGTAATCTTGACTAAGTAAGATTTGAAGAGATGACAATTTGTCTTCTACTTATTTCCATCTTTATAAAAGCAATCCTTGGTTTTATCTAATCCGCATCAAATTTTCTTTTCATTGTTGTAGTTCATCTTCATTCTCACTTTACAAAATCTTAATGGCTCATCAATTCTCCTTCAGTGCTTCTCGTGATCAATCTATTTCTGCATCTGTCGTAAGTGCCATGAAGCAGCAAAACACTGATTTGGCTAATAAATCAGATCATGATGCCATTTACGAGCTTGTGGGTCTCGGGACTCGATACTCATCTTCCATTGTTGCTTTTTCCGCTCGGTTGCAGTCCAAAACCCGCGAGATAGAGAGGCTTAATGAGAAGATCGATATTCTTCAACGACTTGTTCAAGAGTCTAACAAAAAAATAGTAGACTTAAAACAACATAATAAGGATTTAAAGTCCTTACTCGCCTCTGCATTTCGATTGCCTAATCCTTTAGACAAGGATAGCATGATGATTTATGAGGAGCAAATGCATTTGAATGATGAGGCTAAACGTCTCAAGTTTCTGTAGGTCATTTGAGATAATGGAATAAAAGTATCTAGCAGATATTCATGGCCTGCATAATTCCTATTTATCTTCTAATCATGCATAGTTTATCTTCTGGTAGGGGTTTTGTGAAAATTTCTGCCAATTGATCATGTGTACTAGTGAATTCTAATACAATATCGCTCTTCTGCACATGATCTCTAAGAAAATGATATCTAATTTCAATATGTTTGGTCTGAGAATGTCGTATTAGATTCTTCGAAAAATTTATAGCACTTATATTTATCACATTTGATTGGAATGTGATTGTACATAAGTTTAAAATCCTCAAGTTGTTGCTTCATGTAAAGAACTTGAGGACAACAACTGCCTACAGCAACATACTCTGCCTCAGTAATAGATAATGCAACAGAATTTTCTTTTTACTAAATCATGAAACAAGTGTATGACCTAAGAAATGACATGTTCTACTAAAACTTTTTCGATCATCTTTGCAACCAGTATAATCGGTACATGAATAACTAATAAGATCGAAAGAAGTGTGTTTAGGATACCATAACTCTAAGTCAATGGTATTGGCAAAATATCTAAAAATCCGTTTGACTGCAATCAAATGAGATTTTTTTTTTTTGGAAATGATTGAAAATGTGCACATAAACATATACTGAACATAATATCAGGTCTACTAGTTATCAAATATAATAAACTACTAATCATACCTCGATATACATTTGAGTCAACTGGCTTACCAGATTCATCTTTATCAAGTTTAGTGGATGGGCTCATTGGTGTTCCAGTTTCCTTAGCACCTTCCATCCCAAACTTCTTCAGCAATTTTTTAATATATTTTGATTGATTGATGAATATCCCACTTTTTGCTTGCTTAATTTGCAATCCGAGAAAGAATATAAGCTCTCCCATCATGCTCATTTCAAATTCTTCCTTCATAGTCTTAGCAAAAACTTGGCACATATTTTCATTAGTAGCACCGAATATTATATCATCAACATAAATTTGAATCAAAAGAATATCATCATTTTCGTATATAATGAAAAGAGTTGTATCAATTTTTCCTCTTAAAAAGCCTTTTTCAATCAAGAAACTACTGAATATCTCGTACCGCGCTCTAGGAGCTTGTTTGAGTCCAAATAGTACTTTTATGAGTTTGAAAACATGATTTAGAGAAATATGATTTTCAAAACCTGGAGGTTGCTCAGCATATACTTCTTCATTTATAAAATCGTTTAAGAAAGCACTTTTAACATCCATTTGAAAAAGTTTGAAATCTTTATAACAAGCAAATGTAAGTAGCATTCGAATAGCTTCTAATCTTGCGACTGGTGCATATGTCTCATCATAATTGATTCATTCTTCTTGATTGAAACCTTGGACCACTAGTCGAGCCTTATTTCTAGTAATGACTCCGGACTCATGTTTCTTGTTTCTAAAAACCCATTTTGTTCCAATAATAGTATGATTTTTGGGTTTAGGAACAAGTGTTCAAACATCATTTCTTTCAAATTGATTAAGCTCTTCTTACATAGCTAGAATCTAAGATTCATCAAGAAGTGTTTCATCAATATTTTTAGGTTCAATCTGAGATAGAAAAGCAGTATGATTGCAAATATTTCTAAGAGATGATCGAGTACTTACACCTCGTGAAGGTTCTCCTAGAATTTATTCCTCTGGATGATTTTTCACATGTTTCCACTATTTGGTTGCATCTTGTACTAAGTCTTGATGATCTTTCCTTCTATTTCCATGATCTTCTCTTTTGAATTGTCTCCAAATATCACACATCCTTTTTCTTTAGAAGTGAAGTAAATGAATTTAGTTTTGTCTTCTATCACGTATCTTGAGCATCTGTTATCTAAAAATCATTTATTTTTACCTGTAGAATACTTCATACATACCTACAAAAGCAATTAAAAACAATTTCTGGTACCCAAATTCTTTGGATCCTTTATTTATTAGTATTAGAAGAAATAAGATTTTTAGGTACCCATATGGCCCTAATAGTCATTGTATGTTTTCTTCTAATAGGACAAGCAAAATAATTATGACCATTTCTATTACAAAAATTGCAAATAGCATGTGACATATATGAAGAACTTGAGTGATTATAATAGTATCCTTTTTTTAACAAAATTATTTTTATGAAAAGAATTTTGAATATTGGATTTTGATGTAGAAGGATTATCAAAGAAATTTTTATAAGATTTGTATTTTTGTTTTGGCTTATATCCCAAGCCTGCCTTATCAAAAACTCAAGATTTTTGACTACCAAGAAATTTTTCAAAATTTCTTTTTCCATTCGTAAAGTTTTCAATAATATTTTTTAAATCAGTTTTCTTTTTCTTCAACTCAAGATTTTCATCTTTCAAAACAATACTTTCTTTTCTTAAAATATCAATTTCGTTTGTTAAAGAAGAATTTTTCTTTTTCAAAATAGTATACTTGATACCCAATTTTTCAAATTCCTCATATACCTCTTCTAAAACATTTTGCAATTCTTCATATGAAGGATCTTCAATATTATCAAGATTTGTTACCTCAATGTCATCTTTAACCATAAGACAAAGATTTGCTAATTCTCCATTGCTTGCTTCACTATCTGAGCTACTTGAATCATCATCCCACGTAACTTTTATTGTTTTTTTTGCCTTTGTTTCGATCTTTTTTTAGCAGAGGACAATCTGGCTTGATATGACCAGATTTATTGCATTTATAACAAATTAAAATGTCATTTTTACCTGAATCTTTCTTGGAAAACTTATTGAAGGATTTCCTTGGAGGAGTTTTATTTTTCTTTAAGAACGTCTGAATTCTTCTTACTATCATCGCAATTTTTTCATTTTTGTCGTCATTTTCCTCATCTTCATCACTTTCACTTTCATGTGGAACAGCTTTAAGTGCCAAGCTTTTCTTTGACTTTCCTTCTTCTTCTCCTCTTTTCAATGTGTACTCATGGGTGATAAGTAACCCGATGAGTTCATTCACTTCGAGCTTCTTGAGGTCTCTAGCTTCAAGAATCGCTGTCACTTTTGATTCCCAACGTTTTGGTAGAGAGTTGAGAATTTTTCTTACTATCTCCACTTTGGAATAAATTTTGCCAAGAGCTGTCAAACTGTTTATGATGTTAGTAAAATGAGTGTACATACTAGAAATAGATTCATCATCATTCATCTTAAACATTTCATATTCATGAGTAAGAATATAAATTTTTGATTCCTTGACTTGAGAAGTTCCTTCATAAGTAACTTCCAAATTATCTCAAATCTCCTTTGCTGTAGCACAAGTCATTACTCTATTAAATTCATTACCATTGAAAGCATTATATAATAAATTCATAACACTTAAATTCAAAGTATAAAGTCTATCGTCTTCACGATTAAACTCTTCTTCTTCCTTTTTGACCTTTACTCCATCAACCACTTTTGTTGGAATATAAGGTCCATTTATAATGCATTTCCAGATTTCTCGACCTTGAGCCTGAAGGAATATTCTCATTCTAACTTTTCAGAATGAGTAATTGTTTCCGCAAAAGAGTGGAGGCCGACTGCTAGATTGACCTTCACCAAATGAAGCTGCAATGTTAGTCATAAGATCTTAACTCAAAAGATAGTTAATCTTATAATAGAGCTTTAGCTCTGATACCAATTGATGCCCAGATGATTAACACAAGAGGGGGGGTGAATTAAGTTGTATTTAAGAAAATAACAATTATAAATCAAATATATAATATAAAATATAAACAAAATATGAAACAACAATAAATATAAATAGTAAGAGTAAGAGAGAAGCAAACTCAGTATGTTAACGAGGTTCGGCCCCACTGCCTACGTCCTCGCCTCAAGCTACCTCTTGAGGATTCTCAAATCTACTATTCAATCTCTTTTAGGTGGAGATAGAAACCTATTACACCTTTGAGCAGCACCGCTCCAAAGAATCCGTGTAGAACACCCTCTACACTTCCAATCACCTTACACTTGGTGATTTAACTATTCCCCGTGTAGAACACCTTCTACACTTCCAATCACCTCACACTTGGTGATTTAACTATTTCCCGTGTAGAAAACCTTCTACACACACAAGGGTTATACACACCCTTTTACAAATACAAGAGTTGATAGTAGGTAGACTATCAAAGTACACTCCTCAATGAGTGAGATAGAAACAATACAGCGCAACCTATATCTCTCTTAACAAGAACAAGAATTAAGGCTCAAAACTTTAGAAAAGAGAGAATGAGAGCTTTGAAGAAATGATGCAAAACTTAGCAATAGATCTGTAAGCTCTTGTTGTGAATTTTGCAAAACTCAAGTGAGCTATTTATAGGCAAATGAGTTTTCAATTTTAAATTTGAAAAGATTCCCATGTCAAAAACATCATCATTCACTTTTCAAAAATTTCAAATCTAATATTTTTACTTTTTGCATGTGACAAAAGGAGCACACTTTACTTTTCAAAAATTTCAAACATAATCTTTTACTTTATGCATATGACAAAAGGAGCACACTTTACTTTTCAAAATTTTCAAATAAAGACATCTACCTTTTGCATAAGTCAAGAAAATCATCCACCACTTTTGAAAATATTCAAATAAAACATGCACATGTGAAAGATGACAATCAATCATCTTAATATTTTCAAAATTCAAACCTTTAATCATGTCATGTACATGTGAAAGATGACAATCAATCATCTTTCAAAATTTTCAAATTTAATTTTCAAAATATTCATGCATATGTGGAAAATGTATTTTAATGCTTTATGATAAAATATTAATTTTGAGCCTTAATCCTAATTTCAAATTTTTTAAGAGATTTACAAAATTACTCTATGATTTTAATATGAACTTGTTCCCTTCTTGCTCATGCTTGCTTTCTTGATGTGCTTGATTATATTGTGTGGACAACTTGAGCTTGAGACTCCTTTATTTTTTGGATTCATTTGTTATCATCAAAATCCATTTGTAGATTTACATGAAACTTGAAATCTTGGGTTCAACAAGTGTGTTTTTCCTTCTTCAACTACATCTCCTCATGCAACACGGCCATCTTCTCATGTGTAAAAATCGAGTGAAATATTCAAATACATGGCACAGTTCACGTGACTTTAATTGGGCCTTTTGTAAATTTTTTTCCTCTTTCTTTCTTATTCCTTCAACAAAAACAATTAAAGAAATAAAAATCAAAATAAACTAAAATAAAAATAATAAAAATAAAAATAAAAATAAAATAAAACTAAAAAATTTAATAAATAAAATGATAAAAAAAAATACACTTATCAAAAATCAAGAAACTTCGAAATGGAGGAATGGAGGAAGAAGTCAAATGGCACCACTTGATAAAACCGGATTGGTCAGTTTTATGCCGTTCTAATATCTTTTAGTAAATTGGTCATAACTTTTTCATCTTATCTCCAAATAAGGCGATTCTACTTCGTATAGAACCCTAGGTGATATATCTACAACTCTTACGTTTTGAGGTTTTGGAGATAATGACGGGATCAAAGACAAAATTTGGTTGGAAGTCGACAAAACTACTGCATTACGAAAAAAACACTAGCACCGACTTTGACCATGAGGAGGCCAATTGAGAATCGTGGCCACCGACTTTGCCATGTATTAGAACCATTCTTAAACTACTTAGGTATTATTCTATGAAGGAAAACAAATCGTCAAAGGGGGACTTGCCTCTAGAAGATTTTTAGATGTTTCTAAGATGCAAGAAACCTAGTACATGTGTCACTTGAGTGTGGAATGCTTGTGGTTGAAGAGATCTTGTTAAATCTGATATTTGATCATCTCTTAGGTGGATTAAGCTAAGCCCTTGTATTAATTTCTTATCCACCAAGTCTATAAGCTAAGGCCAATGATACCCTAAATCCTAAGACCCTACATGTGGCAAAGAATTGGAAGAGACACATGGACCAATTGAAGATGATTTCCTCCTCTCCCACTATATATATGGACGGCACCTTAAGGAGGAAGGGTTCTTCACCCTTTCCTCTTCTATAACTCACGCCCCTCTTAGGAGAAAAGACTCTCAAACCTTGCTTAAATCACATACTCCTCAAAAAGCCTTCAACATGAACATGTTGGAGACATAGAAGGGGAAGTTATCAAAAGCTACTCACTCTCTAGCAAAAAGTTTTGGAGAACTTGGTAAGTGTACAAATACCTTAAGTTTGATGTTAATTTTCTTGGATGATAGCTTTGTACTCATAGATGTTATATTCCTCTACAAAGTGACAAGTGATTGTAGTTTAAGTAAGCTTAAGCTATGAAGTGTTGTAAGACAAGGGAGAGTGATTTTTTTAAGAATTAAGACCTTATCTTGGATGGCCATGATGGAAAGAATAGACAAAAATATGTAGAGCTTGAATGGCAAAAAGAAATGAGAAGTTGAAGCTAAAAGACTTGGCTTTGATATGGTATATAGGATTGAAAGTGTTTACTTAAACCATGGTTTTGTTAGTGTTATGAAATACTAAATATTGGTATGAAACCTAATAAAAATAAGGACTTAGTCATGAATAAGGTTATGAGGGATAAGACTTGAATATAGAAAACAAATTAAAACATTGGAAAAGAAATAGGTATGCTTATGGATTGATTTGGAGGATTGGAAATTGATGTATAATCTTGGTGGTTGATCAAATAAGGAATAAGTGTAATAAAAAAAAGAAAAGATTTATAAATGGATGTTAAAAGGTTAGGAATAGGGTTGGATACAAAGACGGCTTGTTTTATGTTGAAAAAAAATGTCTAATCCGAGATCTCGCTTGATTTATGGCTCGAGTGAGATACAGGCGCAGATTTAATACCTTTTGGTAAATCGGGCATAACTTATTTATTTGATGTAGGATTAGAATGATTTAAGAGTCTGTGGAAAGTTAAGAGAGATTTATAACTTTTATTTTCAAATTTTTAAGAAATAAGAACTCAATAAAGGACGAAATTGGGATTAAATTGATAGAGTAAGATTTAGATAGAAACTTGGCTTGACTCTTGCTCGACATTGGCTCAAACGAGATTCAGGCAGTGACTTCGCTTGATAGTCACTCGATACCTGGCTCGAGCGAAATACCCTGTTAGTTAATTTCAAAACCTTCTTTGGAATGAAAGGTCTATGATCTAAGTAAGGGAGAAATATATATGAAATACTAATGCATTATTTGCATATCATGAGTTCCATGAAAACTTAAGGCATGTATATCAAGGTTTAAGAGTACATGCAAACCCAAGTGAGTTATAAGACATTTAAGTATTAAGTAAAGATGTTTTATAAAATAAGAAAATATAAGATTATGAAAGTTATGCCGACAGGGATGGCGATACGTAATGTTTGTTGTATGATAAAATGTTAAGCCAAAACGGAGATGGCAGTATGCAACATCCGCTATGATAAGAATATTATGACATAGCGGAGATGGCGGTTCGTAACACCCAATATAATAAGTATATTTAAGTTATAATAAGGACGGTGATACATAACGCCCATATGATAAATATAATTGACGGTGAAGGTGATACGTAACTGCCGCTACAATATGATAAGATATGTCAGGACGGTGAAGGCAATACATAACTGCCGTCATATTAAGGCATTCAACGATGAAGGCGATTCGATCTGCCGTTATGGGTAAGATTAAGACTTATAAGATCATGATTTAGGATTACTTTTGAAAAGCTACGCTACGATATGATAAGTGTGCACCTATGTTCACTAAGTCTTCTCATAGAAAAGTGCACAACTCAAGTAAATTATATATGTAAGGCATGCATGAGTCATGATTAATAAGTCTTATGAGCATATGATGTACAAATGCAAGTTATATGCAAACATTGTTATTGTTTTATTATGTTATTTGTACATTTACTGAGATTTCATTAAGATCTCATTTTTTGAATGTTTTTCTATCATTCCTTTTAGGATGATAGATTTGATTACAGGTAATTATGACTCAATCGCAGGACAGGACACCCTAAGAGATTATGGTGAGCCTTGAAGGGCCCACCAAATTCTCTCACTTTGTAGATCCATTTTGCTAGTTATGCTTCATCTATTTTGAGTATGTGGTGAAGGACCTCAGGTCATGATATGAAAAGAAGATAAGAAGGAGCTTGTTTGATGAAAAGGCCTAAAGAGGAAATGAGAAATTATGTTTATGTATTTTAAAATCTCTAACTTATGAGCAATGGAGATTGATGGTATATATATATATCTAAAAGTTTTAGTTATATCGTGCCATGTGATCTACGTGCAAAGTTAGATTTCTTTACATTTCTGGAAATCAAACTTTTTTCGCTTCAGTACTCTTGATGCATGAATAGTAAGTTAGATGCATGCAAATTATGTATGATAAGTATGAAGGATAGATAATCTTGTGTTACCTATCCTGATCCTTCAGTTTACGTTAATTCCTGAACGTAAATTGAGGATGACACAATACATATGTATTTTCAGCAATGATTTAGGGTATGAGAAAATATTAAAAAAAAATTCGAAATTAAATATTTTAATAAAGTTATGCAAATATAAAAAATGCAATTTGATATTTTATGAGAAAATATTAATTTTGAGCCTTAATCAAATTTCAAATCTTAAAAGATGTACAAAATTATTCTATGAGTTTCATTTGTAAATTTGTTATTCTTCTTGCTCATACTTGATTTCTTGATGTGCTTCGTTCTCTTTATGCGTAGACAACTTGAGCTTGAGTTTTGAATTTATTTGTTATCATCAAAATCTATACGTAGATACGAGACTTGAAATATTGGATTCTACACCATGTAAAATAAAAAACTAAAAAAACATGTCCCAAGTATGGATCCCTAAGTAGGAATCCCAAAGTAGGGATTCCTAACATGGCTCATAATAATAATTAAGATTCAATTGGGATCCAACATCATTGTACAAGAACCAATTATTCTTGATTCTTGGACTTGATGCATTTAAGAAGAGTTACAGGATATTTAGCTTCACTTGTATTGATATTTGAACATGGAATGAAATTGGATAAAGATGAATTATTTTAAAGTGTTGAGATTACGTGATGGAGTAGTAGTGAGTTTGTAAAGCATTATATTGGTGTTGGTTTCTAAAACTTGAATGCATTTGATATGAGTTAAGTTTGTGATAACAAATATTAATTTTCTTAATGTTTTCTGTTTAAATTATTATAAGTGTAAAGTTTGATATCTAATGTTGGGATATGTTTATTTAGCCTATATTAGACAATCATTATAATTATTTTTTGCTCAAGTCTCATTTTTTTTATTTTGTAATATTTTTTCCCTAAAATCTCTTAGTACTTGCCAAGAATGTGAACTCATGGCAAATACTTTTTTACTATTATTCACTCTGTGGCTAATACCTATTTGCAACCAAATCTATTAGTGAGAAATAATCTTTTTCTAGAAAGTGTAGAGCTAATATGAGTAATTTTCACAAAAAGAAATGAGCATTGCTATAAAGCATTCACACTCATCATACTCACTCCACATAAACAGTAACATGTTACTATTATTCACAGTAACATGTTACTGTTTATGTAGAGTGAGTGTGGATGCTCCCAATCATTTTTGAAAAAAAATTAACACAAATCTTTTGCAACAATATAAATAATGAAAACTATATATATGCCATCGAATCAACCACGATACAACTCGTGGGTAAAGATATATTCCAACTAATTGGTTTGTGGCAACACTTATTTTTCGACCATGACTTTTGTGGATAAAGAAGCCTAGTGCATCGCAATGGCTTGGCTCCCTACAGCATTTGTCACAGAGCAAACTAGTTTTTACCACAAACCGGATCTGTGGAAGAAAAGTATCTTTTCCCAAGAAAAAACATTGGTGAAAAAAATAGTATTTGCAACTTCTTATATGCCACGAACGTCCCACCAATAATTTTGGTGGAAATGTTTTTTTTTTTGCCACTCATTCCTAACTTTTTTCAACAACTCTCCACCATGGAAAAAAATCACTTATTATATGCCATGATTTGTTAAACTCACATGAGAAAATTATCTATTATGGAGGACTTTACCTTCGTGGTCAGTGTCTTTACAAGTACGTTGGTGGGTCCTGCCCAACTTCAAAACTAAAAATCAAGGACTCTACCACAAACTCTGTGTATGAATTATGGCTTCAACAAGATCAATTAGTGATGTTTGCCCTTATTTATTCACTTTTTGAACCTCTTATCGCCCAAGTTGTTGATTGTGACATTGCTTAAGTCGTGTGGCTCTCCCTTATGTCTACTCACGCTTTAGTTTCCCAAGAACACCTCATCCAGACACAGCTCCTACTTGCTTCTTTAAAGACAGGGACTGACTCTATTTCAACTTACTTCCGTCAAGCTAAAACACTAGTTGACACCATGACAACAACAAAGCATCCCCTTCTACTTGTTGAATTCATGCCATATCCCATGTTGGCCTTGGAAATGAGTATGATGCCCTTGTTTCTTTGGTGACTACTCACCTTGAACCATTTTACTTGATGAACTACTCGGCCATTTAGTTACTTGCAAAGGGATATCTTCAACAGTCTAGTATAGACTTTGAAGAAATCTTCAGCCTAATTGCAAAGGCCACAACAATTAAATTTGTCATCGCATTAGCAGTTTCTCAGCAATGGCCTATTTGGTAATACATTTGCAAAACACATTTTCGCATGGTCCCTTACCGAAATTGTTTCTGTAACAATAATTATTACGATAAAATCGACAAGGATTATATATCTGATGAAAGGCTAGGAGACTAGAAGATGAAATTTTACAATATGCTCCTGGATGGAGGCTGGTCTTATAAGAGCATCTTTACATCCACAATTGAGGGAACTCAACTCTGCAAATTTTATTTTATTTTTTATAAATTACATGATTAAAAGACATTTTTTTAATCATTAAGTAAAAGAAGAACTATTGTCGTGAGCTCTCATCGGTATCATCTCCATGCCTAAACCCACACATGACCTCCGAGCCCGGCCCATGCGTGGGTTTAGCATTTGATCTCCCTTATGATAATTCTAACACAATGAAATGCAGTCACGGGTGAGTAGTAGTAGTGCAGTTAGACCAATCCACGTGCTTGGGAGGCTTTGTTTTAAGGACGGGATTGCTCTCAAAGAAATTGGTCGGCCGGAGCTCAAACCCACTACTCAAGGTTGGCATTACCGGGAAATCTTCCTGGCAAGGGACATGATGAAATCCAATTGTGTACCACAATACTATATCCTTATTTTCAATGTCCCTATTCCTGCACAGACACAAACAAATCAAACTCATTAAGAATCAACAATCAAATAAAGATCCATAATATTTAAATATGTTCTTTTTCCTAGCTAGTTTAATTTATCATGATGTGGTACCTGAGGCTCCAAGTTGCCAAGGTATCATCTCCATGGCTTTGATCAACATATAATCCTCCAGCCCATTTCTCTGACTTGTTATATGGTGTGACCCACACATCATTATTGGTAAAAGCTCCCCGAATTTGTGGGTAATCATCATATGACAAAAGGGGATGTGTTACTGACCCTGGAATCAAACGATAACCAATGTTGTTGCCAAGTTTGGTTTTCTTGTTCGTATTCACCACTAATAATTCAGACTGCATCAAGCCTAGCTGAACTCGTGCATCAGACTCAGTTTTAGCCGTCTCACTCACAGTTGTCCAGTAACTTTTCCTTGGTGTGCTGTGGCTCCCATCTCTTACCTGGATCTTCTCCAACTTGTTCTTAACAAAAGAGTTGGGTTCGCCATCCACGTCGAGGTCAAGATAGTACGTCAAAAAGTGGTCGTGGTACACACCAATTGTGTTATCTGCTAACAGGGTGCCATAGACATCCTCCTTTATCTCATCTGTGTGAGTATATGTCACACCCTTCACTTCTAGCACTCCTGTTAGCCCTACCTATATATCATTCAAATAAGAGTAAGGTTTACATCGCCAATTAATTGATTTTGGACACCCACGTACGCTGCAATCTTTGTAATATGATCATCAAAATATTCAAATTGCCATTTTCTTCTCTATTTTTACGCAATTGATTCCCATTTTAGTTGTAGATAGAGGTAAAATAGGCAATATGCCACGATTTTAATTAGCATCAAACTTCATAAATGACAAAAAGGATGGATGATTCCATACCCCAAATTTAATGGAACCACTGGGCTTGAATTCCCAATCAAGAATGTAGTCATAGTTGCCAACTGTTGCGACCATCCTCACTACAAGTGTCACCTCCGGCCTGACCTCCCTTATCTGCTTAATTCACCATAAAATTATTGTCATCGATCTGTCCTTAATTGTCATGTCCAAATTAACCAATAGTAATTAACTGGAGTGAAATATAATGATAATAATAATAACAATAATAATAATAATAATTTAATATGACTTACAACTTCATTTGGAATCCCTAACTCAGTATGACGCCACATAATATTCCCCGCATAGCGCTCGAATATACAGAAAGCATTGGATATTTTCACCGGCAAACCATCTTCTCCGGCATAATATGCGTCCAAGAACACTGCATTAGAAGGGCAATCGGAGAGGGGCTCGAGTGACACCGCAGATTGACCGAACCCGAATTCACCGCTATCAAAGAATGTTTTGTAGTACCACTCCTCGGTTGGGTCCATGTAAGGCACGAACACCTCTGATATGAATCCTCTGTATAGGACTCGACGGTATTTCTGCTTCTCCAGGTCATATATTGATGCTGCAGAAATTATTGGACCGGCTCGAACGTCATATCCTACGTGAAAGACCCAATTGGCCCAACTGTTCATCGGGCAAACCACAAAAGATAAATGTTATCTACGAGCTGCGAAAATCATCCTGATCTACCTGTGTGCTTGTTTTTATTTATAAAAATAATATTACTTTAAATAAATACCCTCGTTACTCAAGCCACGTAGATCAAGATGATTTAAATACATTAAAAAAATGAAAAGAAAAAGAAATAGAAAGATAATTTTTTTTCCTATTTTTTATCATTTTTATTATTATTTTAAAATACTCTTAAAATATATAAAAAAAAAATAATTTCAGAACACTAATAATTATTTTTTAATTATTAAATAAAAAAATAAAAAATATTAAATATTAAAAAAATACATCAAATAAAGGAAGTATAATAACATTACCTTTACAGATATACTATTATATATAATATTTGAGAAAGAAATGAGTTTCTTTCTTAGATATTTTTTTTTATCTATTGTATCGACTTTTCTCCATTTTTTGAGTAGATTTTGTCAAATGCGATTTTCGTGATAGTAGACTTTTATTTTTTTATCTTTTTATTTTTTTTATACTTCAAATGGGATTTTTATGTAGATGTTGATTATTGATTACTTTTTATGCCGGAAAAAAAAAATAAAAAAAAAGTCTAAGCTGAAGTCGGCCTAATCAATTGGTGGGGAAGATTAAAAATCGTTGTTCAATGCACGAGTAGTTTCCCTATTTTTCAGTGACATACAGCAGATGGTCATAAAAATTTAACATGGATACTGTTCTTCGATTTCCTTGATTGATCAACTAGGAGAGTCAATCGTGCAAAAAAGAAAAAAGTAACTAAAAAAATATATAAATAATAGGATACTATTTTTTTTTATTTGTCAACTAAATTTTTGAATTCAAATAATATTTAAATACAATAATATTTATTTATCAATTTAGATTTATTATAAAATATTAAGTTTATATAATAATATTTTATAAATAAAATTATAATAATTATTAAATAATTATTTTTCAATTTCATTACTTTATATTAATTTATAATTTATTGTTATATAATTATTTTTTTGTTAAGATATATTTTTTTTTTTGTCAAATATTTGTTAGAGGTTATATTTTTTTTTACATATTGTATTATTGATCGAAATTTATTTTTTTATAAAAAATTATATAATGTTTTAAAAATAATTATTTTACTAAATTAAGAAAACGTGTGTATATGTATTTATATATATATATATATATATATATATATATATGTATGCGTCATTGCGTATAATTGAAGTAAGTGAAAGGATAAAAAATGACCCGACGACTCGGATGGAATCGAGGAGAACATCTGTTGGAACGGAATCTTAAATATTCAGGTGAACAGAAGTACTTGATGACATTAAAAGATGATTTAAATTTAGAGATGAGATGAGATGAATTATAAATAATAATAAAATAAATAGTTGAAATAAATTATAAATATAAAATGAATTATAAATAATAAAATCAACCAGACTCCAGTTTTGAATAGTAAAATTCACTTGTCCAATTTCCATGCATCAACCTAAATTAGGCAGAACCGGGGAAATTATTAAAACGTAAAACGAGAGAGAGAGAGAGGGGTTAAACCAATCGCGCATATATAGCAAAGTCAAAGCTTACATTAGCCAACCTTGCCAACGTGATTTCTATATTCACTATAAAAAAAAAAATTGTAATTAATTATTTATGATAAAAAGAAATATTTACGATTTATTTTAATTATAAATAATATTTTTCTAAATTAATTAGTCCTAAATAAACTAATTTTTTATAGTGATTATACAAACAAAACTGACATTGAATGAGTCAAGTTTGCTAAAGAAAAAGAGAGAGAGAGAAGAAACACTGACCTGACAGTATGACCATCTATCTTAAATCCTGGTCCATCCGGTTGGAGGAAGGCTGCACCAGTCAAGTGAGGACCGAACAATGGCTTCATCTTGGATGCCCGGTACTCTGTTCCTTCGGCTTTTGGCACGGGAACCCTTAACCTATCATAATATTCAATTATCTTCATCTCGTCCAGATCAACCACTAATGTTATTCCCTCCACTGGTCTCACGTACAGATTAACCGTTCCATGATCTGTATAGAAACACAGTAGCTTCAAAACCCTTGCACTGATCTTCACCTCTCCGAACCATCCGACCGAATAAGTGGAGCAAACAACGTCGGATAAGTTCAGCCCCCTCTTCTTAACCGATTCGATGAATGGCTTGTATGTTTGGGGCAGTTCGCTTGCGACAGATTGTTCTTCAGAGGTAAGCATAGGGTAGCCATATCCGTCGTAAACAGCATCGGAGACTATCGAACGTGTGGACAAATCCACTACAATCTCGTGGGATTTTTTTGCGAGGCGGGTGATGACGAAGGCGCGCCGAGGTGGAGGTTTGGAGGCTGGGTTCGATAGCCATAAAAGGACTTTGGATTTGTCAGGCTCGTCCAAACCTACGTATTGGAAGGTTAGGTTGTGGATGGAGGTGGGGTACGATTTGTGCACTATGGTGCGGACCAGGCTGAACTCAGATGGAGTTAGAGGGTCTAGGGGATGGTGCTGGTGGCTTGAGACTCCGGAGAAGGTGTAGAGGGATAAGAGCACCATGAAGAGGCGCATTGTTTTTAACGTTGAAGACATTAATGTGATCATTTCGGAGAAGCTAATGAAGCCTAGCTAGCTGCAGGCTGCTTGCTTTTAACGACAATTCAAATATATAAGTATTCTGGCATGCTCGAATGTTAATGCTGGGTGTTTACTTTTCTTTCCAAAAAAAAAAAAAAACAAAATATATGCTGGGTTAGACCTTTCAACGGTCATGACTTTATAAATCGTTTTAACAACTCAAGTTGGAAACATGTCCGTTTTATAAATTATGGAAAGATTCAATTCATTTATTCTCTGATCTTGAGTCATCGAATATTCTCTAAATAGACAAAGACGGCCATAATTAACTACCTAATACTCTTCATGAGAGGAATTAATTAATTAATTAGGCAAGTATTCGATTAATACTGATCGAGTCGCTGATAGCAATTTCTTTTGGAGTAAACTGAAAAATCTAAATGATCATCGTGTTCATGGCCGATTCTTTTCCTACTTATACGGATACCATCGCGTGTAAACGTATTTTAGACTCAATTTGTACTATATTTCTGATTTTCAAATTGAAGATATTTTCACTATCCTCCAATATTGACATATATATTCTAGGTCTCCTAACAAACCCAAAATTCATATTAACTACGGCCTGCACATGATTGATTAGTCATACTTCGATTGCGACCCTGCAGACTGCAGTACATTAGTCATACTTCAATTGGAATCTGCAATATGCATGTGGAAAACGTCGACCAGTAGAAATACTGGAACGACAATCATATCAACACAGCACCATGCCGATTAATCAACTGATCGAGACAGCCGACTTAATATAACTTTAATTTTATCATTTTGTCGGGTTAACTGTCAATGGCTCAGTTGAATACTGCTACTTATAAATTTTAAACCATTTCAACTCATCTTATTTTATTTTATTTTATCTCAAACTAATATTATAATTTTATTAAATCTTTATACAAAATATGATAGAAAAATCTGTCAAGAACTCAATAAAAGAACAACAAGAGCTTAAAAACAGAGCAGGAGATGAAAACAAGCCACTGCTTTACATTGTATTTTTACTGAGATGAAATTATCCTAACAGAAATAACAGATACATTAATGTCTATTCTCTAATATAGCCTTAGCCTTTTTTTCTTTGGACTTCAATTCCATATTGTTAATATGCTAGGCTATACTCCGACACCCCCCTTCAAGATGAAGATAAATGTTAAAAATGTTCATCTAGTGTATTGAAAAGACAATGAACAAAGCTCAGTACAAGAATTTTGTTCTTATAATTTGAGTTTAGTGTCATATATATATATATATATATATTTCTCTTTGTTTTCTTTTCGATTTTCATGTCAACTTGAATTTGTTGTCTTCTCTTTATTTTCTTTTCCTGGATAAGTTTTTTTTCCTTTGGAAGTATCCAATGTATGTAATATCCCATAACCAATCTTATCAAAGAAAAAAAAAATCCCATAACCAATTCTGTCTTTTCGTGCAAAAGTCACATAACACCACTATGTTTTCAAATTTTAATTACAATGCTACCTTTGAGGAAAGGTTTTTCTACCTGCTTTCATTTTCAATCCTATTTGGCATCTTGTCCTTTGTATCAAAAGTCTTATACCACTAGGACAAGAAATTTGACGATGGTTTTCACAAATTGCATTTGGGCCATGTCAATTGCATCTACTGTGACTTTTAAAACATAAAAATCTGGCAAATTTGTTTCTAATTTGGTCGTTTTCAGCTATGTAAGTGGGAATTTGCACTCAATATAGTCCAATTTGTATCAGAGGACATTTGAGAATCTTCAATTGGGTTAACCATAATTTTTGCCTAATAATCTGTTTGGGTTTACGAGTGTGGGTGTCTACACACTTATACATATATATATATATATATATTTTTTTTGGGAGCTAACTAACTGGCAAGGGAGGGGGGGGGGGGGGGGGGACCAATGTGGGCTTTTGAGATAATGTTGGCTATCCTATGTGTATTTTTGTATACCCCACAGATTATGTATATATAACCCATGTATCCATACATATGTATTTCCTGTAATGATTTAGGGTATTGGTTAGAAAATGGTGGTGTTCATGTGTTCATTTCTAAGAGTAAGTTATTCTCAGCACTTTTAATTGACCTTGTAGCTATTGGCTATGCATGTTAACTAGCTAGAGGGTGTAATCACAGTTACAAGAAATGACAGTTAGGAGTTGGTAGGTGAGGAGCTAGTCCACACACGCTGCTCAACAAATCACAACTTGGCTGCCAAAGCATTCCATGTGACTGTTGCAATATGTTTTCAAATTCTCAAGCCAATTTGAAAGCTGGACCGAATAGGTAATGAGCTTGAGACTTACACCTTGGGATATGTTGGATGATTGTGGGCATATTGCTAAATTGTATAGTCATTATTTGTTGATGTAAATATTTTGGGGCTGCCTGGAAATCACCTTCCTCTTTTGACTGTTATTATTGTGGGGCTATAAAAATACGGGGAATGTATAATTCAGCTCATACATGCATGCGTATATTCATATGCTAGATGGGGATTGTGGTCAAAACATGAAAAAACTGTCATTCAGTTTTACCACTATGGGAGGTTGCCTTAGGGTAGAACATTTGTTTTAGTTTATGGTTCATACAAAAAAGCTAATTGGATAGGGTACATTTTAAGAGTAATAAATTTGTTTACTTATTAAAAAAATTCCAAAAAAATTATAGATCTACGTAGGGACTTTTAATCTGAGTCATTTTCATAGGATAATATATATGAGAGTCATGTGGAGTAAGGGGCTCACCTTCCTGTAGTGGAAATCTAAGATGAGGAAAAAATTTAAAGCTATTATGCGTTCTGTTAAGTCAGGACGGAGGTCTAGATCAACTATCCGCATCCTAAATGCATGCTACTTCTCAGCCCTCTCTCTCAAGCTAATTGTTCTTCACAAGAAAGTATGTTTATGTCTAATTACTCATCAGCAATTAGTTCTAATTGCTCCCTATGTAATGTATATATGGTAATTCAATTTCCTAACATTTTATACATTGTGTGCAATTAGAAGCTAGTGATATTAAACTGTTTCTACATTTAGTAGGTTTGAGTACAAACTAATGGATAAGATGGCACACCAATGGGATTGATGGAAACTGTGTTGTAGCTGATGTGTGGTGGAAGATGTGGCAGTTAGACTTTATAATGGTTTGAAAGAAGCATGAAGTTTTTATCAGTCCAGTTTGTGAGAGATGTCTCTAGCCGATATGTTGATTTTTTGGCTTGGCTGCAGTGAGGGTCCCCCAGCTCACCCTCAACACCTTCAATCAGAAAAGTTTAAGGAGTCTAAGCTGGCATATTGACAAGAGCATGTATGAATGCACCACAATATATAAGCACAGCTACACTCTGATTTATTGGTTAATGTCTCCAGCACCATTTCTATCTAATCCAGAGGATTGTCTCAATATAATTGGGTGGTAGTTGTTGCCCATCAGTACATGTGTTTATTTTAAGATTATTGACCTAAAACTATATGAAGTGTGAGTTGACTGTCCATGAATGAGAAAATTTGTATTAATTGGGGCACCAAATTTACACTTGGTACTACATCTTTTCTTTACATTTTGGAATAAATTTTCGGCACTAGTGCATTCATGTCCTTTCATGTTTACAGGAAGAAGGTTGTCTAGATTTAGATGTAAAGTATATATATAGAAAGAATGTGATGATAATCTCTAATCAGATAGAAGTGTTAATCTGAAGTTGCACTTATATGTCTACTTGTTCTAGTCTCAGACCTGCAGGTTTAATTAGTTTATGACATGATCCTTATGGTATGAAATTTATGTAAAGTAGTTGATATATTTATGTCCAATTAGTAGGGGTCCAACTAGCGTGTGCTTATAATAATTTACAAGTACACAACATTATCATATGTTTATAAATAAATTAGAGGTACTAAGTTGTCATGATCTGCGCCAACTTATTATAACATATTATTAACAGATAAATTGTAATATAAGTAATTGGAGTTAATTGACGGGTATTTTTAATTAGTTTGCAAATATTTTTTTAATATATATATTTGTGCTAGGGATTGATGAAAAATTTACTATATACATACATATGGAAAAAAAATTAAATTAATAATAATAAAAAATTAAAACAATAATTAAAAAAACCTGATACGATGTTCTACATTAATGACGAAACATGTATTGATGCTTTGGAAATCAAGTTCCATTATTATTACGGCGCTATACATGAAAGAAACGCGGCAAAAAAATAATTGATGCAAAAAAGAAGTTAAAACCCAAAATGGGCTTATTGCGACAACCTTACAGTTTATAACAGCGACCAATTTAGGCTGCAGATGACTTTTGCGACGTCATATATTACTATTGCAGCGACATTCAATGATGCGTATAAGGAAAAGTATCGCCATTTCCATAATGTGTCGGTTATAGTTAAATTTCTTTTGCGGTGAGAAAATTGGCATTAACTACATTTGACATTCGCATCAAATGTTTTTTCACGGTATTTACCAGATTCATCTTCAGTGATAATTTACGACACCTCATACCATTATTTGTTGCATTTTGTTTGAGCCTCAAATAGACTATCTTATGCAGCACTGCTTGGGAAATGATGCTTCAATGTAGGAGCTACACTTCTTTGGCGTCTACCGTGCGTCACTGATAAAAACTCTGCATTTCTTCAATTGAGACATTTTGAGCCACTTTTTGTGACTACCCTAAGCATTGGAAAAACCATATATTCTTGTAGTGAAGTGGCTTGATAAGTATATCTGCCAACTGTAACTGAGAAAGAATATAAAACAATTTGGTAAAAATTTTCCTGCAACTTCTTTTGAACCAGATGACAATCAATTTAAATGTGTTTAGTTCTTTCGTATTGGATTGGATTTGTAGCAATGTACATAGCATATTTGCTATCAGTGTATAATAGTATTGCATGGGTTGAGGATGATTAATCTGCAAGTCCCATAATGCATAGACTAGCCATTGAACTTCACAAATTGTTGTTACAAGAGCTCAATATTCTGCTTCAGTAGAAGATCGACTAATTGTGATTTGCTTTTTAGACTTCCATGAAACCAATGAGTTGCCCAAGAGAACTGCAAATCATGGATTGCTTCTTCTAGTGTCATTGCAGCTTACCCAATCACTGTCTGAGAAGGCTTTGAGTTGAAGTTCTGAGGATGCTGAGAAGAACAAACCCAGCCCTTGTGTGGCCTTCAAATACCTTAGCACCATGGTTGCTACTTGACAATGGCCTATAGCAGGTTTGGCTAGAAATTGACTTAAAACTTGAACAAAATAAGCAAAATCTGGTCTTGTAATTGTGAAGTACATTAACCTCTGAACCAACCTTATATGTGCTTATGGATCTTCATAGAGGTTTGGATCATTCGCTGTCAACTTAAGATTAGATTCCTAGGGAAAGGTAGTGGGCTTTGAACCAATGGTACCAATGTCTTGAAGAATACCCAGTGCATATTTTTTTGGCATAAAGAAATACTAGTTTGAGACCTTGCTACTTCTAAACCAAGAAAGTATTTGAGTGGCCCCAGACTTTTATTATAAACTAGTCAAGCAGAAAATCCTTCAAGAGTTAAATCTATTGTAAATTGTCACTAGCTAATAGCACATCATCAACATACACTAGCAATTCCATGGAAAATGTTCCAGATATTTTGATGAATAAAGAGCACTCAGAGTTCCCTTGAGTGAAACCATAGCTAATAATATAATTATACAATTTTTCAAACCATTGTTTAGATGCATGCTTGAGCCAGAAAGACTTTTCAAAAGTCTGCAGACTTTATTGCTATGGTTAGTCAATTTAGGAGGCAAGTCCATGTAAACCTCTTCATGCAATTCACCAAGTAAAAAGACATTGCTTACATCTAGTTGGTGAATGTGCCAGTTTTTAATTGCAACAACAGCAAGCAAGTGTCAAATATAAGTGATCTTGGCAACAAGTGAGAAGGTGTCAAAGAAGCCTAATTCTTCTTGTTGATTGTAGTCTTTTGCCACTAATTTAGCTTTGTCTCTTTTTATGGACGTTCCATCAACTTTATATTTGACTTGAAACACCCATTTACAACTAATGGTATGTTGATTTTTAGCAAACTAGCGTGCTCCTAGGTTTTATTTAACTCTAGAGCATTAAGTTTATTTTTCATAACTTTTTGCTATTATGGAAATTGAGCAGCCTACTTATATGTTTTGAATTTTGATGAATTTGAGCTAGAAGCAACAAAATTTTTATGTGAGTATGATAATGTATTTGTAGAAAGACAAGAAGAAATGGGATAAAAATTACCTTCAGGAGAACAATTAGTAGAAGAGATTCAAGGAACTGTATTTGAGGAAACATTACTTTAGTCCTGCAGAAAAGTAGGTGCTTGTCTAACTCGATAAGACTTTCTGATTTGTGGAGGATTAGTAGAAGTATTTTGAGGTATAGGTTTATGTTGGTGAGTATTTTGAAACATGTTTATCATCATGTAGAATTGATGATGCATATTGATTAAGAATAACAATTGAATTACTAGGACAATAATAACTGCTATATAAATTTTTAGAGGGTGGACATAAGCCAGCATCATGAGAAAATAAATAAATAAATAAGATACATACCACCAAATTGTCATTTGAATTAAAAGTTCAAGTTTGGCCATCACATGCTTTTATTTATTGTCTTAACAACATATGACTGGTTTATTCTACGTGTAGAATAATGCAGAGATGCAAATTTTTTAAAAATTGTAGAGAAACAATAAAATATTGTTACGTTTGTGGATTGAATGCCAATGTTGTAATTGCTTTTTGCACTTATTGTAAAATTGTAGAAAAACTCGTAATTTGCAGTCTTACAAAACAAAGAGGCTATGGAAGAAGATGATCAATTCTTCTCATTATGATCAAATGAATTACAAATGGTATACAATCAATACAATTTATACGTATACAATGGCTACTTACAACTTGCCATGCAGACCACTAATTTACATAGCCGCATAACTAACTTAATTTCCAATTACATGAAGCGAAGCCTTTGTTTCTGTTTAGCTTCTCGAGCTTCTAACTCCAGACCTTTTTTATGACTCTGAAAACTCTAACACCTTTTTCAAGATGAGAAACGGATGTTAATCATTCCCATCTTGCAAATAAGGTGATGAAAGTCGAGTGAGCTGAGAGGTTTGGTTAATATATCAGCTAATTGATGCTTAGAAGGAATGTGCATGATTTTGATGAGGCCTTCTTGTAATTCTTCTCAAACTGAGTGACAATCTAGTTGAATATGTTTAGTCATTTCGTGATGCACAGGATTAGAAGCAATTTCAGAGTCTGGTTTGCTATCAGTGTACAATAAGCCAGCTTGAAAATGTTGAACTTTTAAAGTAGCTAGTAGATAGATAATCATTGGATTTCATGGGTAGTTGATGCTAATGTTCTGTACTCAGATTCAGAGTCTGAATGCTTGTTTCAGCCTATAAAGGCATTTCTTAAGGTTGCATACTCAAGGGTCATTGGTTGAGGAATAGCCTAGTGGCAATTGCATGCACACTTCTTTATTAAGATCTCCATGCAAGAAGACATTATTTACATCCAATTGATGTAAATGTCACTATTTTATGGCAGCAACAGCAAGTAATACTCTCATGGTGGTCATTTTAGCAATAGGAGAATAAGTGTCAAAAAAATATATCCCCTCTTGTTGAGTGTAGCCCTTTGCAACTAACATTACTTTGTACCTCTCAATTGTGCTATTAGCCTTGAATTTGATACGATAAACCCATTTACAACTTATTGCAATATTTTTTGGAGGTAAAATAGCAAAATTCCAAGTTTTGTTTAATTCAAGAGCCTTTATTTCTTCTACCATGGCAATTTGCCATGAGGATGAGAAATAGCTTGTTTGAAAGTTTTAGGTTCAAAAGTTGAAGTAATGGCAACAACAAAAGCTTTATATCTAGGGGATAGTTGAAAAGTAGAAAGATAAGGGAATATAGAATGGGTTTTACCTACATAATAGGTTGGATTGCAGTTGGCAGATGAATGAGTAACTGAAGTTGTCTGTGTCATATTACCATAATAGAAATTCTACAAGTATGTAAGAGGATTCTAGATCCTTTGAGACCTTTTAAGAGTTTTAGTTTGAATGTTTTCAATTTGAGAATTTGATGTAGTAGGAAATGAAGTATATTTGGATTCTAAAGATTAAAAAATCTGAGGAAAATTAGGAAAGACAAAAGGTGTGTGGACTGTGTTTGGTATGGAAGCAAATATGGATTTATGGAAAACCACATTTCTACAAACAAATGTTTTGAGAGTGACAAGACCCAAAAGCGTATATCCCTTGATATTTGGTGGCTAACCTAGAAAGAGGCACTCTGAAGCTCTTGGTTGGAATTTTCCTCTATAAGCTATAAGTGTGCTAGAAAAATACAAACATCCAAAAACTTTAAGATAGTTATAATCTGGATGTTTTTGAAACAAAAGAAAGTGTGGTGTCTAATTTTTGAGGATGGAAGGAGTTCAATTTATAAGATGTGTGGATGTGAGCACACAATCTGTCCAATAAGAAAAATGTAACTTTGACTGAAAAAGCAAAGCTCTAGCTACATTAAATAGGTGTTGATGTTGGGAATTCCCTTTCCAGTGAGGCCGCACGCCCTTTATAGAGTGATAATCTGAGATGTTTGGATAGAACAGGGTGTAAGTTGGCATCTTGACTGGACCGTGTCATTAGTTGGAATGTAAAACGAGCAGTATTCTCTAACCCAATTCTCTAGCCCATCCATAGCATAGGGATAATCCTCTATAAGAAGTCTGAGGCCATGGGGGTAGCTTGAGTCTAGAACTGCAATATTTCCTCTAAAATGAAGCAAAAACTGGGTCAAAATTCAATGTTGAATATCAAAACGGTTGAAATTATTATTTAATAAAGTTGGCTGACCTCTTGAGCAAATAAACAGGTAATATATGTTCTGTGAACACCCAGTTCTTATATACAAAAGCAGACATTTCCATAGCGAACTTAGTTAGGAAAACTGTTCTCTCAAGCACCCCACCAACATTGATGAGGATCTGTCAGACCAAGGCATTTATATGCACTATTTTCCTTAGGCATCATACCAGTGGCTAATAGCTGATGGTAGCCATGAGAATGTTAACAGCGGCATAGGCTTTGGCCAGCTGCCACAATGAACCTTCATCTCCTTCCTCTGCTGGAATGAAAGACATGTTGACTGCACCATGAGACTCCCCTTGTGAATGTGGCAAGCTTAACTCGATAGCCAACGGCTTCAATGACGTCCCATCATCTTGCATCAAAAGGAGCGTTCTTGTGGCATATGTTTTTGTGGTTGTCGAGTTTATTCTAGTTAGGTATGGCATCAATGCATCATGATGATCTCATATGAATAGCCTGTTGTTTTCTATTGCCTATAGGCTATAACAGACGGGTAGAAAATCAGTTACCGATCTAGAAAAAAGTGTAGCAACAGATAATGGATGTCATGTTGGTTTGTTAATGTAGATATAGTCAGGAAACATATGAAAATAAGGCATACTCGATCTAAAGTGAGCCCGTTCAGGTTCATCTCAATGTGCTCTTCTCTTATTGTATTTTGATTCCCATAGACTACTACTTTTGGGGTCCAGCTCGCTGGTTGAGGGAAATTTCTGTAGACAGGCATTTAAGTACGTTAACGTTGAGGGAATTTAACATTATCAATCAGTAGCATGTAACCCGCACAATGTGCGGGATTATATTTTCTTAACCTAACATTGATTTATCAAAAAGAAATATGTGGCGTATTCATTAGTTTCTTTTAACAAAATAATACACAGGTTGAAATGAGTGTCTTTTGATTTGAGTTTTGCATCAAGACAATCGATTTATAACTTTACAATTGATTAATAACTTTGTATGTAAGAAGTGAAATAAAACTAAAAGTATAAACAATTTATATTGGTGATACACTAATTTTAAAAAGTTCGCCAATGCACTTTGATATTTTATTTTGCTTACTCGTTATCACGACCGATAACTGACTTGAACGAAAAGGGTGCCACGTTGGAATTGCATAATTTTGCTTTTATATATAATAATAGAAATGAAACGACATTGATTATTAGTTAAAAAAAGTCCAAATAATTATTTTCCTTTTGCCCCAAATAACAACTGGAAATATATATATATATATATGTATATATTAAACAAAACCAATAACCTCTGATTAACTATACATTTTACCTTTCTTACTTCTCCTATTATAACCCAGAAAAGGAGAAGAAAAAAAACAAAATTTTATTCATAACTACTGAATAAAAAATAGAAAAAGAGAGAGATAATAATATTGTGAGGTAGGGAAACTGAGATTGAAGTATTCCTCCATTAGAATGTTTGCCATTTTATCAACTCAGCCATATATGCACATGGAAATAACAGTAGGGCTGTAAAAAGATCGGATTGGACCAGTGGACCAAACCGGACCGGTTGTCCCGGACCGAGACCAGACTGGACTGAATGAAATTCAGTCCGGTCCGATCCAAATTTTACATGAACCAATTAATTTAGGTCCGGTCCCGGTCCAAAGGAATTCTCCCCTTGGACCAGACCAGACCGGACCAAACCTCACATATATATATATGTATATATAAAAATAGTATATAAATTATAATATTAATATTAATATAAATTAATATATTAATATATTAATATATAATATATATTAACATATTAATATATAATATATACTCTTATAATATTAATATATTATTATTTATTGGTTGATTAGTTATAGTATAAAAATATAAATTATAATATATTTATATAGAATATTAGTAATAACTTATAAGTAATAAGTGTATTATTATTATTTAATATATTATTACTAATTTATCACTATTTACTAACATATAAATATATAATATACTAATATAATAGTGTTATTAGTTATAATTTACTAACATACTTAATATATAATATATACTAACATATTAATATATAATATAAACTCCTATAATATTAACATATTATAATTTATAGTTTTTAAATTTGGGCTAAAAAAATATTTGATCATTGTAGAATTTTAAATTAAATTTAGCCCATTAAATCATATGGGGCACCCCTGGATCGGACCGAACTCCTGTTCGGTTCGGTCCAGGGTGAGAGAATTTTTGGACTGAATGAAATCAGTCCACAAATTTTTCAGACCAGACCAGACCAGACTGGACTATTTATACCCGTACATAACAGTGCGATATTAATACGCCCAAAAATCCAAAATAAACTTAAAAAAAAAATACAGAGACTATAATATATATGGTCATATTAATTCATCTATCTGATCCTATCTTGATAAGGAATTCACGAGAGATTATGTGAACAAAACTTCCATGTCTAAAAACCAGAATTACATTTCCACTAACAGGAAAAACAATAATTTTTTTCCAGTCCGAAACACTGTTTAGGAAAACTATAATATCATTCTCACCGATCAAACTAGGTTCTGTCTGTCTAATAATTCAAAAAATCCCAAATCCCAGAAACGAACCTCTGTGCTTAAAGCCTTAAACCCCCTAGCGGTTTATAAACTTTTGACTCTCGTAACTACAAGTAACTGTACTAATCAGTAACTTCATGTACATTTTATCAGCCACACTTTGGACCTATTCCCCCGAGGTGATCCATTATTGTTGGAATGAGCGTACGCAATCACGACTCCACAATTAGAAAATATTCCTTCAAAGATAATCTCATGGAGACTACGAAATGCACTGAGAATTAATACCATCCAAATCCAACACCTTAACATTTTCAAAAATAAATATAGTTTTGTAAAGCGATTTTTCATAATCAAAATTAACAAAATAGAGCAAGTTTCTTTTAAATACGAACCTATTTTAGGAGACTACAAAAAACAATAAAAATACAAAGCTTTCTACTAAATTGGGTATGTCAAATGAACAAAACTACATTGAATTGGGTATATCTTTCTCTGCACCTTAATTCGCATAAAACAACACAAATTAAACCTCCCTGCACTCGAAACGGCAACTGTAATGCCTGGGCCCAAAGCCCATTAACCAGCCCAAGATCCACGCCCGACCCAGCCCCAGCCCCAACCCATGCCCGAATGGCGTCGTTTCACCCCCAGTTTATATCCTCCACCCCTTTTTCTTTCTTTTCTTTTCCTTTCCTTTCTTTTCTCTTCTTCTTCTTTCTCCTTCATCCCCTGCCCCGATGGTTTACCCCTCTGTTTTCGCTGCCCCTTCTCGCGCCCACCCCTCACGTTCTCGGCAGTTACCAGACTCAACAGAAGGTTTATTCTCTCCCCCTCTCCTTTCGGCATTTGCATCTTCGATTTGGGTCTCCTCATCGCCAGCTCCCCTGTTTTCGTTCACCCCCAGTTCTCGCTGGTAAGTCCATCTAAATCTCTCCCTCCTTCTCTTGCGATTATTACTATCCATGTAATGTACGGTTGTGGGGTTTTATTCATTGAAATTTTGATAGATACCCGTTGGTTTCAGTTGAGCATAAGGGAGGTAGGATTTCGATCCATCCGTCCACTATCCGCGTGTTTTAGTTGCCCAATTTTCATGTGATTTTTTCCGCTTAAGGTAAGATTTATGGATTGCTCTTGGATGCTCATCTTAAGTGATTTTTTTAAAGGATTTTTTTATTTTAATTGATGGATCGGCTTGAAGAGAATTTTGATGGCTACCTAGGGATTTTGTTGACATTCCTTGCTGCCGTGTAATACTTCCTTGCTTGTTGTTTGGTAGTGTTTTCGGGTTGATGCATAATAAATGAAGGTGATGAGTAGATGTTAGATTTTGTGGCTTGTGAATTTTTGTTGAAACGTATATGAAAATATCCTTATTGGGTGCTACTTATTATTTTAGAAATTTAGGGATTATTGGGAATTTTTGGATACGGAAAGTGGGCTGCTTAGTGAATGATAATGCTTTGGATCTTTTGTTTAGAAGACTCTTACAAGTTGTTGGTGGAGTATTTTTATTTTATTTATTGGTTGTTCTTGAGCTTATGAGTTGTTTGCTGAGGGGATTATTGGTGGCTGATAGTATGAAATAAAGAAATTATTTTCCAAGGCATTTTAGAGTTTTTTTGAGATGAATGCGTGATGAGCTGAAATAATGAAAGTGTTGGGGACAAAATTCATGCTAATAAATGATTTTGAGCGTTTGGTTGCTTGGTAAATTTTTTCTAGAAATTTTTGTATTTAGGCGGGCAACGTAGTTAGCTTATAAATTTTCAGGTTTAAAATTTCGGAGTAGTCATTAATATAAAGGAAATTATTTTATGAATAGATGACGAAACTCTTAGCGGTCAGACTCAAAGTTTTAATTTTTTACTGCAGGAGTCAGGTAAGCGGGGTTCATATGCTTGATTTTTAAACTAGACGTAGACTAGGGTTGACTTTCTAAAAATTTGTGCATGTCTGGTTTTGAATTGAGAACATGAGAAAAACCAACCTCAGTTAATTATTTGCATTATTCATGAAACTTATATGAAAGAAAGAAAAATATTTCTGTCATGCATTATGTAGACATGAGCCTGCTTTTTGTCACGTTATTTTCTGAAATGTGGAAAAAAACATTTTTGTCTATCTGAGAAAAATTATGCCTTGATTGTGTTGACTATGTTTTATTTATATAAGCTTTATTCTGAAAATAGTTTGGAACTATGTGTCATTAATAACTCTAAAAACATTTGGCATAGCATTCTGGTTGGTACTTGACTCTATCTCTGCTTGCTCTGCTCTGCTTTGTCTTTGTTCTGTTTGGATTGGTACCAATTTCCTATCTCTGAGTGCACCTACTTTGGAAACAAAGTGGTTTATTGTGGGCTTTTCTATGTGCACAGTCGGGGCTCCGAGAATGAATAAGGGAAAATTCCATCTCTGTCTCTACCTGGTTTGGCCACCGAGATTTTGCACAACCCTACCACGGGGGTTAAACATGATTTTTGCTTTGTGAGATGCTCCGTTTGATATAGTGATAATACTCAGTTTTGTTATGCCAAAGTACTTTATGATTTAATTGTTTCGAAAATCATTTGTTTCTTTTATGCATAATTATGTTTTGTTCCGTACTTTATTACTTGGTAAATGCTCATGTTTACACGCTTGTATAAGTTTTTCACGTACTGAGTTGTGGAAAAACTCACCCCCTTATCTCATATATTTTTCATATGTTTTGGATGTTCGATCAGAGGACCAAGAGTAGAGTTTTGACCAAGTTTAAGCAGTTAGAGCCACAGGCTAGATGGGGAAAAACAATTAATATTTATTTTAGATGTTGGGTTCTAGTTCATTGGATTCTAGAATGTTAGTTATTGTTTATTGTTAAGCTTATTGGGAGAATGTGAACCCTCTTATTTATGATTTATTCATATTCTTTTATTTATGACTTGGTGGACATTGTTATATGGATTGAGATGTGGAAAATATTTTTATTTGAACATGGTCGGAGACCTATTATTTGTAGTTGAGTATGGATTATACCAAACAGGTTGGACTTCGTGACCCCCCTACGAGTACGGGGCATTACAGTTGGTATCAGAGGGAAGGTTTAAGATTCTGCAGACTTATGCAATAAGGTTTTAGGAATTTGAGGTTTTAGAATTCGCCAACTTTAGGAATTATTTGTGGTGTAGAATTATATAGACTTGTGATCTGATTTCGTATTGCTGGAGAGTGAAGGGTTATATATATATATATATATATTGGTATCATGTGATCTTGTTTGTGGTGGGTACCTCATTTGTTTGGGGAGTATTATATACTATTGTTTTGACTACTAAAATTACCTGTAGATGTTTATTTTAGCTAGCTGGTTATATGTTTTAGTAAACGATTTGTTTAATAGTCCAAGTGTTCTCAGGATGCCACCTCGACGTGAGCAAAGTGTGTCGGACTTGAATGTGGCCAAAAATGAAAGGGAAGCAAATCCAAGAGCTTCTGAAGTACTTCGAGCAGCAGCGCATCAGCTGACTGATAATCTCGCACAAAATTCATATGGCCGTCACTACACCACAAGTGAAAGGGGTTGCACTGTGAAAGATTTCCACAAGTTGTATCCCACGTCTTTTGATGGAAGAGACGATCCGATACTGGCAGAGGATTGGGTACAGGATATTGAGAAGATATTTCGAGTCTTGCCTTGCACGGATGAACAAAAGGTGGTGTTTGCTACATTCAAGCTGACCGGGGACGCGAAAAGGTGGTGGATCTCTGTGGATCGCTTAACGAAGACTGTACGTTTTGTGCCCATTAAAGTTTCTTGTAAATTGGAGAAACTAGTTGAACTGTACATACAAGAGATCGTGAGATTGCATGGGGTACCAGTGTCCATTGTGTCAGATAGAGATCCTTGTTTCACTTCTAGATTTTGGAGAAGTTTACAAGAGGCAATGGGTACTAAGTTAAACTTCAGTACGGCTTATCACCCTCAGACAGATGGGCAATCAGAAAGGACTATTCAGATTTTAGAAGATATGTTGAGGGCATGTGTGATGGACTTTAAAGGAACTTGGATACAACACTTACCATTGGTGTAATTTGCTTATAATAACAGCTTCCATACTAGTATTGGGATGGCACCGTATGAGGTTTTGTATGGCAGAAAGTGTAGGTTCCCTTTATATTGGGATGAGGTTGGTGAAAGAAAAATACTGGGACTAGAGATCATTCAGAAAACCACAGAAAAGATTGACATCATTAGAGCTAGAATTAAAGCAACTCAGGGTCGACAAAAGAGCTATGCTGATAACCAACGTTGGTTACTAAATTTTGAAGTGGGAAATGAAGTATTCTTGAAGATAGCATCAATGAAAGGGGTTATAAGATTTGGAAGTAAAGGCAAGTTGAGCCCTAGATATATTGGATCCTTTGAGATTCTAGAACGAGTTGGACCATTGGCATATAAGTTAGCACTTCCTCCAAATCTTGCAGGAGTGCATAACATATTTCTTGTGTCCATGCTGAGAAAGTATATTCCCGACCCAACTCACATCATTCATTATGAGCCGCTGCAGATTCAAGAAGATATGACATATATTGAAGAACCAGTATGGATCTTGGAAAAGAAAGCACACACATTACGGACTTGTAGCATCCCCATGGCTAAAGTGTTGTGGAGTAATCACACAAGCAGTGAAACTTCCTGGGAACTTGAGGAAGAAATGCGAGAGAACTACCCACACCTCTTCAATGAAGATTTTGAGCTCTTGTAGCAATTTCCGAAGACGAAAATTTGTTTAAGGGGGAGAGGATGTAACGCCTGGGCCCAAAGCCCATTAACTAGCCCAAGACCCACGCCCAGCCCAGCCCCAGCCCTAACCCATGCCCGAACGGCGTCGTTTCACCCCCGGTTTATATCCTCCGCCCTTTCTTCTTTCTTTTCTTTTCCTTTCCTTTCTTTTCTCTTCTTCTTCTTTCTCCTTCATCCCCTGCCCTGACGGTTTACCCCTCTGTTTTCGCTGCCCCTTCTCCTCGCGCCCACCCCTCATGTTCTCGGCAGTTACCAGACTCAACGGAAGATTTATTCTCTACCTCTCTCCTTTCCGCATTTGCATCTTCGATTTGGGTCTCCTCATCGCTAGCTCCCCTGTTTTCGTTCACCCCCAGTTCTCGCTGGTAAGTCCATCTAAATCTCTCCCTCCTTCTCTTGCGATTATTACTATCCATGTAAGGTACGGTTGTGGGGTTTTATTCACTGAAATTTTGATAGATACCCGTTGGTTTCAGCCTAGCATAGGGGAGGCAGGATTTCGATCCATCTAGCCACTATCTGCGTGTTTTGGTTGCCCAGTTTTCGTGTGATTTTTTCCGCTTAAGGTAAGATTTATGGATTACTCTTGGATGCTCATCTTAAGTGATTTGTTTAAAGGATTTTTTTTTCTTTTAATTGATGGATCGGCTTGAAGAGAATTTTGATGGCTACCTAGGGATTTTGTTGACATGCCTTGCTACCGTGTAATACTTCATTGCTTGTTGTTTGGTAGTGTTTTCGGGTTGATGCATAATAAATGTAGGTGATGAGTAGATGTTAGATTTTGTGGCTTGTGAATTTTTGTTGAAACGTATATGAGAATATCCCTATTGGGTGCTGATTATTATTTTAGAAATTTTGGGATTATTAGGAATTGTTGGATACGGAAAGTGGGCTGCTTAGTGAATGATAATGCTTTGGATCTTTTGTTTAGAAGATTCTTACAAGTTGTTGGTGGAGTATTTTTATTTTATTTATTGGTTGTTCCTGAGCTTATGAGTTGTTTGTTGAGAGGATTATTGGTGGCTGATAGTATGAAATAAAGAAATTATTTTCCAAAGCGTTTTAGAGTTTTTTTGAGATGAATGCGTGATGAGCTGAAATAATGAAAGTGATGGGGACAAAATTCATGCTAATAAATGATTTTGGGCGTCTGGTTTCTTGGTAAATGTTTTCTAGAAATTTTTGTATTTAGGCAGGCAACGTAGTTAGCTTATAAATTTTCAGGTTTAAGCTTTCGGAGTAGTCATTAACATAAAGGAAATTATTTTATGAATAGGTGACGAAACTCTTAGCGATCAGACTCAAAGTTTTGATTTCTCACTGTAAGAGTCAGGTAAGCGGGGTCCGTATACTTGATTTTTAAACTAGACGTAGACTGGGGTTGACTTTCTAAAAATTTGTGCATGTCTAGTTTTGAATTGAGAACTTGAGAAAAACCAATCTCAGTTAATTATTTGCATTATTCATGAAACTTATATGAAAGAAAGAAAAATATTTCTGTCATGCATTGTGTAGACATGAGTCTGCTTTTTGTCACGTTATTTTCTGAAATGTGGAAAAGAACATTTTTGTCTATCTGAAAAAAATTATGCCTTGATTGTGTTGACTATGTTTTATTTATATAAGCTTTATTCTGAAAATAGTTTGGAATTATGTGCCTCTAATAACTCTGAAAACCTTTGGCATAGTATTCTGGTTGGTATTTGACTCTATCTCTGCTTGCTCTGCTCTGCCTCTGTCTTTGTTTTGTTTGGATTGGTACCAATTTCCTATCTCTGAGTGCACCCACTTTGGAAACAAAGTGGTTTATTGTGGGTTTTTCTATGTGCACACTCGGGGCTCCGAGAATGAATAAGGAAAAGTGTCACCTCTGTCTCTGCCTGGTTTGGCCACCGGGATTTTGTACAACCCTACCACGGGGGTTAAACATGGTCTTTGCTTTGTGAGATGCTCCGTTTGATATAGTGATAATACTCAGTTTTGTTATGCCAAAGTATTTTATGATTTAATTGTTTCGAAAATCATTTGTTCCTTTTATGCATAATTATGTTTTGTTCCGTACTTTATTACTTGGTAAATGCTCATGTTTACATGCTTGTATAAGTTTTTCGCTTACTGAGTTGTGGAAAAACTCACCCCTTATCTTATATATTTTTCAGATGTTTTGGATGTTCTATCAGATGACCAAGAGTAGAGTTTTGACCAAGTTTAAGCAGTTAGAGCCACAGGCTAGATGGGGAAAAATAATTAATATTTATTTTAGATGTTGGGTTTCTAGTTCATTGGATTCTAGAATGTTAGTTGTTCGTTATTGTTAAGCTTATTAGGAGAATGTGAACCCTCTCATTTATGATTTATTCATATTCTTTTATTTATAACTTGGTGGACATTGTTATATGGATTGAGATGTGGAAAATATTTTTATTTGAACATGGTCAGAGACTTATTATTTGTAGTTGAGTATGGATTATACCAAACAGGTTGGACTTCGTGATCCCCGTACGAGTGCGGGGCGTTACAGCAACTCTAGCTGACCAAGAAAAGCCACTTGTTGTGGTTAGAGGAAACAATGCTGAACTCGAGTGTAAAAACATCATTTTCCCCCTGAAAACACTAAGTTATAAGGCAGCATTGCATTCGTAAAATGCATGCAATTCAATCTATAAAGGCAAGGCTATTTATTTCTTGAAAAAGACAAATATTCGGGCCAACATGTGTTTATTATAGTACTATATATATACATTTTGATGATTAATAAAATCACGGTTTACATTTTCCAGAATATTCATTTCGTATTTCTCCTTTCATTTGCTCTGCTTACATGGTATTAGACAAAAACAAACCCTAACCCTAGCTTTTTCTCCTTGCATTTCATCCGTCATTTCTCGTCTTCGATAGCTTCCGAAAACACAAATCATTACGAATCCTTCGCATCTAATCATCTTTCCCCTGAGGATTATTCTAATCCTTTGGATCTCCAGCATGGTGATCATCTCGGCTGTGTTCTTGTTTCTCAGCCATTGAATGGCAACAACTACCTCACCTCGAGCAGATCCATGTCCATGGCTCTTTTATCCAAGAATAAACTATGTTTTGTCGACGGAACTCTCCCCTTCCCTCATGACTCTGATTCGAAATATCATGCTTGGATTCGATGTAACATGGTGGTTCTTTCATGGCTTCTTAACGCCATATCTAAAGGGATTGCTGCGTTTGTTCTCTACATCGACTCTACTCAAGATATGTGGAACGATCTCAAGGAGAGGTTTGCTCAAAGCAATCACCCTCGCACTTTTCAAATCCGTAAGAGTATTGCTTCTTTAAATCAAGAAGCTTCATCTGTAAGTACTTACTTCACTCGTCTAAAGTGTTCTTGGGAGGAGATGATACATCTCTGCCCTTTACCTACTTGTTCTTATGGAGCTATTAAGAAAATTGTTGATTTTCAACAAGAAGACTATGTTATTTAGTTTCTGATGGGGCTTAATGAGACCTATGCTCCTTTAAGGAGTCAGATTTTACTTTCTGATCCGTTTCCACCAATTAATAAAGTTTTTTCTCTTGTTCTTCAAGAAAAAAAAAACAGAGAGAAATTGTATCTGGTTTCAAAGCTTTTGTTGAACCTACTGTGCTGTTTTCTCATCGTGATGGTAAACGTGATGCTAATCGAGATGTTAATCATGGATTTAATGCATATAGACAGAGCAAGCCTACTGGTAATAGGAAGGATCGTCCTTTTTGTACACATTGTGGCTTATCTGGTCACACTATTGATAAGTGTTACAAGATCCATGGATATCCTCCGGGATACAAGATTAAATATTGTAATCTTAATGTCAATTAGGCCACTGCTAAACAATCAGTCTCTGATTTAGTTTTAAATCCATTTCCATTTTCTCAAGAGCAGTGTAACCAGCTCCTTACATTCCTTCAAAATCATTCTAATATTTTATCTGTTAATCAAGCAGGTCCTATCTTCACATTGTCTTCTATTCCATCAAATTCAGGATTCTTTTCAGGAAACTCTGTTGTGCTTTTATCTCATTATCACAATATTGTTCCATCTAATTCCTAGGTTCTGGATTCTGATGCAACTGATTATATGATTAGTTCTCTATCTATTTTTTCCCCTATAAAATCATCTGTTAATATTTCTATGAAATTACCTAATGGTTCATACACTCAAGTTATACATATTCGCACAGTTAGAATTTCTGATTCCTTCATTCTAATTGATGTTTTATATGTTCCAGCTTTTAGTACATTCATGACCTCTCAAATTGGAGGACGATTGGAGTAGTTAAGCAATCACAAGAACTATATCATTTACTGCATGTACCAAGCATTTCTTCTATTTCTTGTAAACCTGCAAACAATAATAATTTTCCCTCATGTAATTCTATTAGAAATAACTTTCATATATGGCATTCCCGACTTGGACACATTTCTGATGCTAGATACATGATCTTACTTTTAAACTCTCTGATTTTGCATATAAACCTCATAATCATTGTGATGTTTGTCCTCTTGCCAAACAGAAACGCTTACATTTTCCTTTGAGTACTTCTAATTCACTCTTTGTGTTTGAATTAATTCAATGTGATGTATGGGAGCCTTTTGCTATACCTTCTTACAATGGTTTTAAATATTTTCTGACCATTGTAGATGATTTCAGTAGGTGTACTTGAGTCTATCTCCTTAAAACTAAAGCTGAAACCAGACAGTATATCCAATCTTTTTTTGCTTTAGTTGAAACTCAATTTAGTTCCAAAGTTAAAGCTATCCGCACTGATAATGCTTTGAAATTTGACATGAAATCATTTTTTGCCACCAAAGGTGTTATACATCAACATAGTTCTGTATACACTCCTCAACATAATTCCATATATGAAAGAAAACATCAACATATCCTAAATGTTGCTAGAGCTCTCAGATTTCAATCTCAAATTCCTTTACAATTTTGGAGTGATTGCATTCTAACTGCTGTTTATCTTATAAACAGAATACCAACTCTAATTCTCTCAAACAAATCACCTTATGAGGTTTTATTTTCTTCTAAACCTCATTATAATCATCTTAAAGTTTTTGGATGTCTTTGTTATGCGTCTATTCTTGGTGGCTTATCCACAAAATTCTCTGCCCGAGCTCAACCTTGTATTTTTTTAAGATATCCAGCTTGTATTAAAGGGTATAAAATGTATGACATCCATACTCACAAAATTATAATTTCTAGAGATGTGATATTTCATAAAACAATTTTTCCATTCCATTCAAATTCTAGTTTCAGAAATTCTGTTTCTGATTTGCCTAATATCTCTCAAATTAATCCAGTTTTACCTACAACCTTATTAGACTCTTCTGATATTCATTTGCCATCATTTCTTGTTTCTGACTTCCCAAATTTTTCAAAAAAATATGACTGTTTCTAGTTTCCAACCAATAAATTCTGCTCCTACTCGAAAATCTACAAGAAATAGGAGATCACTTGCATACTTGCAGCAATATCATTGTTCCTTAATTACAAATAATAAGTTTACTCCTTCTCCTCTGATTGGTGGTTCTTTAAGTACAGGTATTGTGTATCCTATTACTTCCTACTTGTCATATTCCAAATTCTCCAATTTCTATAAACATTTTTGTAATGCTGTTGATTCTCTATATGAATCGAAATTCTTCTATCAAGCCATTAAACATCCTCATTGGAGGGATGCTATGGCAGCTGAAATTAATGATTTTGAATCTAATAAAACATGGATTTTAACTAAATTACCCCCTGGCAAACAGTGTATTGGTTGTAAACGGGTTTATAAGAGCAAGTTGAAATCTAATGGCACTTTAGAGTGTTATAAAGCTTGTTTAGTTGCAAAGGGGTATACTCAACGTGAGGGCATTGATTATTTTGATACTTTTTCTCCTGTTACAAAGAATACAACTGTTCGTTGTTTTCTTGCTTTGACTGCTATTCATAACTGGGAATTACATCATTAAATGTAAATAATACTTTTTTACATGGAGAACTTGATGAAGAGATGTACATGAAATTGTCACTTGGTTTTTCTAAACTAGGAGATTCTCGGGTTTGTAAATTGGTCAAGTCCCTTTATGGTTTAAAACAAGTTTCTCGACAATGGTTCTCTATGTTCTCATCTACTCTGATTTCGTATGGATTTAATCAGTCTAAATCTGATTACAATCTGTTTACCAAATTTTCTGGTGTATCTTTTATTGCAATATTGGTGTATGTTGATGATATTGTCATTGCCTCAAATAATTCCAAATATGTGGCTGATCTCAAAGCTTTCCTTAATTTGCATTTCAAGCTGAAAGATCTTGAAAATTTGAGGTATTTTTTGGGTCTTGAGATGGCAAGATCTACTAATGGTATTTCTCTTTCTCAAAGGAAATATGCACTTGAAATTATCTCTGATTGTGGTCTTTTAACTAGTAACCAGCTTCATCTCCTATGGATCAAAATTTGAGGTTTTCCAAAACTGATAGTTTTGGTGCTTTAATTAAGGATCCAGCTTCCTATAGAAGATTGGTTGGTAGACTTCTATATTTGACACTTACAAGACTTGATATTTTTTTCTCTGTCAATGTCTTGAGTCAGTTTATGGATCAACCTCGCCAATCTCATTTTGATGCTGCTCTAAGAGTTGTAAGATATCTTGAAGCCACTGCTGGTCAAGATTTATTTTTCTCTAGTGCCTCCTTGCCGAAACTGAAGGGTTTTTGTGATGCTAATTGGGCTACATGTTCTGATTCCAGAAGATCAATCACTGGTTATTATTTTTTTTCTTGGTGATTCACTTATCTCATGGAAGTCCAAGAAACAAGTAACTGTCTCTAGATCGTCTGTTGAAGCCGAGTATCATTCAATGGCTTCTGCTTGTTGTGAATTAAAGTGGCTTCTTGGATTACTTGCTAATTTTAGAATTACATTTTGTGATCCTTCTGTTTTGCATTGTGATAGTCAAGCAGCCATCCATATAGTTGTTAATCCTATATTTCATTAAAGAACTAAATATATTGAAATAGACTATCACTTAGTTAGGGATTTGATTCAAAATGGCACTGTAATTACTTTACATATTTCTAGTGAACATCAATTAGGTGATATTTTAACTAAAGCTCTTGGAACAGACAGGTTTAAAGTTTTGCTTAGCAAGCTGGGAATCTTGAATCTGTGCATTCTAGCATGAGGGGGCATATTAGTGTAAATAAACTTTTTATTTTATCACCTGTATACATGTGTACATTAGTTAGGATGTTGCCTTTTTACTGTACTATATATATACTTTTGATGATTAATAAAATCACGGTTTACATTTTATTATTCATCCTTCGTTTGCTATACCAGAATATTCATTTCGTATTTTTCCTTTCCTTTGCTATGCTTACAGTATTTGTGTTTTAAATTCCAAGAATTGAAACCACATGAAGTACCTGTCCTGAAAATCTGCAATATTCACCCTTCTGGTTGATCTGATGCGGCTCAGATTCATCTCAACACTGGCATAGTTCACCAACGTTCATTTCCACCATTTGCCATTCACGATTACCACGTTCAGGGTGAAGGAAACCACCCCCGAAAAGGAATTTCCCTTCGTTTCCGACCTGTCTCTTTCTATCTCTAGAGTTTCTCTTATGTGTCAGAACACAATGTTCAAAGAAATGCTTGAAACGGGTGATAAATCAAACAAATTTACTTTTTTTTATTGCCGTTTGGGCTTGTATCAATCTCAGTGTTCTATGAAAGCCTTATTTTTAAAGCAAATACACATGCATGGGCGGTGGCATATTGCCACCATTTATAACCGGTGTTGTGGTTTGCACTCTTTCATTTCCTATTGTCACGGTTAAAGAAAGTATTTAACCAGTAGTGTGAAGCGGTTACAAGTTTAGGTCAATGTGGCGTATTTCTGGGCAGAGTGAGGGATTAACCAAACGTGTCAATTGTTCAAGATAACCAATGCTTACGTGTCAAAAATTAATTTGATTATAGAAATTAGAAAGTTCTGAACCATTAGCTTGTGAAGTGGTAGAATACCACATCATGCAAGCATTTGACGGTTAATGTAATAGCGTGTAAAGCGGTAGCGTTTTAGAAACTGTAATTGATTTTTACGTGTATATTTTAACCGAATAATACGATTTGACTGTCAAATCGGATCTCAAGATTCGGCTTTTATATGGTAGATAAATAGATGTTCTGTAGTCAGCTTTATTTTACTTGGAGGCGGCTGATGATAACAGGGTTTACTCCAGCAAGCTTTTCTCATGCAAGCTCTTCATCTGTCCTCCAAGCGGCAAGCAGACCTGTCCTCTGCTATTATAAAAGCATTAGGTTTACTGTTAAAAGAGCTTAAAAATCATTAAAGTTTTGAAGTATCTAACATCTTGAACTATAAAATGCCTTGAGAAATGGGGAGAAAACTTACACATACCCCCACCTTTGATCAGATGTCATCAGGCATTGGAAATTTGAGAAATCGTGTTCACCATCATTATAACGAACGATTTCCCTCAAAAGCTCCGGCCAAGGATTGCACTCTTTAATTTTACCAAGTGCAAGTCCATTTGGTAGCTTAATACCCCATTCATGGAGACTTAAGTACATCTTTAATGGTGTCAAACCCATTAATGGTGAAAGGGATGAAATTAATCACACCTGCCAAGCATTTATGACAAAGGGGACAAAAGGACAAATGATGGGACTGAAAGGTGAGTTGATGGACATTGGGAGTAGAGGAGAAGAAAAGCACACGCAAGATAAAGATCTGCCCAGATATTTCACTTGGCTATAAAAGGACTGGTCGGCTGGAACGCAGGAGGGCTCTCTCTTCTTCTTCTTCAACTTGGGCTTCCCCAGACTTCGCCAAAAGCACAAGGCGAATTCATCTAGATGTTCATTTATATTTCTCTGTACGGTGAGCTATGAGAGACTGTAAAAATTCCCATTATAGTGGATTCTCATCCCCAAACACCCGTGGACGTAGGCATTCGCCGAACCACGTAAAACTGTGTGTCCATCTCTTTTTATTTCATCTGTTATCACGTACGTACAGCCACGCCGGGATCTCGCCGGGAGCCCCAAACGACCTCAAACGAAGCCCAACTCGCACCGGTGGGTTGGAAATAATCATTTCTCTCACACCGACCCGTTGGCCGATTTTTATGGCCTTAACAGTGGCGCCGTCTGTGGGATCCTATCATCGGTAGTGAGAAAATAATAATTTTCTAACCCACTGGATAAGTGTATTCGACCGACCGACTCAACAAAAATTTTCTCCAGATGAGTCTCGGTCGGATTTTTCCCAGGTCGGTCGGATTTTTCTCAGCTCGCTCAGCTCGGTCGGATTTTTCCCAGCCTGCTCGGATTTTTCAGTCTGCTCGGATTTTTCTCAACTCGCTCAGCTCGGTCGGGTTTCTCTCAGCTCGCTCAGCTCGGTCGGATTTTTCCCAGCCTGCTCGGATTTTCCCAGCTCGGTCGGATTTTCCCAGCCTGCTCGGATTTTTCACTCTGCTCGGATTTTTCTCAGCTCAGCCAACTCGGATTTCTCTCAGCCAGCTCGGATTTTTCTCAGCCATCGGATTTTTCTCAGCCTGCTTGGCTCGGTCGGATTTTTCTCAGCTCGCTCAGCTCGGTCGGATTTTCTCAATCTGCTCGGATTTTTCCAAACTCGCTCAGCTCGATCGGATTTTTCTCAGCTCGCTCAGCTCGGTCGGATTTTTCCCAGGTCGGTCGGATTTTTCTCAGGTCTCCCAGCTCGGTCGGATTTTTCTCTGCTCGGATTTCTCAGTCAGCTCGGATTTTTCTCAGTCTCAGCCAAACTCGGATTTTTCTCAGTCTCAGCCAAACTCGGATTTTTCTCAGCTCGCTCACCTCGGTCGGATTTTCCTCAGCTAGCTCGGTCGGATTTTCCTCAGCTAGCTCGGTCGGATTTTTCCCAGCTCGCTCAGCTCGGTCGGATTTTTCTCAGCCATCTAATTTTTTCCAGCCAGGATTTCTCTCAGCTCGGACCAGATTCCCTCATCTCGGAATCCCACTGGCTCAGTTGTCCTCCACGGCAACGCCAGTTCCGTGCTCGTCATACGGGATCAGGTTTTGTCGCGGGGTCGTCCGGCCACCCATGACCAACCCAACGATTCGTTCGTCAAGGGCTCGAGACTTGAGGTCCCGCACCCAAGTTTACTCGCCAAGTCCTTACATCCATGATAGGCTCGAGGCTTGCGATCGCCTACCAAGCTCACTCGACAAGCCTCATCTCGGATGCTTGCGAATCGCGGGGTTGAATCTCGGGTCCAGGCTTGCACGTAAACCCTCGCACACCTGGTTTCCCGCCAATGACCGCTTGTGGATTGCGGGATCGTAACCTCACACCTTACGGCATTTTCTTGATAACACATATATATTGCATGTTTTTATTATCTCAGGTACGGAAGACGGACCACCACTTTCTCAATCAACCGGATCAAGGGGTCGCCTGGGCTCCACGCCTCGCCCCTCGGTCCGCTCAAGGGGTCGCCTGGCCTCCACGTCTCGCCCTTCAGACCGCGAGGTCGCCTGGGCTCCACGCCTCGCCCCTCGGTCCGCTCAAGGGGTCGCCTGGCCTCTACGCCTCGGCCCTCGATCCGCTCAAGGGGTCGCTTGGGCTCCATGCCTCGGCCCTCGGTTCGCATGCCTTCAGACAACTCCATCACCACCCGGCGGATCATCTGAATGAGAACTTTCAATAACAAGATGGCAAAACCCGAGCCCCACCAGCTCGCTGATTCCAAGCACTCTTCTCAGATGGCGAAATCCGAGCGTCCTCCTCGGACATCGCAGTTCGGGTTCCACCCATTCGGGACCCTTCACCCCATGCTCGGGACTCCCAACTCGGATGCCTTCGGTCCAAGCTCTCCCGGCTCCGAGATCCTCCAGTCCAGGATCCCAGCTCGGGAATCCTCCAATCCCAGCTCTCTTAGCTCAGTGGTCCACCACCTCGGGTCCAGTAAATACATGGACTACACCGCTCGAAATTCAGGATACAAGACAACAAGACAGAATTCCCATCAAAATATCTTTTGCTAAGAATTCGCGGGGTACTGAAAGGGATGAAATTAATCACACCTGCCAAGCATTTATGACAAATGGGACAAAAGGACAAATGATGGGACTGAAAGGTGAGTTGATGGACATTGGGAGTAGAGGAGAAGAAAAGCACACGCAAGATAAAGATCTGCCCAGATATTTCACTTGGCTATAAAAGGACTGGTCGGCTGGAACGCAGGAGGGCTCTCTCTTCTTCTTCTTCAACTTGGGCTTCCCCAGACTTCGCCAAAAGCACAAGGCGAATTCATCTAGATGTTCATTTATATTTCTCTGTACGGTGAGCTATGAGAGACTGTAAAAATTCCCATTATAGTGGATTCTCATCCCCAAACACCCGTGGACGTAGGCATTCGCCGAACCACGTAAAACTGTGTGTCCATCTCTTTTTATTTCATCTGTTATCACGTACGTACAGCCACGCCGGGATCTCGCCGGGAGCCCCAAACGACCTCAAACGAAGCCCAACTCGCACCGGTGGGTTGGAAATAATCATTTCTCTCACACCGACCCGTTGGCCGATTTTTATGGCCTTAACAAATGGTTTTATCACATAAAGATGCCAGCTTTGGGAGCAATATCTGAACTAGGGACTTCAGAGAATAGGCAAGAAGATTAGAGAACTTCAAGTGGCCAAACCACACATCTCTTGGAACATAAATGTCAGAGGTTTTGAAGTAGCAATCTGCTCTCAGAATTGGGATCTGTTACAATGAGAATATCAAGTTCCTATACACTTCAAAAAAACCTAATCATTTCTTGCTTTATGCCTTTGGAAAATAAAGAGAAACCAAAAATTTAGGACTCATGCAAGGACTTGGGTTGTTGGGTACGTATTTACGGCGCATGCAGTAGCTCAAAAATTGATGATGCCAACTGTACCGTGGGATCGGCCTACAGGAAATTTCCGATCGTTACCTCTTATGTATAATTAAAGAAATATTTTATTCACTCCTACATCATATATTTATTTTTTAAAATAAAATTTTTCTATAATTAAAAATATTGGATTCCACATGGATTAAAATCAAGAGTAGTAAATTAAATTACCAATATCGATTAAATAATCGTCAGTTAAATCATTTATCACTGATTCATGTTTAACTGCGTCCTTCAATTAACTCATCAACGAATAGACGGTTAATTCATTTCTAAAAAGAAAAATCATAAATCATCTTGAGACTATTTAAACAAAAGTCCCGTTTATTAAATATATTAAAGTGTATAAATAAATAAAAATCGATTTTGAAGTGTAGGATTATTTGAAGCTCTAGCAGCCTCATGTTAAGTGACCTAGGGGATCATCCTCCTCAGCTTGAAATAATTTGAATTAATTTTAGTATAACAAATATGTATAATACTTTTCAAAGTAAAAAAAAAAAAAGCACTCTAAACTCTACTATTCTCCATCAATTCTTTAAGACGAATTGCTAATTTTAACATCAGAGGCTCCTTAGACTACTGTTATCATCGAGCCCATCTTTATTCAGGGCCGACTCAACCATTAAGTAGATTAAGCGGTTGTCTAAGGCCCCACAATTGGTGAAGGCCCCATAATTAAAAAAGCCTAAAAAAATATTAAAAAATTCATTATTTAAAAAAGATCATCTAAACTAAATACTGTTGAGTATGACTTGTGAATACACGCCTCAAACCTGTCTCGCTCGACTCTCGCTCGAGCGAGACTTCTAGACTTCCAGACTTACCTCAACCCGAGACTTCGCTCGACCCTCGCTCGACTTCCAGCTCGAGTGAGGATCAGGCAGTGACTTTGCTCGACAGTCGCTCGATCTCTCGCTCGAGCGACATGCCACGTGTTGCCAGGTGTCCGTTTTATAGTTGAGTGAATCTGACCTAGAAGTTATCGTTCGAGCGAGTTTAAGTCTCGCTCAAGCGAGATTGCATAATATAAATATCGCGAAGGCATTTCACGCGGAGGCAGACGACGAACACGCAGAGCTCTGTTTTTGGCGCCGACGAGCAAAGCTTCCTCTTAGATCATTTCATCTCCATTTCTCCACTATATTGAGTGAAATTTGTGAAGATTGAGTGTATACACGTGAGGTGAGTGTTCTCTGTTGTAAGAATCTTTTGATTCTCTCTCTGTAACCTCCATTTGATCTAGTGAAGTTTTGAAACCAACCCCACAGTGGATGTAAGCTCATTTTGAGCTGAACCACTTAAATCGTTGTGTTCTTTCTTTGTTTATTGTTTTATTTCTCATTGTTGCATCCGCTGCAGTTTATTTCATATCTTTGTTGTTTGTTTCATCGGATATTTCCCAACAAACTGGTATCAGAGCTTTTCAGGCTCTGTCAATATTTGAAGGGATGGCTACAGCAAGATTTGAAATTGAGAAATTTGACGGTCAAAACAATTGCAGCTTATGGCGCCTGAAGATGAAGGCATTGTTGCGCCAGCAGGGGTTATTCAAAGTTTTAGAGGAAAGGACGGTAGATTCTTCTGTACCGTCTAAGGACGATGAAGAAAATGTATATAGTACTATTTTATTGTCATTATCTGATGGAGTGTTGAGAGAGGTGGCGGAGGAGGAGACCGCTGAAGGTCTCTGGAACAAGCTTGAGAGCTTGTATATTAAGAAGTCTCTCACAAATCGGTTGTATTTAAAACAACGGTTGTATACACTCAAAATGACTAAGGATTCATCAGTTACTGAACACCTAGATGAGTTTAACAAGATTGTTATGAATCTTAGAAATGTTGACATCAAGCTTGATGATGAAGATCAAGCTTTAATTGTGTTGTGTTCATTACCTGCCTCATTTGAGAATTTTGTAAATTTTATGCTATATGATAGAGGTACTATCTCCTTAGCAGATGTGAAGTCAGCTTTGAACTCGAAGGAGTTGAGGAGTAAGTATGATAAGGGTGGTGAAGCACAAGCCAGTAGTTTGTTTGTCAAAGATACCTCCGACAGAGGAAGATCTAGTCAGAAGGGTTCAGAGAAGGGCAGAGGAAAGTCTCGAGAGAAATCAAAATCCAAGTCTAACAAGAAGAATGTAAAATGCTATTACTATCAGAAGTTTGGACACTATAAGAGTGAGTGTACGAAGCTGAAGAAGAATGAGGAATCTACGAGTTCCTCTAATGCCATCAGTGTTGCTGATGAATCTGATGGCTCTGATGTAGTTCTTGCAATCAGTGATTCGAACAGTCGGTTCAGTGATAAGTGGGTGATGGACTCAGCTTGCACATTCCATGTGTCCCAGAAGGAACTGGTTCATGTCATATGAACCAGTCAACAGTGGTTCTGTTTTGTTGGGGAACGACACAGCTTGCAAGATTGCGGGAATGGGTTCTGTGAAGATCAAGATGTTTGATGGAATGGTTAGGACATTGATTAACGTTTGGCACATTCCAAACTTGAAAAAGAATCTTATCTCCATGGGGGCCCTTGATTCTTTGGGTTTGAAGTACACAGGACAAGGTGGAGTTCTGAATGTTAGCAAAGACTCCATGATTATTATGAAGGGAGACCTGAAAGATGGTCTCTATTTCCTCCAGGGTAGTACTGTCAGCGGTGAAGCTGCAATTTCAGTATCTGATCAGCCAAAGTCAGATGTTACTCGTCTATGGCATATGAGATTGGGCCATATGAGTGAGAAGGGGATGTCTATCCTCAGTAAGCAAGGGTTGTTAGGGAATCAGAATTTAGGCAAGCTAAACCTGTGCGAGCACTGTGTATTCGACAAGAAGAGTAGGGTTCAGTTTGCAACTGGGGTCTACAGAACAAAAGGTACAGTGGACTACATTCATTCCGACCTTCGGGGTCTGTCTTCAGTTCCATCAAAAGGTGGAGCTAATTACTTGCTTACATTCATTGATAATTACTCATGGAAAGTGTGGGTTTATTTTTTGAAACAAAAAAGTGATGTCTTCAAGAACTTCAAGCAGTGGAAAGTTCTGATAGAGAATCAGACCGATAAGAAGGTGAAACGGCTTCGGACTGACAACGGGATGGAATTTTGCGACAATGACTTCGATGAGTTTTGCAAGAACGAAGGAATTGCCAGACACCGTACAGTCAGGTACACTCCACAGCAAAATGGAGTGACTGAACGCATGAACCAGACCCTCTTAGAATGAGCACGCAGTATGCTCTCCAATGCCGGTCTGTCTAAGGACTTTTAGGCGGAAACAATCAATACAGCCTGCTTTTTAGTATACCGCTCTCCAGCCACAGCTATTGAGTTGAAGACACCTAATCAAGTATGGTCTGATGAACCTACTGATTATTTGAACTTAAAGATATTTGGTTGTCCTACTTATTTTCATATGAATGATGGTAAGCTAAAACCTAGGGCAAAGAAGTGTATTTTTATGGGATATGCTTCTGAGGTGAAGGGACATAGATTGTGGTGTACTGATCCCAAGTCACCCAAGTTTGTGATAAGTAGGGATGTAGTATTTGATGAGAAATCCATACTTAATCCGACAAATCAGATTCTCATGTCTACTGGGAAGAAGGTGGAGTTGCAGGCTTCACTTAAGACACCACCTGTAACTCAGGACCATGCTATAGCTGATGAGCATGATTCTGAGTCAGAAACTGAGATACCAGTTGAGGAGCAATACAGTATAGCTGTTGGTAGACAGAGGAGGCATATCAGACTACCTCAGAGATATGCTCATGCAGATATGATCAGTTATGCACTCGCTATAGTGGAAGAAATTGTGGGGCAGGAGCCTTCCAATTGCTCAGAAACTGTGAAAAGTACTGAGTCTGCACAGTGGTGTTCAGCGATGACTGAAGAGATTGAGTCTCTTCACAAGAACCAAACCTGGGATTTGGTTAAGTGACCAGCAAAGACCAGAGTTGTGGGCTGAAAGTGGGTTTTCAAGAGAAAAGAGGGAATCCAGTCTGATGCAAGATACAAAGCTCGTCTAGTTGCTAAAAGTTACAGTCAGAGAGAGGGGATCGAATTCAATGAAGTGTTCTCTCCAGTGGTAAAGCATAGTTCAATTCGAGTTTTACTAGCCATCACGGCTTTGTATGATCTGGAGTTTCAGCAGCTTAATGTGAAGACAGCATTCTTACATGATGAGCTTGAAGAGACTCTATATGCGTCAGCCAGAAGAGTTCACAGTTGAAGGTAAAGAAGACCATGTATGCAGACTGAAGAGGTCTTTGTATGGGTTGAAGCAGTCACCTAGGCAATGGTATAAACGCTTTGATTTGTTTATAAATGATCATAATTATTTGAGAAGTATTATGACTGTTGTGTATATCATAAACAATTGCCTGATAAGTCTTTCATTCACTTATTACTTTATGTTGATGACATGCTTATAACTGCTAAAAGCATGGTTGATGTTGATTTGTTGAAAACTCAACTTAAAGATGAGTTTGAGATGAAAGATTTAGGTGATGCTAAAAAAATATTAGGGATGGATATCCACAGGGATAGAAAAGCTGGGAAGTTATACTTGTCCCAGAAAAAGTATATAGAGAAGGTTCTAGACAGGTTTGGAATGTCTAATTCCAAACCTGTCAGCACACCGCTGACGTTACATTTTAAACTTTCAGCTTCCCTATCTCCCCAGACAGATGAGGAGGAACAGTCCATGGCAAATGTTCCTTACTCTAATGCTGTAGGTAGCATTATGTATGCCATGGTGTGTACCCGTTCAAATATTTCACAGGTAGTGAGTGTGGTTAGCAGATATATGACTAAGCCTGGTAGAACTCACTGGCAGGCCGTGAAATGGATTTTGAGGTACTTAAAGGGAACCTCGCATGTGGGCTTGATATTTGATAGAGATGTAGAGATCAGTTCTGTTATTGTTGGTTTTGTTGATTCTGACTATGCTGGGGATTTAGACAAGAAAAGATCATTGAGAGGCTACATTTTCACATTGTGTGGTTCTGCTATTAGTTGGAAAGCAACACTTCAATCAACTGTTGCTTTATCAACTACAGAGGCAGAATATATGGTAGCAGCTGAGGCTGTTAAGGAGGCCATTTGGGTGAAGGGACTAATCAGTGACTTGGGTCTTCAGTAGACAGAGATGACAGTGTTTTGTGATAGTCAGAGTGTTATACATTTGACCAAAAATCAAATGTATCATGAGAGAATGAAGCATATTGACGTCAGGTATCATTTTATCACAGGAGTAGTAGCAGATAGTACAGTTAGTATTCAGAAGATTGCTACTTCAGAGAATCCAGCAGATATAATGACCAAGCCAGTTGCAGTATACAAGTTCAAATTTTGTTTGGACTTGATAGGGGTTCGGGGTTTCCAGGTTCCTTAGGGAACTCAAATGGGGTTGGTTTTCTCAGTTGCTACATTTTACATTCTTAGGTTGATCTAGATTTTATGAGACTTTTAGGTATTCAAGTCAAGGCGGAGATTTGTTGAGTATGGCTTGTGAATACACGCCTCAGACCTGTCTCGCTTGACTCTCGCTCGAGCGAGACTTCGAGACTTGCCTCAACCCGAGACTTTGCTCGACCCTCACTCGACTTCCAGTTCGAGTGAGGATTAGGCAGTGACTTCACTCGACAGTCACTCGACCTCTCGCTCGAGCGACATGCCACGTGTTGCCAGGTGTCCATTTTCTAGTTGAGAGAATCTGACCTAGAAGTTCTTGCTTGAGCGAGTTTAAGTCTCGCTCGAGCAAGATTGCATAATATAAATATCGCGAAAGCATTTCGCGCGGAGGCAGACGACGAACACGCAGAGCTCTGTTTTTGGCGCCGACGAGCAAAGCTTCCTCTTAGATCATTTTTTCTCCATTTTTCTACTATATTGAGTGAAACTTGTGATGATTGAGTGTATACACGTGAGGTGAGTGTTCTCTGTTGTAAGAATCTTTTGATTCTCTCTCTGTAACCTCCATTTGATCTAGTGAAATTTTGAAACCAACCCCACAGTGGATGTAAGCTCATTTTGAGCTGAACCACTTAAATCGTTGTGATCTTTATTTGTTTACTGTTTTATTTCTCATTGTTGCATCTACTGCGGTTTATTTCATATATTTGTTGTTTGTTTCATCGGTTATTTTCCAACAAATACATTAATCTTAAAAATTAAAAAATTATTATTATTATTATTATTATTATTCATTTTGTTAAAAAATTAACGTTAACAATACTAACTAATGGATTTTAAATAGTCTCTGCAGATTACAATTTCAATTAAAAAAATCAAAAGTCACAATAAATTATTATAACTTCACAGCCAAAAAATAACATTACAATTCATCTATATATATATATATATATATATATATAAACAGAACATAAAAACCCTCATTTTATACTTGACAAATTTACTTCATCTCTATCGACTTCAATCTCTAATTTCGAATCCTAATCCCTATTTTAATCTATCTTACTTGGATTTGCTTTCGAACAGCTCCCATCGTTGCACTTGAGGCGAGACACTGAATATTCAATATCAAAAAAAGGTAGTGAGCATGAAGAAGGTATAGTAACTTTGAAATCTTTCACGTCTTTTAGTTTTGTATTATTTCACTTTTTAGCTTTAATTTTATATGTAATTGTGTGATAAAGCAATAGCCACATCAGTGTTACTGTACTATGCTAACGTTGAGACTTGAGTGAGGATTGTAAATACTGGAAAGTTCTAAAATTCTTTTTTTTTTTGGTTACTATGTGAAGTTTTGAACTGCCTAGACTAGTCTTGCATACTAAGGCTGCATCATAATTCAATGAATTCATAGATTTATACATGGCTGTTTTTTATTCGTCTTTTTTTTCCCTAATATTAATTTATTTGATTTTTCGTATTAATATTAATATATTTTATTTTATTATGTAGATTAACAGTTTTATATAAAGTGGAGCTCATTTATTATATTAAAGTGAAGTCCATTTACGAAATCAGGTTCAATTGTTTTATGTTAATATTTATTTTTTTCTATAATATTTATAAGCATAGTAAAATTTATATAATAGATATTGTTCTTTTTTACTATAAAATATATCTAATAGAAAATATGCATCTGGATATGAAAAACTTCAAAAGAAAAGAGGAATAGAAAAATTGATTGAATTCCAAAAATGATCTTTAAATAAATTATTACTACTAATAAATAAAATATAACAAAAAATTTAGGTGAAACATCTATAGATGATAAAAAAATACACCAAAAAAACTAAAAGATAATAATATAAATCAAGAAACACAACAAAAGGAAACTAATGATAGTGCTCAAGAATGTAGTACTACAATTATTCCTTCACATATTTATGACCCTACTCAATGGATATATGTTGATACAAAATTAAGAGATTTATTAGTAGAGAAAGGTCCAATTAGATATAGCAATATGAATTTTCATAAGGATGAAAACTCTAGACATTTTTCTACTACATATTATATATGAAACTTGTCAAATGTGAAGAAAAATGATAGAAAATGATTAGTGTATTCAAAAGACTTGAATGGAGTATTTTGATTTTGTTGTAAGTTGTTTACTTCAAAATCTAATATAAGTCAACTAGCTAATGAAGGAACTAATAACTGAAAAAATCTTAGTAAACTTAAAAAAGATGAAGCAGCCAATGATTGCTTGGCTTGATTTAGAAATGAGATTATTAAAAAATAAAACAATTAACAAAAAAGTCCAAGAACAAATTAACAAAGAAACATATCATTGGAAAAAAGTATTAATAAGAATTGTTGATGTAGTAAAAACCCTTAGTAAAAATAATTTATTATTTCGAGGACAAAATGAAAAGATTTACCAAGAAAATAATGGAAATTTTTAAGTTTGATTGAGATGATTTTTAAATTTGATCCAGTAATGCAAGAACATATTCGACGTATTCAAGATGGTGAAATTCATTATCATTATCTTGAGCATAATATACAAAATAAATTAATACACTTATTAGGAACATAAAATTAAAAATCAAATTATTAAAAAAATCAAGGAAGCAAAATATTTTTCAATTATACTTGATTTTACCCTAGATGCAAGTCATCAAGAACAAATGTCTCTTGTACTAATGTGTGTTAATATTTCAACAAACCCAATAAAAACATAAGAATGTTTTTTAGAATTTATTCAAGTAAATGATACTAGTGGAAAAGATCTTTTCAATGAATTATTAGATGCAATAAAAAATCTTGAACTTGATATTAATAATGTTTGAAGACTAGATTATGATAATGGGTCTAACATGAAAAGCAAGGAGCAAGGGGTGCAAAAATAATTGCTTGATATAAACTCCAAATCATTTTACATGCCATGTGGTTATCATAATCTTAATCTTGTTATATGTGACATAGCTAATTCTTATCCTAATGCTATTTTATTTTTTAGAAAAGTCCAACATATTTATTTTTTATTTTCTTCATCAACAAAACGATGGAAGATTTTACAAAATAACGTGTTGATTCTAATTCTTAAACCACTCTCACAATCACGTTGAGAAAGTCGAATTGAAAGTATCAAAGTAATAAAATTTTAAACTCCACCAATAAGAAAAGTTTTATTGCAACTAGCAAAAATAATTGAAGATCCTAAAACAAAAAGTGAAACTAATTGTTTAGTTGCATATGAAATTGAGAACTTTGAATTCATATTAAGTATAACTATATGGTATGATATATTATTTGTGGTTAATACTATAAGTAAAACTATACTATCCAAAGATATGCATATAGATGTTGTCATTGATCAGTTAAAATGTCTTTTTTTTTTCAAAATTATAGAGAAAATAGATTTAAATCTACTATGATTTCATCGAAAGAGATTACAATTAGTATGGAAATAGAATCTGTATTTAGAGAAAAGCGAATAATTCATCGGAAAAAAAAACAATTTGATAAAAATGCCAACAAAAAAACAATACAATTTACTGAAGAATCTTTTAAAATTAATTATTTCTTATTTATAGTAGATCAAGCAATTTCTTCGATTCAAAATAGGATTGAACAATTTCAAATATATGAAAATACTTTTGATTTTTTATTTAATTTCAAAAAAATGAAATCCCTTGACAATGTTAGTTTGCAAAAAAATGTCAGTCTTGAAAACTTTTTGAAAAATGATACCGCTGGCTTAGATTTATTTTCTAAACTAAAAGTCTTAAAAGACTTTTTACCAATAGAAGAAAGCACTTTACTTGATATTTTAAATTATATAAAAAGATTTGATTTTTTTCTAAATGCATGTATTGTTTATAGAATCTTATTGACAATATTTATTACTGTTGCTTCTACAAAAAGAAATTTTTCAAAATTGAAATTGATAAAATCTTATCTAAGATCAATAATATCTCAAGAAAAATTAAATGAATTAACCATATTATCAATTAAGAAGAAAATACTAGAAGAACTTAAATATAAAAAATTAATTAATAATTTTTCATCTTAAAAAGTAAAAAGAATAATTTTTATATAAAAATAATTAAATATAACTTAATTTAATTTTTTATAAATAAAATACTTCATTTTAACTTATTGTCTTATATTTCAAAATATTTTAGGCCGCCCCGCTTTTTTTTTTTTTTTTTGTGATCGCCACTATAGACATCCCGACCTAATTGTAGAAACTTCACACAGGTGTACGAAACGAACCCGTCCTTAACAATTATTATATAAAAAATATCAACTAGGATAGATAAGTCAAAGAAACCATGTTTCAAAACTATCTCGAAAGAAACAAATAACAATTAATTCTAAGAAAGGATAACAATTGTGAGGTAGTATGAGAATATATAGAAGAAATTACCATTATAGACTTAAATAGATTCTACAAAAAAATGTCACAAACTGACCTGACAGGTAAGTTTTTTTTAACTAATTTCAATTCCCCACCCAAGCTGGCACTTTCAATTTAATTTTTTTTAATTTTATTTTCCTTTCTCGCTCATGTCCAATCCTACTTTTTTTTTTTTTTTTCTCTATCTCACTTTATCCTACATTTTCAGTACCCTCTCCACTTTCCTTTTTTTTTTTCTCACTTCCCATTGCAGTAACCCTCCCCCCACTTTACTTTTCCAAAACTCCCAAACAGCTAAATGACATCATCGAGAGTCTTATACTATCGAGTATGTATTTTTATTTAGTTGTCAAATATCGAGTATGTATTTTTATTTAGTTGTCAAGAAAGTGAAAGAAGCTGAATGGAAACCTAAAGATTTCTCTCTTTGTTTGGCTTATAAGAAAAAAAAAAGAGAAAAAAGGAAGATAATAAATTTACAACTTATTCTATGTTTGGTTGTTGAGAAATTGGAAAAATAAAATTGCAAAAGAAATATCCTGATTGAAGGGGAGGAAAAGAGAGAAATGGTGGGAAAAAATACTATTCATATTGCCAACGAGAAATGTGAGCTGCGAGATAACATCAATAATTTGCTGGGACTAAATTCGAAGAACGACATTGACTATTTGTTAGAGACAGGGATGATGGTTTGCAAGTGGAAATTAGGGGTGTGGGAGTTGGTATAGAAACATTAATTTCTTTTTTTTTAAAATCTAATAGAAGAAGTAAAGTAACTCTTTATAAAAATAGAATGAATTTGTTCCTAAACTATATGAGATTTCTTAACATGCCCTCTCACGTTTAGGTCGATATTTTTGTTATCATTATCATAAATTGGTCGTAAGAACTCATAATTGGTCATAAATTAATGAATATTGCTGGGAAATATTCATATTTATCACACCTACTTTCACATAAACAGATATTTCTTTCTTTAAAATGTCTAATATGTGAATTATGGTAACTCTTTATAAAAATTAAGATGAATTTATTTTTAAATCATGTGAGACTTTTCAACAATTGAATGGCAGAAAGAGCTTGACAAAAAATTTGAATAAACTCGAAAGTGACAAGTCAGTTTATGAAGTTCTTTTATAAAATTCTTTTGCATCTCTAACCGTGTTCATATATATGAGGATATGTATTCTCAAGAAAGGGGAAGATGGCAGAGTTGTGCACAGAGAGATGTGCGCATGAAAACCCTCAATCGGGTGCCCTCTAAATTTGATAAAACCTAAGGAATTTACAGTAACATCCCTTTATATACAGACGTCCTTTTTACCCCTAACAATGTCCTATTTACAGTAAAAAAGAATACTGCTTATTAAATCTTATTTATTTTCGTAGATGAGATTGAAATTAAATCAGATGAGATAAATTGATATTAAAATTAAAAATTTAATAAAATATTATTATAATATATATTTTTAATATAATCTTTATTGTAAAATTTGAAAAAGTTGATTTATTTATATTATTTTGTATTAAAATTTGAAAAAATTATAATAATTAAATAAAATAAAATAATCTCCAAATACAAACAAGGCAGATACTTACCAAAAATAAAAACAATAACATCAGAGGGTATAATAGTAACTACAAACATAAATAAAATCGAACTTTCTCATTCTTGTGTAAGCTGTCTGGGCGAGGATGATGAGCTGTGGGCAATTACCATGTGGCAGCCTGACCATGGGCTTTATTGTGCGGAAGCTGAGCTTTTATAGATGGGCTTTGGGCTTCACTTTCGTTGTTTAATAGAAGACTCATTCAGTAGCTAGTTAGCTCTAGCGGGAAAACAAGTAGGGTACTTCCTTATGTAGATGCTGGGCCACGTGTGGGATATGGAAATCATGATCCGAGATCAGTCTTGCTCAGTTTTCACCCCAAATGCTTGAATAATTAGAAAACTTCTACTCATTATTTCCTATATCATACACTATCATATAATTTAATATTTATTATTTATATCTTTCTATATAAGCATTATATTGATTTTTAAATATGTATATTTAGATAGAATGATAAAAATGCCAAATTATATATTAATGTATATTGTGAGGATGATAATACCATTTTTCGAATAATTATAGAAGAATTGATAAATATATAATCTTTTTCACAATTATGTATCATATTTAACTTAAAAATGATCATTTCTTTTGACAAGTCGGACTGTGAGTCTTTTGGCTCCGTTTGAATGGTATTATGTATATCAGATAATTTATAAATATTAGTGAAATAATTTATAAATAATAGGGAGAATTTGAGAATATTAACAATAATTTGTAGATAGTAATGAATTAGCCTGAAAATATCTTAAAATAATAATATTTCCAAACAGACCATTAAGGTCTGGCTCAAGCCATTACTAAGCATGCAGAACTTATCATTAATCTAATATGCACTTTGTATCTATATCTTTAAGACTATTATAGCATAGTAATTCATTATACGAAAATTAGTATTTGTAACAAATTATTTACAATCAAGATGATTATTTACGATGAAAATAGACTTATTTTAATAAAAAAATTGTGATTTTGATAAGAAATAACAGACTACAAATAAATAATGTTTTTGTAGTGATTCTTAACAAAATTATCCAAATCAAAGAAGGCAAATAAACTGTAGAATTAATTGATGCTACAGCACCAACCTAAGGTGTATGTATTGAGGGTATACATGGATGCATAATTATTTTTTCATTATAAAGATCTCTCTGTCTCTCTTTCTTTCTTTGTTAATATTTCTCTCTCTTCTTTCTACCATCAATTTAAATTGCTAGATGGTGTTCTTAAAAAGTGGTTAATTAAAATAGAAAAAAAGAGATTTTGATTATCTATATATTTTACATAGAAGTATGGAAAAATCCTATAGCAAACTGAAGCCAAATCTGTTATTCAAAATAACCATTTACTTCATTAAATATCCTAATCCCATTATCATATTTGATTTAAAAGGAAAATTTTAACTATTTAAGTGAATAGATAGAGTGGTCACACATTGACTTGAAAACAACAACTATTTTTATAATCATATACATATACATATATATATATATATATATTATATATTCGGTCATGTATTATATGCATGTATGGATTTCCGCTCTATCTATTTAATAATAAGGATCAGTGTCTCTGGATATGAACAATTAACTTTATCAATAGTACTGTTCTTTATGTTAGAAAATACAAGGAATGATACTCTCTTTTATCATAGAAAAAGTTAGTACAATTAAATTAGATATGGACAATATTCACGAGTGACCTCAGGAACAAATCAAAACATGCATGCATGGCTCAAAAAATGGCATATTCTCGCGTTAAATTAATATGCTATTTCATGTTGGTGCTGCACGGCGTGACATATATATCAAAGTTGTAATTTATAACTAGCTAGGTGTGAAACATTTAAGTTTATGATATGTTCTTACCTTTTGATCAGATTTGAGATGATTTTAAATATTCTGTGAAATAGTAATAAAATAAAATAAAATAAAAATTAAGAAAATATTAAATAAGAATAAAAAATAAGTAAACATTAATATAAAATATGGCAAAGCAAGGTTCTAAAATCTCATATTTTAAACATTATTGTTGCCCAGATGACTAACACAAGAGGGGGTGTGAATTGAGTTGTATTTAAAAAATAACAATTATAAATCAAATATATAATATAAAATATAAATAAAATATGAAACAATAATAAATATAAAGAGAAAGGGTAAGAGAGAAGCAAACTCAGTATGTTAACGAGGTTCGGCCCCACTGCCTACGTCCTCGCCTCAAGCTACCTCTTGAGGATCCCCAAATCCACTATTCAATCTCCTTTAGGTGGAGATAGAAACCTATTACACCTTTGAGCAACACCGCTCCAAAGAATCCGTGTAGAACACCCTCTACACTTCCAATCACCTCACACTTGGTGATTTAACTATTCCACGTGTAGAACACCTTCTACACTTCCAATCACCTTACACTTGGTGATTTAACTATTTCCTGTGTAGAACACCTTCTACACACACAAGGGTTATACACACCCTTTTACTGATACAAGAATTGATAGTAGGTAGACTATCAAAGTACACTCCTCAATGAGTGAGATAGAAACAATACAGCGCAACCTATATCTCTCTCAACAAGAACAAGAATTAAGGCTCAAAACTTTAGAAAATAGAGAATGAGAGCTTTGAAGAAATGATGCAAAACTTAGCAATAGATGTGTAAGCTCTTGTTATGAATTTTGCAAAACTCAAGTGAGCTATTTATAGGCAAATGATTTTTCAATTTCAAATTTGAAAAGATTCCCATATAAAAAACATCATCATTTACTTTTCAAAAATTTCAAATCTAATATTTTTACTTTTTGCATGTGACAAAAGGAGCACACTTTACTTTTCAAAAATTTCAAACATAATTTTTTACTTTTTGCATATGACAAAAGGAGCACACTTTACTTTTCAAAATTTTCAAATAAAGACATCTACCTTTTGCATAAGTCAAGAAAAGCATCCACCACTTTTAAAAATATTCAAATAAAACATGCACATGTGAAAGATGACAATCAATCATCTTAATATTTTCAAAGTTCAAACATTTAATCATGTCATGCACATGTGAAAGATGACAATCAATCATCTTAATATTTTCAAAATTCAAACCTTTAATCATGTCATGCACATGTGAAAGATGACAATCAATCATCTTTCAAAATTTTCAAAATTCAAACCTTTAATCATGTCATGCACATGTGAAAGATGACAATCAATCATCTTTCAAAATTTTCAAATTTAATTTTCAAAATATCATGCACATGTGGAAAATGTATTTTAATGCTTTATGATAAAATATTAATTTTGAGCCTTAATCTTAATTTTGAATTTTTAAGAGATTTACAATATTACTCTATGATTTTAATGTAAACTTGTTCCCTTCTTGCTCATGCTTGCTTCCTTGATGTGCTTGATTCTATTGTGTGGACAACTTGAACTTAAAACTCTTTTATTCTTTGAATTCATTTGTTATCATCAAAATCTATGTGTAGATTTATATGAAACTTGAATCCTTGAGTTCAACAATTATAAAATATGGGAGATACAATCATGAGCTCCACAACAATTTTCTAATTTTCTCTACAATTTAAACATTATAAAATCTCAGCAACCATGCAATGGCTTTCCACTGCTATTGATGGTCGCTAAATTATTAAGTTATACTTGTCTGACATATTATTATATTAATATGCCAAAGCAAGGTTCAATGGAGTCGTTGATAGTTAGTTATCTCTTCTAAACCGCCCGTTTTTCCGTTTGTTTGTTTGTGTGGGCTTCGCAAATCAATATAGGATTAAGGCTTCGTTTCGATTATATTAAAATTTAAAAAAAAACTATATTAAAAAATCAAATTAAAAATTATATTTTTTTATAAAATTTTTAAAAAAATAGAATAATAAATTTAAAATAAGTTAAGACCTTTCATATAATTAAAAATAATATTTTTTTATAAAAATTTAAAATATATATAATAATAAATTTAAAATAATAAATTCAACTTTTTCTTGAACATAATTGAGACGTAATGCTTATATATATATATATATATATATTTATATTCTGAGAAAAAAACGTGATAGGACAGACCTTTCAGAGAAAAACTGTTGTCTGGCCTGTTGTACAATGTGCATGGCACATGAATCGATCATGATAACAACTAATTTAACTGTCTGTTTTGCTTTATAATAATATGTATCGGGAGAGGGACAAAAATATTGGATATTTGTCACTGACCATATGCCCCATGTGACCTGTATACAGGTATATATATACTGCTCGACCTTAATACATGACCTTTTAGGTTTTGTTTGAATTTGAAGATGAGATAAATTGAGATAAATTTGATTTATTTTTTAATATTATTATTATTTTAAAATTTAAAAAATGTGTATTGAAATTTGAAAAATATGTATTAAAATTTGAAAAAAGTGTATTGGAATTTGAAAAAGATGTATAAGAATTTATATTTTATATAAAAAATTATAAAAATATAATGATGAAATGGAAGTGAGTTGAGATGAACTCAACCCACTTCCGAATCCAAACAACCCCTTAATTGATTAATTATATATGTGTCTGTATTAAAAATATGTCAACGTGCGATTTCAAGAATCAAAAGATAATTTTAAAAATCATAAAAATCAGCATATAAAAATTAAAAATAAAAATAAAAATTTAAAAAGAAGGAGATGATCATGTGAAAACTGGAAAGGACGGTGCCAAAGTGGCATCCTTTATACGGCGCAAATGGTTCCAGGCCAGGTGGAAAGTTGGGTTTCAACTTTCAATGGAAATTGCTTGCCGTTTGCTCGTTTTATCTTAACCTCACCTCTTATATACAAGTTAAGGGTACCGTAAACCTTGACTTGCGCGGAACTATAATTTGGTTCAGGATTTTTTTTTTTTTTTTTTCTAAGCAAGTTCATAGATATTATAAATAAACCAAAGTTATTACAAAGGTATTTAGGAAGGAACCTTTCCACTATCTAAAAAGTTGAAATATCTAGAGAAAGACTTAGTGGGTATGCTATAAAATACATTATTTATAGTTTTTCATTGCAATATAAAATACACACACAAATTTACAGATCTGTATATTTTTACAAAGCTTCAACTAGGTTGGTGGCACTTGGTGTGATGCCAAAGACTGGATGTCTTTAATGATTGGAGAAATTTGTCAAAAACTTTCTGTGCATTTGATGGCATTTAAGAATTGCTATGAGTCTTTAATAGCTTGTTCTCTCTTCATTACAAGAGAATAGGTATTTTGAGACAAATCATTTTATCATAAAAAATAGATTTTTGTTCCAAAAAATCTTTAGAGACAAAAAAATTGTCCTAAATTTGTCTCAAAAAGCCCGTCTCAAAAAGTTTTTAGGGACGAAAAAAGAATTTCGTTCCTAAAAATGATTTTTAGAACGAAATCTCACTTGCCCTTCTAAATCCGTTCGGATGGGTTTTTTTTTTTAGACAAAAAAAAATTCATCTCAGAAATCCGTTCAAACAAAAATTTCAACCATCCGAATTGAAAGTTTCTGTTCGAACTGATAAATATTTCGTTCGAACAGATTGCCTTATTCGAACGAAACTAGCGTCCGGACGAATATTATCTGTTCGAACGAATAAATTTATTGGAATATAAATCTTGTTCGAATGGACTCTTTTTAGTTCGCGTGAATTTTAAATCATAATTTATCGTTCGAACGAATACAAGAGTTGTTCGAACGGATATTATCTGATCGAATGAATACAAGAGTTGTTCGAATGATATTGCTATACAAATTACATTTAATTAAAAGATGCATTACTATTATAATAAAAATGTAATTTGCACATCAAATGTGTTCAAATATTATTGTTAAACAGAATAATAAATGTACAATTAATAAAAAATATATATATTTTAAGATCGTGATGGTGGCATAATGTTTTGAAACATCCTTTGCCATTCTTCAAGCATTGCTCAAGTTCTCGACTCCAATCTCTCTTCTATTCTTAACTCTAACTCTGCTGATTTATTTAATCTGATCAACAAATCTTGTTCCTTGAACCTCAAACGTTCTATCTCAAGTTGTGCTACTTCTAACTCTTTAGTTTTGTCTTTATTGCATCTAGCCTTAGAAGAGGATGATGAACTGGAAGATGGCTTCATATAACGCCCTAAGTCCCTCAAATATCTAGAACATAATCCGAGAACTTCCAATAGGATCTGAGCATTATTGACAGATGATTCATCAGATGGATCTGCAATAGCGTCTTTTAGAAATTTTATCTTTTCTACAAAAAAAAAAAAATATTAAAGTTAGTATAAATAATAGGAATATTCTATTAGACTTGACTTAATATACTTAAACTTACATAATTTGTCTTAACTTCAGGACTAGTCCAAACACCATCACGATTTTTATGTGCTTTAGCATATAAATGGGTTAGATCAAAGTCACCTGAACTTTTAGCTTGCTGCAAAAGAAAAATTAAATTAGAACTTGAAAAAAAAAAGTGCATATTTTAAAATGAGACCAGAATTAGTAGCACTGACCATTTTTTGATGCAAACAATGAAAAGACCGAGAACTCGTATGATGGTGAATCTTTAAATTCGATCTATTTACTTTATTCACAGCGCTTCGTTTCTTTACCAAAAAAAATATATATTATAAATCTCAAATTCTAATACATATATAATTTTCTATTAGAAAAATATAAATGTGATATTACCTTATAAGCAGAATTTTCAAACATATCATAAATCTTCTACCACTTGGCTGGTGATATTGCTTGAAATGGATTTTGGTGTGCCTCTGCAGCAGTGTTGAATTTCTCAAAATGTGTATGGCACCGACCTTTGTACCTCCGAAATGCACTCGACATTAGTTCCTCAATTGTTTTTCGATGCTCTCGTCGACTAAAATCTAGATCAAACTCATCCTTAAAAAAATTATAAATAATTAGTATAAATACAATTAACATTAAATTTGAATTTTCTTGGGATGTAGCTCATTACCAAACATTGATTTTTTATGTGATCTTTTATATTTTCGGGAACGTTAACCCAGTATGCTGTTGACATCGGAGCATATGTGCGAGTGAGGGCACCAACATAAGTAGAAAGCCATGCTTGTGAATCACTGTGCCACCAGTGTGACCCTCTAATATATTAACTTTAATTTTACTCATTTTTATGACTTTCTCTATGCAGACACCCGGGGTGATGCCTCGCACTTGGTACTGACTTACAACTATAAGTACAGTAATTAGAACACATATATATCATTTGATAAATATATATTAATTCATGTGATAAATACCATAATTTGACAAAATACCTGGCGCTGGTTCTGGTGATGCTGGTACACTATTGCTAGCCTGTAAATCACGTACATGAGAGTCAATAATGGGTGAGGGTGAGGGTGAGGGTGAGGGTGAGGGTGAGGGTGGCGCATGAACAGCTTTGCGTTTGGGAGACATATCTATTTGAAATTATAATTAATTAAATATATAACCAGATAGATATTGTTGATATTTATCAAATTTGTACTTACACATATATTTTAACTCATTCACTATCAGTTTTACTGGATCAGTCTTCTTCATCTTTATTAGACACGTCAGTAGATTCTTGTGAGATCTCATTGGGATTTGTAGCATATTTTAATTTAACCTACATCAATAAATATATTTAGTATAAGATTAAATATCAATAGAATCCATATTAATTATTTAATATTACCGTATGTTCGAACCACAAGGCGAACTCCTCTTCATGCTTCTTTTATACGTCAGCTCCACCACCAGAGTTAAGCAGTTATAAATGTTCGCTGCATGTTTTCATATGAAATATCAATTTATACGAAAATACTAATCTCAATTATTTTAATTTTACGTAAATTCATTACTAACCTCAAGTAGTGCTCAATTTCAGCACAGTTATTCAGGACATACCATCGAACTCTCTCGGCATCTCGTCCACACAAGTCGTAGCCTCCTTGTGCGCCCATTGGACGTACAGTTTGTGAAAATACAAAAAATGATGATGAGACATCCATCTATTCACCTTCATAATTTCGATCTGGTCTCGTAAATTTGGTATCAACCACATGAAAATACATTGAACAAAAAGTGTGCCATTCATTATCAATGTAGGACTCTGCAATCAAACTTTCTAGATGAGCCTTATTTCCCACATTTCGCTTAAGCTTTATTAAAAATCGCTCAATTGGATACATCCATATATATTGAACCGGGCCAGTAACTAAAGCCTCACGAGGTAGGTGAATAGCCAAATGAACCATTATATCAAAGAAAAAATGCAGGTACAAACTCTCTAGTTTGCACAATATCACCGGGATTTTAGCCTCCATTTTTACCAATACGTTAACTTGTAACGTCCTATTACAAATGTCCCTGAAAAATGTCCATAACTCTATAAGAGCTGTACGAACATCTCGAGTAATCTTTCCACGCACACCAACTGCCAACAAACATTGTAAAAATATATGACAGTCGTGACTTTTAAGACCAGTTATCTTCCAGTCATGTGTTCGCACACATCTTGACATGTTCCCGCATACCCATCAGGTAATTTGATTAACAATAACCAGTCACAAAATGTCTTTCTCTCATTGCTTGATAGTGTATACCATCCAAGAGGCATGATGGCTCGAGACCCATTATCTTGTAAGTGCAACTCTCGTTTTATTCCCAACTTCTTCAAATCTTTACGAGAGTTAACTGTATCTTTTGTTTTCCCTTCTATTGACATGAGAGTACCCAAAATATTTTCACATATATTTTTCTCAATGTGCATGATATCTAAATTATGGCGAAGTGTCAATGTAGACCAATATTGTAGCTCGAAGAAAATATTTTTTTTTGTCCAATTGAATTCTACTGCACCCCGTTTCCTTTTTTGGCTCGTGTATCCTTTCCAAATCTATTTTCTGGAATCTTAAATAGTTGTACCAGAATATCATCGCCAAACAGTGTTGGCAGTGATAACCTCCGCTCAATCTTCCCATCAAACATTGTCATGTTTGAACGCCATCTATGATTATTAGGTAAATATCGACGATGGCCCATGAAATATAATTTCCTTCCATTTGTTAGCCAATGCAACTGTGTATCTTTGTTGCAAACAGGGCAAGCCAATTTACCTTTTGTGCTCCATCCAGACAAGTTTCCGTATGCTGGAAAATCATTTATTATCCATAAGACTGCGGCATGCATCTTGAATTCCCGCGACAAGGCCACATCATACGTACTGACACTCAGTTCCCATAACTCTTTCAACTCTGCTATTAGTGGTTGTAGATATACATCTATGTCGTTTCCTGGTGACCTCGGTCCTGAGATCAATAAAGCCATTATAAAATAAGGGTCCTTCATATACTTCCAAGGAGGCAAATTATAAGGTATTAATATCACACGCCACGTACTATACGACGTGCTCATATTGCCAAATGGATTAAAATCATTAATTGCTAACCCAAGGCGTACATTCCGATGCTCTTCGGCAAATCATAGATATTCTCAATCAAACTTCTTCCACAGTAAGGAATCTGCCGGATGCAAGAGAAATTGATCATTTCAAACTCTTATTGCATTATGCCAAGTCATATCCTTTGCAGTTACTCGAGAAGTAAACAACCGTTGAAGTTGAGGGATCAAGGGAAAAATGTCTCAACACTTTATTCGGTATATTACGCTTATCTGAGATCCATCTTGACTCGTGGCACACTGGACATGAATCAAATTCTGCATATTGCTGCCAAAAGAGTACACAATTGTTCTTACAAGCATAGATAATATTATAATCAAATCTCAATCCTCGCTTCAATTTTTTCGTCTCATAAAAGTTACGAGGCACCACATTATCTTGTGGTAGAACCTCTTTAAATAATTCAAGTAGTATGTCAATGGCCTTTGCAGAAATCCGGCATACTGACTTGATATGTAGCAACCTCACGGTGAATGACAACTTACTATGGCGAGTACACCCCTGATACGGTTTTCGTTGTGCATCCTCCCACAGTCTTGTGAAGTTCTAGTTTCCCTCAAAAAATTATGAAGATGTTCCTTCTCCATCTCAAACACCAAACATACCTGCGCCAATATCATTTAATATTTCAGTGATATCCTCTCCATTATCATCACTATCATCCGAAACGACCACATTTGTATCATCGATATCGATCTCGGCATCAGTTTCCTCCATTAGAGTGGAATGACTCTCAAATCTAACTCCTGTAGGAAATGGTTCGCCATATAGAACCCAATGCGAGTATTTATGATCTATCCCATTAAAGAACAAATGAGACTCCACTACTACCATATTTAAATAACTCAGGTTCTTGCACTTCTTGCACGGATATCTTATAAAACCCTGACTATCAGCATTATCTTTCGCAAACTTAATGAATACTTTCACCACATGTGCATACTGCTTATAGTTTCGCCCAAGTCTATCTCCCAATAGCATCCAACTTTTGTCCATTATATTTTCGTTATCTGTCTACTGCCTATTAAAAAAAACATAAATCATTTCATAAACATCATCAGTAATAGTGTAATTGGCATCCTCATAATACTATTTATTTATTTTGTTTGCATGAATTCCGTTCAAACGTATATTTTTACGTCTAGACAGACATCAACATTCATTCGAACGTGAATAGTTTCGTTCGAACGAAAATCGTGCAGATAGCATATCAGAACCAATCCTCACCATCAACTAAGTAAGTAACAAATACCCAAATAAATAAATCATGCTCAAAATTGGTTATATAATAAAATTCCAAATATCAAAATAAGTATACAAAATTTATATAAAATCACCCCAAAATATCAAAATAAATCTCTAATCTTTAAACCCTAATAATTAGAAAACTAATCTCAACTTTTGCACATCCAACTTCAAATCCAATTCAACAACACTACTGACAATTAAAAATTATAAGATGAGAAAACTATCAACCACTTTTAATGTTGAAAAATATACAAAAAAAAATATTGTTAGATGAGATTTACCTATTCCCCTCAAGAATATCAAGTCTTCCACACTCAAAAATCCTCATATAATATGCAATCCTTCTTTGCCTCCCTTTTAGTTTTCCTCTCTAAAAAATAGCTCAATCTCGAGTAAAAAATGAACTGAAGAGTTGGTGTTTAAATCTGCGAAGTTGCGTTCGAACGTAAAATTTATCCGTCTGAACTCCAAAATGTCAAATTGCCGCTAGTTTTCCCGCGAGGAATTTTCAACTTTTTGCATTCGAACGGATTATTTTGGTGTTTGGACACGTTATTTTAAGCATATTTTGAGTATTTTTTGTTGGAACGCATGAGAGACCGTTATGACATATAATAAGTGTTATATCTTATAGAGTTACACTAGTATTATAATACTAGTATACTAGATAATATTTAATTATTATTATATATGTATATACTGATATTACTAATACTATTCTAAATAATCTATATTATAAATTGTATAATTTCAATAAGTGATGACACTACAAATTATATATTAAGTAATCTAAGTAACATGTATCTAATTATTATAAACTAAGCACTACATATAAATAGTATAATACTTAAGTTCTAATTAATATATACTAGTATATACAAAGTAATTGATATATATGAAATTGAAGTACTTGATATATATTTAGTTTATATAACATTATCATTTTAGTGTTATGTATAGTGCATGTATATTATAAAGACCACTTTTAGTATTTTATTTTTTACTAAGAACTTTAAATATTATTAGTGTCGTATGATACATAATAATATCGTTATAACTAGCCGAACTGATAGCGGATTGTTTAACCTCAAACTCTCTTATTTTCGTTCGAACAGATACCCCTCCATCTAAACATATACCTTTATCGTTCGAACGCTTAAAAACTATGTTCGAACGCTCAAACTCGTTCGAACGAGAAATATCTCGTCCGAACGAGTGTCAGGGTATATATGCCCAGCCCTCGCCGAACGCCTCATTTTTGCATCAAATGGTAGATTCCAAAAATCAATCTCATTCGAATGAGAATCACACTCCACCTTCCCGAAACCATCATCTACAGTGAGATATATAAGGTATGGTCTCTCTAACCCCTCCTATTGGTTGAAAATGGGTTATGAACACCCATTTTTGTGTGCGTCGGATTTCAAATTGAATCCGATCCATTTTTCATAGTTTTTGTAATTTATTTCCTAGTATTCATTATTTCGGACTTTTAGGAGTGATATTAGGTTGATTTGGTTCGAAAAAATTTGAGTTTTGTAGGAAAAAAGTAATGGCCGAGTCAACTCGGCCATTTCTCTTCGCAGGGGTTTCCGTTCGGACAGAAATGACCCCCGTCCGAACGAGATGTAGGGGATGACCTTGTTTGTTCAAACGGGCATATAACGTGTTCAAACGTGTTATTTTTCCATCCAAACGAGTAAGTTCCAAACAGAACAATTTGATATACATATTGGTTTCATTTAGGTATTTTGGGTTCTATCAAGCCTGTCTAACTTCTCCCATCACTTATTTATACACAGTATACGAATGGCGGGTAGAAGTCAAAAGCGTGGGAGAGATCAGTTGAGCACTACTAGGCCTATGATTGCAAATCCAGTTGCCTCCACTCCCGTCTCTCCCGCTACTCCCAGTGCTCCTGTCCGTAGGTCTGTTCTAGTAGAACAGCCTATCACTTTGGATGACTTCAGAGAGTTAGAGTGGGAGGGACACACCATCCACCATATCTTCACGGAGCAAGGATAGATTTCAATCTGCACACAGGAGGGGATCGCATATCCTAATATGGTATGCGAATTCTATCGGGTATGGGGAGATCAGTCTGGAGATATTCACCACTATGTACTCATGGTGCGGGGAGTCAGCATCACCTTCTCTCCTCGGGTGATTGCAGAGTATTTGGACATCCCGCGAGTGATGGACGCATATCCTCATCCATCCGCAACAACAGCATCTAGATCTGTTAGGGCATACACATAAGCTGAATCCTCATCACCCTTCGCTATATGGACTGCCGATGAGTTGGGTACTGGCTCAGACGCTGATGATAGCGACTAGGAGTACGTACCTGATGATGCTCTCACAGACGATCAGATACGTGAGCTACTACAGCATCCCGAGGCTCCTTCATATGATGGCGGGAAGGCCATCAAATAGGTTGACTACATTCCATTTTTTAGATTGCTGAATCTGATAGTCGGGTACAACATAGACCCGAAAAAGCACAAGATAGATTTTGGGATGGATCGGGCACGACTTTTGGTGCTGTTGAACCCAAGATTTCAAGTTTCATGTAAATCTACAAATGGATTTTGATGATAACAAATGAATCCAAAGAATTAAGGAGTCTCGAGCTCAAGTTATCCACACAATATAATCAAGCACATCAAGGAAGCAAGCATGAGCAAGAAGGGAACAAGTTCACATTAAAATTATAGAGTAATGTTGTAAATCTCTTAAAAATTCAAAATTAGGATTAAGGCTCAAAATAAATATTTTATCATAAAACATTAAAATACATTTTCCACATGTGCATGAATATTTTGAAAATTAAATTTGAAAATTTTGAAAGATGATTGATTGTCATCTTTCACATGTGCATGACATGATTAAAGGTTTGAATTTTGAAAATATTAAAATGATTGATTGTCATCTTTCACATGTGCATTAAAGGTTTGAATTTTGAAAATATTAAGATGATTGATTGTCATCTTTCACATGTGCATGTTTTATTTAAATATTTTCAAAAGTGGTGGATGATTTTCTTGACTTATGCAAAAGGTAGATGTCTTTGTTTGAAAATTTTGAAAAGTAAAGTGTGCTCCTTTTGTCATATGCAAAAAGTAAAAGATTAGGTTTGAAATTTTTGAAAAATAAAGTGTGCTCCTTTTGTCACATGCAAAAAGTAAAAAGATTTGATTTGAAATTTTTGAAAAGTGAATGATGATGTCTTTGACATGTGAATCTTTTTAAATTTGAATATGAAGTCTCATATGCCTATAAATAGATCATTTGAGAGCTTCACATTTACAACAACAAGAGCTTACACATCTATTGCTAAGTTTTGCATCATTTCTTCAAAGCTCTCATTCTCTCTTTTCTAAAGTTTTGAGCCTTAATTCTTGTTCTTGTTGAGAGAGATATAGGTTGCGCTGTATTGTTTCTATCTCACTCATTGAAAAGTGTACTTTGATAGTCTACCTACTATCAACTCTTGTATTTGTAAAAGGGTGTGTATAACCCTTGTGTGTGTAGAAGGTGTTCTACACGGGGAAAAGTTAAATCACCAAGTGTGAGGTGATTGGAAGTGTAGAAGGTGTTCTACACGGGGAAAAGTTAAATCACCAAGCGTAAGGTGATTGGAAGTGTAGAGGGTGTTCTATACGGATTCTTTGGAGCGGTGCTGCTCAAAGGTGTAATAGATTTCTATCTCCACCTAAAGGAGATTGAATAGTGGATTTGGGGATCCTCAAGAGGTAGCTTGAGGCGAGGACGTAGGCAGTGGGGCCGAACCTCGTTAATATACTGAGTTTGCTTCTCTCTTACCCCTACTCTTTATATTTATTATTGTTTCATATTTTGTTTATATTTTATATTATATATTTGATTTATAATTGTTAATTTTTTAAATACAACTCAATTCACCCCCCCTCTTGTGTTAGTCATCTGGGTAACAATTGGTATCAGAGCTAGAGCTTTATTATAAGATTAACTATCTTTTGAGTTAAGATCTTATGGCTAACATTGCAGCTTCATTTGGTGAAGGTCAATCCAGCAGTCGACCTCCACTCTTTTGTGGAGACGATTACTCATTCTGGAAAGTTAGAATGAGAATATTCCTTCAGGCTCAAGGTCGAGAAATCTGGAAATGCATTGTAAATGGACCTTATATTCCAACAAAAGTAATTGACGACAAGGATGAAGAAGTTGCGATGATAACAAGAAGAATTCAGAGGTTCTTAAAGAAAAATAAAACTCCTCCAAGGAAATCTTTCAAAAAATTTTCCAAGAAAAATTCAGGTAAAAATGACACTTTAATTTGTTATAAATGTAATAAACCCGGTCATATCAAGTCAGATTGTCCTCTGCTAAAAAAAGATCGAAACAAAGTCAGAAAAGCAATGAAAGCTACATGGGATGATGATTCAAGTAGCTCAGATAGTGAAGCAAGCAATGGAGAATCAGCAAATCTTTGTCTTATGGCTAAAGATGACATTGAGGTAACAAATCTTGATAATATTGAAGATCCTTCATATGAAGAATTGCAAAATGTTTTAGAAGAGGTATATGAGGAATTTGAAAAATTGGGTATCAAGTATACTGTTTTGAAAAAGAAAAATTCTTCTTTAACAAACGAAATTGATATTTTAAGAAAAGAAAGTATTGTTTTGAAAGATGAAAATTTTGAGTTGAAGAAAAAGAAAACTGATTTAGAAAATATTATTGAAAAATTTAAGAATAGAAAAAGAAATTTTGAAAAACTTCTTGGTAGTCAAAGATGTGTTTTTGATAAGGCAGGCTTGGGATATATGCCAAAACAAAAATACAAACCTTATAAAAACTTCTTTGATAATCCTTCTAAATCAAAATCCAATATTCAAAATTCTTTTCATAAAAATAATTTTGTTAAAAAAGGATACTATTATAATCACTCAAGTTCTTCATATATGTCACATGCTATTTGTAATTTTTGTAATAGAAATGATCATAATTATTTTACTTGTCCTATTAGAAGAAAACATACAATGACTATTAGGACCATATGGGTACCTAAAAATCTTATTTCTTCTAATACTAATAAATAAAGGACCCAAAGAACTTGGGTACCAAGAAAAATCATTTTAATTGTTTTTATAGGTGTGCATGATGTCTTCCATGAACAAAAATAAATGGTTTTTAGATAGTGGATGTTCAAGACACATGACGGGAGACAAGATTAAGTTCTTTGATCTTAGATCTAAAGAAGAAGGACACGTGACATTTGGAGACAACTCGAAAGGGAAGATCGTGGGAATAGGTAAAATTGGTAATGAGTCTTCTCTTATAATTGAAGATGTTCTACTTGTTGAAGGTTTAAAACATAATCTTTTAAGCATAAGTCAATTATGTGATAAAAGATTTACAGTTACTTTCAAAATGGATAAGTGCATTATATTGAATGATTATGATTGTAATATTTGTTTTATTGCTTTTAGAAGTAACAATGTTTATACAATTGATTTTGAAGAAATTACCTCACAAGATGCGATTTGTTTTTCAGCTCAAAATGAAACTAATTGGTTATGGCATAGAAGACTAGGTCATGCCAATATGGAACTTATTTCCAAACTTTCAAAAAATGATCTTGTGAGAGGTTTACCAAAGGTAAATTTTCTTAAAGATAAAATTCGTGATGCATGCCAATTTGGTAAACAAACAAAAACTTCTTTTAAAATCAAGAAACATATTTCCACTACTAGACCACTGCAACTGATACACATGGATATTTTTGGACCAAATAGAGTTGCAAGTTTAGGAGGAAAATATTATGCATTTGTTGTTGTTGATGACTTCTCTAGATATACTTGGGTCATCTTTCTTACTCATAAAGATGAGGCACATAATGCTTTTACCAAGTTATGCAAGAGAATTCAAAATGAAAAGGGTTATACTATTTCAAGTATCCGAAGTGATAGGGGAAAAGAGTTTGTTAATAAAAATATTGAAACATTTTGTGATGAAAATGGTTTTGTGCATAATTTTTCTGCTCCTCGAACTCCTCAACAAAATGGGGTAGTAGAAAGGAAAAATAGATCTCTTCAAGAGATGGCAAGAACAATGCTCAATGAGAACAACTTGCCTAGTTATTTTTGGGCTGAAGCGGTAAGTACTGCATGTTATGTTATAAATAGAGTTATGCTAAGGTCTAAATTAGATAAAACCCCCTATGAGCTTTGGAATGAGAAAAAGCCCAACATTTGTTACTTTCATGTATTTGGATGCAAATGTTTTATTTTAAATGACAGAGATAATTTAGGCAAGTTTGATGCAAAATCTGATGAAGGTATCTTTCTCGGGTATTCTACTAATAGTAAAGCTTATAGAATATTCAATAAAAAGACTTTGACTGTACAAGAATCTATGCATGTAGTATTTGATGAATCTAATTCTCTACTCTCCAAGAAATCTATTGATGAAGAAACAGGAGGTATAAATAATACGAAAAATCTCAATCTCAACAAAGAGAACACAATAGAGGAAGTCCAACATGGAGATATCAGAAAAGATCATCAAAATTTAATACAAGATGCAACCAAACAGTGGAAATTTGTGAAAGATCATCCAGTGGAACAAATTCTGGGGGAACCTTCACGAGGTGTAAGCACTCGATCATCTCTTAGAAATATTTGCAATCATACTGCTTTTCTATCTCAGATTGAACCTAAAAATATTGATGAAGCACTTCTTGATGAATCTTGGATTCTAGCTATGCAAGAAGAGCTTAATCAATTTGAAAGAAATGATGTTTGGACACTTGTTCCTAGACCAAAAAATCATACTATTATTGGAACAAAATGGGTTTTTACAAACAAGAAAGATGAGTCCGGAGTCATTACTAGAAATAAGGCTCGACTTGTAGCCCAAGGTTTCAATCAAGAAGAAGGAATCGATTATGATGAGACATATGCACCAGTCGCAAGATTAGAAGCTATTCGAATGCTACTTGCATATGCTTGTTATAAATATTTCAAACTTTTTCAAATGGATGTTAAAAGTGCTTTCTTAAACGGTTTTATAAATGAAGAGGTATATGTTGAGCAACCTCCAGGTTTTGAAAATCATATTTCTCCAAATCATGTTTTCAAACTCACAAAAGCACTATATGGACTCAAACAAGCTCCTAGAGCGTGGTACGAGAGACTTAGTGGTTTCTTGATTAAAAAAGGCTTTTCAAGAGGAAAAATTGATACAACTCTTTTCATTAAATACGAAAATGATGATATTCTTTTGATTCAGATTTATGTTGATGATATAATATTAGGTGCTACTAATGAAAATATGTGCCAAGTTTTTGCTAAGACTATGCAGGAAGAATTTGAAATGAGCATGATGGGAGAGCTTACATTCTTTCTCGGATTGCAAATTAAGCAAGCAAAAAGTGGGACATTCATCAATCAATCGAAATATATTAAGGAATTGCTAAAGAAATTTGGGATGGAAGGTGCTAAGGAAACTGGAACACCAATGAGTCCATCCACTAAACTTGATAAAGATGAAACCGGTAAACTAGTTGACTCGAAGGTATATCGAGGTATGATTGGTAGCTTATTATATTTGACAGCCAGTAGACCAGATATTATGTTTAGTGTGTGCTTATGTGCACGCTTTCAATCATCTCCAAAAGAATCACATTTAATTGCAGTTAAGCGCATTCTTAGATATCTTAGTGGTACAATTAACTTAGGGTTATGGTACCCTAAGCACACATCTTTCGATCTAATCAGCTACACAGATGCAGATTATGCTGGCTGTAAAATAGATCGAAAAAGCACTAGTGGAGCATGTCACTTCTTAGGTCGTGCACTAGTTTCTTGGTTTAGTAAAAAACAAAATTCTGTTGCACTATCTACTGCTGAGGCAGAATATGTTACTGCGGGTAGTTGTTGTGCTCAAGTTCTTTACATGAAGCAACAACTTGAGGATTTTAAACTTATGTACAATCACATTCCAATCAAATGTGATAATACAAGTGCTATAAATCTTTTAAAAAATCCAATACAACATTCTCGGACCAAACATATTGAAATTAGATATCATTTTCTTAGAGATCATGTGCAAAAGGGCGATATTGTATTAGAATTCACTAGTACACATGATCAATTGGCTGACATTTTCACAAAACCCCTACCAGAAGATAGACTATGCATGATTAGAAGAGAAATAGGAATGATGCATGCCATGGATATCTGCTAGATACTTTTATTTCATTATCTTAAATGACCTACAGAAACTTGAGACGTTTAGCCTCATCATTCAAATGCATTTGCTCCTCATAAATCATCATGCCATCCTTGTCTAAAGGATTAGGCAATCGAAATGAAGAGTAAGCAAGGATTTCAAATCCTTATTCTGTTGTTTTAATTCTACTATTTTTTTGTTTAACTCATAAACAAGTCGTTGAAGTACAGATACAGTCTCGTTAAACTTCTCAATTTCGCGAGTTTTGGACTGCAACCGAGCAGAAAACGCAACGATAGATGATGAGTATCGAGTTCCGAGACCCACAAGCTCGTAAATGGCGTCATGATCTGATTTATTAGCTAAATCAGTCTCTTGTTGCTTCATGGCACCCACGACAGATGCAGAAATAGATTGAGACTGAGGTGAAGGATACCTCAAATCTTGATCAAGAGAAGCACTGAAGGGAATTCTACGAGCCATTGAAAAATTGTAGAATGAGAATGCAAGCAAATTGCAAAGATGAGAAGAAAGCTTGATGCGAAATAGATAAAACTAAGGATTGCTCTTATAGAAACGGAAATAAGAACAAGACAAACTTACAAATCATGATAATATCTCATTTTTCAGCAACATCAAGCGGATCAAATCTCTGCACCGAATTGCCAGAGCTACGCCTCCAGCCTTTACAGGTTTTGTCGGGCACGGGTGGTTTCAATTATTTAGCTCTTTACAAAATCTCCTTCCGCACCGAATTACCGGAACTAGGCCTCCAGCCTTTGCAAGTTTTGTCGAACACGTGTGGCTACGCACCGAATTCTCTACAGTCTCTACTAACGCAGCGTTTTATTTATCTATTGGTTATTGCAGGAATATATCTTATTGATCTAATTATGATTCCTTTTTAATGATGCCAAAAGGGGGAGAAGTTTTAGACTAGAACATTAACATTATTTAAATTGCTAAACTTGTTATATATGTTTGGAATTATATTTATATTTTTGCTTGAAAAACTAACGCACATTCTCAGGGGGAGCTTAAGTATTAATACAGGATTCAGGTTCTATCAAGCATTTGTCATCATCAAAAAGGGGGAGATTGTTGAACCCAAGATTTCAAGTTTCATGTAAATCTACAAATGGATTTTGATGATAACAAATGAATCCAAAGAATAAAGGAGTCTCGAGCTCAAGTTGTCCACACAATATAATCAAGCACATCAAGGAAGCAAGCATGAGCAAGAAGGGAATAAGTTCACATTAAAATTATAGAGTAATGTTGTAAATCTCTTAAAAATTCAAAATTAGGATTAAGGCTCAAAATAAATATTTTATCATAAAGCATTAAAATACATTTTCCACATGTGCATGAATATTTTGAAAATTAAATTTGAAAATTTTGAAAGATGATTGATTGTCATCTTTCACATGTGCATGACATGATTAAAAGTTTGAATTTTGAAAATATTAAGATGATTGATTGTCATCTTTCACATGTGCATTAAAGGTTTGAATTTTGAAAATATTAAGATGATTGATTGTCATCTTTCACATGTGCATGTTTTATTTAAATATTTTCAAAAGTGGTGGATAATTTTCTTGATTTATGCAAAAGGTAGATGTCTTTGTTTGAAAATTTTGAAAAGTAAAGTGTGCTCCTTTTGTCATATGCAAAAAGTAAAAGATTAGGTTTGAAATTTTTGAAAAATAAAGTGTGCTCCTTTTGTCACATGCAAAAAGTAAAAAGATTTGATTTGAAATTTTTGAAAAGTGAATGATGATGTCTTTGACATGTGAATCTTTTTAAATTTGAATATGAAGTCTCATATGCCTATAAATAGATCATTTGAGAGCTTCACATTTACAACAACAAAAGCTTACACATCTATTGCTAAGTTTTGCATCATTTCTTCAAAACTCTCATTCTCTCTTTTCTAAAGTTTTGAGCCTTAATTCTTGTTCTTGTTGAGAGAGATATAGGTTGCGCTGTATTGTTTCTATCTCACTCATTGAGAAGTGTACTTTGATAGTCTACCTACTATCAACTCTTGTATTTGTAAAAGGGTGTGTATAACCCTTGTGTGTGTAGAAGGTGTTCTACACGGGGAAAAGTTAAATCACCAAGTGTGAGGTGATTGGAAGTGTAGAAGGTGTTCTACACGGGGAAAAGTTAAATCACCAAGTGTAAGGTAATTGGAAGTGTAGAGGGTGTTCTACATGGATTCTTTGGAGCGGTGCTGCTCAAAGGTGTAATAGGTTTCTATCTCCACCTAAAGGAGATTGAATAGTGGATTTGGGGATCCTCAAGAGGTAGCTTGAGGCGAGGACGTAGGCAGTGGGGCCGAACCTCGTTAACATACTGAGTTTGCTTCTCTCTTACCCTTACTCTTTATATTTATTATTGTTTCATATTTTGTTTATATTTTATATTATATATTTGATTTATAATTGTTAATTTTTTAAATACAACTCAATTCACCCCCCCTCTTGTGTTAGTCATCTGGGTAACAGGTGCGAGTAGCGAGGGGAGACCCGATTGATCTAGCATTGTATATTTTCTTCCGCATCAGACAAGAGTCACGATATAGGAGTAGATGTAGTTTACTATTTGGACTGTTGATATCTTGCCTCCTACTTTAAGTTGGAGTTACAGAGCGGATTTGTGAGAAAAGAGAACTTCAAATGGGGGCTCTCAACAAGATATCTATCAGTAAGAGCAAGGGGCACCTCTATGTACGTACTCCAGGGTCGATTGATACTACTACCTGTGCTGCTACCTAGCTTGCTCAGAGCCAGCCTGCAAGATTTACACTAAAGCAGTTGGAGGCGATGGTTGAGTGCGTGGTGGAGAGAGTGGTGACCCGCGTGGTAGCAGAGGCTAAGGACCGTATCATGAGGAGGATAGATGATGTAAAGACACGAATTAAATCTATGCAGTAGGACATAGATTTGATACCGAAGTAGTATGAGTATTTTTATTTTATGTGTTGTATCGAATAATATTATATACATTTTGAAATGTAATTAGTATTTTCTTTTATTTTTGGTATTATAAAAATGTTCTTTTTTTATTTTCGTCATTTTACTTATTGTTTGTGATAATAAAATAAAGAACATTTTAAAAGTAATTACATAAAATTAATTTTTGCCTTTATAAATATTTTAAATGTTTCATAAATCATAAAATGTAATATAAACACATTTTTTATATTTTGAAAATGATAAAATAAAATTAATAGAAAACAAAAAATATATTTATATACACGTAAATGAATAGTGATAAAAGAAATTAACCATTTCCAACATGTTGTCCATCCGAACAGTATAATTTAGGTTCGGACGAACTTGCAATTCCACCGCCACATTTTCCTCCAAATATATTTTGTTTGGACAAATATTCTCCGTTCGAAATTATTTTTACGCTTGTTCAGACGGAGTTTTCTCTGTCCGAACATATTTTGCAACTCATCCAGCTTTTGGGACGAGTTTTAAAAAAAGTCTCTAAAAACCACTTTTAGGGATGAAGCTTATTTGGTCCCTAATAAATTTCGTCCCTAAAAATAAAATTTGTTGTAGTGCTTCCTACTCAAAGCCATCTATATTGCTAGAAGTGCTGCCATTAAATCAAAAGCTACTGGATAATAGTATCTAATTGCTGCATCATAGAAAAAATTGTGTTGATTTAGAAGTGGCGCTTTCCGAGTTTCTTTTGCTTTCTTTTTTGTTTGCCATGCTTTTCTATAGTTCTGATATATCGATCACTGCTGCAATATTGCATCTTCTATGGAAAAGATGAGCTGATTGTGGATAATGTCATTTCTTCTTTTCCATATAAAGTCTAGCAATATGACTGTAAACAATTGGAAATGAATTTCATTCTCATTCAATCCCAATTTTATTCCTGGAAATAAGATCATATTTATCCAGTCCAACATAGAATGAATAGGCAGATTTCCTATGCGAAGTGGCCATGGGCTATGTAACCAGAGAATTTGAGTTACTGGGCATTGAATGAATAAGTGAAGGGCTAATTCTTTGACTAAGTTGCACAAAGGGCATGTTTCTACTTCACCTTTTTGTATTACCTCATTAATTCTTGATCTGGTTGGAAGTGTCATAGCAATTTCCAAGTAGCAATTTGTGCCGGTTATGAATTTTGAGCTTCCACAATGGTTTGAAAAACTTTGGGGTTGTTTGTGATGTTTTTGTTTCCTAGTCTTCTAGTAGACTTCTGTATGCTGTTTTTATTGAGAATTTTCCATTTGAATTCTAAATCATAAAGCTTTGTTTTGTTGTTCTAAATGAGATGAGAGTGGGATCTTTTTTATTTCATTTATGCTATCCACGTCAAAGAAAGTTTGCATTTTTGTGTCATCCCAGCGTCTTGGATTTTCTTTGATAATTTTTGAGACTTTAAGAGAAGGATAAAGCAAATCCATGTCTTGAATGCCCTTGGCTTGAAGCTGTTTATAGAAGGTATCTAAGGATCTTTCCATATGTATGTGTGCATGCCATTATTGATTTGAAAACACCTTCCTTTCTTTAATACTTATCTTGTACTGAGGATCCCTATCCATAAGCTGGAATATGTTGGTTTTGGTTGTGTGCTCCAGAGATCAAATTTCTTTAATTATTTCTCTTGAAGAAGTCTACTCCATAATTTGTTGGTGTTTTCATTCAGATTCCAACCTGTTTTTGCCAGAAGTGCTGTGTAGACATTTGATATCATTCTGAGTCCCAATCCTCCTTGATGTTTAGGAATGCATATAGATTTCCAAGACTTGAGAGTTAGATTGTGCTTTTTTTCTTTTGAAAAACCCCACTAAAAGTTTTTAAAACTAGTATCAAGGTCTTTGCAATATTGCTTTTGGGACTCTGAAGGAAGACATGTAGTATGAAGGGATGGTACTAACCACTGTCCTTATCAATATGGTTTTTTCAGCTTGAGAAATCAGTTTTTGTTTCCAGCCTTCTAGCTTTCTATCCACTTTACTAAGTAGCTCTTTGTAGTCTTATTTTTTGCTTCTGTTGAATGAAGTAGGCAGCCCCAAGTATTTCATTTTTGCTAAAGATGGTTGATATGGAAGCCAAGATATGATTTCTGATTTTTCTGCTGCTCTAGTGTTGTCGAATATGGAGATTGAGGATTTGCTCATGTTGATTGCTTGCCCTAACCATTGTTGATACTTTGTTAAACTTTCTTCGATCACCTGAGAATTTTTTGCTATAGCTTTGGCAAATATGATTGTGTCATCTGCGAAAAGTAGATGTGAAATAGGAAGGTTGTTTTTGCTGATTTTGATCCCTTCAAAATGACCTTGTGCTTCAACTTTTAGCAAGATTATAAACAAAGTTTCTGTTACAAGTATGAAGAGGAAATGTGATATTGGGTCGCCTTGTCGTAATCCTCTTTGTGCTGTAAAGAACCTCTGGGTGATCTATTGATTACGATTGAAAATGATGATGTTGTGATACATTCCTTGATCAATTGTAACAATTTGTCACTGTATCCCAGATTCTTCATTATCTTAAAAAGGAAGTTCCATTCCACTAAATCAAAGGCATTTTTCATGTCTAGTTTTATTGCCATCAAACCTTTTGTTCCATTTTTTTCTTCATGTGATGGAATAGCTCATGAGCTATTATAATATTGTATTTGATAATATGTCTCAAGACAAAAGCTGTTTGAAGTGGGGATATGATTTTGTCTAGTGTGACTTTGAATCTGTCAGCCATGATTTTAGTGATGATTTTATAGAAAACATTAGTGAGGCTAATGGGGCGATAATGAGCTGGACAGTTCGGGCTTTGGATTTTTGGGATCAAAGCTATGTTGGTGTGTTTTAACTGTCTGAGAAATTTTCCACTTTTGAAGAAGCTTTGAACTGCATCAATCACTTCCTTTTTGATGATATGCCAATAAGTCTAAAGAAAAGGGTTGTCATCCCATCTAGGCCTAGAGGTTTGTGGTTTGGGATTTGATTCAAAACTCCTAATATCTCAGAATCTACAGCAAGTATATTCAAAGCTTTATCAGTCCATGTTGGTTCATGATTTCTTTAAGCCCATTTTGTTGATTTGTCTGAAATGACCGTCCCTTTGTTTTTCATTGTGAAATAGTATATCATTAAAATCACCTATGCTCACCTAGGGACCTTGAAAACCTTGTTATATAGAGTCTAAATGTTTCCAGAAGCTTGCTTTTTTATTCCATTTTATTGGGGCATAAACACATGTTAACATCCATGGGTGATGAGGAGGGTCCGAATAAACCAAAATAGAAATAGCATTAGTATTTACATTAACCGGTTCTATGTCAACACCCAGTCTCCACAAAAGTAAAAGGCCACTCTTTCTTACAAGTTGCTGAAAAGTGTATATACATATGGAAACCTATACTAGTAACAAAAGTGGTGGTTTTATCATTATTCACCATAGTTTTCAATAAAAAATTATATCAGGATTATATAATCTAATATTAGCTGTTAAGTTTCTGAGTGCCTTTGGACGAGCTAATCCTTAACAATTCCATACTAGTGTCCTCATTCAGGGGGAAGGCTTCTTATAGCTAGCCTTATGAGCTTCATTGGACTTAGTGGAATATGTCAGAATATATTTGCTATAGGGACTAAATCTAGTTTTGCTTTTGTTCTTCTTTTTCCCCACTATTGTAGACTGTGCCTTCATTGAAGTGTGTTTCATTTCAGAGTCTTTCATTTCTTGGTCTGTTGGGATCTTCACCTTTACTTTGTCTTCATCTCTTTTCTCAATTTTCACCTTCTTGAATTGTGCTTCTGGCTTGGACAGTGTCTTTTCTTCCTCTATTTCAATGATGGTTCTCTTTGAAGATAAAAGCCTTGTTTTCAATTGATCTTGAGTGGAGAAGTTGACTACATTGGGACCTAGGCTGGGCCTGAGATCAAAATTGGTGTTGTGATTCTCTAAGCTTCTTTTGTAGTTACAGTGATCTTTTGTGTATAGTATATGATCTTTTTTGGAACAGTGACAAAAGTCGAGTGTATTGGATCATGCACAAAAGTGGTTTCTTCACTAACTTTCGTTGGGGGTGCATAGTTTTCACATTATCTTGGGGGTTTTCCAACGGATTTTTTTTCATTCTCTTTAACTAAAGTTGTGAGCTATTCTATTTCATAAATCTTTGTTGATGGCGAGTAAGAGAAGGTGGGAGGTTTGAAATAGATCTGGCTTTGTAACGGATTCAACTTCAAAGCTAGGCTTTGTGAGGGGGATGACCCTTTTGACCTAGAAGCTGGGCTATCTTTCTTCATATTGGACTTTTGGTCTAGTGGATCAATGAATACTTCATCCAATTTCTTTTTGAAGCCTGAGAGAGTGGGCCCTTTGTAGTTGGTGGCGAATGTTTTTGATACTTTGGCCCATGATTCATTTTAATCCATTTGTGTAAGCTTATCAGTATTGAAAGGACTAAAATGATCAATATTTGCACTGGAATGGGCCGAGTATTGGAGTTTTGGAGATGAATCTTGAGGAAGATCTGGCCCAAAGATTACACTGTGACTCTTTTGTCCTTTTGTTGTTTGAAATAATTGTTTCCATTGTGCTTTCCATGAAGTGGGATGGGGTTGAGCTGCATGCTTTCTTGAAATGTATCTTAATCTTGAAGGAGTTATGTTTGCCAAATCTACTAAGATATTTTCCTTGAGTGGCGATGTGAGGCGTGATGAGATTGATCTCCTTGATTCCCGCTCAAGACTCTTAATTAGATTGGGCTGCACAATAATTGTATTTATGGTAGTTGTTGGCTGAAGTATTGTGCTCTCTACACTGTAGTTGAACAATGGTCCCGATCTTGCAAGTGTATCTCCTTTGTTTGGTTTTACTGATTCCTTTAAATTTTCAGCTGTTCCCGGGAAGAAATGGTGCATCTTTGGTTATTTCAATATTGCTTCACTTTGATTGAAGAATGCATGCTTTATCGGACTTGAGAATTGGAGAGAATAGATCTTTTTTGCATTTCATCATAAATCTGTAGCTCTTTGCCTTTCATTTCTTGGCTCATTTGGTTCTTGTATTGTTTTGCTTCCATTGATGTTTTGCCTTTGTTTCTTTGTCCATTAGCTGTTTGATATGTGGTCGAGATGGGGTATGGCTTGATGTATTTGGATCGCAGCCATGGATCATAAATATTTTGTTCCGAGGAGGATGATCAAATATCACACAACAGTTGTGTGTGCCCCAAACTTCCACATGCATAGCAATAATCAGCCAGTTTTTCATACTTTAAAGCTATCCACGTTTCAGTGTTTCCTCTATGTGGCATCATGAAGCCTTGTTGTAGTGGTTGTGTGACATCTAATTCAACAATGATTCTGAGATAGTAGCGCTAGGTAACTCCGAAAATCGGGTCTTCCTCCACCATTATCAGCTTTCCTAGTGCTTCCCCGATGTTTGCGGCATTTCTTATCGTCATATAATCAAGTGGGAATCCATGAATTTGAATGGTAAATAGGGAGTATTTGAGATTGAGTTCTTTGATGGTTAAACTTGGAGGCCACGACTTTAAGTGTGAGGGAGATAATTGCGATAGAGGATAAGGTAGTAGGCGCCCTTCGGAATGGTGCCCGCCTATCACCCTTCTATCAGAGACTTAGAGGGAATTGTATTCGGTAAAATTCTTTCAGTTGGATTCTGAGTACTTCCTACTCAAACTAAACTCTTCCCACCTGAATTCTTATTATACAAAGACGATAAATTTAGTTGGCTCGTTATAGTTATCCCTGACATATTGATAGTGTGATGATCGGAGATCCTATAAACATTTAATGCCTGGCAGGGTGGCATATCGCATTAAATGCGCACTGATGTGAATATCCAAAAATATTTACTGATCGCTTGGAGGTAATCATATTACTAGAGATATTATTGAGAAGAAACAAAACTAATAAATGATCTCAAAAAACCTAGGATGGAAAGGGGATTAATCTGCTCCCCAATATTCCTGGATAATTACACGTGTATCTGATCAATATTTCAGCTCATATAAAAGAAAGAATAGATTACTTGAAAAAGGAATGAACATCTATCTGAAGCTCTTTTGAATTATTGTCTTGAATATATCCACTTTGGTCTCTAACAAAAGTTTCAGAGAGTTCTCAGGGTCGAGGAACCCAACCCTCTATCTTTGTTGTTGCAGATTAGGACTGGAAATTGCAACTCAGGAGTGCAAAACACACATCAACATTGGCGCCGTCTATGGGATCCCTTTTTGGTGTTCTCTGCAAACCGGTTGTATTGTGATTACTAAGTAATAACTACAACTCAAAGTATATCTCGATGGAAGAACGACTAGCCGCCATGGAAGCAACGATAAGGGAGCTCACTAGAGAGAATGAGAAGTTGCAAAAGAGTAATGAAGAAATGACTGCTCATGATGAACCTTCCGTTAGTAAGTGTGCGGAGTCACACCGAGTCAATGAGCCAAGTCATGAAGAAGTAGATGAAGAAAGACGTAAGATGCAACTGGAACTCAAAGAATTGGAGGACAAGTACGTAGACATAGCCAGGCGCATTGAAGCCCCTTCCATTGCTGGACAATCGTGCAACAATCTCGGCACTCCTTACAATGCAAGTGTCATGGCAGTACCACTGCCTCGTAAATTTCGAGCACCTCAGATGGAGCTGTATGATGGGAGCACTGACCCCTATGAGCATATAGAGACGTTTAGGACGCACATGAGTCTACATGGCTATCCTAATTAAGTAACGTGCCGAGCATTTCCTCTCACCCTTAAAGGAGTAGCCCATACCTAGTTCGGGATGGTCCCTACTGGCACGGTAGACAGCTTTGACTGTCTGGCTCGCCGCTTTATAACCCAGTTCTTGTGAAGTCGGAAGAGGAAAAGACCAGCTGCGTATCTCCTCACGGTTAAATAGGACAGTCATGAAAGCCTCAAAAACTATCTTTCTCGGTTCAACAAGGAACTGATGACGATAGGGGATCAGGATAAGAAGATCACTCTGGCTGCCCTCCTAAGCAGAATATGGCTTGGTAGTCCTTTCCTGACAGAGATTGCTAGACGAACTCCTGCCACCTTGGCAGAATTCATGGACAGGGCAGACGAATATATAAACGCTGAAGACACCTTGCAAGCGATTATAGGGCCAAGGCGGGAAGAAATAGAGCGTGCCAATCAAACTGAAGCCAACCTGACTGCAAGGAGAAGAAATGCAGCCGACTCGAAGAGAAGAAACATACAAGGGGGGTCGTCATCTCATGGGAGCCCGCGGTACAGACCACGTCCTCATACCAATTTGGCGGTAGACAGAGAACTTAGGGGAAGGCAGTATCATCAGCAGCACTAGTACCGACCGGGAAACATATACTACGAGTACCACCAGTCAACTAGGCACAATACCCGAGACTGTAGAACCTTGAAGAGAAAGAATGAAGATGAAAGAGAAGAGTCGCAGAGAAATGGTGGATATCCTAACAGTAAGCGCAGTCCAAGCCCCCGAAGAGAGAGGAACGCCAAGGATTCGTCCCAAAAGGGAGACCATTGGGCGAAATACGAACTATCACCGGAGGAGTACCGAGAGGAAGGGAAACTTCAGCATCAAGGAAGGCGTATGCCCGAGAGGCGCGATATGCTGAGGTGTTCACCATGTCGAAATTCACTCAGGACAGACAGCCTTTTGAAGATGTCCCAATTGTCTTTGATAAGCATGATGAAGGGGTGATGCAGCCACATGACGATGCTTTGGTGGTCACCATGTTAGTCGCCAATTTCATAACCAAAAGAATCATTATCGATAATGGGAGTTCAGCCGATATCCTCTATTGAGATGCCTTCGACAAAATGAGGATTGGGCGGGACAGACTGAGGCGAGCCCCAACATCCCTTAGAGGATTTGCCGGCGAGATTATACAACCCAGTCATAACTCTGCCTGTAATGGCCGGCGAGGCACTTAAAACTTCGATGGTTATGGCTGATTTCCTGGTAGTCAAAGCCCATTCTTCGTATAATATTATATTAGGGTGGCCCGCCTTGAATCGCCTAAAAGTCGTAACTTCAACATATCATCTGAAAGTGAAGTTCCCAACTCCAAATGGTGTAGGGGAAGTCAGAGGCGAGCAATTTGTGGCTCGTGAATGTTACTCCCGTGAGCTCAAGCCTCTAATCCAATGATGATTGGTGTCGCCGAGGAGGGTCCGAGGCACAATGAAAGGGCAGCTGAGTTGCTACCTCCACCAGCTCTAACGAGATGGGATGGAGATTTTAGAGATGAGCAAACCATCAAGCAAGCAGAGCCCGGAGAGCCATTGGAACTGATTGCCTTCAACCAGGCGAAGCCCGAGCAGAAGATTCACATAGGCGCCAATTTGGAGCCTACCTTGAAGTAAGAACTCAAACGACTCCTGGCTGATCATCAAGACATATTCGCCTGGACCCATCAGGATATGCCAGGTATAGATAATAGTATTATTGAGCATCATTTATGTGTCAATCAGGAAGCTCGGAAGATTAAGCAAAAAAGAAGTAGCTTTTGCACAGAGAAATGTACTGCTATAGTCGAGGAGGTGGACCACCTACTAGCGGCAGGGTTTATCAGAGAAGCCCAGTACCCAAAATGGCTGTCTAATGTAGTGCTGGTAAAGAAGGCGAGCGGTAAATGGAGGATGCGTGTAGACTTCACCAATTTAAACAAGGCTTGTCCGAAGGATAGCTTCCCACTCCCTCGTATCGACCTGATCGTAGACTCAACGGCCGGTCATCCATTGCTCAGCTTCATGGATGCATACTCGGGGTATAATTAGATCAGGATGAACCCAGTGATGAGGACAAAACAGCTTTCATTACCGACCGAGGTTTATATTGTTACAAGGTAATGCCCTTTGGGTTGAAAAATGCAGGGGCTACGTATCAACGTCTAGTCAACCGGATGTTCAAACAGCAGATTGGGAGGAATGTAGAAATATATGTTGATGATCTGCTAGTCAAGAGTAAAACACCCGGACAACATGTGGGGGACTTGCAGGAAGCTTTTGGAGTTTTACGTCAATACAAGATGAAGCTTAACCCAAGTAAATGTTCTTTTGGAGTGGGGTCGGGGAAGTTCTTAGGTTATATGGTTTCTAAGAGAGGAATCGAAACCAACCTTGAAAAGGTGAAAGCCATATCTTGTATAGTAACGCCTCGGAATCACCACGAGGTGCAGCAATTGGCGGGCCGAGTAGCTACCTTGAATTGCTTCATAGCTCGATCCACTAACAAATGCTTACCTTTCTTCCAAGTATTGAGGAAGGCACGGGAATGGAACCCTTCTTGTGACAGGGCCCTGGATGAGCTGAAAGAATATTTGACCCATCCGCCATTGCTCAACCAAACCGAGCCCGGTGAAACATTGACTGCATACCTGGCCGTCTCACCCAATGCAACTTCTGCTATTCTAGTGAGGAACATGGCGACCGGGCAGAGACCAGTATACTATATAAGTCGAGCATTCCGGGGAGCAGAAGCTAGATACCCCAAGCTAGAAATGATGGCTCTCGCCTTAGTGGTAGCTACTAGACGACTCAGGCTATACTTTCAAACTCACGCCATACTGGTACTTACCAACCAGCCCTTGAAAGCTGTTTTACAATGACCAGAGACCTCAAGAAGATTAGCAAAATGGGCCATAGAACTTAGCGAATTCGATATCCAATATGCTCCCAGGAAGACGATCAGAGCGCAAGTACTCACTGACTTCGTAGTTGAGCTCATTGATTTCCCGGAAGATATTGTTTAAACACCCCCTACCAAATCTTGGATGGTATATGTGGATGGATCGGCACGTAGATCAGGAGGAGGGGTAGGTATCCATGTCATCTCTCATGATGGTACGAAACACAAGTATGCCGTTAAAATCACTTTCAAGGTTACCAACAATGAGGCAAAATATGACGCACTGTTAATCAGCTTGAATATTGCCCGCCTTTTGGGGGCTAAGGAAGTGATAGTGCATGTCGATTCGCAAGTGGTGGTTCACCAGGTGAACGGCACCTTCGTTGCTAAGGGAGAACAACTCAAGAAATATTGTCAATTGGTTTGTGAAGGAAAAGATTACTTCTAGTATTCTTCCATTCAACAAATCCCGAGAGTCAATAATTGCCAAGCCAATCGCCTAGCTAGAATAGATTCCGGACAGATAGATGTCCCTCTTCCTGAAAATACTGAAGTAAGACAAGCGGAGATCCCTTTTATCGATAAAGAAATGTTCCAAGTAGAGACAAGCCACCCCGGATGGGCGAAGGAGATAATAGAGTTTCTACAAGAGAATAAGCTACCCAATGACGCAAGTGAAGCCAAAAGGATCAAGAACCGGGCCGCCAGATTTGTTATCCTGGAGGGGATATTGTACAGAAGGGGATTCTCAAAACCATTACTCAGATGTTTATCGGTTGAGGAGTCTCAGTATGTATTAGCAGAAATCCACGAAGGAATTTGCGGGAGTCATCGGAAGGAAGAGTTTTGGCTAATAAAGTAGGCTAAGCGAGGTATTACTAGCCGAACCTTCTCAAGAATTCAAAAGAGTTCACCTAAAAATGTCCGCAATGCCAAAGACATGCCAATGTCTTTCATCTCTTGCCTACAGATTTAATATCTATAGTGGCAGTCTGGCCTTTTGCTCAGTGGAGGTTAGATCTTATAGGTCCCCTTCTTGTGAGCAGAGGAGGAGTTAAGTTCATTATGGTAGCATTCGACTATTTTACTAAGTTGGTAGAGGCGGAAGCATTATCAACTATAACCTCCCAAGCCATTACTAAGTTCCTCTGGAAATTTATTATGTGTCGGTTTGGCATACTCCCGTGTTTCATATCCGACAATGGAGGTCAGTTTAACTCTTCACACTATCGGCAGTGGTGCGCCGAGTTGAAAATCGAAGTACATTACTCATCGCCTGGACATCCTCAGTCAAATGGTCAAGCAGAGGTAACTAACAAGACCATTCTGTCTATTCTTAAAAAGAAGCTGGGAAGCTGTAAGGGAACATGGGTGGACGAACTCTCTGGAGTGTTATGGTCTTACCGTGCAACTGTTCGACCACAGGAGAGACTCCTTTGGCCCTTACATATGATAACGAAGTTGTTATCCCGGCGAAGGTAGGAGTCCCTACTTCCAGAGTAAAGGATTTCCATCCGAATAACAATGAAATAAAACTGCTACAATAATTGGACCTCATAGAAGAAAGGCGAGAAGAGGCGGCTGTGAGAGTAGAACATTATAAACGCATGGCTGAGAAGTGGTTCAACAGACGAGTCAACCACAGATCTTTTAAACATGGGGACTTAGTGTTGAAGCGCACAGGAGTAACTACAACTGAAGAACGCAAATTAGGGCCTAAGTGGGAGGGACCCTATGTTGTTACCAGGAGTACTCGATCGGGATCATACAAGCTTACAAATAGTGAAGGCAACGCCCTCTCTCATCCATGGAACGCGGAACATTTGAAGAAATTTATGTATAGTTCAATTTTGTCTTTACTGGAATTATATATAATATGATGATTGTGAATTACCATTTTGTGACAAAAATGTTCAGTCGTTTACAGGCGCATCAAGGGCCGCGGGGTCGCCTGGGCTCCAAGCCTCGCCCCTCGGTTCGCTCGCCAAAGGGAAGGAACCTGTTCCTTCCCCTTCTCCATCTTCAAACCACGGGGTCGCCTGGGCTCCAAGCCTTGCCCCTCGGTTCGCTCGCCAAAGGGAAGGAACTTGTTCCTTCGACTTCGTCATCTTCAGACTGCGGGGTCGCTTGGGCTAACAGTCTCGCCCCTCGGTTTGCTCACCAAAGGGAGGGAAACTGTTCCCTCGCCTTCGTCATCTTCAGATTGCGGGGTCGCCTGGGCTCCAATTCTCACCCCACAGTTCGCTCGCCAAAGGGGTCGCCTGAGCTCCAAGTCTCGCCCCTCAGTTCGCTCGCCAAAGGGAGGGAACCTGTTGCCTCGCCTTCGTCATCTTCAGACTACGGGGTCGCCTAGGCTCCAAGCCTCGCCCCACAGTTCTCTCACCAAAGGGGTCGCCTGGGCTCTAAGTCTCGCCCCTCGGTTCGCTATCCAAAAGGAGGGAACCTGTTCTCTCGCCTTCGTCATCTTCAGACTGCGGGGTCACCTGGGCTTCAAGCCTTGCCCCTCATTTCGCTTGGCAAGGGGGTCGCCTAGGCTCCAAGCCTCGCCCCTCAGTTCGCTAGCCAAAGGGAAGGAACATGTTCTTTCGCCTTTGTCATCTTTAGACTGCAGGGTCGCCTAGGCTCCAAGTCTCGCCCCTCAGTTTGCTCGCCGAAGGGGGGTTGTCTTCGCCGTCGACAGGTTCCTAATCAGTATAAGAAGATAATCTTCCTTTACTTTCGCCTCACCCTTTGAGTCGGTAAAAAAAAAAAAAACAACTCCATCACTATTCACCAATTATTTCTGAATGAGGACTCAAACAAAGCAAGATGAGGCTATCCACGAATCGCACACCCATCATCGCACTCACTGGCTAACAAGGTACATGTTCGCTTAAATCTCATTATCTAATTTTCGTGGCAATCGGATAACAATAAGAGTTTGTGTATTAACAAATCTCTACCACTAGCTCGTTTACATACGTTGGTAAAGATTCATGGGGTAATATGATTTCCAACAAACAATCATATTTGGTTATAGAAAAATTTATCACAATGTTCAAATTAATGTGGATATCTGGAATGTGGCATATCAATATATATAAATACATCAATTTTTATTAAGATATGGCGAGTCTATCCGGTAACAAATACAGAGAAGGTATATATTGAAAAGAATGATATATCAACTAAATACTCTTTACAGCTAAAATTCTATATACAAGTCTATACAATATAACTAACAATCAGGGAGGCAAACATATGCGGCACTCTGGTGTGCCTATCTTGGCGACCTCTGCCTTTGTTATGGGGTTGATGAGTACACAAAAATGCACTCTAAATACTCTATTTAAATGCTAAAAGAAATGAGAAAATAATGAATATAACTCATGTTATTAAAATTAATGGTCATTTATCTTGAAATAGATATAAGCATGATTTAATATATTGTTGCGAATATAAAATGTCATATTTTTCTCTCTTAATATTTAATATTTTATTTTTATTTAATGCCTAAATTTACTCATTATTTTTACATTTTGATTTAGGACACAAATAGAGGCATTAGGAGCAAATGAAGATAATTGCGGAATTTTTGACAGTTCTGACATTTTTTCGTAATATGGGCACAACTCTCTCATACAATCTCCGATTGAGCTGATTCAAGATGATGTAGAGCCGAAAGAGAAATATCTATAACTTTTATGTTTTATGTTTTAAGAGATATCCACTAAATCCAAGAAAAAATCGACCATTAAGTGGACGCACCTGCACTTGACGTTTCTGGATATTTTTCAGCCACTTGCATCAAATCTAAATGTCATCATAATATTTTCCAGCAAGCACTCCTACACCAATTTGGAAATTTAATGATCAATTCATATGCAAGATGAAGTGCACTCAAGTTTTTTCAAGACAAATTATTTGACCACAAGATATTAAGTCATACAAGATAACTAATGGATAGAGAAGCAAAATTGAAACACTCAACCTACAAGCAAAATCTAGCTCATGCATAGTGGGAAAACAAACGATCAAAATGACAACTCACAAATCACTTGGATTCAAGAATGGCACATGGCAAAACAAGTTGAAATTGTGATGATTTTGTCATGACAACTTGCATGAAGGATGCTTATAAATAGAAGGAATTGGTGTGTGTTCTAAGAAAATGCTTAGTCTGGGAGGATGCTTTGGAAGAGCCATTGTTTTGAGAGCTTGAGAAAAGAAAAGAAAAACCAAAGAAGAGAGAAGAAAATAATGGTTGGTTCTTTCATATTATCCCTTGGAGAATTTTTGCTGCATATTTTCAATATGTGTAACTAAATTCTCAAGGAGGGTTAGGGATGAACTTGTGTGTGTGATGGTGTTTATAACTTATTTTTGATTCATGTATTTGGTATTTAAATATTAAAACTCTTTTTTTCTATTATTCTCAATTTATTTATGATGTTTTTCGTCTTCAAATAATTATAGAATCTATTTCGTTTATGGATTCAGTCATGCTTTTTCTATTGAGTGAATTAGTTCTATAATTATGTTTGGAGCAATTGATTGTCTATATTGATTTAATTCTCTACTGCAATATCGCCTCTTGGGTATATTGTCGTTGTTGAATTTTCTCAATGTCGATAACAATTTATGAGAGTTAAGCGCGAAGAATGATTTTTCAAAGAGTTACATTTGATTTATATTTTGGTTATTAATGTTATATCTTCCGATTAAGAATTTGGACATAGAATTCTTAATTGAGTTATCAATGAATTAAGAATATATTTGAATACCACAAATACACAAGGAATTCCCTACGCTCTACTTTTCGTCTCATTTTTATACTTTTCAAATTACTCATTTAGTTTTAATTTACGTCACACTCTACAATTTACTTTTCGCACTCATCTAAATCTTTTTGTTAATTTCGTTACTGTTCTTCAATTTCTCAATCCATCTCCCTGTGGAATCGACACCGCAAAGCTATACTGCAACGACCGTGTTATTCTGTGGGCGTAATCAGGGGTCGGGAGCGAGGTCTCGAGGATTCATGTCGGCCACATCAAAGGTTGGGTTCCAAACAATCTTCTGCCTTAGCCGCTTTAAACCCTCCACATAACCTTGACTCCAGGCGGCTATGTGGAGGGAACGATGCTGAATCGCCTAATGCCTAAGAAACTCAAGCTCTCTGTACGCCTCGCCTAATTCTCGAGAAAGAGAGTCACGTTCGAGCTCAGATGTATCTACTTTGGCTCAGAGAGTCTCTAACTCTTCTTCTTAAATGGCTAGCGAGTGCTCTAGGAGAGACATGTTTGACTTCAGGCTACTCATCTCTTGAGTGGCGAGGGAGGGTTCGTTCTCCTTAATAGCAAGTGTCTGTCCAATGAACTCTTGCCCTCGAAGGAGATCATCCCTACTCGCCTCCAGGAATCGGTTCCTTTCCTTTAATGACGCCACCTCCTCTAGCATGGATCCATGGATCTCCAAATAGTGATCCCGCTCCTCCTCCAGCTCCATAACATTGGCTTTGAGAAGATCTCTGTCTTCTGTGAGCTGGCTGACCAAAGTACCAAGCTCTCAGTATTTTGTTTCTGCCTCTTGAAGCTGTTCTCGAGTCTTTTTTGCACTCCCTTTTAATAATCTCGCCACTTTAGAACCAACAGACCCAATGATTTGGTCGGAAGCCTGAACAATAATAAGAAATTAGACACATAAAATAAATTCGAACTAAAACGGAATTCTGAATCAGTACCTGTGCCAAAAGTGATCAAAGTAAGTCGGCTACCATCCCCGCCCGCTCAAGACATTTGGGAGTAGAGGTAGTTGGCGATGCGGGTTTGGAGCAGTGTTGTATCGCATAGTGGGGAGAAAAGCCCATCATTGATCTGGTGTCATCACCGTCCGTGCGAAGGGACTCCCGCCTTATAGTCTCGTTAGTTTTGGTGGGCGTGGCATCTGCTGAGGCTGCATCATACCCGGAGTTGGACTAGAGCTGCCGGGTATGTTTAGAACCAAGAGTGGTGGGAATAACATCGGCGGGCGACCTTAATCCCGAACGGTGTTCTGTCTGCTCATGTTCAACTGTTGCCACGCCTTGCCCCCCAGAACCCTGAGTGGATGGATCCTCCTCCTCCTCGGAAAGATGTTCCCCGCCCGTTTTGGGGCGACCCTCTTTGGACGAATAAGGATAGGCTGATTGAGGAACATCCTCCCGAGCAGGAGCCCGTGTAGACGACAGCACGAAAGTTTGGAAGTATGGAGTTCCTGCTGCGTAGGCGGGAGAGTTCGAGAGGGTATTCAGGAAGGCCAGTTTGACCTCATCCACTGTGTGCCCAAAAGTCGAAGGCACAGGCCTGTCATCTGGGTGAGGTTGGCGGTCTGAAGGCAGACACACCACCAACGGTTCTAGCGTACTGGCCCTCTACCCTTCCGGTAAAGAGGTTCTGGTGTAATAGCTGCCCTTTCCACCAGTAGACGCCACGAGTACCGGGGAAGCTAGAGAAGGTTGTACTAGAGAGGAGGGTGCTCGACCTTCTCGTGAAGGGCAAGAAGCCCTTGTATCATGGCAAGCCTTAACTCGCCTTTCTTGGGCAAAAGTAAGAGCTGGAGGCTCAGAAGCCTCCGCTGCAACTCGCTCGCCACCCTCACGGCGAGATTTGGTACGCTTTTCTTTGGGTGGAAGGGCACTGCGTTTGTGAACTACCCCTGAGTGAATAGGCGCTTCAGCCGCCGGTATGCTGGAGAAATCCTGGAACTCAGCATAACCCCGCCGTGGCTTGACCAAGTAAGTATTGATGTTTCGGTCGGTCAAGATAAGGTCGGATTCCAGCCGATGAAAGTGACGCTTCGCCCAGCATATCAATATTTCCACCCGATCCCTTTCCCTTTTATTTAAATCAATATCTAGAAGGGAGGTTGGGGGCAGCTCGCCCCAATTCACCTGAATGGGGAATTCCTCTCTAGTCTTATCCTCGGGGAACTGCCATTTGTCTCCTTTTACATAAAACACATTCTTGTGGTAGTCCTTCACATTAGAGTACAAACTCTCCAGGGTGCATAACTTAGTCTCCTGCCTCCAACAACGACAAACGGAATACTATACATGAAGCTAATAGTATTCACCAAGCATTCGGTAACAACTGAGTCGAGGCCATGCCCAGATAATGAAGGACTTCACACACTGGTCGAATGAAGGGAAGACGCAACCCATTCTTGAACATGGCTTCATACAGAAGCACATGCTGAGCCCGCCCTTCTGCGTCACAAGGACGTTCTCGAATGACTCCAAAACTGGCTGAAGTTGGGATGTAACCTTGATCTCGAAGGTGTTGAATGGCTAAAGGAGGGTAAGATGGTACCCACTGATGACCAGCGTAGATAGAACCAGCCCCCATTGAAGCTTGATGAAGATGCGAAGAAAGATCGGTTCAAAGACAAGATGGTAAAGAGAGAATATGCAAATTTTCCAGCAGTAAGACGACAGTAAAGAGTGAACCATTACGGATAACAAATATTTATATTACAAATAGTAACCGTCTTGGGGAAAGTAATTGATATAATTAGCCCAATCTTCGGGAAGCGAAACGACACGATTGATAAATGGAGAGTAATGGTGAAACGGCTATTTAACACGTGGAGGGTGCGCTCCAATTAATGAAGAAATAACTGACAATTAATTTTTCAAGAAATTGCAAAACCAGGCGTGTAATGATGGAAATAATCCATAAATACAGCGCACGATATTTTGTGTCATCATGGCCAGAAAACTACCTCCTTTCTCCACGCTCAGTGATCAGAAGCCAAACCGTCCCCGTCTAAAAACCAACAGCTGCTTGCATGACTATTATGCCCCTATTTCACCCATTCAAATTTGATTTTACGCGGGATAAAGTTTCATGAATTTGAACAATAAGACTAAAATGAATCCCAATCGAATTATATTCGATTAAGATTCGCGAGGTACTGTGAGTGAGATAATTGTGATAGAAGATAAGATAGTAGGCGCCCTTCGGAATGGCGCCCGCCTATTACCCTTCTTTCAGAGACTTAGAGGGAATTGTATTCGATAAAATTCTTTCAGTTGGATTCTGAGTACTTCCTACTCAAATTAAACTCTTTCCACCTGAATTCTTATCATACAAAGACGATAAATTTAGTTAGCTCGTTATAGTTATCCCTGACATATTGATAGTGTGATGATCGGAGATCCTATAAAAACATTTAATGCCTGGCAGGGTGGCATATCGCATTAAATACGGATTGATGTGAATATCCAAAGATACTTACTGATCGCTCATAGGTAATCATATTACTAGACATATTATTGAGAAGAAACAAAATTAATAAATGATCTTAGAAAACCTAGGATGGGAAAGGGATTAATCTGCTCCCCAATATTTCTAGATAATTACACGTGTATCTGATCAATATTTCAGCCCATATAAAAGAAAGAATAGATCACTGGAAAAAGGGATGAACATCTATCTGAAGCTCTTTTGAATTATTGTCTTGAATATATCCACTTTGGTCTCTAACAAAAGTTTCGGAGAGTTCTCAGGGTCGAGGAATCCAACCCTCTATCTTTGTTGTTGCAGATTAGGACTGAAAATTGTAATTCAACTCAGGAGTGCAGAACACACATCAACATTAAGATCATACGATGACCACGAAAGTTCCATGGACATTAAGTCTAAGCTTGTTGCTTGTGTTGAGGGTTGATGAAAGTAAATAGAAAAGAGTTGTCCTCCATGTCTTCTATGCAGAAACTTTTCACGAAATACCACGCAGCACGAATACTTGCTTGTACTGCCTGCCTATTCAATGGTTTATCTACTATAAGTTTCCCAACTAGGCTTCTATATGAGTTTTCTCGTGCTTTTTCTGGAGTTGGTTCTAAATCTAATTCTTTCCAAGAAAGGGCTTCCATTTGAGTGATCAGCTTGTCCATCTCCATTAGAAGTATTAGATTGTATCAGGATGATTTCAGTCCGATGAGATTTGCTAGAGTAACCAAAAAAAGAGTGTTAAGAAACACCATGAAAGCGTAAAAACCTCTACTTTCTTGAGAGAGAAGTTCTCGAAGAGAGAGAGTAGATTTCCTATTTGTTTGTTTATTCGTTTGGTTTAGGATTTCATTTGCACATCATAAGTTGTGACAACTTTCCCAATGTTCAGGGGCACTTTAGGCATTATTTCAATTTGGAAAGCATTTCAATTTGCATTATCATATCTAAGTTATTATGATTTTTTATAATTTTTAAATAAAATATAATAAATAATTTGATTTTATTAAATCTAAAATAAAAATAATATTTTATTCAAATGTAAACTTTTATCTGATTTCATTTCTAAACTCACTATCTAAATATCTGTCTTTTTTTTTTTTAAAAGAAAACAATGTCATTTTTATTTAACTCACAATCGATAGTTATGCACCTCTCCCTCAACCTAGATAGCCTTCCTTTGCAATGGTTTAAACTCAATTGGGATGGCTTAATCAATCCAGGTCATGGGCTGGTAAGCTTTTGTGTAGTAATATGGAATTGCTTAGGCCAGATTATTGCGACCATGAGATCAAACAAGCTAGCTCCTCTTCTAAGATCCTTTCTTAGCCGAAGTATACGGTGCCCTGCAAGTTGTGAAATTTGGCTTGGAACTTGGATTTAGTCAGATCATTTTTTAAGGGGATTCCTTACAAGCCATGATTGCACTTAAGCAGGCCACCAAGGGGGCAAACAACCCAAGCATATTTTTATGTGAGACTAAACTCTTATTGGTGAATTTTGCAAAGTGTGAGGTTTTTCATATAAGAAGAAACGGCAATGTTATGACTCGTTTGTAAAAAATGCTCGTCATTTCTGATATAATTGTAACTTATATGAAAGATGTTTTATCTTGTATCTCCTCTTTATTATAATGATGAAATGACAATAGAGATTTTCCTTTCAAAAAAAATAAAAATAAACAAAGCAACAGAAAATTATGACACCTTATAGAAAAAATGTTACCGCAAAGAAAAACACAGACGTGTGCATGTCTCGCATGCATGCAGTTAGCGCAGTTAGTCGAAAAAAGTGACATAAATCATGCATATATGAAAAAATAATAAGTTGCTTAGCATAAATTGATAAGCTGCATGCCCATTAACCCATGCAATTAGCTGCTAATCATGATGATCATGGCATTGTCGATTGTTTTGTCTTCTATATATATATATATATATATATATATTCCTCGGGGAAGAACATATAGCAATCAGCGAAGAAAGCCAATAATAGTAACGGAAAAGAATGATATATATAATCATGTCATGAGAAAGCGTGTATTCTAATAAACCCTTTTGCTACCTGCAGCTTAAAGGTGGAATCCTTTTTTTTTTTTTTGACAGCTTAAAGGTGGAAACTTGTTCTAAACGTTAGATATTTTTTTGGTTGATTAGGATGTTGGAATTAAGCATATTCGACATGTTCCTGTTGCCTGTTGGGATCCCTTTCAAGGCATCTCTTGTTCCTGAAAGCATGCTATTAGCTCCATCTATAAAAATGTTCCTAGCTAAATAATAACGTACAAGCAATCCCTTTGTTTTATTAATTTATTACGTACGTGGATTTGATCGCTAGATGACGTCCAAGTACTCCAATCTAAGAAAGTAGGGAAAAATGAATTTTTTTTAATCCTCTCGAAACTACCATCAAATGATAATTACCCTCGTTAAACATTCAAACCAAGTGATCTTGCAATTAAAAGGGGTACTTTCATCTCTCTCTCTCTCTCTATATGTTAACAGCAAAACTAAAATTGATACTGATATGAAGAATTCAAGTTAACGTCTGGATTATATAAGTGGCTCAAAGTTTAAAGAACGTTTGTATTGACATCAGGAATTTATGTTCCCCTATATAAAGACCAGAAAATGTGTTATACTCACAAATAAGTTTTAGAAAAGTAAATTTATAAATAGACGTAGTTTCATGTGATTTATTAAATTTATTTTATAATAATAATAAATTTATAATTTGACATATTATATTAAATTACATTAATTATGAATTTATTTTTATAAAAAAAAATTATTACTAAAACATTTTTGTAAATTCAAAAAAGAATTCATGTACTTTTGAAACATACTATGTCCCATTTAATAATTAGAAGGCAAGGTAAAATACATTTGTTTCCTCGCAAAACTACAATTAATCATTTGGACCCTCATTTTTTGTTATATGAATCATATCTTCTCACTAATAAAACAAAGCATTACTTCTGCTGGTCGACCCAAATTAGCGTTGCCGAATACAAGTTGGAACAACATCGCACCAAACATTGATATCTTGAAGATTACAAGCATACCTTGCTATTTTATGTATGAGCAACTACATTTAATTCTCTAAAAGCATGTTGGATTGAACACTTAGGAAATCGGTGCATGAGTTGCTGAATATCTTTGACAATATGCCTCATCATAGAAGAGGTAGCTGATTGATCCTGTATGTCCTTAACCACCAAAAATAAAGAATCATTCTCAATTTGTAGCGCTGGAGACCCAATGGAATACAAAGTTGCAGGTCCCTCAACACTACAATAAGTTCTATCACATAGGATTAATCACAACCAGCTCTCTTTTTGAATCTGCCATAAATTAAAAAAACACCCTTACTATCTTGTAAGAGTAGTCCCACACTTGCTATATCTTGCTCATGGAACATAGCATCATCAACATTCAGCTAACAACATCAGAAGGGGAAGACAAGCATTTGGTAAGTCTACTAACACTATTTGGAGGTTCTATTTTAAAATAGTTGCACAATTTTTACATAGTGCATGAGAGATCACCCAATCTGAAGTAAGATGTTTGTCTTTAAAAATCAATTGAGTTCTCCTATCCCAGCAATTCCAAGCAATTAGAAGCATCAACTCAACCTCTTCTTTAGTCCTACTTTCTTATTCGATCTCATAAACTTCCTAAACAGCATATTAGGCTCAATGTACTGTATATCTGGAAAGTGTCTTTGCCAGCATTCTATTTGTTGATCACATTGATACAATGCATGAATTGTGTTCTCATGCGCTTTTGAATACAAATTGCATGCTTAATCCTCCACTGATTTCCTCTGTTTCAGATTCACTAAAGTTGGTGGACCCTCCATACAAGCCCTTCCAATCATAGGTGAGAGGCCTAAATATTTTTCATACTATTGAAAATATTGAATGCCCAAAACTGTAGTAGATTTGTTCTTTTTGCATTGAGTAATACTAGAGATCACTTACACTCATCACACTCACTCTCACATGAATAGTACATATGTACTATTCAATATGTACTATTCATGTGAGAGTGAGTGTGATGAGTGTGAGTGCTCTCTATAATTTTTCTTTTGCATTAGACACATTTATGCTAAATATCACAATTGTTTTATCCTTACTGATTTTTCTGCATATAAGCTGGCACATATAGCTCCATCAACTCATACACTGCCATCTTTTCATTTAGATTGGCCTTACAAAATAGCATACAATCATTTGCAAACAAAAGATGATTTACTAAAGCGGTTCCTGACATGCTTTAATGCCACTAATATGTCCACTACAATTAGCTTGATTCAATAGAGTTATAAGACCTTCAGTACAAAGCATAAATAGATTCTTGAGATAAGGGATCACTCCGTCTCACACCTCTTGTTGGATTTATTGGTCCCTTTGGCTCATCATTATTGAGTATAGAAAAGTTCACTGACTTGACACAAACATAATCATGTCAATCCAATGTTTAACAAAACCTATCTGTTTCATAACCTCCTCCAAGTAATTCCATTCTAGCTTATTATAAGCTTTGTTCATGTCGAGCTTGAGTGACATATAACCCTCTTTCCCTATCTTTTTATTCCTAGGTAATGGATCATTTCATAAGCCATAAGAATTTTATCAAAGATGATTCTTCTAGGAACAACAATTGTTTGTGACTTATAATATTTGGAAAAATCTGTTTTAGTCTATTTGCCAATACTTTTGATATAAGTTTATAAACAACATTGCAAAAACTAATAGGCATATTCTCACTCGCTTTGACAGGTTTTTTAGTTTTTGAAATCAAAGCAATGAATGTGTGATTGAGAGAACCTAGAAAGTGGCCATTATCAAAGCTTTTAGCATAACTGAAGTGACTGGTCTACCCATAGTGGTCCAATATTATTATAAGAATATTGGAGTCATTCCATCAAGTTTGGAAGCCTTTATTGGGTTCATTTGAATCAAGCATCTAAAACCTCCTTTGCTATAAAAGAACTAGTACGAACCTCATTCATCTCAATAGTGACTCTTCCAATTAAATTTGATAGAAAGCCTATCCCCCCTTGTTTTGAGTTGCCATGATCAACTCTTGAAACTAGTGCATAATGAGTTCATCATTTTCTTCTCTCTCTTTCCATAGACCAAAATCGTTTTTAAACTTCATAATCCCATTTTTCTTCATCCTGTGTGATGCTTTCTTATGAAAAAATTTTGTGTTATGATCACCTTTCCTTTAGCCACAGAGCTTAGATCTTTTCCTCTACAATATCTCATCCCATTCCAACCAAACTCGCATTTCATTTTGAGCATGTTGTTTAACCCTTCCATATCTTGAGAACTAAAAGAACCATTATGTTGCTTGACCAATCGAGCTCTTACTTGAGAAATGTTTGATTGAACATTATCAAAGGGCAGCTTATTCCATTAATCAAGTTCTCACTACACATAGATATCTTATTAATAAGTTCTTCCAAACCACATGGTCTAGTAGTAATCTGCCAGAACTTGTCAATCACTTTAGTACATTATTGATCTTTAATCCACATGGCCTCAAACATGAATGATTTCATCCAGTGTTTTAAATACCATGCCGTACCAGCCGGTACAGCTGAAATTTTCCGTACCAACCGGTACAAAAAAAATGATATTTTGTTTCGGCCGTACCGGCCGGTACGGCCGAAATCGGCCAAAAAATGTCTGGAACGACTGGTACTGGTCATACCGGATTTCGACCTTCCAAGTTTTTTTTTTATTTTTTACTATGTTTTAACCTCAATTTAGACTAAATTAATTACATATATATTTATCTATATTATTTATTTATATATTGACTATTATTTTGAAATATAATTTATAATTGTATTTATATATATAATTTATTTATGTATAAATTATTTCGAAACGGTATACAAAACAGTACTGATACCGAAATATTTCGTTTCAGTGACTTGACCAGTACCAATACCGGTACGGTATTCAAAACATTGGTTTCATCTCTCTCTTGGTCCTGTTACCCCCATTCAATTGCAGAAGAATTGGACAATGATTAGAATATGTTGTAGCTCCATGAATTATTAGAGCATATGGAAACATAGAAGTCCATCTTTCACAAATATTATAGACATCTTATTTATTATTCGACCAAGTAAATTTTGATCTTAAAAAACCTATATCAGTTAACTCACAATCACTAATAGCCTATCTAAAGTCCTCTGTTTATTTTTTCAGGTCTCTTTCTTCTCCCACACTTCTCAGTTTTATTTAAAAACTCATTAAAATCACCAAAAACAAGCCAGGTATTTCCCTCCCTTCTCATTGGTCTCAAGAGGTTCTAAGTCTCATTTCTTCTTGTTTTCTCAAGATGACTGTTGAACTCAAGGTTTCAAGTTTCATGTAAATCTACAAATGGATTTTGATGATAACAAATGAATCCAAAGAATAAAGGAGTCTCAAGTTCAAGTTGTCCACACAATATAATCAAGTACATCAAGGAAGCAAGCATGAGCAATAAGGGAACAAGTTCATATTAAAATCATAGAGTAATTTTGTAAATCTCTTAAAAAATTTGAAATTAGGATTAAGGCTCAAAATTAATATTTTATCATAACGCATTAAAATACATTTTCCACATATGCATGAATATTTTGAAAATTAAATTTGAAAATTTTGAAAGATGATTGATTGTCATCTTTCACATGTGCATGACATGATTAAAGGTTTGAACTTTGAAAATATTAAGATGATTGATTGTCATCTTTCACATGTGCATGTTTTATTTGAATATTTTCAAAAGTGGTGGATGATTTTCTTGACTTATGCAAAAGGTAGATGTCTTTATTTGAAATGCAAAAAGTAAAAGATTATTTTTGAAATTTTTGAAAAGTAAAGTGTGCTCCTTTTGTCATATGCAAAAAGTAAAAAATTATGTTTGAAATTTTGAAAAGTAAAGTGTGCTCCTTTTGTCACATGCAAAAAGTAAAAATATTAGATTTGAAATTTTTGAAAAGTAAATGATGATGTTTTTGACATGGGAATCTTTTTAAATTTGAAATTGAAAAATCATTTGCCTATAAATAGCTCACTTGAGTTTTGCAAAATTCACAACAAAAGCTTACACATCTATTGCTAAGTTTTGCATCATTTCTTCAAAACTCTCATTCTCTCTTTTCTAAAGTTTTGAGCCTTAATTTTTGTTCTTGTTGAGAGAGATATAGGTTGCGCTGTATTGTTTCTATCTCACTCATTGAGGAGTGTATTTTGATAGTCTACCTACTATCAACTCTTGTATTTGTAAAAGGGTGTGTATAATTCTTGTGTGTGTAGAAGGTGTTCTATACGGGGAATAGTTAAATCACCAAGTGTGAGGTGATTGGAAGTGTAGAAGGTGTTCTACACGGAGAATAGTTAAATCACCAAGTGTAAGGTGATTGGAAGTGTAGAGGGTGTTCTACACGGATTCTTTGGAGCGGTGCTGCTCAAAGGTGTAATAGGTTTCTATCTCTACCTAAAGGAGATTGAATAGTGGATTTGGGGATCCTCAAGAGGTAGCTTGAGGCGAGGACGTAGGCAGTGGGGCCGAACCTCGTTAACATACTGAGTTTGCTTCTCTCTTACCCTTACTCTTTATATTTATTATTGTTTCATATTTTGTTTATATTTTATATTATATATTTGATTTATAATTGTTATTTTTTTTTAAATACAACTCAATTCACCCCCCTCTTGTGTTAGTCATCTGGGCAACAATGACTATACATGCATGTCATCTTCCATACAGTATATCTACTACTCACCTCAAAGACCTAAGCATCAATGTGAAAATTGGAATAGCTGAGAATGTTAATCATGCAATCATTCTTCCATAGCAGAACTAAACCACCACTGTACTTCTCACAAGAAATTGCCATACAACCATAAAGACCTAACTGAAACTTTATTTTTTCCATATGCAACTGTAGACTTAGTTTCCATCAAGATTAATACATCGAGATCTTCCTTCCTGAAAAGATCATGAAAGGCATGAATTCTACCTAGATTTCCAAACTCATAGGAATTTTAACTAATGATTTTTTTCATTTTCGGCAGGGCTGACTTGCAGCCTCCACAGATATCTTCAATTTTGTTTTGAATTACCTTTCACCCTTCGTTGTTTCTTAACTAGTAAGTCTAATTCTCCATTCATTGCATTAAATGAAGAGGGTATTTTCATCTTGACATCATATATAAAGATATGCTAAAAGCCTAAAACTATAATTGAGGTCTAAATCATGATAGTAAGCCAAAGTTTAATAATTATATATTGACATTGTAAATTGTTTATGTCCTATCTAAAGAAAAAGTCATGTTTCAACAACGTATCCAATTTTAGGGGTGTCAAATCGTGTCAATAGGTCGTATTCGTGTTGTGTTAAGACATGTATATTATACTATACAGGTTAACCCTAACCCGACCTGTTAAGCTTATCGTGTCAAAATTTTAAATCTTAACATGACCCGTTAACATAACGTACCGTGTTGTGTCAACCCGTTATGACCTATTAGTGAATATTACGAAATAAATTAACACGAAAAAATATGATATTTTTCAACCTATTTATGTAAATGTGTTGAATATATCCAAAATTAATCCGTTTGACTTAATTAAACTTATCATAATACTAACTATAAAAATTATAATATTAACTACAAGTATGAATTATAATATAAACAATAAAAATATTGAAATTAAAATTCTAACAATTTTACCTTTAAATATAAAGGTATACTTGTAATTTTAACTTTTTTAATGTGTCATAACATGTCATAACAGGTCAAAACAGGTTGACCCACTATCAACCCATTAAACAATCGTGTCATAACGGGTCAATCTGTTTTAATCTGAAACCCTTTAAAACTAAACTCTAATATACTATTATCGTGTTGTATTTGTGTTGAGTTAACAGGTTGTGTAATATATTATTATTCCTATCCAATTCGTTCATTAAAATTACTAAGACATTAATTTTTTATTTAATTTTTAATTATTCATTGCGCTTTCAATAGATGCATAAACTCCAAATATCCTTTTAAAGTACCAAAATGACATCTTCTAGCTAGGAAGGTAACATATCCGTCTGTGTGTGACTTGTAATGAAATGGTATTCATGATGTCTCGAGAACATGATTGGAGGACAATTTTGATTTCTTTGTCACTTTATAATAGTAATGCCAAAGAATGTACTTTAAAAAATCCCAAAGAATGTTATGCTATATATTTGGATTTGTAATACTGATACACTTACCTCTACCAAAATAATTAATTAATTAATTAATTAATGTATTTTTTCTCAAAATGAAGGAATTTTTATTTTATTTTATCACAATTAGTTTTTTCTCTATATTTATTTGTTTATTAAAATATAAATATTTTCTTCGTGTTATAAAGCATGGCCCTAATTTTTTTTTATTCAAAATATCAGGTAAAGAATAAAGGGTAATATCAACTATACTCACAAAATACTTACAAAAAACTTGCATATCCACTCACTTTCATTAAAAAGAATAAATCATAAAAAAAATTGTGAAAAGATAGTGGATATATAAATCTTTTTAAACTCCATTAGCATTTTTCAAGAAAAAATATTAACTGAAATTATTCATAAGCATAGGGGTGTTAATGTAATTTAGTCTCACGTTTGCTGGGAAAAAAAGTAAATTACTAAATTTATCACCCGTTCTAAAATTTTGAAATTTATATTTCGTTTTTTGTTTTCGTTAAAGCGAGGATAAAATCTACAGAAACGGATCTCCAAGGAAACTCCTCCCCCGAGTTCTCTCTGTATTTTTTAGCTCCTCTAGACTTCTGCCTGATTTTGTTTAGCATAATTCCAATACCAGAAAAAAATAAAGAATGAGAAAAATTTTCTAAACCGATATGTTTTGCATTTCAAACTTCGGCAATTGATTCATGTCCCCCATTTCTTGCAACGAATCATACACATACGCACAGAAAGAAGAAAAGACCTCGCCCCTACAGATATTATTACACTTTTTTCAGATATTAATATAGTTGAATCGGGCATGTCTGAGTAATGGGTTCACGCAGAAGATCAGCTCCTCCTCATCCCGCTCGACGGGACCACGTGGCGATCTCAGGCAGGCGATTCTGATTCTTATTTTTCTCAATATTGGTTTTAATCGTTTCTATTGGATTTTCCCTAAGGTTTCCTTCTTTTGATTTGAAACTTTTATTTATGATCTGTACATCTGAGTTTTTTATTTACTTCGAATCCATGGTTTCATATATTCTAGCCTGCTGATACGTACCTGAAAAAAACCTATTTTGTTTTCTTTTATTCAGTTTCGTTAGGTGGATTAGGTAGGAGATTTTACTGCAAAATCTTATGTTTTTGGGAATTTTTTGGATCTGTAAGAATTTTGGCTCTTCGAATAAGCGTAAATATTTGTGGGTGATACCCAGAAGAGATTTCGAGCTGATTCCGAGATCAAAAGCTGACTTGGAATAATTTGCTTACCGAAATGCTCAAAATCCATCGATTTGGAAATCCGCGTTTCGGTGGTTTCCCGGTTCACGACTGCGTAATATGCAATGGTATTGCGTGAGGAACTATTTTATCAAATTATTTACGAGAGATTCTCTGCGGACATTTTCAATTAAAGTTTCCATCTTGGAGATCCATGTGTTGTATATCTACCATGCCTTTGCTGATGGAATGAGTTATTCCTTAGGGGTGAAATTAGTTACGGGGATGGATTTTGTTGCGCCCCCCCCCCCCCCCCCCCCCAAAACACCAAAAAAGTCCTTTGTCCTTAGAGATTGCTTTGATATTTTCTAAATTGGTATTTATTATGAGTTTATTAGCTGATAGAATTGTTGAATTTTGCAGAACCCCATGGGCAGCATCAACAGGAAGTTGAAAATCTGACACTCAGTGCACAACCTATAAAAACTTTGAAGTTTTTCATTTTGGCTATTGTTCAATATGTTAAGCGGTCACTATTATATCTGTTGGAAAAAGGTGGATGGCTAATGCTTTTGAGCACAGTGGCAGTGGCTGTCGGAATTCTGATTATAGCCATTGATGGGCCTCATGAGAAGGTACCTTAGGTTTTGCATTACCATTGTTTTTTTAATGAGTAACATTGAATTTATTAAAAATAATTATACAAAACGAGGAGGTAGAGAGTCCCAAAAAAGTCCCCATGCAAAAAGTACAGTACATCAAATTATAAATAAAAGAAGGGCAATAAAGCAAAAATTTTGGCCCAGATCCATGTTTCTCAACAGAGCCAAGGATGGAACTTTTATAATGGGTGGCTTTTATGCAATCCTACTGAGTTTGTTGTGCTGTGTATAACGCAACAACTAATGTTGCATTGGATTTGACTGCTTCAGACCATCTGGTAGAGTTTTCGATGCCCTTATTCTCATTATCATAGGGGAAAAAGTAAGAACAAATGTCTTCTTCATGCAAAGAGATGACATAAGGCTGTCTCTCAAAAGGAAGAAATTTCTTTGAGGTGCTGCTAGGTCAGGTTGCATGCTGGTACCTGGGAAATGGGTTTCTTTCCCTTCTGGATAAAGGGGTAGGAAATTGGAGTAAAAAAGGAAAATAAATAAAGGAAAAAGTGTTTGCAAACAAACCAGTGATCAGCCGAAAGGGGCCCAGAATCCAAAACCTAGTCTCAAAGAGGCCGGGAACATTGCAAACAGAGGTAAAGAGGCAGTGTCACATGCATTAGATGGCATGCAACAGCCACACGTCAAATGAAAGGGATTGCAAATCAATGGAGCTTGGAAGTGGAGAGGCAATGGTCCCAACTATCAGAAAATGCTTTTCCAAAAGGGTTGGTGGTGGTCTTAAAGTGGTAATCTATCTTGCAAAAATTTGAGGGGGGAGGAGGCTTTTTCCTTCCTCCAGCGAGTTGAGGGCAGGGGAGGAGTTTTGGGGGGAAAAGCTTTTCCAAAAGGGGTGAGTGTAATGGGCACTGCTTGTGCTTTACTGTTTGTTCTTCTTTATCTTAGCAGCTCCATTTTGGGTAGCACATTATTGTTTGTGAATGGATGACAGAATCTTTGTAAGGCTATACCCTTTTTTTAATATGCAAATGTTGCAAGAAAATAAGCAGGGATTTATAAGGCTATGCTTGTTATGCACAAAAGGTTTCCCACCCCAAAAATAGTCTCCAATAGTTTCAGTGGAAACTATTTTTGGGGAAAATTGCTGGTTTTTAAATGTATTAAAAACTATTGGAAATGACAAGCACTCCTAACTCTGACATAAATACGACCTTCTGTAACCCTCTCTTGTCAAACTTCTTATCCTCTTATTTCTTTGATGTCAAAAAATCAGCCATAACAATCAACTATATGGGTGAATCCTCCTAATCTCAGGGCAAGAAGGCCACTAGAAACTGAGCGACCAAGCAGAAACTCCAACTTTTTTTAGAAAATTGCCTTTTCCTCCATGCACAATCTCTCCATGCCAATGAGGAGTTGCTCTCTGCCTGTGACAGTGATAACCTGGTTGGGGAAATCCAGTTGAATGTTGCCCCTGCACTTGCGTCTACAACTAAACTGAAGTCAGTGCACCGACCAAGGAGTTGAGAGACTAGTATGTTCTTGTGTGTGATTCCATGAATGCAATCTACACAGGCCAAAGTACATGGTCAGCCTTGTCACTGTCGAGTGCATTGTGATGACTCAGCCCCCGTATGGCAAGTAGGGAGGGAAAGAGATGGACCAAGGAAGATAATTTTTTTGCTGTATCAGGAAGTTATGTTGCACCCACAATGGGTTAACTTTCTTTGATTTGGAAATCACTCTCTGTTTTCCAGTACTTTATGCTTAAACCAAATATCAGAAAATGCTGAAAGGTTCCCCATAAAAAATGTTACCACGTAAATGTGGTTCATGTCCCATTTGTGAATATCTGGCTCACTTGTATCCCAGGAAACTATAAAGCTCCCTGTTGGGATTAAAATGACTTCCTACCACCATCCTGTACGTGCGATTAGTTCTAAATGTCTCGTTACCACCTAAATTGCATATAATTATCATAGTTCTGACCTGTGTTCGGTTTCCTGGCACCAACGTTTTTGGTTGTAATAAGCTTCAAGTTTATTGCTTTCTACAAATAGGATGGTGGATTCCATTTGAGTTCAATTTTAGCATTTTATTGTTGATTGTTTAGCTTATGTTCTTTTCTTGGGATTTGTCCTCATTTGTTTTGTCACTCGGATAAATTGATGTTGACTCCTGTCTCTGCAGCACATTGAGGAGCTTTCTAATTATATCCGGTTTGGACTATGGTGGATTTCTCTTGGAGTCGCATCTTCGATTGGGCTTGGTAAGGGAAACATTTCTTGAAAGTTGAAGGACATGCGTGTTAGTGGTCAGATGAGTTTTGTGTTCATGTAAATAATTGATCTTGGGAGGCAAATTTTGTTAGTTATCATAGTTATTATGTTATGAACTAGGAAAATGAATTGGTTTTTTTATATTTGTCTGAAAATATGTAGGTAGTATATAACTGGAGGAAGTATTTTTCCATTATTCTTTCTAGAAACGTCTCAGTTTGAAATGTCTTGACCAGTCCTGTGTAATGTATGAACCCTGAATTGTAAAATCAATGTTCATTCCGTTTGTTTGTCTTCAGGTTCTGGTTTGCATACTTTTGTCCTTTATTTGGGGCCCCATATTGCTCTGTTCACCATAAAAGCAATGCAGTGTGGACGCGTGGATTTAAAAAGTGCCCCATATGATACTATTCAGTTGAAAAACGGTCCTTCATGGCTTGATAGGGATTGCTCTGAATTCGGGCCCCCATTGTTCCCATCATTACATGGTTTGCGTGTTCCACTTAGCAGCATATTGCCACAGGTTCAGATTGAGGCTGTTCTATGGGGTGTTGGGACTGCTATTGGAGAACTTCCTCCATACTTCATCTCAAGAGCAGGTATGAGGAATATAGCTTGAACTGAAATTTCTGAGACTAATATATCTCCCTACTTTGTGATTAATTATAATGCTTTTGGGATTAATTATAATGTGTGTGGGTCAGACCTCGTGAGAGAGAGCAAGGGGGGTTTATTTATTTTGTGTCGAGGCAGATGTATTATTGAGTTATTGTGAAAATGAGGATTGCCGAGTAGAAAAAATTATTGCGAACTTGAGGATGTCAATGTAATTTATATCCTAGCATTCTCTGAAGCCTATATAACTTTTGTAAACCCTATAATCCTAAGCACATGGATTAGAATGCAATGGAAGGGTTGTAGTTTTACTAATCAAAAAAAAGTTTTACTACTATAAAGCATACCTAACCTGATGCTCCTTTGTTATCTTCTGCATATATCCATATATTCTTATTAAAATGAAATATTGGTGAAGGATAAGATTTTTATGATTGGCACCTGGTGTCCTGACTAATCTCGAGGGTGTATAGGCCCTCAACAAGGAGTTTGTTGCAAGTGCATCCCAAGTAATTCAATGGAAAATTCTTCCAGTCTGATGGCCCCTAGAAATTGTTTGCACACTAAGGAATTTGAACCTTAGACATGAGGGAGCATACCCTCAAGCCCCAAGACTTTACCACTCAAGCCAACCTCTAGGGAAATTTTGAGCCAAAGTTAAAACCTTGATTGTACTTATTAAGCAGCCCATGGGCTTTTCTCCATTTTAGTTTCACTGGGCCTTATAATGATGCATTTTATTGCAAGTTACTTAAAACAAAAATACTACAGCATTACATGCGTACATGACTCAATACTTGTCAAATAACTGCCACTAAACTTGTTATAGACATCGTTACATAGGTACATGGGTAGGATAATTGTACACCCCCTTTTTCATAAGATTAGGCATTCTACATTCTCATATACTACAGCACCAGCTAATACTAGTTCTATAACATTGTAAACTTCCAATGCAACTATTCACTTTATTAAACCTCAAAATAAGGAATATAAGATACCCAAAATATCCAAACTAAGGAAATAAAATAATATATAAATTGAAAACTCATTTAAAAGAAATTTAATGTTTTAAGTTGAACATCAAGGGCATGATCATCCTGCTTAGGCTTCCTTGGCTTGGAAAAAAACATCAGCACTTCCTCAGCAACCTAAACAAATATGCCAATCATGCTTGATGTCTTGTTAAGTATCGACATTAGCGTCCGTAGGATAACACTATACTTCTGATTGATGATATAACTTTGCACATGTACTAATCTACCTCTTACTAACATACCACTTAATGCAGCAAGCATATCAGGTGGCAAATTGGAGGATATGCAAGAATTGGATGCCTCCCCAACTGAAGGCAAAGGATTTATTGCTACTCGGTTAAAACAAATTAAAAGCTGGCTTTTATCACACTCGCAGCACTTGAACTTCTTTACAATTTTAGTTCTCGCATCGGTTAGTTTGGATTTCTCTGACTTCGTGACTCGAATACTTTATAAATAGCCTCATTGGAACATTTTAATATGCAACACACTATAATAATTTGCTTTCCTTCTTTCTTTCTTTTTTTTATTTACTAAGAATCCCTTAAAAGAATTTTGAATAGATAGTGGACCCTCAAAACCCTCAACCCTTGTGGAATGTATATTGGTAAACCCTTCTATACCTCAACAGGCCCTGATTTCTAAAACCTGAACCTGTATGTTCTGTGCTGTCAATTACTTTCATTGTGAATTTTTATGAGCTCCCAAGTTCAATTTGAAATTAGATATTTCTTGTATTTTAGATAATATAACGTATTATATGCCCTTGGCAATGCTTATTATAAAAAGTTCTTTTGTCTAATTTTGACAGTTCCGGTTCTCATAACTTTTCATGTGATGTGCATCCTTCAATTGCAATAGTGTCGTTTCTTACTATGTAAGCTGCCAATTAACTCTAGTATCTTTCAGGTGCCAAATCCTCTATTTGACCTTGCTGGAATTATGTGTGGACAATTTGGGATTTCATTTTGGAAGTTTTTTCTTGCCACATTGATTGGAAAGGCAATTATTAAAACTCACATACAGGTTTGTGAATTCTCAAAATGTGCGGATTGTATTCTTAGTTTTACTTTGTAATGTGTGAATTCTCACATACAGCTTTACTATTTTCCTATGGCCTTGCCAATTGTGTTGTTCACATTGTTTACAACAGTTGGATAATCAGACTGCCATTTAAAACATATATATGCATAGATATAGCACTGTTTATGAAGTATGGCAGAGGAAAATATATTCATTCATTCACTCACACATACATAAACATATATCTAGGAGCTGGCTCAAATTGTAAGGGAACTGGTTTTGGGGATATGATCCCACATCTAAGGTTTGAACTCTTGGGTGCAAACTATATCTAAGGGTCACATCCCATCATTGAAAAGCCGATGACTTACCAATCCGTATGGTGTGAGTGCATTGCATGAGTCCAGAGTTAAACCGGGTAAAAAACCATGTATCATTTGCACCGTCTCCAGGGTTCATCATCATCAGAATATGTGTGTGTGCTGTTAATTTTATAAGCCTAAATCTGTTTCCGTATGGTGTGAGTGCATTGTGTGGGTCCAGAGTTAAACCGGGTCAGAAACATGTATCATTTGCATGGTCTCCAGGGTTCATCATCATTAGAATATATGTTTGTGATGTTAATTTCATAAAGCCCTAATCTGTTTTGGCTTTTTTTTTCTTTCTTTTTTAATTTTTTTCTGCAGACGGTTTTTGTCATCTCAGTTTGCAATAATCAACTCCTTAACTGGATTGAAAACGAATTGATATGGTTACTGAGCCTTATTCCTGGTTTTGCTTCTGTCTTGCCTGGCCTTGTTGTCAAACTCAATGCTGTCAAAGCCAAGTATCTGACAGCAGCTCCTCCTGCGGCCTCAAATATTAAGGTATTCAGCCCATGTCATATGAGGCATCCATCTAATTTTGGCAAGGTTTAACGTCATATCCTTACATCATCATTGTGTAAAGGCATCCAACCTCATTTTTTATCTGTATAATTTCTTGTAAAACCTTCCCAGGTAAAGAAATGGGACTTCTCACTTGCTTCAATCTGGAATACCGTTGTGTGGCTCATGCTCCTGAACTTCTTGGTCAAGTTTGTGACGGCAACTGCCCAAAGTTATCTGAAGAAACAACAGGAAAATGAGGTAACTGCATCGACAAACAGGTCGTCTACATCAGCACATTCAAATTGAATCCATCACTTAATACCAGATGAAATGGCAGCCTTGCTGTCCCGGAAGGCGATATGTGACGTCCATGCTAAAACTTTGCAATGGAAGGAAGCCCCCTATTAGAAGCCTGTATAGAATTAGGAAAACAATGGACAAGAAGTAAAATCTGCAGGTTTATTTCCCTGTTTTGAGCTTGGGGGATAGCATTGTTTTGGGTAATTTTTAGCCCATTGGGGACTTCAGATGAAATTAGAAACTTGAATCTTATTATTCTTTTGCAATGTAAGCACAGATTATGATTATATAAAAGCTCATAAACAATTGAGGGTTTTAAAACATCTCTCTGTTATATCTTGACACTCACACCATTCCCCTACAGTGATCTTAGCTGTCCCGAAGTGGTTTATTATTTAAAAGGTAGTTTAAAGATGCTAATGGAAGAACAAGTACTCATACAAGTTGCTTAAAAGATTACTTGGAACAAGAAATGAGGATTCAGTCAAGGATTCTCCGCTAAACAAGTTGCTAGTGGATGCATAAATATAATAGCATCTAGATATATATTTAAGGAGCCCTCATTATATATATAATACACATACACTGATGGTTTCAGTTCATCATGATTCATCACCACGAATGAGCTTCGATTAAATAATCAAATTGCCCGGCTCAATAATGTTATGATTAAAATTGAGAAAGAGAGAGACTGCAACTGATTAAAGAAATGATTGGTGCAGAATAAAATAACGAGGTGGCTTCAAAGTAAAGGAAGCTTTTGATGATGTCTTAGACAAATAAGAAATAATAATTATTTAATTAATCATAAGCCCCAGGAGATGATGAATGTGCAGTAATTATATAAATAAAATAAATTTGTGGTTCGTTGAACTAAACTCTCATTGGCATATCCAAAGCCATAGATTTCTCGGCGGTCGTGAATACAGTAACCACACGAATGCCACATATATCAAATCTCAACCCAAATATTCTAAGATCCATCTTCATATAAAAATAATGCTTTCATTTTCTGCAATTATTGTTGGAGGTAAAACCATTTTTTTAAATTTTTTTTTTTACGTTTGATTTGAAAAAGAAAAAAAGTCGAGTTTGGTCTAATCGAATCCCATGTGTTTTGCAGCCCCCACTGTTGTCGGTGGCGGTGAGTTACACCGCCCATCCTATCAGGACCGGCGGGCTCTGGCGACCTCATCCCTGCGACAGCAACCCCTAGCGACCTGATAGGAACCTCGATCTTGTCCCGATCACTCGAAGGGTCCTTCTTGCACGGTTTGTTCCCTCCAACAACCGAGTTAGACTCCAATGCTTGGTAAGAGAAATATGGATGAGGGAAAGGATTAAGTGAGGCTAAGATTTAGTGGAGTTAGGATTGAATGTGAGATTAATTGGCTAGGCAATGTGCAAAGGAATGCATGGCAATGGGCAATTTTGGTGGGTTTGGCTAGGCTTGAATGTATTTAGGCTAGATGAGATTTATTTAGGGTATGAAATGGCCGAACATGGCTTATGGCATGTTAAGGTTTTCGGCCAATGCAATTAGAATTAGGAATCTAGGATTTTAAGGGGTTTTGGATAAATTCTAAAAAGTATGAGCATGGTTTATAGCCATTTAGGGTGGACAGCAATGTGCTAGGGTTATGGCCGAATATGGCTTGATGATGGGGCTAATATTGATTGGTTCTCTTTTTCAATTGATGACTAATCAAATAAAAGTATGAGGTGGCAAAGGAAATTTCGGCTAGGGCAAGGGGTGATGGCCGAATATGAGAAAATCTATGAGTGTTGGTTTGATTTGAATTTGAATCAATTTGAATTCAAATCCAAATGGTGGCCGGTATGCTAGGGTTAAGAGGCACGAAATTGACTTATTTTGGATGAGGGATGAGATGGATTTAAGTGAGAAAATATAGGAGTGGATGGGGTTAGATGGCCGGCTAGGTTAAAGGACAAAATTGGCAAGTGTATAAGCTATGGTTTCATAGCCTTTGGCCGTGTGGAGTGGGTAGAGTTTTGGAGTTTTTGCCGTGGCTGCTAGGGGGCAAAAGGAACACCAAAATGATTAATTGAACAACCAAATGATGATTGAATAAAAGACTATAGAAGAACAAGCCAATTCCTTCAAAGCACCAAGGGGTTTCGGCACAAGCAAGTTCTTCAATCACTCACACACTCAACACTTACTCACTTAAGCAATCCGAACCTCCCAAAGGAGGAGGATTTCGAGTTCCTCTAGGGACACACACAAGTTCTCAAATCCAAGTGGTGTGGATTTGGCCTCACAAACACAAAACTCACACAACAATGAAACAACCACTCAAGAACACAAAAACAAGAAATCAACCAACAAGAACACACTCAACTCCGAAATAGTTTTTATGAAATACCTCAAGATTTTTTTATAAATAAAATGAAAACAAATAAAAGGATAGATGTGGATCATCGATTCACGAATTGCACGATGATCTTCTTCCAAAGGGATTCACGAATTGTACCCTAGGGAAGCCTAAGTGATAAGCACCGAAATTCAAACCACAATGCTAGTGGCCGGCCTAACTCTTTTCCAAGAGTAAAAGTCTAATTCTCAATTTTTCTAAAGATGTTTAAAATGAAACTTAGAAAACCTATTTAAAGAGTCTTACAACTTGAAAACTCCCAATAGGTCCCTTATTAAAAATATCTAATTACCAAATTAATCAATGCATTAAAATAATAAAATAACATAAAAATAAAAGGTGGGAGGCGCCATTAGCATGTGTGGCTGTGGGGTACAAGTGGCCCAAGATGGGCTAGTGTGATGCTTCATCCACGGTCAGGCTTGTCTCGTGCTGTCTCGCTGCATGGCGTCTGGTGGTGCGCAGGATATGGCTCTATGCAAGGCCAACTGATGGTACTCATGGCAATGTGCCATGCATGGCCCAAGCTGATGGTCTGGGCGCGGGCTGGTGCTGCGCGCTGGATGGCATGCATGGTGTGCATGCCACTGACCTGCTCTGTAAGGCACGGGCTAGTGCCACGCGCTAGATGGCATGCATAGTATGCATGCCACTAGCCTGCTCTGTAAGGCGCGGGCTGGTGCCGCGCGCTGAATGGCGTACCTATGAAAACACACCACTTGCTAAGGGGGGCTGTGGGGCGCAGTGATATGCGCAAATGCACGCGCACGCCTGCGCACAGGTGAATGGATTTTGGGACACGCCTATGCACACGTTGGGTTGTGCGCATGCACTATGCATGGTTAGTAGCCTCGCTGGGCGCCTGCTGCATGTCAAGGCCTAAGCCAAGGTATGCGTACAGGCTAGCCAGGGAACTATCCTGACCCTCCAAGGCCTGAGTCAGGGTCTGATCCTAAGCATCTCCTTTAGAGATTCTGACGCAATCTCCGATGTGACCGCCTCAACCTTAATCCTGATTTGGATCCATTAAGTTCAATGAATTATAAAGGAATAGAGTTAGAAAAAGGTTACAATTCACATTTTCATTTTTTTTATATCATATAGAATATTTTCAAGAAACTCGAGTAACCTATTAATCGATAGAAATTGAATTTTGTAATTATAAGTTTTGTGCATATTTTAAAAATATATACATATATTAAAAATATTTATTAATAAATAGATTACATTTTTTAGAGAGTAGACAATATTTACAATTCAGAATATAACTTGCATCATTATTGGCTATATGAATGGGAAAAGAATTATGTTCACATTATTCAAGAATAAAGTTACAGCCAGCGATAGTGATTATGATTAATTTTTTATTTTTTATTTAATAATTGAAAACAATAATTTTAATAATATTATGAATTTTATAAAATATTCTTAAAAATATGAAATAAATAGATAAAATAAATAAATAAAATTATTTGACTTTATCTAGAAAATGTGTCATGCAGCACGACTCGTAAACTCAGATGGATTTGGGAGTGTGAAACTCTACAAAATATGAACATGATTGTCTAATCTTAAGGTAAATGTAGTAATAACTATTTTGTCAACTCATCAAAGAAAAATTAGCAATGCTAGGGACTCTCAAGAGGGATCCCCAACCGGTTATTCAATCTAGGTCCCTCGTTTTATCTTCCATCCATTTCCTTCTCATTTCATTTCTTCGTGTCTTCAAATCATTCCTTTCTCATTTCTGCACTTCATCTCAACATCTTCATCTTCCCAACGGTTTTTTCATTTCAAAATCGAACAAGCACACTAAAAGAGCAAACCAATACATCCTTTCTTTTCCTCTTTGTCATTCCTTACCTTCCGATGGATTCCTCCTCCTCTTTGAGCACTTATTCCATTTTCTATCAGAAAAAAAAAGGATCCAATATTATTCATTTCAGTAAACTACAGACTCGAGATGAAGGGATACTAGTGGGTCCTCCCCACCCTTGAACATTCTTGGTGAGTTTTTGTAAACATTTCTTCAAACATTCTTCAAATGAATCATGCGTCAATTTCGAGTGGGAAGTTGGGGATTTGGTGGGAATGGGGAGAATTGTTTATTGAAGGAAGATGAATTATGATGGAAATCGAGAGAATCATGCTTTTAGTAGACAAAGGTAAAAGGTGGAAGGGTGGACTCGAAAATGGAGGTTTCGATGATAGACGAAATCGAAGATGGAGGTTTCGCGCAAAAGGCCTCATCCAGCTCCATACTTTCAACTCCCTCACAATCTCACAATTGTCATCTTCAGCATCGTTAGCAGGCACACTATTCCTTCTGATGTTGTCTTGTTCTACGATCAACAAGGGGGGTAGAACTTTGAGAGAGGGAAATTAGAGGGGGGATTTCACACAGAAAAGGGAAACAAAAGAGAGATGGAGAAATTGTAAACAACGTCGTTTAATTAAATTGTCCATACGAGACTACACGCCGAGATATTACCCTGATTTCCTATAGAATTTTCCTTATACTAAAGGAATGTGCGTGTGATAATTTTTCTTGGAAAATGGAGCAAGTGCTCAAAGAGGAGGAGGAATCCATCGGAAGGTAAGGGATGGCTAAGAGGAAAGGAAAGGTGGATCAGTCTACTCCTTTAGTGTGCTTGTTCGATTTTGAGATGAAAAATAGTTGGAGAAGATGAAGATGCTAAGATGAAGTGTAGAAATGAGAAACGAATGGTTCAAAGATACGAAGAAATGAAAGATACGAAGAAATGAAACGAGAAGGAAATGGATAGAAGAGAAAATGAGGGACCTGGTTGAATAATTGGCTAATGTGGCAACTGCCACATTAGCCGCGATGGGAATTCCTCCCAAGGTCCCTAACATTGCTCTTCGTATAATGTTTTGGTCCTTATGAACCTCGTTTATGTAATTTATTATAATCTAAAATAATCAATTTATATCAAATAAGGGAGTAGAGAGTTCAGTTCAACATTCATTTTTTTCAAGAAAAACATAGCATAGATTAACAAGATTCAATAAGATGAGTCTCTAGTAATTATTTCAAAACAAACAAAAGCAATACTAGCAAATAAAAATAAAAAAGTGTCTCGAATCAAAAGACTGATTCTAACTCATATCTCACAAAGGAGATGTCGCATAAAAGCGGTTACATAGTCTGATAATAAACTAAAAAACTACAACTAAAAGCCGCAGCTGAGAGGAGTGTGCTACACTTTGTTGTTCTGGTCCAGCTGAAGGAGACTATCACCGACATTTTATATTGATCATTGGTTAGAGAAAATAGAAAACATAGCAAAATAGCAACCTAAAGATAAATCAATACATCGACAAAGGATTGATACTAGCTGTGGTGACATGTGAGATCACACGCCACACAAGGAAAAAGATGAACACTTAGATCTGGGAGAGTCAAAGCCACTTACACCAATGGTGTCGTGTGTGGCAACAAATGACTCTATATGGCATGGTGGCATGTGGATCTCACGTGCATTGTAAGCCGTGCATGAGACATGCGCTACTCATTTAGACGATATTCTCCTACCATCTGACATATCGTGGTTGAAGAATTTGATAGTGGGGTGTGTGACAGTTGTAGAAGGCCGGAAAGCAACAAATCAGAGTATCTAGGAGCTATCATCAAAAAATTGAAAAAAAAAATAGAAAAAAAAAACTTAGAGACAATGCCGATGGTGGTTGGTTGATCGGAGCGAGGGAGAAGCCAAGTAATGAGACTATCATCACTTACTCTGGGTAGAAAGAAATGGGTTGTAGAAAGAAAACGAAAAAATCATGTTTAGTTAAATATTCTATTATAAGTTTGTAATAAATGTGTTTTTTTTCAAATAGGGAAAAAATAATAATGATATGGGTTCAAGGAAATACTCTCCATCATATGAGTGTTCCCAAAAATTATTTGCAAATGAAATCTGGCTTTTATACAAAATATCAGTGAAGCATTTCATATCATTTGTCAAGAGTCAGCGTCATGCTCACAATTGCTAGGTCGTAGTTTTTAATACGATATGGCTTCTGAGGTGGCAACGTTAATGCGATGTGACTCTCCAAATGGCGTCTCAACAACAGACAATCAATACAATTATTTCTTGTCCCCATCGTCAAGAATGAGAGGCCGTCTGTGACTTCCATTTGTACCTCTCCTCTGGTACAATCTAAGGGCTGAGTTTCGATAGTAATCCTTGGGCCCAACAGGAGGGAGCAAATCAGGCCGAGATGAGCTTCAATTTCTTGCCCAAGCCTAACCCAAGGACCGGGATGAGAATATCTCCTCAACATTCCATAGAGACATTCATTAACCCTTACTTGAGAAACAACAAAAAATCAAAAAAGATATTAAGGATTGTTGCTTAACAAGAAAAGAGAATATATTGCTACTAGATAGTCACATTTGTGCCATATGTATTAGTACATGTGTTAGTTATTTATTCATATTTTTTTTAAAGTACCCACGTAGAAGTTAAAAAGGGGAGACTGTAGGTGTTGATGAGGTGAACAACACTAAATTGGACATCTTCCTTTAACTATATATACAAAAAAATAATAATAATTGAGAAAATGGGAGAAAATAATTCTTAAAAACTGTAAATGAATGGCTTGATAAATTGTTGGGCATGAGGATGAAAATTGAACAAAAGAAGGAAAAGAAGGGATAAGGAACAAGTAAGACAACTTGGTGTTTAGACTCATTTTTGCCTAAAAGATTCTGATTTTTCCAATATGGTGAGGGTAACAACAATCTTAATGTTGGGATTTATATGCAGATGAACTCTGGGCAGAGACTTTTCTGCATTTCAAGCCACCATTTTTTAAGCTAAGTTGTGACTAAGGAATGTTATTAATTTAAAGGAAGATGCTCTTCAAGTGGTGAAGGTTATCAAAGACTCTGAAGCTCAATAGAATAATATAGAATTGTTGATTTGAGATATCAAGAAAATTCTCACAAATGTTGCTCGGTTCAACACATCAATACGGAAGAAAATATTATGACTCGTGCACTGTGAAGGAGGAAACATAGTGGGCCTGAGCCCCACAATTTATTACACTAAGAGATAAAGATAAATAAAATGGGACTAGAAGTGAAGGGTTATCAGGAAAAGTAAAAGGGCTGAAAGCAGCATGTGATAGGAAATTAGGGTATGAGACAAGCGAAAAAGAAAGAAATCAACAGAAAAGAAAGAAAAGGGAAAAACAAATTGACTAACACACGCAAGAGAATGATCCAATCACGATAAACTAAGAGTTGTATAAAAAGGCATCAACCAGAAAACCACTAGGGCTCTCCTCCTCTCCTTCAATTTTCTTCTCCTTCCCAAGAGGCACTCGTTATCTCCTTCTAGTGAAATTTTATTCACAGATGTTTATACTTTTTTTTGTACAGTGAGATACAAGCAACTGGAAAATATTTATTATACTGAATTATCTTCTCCAGACATCCGTGGACGTAGACATTATGCTAAACCACGTAAATTTTGTGACCATCTTTATTTATTTCATCTACTATCAATGTACGCACTATCATAGCATAGCCACACCAGAACACTATCGGGGCCCCCAAACGACACCGAATGAAACCCAAATCATCTCAGTAGACCAGGAATGGCTCTTTCTCTCCCTTTGGCCTATTGATCGATTCTTACAGCACCAACAATGGTGCTGTTTGTAGGATTTGAATACTTTCTAAATTGGAGGTGGGAGACATATAATTTTTGGACTCATTGGATAATTTTCCAAACAAGCAAAGTACACCCTCCCAGATGAATACTCTCAATTCTTTAATTTTTACATTTGTGAACACTCTTGGTAATGGACAGAAAAAATAATTTTCCTTTCCCTGAAAAGGGACTTACCGAACACCCCACTCAAACACTCATATTTTAGGACACATTGTTTGATCACTTATATTTCCGAGCAGCTAATGGATGAATATTGTGCACTTTAAGTGCATAGTAGCCATGAGCTAAGGGGTTGTACACATCTCGGCATTGTGCACGAGACTTCACTATGCATGCACGTCCTCGATAAGCTACTGTGCATGCACATCTAGTGCATCCACAGTGCTTGAAAGCACACCGAGGTGCTCTTGAGCCTAGCATCACCATGTCGCAGGCAGATATTTTCTATCCCGCAACCACCATGGCCCCTATCCAAGAGCCTACGACATGTAATATTGCTACCGCAGGATACTCTCGCACCAGGAGCCTTGCCGCCATAGGGTTCAGGGACCTGCCGGTAGCCACCATGTGGATTGCTGCCAGTTTCTGTTCGACCCGAGACCTTCTGGGAACCACCATGTGGACTCCCCTCCCGCATGGTTGTGCCTGACAAGCGGGTCGTGCATCATATCACACGACCACGAATGCACAGATCACAAACCAGTACACAGGGTTGCGCCGATGAACACCAAATGCATTGGCAAGCTCCGTCTATCTCCTTGAGGGTGGTCCTCGACCTTCTCATCTCAATGAAGCCCCCTCTATACCTTCTCACCAACTTGGACTCCTTGCTTGGGCTTAGAACGAATTGTCATTCGGAGCCCAGACATCACTCGAGACTTGGTGATTGCCGTTCATAGTGAACAAATTAGAGCTCAAGACTTAGACAGAGCCTAGCACCATGGGCTCGGTACCATGAGGGCTCGGGACCATCTCTATTTATTTCAACTACTATCAATGTATGTGCCATCATTGCATAGTTGCACTAGCACACTGCCGAGGTCCCTAAACGATATTGAATGAAGTCCGAATCGCCTACGTGGACTGGGAATAACTCTTTATCTCCCTCCGGTATGTTAACCAATTTTTACAATGCCAACATATACTATCCAAAATGGATTAGAAGTTTCTGGTGTTTCAATTGAAATGGAGTAAAGTCCTTGTATCCAATCCTTGTTATAAAGGATATTTATTAGGAAAAAACTAAACAAAAATGATTTTTTCACCCCGTGTGCACAAAATCTATGATGCGCAAGGAGAAAATAATTCACTCCCTCGAAATGGTGCGTGTTGGATTGCCTAACTTCTCTTTGCTGACTATATTTCCTCTTCTCTTCAGTTTCCTTCTCTTCAAATTAAAACTCAGGATATTGGTAGATCCTCTTCCATTCGAAATGGTGTCGTATGGTTTTGTCCCCATAAGTGTCTTCCTCTCCTCTTCATTGTGCTCTCCGAAATTGAAGGTAACTTCTCTTCTTTTTGTAGTTCCTCTTCTCTTCTATAAACCTAGCCCTAGCCAGACTAGTGAAAATAAAAAAATTTCTATTCCACTATTTGTTGTGAAGTCACAACCTCTTCTTACTTTATTAGTAAAGAATGGATTGATTATGATATTCTCATGTTTAACTCAGGCGGCTAGTGGACAAACAATACGCTATTTCATAAAATATGAGTATCTATATTGTCTCAAATTTGAGTGTGTTTTGTGCATCAATTTAAACACTCTTCTAGTTATAATTTTGGTATGTATTCCAATTCCTGGTAGTTTTTACTTTGAGAAGTTTGATGTATGATTCTACATGAATAGGGTAAATGGAACTTGATTAGTGAAGGTCCGTCAATCTCTATTCCTGGGATTTCCTAATGTGCCACGACCCAGCCAAAAAATTATGGATGTATCCCTCTAGTTATACTCCCAGCAGTAAAACCAAAGAATGACAGTTTTCCTCTAAAGGGGGACATAATGCTTAGAATACCTTTTTGATTTATATTCTAACTTTAATTCTTTAATCTCATCTCTTATCATATTTAAGGCATGCATCTTGCTCCTTTTTCAGGTTTTGCATGTGGGCAAATGGATGCAACATGATAACACAATGCTTGTACTATGTTTAGATTCCGTCTTGTATTCGTGATTTTCGTGAACAAATGAGTGATTGATTTTGGCTTTGATATTGGTTGTCCTCATGTTCTCTTAAATATTATAGGTACATCATGAATTTAATATCCAATCTCAAAAGTAAATTTTAGATAAGTCTGGTAGTCTCGTGATCAATTAATAGGATATACGATTTAGGCAACTTGCTTGAATTGTGGATGAAAATACTATGTCTTTGCCAACAATTAAAGTAGATATATGCAAACATCAATCCAAAACCACAAATACAGACAGAGAGAAAGAGAAGAAATTATTTGACAATGTGCAAGGGCATACGAGCCACTTGCACTAGTACGTATAATATATATATATATATTATATTTGTGTGTGAGTGTGTGATAATGATCCTTCAACGCTACACGAACGAAAACTGGACGAGAACAAAAAATAAAATAAAACGCCAAGATGTCTACAACCATCACATTGGGAATTTTTCTACGCAGTTTTCCTGAAGAGGAAGATTTGGTAAGAAGAGGCAAGAACCATTTGTTTCATCAATCGACTTCAATTAAAAATACTAGTTTTATTATTTTTCTTTTTATTTTTATTATGAGCTAATTTTATTTTCTAGACATTTAATGTAGCATTGTACACATAATTTATATTTCAAATTATTTTATTTTTAATATTTCTATAATTGAGTGTTTAATTCTTGTTCTTAATACTTGTAATTTTTTGGGTAATTATTATTTCATCTATTGAATCTCAATGAGACGAGATGTGATTTGTAATTTGAACTCTAGGACTAATTTGTAATAGAGATACTTTATTACGACAAGTATGATTTTCTAAGAAATTCTAAAAAACATAATGAGTCTCCAATTAATTAAATTCACATAGAGATATGAAGTTATTAATTGGAGATATTTTTAATATTGTTCGAAAGAAAATATTGAATAGCTAAGGAATTTTTATCATGAACATGAAATTATTGGAATTTAATAACTACGAAAAATAAATTGTTTGAGATTTGTTAGGTGAAACCAAACATTCTAGATACATTCTTATTATGTTTACAATCTTAGATTTTGTGTTCTTTTATTCATAGATTTATTTTTAATTAAGTATTTCAATTTAATTTAGATAATAGAATTTTTCTATTCTTTTCAATTATAGGACGCGCAGAAAAGATTTTCATTTAATTGTAATCAAGATTTTGCTTTTGCAGTCAAGAATGCACGTTTCATAAATATTTCTACAAAAAGATTCTAACATATTAGCAGATGGATATTGCTATTTTAAAAAAGTTTCTAACAAATATCGTTCATTTTATAACTGGAAGAGACAAAAATTGTTTCTTGACACTCAACTTATAAAACAGTTGTAGTGATACACAACCAATTTTAAAGAGACAATAGGCAAAGTAGTTATATTTGCATAAGCAAAACTCTTCTTACACTAATTGAAAGTAATGTTGGTTTTCATAGAATTCTTATTTCTATTTTATGCTAATCCTTTTTATCCTAGTGGTGGTGTTAATTCTTCCATCTCATAATTCATGGTTTTCTCAAATTTGAAATTTATATGCTTTAATTCTTCCACGTTGTAATCCATAATATTGATTTCTCCAATTTTTTAGCTTGGGGAGCTGGCTTACATGCATTCCGTTTTAAGTTTGCATGCATTGATGGGTTGTTAAATAAGTTTCTCTTGTGACAAAATGTCATCATTAGCTGTTTCATCTTTTCTTGTTATTTATACTTTGAGAAACATTCCAATATGCACTTGTGGAAAGCTTGCTTCACTTAGAACACCAAATACGCTAAGAAATCTAAAGCGATCATTCTTTGTGTATCCAAAGTACAATACTGAAGTAGCAACAATTTTTATTACAATAACGCACTATAAGAAAAATCAATATCCTTGACAGACTATTTGCTGCGACGATGACTATTTGCTGCAAAAATATACTCATTTTGGCAGAGAATAACTGACTACGAATAACCAGTTTTCTTGTAGTGACATATATTTAGATTTATATAAATTTTATATATTTTACATACCTATTGTTTGTCTGTTTATAATCAAGGGTTAGCACACAACAACTATTTCAATTGAAAAAATACCAGTGAAGAAAGAGAAAAAGAAATTATGAGATGGAAATTGAATTGTTCAGGAAGGAGGAAGATCTTTGAAAAGAAGAGGAAGAGATTGTGAAGAAGGAGTTGGGAGTCCATAATGACCAAGTCGATTTCCAAAAATAACAAGCAGACATCCTACATGAGTGTACACTTCTTCGTATCTATTAGGTGTTGTTTGTATTAATTTTATTGTATTTGATACGATCACAGTAATATGAGTTTTTCACAATCTCAAGCAAAATATTGCTCACTTTGTTGTAATGTACGTGGTCTTTATGTTAAACATATTAAGATACTGGATTTGCTTATCATATTAACATGTAATGGTCGTAATCTTTGTGATGGAATATGTTTGTTGTGTAGAATATACGACATTCTTAATCATTTAACAAGCAACAAAAATCTTGTGCACTAACAAGGATTATTTCAAAAAATAATTTTTTTCTAACAACAAGTGTGGAACTCAAATTACATTGAACACAATATAACAAGTCTGGAAGTATATATATTGAACAAGTTATACGCTTTGAATATAACATAGCAACCACTTTACAAAAATGCTAGCTTTGCTACTTCTACTCATCAAGTATATACCCATTGAACTCAAGTCTGGATAGTTTTTACAATAAACACAATACAACAAATTCGAAACTCAAAATCTATGTCTGATATTTGGAAAGGCAATAATAATGATATTTTTTGTTACTCTATCTTGATCTATGATAGAATTTGGAGCTTTACCACCCATACAATTCTACCAAAGTCTAAAATAATCATGTAAACTTTTTTTTATCTTCACTAGAGATCAATTCTACTCCCGAAAAGATCAACTGACCATGGTGGTTTATACTCACAAATGTTGCAAATGACATCCCTGTTTGTCAAATATGTGGTGTCGAATGTAACGACATCGCCAAATATTTGTAAGCTTCCCTTCTTCATGCATCCACCCAAAAAATACTCATCAATATGCTATCGTCATCGAAATCTATTAATGTAAAAAAAATTGTCATTCCTATATTACATTTGCGCAAAATACTCATGAATGGCTCGAGCATCACCTTTTCCAAGTTAAAGGTGACATGCATTGTCAATATTATTATGATAATCTTTTTTCTAAAAATGGCCAGTTCTCGAACCCACCGGCTTCTTGCACAAGACCGAAAAAACTTTTATCCATTCTGATGCTAGCCTTATCATTTGTATCTAACACTCTCTTTATTTACTCGCTCACTTCTCTACTGTAGTGAAAAAATATTTATTTTTTATGGGGATAGGTCGTGGTTGTGTGCATTGTGAACTGTTATTTTCTTCAACGTCCAATCAATCAGTGTAACATTTATCTTCGCCTTACAGTCTGTTTTTTTATGTTGGAAGTGGCCTTGCAATATTTGAGGTCCAATTTCGTGCCTTTCCACCACGAGCACAACCCAACGTGACATATCTCATACTCCCACAATCATCCCTCTTACTCCTTTGCGTTGTTATCCCGGAACTACATTATTTCACATATCTCTTATAATAAGAAACTAACTTTTCTTCATATCTAAACACCATCTCCAACTTGGGTTCTTCAATACCATCACCACCATCAATCTGCACTACATTTTGTGTCTTAGGCGTCTCATTATCTTTGGATTCAATAGAATTATGTACAAAGGTCATAGACAAATTCTCAACCTCCCTAGAGTCAAGTATGGGGGCCTTGAATTTCTTCGACATGACTTGAGTTTATAGAGTTTATGGCAACCAAAGTAGTTGAAAAGTGAAATGGAGACACAAGATTTTCATGTAGTTTACAACAACAACAACAACAACAAAATCATGTGTATATCAATATAAGCATGGATGGGAAACACCACATTACTTAAAGGATGAATATATCACCTGACTAGTCACTAGCTAGTTAGTGGAGATGGGTTGGAATGAAGACGAGAAACAAATAATGGTAACTATGCATATCATGGCATCTGTGCATGCAAACCATGCATATTGTTTTGGACGTCTAGAGAAAATAATGCCCGTATCACCTAACACATAATACAACAGTAATAATGTGCAAAAGACCAAAAATAAATATAGTCACTAACATAATAGTTTAATAGTTTAAAATTAATATTCAAAATACTTGCAATACTATATTGGTTGATGGATGAGTGGTAGGAGGTGCTTGTAAATCCGGATACCATGGCCTTGGAAGCAACTAACAAACACATAAAGGAATAATGTTAATGTGCTGAAGACATAAGATTAGTTCATGGAAAATGTTAAACAGGCTTATAATTTATTTCATCTCCTCAAGTACTCTTCTTAATTAATTTGCCTCCTCAATTGACACTAATTTATATCCTCAAGTTTTGTTTCACACTTTTTTTTTTCTTTGTGGGCGATATTTTCAGAAAGAAAGCAAAAGCTTTTCATTAAACAGGCTTATAATTTATTTCATAAAAGAATCCCAATAAAGAGAAAAGCCAGAGAAGACAATGAGATTAGAAAAGAGATGGGAAGACGTAAGATAAATAATGGTTGATGGATGATACCGTTATACCTACGTTGCTGGACTTAACACTAATTAACATAAACCACCCATTAGTTAAAGAGTGAACCAAAACTTACGTAATAAATGTAGACATTATAAGTGAAACAATTATATTGAATTTTAATCATTGAATACCTGGGTTGATGGATCTGTTGTAGGTGTTGATGGAGATGCGTACTCTTTACCTTTCTCTATCTAGGCAATATTTATGAAAAAAAAGCAGTTAAGCAGTCTTGGATGATGCATGGACATTGAGGGAATTCATGCTTATTATCCATGACATAGTAGTGGTTCTAAACATATGGGGATGGTCTGGAATTTTCAAAAAAAAAAAAAAGATTAAAAAAAAAAAACCCTCCAATCTATGTCGAGAAAAATATAAACACGTTCTCTAAGAATTATAAGAGCTGATCACCACATAATATGTGAAAGGGTAAAATCAGGTTCCCCAAGGCCAACACCAAAACAATCCTCAAAAACCCACTTCGGAAATCTGCAAAAGACAAAAGTTTTATCATCCTTGAACATATAATTTAATGCATGATTATCTAAAAAATTTACCCAAAAAAAATTCCTCGATCAGACTATAACTAAAATTATTAGAATGATCAAATACTTAAATTGTAGTTAAAGATCGAATGAGCAACTAGAGATCATTACCGGGAATATTAATTGACTGATTTGAAGAAACTGGCATGGAAATTAAAAATACAAAGATCCTCAAAGGCCTCATTTTGATGACTGTGAAACCCACATTTGAGGTCAAAAGAGACATGCGTAGACGTTCGGAGGTGTCCCGATGGCGAGAGAAGAAAGGGTGGTTCAACCGGCTCTTGTTCATGGTGCGTGAGCGTGAAAGCTGAAGCTTCTATCTAGCCTTCTACAGTACTATAGATTTCAGACGTGTCTCTTCCTTTCATTCAGCCTGTTTTGGTTTTTTCAATTTTATAAAAATGTTCGCCATCTCAGCCAGGGGTGATGGGTTGTGCACGAATTAATGGACTACCCGCAGGAGAACTGTATTTATTTACACAAAACTTATATTTGTGTATCGATGGTATATAGGGCTGCACAACCAACCCGATCCGACCCGATAATCCAATTTCCGATTCGACCCGAAATGAGTCTTCCTTCCGCATACCCGTTAACCGATTAGCCGATAACCCGATTTCAATTAACAATCCACTTATTTCGTCTGATGGATTTAAGGGATGCTCATCGAAAAACAGAGGCACAAGTGATGAATACCCTTCTGCACTTCGAGTCTCCCTACCGAACCCTAAAGATCGCAACTGTAGCCTCTATGGATCCTCAAGCTCGAAGCCACCTAACAACTCCGTTCCACTCGCTTCGCCATGCCGCTCTGATTCCCTACGATCGGCGCTATCTTCTGAAAGGATTCGTCTGTCGCTCAACCCCCCCTCTGGTTCCTTTACAATGCCGGCGTCGATAAAAGAGTTTTTGTGTTTTGTGGATGTATCGGTTCTTAGGAGAATCAGCGTGTTTGTTTCCCGAGAAAATTATACGAGGTGGGTTAAAATGAACCAACTTGAGAAGATCCGGATTAGGTATCGACTGAACCATCGCCCCTAAAAAAATCTCAGTAAAGATTTCTACTTTCGTGAATAATCTTATTCCTATTCACAGAAGCAGGTATCAAATCGGCTAACCGATACCGATTGTTTGCTTAACGAGTCGGGTTTTTCGGGTCGGGTCGGATCGGCAAAACGGACGGAACGGAAGGTCGGCCATTTTGAAAAGCCCTAATGGTATATATATATTTTTATGTACAAGTCGTATAAAATTAATATTTTTATATATTTTTATTTAATTATTCATATTTTTATTTTTATTTTCTTTCATTGTGTCTTTATCTTTTTTAATATATATTTTTTAATATTTCAACTGACTTGTTATTTATAAAGCTTTTTTTTATTTAAAAAGAATATATATTTTGAGAATTATATTAGATAAAATTTACTTTTAAGTGTGTTGATAATATTGTGTTTAGTTTATTTCCTTTCATGCCAAAATTAATTGCCTGTCCTAACTTTAAATAGCAGACCTCTAACTTTAAAACTAATTGTTTATTATTTAATCAATAATCTTTGGACTTAAATATCCTTTTACAAATACTAATAAAATATCATCGGAGTTTAAACAATCACCCAAACTAATAAGGACAATGCTGCAATGCCGCCCAAACGTGTTCCTTAGTGTAATTATATTATTTTTCTTTTTCGTTTACATATGTTTTTAACAGTTTTAAATATTTATAATCAAATTCAACAATAATCATTTTCTTAATTATTATTATTGTACTTTGAGAGTTATAGGACCATTTTCCAATTAACAATGCTATACAAAAGGACACGTTAAAGTTGATTAAACTGTGAATACCATATTAGTTAGGCCCTATTTAGATATTGTGTTGAGTTAAAATAAGTTGAGTTTTTTATTAATAGTAATAAATTGAGATAGTTGAATGAATTTTTAAGATTTATATAAAATGAGTTTAAATGTATCTGAATATTAAAATAAGTTTATATGTATTTATAGAAAGTTGAAAAATGTTATAAAATGTGTAAAGAAGTGTTGACTTGAAAAATATTATAGATTATGCAAATAAAAAGATTTGGAGTTGAAATGGGTTTATAAATTCAGTTTAAAATTAAACTAAGTTTATTCGACCTCACATGAATCTAAGTTCTACATGAGAACCTTAATAAGCACCAAGACTTTACACCACTGGGTTTAGCATCAATTTCGATGCCAAATTGAGACTCCACCGACATTTGTCAAGAAAGCTCACCATTAGCTAAAATTGATCAATTGAGGAAGAGAAAATTGATGATATCGATCTCAACATGTGTTGGTATGGTCCTCGATCGGCTGGCGACGTCTTCTCTGATAGAGGATAGGTGTAACATCACGGGAAGAGGTTGCAGTGTGCAAGGCTGTGCACTGCTTGAAAATGAAATCCTAAAACTTGAAGAAGAAGATGACGAGAAGAAAAATAGGAGGCGTGTTTAATTAACCCACTTTGAAATGGTACCGTTTGGCTCTATATATATATTTTAAACAAATATTATAAGGAAAACGATGTCGTATCATTTATTTATGTGTACATATAGAGTCGACGGGTTCATCGATTTTAAAGGTTCAAATCGGTCTACATTGGTTTCTAGCATTTTGTGTTGTCTATAAATCAGTTCCAATCGATCTCGAATTCTGGCCATTGGTCTGATCGGTTTTGGTTGGTTCAGACGGTTCCTATAGTGTCCTAATAAGCATTATAATATTCTAATCATAATAATTATCAAAAATATTAAATTAAATTATTTTATCATAGAAATAAAAGGAAAAAATCAGTGCATAAATAAAGAAGACTATTTGATGCCAAAAAAAAAATGAGGAAGAAGAAGAAGAAGATGACGACCATTTGACAAATCGCTTGAAATTAGATGGATCTAAAATTTAATTAAATTGAAAAGTGATGATATATTTATTATTTTTCTATCATTTCTTTATTATTATTAGTGTATTTTTTTATTTTTTATTTTTAAATATATTTTTAGCACCCTTAATTATTAAGAAAAAATTTAAAATATATATTATTATAAATAATTGTTTTCTTAATTATTAAGTAAAAAAAAAATTAAAAATAAAAAATAATAAAAAGTGATAAAAGAATAATAAAAAAGTAGGAAAACTATAATTATTCTAAATTGAAATGATTTACACCTGATCTATTATTAAAATAAATACAAATCATATACAAAGCCTACAAATTTAAAGTACATATAGCTTCTTATTGTCCCTCCAAAACGTACCCGCTTGTCACATCGGATAAATTTGATAGATTCTCGGGTTGGATTTTGACAGATATGAGTAAAAATTCCTAAGATGGGATCCTTCATAGCCTCACACCGTGACAGCTAATCATCCAACAACGTAGTAGTGGGCGGCGCCAAACATATTTATATCAGAATAATAAAACATAAATTAAAATTATGTAAAATATGTTACCAAATTTAAAGAAATGAAACTATTATTACAAAAAGGAAATAAGAAATTTTTTCTAAAACTCTTAAGAACTGAAACTTTATTTCTCTTTCTATATTTTCTTATAAATTTCATTACAACTGAAGCCCTTATTTATAAGTTTTGAAATTACTATGTAAGTTACTATGCAAGTCACTATACAGAATTTAAAATAATAGTGGTGGGATCATTCACATAATTTAAGTGGTGGGACAGGGGGCGGCTGTATTTCGTTCGTTCATTACACTCCCCCTTGAATGACCGCCAATAAGGAATCTGTCTCGTTAAAACCTTGCCAAGTAAAAACTCAGTGGGAAGAAAAACCAATGGCGAAAGAAAAAGAGTACAGTCTTCTTATGTATCCACAAGTGCTTTAAGATTGCCTCATTAAAACCTTGCAGAGGAAAACCCAGTGGGACAAAACCTCAGCGAAGGAAAAAGAGTACAATCAGCACATTTACTCCCCCTGAAAAGTGCATGACAAAAGATCTTTGAATCTTCGCATTCCAATGTTATGCACAATCTTCTTGAATGTGGAAGTTGGTAACGCTTTTGTGAATAAATCTGCCAGATTATCACTAGATCGTATCTGCTTGACATCAATTTCACATTTCTCTTGAAGTTCATGAGTATAAAAGAATTTAGGTGAAATATGTTTGGTTCTGTCACCTTTGATATATTCTCCTCTGATTTGAGTGATACAAACAGTATTATCTTCATATAAGATTGTTGGGCTATTATCGATCATGGGAAGTCCACACTTTTCCTGGATATGTTGAATAACTGATCTCAACCAAATACACTCTCGACTTGCTTCATGAATAGCAATGATCTCTGAGTGATTTGAAGAAGTAGCAGATAGTGTCTGCTTAACAGATCTCCATGATATGGCAGTATCTCTATAAGTAAATAAATATCCAGTTTGAGATCTATCTATGTGTGGGTCTGAAAGATAACCTGCATCTGCATACCCAATCAATTCTGGACTTGAACCACGTTGATAAAATAATCTCATATCAACCGTACCATGAAGGTAACGAAGGACATGTTTAATGTCATTCCAATGCCTTTGAGTTGGTGCAGAACTATATCTTGCAAGCAGATTAACTGAGAATGTAATATCTGGTCGAGTGCAATTTGTAAGATACATCAAAACTCCAATTGCACTGAGATATGGTACTTCAGGACCAAGAATTTCTTCATCGTCATCACAAGGATGGAATGGATCTTTCTTCACATTAAGTGTTCGAACAATCATTGGAGTACTCAGGGAATGAGATTTGTCCATATAAAAATACTTTAAGAGACTTTCTCAGTATACATGGACTGATGAATAAAAATTCCATTTGACAAGTGCTCAAGCTGCAGGCCGAGACAAAGTTTTGTTTTGCCAAGATCTTTCATTTCAAATTCATTCTTTAAATATATAGCGGTTTTTGAGATCTCTTCAAGAGTTTCCATAATATTTAAATCATCAACATAAACCGCAATAATGACAAATCCGGATTCTGATTTCTTAATAAAAACACATGGGCATATAAGATTATTCTCAAATCCTTCTTTCAATAGATATTCGCTTAAGCGATTATACCACATGCGTCCGGATTGCTTCAACCCATATAAAGATCTTTGTAGTCTGATTGAGTACATATTTCTAGATGTACTTATAGATGCTTCAGGCATCTTATATCCTTCAGGGATTTTCATATATATTTCATGGTCTAAGGATCCATATAAATATGTAGTGACCACATCCATCAACCGCATTTCTAATCCTTTTGTAACAACCAGACTAATCAAAAATCTAAATGTGATTGCATCCATAACGGGAGAGTATGTTTCTTCATAATCAATCCCGGGTTTCTGCAGAAAACCTTGTTCAACAAGCCGTGCTTTGTATCGCACAATTTCATTTTTCTCATTACATTTTCGTACAAATACCCACTTATATCCAACAGGCATCACACCCTTTGGTGTTTGGACAACAGGTCCAAATACTTCTCGTTTTGCTAGCGAATTTAATTCAGCTTCAATAGTTATTTTCCATTTTGGCCAATCATTTCTACATCGACATTCTTCGACGCTTTTTGACTCACTTTTTTCATTACTTCTGGTAATGTCAATGGCCATTTTATATGAAAATATGTTGTCGACAACAGTTTTATTTCTATCCAGAATTTCTCCAGTTTTCATGAAATGTATTGAGATCTCATTATTTTCAGGTACCTGTTCCTCTACAGGGGAAAACATTTCATGACACACCTCTTCAGGAGGTCCTTTTTTAGGATATTTATACTTTTCAGGAATTTTCTCTTCAGGAGCACCAATTATATTTGTAGCCTGTATTGTGGGTATGTGTTCTTCAGGAATATCAAATTCATTTTGTATTCTTTTCCTTCTAGGAATTTTGTCTTTTGCACCAATAGGTCTTCCACGCTTCAGGCGTATTTTAGATTCACCTATTGCTGCTTTGACAATTTGTCCTTCAGGGACTTCAATCCTTACTGGAGTATTAACAGCAGGAATATAAGATTTTACTACACTTTTAGTGTCAGTAAATACATCCGGTAACTGATTTGCAACATTTTGCGAATGAATAATCCTTTGAACTTCCTGTTTACATTCATTTGTAAGATGATCAAAATGAGACAGGGTTTTATTATCCCAAGTAATATCTTGTCGTGCTTCCGGCACCGACGTTTCTTTACCCATTAGCGGAAAATTTGATTCGTCAAAATGACAATCTTCAAAACGTGTTTTAAACATATCCCCTGTAAGGGGTTCAAGGTATCTAATAATGGATGGAGAATCAAAACCAACATATATCCCAAGTCTACGTTGAGGGCCCATTTTTGTACGTTGTGGAGGTGCAATTGGAACATATACAGCACATCAAAAAGTACGAAGATGAGAAATATTTGGTTGTTGACCAAATGCAAGCTGTAATAGAGAATATTTATGATATGCAGATGGTCTAATGCGAATTAGAGATGCTGCATGAAGTATAGCATGTCCCCAAATAGAAATAGGTAGTCTTAATTTCATAAGTAAAGGTCTAGCGATTAGTTGAAGCCTTTTGATCAAAGACTCAGTTAAACCGTTTTGTGTGTGTGTATGGGTAACAGGATGTTCAACATATATTCCTATTGACATGCAATAATCATCAAAAACTTGAGATGAAAATTCACCTACATTATCCAATCGAATGGTCTTAATCGGATACTCAGGAAATTGTGCTCGTAGTTTAATTATCTGAGCAAGAAGTCTAGCAAATACAACATTTCTAGTGGAAAGAAGACAAACATATGACCATCGACTAGATGCATCAATTAGAATCATAAAATATCTAAATGGTTCACTTGATGGATGAATAGGCCCACATATATCTCCGTGAATCCTTTGTAAAAAGGATGGAGATTCAACAATGACTTTTGAGGGAGATGGTCTAATAATTAACTTACCTTGAGAACATGCAGAGTACGGAGATTCATTAGGTAGAAATATATTTTGATTCTTTAAGGGATGCCCATGCGAATTTTTAATAATTCGTCTCATCATTATAGAACCCGGATGTCCAAGGTGATCATGCCAAGTCATAAATACTTTAGGGTCAATACACTTCTGGTGCATTACCACATATGATTCAATTGTTCTCATTTTTGTATAATACAATCCAGAACATAGAGCAGACAGTTTTTCTAATACGAGCTTCTGGCCCGATATTGTTTTAGTAATAAGAAGATGCTATTTACTGCCTTCATTGGTCGTTTCAATATGGTAATCATTACGACGTATATCTTTGAAACTCAATAAATTTCTTCTGGATTGTGAAGAGAATAGAGCATCATCAATACAAAATTTGGTGCCATTAGGCAACACAATATAAGCTATTCCGGAGCCCTCAATTAAATCCGATGAACCTGATATGGTATGGACATAGGCTTTACTTAGTGTTAGATTTTGAAAATATTTCTTTTCTTTGAGAATTGTGTGAGTTATAGCACTGTCAGCCAGACATATATTTTTATCATTCAACTCAGAGATAAAAAAAACTCATCAATGTGATCCATGATTCTACAAAATATACAAAACTTTTATTACTGATAGAAAGAAAATACATTAATTGAGTGGAACACTTCCATCTCCAATTAAGTGTTCAATACTACCTTCAGGATGATTAAAGAAATCAGATACATCAAGATGAGTAACGTCTACATCTACTGAATCTAATAAATCATCTGATGGTTCTACTAAATTTGTTTCATGCACTTTATTCTTTCCTTTAATAGAAACTTGATATAAATCAGCTAAGTGCCTGGCCGTACGACAGGTACGTGACCAATGTCCAGTCATTCCACATCTATGGCACACCTCTTCACTTTTCTTTGAAGAATTATTCTGAGGATTTTTATCCCTTTCGAAATTGTACCACTTCTGGTGATATGATAGATATATTATAATCCCTTTTAATGTTGTCATTCCTGGAACCAACATTTCTATAATTTCTCCTACCACATCCACGCCTCCGATTTCTTCTAAAGGATGCATCATTCACTTCTGGGAATGATGCAAACATATTACCATTCACTTCAAGGAATGATATTGAGTCAGTAGGGCGTGACTGGTGGATTTCTAATAAGAGCTCATTATTCTGCTCAGCTACTAGAAGACATGATATAAGTTCAGAATATTTCTTGAACTTTCTCTCTCGATACTACTGCCGCAAGAGCACATTCGAGACATGAAATGTAATAAAAGTCTTCTCTAGCATATCTTCATCGGTGATTTTCTCACCGCATAATTTTAATACTGAGCTTATTTTAAAAAGTGCGGAATTATACTCACTAACACTTTTAAAATCTTGCAATCTCAGGTGCATCCATTGAGAACGAGCTCTTGGGAGGATGACAGTCTTCTGGTGTTCATACCTCTCCCTTAAATTGTTCCACAAAATATAGGGATTTTTTACTGTAAGATATTCAGTTTTCAATTCTTCATGAAGATGGTGGCGAAGGAAAATCATTACTTTAGCGCGTTCCTGCAGGGATGCTTGATTTCCTTCTTTAATAGTTTCTCCCAGGTTCATTGCATCAAGATGTATTTCAGCATCAAGTATTCAGGATAAATAATTTTTCCCAGATATATCAAGAGCAACAAATTCCAATTTTGTAAGATTTGTCATTTTCTACACATATAAATAATAAATATGTGTATCTTAGAAAATATATTTATAAATTCATACAGATAATCATCAATAAAATATATCAAAGATTTCAAATAATATATTGAAAAACTTACAAAGGAATAAGGCCACTAGCTTCAGAATTGGTAGAACCGTCGTGCTGATAACGTGTTATGAAACTTAAAGAAAGGAAACTACTATTGCAAAAGAGAAATAAGAAATTCTCTCTAGAACTCTTAAGAACTGAAACTTTCTTTCTCTCTCTATATTTTCTTATGAATTTCATTACAACTGAAACCCCTATTTATAGGCTTTGAAATTACTATACAAGTTACTATGCAAGTCACTATGCAAGTCACTATGTAGAATTTAAAATAATAGTGGTGGGGTCATTCACATAATTTAAGTGATAGGACAGGGGGCGGCTGTATTTCGTTCGTTCATTACAAAATGTAATCTTATGATATATTCAAAAATCTCAAACCCAATGTTCGTCGCCGACAACGAGCTTACTTTCTTGCTGACGACCAAACCTGTCCCACCTTCGATGCTGACAAATGGATTTGGGATTTAGATCTCGTTAACGTTTAGATATAAGAAGAATTGAGATGAATTTAGTTTATTTTTTAATATTATTATTATTTTAAAATTTAAAAAAATGTGTTAAAATTTAAAAAAAAAATATGTTGGAATTTAAAAAATGTGTATTAAGATTTGAAAAATGTGTATAAGAATTTATATTTTATATAAAAAATTATAAAAATATAATAATAAAATAAAAATAAATTGAGATGAGTTAAACCTACTTTCGAATACAATTGGAGCTTTAGTTTCGATAATATGTTTATTAAGGATTTTGTTTTTATAATATTCGGTCAATGGCATAAGATCTAAAAATGCTTTCTGACTCTTTTATTTTTTTTATTAAATAATCCATTCTTTTATCTGAAATTTTTTTATCTATATAAAATAGTATTAATTTATAAAAAATATTTTTAATTTAAAATATAATTATATGACATATTATAAGGATAGTGTTATTATGTCGTTTGCACAGTGCAATTGTAGATGACTGCCTGATGTGGTATGACATATGGCATGCCACGTCACATAATAAATAATAAAGAAAAGAGAGAGATAAGAAAATGACTGCTTTTATCAAATGGTCCAGATAAAGAAGACGAGCGAGATAAGGATTCTTTGAAGACTAACGTAACCGATGGCCGTTTGCATCCATGTGATTAATCACAAGTTTCATAACGAGAAAATTCATAAACTCCCATCCTAAGTTAATCGCACGCTTTAAGAATAGGCCAGGTAAGCCCAAAATTGAAGCAAAATTCAATTTGTAGGACAATTATGACCAATTCACTAAAAGCAACAAATATTCTCTGAGGCGAGTACAGGTAAGTAGAGATGTTCATCCGGATTTCGGATTCCCAAATTCAGAACCCGGATTCGAAATTTCCTTAAACATTTTTAAAAAAAAAATTAAAAAATGTTAAGAAATAAATAAAATTTTAAACCGGGCCGGGTACAACCCGACCCGGATGATCACTCCAGAGGTAAGTTCATACCAATTCACACAAGAGGGTAGCAATTTTTTTTTTATCAAAACCAATTTTGTTTGTGAAAAACTTTTATTTTTTAACCAAAACAGGGTAGCATTTTTACCTTAACGGCAGGTGCGTCGAATTGAGAGGGGGTTGGGAGTCCTATGGATTTGTTATAGATGAAAAATTCATCAAAGATGGAATTGAGAATGGTGGTAGGCTGTTATGATCTAATATTGATTAAATATGAGATTAGTTAATGATTTATAAGCTTCTAGACATTATTTTTTTGTAAGTCGGTTTTCACAATTTTCTCTAGGAGTTCATAATAAATGATATCAGGGTTACTCCACCTCTAAGTCATATTACGATGATTGTAATTGTGCAACACGGAGGTGATACTAGCATGACAGTGTTAGTTCAGAATTAAGAAATATCTAATGCATAACTAGTCTATATGAGCATTGAGACCATTGTGGATATTGATTGCAGAGCATGATAGTTGTTATGATCCTGCATTGACTAAGTATGAAATTGATTAATAATTTATAATCATTTAATTACCATTCTTTTATAAGTCAATTTTTAAAAATGAACTCTACCTAAAAGTTTATAACAAAGACGCTATGAGGGGGTAGCTTGATGCGAGATTGAGGGGATATAGGTAGTTTCATTTTTCATGCAAATAGGCTAATATGTGAATTCTGTGATTTATTTTAGTACATATTTGAAGTTATAGTGAAAAGTATTACTTTTATCTTAATGTTTATAGTTTAAATGTTGATATAATAATCTCTACTACTAAAAAATTATTTATTGTTTGAAATTTATATGTTTAAAATGTTTTTAGAATTAGTTACCATAATTTTTTTTAAATATATAGTAATTTGTCAAAATTTTTATGATAAAAATTTTAATTTAATACTTTTAAGAAAAATATATTTTTAGTAGTTTTTTTAACTGACTGAAAATATTTTTTAATCTTCAAAATGTAATTTTTGTAATCATGTTTTTTAATTTTTTAATTTTAATCTTAACTATGCCACGTGGATGGGCACATCATCACTACGTAAGCCACCACGTCAAGGGGTCATATGCTAGCGGCAGGATATCATTATTATTCATATTATAAACTGAAGGGAAACGGGGCAGAAATAAAGACACATGTCAGCGTGGTGAAGGGGCTCGTGGGATTTTGGAAAGGGCCGACATAATTGACGTGGGTGATGGGGGTGGACCCCATCTTCTGGTTCTGATCTCGCTTGTAACATTGTTGTCAGCTTTCTGGACAGAGTTATGTAACAGTGGGCCCTATGACCTTTTCCCCAACACCAACGCTTCTCCAATTAATGTTTGGATGGTGGTAAAATAATATTATTTATTTATTTAAGAAATTATATTTATATTTTGCATTATAAAAAAAATCTAAAATTCATGTATAAAAAATCTTTTTCTTAACTATAAACTCTTTAAAAATAAATTATTAAAAAAATTATACAACTTCAAACTATCATTAATATTTCTCTTTAAGAGTTAAAAATAAATTAAAATAGGAGTAATTAATTGGCAAAAATCTTGGTATAATTTATTGACCACATTAGTTGAACTTAGACAAGGATTAAGGAAACCAAATAAAAGTTTCCCGCCTGTCTAATTTAAGTTTGAAAAGACGCATCAAAGTGCAATTCATTAACTTCCTTTGATTTAAAACCAAATTAGGTGGCGGGTTGGGTCCCTTTCACTTCCTATTCTTGATCAATGGTTGGCATTCAAAAGCCCAAAAAAAAAGTCAAAGTCAAGTGCTACACCTAAAATTTTTAAAAGAAAAATAAAAAGAAATTAACATCAAGACTCAAGAGTCAAGCTCAAACAAGAATGCTGATAAAAATATAATATTTTTCAATTTTAATTATTTATTAATGTGGTATAAGTTAAATGATTTTTAGTTTAATTATTACAAAAAAAAAAAAGATGTATATTAACTAAAAAAATAAGAATAACAGTTTATTCCAACTACCGTTCAAAAAGTAAAGTAGTGATGCAAAGAAAAAAAAGAATAAAAAAACCTCTGACATTGACAAGATGTTTGCCGAATTTCGTCAGTTAATTAAAGGAGTAGATGGACCTCACATATTTACTTTGAGGAATTTATAAGCCAGTCAGTCAGTCAGTCAGTCGTTGAAAGGAGAAGGGTGACTCTGCTAGCTACCGGCCACTTCGATCACACCCCCAGGCAACATTGTTCCGACCAGCGAAGATAAACGACAGAGTGCAATCCTGCTGAGCTCTATTTCCGATATCGATCAAGAGTAGTTAGGATCAGATCAAAGAGGGTAGAGGAGGTCGATGAATGGAACTATGACGTGATCGATAATGGAAAGATGCAATGATTGGCGGGCAATACTACACTACTTCCTGTATTTACTATATACGCGTTTTCGCAACTTTTGATGGTATGTTGCTTCGATGATCTGCGTTCCAATTAAGATTTTTTGAACAGCGAAGATATGCCTTTTTAGCTATTCCTGATCTCTTTATTCTCATGATTTTGTGTGCTTTTAGACTGCTCGAGATATATATATATATATATATATATATATATGCCGTTTGTTTGATGAACAAGCTGGTGATGAATTGTGCTGTTTGGGTTCTCCCCCATTCAATTTTTCTAAAAGAACTCATTTGAAAAAATGCCATTTTGCGAATCATAAATCGCCATATGATCGGTTGCAAGGGAACTTTCATGACTTCAGAGGGAGGGGCCACAATATAAATATTGAAATTTACGAGATTTGACATTTCTCAACTACCATAATAACATAATTAGGAGACCCCAAAAAAATAGAACAAAAATTGACATGTTGCGCATCCATGCATGAAGCTCCTAACATGGCCTTTCGTTTTCATGAGAAAAAAACATTGTTGTCGAGGCTCTTGCTCCCTTGTTTGCTTCTCCAATCGCATCATTTGATCATTGTCCAGTACCGGGAACAAATGCCCCCACCCCCTTGCCCTCGACAGATTTGCCCAAAAACTGAATCCTCCGAGGGGCCCTCCATGAATTAGGTCCCATAATCTACATATATAATAACCATGTCGGTCATTATAAAATTATTTGAAAAATACAAAAATTAATTCGTGTTTCTCTTGGTTGTTGTGTCGGAGTTCTACGTACGTATTTAATCATGTATATATAATATATTTGCAAATAGATTAGTAATGTTGTAACTATAAATTAAAAGAAAGTTTTAATATCCAAAAGTATCAAACTCAGGAAATATATATGAATCCTCGAAGCATTATTGGAGTGACGGCCTGGAAGGCTGGACCACCAGCAATAACGTATAAGGTGGTTTAAGCATTGGGATCAACAGGAAAAATGGAGTTGGGTATGGGTTTTGGTTTTGTTGGCATGTTGGGGCCATAGGCGGTGATTGTGGGGTCAAGTACAGCAACCGATATATAACCCTGACTTTAGATGCCTTCACTTCATACTTTATTCCTCCATTTTTGAATTGCTGCAATATTAGACTAATGTGTTGACAAAGGCTAAAGCCATGCCCATTTCGTAAAAATCGATTCCCTTTTGTGGGTCCATCTTCACGAAAAAGATAGGGAAAAGAAAACGAAAAGCAACATAAAAGAAGGCAATATATATATCTATATATATATATATACATGATTTTATCTTTCTGATCATCCAAGGCAAAAGAGAATGAGAAATCAAAATCAAAGTGGAAGATCTGTGACTTGGATGTTGGAACCGTCCCAATATTCTCATTTCCTCCATATTCCATCAAGTTCAGCAATTAGGCTTGATTTATTTTTATAGATAAGATGAGATGATAAAAGTTAAAAATTAAATAATGTATTTTTTAATATTAATTTTATTTTAAAATTAAAATATATATATTTTAAAAATTGAAAAAATTGAATTTTTTATTTTATTTTATATCAAAATTTTAAAAAAATAATAATAATAAAATGATTCTTGGATCAATGGATTCTATGCAACTTTTTACGTTCCAATTTTTATTTTTCATTGAGATTTTTTTTGTTGGGGGGGGGGGGGGGGGGGATTGTAAATGGAAAGAGGAAAGGGCAAACACGTGTGTGGTTGAAGTAAATGCTTAAGCAGAACATCTTTTATTACACGTTTACACAGCATAAATAAATTTATTTACAAGGGATCGAAGGACTACGATAAAAGGCAGACGAAGTTCAGGACTACATGTTCTTTTAATTTGAGTAGTGTTCTGGAAGGTACAAGTCCAATTTTTTTTTTTTTTTTTTTTTTTTTTGAGTAGTCCGAACCGATCTGAGTTAAAAGGAGGAGAGTGGGGTCCAAAATCTGAGAAGTGTGTGTGTAACTTTGACGTTGGACCACCACCAGGACAGCCAACTTGGAAGTGGACTTTTTGAGCTTAGACCAATGGTTATATAATTTAATTAGTCTGTAAAATAATTAGGGTATAATATTCAATCCAAAGAATCTTAGATAAAGTCATATTATATCTGCAAAAATGGGTATGAGCCACGTGTACGATGCTGGACAATAAAGAGGAGGCCTTTTCCAACAACCTACTTGTTTTTCAAAGGGCGTTCGTGGTATTGAAATGTAGGGAAATCAATATTAGTAGTTATCCAAATACACTATGCAGACTGGAAAGACAGAGTATGGCCCACGCCAACTCTCCATATAAAGCCAAGCAAGGCTCCAAAATGGAGCTTCATTCATTCAAATACGAAACAACTTTCTATTCTTTTTTTAATACATATATATAGATATATATATATATATATATATATATATCAAAGCTAGCGCCAAAGGTCACAAATCTCTCGGCATCTTCTTTTCCATTGTTGACAGCCCCGCAAATACACGTGTCTCTTTCTCTCACACACGCACATGCGTTAAGATAAATAGCATCTTCGTGAGCGCATAAAGGGAAGGTTTCAAATATAATAGCAGCAGCAGCAGCAGCAGCAGCATCACAGGCAAGACAATGAAAAAGATTGGCTCAAAGATTTAAATAAAAAATTGAGAACTAGTGTTTTATGTGCCAGACATATATACACGTGCTCCCTTCCATTGCGTAAATTATGTAAGAAAGAAAAAAGACTACTGTTTTGCGGGTTTTTCTTGGAAAACTAAGACCCGAGAAACAAACGGAAATAATCTTAAAGCAAAAAGGAACTCCATTACAGCCCCAAAAGAAGACACAGAGTTGTCTAGCCTTCCTCTCCACATCTTCCACGCCATTTTTCCATCGTCTTTCCAACGAAATGGAACATCGATCCACCTCCTTTTCCCCAGCAGTATATCCTTCAAAGTCATCCCAATCAGAACCAATATAAATTTCTAATTATAATCCAGGATCAATCCCGTCAGAATATGAACAAGAAGTGTGCAAACATGAATAAGACTGACATACATCCCGAGCAAATGCAACACGGAACCATCTTCCCCACTCGGCTCAACTACCCAAAATTGTGGGTTCGACTCAGGGCATTGCCTTCCACAGCCGTGACTCCTCGAATGTTACCATCTTTTCCATTTCTTATCAGGCTGAGAGAGGGTATGCAAATTGAACTTAGGCAATAAACCTCCTTCGGACAAAATAAGCCTCAGATTGAAAATTTTTTCATAAGGGGGGCGGCGTTGCAATGTAAAGCACCAAGGGAAGTTTCACTCACCAGCAGGTTGCTTCTGCTCTGCTGGCTTCACCTGAACCGGTGTGGGAATATAGAAGCCAGAGGATAAAAGCTGATGCTGATTCCCGGTGGACTGCGCAGTGCCAAACTGCGTAACGTGGAGGATACCCTGCGAGGGTAAGCCGCCACCTTTCATGTGGCTAGAAGCTGTAGCAGCAGCTACTGCCTTTGCAGGATCAGAGGTATTAGTGTTGGCAAGTGTAACTGGAGGGCACAAGGACAACATCCCAGTTGAGGATGTACCCTGTGACTGCTGCTGTTGCTCGCGGCGGTTTCTTTGAAGATAAAAGCCACCAGCAGCTGATGCAGAGCTTGTGCCTGTTGGTGCTTGCATGTAGGGAGGAGAGAAGAAAAGCTGGCCTTGTTGCATTGTTTGCTTTGGTAACTGCTGTGGCTGCTGTTGTAGCAATTGAGGCTTAGTTAAATTGCCTGAGGTAGAGGCAACATGGGAATTTCCAAGGATTGAAGGAACATTCCGCCCCCCAACTGGGGACGACTTTCGCATGGGCACCGATGGTGATTCCTTGGCCTGCGTTGATGACAGCATTGAACCTGGGCCAGCTTTGTTGGCTGTGGAAGAGGAAGCAGTAGTCCTTGGGCTTCCACCAGCACCCTTTGACATTGAGGAAGTTGTCGGCGAACCAACCATTACCTGAGGAGATGCGGTCTGGTTGCCGTTGGAAGGTTGTTGCCCTTGTGCTATTGTTGATGTTTTTGCACTAGCTCCAAAAGAAATTTGAGTGTGGCTTTGTTGGTTTCTAGCTTGCTGTTGATGAAGGTTTTTGAGGGATGAGGAGGTTGAAGAGGATACAGATGGAGAAGGAACTTGTGAAGTGCTTGTACGTGTAGGATTCTTCCACTGAGGAGACTGAGCTGGGTTGTTGTTGCTCGTTTGGACAAGGTTTTGGGAAAAAGGAGAGAGTGCGTTCGTAAACTTGGCCATAGAAGATGGTGAAGAGAGGTGGTCTAGATAACCACTTCCATTACTCGCTGGAGTTTTGCTTCGAGCGAATTGATTCTGCTTCTGAAGTTGAATCATCTGCTGCTGCTGATTCCGATGCAGCTGCTGTTGGGAACCAGGAGCATTGGCGGTGCTGATGACGGCAGGCATAACAGGACCAGAACTCCTGCCAGGAGCAGACCCAAGATTAAGAGCTCGAGCTGAACTATCAACAACATTGTTACCCTTTACGGTGTTAACGGAGGTATCAGTCAAATCTTGCCTGGAGAAGGCAATAGACTGTCCAACTGCCACTGGAACCTTTCCCGGCATGGCCTTTCTTTCTTCTTCCACATTAGAAGAATCACCACCTCCAGTTTTCCCTTCTTCAGAAGCACGGAAATTTTTCTTCTGCTGTGTAATAATCTGAGGGGAGGGTGAGTCTCCCCGCCCCGTGGATGGCTGCCATCCAAGGCTCTGGAGAAAAGCTTGACCCTGGGCAATCGATGTAATGCCCAATGCAGGAGTGCTAGTAGCACCATTAATGGAAGCAAAAGACATTGCAAAAGCTTGAGAGGGTAGAGGTTCCACTCCCAGCTTTGAGCCAGGCTGTTGTTGTTGTTGCTGCTGCTGTTTTTTCTCAGTGCTGCCACTGCTTGTAACCCCAGCACTGCCCATTGCTGCAGGAGCCATTAAAGCAAAGTTTGGAGGGTGCATCGGTACTGCAAAACTCTGGCCATAAATACGGCCATCAGCAATGTTTGCACGAGTAACACGGCTATCAGCAGTCGACGGGCTATCTTCCCCACCCATCTCAGACTCAAGTTGGCGAGCCTGGTGAGGTACATGCTGCCGCTGCTGCTGCTGCAGCTGCTGTAATAGCTGCTGCTGCTGCTGCTGCTGTAAAGATTGGTTTTTGGGGGAAGGAAACCCCTGTAAAGTTCCACTGCCACCATTGACGCTATTCCCATGTGCTCTCTGCTGCTGACTCTGCAAGTGCTTCTGAGAAGTCGAGGAACCACTGACAATGCTTGCATTCTGATGAGTTTGTTGTAGACTTGGCTGTGACTGAGCAGGTGGTTGCTGTTGCTGTTGCTGTTGATGATGATGAATTTGTGAAGGATGGAGCATTTGAGAAGGATAGAAGGACCCACTGAAGAATGGCATTGCCTGTGCATGGGTTCCTCTATAAGCTGGCGGTGCTCCAACATGAGCAGGAAGTGGAAATGGATAAGCATTGTTCTGCAAAATTGCCATAAACGGAGTTTCATTTCCAGGCATACTTGGGTAGTTGAAGTTCATTGCTGGAGCTGCCGCAGCAGCTGGGGCACTCACTGGAGCAGAACTAGATGCACTTGATGAAGCAACACTAGCGGCACCAGGAGACTTCACAGGGCCAGATCGGACAGGAGCAGCTGCCGCTGCAGGCTGCTGTTGAGTAAGGGGGAAAATGAAAGCAGGGGTATGCTGCAATAAAATACACAACGAACTCAGATCAACAAAAGTTGCAAAAGCAGTTGTATAGCAAGTACAAACAAAACATAAACGTACCAAGATATTACTTGGTGCTCCAGGAGGCATAGCTTGCTGAATCAAGATTTGCTTTCTCTGGGCAGCATCCACAATGTTGGCTGCTGCTGCTTGAGAACCTTTATCCTTCCCGGTATGACCAGGATAAACAGCAATACCCTGCCCTTTGTCTTGGGCGGAGTTCACACCCCTACCTGGAATGCTTCCATGCAATTCTGCTGAAGGCGCCAAATTAAGATTGCCGGGCTTAGCGCCATAGAGTGATGCAGAACCAGCTGCTGCAGGCCAGAAAGGTATCCTCGCAAGCTGCTGGAGATGGTGTATATTCCGAGCAATGTAATAATGCGTGGCACACCTCTTAGGCCTAGATTGAGCAAAATGCAACTGTGGGGGCTGCAAAAGTTGGAAGCTTCATTAGCTAAAAATAAAGGTCGAATTGAATATCCAAAAATATAACCCAAGAAGTACAGACTTGTATAGCAGCAGGAGATACGGTGCTCCCATCCACAGATAGAACTCCCTGCAGAGGTGCCATATATCTGCTGAAGAGAAAAGTGTCATTTCACCGGAGAAGATTATCAAAATCACTGGCATACCGCGAAAAACCGAAAGAACAAGGACCACAAACAAATTAACCCGAGCGTACCCCATGGGAGGAAGACCGCCCGGCCAGCCTGGAACAGGCATTGGCAAAGGTAGAGAGCTCGTTTGGGCTGCCAGACAGACCAGAAGAAAATAATTAAAATCAGAAACCCAACTAGGCCATGAGGATGTTCCAGGTGAACAGTAAAGCAAAAAGAAAAAAAAAAAGGTGAAGTACCAGATCTTTCGGTGCTAGCATGCTGTGACTGCTGGTGGTGGTGTTTCTGAACATGATGGTGTAACTTCTTGTTGCCGCTTACAGTAGCGGTGCCGCTATCTCTATCGGTCTTCTCCAAGTCGAACTGGAGGTCGATGTTCCTCTCATGCCCAACAACCGGCTTTTGAGATTCAGTTTCTACCGCTGCCACAGTTTTCGCCCCGTTTTCTACATTCACGGCCTCTTCCTTTCCTATATTAACTGCCTTCTCGTCTTCCTTCTTAATTTCCTGCACATCCAATTAGATCAAAACGTTAATATATGAAATTCTGCCCAAAACAATAAATACCAGAGAGAGAGAGAGAGAGAGGAAAATGATAAAAGCGACAGGCTGGCCCACTCACCGTATCCGCATTTGTGACCATAGATTTAGGATCTACGGCCACACACTCAGTTTCACCGTCTCTTTCCGGTGACGCTCTCGACGGAGGTGGGGGAGGAGCCTGCCAATCCAACCCAACTCAGTAAACGAAAAAAATAAATTAAAATGGGATTAAAATTTTGGTGAAGACTCAAGGAGACGAGGCCGTCAACAAGATCATTACCATCAGATCTATCTGCAACTTTTCTTTGTGGCCCTCAATCTCAGAGATCGGCGAGTTCCTGCACAAACCCCCCAAAATCAATCAGGTATCATTTCACAGCTTACTTGACAAGTTCTACAAAGAAGAAAAAAAATCTGAGCGGCTCACGCTTTATTCGCCATCGCATCTTCTCGATTATCATCCAATCTAAACACAGAAGATTCCTTCCTGGGGGTCTGACTAGGTTCCTCCTTACTCACCCCCGCATCCTTATCCTCCGACTCTTCGGTCAAAAGCTTCGAATCCGATGTATAATTGCTTTCCTGCTTAACAGTCAACTCCCGTTGCGCCTCCGATGGGACCGAAACGGCTTCGGGATTGGCTAAATCATACAACAGCCCACCATTTTCAGCTGTGGATCCCGAGTTCTTCTCCAAGTTAGAGGACGATGAAGTTTCAATTTTCGCCGGCTTATCAGTCTCAGCTTTCGTGGTGGACGAAATGGGACTGCTCCTGACCGTGAAAATCGAAGAGTTCTCGTCGTCGTATTTGACCGGTCGCGGTTTTTTCCTCTTTGGTGCTACTGTTACGAGTCAAAGACACCAATTTTTTCAGTCGAGGAAGAACAGAATTTCAGCTTGCAAAAAAAAAATTATATACAGTTCTGAAGAAATACAATATAAGTGAGCCTTAAAGCTCCATACTACCCACCGACGGTGGACATGGGAGTGAGAGAAGAGCTAGAATTCTGAGGCAACATGGACGATGACTGAGGTACAGCAGACATTGAGCTCGAAATCGGCGATGAGACCATTGGTTTGGCGTCACAGAAGGATCTAGTAGCGTCTCTGGGTTCGAACTTTAGAGAATCGGTTGCCAAGATTTCCTGCTTGGGATGGCCCTGGGGCTGCCTCCCCATTTCGTACAACACCTCGGCTATCTCTATCTCGATCTCATCCTGAACTGACGACGAAGGCTTGGAAGACGATTTCGGCGGCCGCAGTTTCGGTCCATTGGGCTTCTACAACAGCAGACAACCTCGTTACTTAACCACATAATTGAAGGAAAATATACACATGGAATTGAAATTATAGATTGCGAAACCAGGACTCACAGTCTTCTTCCTCCCCGAAGCATTGGAAGAAGACGGCGAGGCCGGAGGCGGCGACGCCGCCGCCGCCATTGAAACTAGGCCCGGTCTCACCGGCGATGTTGAAGCCTGCCGGTTAATTTGCTCCCCACCAACGCTGCCACTACCTGCCCAACATTCGTGCGACCTCTTCGTAGATGCTGGAAAAAAAATCAGAACAAAACAAAACAACATCAAAATCGGATATCCACAAAGTTGAAGATGTTTCAGCAAAAAGATGGTAAATCCAGAACGCTATCCTTCTCCTCCAAAGCTCTACCTGACCGTGCTTTTCTGGGAACCGAAACGCCAATCATCTCGTCGGCGGGCTTCCAAGTCGGCGCTGCTCTAAAAACTTTGGCCGGTGGAAAGCTCTTCCGATGATTGGGTATCGATGCTGACGAAGATAGCGGTGCGGGGTTCGGCGGAAGCAACCTGATGGACGCGGCTCCGTCGTCATCCTCGTCTTCTTCTTCGTCATTCACGCTCTCCTCCGAGCTCTCCTCGCCACCATCATCTCTGTTGGTCCCTTGCAATAATCTATCGCCTCTTCTCCTCTTGGTCCGGCTCAGCCTATCGCGGTCTCGGTCACGGTCACGGTCACGGTCACGATCACGATCTTTCTTTCCGCTTCCTCGATCTCTTAGCCTCGCTGTCTCTTGCAGCTCCACCGGCCCGTCTTCCTCTGCAAAACATGCACCAGAAAAGAAAAAAAGCCACTAAATATCAGCAAAAACAAAGTCGAAGAAGTGGTTATTGGTGAGAAGCGTTAGATCTAATAGAAATCCACACACCTGGGGAGTCTCTGAGACCGCTACCTCTATGCCTACGCCTGGGTATACCATTCGTAGCCGCCATGGTTGCCCTTCTCTGTTCTCTATTCCTATCCATCTCTCCTTCGATCTGCTTTTGTCAAAATCAGCTACATCCAAAAGATTAATCCGGTAGCTCATCAAGAGAAACCGACCATAATTCTCCGAAAATGGAGTCGCGGCCAGTGAAAATTTCAGGTAACGAGCTGTCTCCGGCGGCAAGCCTATTCCCTAGAATCGAAGATCTGTCTCATCCACGTATTAGAGGAGGCAGAGAAAGATCTCAGTTTTCGTTTATCTTTCTTCTTTCTCTCTGTGCTCCCACTCTCCGTTGCGCCTCCCCTCTCTCTTCCCAACCTTTCTGTCTTCACTTTGTGGTCTAATCTTATATTTCATCATCTCGCTATTTCACTCTCAGCCAAACCCACTACAGATCCCCGTCGACGATCAGGATTCACACACTGCAGTACATGCTTCCATCTTAGCCGTTCACTCCGCAACATATCCAGCGGTTCTAAAGTCGCAAACCAACATGGCATAATCTCCATCGTCCAACTCATTTCCTCGGAAGGCGCTTAAACCTTTTCCGCGATTACTGCCACGTGTCAGTTTCATTTCTTCCTCCCCAAGCTTCCATGTTTACTTTTAACTTCGCTACCGATTTGGTATGAATATTTTAAAAACCAAATAATGCTTATAAATTTAGAGCGAGAAACACTGTTATGGGAAGGCGCTGGAATTTCCCCATGAGATGTCGTGACCGGCTATCGCCGGTTCCAGATAGACCTTGGTAAAAGCAATATGCCGTTCACAGGGAATCTAGGTGACTGCAGAAAATATCGTTCCCCCCAACCGGTCAAAATTCTTTTTCCGGTTCCCCGTTCACAATTATTTAAGGATGTTTATTTATTATTGAATCATAAAAATATTTCCAGAAATTGACTCGTGGGACCACCTGGAAAGGTTGCAAATTGATCGAACGTACCATATTAACGATTACCCTGTGGCATGAGTTTTATCTGCCGTTCAGTTTAAACTACGTGGAGACAGACTCCATTAAGCATACAAACCCACCACCGGGACCAGATTCCAACGATCGCGCAAAGTCCTAGCTGGCACCGAACCAAACGGAAGCTGCCCTCCTTGTTGATCCCAACCGTTGGCTTTATCACATCCGACGGTCCATATTGAGAGAGAACTCGACTCACGGTCACGGAACTTCCGAGAGGTGTGGGTCCCTCGGTGTTCCTAGTTGTACTCCACGCGCTTAAGGCGGAGTTCACATTTGTATTTTAGTAGTACTACTGGGCTCCATAAAATTGTACAGCGTGGCAATGTCATCTTCCTTACGTGTCAACCCATGAAAAAGACACGTTTTAATCTGGTTTCTTGCTTTATTCCTTCCCTTGGATCTTCTGATTGGCTACCGTTCCCACTTTCCTCTCACAAAGCCAGTAAATATCTTTTATTACTGAGAAAAGGGAAATTTTAAAATATATTTTTTAATCTTTTGGATATTCTTTTTAAATATTACAAAATAGATTCTTAAAATTATAAGTTCCTTTCAGTAATTACCCCTCAATTAAAATTGCGATAAAAATTTTATTTTAAAATATAATAAAACTTAAAATAAACTATATTTGATCCATAAAAAAAAAAAAAAAAAATAGCTATAGATTTGGAAGAGACTAGTGAGTCTGCGTCAGAGAAGGTGGCCCACGGGGAAATTGTTGACCCACCATAAAGAACCCTTTTGCCTCCCTTTGTCGCTTGCAAAGAGGGTTTTCATTCCCTCGCAACTTATGGCAAAAAAAAAAAAAAAAAAAAAGAAATTCACTTCGCTATCACGAAATCCATAAGAAGTGCCACGTGTACGTAGAGTTTCCCTACGTCAACCGCATGCTTTCGTGGCTTTTATTCTCACCGTATAACCTAACCCTAGCCGTCGACAGGAGCAGTACCATCCATTGTTCTCGCCTAGAATTGAGTCCCACCAACTATATAATTAATTAATTAAGTAATAAATAATTATGTAGCTTGAATCGTGCTAAATTATTAAATTAAGTAAAAAAGAATATATTTTATTTAATTAAATATTTCTTAAATGGAAGATAATAATAATAAATGAACCAGTTGTAAGCACCTATATTTGCTCAACAGCTCAGAAGTATTAATTTTATAGCATCCTGATTAATTTATATATATATATATATTAAAAATAAATTTTCAAAGAAATAGAGAGAGAGAGATAGAGATAAAGAACCCATCTATCTGAGAAATATTATAATCTAAAGCTCGATTTGTAATCTTGTAGTACTGTCTCTTTGTATTAAAGAATGACACGGTAGTGACAAGCTGTGAAGCAATTTACGTGGGACCCCCAAACCCTAAGAAATCTCTTCAAGTCCGAAATGCTTGAGAATGTCCAAAATAAATAAAAATATAATTTTGGCCAATTTCGAAGAAAAGAGTTACCTATAAAGAATAATTTGTACAAATTTTTTTAAAAAAAAAAAAGATAAATTCAATATCTATATCAAAATATTTATTTTATAATACTGAATTTACTGTTTTTAAAATTAAATGTGTTGGATTTGTATACCTAAAAACTATTTCTATAATTATTTATCTATATATTAATTAAAAATAATAATTGAGACAAAAAAATGTTAATGAGAAAGGTCCATAGTGTGGGACAATAAAGGACATTTCATTTTTAAATCTCCACCTTGTTAATTAATTATCTCTTTTTTAATAATCATAGTTGATATGTATACAATATTTTTTTTTTTTAAAAGTAGATTTATTATTAAAAAATTATTCTTTTCTTTCATGTGAATTTATTATTTATTTATTTTTTAAAATAATTATATGATATTTATATATTTTACAATATAAATATCATTTATAAAAAAATAATAAAGACAAAATTTATATATAAAGAAAGCCATTTGCTTTTTAAAATATACTGACATGTTAGGGTTTATTCTATTAGAAATTTGATTATTTTAATGCATGTTAAGAATATATTTTTTTTATTATTGGTTATATTATTTTATTCATTTAAAAATCCATATTTAGTGGTATTGGCTCACGACAAGTTCTTTCGTTCTTAATTAAAAAAAGGGGAGGGGATTAAAAAAAATACGATTATCTTGTGCTAGAAGTAGAAGTAGCACAAGATCCAACCCACTGCACTGAGTATGGACAAAAGAATTATTTTATTTCTATATAAAATTTATCGGGTCGAGAAAATTTTAATGGGGCCAAGCATGTTATAAGCCACGTGGAGATGACCCCACGTGCGACGTTTGAAAAAGTGCAAGGTGGCAATATTTAGGGTTGTTTAAAATATTCTCCCGTGTCAGAATAGAGATACTTGGCCTCTTTTTTGGATTTTTGCATTGGCTGTTTTTAAAATAATTTTATTGTTGTTTTAATATTAATATTTTAGATACTATATCGGTGGTGAGTGTATCGATCAAAACATTAAAATAAAATATTTCGATATCGATATTATTTTTTATATTATTTCGAAATAATTTATATATAAAAAAAAAAGTATATATATAAAAATATATATAAATTATATTTTAAAATAATAGTCAATATATGAATCAATTATATATATATTAATATATATGTAAATAATCTAATTTAAATTAGGATAAAAAAATAAGAAGAAATGATAAAAAAAAATCTCAAATCTGGTATCGGCCAGTACATATGGTCGGTACAGTTGAAATCTGGACCTGTACGAAAAAGACTCTATCTCTATACCAGTCACTATTTCGATACGGTATGACCGGCCGTAACGACCAGTATAGTACGAAATTTAAAACATTATTTAATATTCAATTTCGTTTCACAATAATTTTTTTAAAAAAGAAAAATAATTAAAGAGAGCCGTTTGGTGAAACCGAGCTGCTCTCTCATTTATAAGGCGGAATTGTTAAATGATGTGATATGAACCAATTAAAGTAATGCGAAAAAATATATAAATATTTTTAAAACTTAAATTTGATTTATTTTTAAAAATAAGATGAAATAAAAGTTTAAAAAAATAAATTATTATTATAAAATATTTTTTTAATATTAATTTTATTTTAAAATTTAAAAAATATATTTTAGAATTTGAAAAAGTTAAATTTTTTATTATATTTTATATATAAATTTAGAAAATATAATGATAAATTTAATATGTATTTTAGAGTGTTAATTTTATCTCAATAAACAAATCAGACTTTAATAAAATCTAATTCATATGTATAGAAATATTTTAATTATAAAAAAAATATAAAAATAAATAAATTTATAAATTAATATATATAATATAAATAAGTAGATTATAAAACCATTTTTATTATTTAAAAATATAGATATAGTGACAGTTTATAGTAGCTAAATACTATAAAATATATACTGTAACACTTCTTTAAAATAGATATACAGTGACTATTTATAGTAACAACGATTTTTCAAAAGTTGTTCTATAATAATACATTCGTGCGTTTGAACGTTGAAATTAGTTAAATTGAATTGAATAAAATATTATTTTTTAATATTATAAAAAATATTAAATAAAATGAATTGAAGTGAATATAAGAATTAAATTGGACAGATGAATGAATTTGGGGTAAGTGATTTGGATTTGGGAATTTAAGATCTTAATTTCTTATTTGTGTTATATAATAAAATTTGGATTTGAAATTGTATCAAAACTAAACAAGTATTGAGACTTTTTTGAAGTATTGAATTTGAAATTATTGATAATTTTAAATTCCAAATCCAAATTCAAATCTAAATACAGATTATGCTACCAAATTACAAGCTGAATGGATTCAGATTATGATTTCGGAACTCAATGATAAATATGAAAAAAAAGTGAAAGTAATTGAAGGATGGATGCAAATCAGAATCTAACATCCATTTAGCTTAGTTGATATTCTGCCACGATGATTTATAGTGAGTGCCATTAGTATTCCCAAAGAATACCATTAAGGATCGCTAAACAAGTCCTTTTTTTTTATTATTCTTTAATGCTAAACGATTCTGATCAATTAATTACTTGTGGTCATGTCTACAGTGGGCTGCACCAAGAAAGTGTGGTCAGGTCAAGAATTATAGTTCTAAAAATTTTAATGTAAGTAATATTGTGCACTCGTATCTACATTAATGTTAAAGTTGAAAATTAGTTTTTAATATAATATTTATATTTAAAATAAAATATATGAAGATAATCAATAATTATGTATGAATACGGGGTCTAAGTGCGAAATATTATTTATAGGAGCATTACTGTTATAGTTCAATATATGGAAAAAAAAAATAACAAATATTTACAGTTCTAAAATAAATAAGAATCGTGCAGTTTTTTTTTTAAAAAAAAAGATTTAAAATTTACATAACATATATTATTTTTTAATAATAAACTTATAAAAGTGCGAAATTTACAAGACTGTGAATGATTATATGCCAAGGTTACTTCGTTTAAAGAGTAAAACTAGTATGGGAAGAAGGATGAGCATAGAGTTGTATAATGATTATGATGATATAATCATGATGGCAATGATGGGGAAAATGAGATGATTGGGGGGGGGGGGGGGGGGGTGCGGGGATATGATGATGCCACTAGAGTCGTAGCCGGGACCAAATTTAATGGTGTATGGTGCATGATGTCTTGTCCTGGATTTGGTGCATGCTCTGTATATGGCCTATACGGCTATACTCTCAATTCAAACCTAAAATGAAAACCACTTCCATCTATCCTGTCAAAGCCTAAAAAGTAAGAAATTACCAATTAAAGCTCTCAATCCCCAAATAGATATTTAAAATTAATAAATAAATCAACTATAAGTTCATAATTAAAAGTAAAAGTCCAAAGCACACGTAATAATATATTTATCTGACATAAAATTAAAATTAAAATTAAAAAACTGGCCTTAATATTTTTGGAGAGAAATAGAATAATCAATTTCATGCCATTTTTTGGCTGGATTTTAGTGGACACGCATAATTAACAGTAGAATCTGAGAAGATATTAAAGGTCAATAATTTTAAGCACTTCTTCAAATATTATTGAATGTAGACTCTAGAGTCTAGACCTTGACTATGTATTATAGACTAGGTGTAATATCAATGCTAGTTTGGCATACAATTTTATTTTTCAAAGTATGAGTCGTATAAGTAGGGGCACAAATTTTATTAATTCCTTTACCATGCATAGTTTGTATGAAGGAAGCCTTGCGCTACAGTTTTTTTTTAATTTTTTAATTTTTTTTAATTTATCCATTCTCTTAGATGGAGGGGCAACATTCCTTATTTTAAATTTTGTATGGTACCGACGGTTGGTATATGCCGCAGTGGCTAGTATAAAAATAAACTTATTTCATACCGGTTCAAATAGTATATGTGTCAATTTATTTCAGTCAATATTTCGATTGTATCGGTCATACTTGTATAAGCTGTATTGAATTTTGACATTTTATTTTTATTTTTTATTCTAATTTAGACTAGACTATATATATATATAATTTATTCATATATTGATTATTATTTTGAAATATAATTTATATATATTTATATATAATTTTTTATATATAAACTATTTCAAAATAATACATGAAATAATATCGATATCAAAATATTTTATTTTAATACTTTGATCAATACATCTACTAATGGGATATTCAAAACATTCACAACATACCAATATTAACTGGTCAGACCCAAATATTGGGGCAACTCTACTCAAACAATATTTGTTCTTGTTCTTAATTTTATCCGCTTTATATTCCATGCATATACATATATTTACACAAGTAATGCCATGCTAAGTTCGACTGTATGAGTCTAAAATATAAGTCTGGCGCTGCTCCCTCCAATTTTCAAAAAAAAGGGATAAATATGTGATGTAAAAAATAACGGGCATCACTTATTTTCAAAATTAGGAGATGAAATTTATACTGTTAAAATAGTATCTAACATTATTCAAAATTAAAAATAATAAATTATTAATCATAAAATATAAATTTAAAGATGAAAACGACACAAATAAAATGTTGGAGTACATATTTTGCTACTAAACGCAACATTCTTTTGGCCACTATAATGCTAATGGTAATTAATGACTTGTTAATTCTTTCATCTTTAATTTTCACAAATAGAATTAGATAAAATCGTTTGGGAAATCGGTCCACTAGCTATATATAGGATACATTCGCTATGAGTAGTAGCACGTATAGATAAAAACATTCATTTCTCATCTCAAAATTTTTCATAAATTTTAATTAAAAACTCCATTTTTATAAGTTCTTTTTTTTTTTTAATTTTACTCATCTTAAAAAAAAAAATTCTACATCTTATTTCATATCTTTTATCTATTCTGTTAAAGCAATATTTTTTTATTATTTTGTGTACTACTTTATTTCATATTTTTAACTATTTTTAATAAAATATACTTAATTTAATATATAAATAAATAATAACTCCTAAATATAATGAGTTATTGTAGTATGTCTTAAATCTATTACTTATTATGAGGATCAAATGTAGATTGGTTAAACCAAATAATTTAAGCAGAAGAGACTTTGATATATAGGCTCTAAGAGCATTTATATTGAATTGTTTAAAATTATTTTTTAAAAATTAAAAATTTATATATTTATCAAAAAAATTTAATTATATTTAATTAAAATTAGAGAAATGAAAATAAAAAATAAATAAAAATATTTTTTGTAAATTATAAAGTTAAAATTTTGTTTAACATGAGCTAAATTTGATTTTTATTAGACAAAATTTTAATTTTATTATTTAAAAAAAATATTTTTATCTTCTTATTTTTATTAAATATGATTAAATTTTTTAATAAATATGTAAATTTATATTTATAAAAAAATAATTTTAGAGTACTCCAGCCCCTAATAGTGAAGTAGGATGTCAGAATTTTAGCAAGACATGTCGAACTTTTCCTTTTAGTTTGAAATAATGATGTGGTACGATGCCGTTAGTTTCAGGTCACGTGCATGAATTGTTCATGAGCACATGATGTTGAGTTGTAGGATGGTGACAAGTGTGACTTTTCGAGCCATCAGCCCTTAGATTGCCAACCTATAAATAATAATTTTATTTTTTATTTTTTTATTTTTTTCTAATCACAAAACAAATTTAGGCACTGCTTGTATTCGAGAGTGGGTTGAGTTCATCTCAACTCACTTTTATTTCATCATTATATTTTTATAATTTTTTATATAAAACACAAATTTCTATACACATTTTTCAAATTCTAATACACCTTTTTCAAATTCCAACACACTTTTTTCAAATCCCAAAATAATAATAATATTAAAAAATAAACCAAACTCATCTCAACTTATCTCATCTCCAAATCCAAGCGGAGTCGACACAGAAGTCAGAAACGAAACATGTACACACTACTGACAAGTTTTTATAAAAATTGGGAGTCAGGCATATGTTCAGGATGATGAAATTTAGAAAGAGACTGAGAGATTACCCAACATACCCCGCTTTTTTTCTAATGCAATATTGACAGTGGGAAATTTTTACGTTCAGTGCATCTTTAGAAAGGAACAAACTTTTATCTCCAAATTTTTAATATGGTTAGATTTGATTACTGAGAATATTTTATTATTATTCTTTATTATTTATACTTATTTTTTAATATTATTCATTATTTTTCACAATTATTTAATATTATTATTTTTTTTATAATTATTTATAAATCTTTTTAATATTTGTTAACACTTCTCATTATTCAAATCTAATCAATCTTGTTTTATATAGGATTGCAGTAACATTGTTTCTTCAATGCTGAACCTGCCCTCAAACTCAATTGGGCTGGGCTGGGCCGGCTTGATGTTCTCTAGATTTTTTGTTATTTGGATTCCGTTGCAAAATTTACCCCCAACAAGATTATTTGCCATTCTCTTTTATTAATTATTATCATCTTGCTATCCTTTACATGATATCAAATGTTTGGAATAAGATTATTTTAAAATAGTAGATGAAAGCATTTAGTCAAACAAGATAAAATGGGTATTTTACAATCATGGAAAGTTATTAGTGCAAGCCCAAGATGTACAAACACGTGCAAGTTCTTTAATAAAAAGTGAGAGCCTCTAGGACAAAAAAAAAAAAAAAAAAAAACATTTTTTTAAAAGTCTCTGTAGTCCATCTAATCGTATTTAGCATTATTCAAGAAAAAAACATTTTATCGATATAATCACTCCCAAGCTAACAAACGGAAGAAGCTGAATGTAAAAGCCTTTTTATACGTGGGGGAGGGCCGGAGGAGAGGCTCATCTCATTCCGTGAGGCCCCAATCCACCCTTGTAGGCCCAAAGTCAGTTCAGCCCAAATTCTAATCCATTGTGGGAATTAGGTGAACCAAGTTTCCCGATGCACGAAGGAGCTTTTTACCAAACTGTTCCACCTCAATTATCAACACTGCGATAATCAGTACTCTCTCTCTCTCTCTCTCTCTCTCTCTCTCTCTCTCTCAAAGGGAAAAAGGGGTCATATTATTCGCGGTATTTCCCATGTGTAAAATTCGTGCACTTTCTTTGATGGAAAATGGATTTCATTATCATAAAGCAATATCTATTTGGATCGTGTATCTTGTAAGTGAACATATTAGTCTATCTAGAACTGCATATATCACTTATTCTGTTTTTCCTTTCATGACAAAACGACTTCGTTTTCTCGTAAACGCTAATAAAGCCCACCTTGAACGGATCATGTGTTATCGTTTATATATAAAAAATGCTAATTGAACCTATAAAATTGACCATTAAAGATGATCGATTGAGTTTTTTTTTTTTTTTGCTTAATCATTAATAAAATTAATATAAATGAATTCGCATTTTTTTTATTATTTTTTAAAAATATTTAAAAGTGTATAAAAAATTAGTGAAAGAAAATAAGAAAAATAAAAAATAAAAAACACATCTGCACTGATCGGTTAAACTCTTCGATAAACAATCGGTCCCAATAGCATTATCCTTTATATATATATATATATATATATATTTTATCCAAAGAGAACATATTAGTTTATCTAGATTCAAACTCCAATATTAATTACTTTTAGATATGATTTGTTTTTATAAATAAGATAATATAAAAAATAAAAAAATATTATTATAAAAAAATATTTTAATATTAATTTTATTTTAAATTTTGAAAAAATTATTTTAAATTTAAAAGAATTAAATTATTTATTATATTTTATATAAAAAATTAAAAAATAATAATAATAAAATAAAATAAAAATATTTATAAAATTAACCATGCCTTAAGTTGTTTTGGACATGGAATTAGATAGTCAATTTTGGTGCCTCTAAAATCCAAATTACCTGTAACATCCGTCTCTGCCTGATGGCATGGCTTGATTTGCTAAATATTCAAGAAAAGAAGATAATTCCGTCGATTGCTTTTGTGGTAAAAAAAAAAAAGAACCTGACATCTTTCGAAAGTTATGAAAAGACTCTCTACGGCTCTTGGCTCTCGCGTTTTCAACTGTTGAAATGAATTGAATTTATTTTTTAATATTATTATTATTTTAAAATTTTAAAAAAATATATTAGAAATTAAAAAAAGTATATTGAAAATTAAAAAATATATATTAAAAATTAAAAAAAATTTATAAAAATTTATGTTTTATATAAAAAATTATAAAAATATAATAATAAAATAAAAATGAATTAAAATAAGTTGAAATGAATTGATCTCACCTCTAAATAGAAATAGGTCCTTTGAGAACCGTCTCTTCGTCCGTTGCTCTAGCGTTAACGGTTCCGTCCTCTACTCCACTTCTCTTTCTTTTTTTTTTATTTAATTGTTTCCAGCCATCAATTTTGTTGCTGTTTTGTGGTAAGATTAGACGGTTAAAAATTAGCACTTGACTTTTGTGTTTTTTTTTTTAATTTTATTATGTATCTATCAGCTTTATTTCACTTACGTCAATTATCTTAGGCTACAATTAGGCATATATAGCTATTATTTTGCGTGTAAATATTTCTTTTCCTCTCTTATATTAATTTCTTTACTTGTAAGTCAATTATAATTGGTATATATAAATAAGCGCTCCTCTGTCACATTGTGTAAAACAATTCACTTCAAAGTTCTTTATAATATCAAGAGTCTAGAAAGTGAAAAACATAGAGAGCATTTTTCTTTTCCATGGCAAACTCCTTCTCAAATACCGAATACCCTTACCTAGTGATCTAAAGTGTCACAAATTTTGTTTCTCTTCGCCTCTCTTCGCCTCACGCCAACTAACTTGCTTCTATGGAAGATTCAAATGTTGAATATCTTGGATAGTTATGATCTCTAAGGTTTTGTCAATGGTGAAACACCCCAACCTCCTTCCACTATTGAAGCTGTAAGTACTGGGGTGACTCATGATAACAGCAAAATCCTAATTCAATCCCTTAAGCAGAACAATCACGATCTCATCTCACGAATTACTCCACGAAATCTGCAACCAAATAGAACAACTCTCGCATAAGAAAACTAGTTATTGGAATCTTACCTTTTGTATACTCTGTTTCTATAATTTGTTTACTTTCCTTTTCAGCCTTGTATCCAACACTTAGATTATATAGCCTCTTGCTATATGTCTGTAATCATCCAAAAACAAAGGATTAATACAATCGTCTGTTGTTTTTTCTCAACTCTGGTTTAACTTCTTTATGGTATCAAGAGCCAGCAAAGGCTAACGCCCGCAGTTTTCCATTCAACTACATATTTTTTTTTCTTCTTTTCAAAACACTATCTAATGGGTTCTTCCTTCTTCAATGTTGGAAATTTTGTAACCCTTCGCCTAAACAATGAAAACTACCCATTAGGGCATGAAAAATTCCTTATTCTAGCCGAGAGCCAAGATCTTGTTGGGGTTCTTACAGGAACAACCCTAGTTCTAGATCAGTATATCTCTGCTCCTGAAGAATCGAATGATGGACAGAAGCTTTTGAATCTCGACTACACTGCTTGGAAGCAATCTGATAGATTACTCAGAGGCTGGCTTATTGGGACACTTACTAAAGAAGCCCTCGAATTAGTCATTGGAATTGACCCTACCACCAAAATATGGATCGCGCGTGAGGCATACGCGCAATCATCTCAAGAACGAGAATTTCAGTTTCAACAAGAATTATCCTACTTATGTAAGTCATCTGATCTTTCCTTAGATGATTATTTGCTAAAATGTAAACATTTGTGTGACAACCTTGCCAGAATCGGGAAGCTTGTAGATGACAAAGAAAAAGTTTTCTCTCTACTCAACAGTTTGGGAGCCCCATATGAAGGCTTCACCACTGCCATACTCAAACCTCCATGCCATCCTATGCCGAAATCATTCCTCTTCTTCGCAGCTTCGACGTTCGCCATAAACTTCATGCCACTAAAACCAGCAATCACGTTGTCTTCCATGGTAATAAACAAAAGACCAACTCTCACTCCAACAACAAATGAGGCCATCGACACAACAACAAAAATTTTTCCTCCCAAGGAAAAGGCTTCCCTCATCAAAACACTCGTGGTTCTAGTACTCAGGCTCAAAATGCACCAACTGGTGGCCTTTCCTAATTTCAAATTTGCAAGAAGTATGGGCATCAAGCACTCAAGTGTTGGTATTGGTTTGACAAAGCTTTCCAGGACATTGAAATCCCAGCACTTACCATCAACACTCAAACTGATCAAGAGTAGATTGCAGACACAGGCGCCTCGGCTCATGACATCTAATGTAGGTATTTTGCACAATTTATGTCCCTATACTGCACAAGTAGGGGTGGGCTCCGACTCCGATGGAATCGGAGTTTGGAGTTTCCGACTCCGACTCCGACTTAATTCGTAGTAAAAAATTACTTCCGACTCCGACTTCGAAACGGAATTGGAGTTCAATTCTGATCGAAGTTCGGAACTCCACTCCGATCGGAGTTCAATCGGAATTTCGAATGGAAGTCAGAACTCCGATTTCCATTCCGACTTCCAACTGAAATGGGCAAATTTTAGCCCATTTCGAAACAAAATGGGCCCAATTGAGCTATTCTGATTCTAATTGACTCAAATGAGCCAATTTTTTGATGTATTTTATCTGTTTCACATATAAATAATAAATTAGTAAATTAGTCTTAAATAATCTACCGTTGAATAGTTAATATTTGATAAACAAATAATACAAATTATATTATTATAATTTATAATACTAATTGTTAATGCTAAGTTGCTAACTGCTAAGGCTAATATAAAAAATATGACAAACTAAATAATACAAATAATAGTACAAACTACAAAATAAACCATTTGTAAAGTAGAGAAAAAATATACACAACCGCTTCATTGTAATGTGGTTCATCAGTCATCGACAATTATGTCAGGATTGATATGTAGATTTTTGAAATTATATACAATATAAGTTAGATAGATTTATGAAATCATAAAAAATAGTTATTGAAGTAATTATATACACTTTGTTACTTTAATTATAAAAAAATAAGTAAACAAATTAATTTAATTTTACCTGACTCAAGCCTATAGTTAACAGCATCGATGCCAATACTCTCTAGTCTAGAAGGAATATCACTAATCCAATTCTGCATGCAAATGAGGGCCTCCACTGTTGACTGACTGTTGACTGTGCCAATGAACTCCGATAAGCATCCAATACTCAACCTCCGGTGCTAAATGCTGACTCAGATGCAACTGTAGTGATATGAACGACTAGTACATCTCGAGCAATACGGGAGAGGATTGGGTACTTGGAGGAATTAGCCCTCCACCATATCAAGATTTGAAACTCATCATTAGGCTCCTTGACCTTTGCCAATAAATACCGCTCAACCTCATTCGTACACTGCAGTGGATTTCTCTCCGACTGTGCGTGAAACGACTTCATAATGTTGAAACCTCAGGATCGACTAACACTATTTACACTGGCCTGACGAGTACGGGCATCTGAAGGAGGTCCTGATCTCGAGTTCGAACGTGAGCTACCTACGGTTGTTGAGGATGAAAGCTGGCTATTGATACTATAGTGGGTGTATAAGTCGTTCAGATCTGTTTTAAGTGTTGTGATAAATGCAGCTGCCTTCATTGCCCCGAGAACTTCAGTTGCCTATCATTCTATCACCGCCAACTTCAATCGGGAGTTGAGGATCGATGCTATGAATAATAATCGATTTAATTTCTCACCTTGCTCAATATTTATCATATTTCGACTACATATGTAATACCATACCAAATAACAGTCCGCTCGGGTCAGCACAACCTTCTTTTAAGTGGTGGTGTACCATTGAGATCTCGCTGAACCACATGTTTGCCATCGCATATGCGGATCCAAATACCCTCTTAGTAATATCATAGAAAATCTGTAAAAAGTTGACAAACTTGAATACATCTTGCCAATCCGTATTGTCTGGCAGACCGAACCCCATTCCAGTAGGCTCTAGGAGGGCATACCTCAGACCTCCATCCTCAATCTCCAACTGCTCAAATGCCTTCTGGGATTTTAGTGCCACATCCAACATCACATATATGGAGTTTCATCGAGTGGGAACATCCAGACACAACATTTTTGAAGACTCAATCCTAACCTGTTTTGCTATTGCCTTGAACTTCTGCAGTCTTTGTGGAGAAGCTCTCGCGTACCGTTAACTGTTTTGTCATTGAAAAATGATACTATTTTCAAAAATTTTAATCATAAAAATATTAAAATACAAAATACAAAATCAAAATTAGAAAGGCTCACCAACAACAAGGTTGAGTATGTGAGTAGTGAATCGAATGTGGATATACTGATGATTTTTAATCATATCGTTGCCCTCGTATTCCGCAAAAACCACTCGATGGCAGTCTCATTGGCACCGATATTATCAACTGTAATGCATAGCATTTTTTAGATGCCATAGTCCACCAGACAATCATTAATTTCTGCCCATATCGATGCACCCTTATGGTCAATTATTTTTTTAAATCCAATAATTCTCTTTTTAAGATTCCACTCACTGTCAATGTAGTGTGCTGTGATACACATTTACGAGATATTTTGTATAGACGTCCATATATCAGTTATAAATGATACTCTTTAGCCAGTGGTGATGAATATCTTCTTCATCTCTGCCTTCTCCCTCATATGCTTCTTCATGCAATCACGTATCGCTGTATAACGGAATGATAGTGGAAATCTTGACTCAAGCAGCTTCACAAACTTGTGGAACCATTTCTTCTTAACAATGTTAAATGACATCTCATCCTCTATAACTATCTTTACAAGTGCCTTACGGTACATGTTCTCACTGTATTGAGGGACCACCAGATTTCTCATCTGGTTTCCTGTCCCATCAGTTACTGTAGAGGTCTCGTAGCTAAGATTAGTTTGAGACCTACTTACGGCTGCGTATAATGATTTATGACCCAATATTAGTTTTAAACTTTTAAGTTAAAATTAAATGGAATTAAATGAATAAATCAATTAGCATACATAATACATATGGCCCTATGAGATTAATAAAACACTAACCTCTTGACGCCAGCCTTTTCGTTATTGGTATCGCTGGCAACTGTTAAGATGTGATGATAAACAAACGATGCCTTATCTTTTTGAATGATACCTAACTTGAGCGTCACAATGGTTACATTCAGCTCGTGGCTTCTTGAGATCCCCACCCTCAACTTTCGTGAAATGTTCCCATGTCCACGACCTTTTTTTTTTTTTTTTTTATCATGGATGGGGTGGCCTCATAGCTGAGGGTGTACTGGTACATCCGGATCTTGAATCGGATCGTCCCTAAGACCCATATCCTCCTCCTCCATAAACTGATCGAGATCTTCCGCTTCTAATTCTATGTTGAATAGAAGTGGAAATCCACTGCTAGCACACGAGGTCTGTGCTAGAGTGGAGCTAGGTAGTCGACTCTGAGTCTGACTCGGTGCTGTTGCCTGGGATGTCGACGGAGTTTTGGCATCCGGAATTTCATATGGAGTCGGAGTCCCACTGACACTATGTGAGCGCGGGGGATCCATCTGTTAAGTAGATCTGAAATTCAAGTATAACAGTATAAAAATTGTTATATATATGTTTGACTTTTAAGTTTATATATAAACTTATAAAGTATCACCCAACTCACGCCATTAGTTATATATGTTTAATTTAAGAACCTTAGTCAGAAATTATGTAAAGGAGTCAAAGACCATACTAGTTTATCATTTTTTTTATATTATTATAATTTATATACTATAATTTATATATAGGTCCTGTGTCAATCATTATCCACCAGTTTTTATACCAATAATAACTCTTTAGATATTAGGTGTTTAGTATAGTAGATGTCATGTAAGGGCCTAAGGCTGTAAGCCCTGACATTATATTGAATATGTTCCCTTTACTGTGAGAAAAGCAATGGCTCAAGGCAAAAGATGGGAAGTTGGGAACCCTCTGCAATCCGCCATTTATCATAGAAGTGATTCCTGAAGAACAATCACAAAAGGCAAAGAAAATTAAAAAAAAAAAAAGGAAAAAAAGGGGGGGGGGGGATAGAGGGGACAAAGTGGAAGGATATTGAAGTTGATTCATCACATAAACTTTAGAAAAGAAAAAAATTATACCAATTTGACTTTCTTATAACTCATTGCCTCATCATACACTATTGAATAATTGAATGTACTATATATATATATAATATAAAAACATATAATACATATGTCATGCTCAGAGATGACTCATGAGAGACCCCATACTTTCTTAAGTCTTGTTGGCTTCTTTTTTCTTTTCTATATTAACAAGTACCAAATTCCAAATTAAACATAACCTCTTAAACTTTTTATAATCTTATAGCTCATCATAGTACATTTCTTCTTTTTATTTTCAATATAATCATTCTTATATCATCCAAATTCCAACCCTCGAAGCAAATATATAATAATATAAGTTTATCTATATATATATTATTGGTATTGAGGAAATATTTTAATTAATCGTATTAGATAGTCTAGATTAAGATTCTTTATTGTTCTTAACTTCTTATTCTAATTTTATAATTTAAAATAAGAAATATAGACACATACCATTCAAAAAAAAGCATCCATTCATTTCATATTGTCACATTGTATTTAAACTATTAATGCCTTGATTGTGGGCCGTGGTCCTTCCTACACCATGTTTATATTGTGTTAAATAGGTTGTCAAGAAAATCCAGCTTTTCTAAATTTTAATCCAAATTCAGAAAACTAAACTGTATTTTCTCTTTTTATTTTCTTTTGAATTGTTCTTCCCAATCTTCTTTACTCATAACATTGGAACTTTTATCACGTGAATCTATGATAATCATATTTGCATAATACCAAATACCAGCCATCAAATTGACTCAAACAATCATACGGGGCATTCTATCAAACAGTTATTAGGCATTAAGCATCTCAGCATTCTATCAAAACCAGGATAAATTTTCTCTTAAGTAAACTATATGCAATACAACCAAAACCAAATACAAGTAGAGAATTCTTGTAATTTGCTAACAAAAAAATTTTGAAACCCTAGAGGCTAGAAATTTGAAGAAACAAAGGTCTGGCAGCTAAAAATTTTGAATCTTCAGTTACCTTGCAAAATTTATACAATAGAAAACAATTCAAATAATTCAGACTCAATTTCTCATATTGGAATTAAAAATAAATTCATATTTTGAAACCCTAAAAAATACCAATTAAAAAGGGAGATTTCTCGAATCTCCTAGGCAGTGGCAGAGCGAAAGTAAGACGATGGCGTCACGGCTGGAGAAGTGGTTGCTCGAGTTTCGAAGACGGGAGAAGATGAAGTTGGGGCCTAGGCTGCTAGAGTAGGGCTGCGGGAGAACAGAGAAACCGAAGGGCGGAGCGGAAGAAAGAAGAAAGAATAAAGAAGATGAGAGAAATAAAAGACTGAAGAGAAAGAAGGGATTCCGCAGCCGGGGGGGAGGTTGAGTAATAACAAAACGGTGTCGTTCCTCATTAATTGGAGCGACGTCGTTTCATTTTTTTAAAAAATAACCCAGATGCAAAACGAGATCGGACTTTGGAGTTAGAGTTTGGAGCAATCGTGTGCTCTGACTCCACTTCCGAACTTCGACTTTCGATTCCAATCGGAATCAGAATCGGAGCGGAAGTCGTTCGAAAGTCGAAATTTTTGCCCACTCCTACGGACAAGAACATGTAATGGTAGGTAATGACACTCTCTTCCCTATTACACACACCGGTGACACCCATATCGAAACACAACCATTTCAATTAACTCTTAAATCCGTTCTTCTTGTTCCTGCCTTAAAACATAATTTACTCTCTGTGGGCCAACTAACCAATGATCAATCTCTTAACTGTGAATTTTTTGGTATTGGTTTTGTTATTAAGGACCGCATCACCAACAACATTTTGTTGAAAGGCCACAAGAAGGGTAATCTGTATACCATCCAATCGCAACATCAAGTTTTATTTTCTACTCGTTTTCAAATTGGAAGTCCCGATCTATGGGACCAAAGGCTTGGCCATCCCCACTCCGCAGTTGTTGATACCTTGAAGTCACTTGGCTTAATCAAAGTTGTTGGCAAAAATCAATCTTCTATTTGTGATAGCTATCAAATTAGCAAACTTAGTCGTTTACCTTTCATTTCTTCTTCTAAACATCAGTATGGTTTATTAGTGAAAATTCATTGTGACCTTTGGGGCCCTACCTCTGTACAATCAATGGATAAATTTAACTACTAAGCAATTTTAATCGATAATTTTAGTAGATTTATCTGGTTCATTCCCTTAAAAAATAAATTAGACTTTTATAGCTCATTCTGTGACTTTGTTAAATATATATCTTGTTAATTCTCTATCAAGGTTAGTGTGTTTCAATCCAATGGTGGCGGGAAATTTGTGAGCACTCAACTCACCAATTTTTTTAAGGATCACGACATTCTTCATTAAATGTCATGCCCCTACACCCCGAAACAAAATGGCGTTGCCGAGAGGCGTCACAGAAATATTCAAGAACTTGGCCTCTTAATGCTCTCCTATAGCAACTTGCCCAAACGATTTTGGGTGGAAGCTTTCTCCACTACTGTATTCCTAATCAACAGGACCCCTACACTGACTCTTGGTAATAATTCTCCATTCTTTAAATTGCATGGTCGACATCCTGATTACTCCTCTTTTTGTGTGTTTGGTTCAAAATGTTTTCCTTATATTTGGACAAATCAAAGCACCAAATTTGATCCAAAATCGTTGCCATGTGTTTTTATGGGATATAGCAGCAAATACAAAGGATACGAATGCTTCTATCCCCCTACAAGGCACATGTATGTCTCTCATCATGTGGTTTTTAATGAGCAATCTTTTCCTTACAAAAATCCCTCCTCACTTTGTTGTCCAGATGACTAACACAAGAGGAGATGTGAATTGGGTTATATTAAAAAATTAATACTTATAAATCAAATATACAATATAAAATATAAACAGAATATGAAGTAGCAAAAAATATAAAGAGTAAAGGTAAGAAGAAACAAACTCAGTATTTTAACGAAATTCAGCCCCACTGCCTACGTCCTCGCCTCAAACTACCTCTTGAGTATCCCAAATTCACTATTCAATCTCTTTCAAGTGGAGATAGAAACTTATTACACCTTTGAGCAAACCCGCTACAAAGAATCCATGTATAACATCCTCTACACTTGCAATCATCTCACATGTGGTGATTCAACTATTCCTGTATAAAACACCTTCTACACATACAATGGTTATACGCACCCTCTTATAAATACAAGAGCTGATAGTAGGTAGATTATCAGAGTACACTCCTCAATGAGTGAAATAAGAACAATACAATACAACTTATATCTTTCTCAAAATGAATAAGAATTAAGACATAAAACTTAGAGAAGAGAGAATGAGGGCTTTGAGAAAGTGATGCAAAATTTAGCAATTGATGTGTAAGCTCTTGTTGTGATTTTTATAAAATTCAAGTGAGCTATTTATAGGCAAACGAGTCTTCATATTCAAATTTGAAAAGGTTCACATGTCAAATAAGAGTATTATTCACTTTTCAAAAGATTCAAATAAAAACATCTCATTTTTATATTTGTCAAAGACAATTCCATTCATTTTTCAAAGAAATCAAATCTAATTTTTTTACTTTTCATACATGACAAAATGAGCATGATTTATTTTTCAAACCAAATCATTTTCTTTTTACATAAGTCAAAAAAATACACAACCACCTTTCAAGATTTTCAAACAAATCATTTATCTTTTGTATTTGTCAAAAAAAAAACACAACCAGCTTTCAATATTTTCAAACAAAATCATCTATCTTTTGTATTTGTAAAAAAAAAAAAATCACACAATTACCCTTCAAGATTTTCAAACAACACATGCACACATTAAAAATGACAATCAATCATCTTACAAATTCAAATTTTTATGCATATGTGAAAAAAATTATAATTTTTGAAATTAATATTCTAATAAAGTTATGCAAATGTAAAAAATGTAATTTGATACTTTACGAGAAAATATTAATTTTGAATCTTAATCTAATTTCAAATGTTAAGTAATGTACAAAATTACTCTATGAGTTTCATTTGTAGACTTGATCTTCTTTTTACTCATGCTTAATTTCTTGATGTGCTTATCTCTCTTCATGCATTACAACTTGAGTTTGGGTTTTGAATTTATTTGTTATCATCAAAATCTATATGAAGATACGAGACTTGAAACCTTGAGTTTTACACACTTCATGAACACTTGAATGTTTCGGGACTTATGTCTATTTTTTCTTGAGTGGTTGGACACACCTACTACATTTGATACTCATACACCAGCCCCACAAATTTCCTCCACTTCTGCACCTAATTTCCCTTCTACCCTTATTGATATCCACAATCCACCTCTAGTATTACCATCAACTACCTCCAAAACACCTACTCCATCATCAACACTGGACATTCCTTCAAATGCGACTGTCCCCTCCATCTCCCTTGTTTCCCCATTGCACACTTCCTCTGCCATGGGTCTCAGGATGCGCACTCGCCTCCAATTAGGTATTTGCAAGCCTAATCCAAAGTATGTCAACTTACATACTTCTGTGTCTTTGCCGCAAGTTCCCAAAAATGTTCGCATTGCTTTACAACATGCAGGATGGACTAGAGCCGTGCACGAAGAACTTGATGACTGAAAAAAAAAAACATGGACTTTAGTCCCACGCCAACCAAACATGCATGTTATCAGTAACAAATGGGTGTTTAAACCCAAACTCAATGCCAATGATGAATTTGATTGATTAAAAGCTTGGTTGGTTGCCATTGGCTACCAACAACTTGATGGCGTTGACTACCTTGAAACTTAGATCTTTCTTACTCGAATTTGGTTTTTCCTGTTGCATATTAGATTCCTCTCTATTTACTTTCTATTCAAATGATGCTACTATGTTTCTCCTACTCTATGTCGATGACATAGTGCTTACAGGTTCCAACAATGCCATTTTGAATGATTTTATTAAAGTTTTTCATCATAAATTTGATATGAAAGATTTAGGGAATTTGCACTATTTTCTTGATATCCAAGTTACAAACAATTTTCATGGTATTTTTCTACCGCAAACTCCATATGCTTTGGATCTTCTTCATCGAGCTCAGATGACAAATTGTAAACCTGTCGTTACTCCAATGACCTCCAAATATAAGCACCTGACTCGTCCCCCTCATTTCCTGATCAAAAGCTCTATCGCAGCCTCGCCAGTGCACTGCAGTATCTCACACTCACGCGGCCCGATTTGTCATTTAGTGTTAACCTTGTGGCACGATACATGCACAACCCCTCATAAGCTCATTTTCAGATGGTCAAGTGCATTCTACGATATGTTCATGGCACTATAAATCTTGATTTTTAGCTATTTGCAGACTCCACTTTTGATCTGTATGCTTTTGTCGACGCTGATTGGGCTGGATGTCCCGAAATAAGACGCTCCACTTCCGGTTTCTGCACCTTTCTCGGTCGAAATTGCATCTTCTAGAGCTCCAAGAAACAACACATTATCTCTTGTTCAAGCACCGAAGCTGAATACCGAAGCTTTGTTCACACAACTGCAGAAATCACATTGCTTGATATTCTTCTTCGTGAACTCTGTATCCCTTTAACCAAGACACTGATGCTCCTATGTGATAGCTTGAGTGCTCTTCATCTCACTTGCAACCTTGTTCATCATTCTCACAGCAAATACAACGACATTGATTATCACTTTGTCAGTGAACGTGTTGCCTTGGGCCTTATTCAAACACGCCATGTTTCCAGCTTGCTTCAGCGTGCCGATATGTTCACCAAACCATTATCTCACGCCCAACTACTCGGCTTTGCAACCAAACTGAACTTGCGAAAGCAGCTCAATTTGCGGGGGAGTGATAACAGCAAGATCCCAATTCAATCCCTTAAGTAGAGCAATCATGATCTCATCTCACGAATTACTCCACGAAATCTGCAAACAAATATAACAACTCTCGCATAAGGAAACTAGCCGTTGGAATCATACCTTTTGTATACCCTGTTTCTATAATTTGTTTACTTTCTTTTTTAGCCTTGTATGCAATACTTAGTTTATATAGCCTCTTTCTATACATCTGTAATCATCCAAAAACAATGGATTAATACAATCGTCTGTTGTTTTTTCTCAACTCTGGTTCAAATTATTTAACTCAAAACCCGGCATACCACAATGGCGAAAAACATATCCTTGTTAAAGATTGGATCACAGCCACACTCTCAGAGGAAGTCCTTGGCATCGTTGTCGGCCTTAACACTGATGCTGAGGTCTGGAATGCTCTACTGCATTCCTTTGCTCGTGATTCATCGGATTGCAACCTTGCTTTAAAGCAGTGGCTCACCTCTATTTCTTAGGACACAGATACGTTATCAGTATACCTACACTGCTTCAAGACTATTTGTGATGATCTCTCTGCTATCGAGAAACCATTTTCTGATCACAAAAAAATATGGTGGCTTCTTAATGGTCTCGGGAAAAGTATCAAGTCTTCACCACAACCATGGTGCGCCCACCAATGCCATCATATTCAAATCTTGTTACTCTACTCGAGAGCTACATTGAGCGTAATAAACTGGATAACACCCCTCCCTAAATGGCATATTACACCCTGAAAAACAACAACTACAAAACAAATAACCAGAAGTTCAACTCAAAGGGTTATGTTTTTCATCAAGGTAACTCCTCTACCTCAAAGCCTCAAAATTCCAATTCCAAGAATCTGCCATACTCTGCCCCAAATCAGAAAGATAATCTCCCATTATGCCAAATATGCAACAAGAGCAACCACACAGCACTCAAGTGTTTCGAGAGATTCAATCACTCCTTTCAAGCTAATAACATTCCACAAACTCTTACTGCAATGAAGTTTGTTGATTCTCAAGATTCGGAATGGTTCCTAGACTCCACTGCCACTGATCATGTTACCAACAACCTAGTTAATCTCTATGATATTAAACCTTACAATGGGACTGATGGTCTAATGGTTGGAAATGGTGTTACTCTTCTAATAACTCATACTGGGACAGGAAACATAGGTCCTCATTTACAATTGAATGATGTTCTTGTTGTGCCTAATATCACCAAAAATTTATTGTCAATTAGCAAACTCATAATAGATTACCCTCTTATTGTTGTTTTTTATGGTGATGACTTTATGATAAAGGGCAAGGAAACTCAAAAAATACTGGCCAAGAGGCATAGGCGTGGTCAACTATATGCCTTTGATGGAGATCCAATTGCATGTTTCTCTTCAAGGATCCATAAAACTAATTCTACAATTTGGTACTCTTGGCTTGGGCATCCTCACCAACAAGTTTTGGATTTCTTACATTCCAATAAAATGATTTCATTTTCAAAGCCATGTAGTCCTTCAATCTGTGTTAGTTGTCAAGAAGAAAAGTCATGTAAACATCCTTTTCTTCCAAGAGATAATAAAATAACATCTCATTTTCACAAAATTTATTGTGATGCTTGGGACCTGCCCTAGTTTTGTCTAGGGAAAAATTTAGATTCTACACAATCTTTATTGATGAGTTCACTAATTTTACATAGTTCTTTCCAATGAAACGCAAATTGGATTTACTCGAATGCTTTGATGTGTTTTACAAGCATATTGAGTATCAATTTAATGCAAAAATCTGTGTATTACAAAGTGATGAAGGTGTAGAATTTTCATCCAATGCTTTTGCGTCCTATTTACTATCAAAAGGCATTATTCACTTCTCGGCTTGCCCACGGACACCTGAACAAAATGGCAAGGCTGAAAGAAAACATCGAAAAATTACTGAACTTGGACTCACAATGATGTTCCATGCACACTTGCCTACTCGCTTCTGGACATATTGCTTCTCCACAACAATTTTTCTCATCAACCGACTACCCTAAAAAACTCTTGGCATGGACTCACCTTTCTACAGACTATATCAAAGACATCCAGACTATCTCAACCTTCAGATATTGAAAACTCGATGTTTCCCTTTTCTTGGCAATTATCGAGATAACAAGCTGGAGCCTAAATCTCTTCCTTGTGTGTTCATCGGATACTCAAACAAACACAAATGATACATAGTTTGTACCCTCCAACTGGCCGTATTTACATCTCACAGCACGTGGTTTTGATGAGTCAATCATCCCTTACTCATCACCAACTAATTTTGTTGAACCCAAGGTTTCAAGTTTCATGTAAATCTACAAATGGATTTTGATGATAACAAGTGAATCCAAAGAATAAAAGAGTCTCAATCTCAAGTTGTCCACACAATATAATCAAGCACATCAAGGAAGCAAGCATGAGCAAGAAGGGAACAAGTTCATATTAAAATCATAGAGTAATTTTGTAAATCTCTTAAAAAATTTGAAATTAGGATTAAGGCTCAAAATTAATATTTTATCATAAAACATTAAAATACATTTTCCACATATGCATGAATATTTTGAAAATTAAATTTGAAAATTTTGAAAGATGATTGATTGTCATCTTTCACATGTGCATGACATGATTAAAAGTTTGAACTTTGAAAATATTAAGATGATTGATCGTCATCTTTCACATGTGCATGTTTTATTTGAATATTTTCAAAAGTGGTGGATGATTTTCTTGACTTATGCAAAAGGTAGATGTCTTTATTTGAAAATTTTGAAAAGTAAAGTGTGCTCCTTTTGTCATATGCAAAAAGTAAAAGATTATGTTTGAAATTTTTGAAAAGTAAAGTGTGCTCCTTTTGTCACATGCAAAAAGTAAAAATATTAGATTTGAAATTTTTGAAAAGTAAATGATGATTTTTTTGACATGAGAATCTTTTCAAATTTGAAATTGAAAACTCATTTGCCTATAAATAACTCACTTGAGTTTTGTAAAATTCACAACAAGAGCTTGCACATCTATTGCTAAGTTTTGCATCATTTTTTCAAAACTCTCATTCTCTCTTTTCTAAAGTTTTGAGCCTTAATTCTTGTTCTTGTTGAGAGAGATATAGGTTGCACTGTATTGTTTTTATCTCACTCATTGAGGAGTGTACTTTGATAGTCTACCTACTATCAACTCTTATATTTGTAAAAGGGTGTGTATAACCCTTGTGTGTGTAGAAGGTGTTCTACATGGGGAATAGTTAAATCACCAAGTGTGAGGTGATTGGAAGTGTAGAAGGTGTTCTACACGGGGAATAGTTAAATCACCAAGTGTAAGGTGATTGGAAGTGTAGAGGGTGTTCTACACGGATTCTTTGGAGCAGTGCTGCTCAAAGGTGTAATAGGTTTCTATCTCCACCTAAAGGAGATTGAATAGTGGATTTGGAATCCTCAAGAGGTAGCTTGAGGCGAGGACGTAGGCAGTGGGGCCGAACCTCGTTAACATACTGAGTTTGCTTCTCTCTTACTCTTACTATTTATATTTATTGTTGTTTCATATTTTGTTTATATTTTATATTATATATTTGATTTATAATTGTTATTTTTTTAAATACAACTCAATTCACCCCCCCTCTTGTGTTAATCATCTGGGCAACAATTGGTATCAGAGCTAGAGGTCTATTGTAAGATTAACTATCTTTTGAGTTAAGATTTTATGGCTAACATTGCAGCTTCATTTGGTGAAGGTCAATCTAGCAGTCGGCCTCCACTCTTTTGCGGAGATAATTATTCATTCTGGAAAGTTAGAATGAGAATATTCCTTCAGGCTCAAGGTCGAGAAATCTGGAAATGCATTGTAAATGGACCTTATATTCCAACGAAAGTGGTTGACGGAGTAAAGGTCAAAAAGGAAGAAGAAGAGTTTAATCGTGAAGACGATAGACTTTATACTTTGAATTTAACTGCTATGAATTTATTATATAATGCTCTCAATGGTAATGAATTTAATAGAGTAATGACTTGTGCTACAGCAAAGGAAATTTGGGATAACTTGGAAGTTACTTATGAAGGAACTTCTCAAGTCAAGGAATCAAAAATTTATATTCTTACTCATGAATATGAAATGTTTAAGATGAATGATGATGAATCTATTTCTAGTATGTATACTCGTTTTACTAACATCATAAACAATTTGACAGCTCTTGGCAAAATTTATTCCAAAGTGGAGATAGTAAGAAAAATTCTCAACTCTCTACCAAAACGTTGGGAATCAAAAGTGACAGCGATTCTTGAAACTAGAGACCTCAAGAAGCTCGAAGTAAATGAACTCATCGGGTCACTTATCACCCATGAGTACACATTGAAAAGTGGAGAAGAAGAAGGAAAGTCAAAGAAAAGCTTGGCACTTAAAGCTGTTCCACATGAAAGTGAAAGTGATGAAGATGAGGAAAATGACGACAAAGATGAAGAAATTGCGATGATAGTAAGAAGAATTCAGAGGTTCTTAAAGAGAAATAAAACTCCTCCAAGGAAATCCTTCAATAAGTTTTCCAAGAGAGATTCAGGTAAAAATGACACTTTAATTTGTTATAAATGCAATAAACCTGGTCATATCAAGCCAGATTGTCCTCTGCTAAAGAAAGATCGAAACAAAGGCAAAAAAGCAATGAAAATTAGGTGGGATGATGATTCAAGTAGCTCAGATAGTGAAGCAAGCAATGGAGAATCAGCAAATCTTTGTCTTATGGCTAAAGATGACATTGAGGTAACAAATCTTGATAATATTGAAGATCCTTCATATGAAGAATTGAAAAATGTTTTAGAAGAGGTATATGAGGAATTTGAAAAATTGGGTATCAAGTATACTGTTTTAAAAAAGAAAAATTCTTATTTAACAAACGAAATTGATATTTTAAGAAAAGAAAGTATTGTTTTGAAAGATGAAAATCTTGAGTTGAAGAAAAAGAAAACTGATTTAGAAAATATTATTGAAAACTTTACGAATGGAAAAAGAAATTTTGAAAAATTTCTTGGTAGTCAAAGATGTGTTTTTGATAAGGCAGACTTGGGATATAAGCCAAAACAAAAATACAAATCTTATAAAAATTTCTTTGATAATCCTTCTACATCAAAATCCAATATTCAAAATTCTTTTCATAAAAATAATTTTGTTAAAAAAGGATACTATTATAATCACTCAAGTTCTTCATATATGTCACATGCTATTTGCAATTTTTGTAATAGAAATGGTCATAATTATTTTGCTTGTCCTATTAGAAGAAAACATACAATGACTATTAGGGCCATATGGGTACCTAAAAATCTTATTTCTTCTAATACTAATAAATAAAGGACCTAAAGAACTTGGGTACCAGGAATTGTTTTTAATTGCTTTTGTAGGTATGCATGAAGTATTCTACAGGTAAAAATAAATGATTTTTAGATAACGGATGCTCAAGATACGTGACAGAAGACAAAACTAAATTCATTGACTTCACTTCTAAAGAAAAAGGATGTGTGATATTTGGAGACAATTCAAAAGGAAAGATCATGAAAATAGAAGGAAAGATCATCAAGACTTAGTACAAGATGCAACCAAATAGTGGAAACATGTGAAAGATCATCCAGCGGAATAAATTCTAGGAGAACCTTCACGAGATGTAAGTACTCGATCATCTCTTAGAAATATTTGCAATCATATTACTTTTCTATCTCAGATTGAACCTAAAAATATTGATAAAACACTTCTTAATGAATCTTAGATTCTAGCTATGTAAGAAGAGCTTAATCAATTTGAAAGAAATGATGTTTGAACACTTGTTCCTAAACTCAAAAATCATACTATTATTGGAACAAAATGGGTTTTTAGAAACAAGAAACATGAGTCCGGAGTCATTACTAGAAATAAGGCTCGACTAGTGGTCCAAGGTTTCAATCAAGAAGAATGAATCAATTATGATGAGACATATGCACCAGTCGCAAGATTAGAAACTATTCGAATGCTACTTACATATGCTTGTTATAAAAATTTCAAACTTTTTCAAATGGATGTTAAAAGTGCTTTCTTAAACGGTTTTATAAATGAAGAAGTATATGCTGAGCAACCTCCAGGTTTTGAAAATCATATTTCTCTAAATCATGTTTTCAAACTCACAAAAGTACTATTTGGACTCAAACAAGCTCCTAGAGCGCGGTACGATAGATTCAGTAGTTTCTTGATTAAAAAAGACTTTTTAAGAAGAAAAATTGATACAACTCTTTTCATTATATATGAAAATGATGATATTCTTTTGATTCAAATTTATGTTGATGATATAATATTCGGTGCTACTAATGAAAATATGTGCCAAGTTTTTGCTAAGACTATGCAGGAAGAATTTGAAATGAGCATGATGGGAGAGCTTATATTCTTTCTCGGATTGCAAATTAAGCAAGCAAAAAGTGGGATATTCATCAATTAATCAAAATATATTAAAAAATTGTTGAAGAAGTTTGGGATGGAAGGTGCTAAGGAAACTGGAACACCAATGAGCCCATCCACTAAACTTGATAAAGATGAATCCGGTAAACTAGTTGATTCAAAGGTATATCAAGGTATGATTGGTAGCTTATTGTATTTGACAGCCGGTAGACCAGATATTATGTTTAGTGTATGTTTATGTGCACGTTTTCAATCATTTCCAAAATAATCTCATTTGATTGCAGTCAAGCGGATTTTTAGATATTTTGCCAATACCATTGACTTAGAGTTATGGTATCCTAAACACACTTCTTTCGATCTTATTAGTTATTCAGGTACCGATTATACTGGTTGCAAAGATGATCGAAAAATTTTTAGTAGAACATGTCATTTCTTAGGTCGTGCACTAGTTTCCTGGTTTAGTAAAAAAAAAACAAAATTCTGTTGCACTATCTACTGCTGAGGCAGAATATGTTGCTGCGGGTAGTTGTTGTGCTCAAGTTCTTTACATGAAGCAACAACTTGAGGATTTTAAACTTATGTATAATCACATTCCAATCAAATGTGATAATACAAGTGCTATAAATCTTAAAAAAAAAAAACCCAATACAACATTCTAGAATTAAGCATATTGAAATAAGATATCATTTTTTTTTAGATCATGTGCAGAAAGGCAATATAGTACTGGAGTTCACAAACACACACGATCAGTTAGCAAATATATTCACAAAACTCTTACCAGAAGATAGATTATTTATGATTAGAAGAGAAATAGGTATGATACATGTTATGAATATCTCTTGAAAGATAGATCAGAGTTCATAAAAATAGAGAGATATTTTTTTAAATACTTTTACATAAACTTGAGGTTCTTAGCCTCATGTTTGAGACGCTCATTCTCTTCATACAATATCATGTCATCCCTATTTATGGGAACTGGCAAGCGGAATGAAGAATCCAATACATATTTCAACTTTTTATTCTTCTACCGAAATATTCCTTCCCTTGTGTGAGACTCTTGAACAATTCGTTGAAGTACAACAATTTGTTCTTTAAACTTTTCAACCTCATGATTTTTGACTTGTAGCCGTTGGAAAAAAGCGACGATAGAGGATGAGTAGCGAGTCCCGAGACTCACCAAGTCGTAGATAGCATCGGAGTCTGGCTTATTAGCCAAACTGTTGTTCTCTTGCTGCAACATGGCGCCAATGGTAGTTGCAGAAAGGACATGAGATTGAGATGTAGAATACCTCATGGATGCATCTAGAGGAATGTTAGAAGAATGAGCCATTGAGAAAAGAATTGAAAACTTAAAGCGAGAATATTGAACGAATGCAGATGAGTTATAGAGATGAGAATAAGATTTGATGCAAATCGGATGAACTTTAAAACTGATTTTATAGAGATAGCATAAAGAACAAGACAAACTATTGTCTCTTCAAATCTTATTAGTCAAAAGAAATATAAGATATGCTGGACACACATTGTCAAAAGTTTTCTTACTAGAAAAACGGTTCTCTGCTCCTATCATGGCATTGACGGCCTTAGGAGAGAAGATTGATGGTTGATGCGTCAAAAGTTCCTGATTCAAGTCTGGAACATTAGTGGAAGAGAATTGTTCGGCCATTCTATCGTTATGGAGAAACAGAACTTAGGTCAAGAAGCAATGTTTTTTTTTTGGTATCCGATTGGTGAAAATGATTTTTTTTTATAGAAACTCAGAGCCTTCAAACCCGTTTGTCAACAACATCAGGCGATTGATCTGCTTTCGCACTGACTGCTAGAGCTAAGCCTCCAACCTTTACAGGTTTGTCAGATACGCGTGGCTCCGCACCGAATTGCCAGAGTTAGACTTCCAACATTTGCAGGTTTTGTCGGACATGCATGGCTCCGCACCGCATTGCCAAAGCTAGGCCTGCAGCTTTTGCTGTCATTGTCGGACACGAATAATTTTAATTATTCATCTTCAAATCTCTGAAACATCTAATTCGTCAATAACATCAAGCGGATTTAAATCTTCTTCCGCACCGAGATGATAAAATTCGACTTCAACGTTTGCAAATTTTGTCGGACACGGGTGATTCTAATTTCTACAGTCTCTACTAACGCAGCGTTTTATTTGTCTATTGATTATTGTAGGAATATATCTTATTAAGTTAATTATGATTCCTTTTTAATGATGCCAAAAGGGGGAGAAGTTTTAGACTAGAACTTTAATATTGTTTAAATTGCTAAACTTGTTATATATGCTTGGAATTATATTTATATTTTTGTTTGAAAAACTAACGCACATTCTCAGGGGGAGCTTAAGTATTAATACAGATTTCAGATTCTATCAAGTATTTGTCATCATCAAAAAGGGGGAGATTGTTGAACCCAAGGTTTCAAGTTTCATGTAAATCTACAAATGGATTTTGATGATAACAAATGAATCCAAAGAATAAAGGAGTCTCAAGCTCAAGTTGTCCACATAATATAATCAAACACATCAAGGAAGCAAGCATTAGCAAGAAGGGAACAAGTTCATATTAAAATCTTAGAGTAATTTTGTAAATCTCTTAAAAAATTTGAAATTAGGATTAAGGCTCAAAATTAATATTTTATCATAAAGCATTAAAATACATTTTCCACATATGCATGAATATTTTGAAAATTAAATTTGAAAATTTTGAAAGATGATTGATTGTCATCTTTCACATGTGCATGACATGATTAAAAGTTTGAATTTTGAAAATATTAAGATGATTAATTGTCATCTTTCACATGTGCATGTTTTATTTGAATATTTTCAAAAGTGGTGGATGATTTTCTTGACTTATGCAAAAGGTAGATGTCTTTATTTGAAAATTTTGAAAAGTAAAGTGTGCTCCTTTTGTCATATGCAAAAAGTAAAATATTATGTTTGAAATTTTTGAAAAGTAAAGTGTGCTCCTTTTGTCACATGCAAAAAGTAAAAATATTAGATTTGAAATTTTTGAAAAGTGAATGATGATATTTTTGACATGGAAATCTTTTCAAATTTGAAATTGAAAACTCATTTGCCTATAAATAGCTCACTTGAGTTTTGCAAAATTCACAACAAGAGCTTACACATCTATTGCTAAGTTTTGCATCATTTCTTCAAAGCTCTCATTCTCTCTTCTCTAAAATTTTGAGTCTTAATTCTTGTTCTTGTTGAGAGAGATATAGGTTGCGCTGTATTGTTTCTATCTCACTCATTGAGGAGTGTACTTTGATAGTCTACCTACTATCAACTCTTGTATTTGTAAAAGGGTGTGTATAACCCTTGTGTGTGTAGAAGGTGTTCTACATGGGAAATAGTTAAATCACAAAGTGTGAGGTGATTGGAAGTATAGAAGGTATTTTACACGGGGAATAGTTAAATCACCAAGTGTAAGGTGATTGGAAGTGTAGAGGGTGTTCTACACGGATTCTTTGGAGCGGTGCTTCTCAAAGGTGTAATAGGTTTCTATCTCCACCTAAAGAAGATTGAATAGTGGATTTGGGGATCCTCAAGAGGTAGCTTGAGGTGAGGACGTAGGCAGTGGGGCCGAACCTCGTTAACATACTGAGTTTGCTTCTCTCTTACTCTTACTATTTATATTTATTGTTGTTTCATATTTTGTTTATATTTTATATTATATATTTGATTTATAATTGTTATTTTTTTAAATACAACTCAATTCACCACCCCTCTTGTGTTAGTCATCTGGGCAACAAATTTGTATGGCAACACCACAATCATTGGATACCTCTCCTCCTTTTCGGGTTGGGACTCAAATTCTGTACTGTTTAGGTTACAATCTTCGGATGATATAGCCGATTTACCACCTTTAGCATATGCAACCCCACCATCTATAATGTCTCAACAATCCACACCTGAATACTCTGTCTCGAACACACATGCAGGAACAACTGGGAATTCTCCCTTCATTCGAAACACTATTGGAATAACTGAGGCTATTTCTACCTCTAATCCATTCCTCATCAAATGTTAACTCGAAGCAAAGTGGAGATTCGCAAACCAAATCCACGATATGCAAACCTACATGTTGCATTATCTCTCTTTATTCCATTAGTGCCGAGAACAATTGTAGCTGCTTAAAAGAACCCTAGTTGGCTAGCCGCTATGCATGAAGAATTTGCTGCCCTTCACAAAAAAAAGATATGGACATTGATGCCAAAAGATTCAACCATGAATATAGTCAGCTATAAAAAAATTTGACAAGGTAAAACTTCAACCTGATGGCACAATTGAACACCTCAAGTTACACTTAGTTGCCAAAGGTTTTCATCCGGTAGATGGCCTTGATTTTCATGAAACTTTTTCTCCTGTAATTGAGCCTCCAAGCATACGAATTGTGCTAACAATTGCAGCAGTAAGAGGCTGGGAAATTTGCCAACTTGATGTGCGAAATGCCATTTTACATGGGCATCTTACAACTCCAGTATACATGCAGTAGCCACCAGTATTTTCAGATCCAAACAAGCCAACATATGTATGCAAATTAAGTCAAGCTTTATACGAACTGAAACAAGCACTGCGTGCTTGGTTTGATCGCCTTAGCAGCTTCCTACTCCAACGATTTTTATTGCAGTGTATCTAATCCTAGCTTGTTTACTTGTCACTCGGAGCATGAAATTCTTATTCTTCTACTATATGTAGATGACATGGTCATTACTAGTGATTCACAAACTCGGATATAGTGGCTTATTTCACAATTCAGCCACGAGTTTTACATTAAAGATATGGGAGAACTTCACCACTTCCTTGGAATTGAAGTCACTCGAACAAACAAAGGCCTACAACTTTCACAAGCCAGATATGCTCATGAGCTCCTTGACCATGTTTTCCTGGGTAATTGCAAGCCAATAGCCACCCTAATGCCTTCTAAAGGTTGAACATCATCATCAACTATGCTTTACGATGATCCAACTCAATATCGCAAACTTGTAAGAGGACTGCAAAATTTGAATTTCACCAGATTGGATCTATCATATAGTGTGAACTTTGTATGCCAATTCATGCATGTACCAACAATGGATCACTTTCGGCTTGTCAAAAGAATTTTGCGATACGTGCATGGTACTCTTGATCAAAGATTAAATATAATTGCAGCAAGTTCACTCGACCTCTTTGCGTTTTCAGACGCCGACTGGGCAGGCTGTCCACTGACACGGCGCTCCACCACTGGGTTCTGCATGTTCCTTGGAGCCAATAGCATCTCGTGGAGTGCTAAAAAGCAATAAACTGTTGCTCGATCAAGTGCTGAAGTAGAGTACAAGTCCATGGCGTTAATTGCTGCCGAGCTAACTTGGCTCACATTTATTTTAAAGGACTTTCATGTACCACTCTCAAGACCACCAATACTTCATTATGACAACCTGAGTGCACTTCATTTATCCGTCAATCCAATACTCCACGCTAGAATCAAACATATTCAACTGGATTTTCATTATGTGCGTGAACAGGTTGCACTTGATGCTCTAGAAACTCGGTTTGTACCATCCTCATCACAGTTTGCAGACATATTTACCAAGCCCCTTGCAAAATTTACATTCCAGAAGATTCGATCCAAACTCGGCCTCTACTCTAACGTGTGAATTCGTTTGAAGGGGGATAATAAGATCAAATAGCAAGAAATTAGCTCTTGACTTTTGTATTTTCCTTTTATGTGCATTCTAGCTTTATTTCATTTATGTCAATTACCTTAGGCTACAATTAGGCATGTACAACTATTGCTTAGCGTGTAAATATTTCTTTCCTTCTCTTATAATAGTTTCCTTACTTGTAAGTCAATTGTAAATGGTATATGTAATACAAGCGCTCCTCTGTCATCATTGTGTGAGACAGTTCACTTCAAAGTTCTTTATTTTGATGGTGATTTTTGGGTAATGTTTTTTTGAATTGGTGAGTTGCAGGTGGGAAAAACTCCAGAGGACTAAGACCATCACGCGTTCTGCCTTTGTTCTCACCGTCTGTCAATCTTACAGTCGATCGGAGATTTTGTCGAATAGAATGGCGTGTGCTCCGAACGTGCGGGGCTACTATGGGACACACCTAACTTTTTGGTGAGATCTCTTTTACCGTGAGCGACTGTTTGTGTATCCAACACCGCTGAACTCCTCAGAATTACAGTTTATTATTCATAACGTGACGTGTGTAGTTCACGCGCCACCACTACCAAACTGCTTTTGGATTTTTTTTGTATTTTCTTACTTAGATGCTTAGCTTGATTTTATAGATATTGTTTGTATAAAAAAAATTCATATTTGAGAAATAGTCTTTCAGACTATTAGTTCGTAGAGTTCTAATTTTTATCCTCTTTCAGAGTAGAAACTTTAGTAAATACCTATTTTTGGAGGTAATGTTTAAACTTTCATGTTGTTATTTGAGAGAATTAGAAGTCTGTATGTTTAATTATTTCTAGTTGATTTGTAAACTGAGCTTTTTCAATTTTATGAGTTACATTATAAACTCTAAATTGTTAGTTGAATAGAAATAGACTTATTCTCACAAAAAATAAAGAACAAAGAATCTTAGTAAAAGTTAGAGAATTTCAAGCTATTTGGAATTGAAACCATTGTTGGATGTCGAAACATTCAAATTAGTTTTCGATTGCTCCTACATTTTTTTACGAGGAGAATGACTTTTTTGCTAGTGGATACTCTTATAAAATGATTTCAGTTCAGTGTAGTAGATAAATCTTTTTCATCGTTAAGTGTACTATAAATTTCTTATTTGGTCAAGATAATGTTATTGAAAGGAGATAAGAAAAACAATTCACGATCAGGAGACGCCCCATGATAAGAAATAATATATATACCTATTATATCTACTTTATAATAAAAATAATTTTATGATTCAACAGATTAAATCATGTTAATATGTAAATTAAAATTTCTTTACCTAAACTTTTCGTGCAATATAGTATTTATTTATTTATTTTTATCAATATTAATCCTATAAATTAGTACTTCCTAGTTATAATATTTAATTTTTTTTATCCCATTGTATGTAATTAATTTATTGTTTGCTTATTCAATGTCACTTACCGAAGTCACATGGTTAATTAATTTTTATTAACTAGAGGGCAGATATTATATAGTTAATAAATTATAAGATTAGCACGACAGGCTCTCAAATCTTGGATGCTCAATGGGGTAACCAATATTTAAATAGATTCTCAACAAATGCATTTTACACGTCTTGAATTCCGGTAGGCTGAATCATTTGTCAATGAACTAGCATTTTTTTTCTTTTAAATAGGGATTGGAATAGAGGGCTACTCATTTTGACATCAAACTCTTTGTTAATATTGCACATGATATAATCCTTAAAAAAAAAATAGTAATAGAATGTATAATCGTTGCATATTGATTTTTGAAAACTTAAATAAATAAGAAATTTACATTTAAAATAATAATTTTTGAATATTAAACTCTAGCATTTTTCAAAAGAGATGTGCGTGTTTGTACAAGCTATAAGTTTATCTAACATTATATATATATATATATATATATATATGAATGGCATTAATCGAACTTCCCTTGATTCATAATTAGCAGAGAGAAGCTCTCGCAAAAAACACCCCCTAGCCAGAGAGTTCGCAAAAAACACCCAGCTCTCGTGAGGGGGCAGAGCTCTGACTCCATCCTTTCTCTATTCCCTTTATTTTCTCTTATCTTTTTCTTTTTCTGGCCACCATCGTTGTATAGTGTTGATAGTGTACTTCGGGTTTTTTGGTTTTGGATGGCTTGTTGCAAGTTTGAGGTAGACTGGAGCTTTTGTTGAACAGAGTGGCGCATGCACTGAACACGCAGGATCCGAGTAAGCACGAGTTCAACGCGTCTCACTATCTAGAGGATCCTTTTGTCGGGCGCAGTTCATCGTGGATCCACGATGTCCGAGCTTCTTAGACTTGGGGGTATTCACTCCTAGAGTGGCGCGTGGTGTCTACCGCCACTACAACCGGCTTTTGTCTTTTTGGGTTGTTGTTTGGTGATGTGCTATTTGGTTGTGGTTTTGTTGTATTTCGTCTGCATAGAAAAAAAAAATTATAAGAGAAATAGTCTCTAGGATTTTTGTCCGTAAAGTTTAGTTATTTCCTCCTCTAGAGAAAGAAAACTTTAGTTCTTTGCCTTTTGGTAGTGAACGATCTCTTTGATAATTTGTCTGTAGAGATTTAAAAGTTGTAACCTAACTGCTTTTAGTTGACTTATATATTAAGGTTTCTCAGTTTATATTGGTCACATTTGTAAACTTCAATTTAAGGTTTAATGTAGTAAGCATATTTCTCAAAAAAAAAAAAAAAAGGATTGATCCTTGCACTTTCACCTAAAAAAAAAACATAAGTTGTGTTCACAATTAACTATATTAGTTCCAAGTACTTAGTCTCCATTCATTATTATTGTCATTATTACTAATTTAAGTGGAGCTAGCTATAACAATACTCATCAATACTATTTTTTTCCAGCAAAGATTTATGATTACATGTTCAATAGTGACTCCTACTTCAATTTTATTAATAAGCTCTCACTTATAACGAAGGAAAACCGTAATAACAAGGAGATTAGGGGTTTACAAATAAGCAACAAAAATATCCCCGACATTCAAAAAATAAAAAACACCATACACAAAGAAAAACTAAAACCTTCTAAACATGCCTAGGACATTATTCTTACTCAGAAAGATAAACCAGACTATACAAATCTCATAAAGGAAGATAAACCAATTAAATGAGCCAATCATAACACAAATGAGAAACATTAACCATGTAAAGACGGAAGACCTAATTTATCCACTCTTAGGATACCTTTGAGATGATGTGGGATATCACAAAAATTATCCAAAGTCCCTAACATCATACTAGATGCCAATCGAGCGAGAAAATCTGCACCAATATTGCATTCCCAATAAATATGACGAACCACCACCTGAAAGTTAGAATAACAAGAGAGTTTTATCTCAATAATCTCAAAGTACCAAATACCACAGTACTGCTTTTCAATCCATTGGACAATTAAAAGAGAATCCAGTTCCACTTCTCGCCTAAACCATAAAGTAAGGCCGCCATCTCAACCATATTGTTTGACCCAAACTCCATAGGAAAAGCAAAAGCCCTCATAAGCTTTCCATGAGTAATCAGACCACCAGCCCCCATGCAACCTGAATTGCTCAAGCTACTACCATCTCCATTTAATTTACACAAATCCAACACTAGTCTTTTTTCAAGATACAACATATAGCTTTTTCTGTTTAGACATCTTCACAAGGATCGAGAATGCTACTAAAACCTAGTTGTCTCTCTCTTGAAATCTAGATTTGGCTCAAATACGGAATACCCACCCAAGCAATCGCAACTTTAATAAAGTTCCACAAAGAAATGACAGACACCTTCTTTCCTTCTATCCTAGCACGACATCTCCATGCCCAAAGGTACCACGTCAAAATAATAGGAATGAGCCCAAATAAATTACCTTTTTGTGTCGAACTTTCCACATTGCCACTGAATATTTCTTAGGAAGCGTAGCATGCCACAACCAATCAGCCTAGTCCATCTTCAGCGCTTAACCCCGAACACAATCCCAAGCTGATTTAGTGGTAAAAGTCTTAGACACATTTGATTTCCAAATTAAAATATCAGCCCCCTCTTTAATTCTCCCAAAACTTGTAACAACCTCTTCTAATTTACTGTCTCCAACTAAACTTCTCAACATCTTCACATCCCACGCATTATTAATTTTACAATCTCTCACCAGTAAATCAGGATGAGACGAGATGAGAATAGCCTCTTCAAGAGGACCTAAACTGCTCCAATTATCACGCCAGAAAGAAATAAGCCCATCCCAAAAACACCAAGTAGAATTATTGAGAATCATTGGCACACAATACATAATTTGTTTACAAAATCGAGAGCCTTTCCTAGCATCAACCATAGATATATGTTTACCTTGGACGTATTTTACTTTTAAAAAAGTTGCCCATAAAGAATGTTCTGGAAGTACCTTCCATGCATATTTCATAAATAAAAAGGTTTGAACCTCTTCCAGGCTAAGTAAACCAATCCCTCCTTCAGATTGCGGTTTACAGATTTGTTCTAGGCCACCCACTTCCACTTTAATTTGCCATCAAAAGAGCTCCAAAAATAAAGTTACTCATTATTCGGTTTAAATCATCCAACACCCTCTTAGGCGCATGAACCACATAAATCAAGTGCATAAGTATACTAGACACCACATGCCTCAGTTATAATAATCTAGCACCAGAAGATAATAAATGAGATTGCCAACTAGCCAGTTTGCTTCTAACATAAGACAATATATCATCAAAATAAGCGCAATTTAAACGGCCAGATATAATAGAGGCTCCCTAATATTTGACTGAAAAAACCTTTAGTGAAACAAGTCAAATCAAATAACCTTGTTTTTCTAACAACCGGGATGTAAGTAGAGAAAAAAAATAGAAGATTTATCCTTATTCACCTCTTTCCCCGACCAGTCCTCAATTGAAAAATATCCGAAATGATTTTTAAAAAGGCACTCCCCCGTTAGAAAAAATAATAATATTATCTGCACGCAATAAGTGGGAAATCAAAGGAGTACCTCTTGGGTGGGAGAAATGCATAATTTTTCGGTCCTCAAACTTCCTCTTCAATAATCTCGAAAGGATTTCTTCAACCAGAATAAATAGATAAGGCGAAAAAAAATTACCTTGACGTAATCCTCGACTACTCGAAAAAAACTTTGGCCATACCATTCATAACAATGGAGAACTAGGAAGTAGTAATACACTGTCTAATGAAGCTGAATAAAATTGAGGGAATGGATTACCTTAAAAAAAAATTAATTCAACTACATCAGACTCTACAATATCCCAATAGGCTTTAAGGAAACCTGAGCCAAACCCATAAGGACCAAGACTACTTTTCATGAGAATAGAAAACAAAACATCTTTAATTTCTTGGGTTGAAGGGGGCTGCAATAAAATGTCATTCTCATAGTCTTGCATCTCAGTCTCCACCAACTGAGATAAATATGGAAGTTCACAGGTGATTTTGGCTTGAAGAAATTGATTAAAATAGTCTGTAGCACTCAAATGAATAGCTTCGGGGCAGTCAAGAATCACGTCATTACTCAATCTCATCATGTTGACCACCGGTTTAGCAAAATAGCCAAAAAATTTAAAGAACTTGGCAGAGTTTTTACCTTTCTCCAACCAATTAATTTTCACCTGTTGTATAAGACAAGTTTCTTCTCTTTGTTGCCAAACCACCAACTCTTCTTTAGACATTAAAAGGTCTGATTCAACCTCCTCTAAATACTGATCTTGCAATTGACTTTTCAACCTATCAATCCAAGTCTCCGGATTGCTAATGTTTTTCTCAGTCCTCTCAAATACTCGGGAGTTCCAAGCTTTTAAAACAGGTTTGAGCCTTTTCAATTTCCAAGCTAGATCAACAAGATCGGACCCCAAATTTTTCTCACGCCAAACTTCCTGAACAACTTGCTTGAAATTCTCATGAGAAACTCACATTTGTTGAAATTTTAAGGAGGAAGGATCATATCTCGCACTCTGCAATTTAAGCATAGGCAACAACAGGGCGTTGTCCAAGGTAATGCGAGGCAAGAAGATAACAGCTGGTAAATTCATCAACCAACGATCAATTTTAGACCAACTTCTTGCCATACCACCCTAGCCATTATACCAAGAATACTAACTGCCTGTTGAAACCATTTCCCTTAGACCACACATATCAATGAATTCATTGAATTCATCCATGGGAACATGTAAACAGGACTATCCCAACAACGCTCTTCATCATTTCTAATAACATTAAAATCACGAGTCCTAACAAGGGAACATCACTCGAAATTTCATTTTGCAGATTTCTCCATAGCTACCTATGCTTAATAAAAAGATATTTTGCATAGACCACAAACACAAAATATAGACGCTTGCATAGAAAAATTTAACAGTCACATGTTAATCACTAGCATTCACCACAAAAATATTCAAATTAGCTCCCCATAATAACCATAACTTACACTGGTTTGAAAAACCAGCCTCAAAAGTTAATCAACTTCTTAAACGATTCATTTTATCAACATTAGAAAAAAGGTTCGGCTAACATCAAGAAATTAACTTTACAATCTCTTACCAACTTACGAAGATGTCTCCGTAAAGTTCGTAATTCAAAAATATTCTAGAACAAGGGTCGGCACATCATAAGTTCATGCGAGTGGTTTGCTAGGAACCCGAGTGGAACTTCTTAACACTCTCTTATTGTGATCATTTACTTTCTTTCCTTGTATATTCATATCCAAGGAACAACCCTTATCTATACTCAACTACAAATGGATTCTCCCTTCTAAATTCGAGGACCAACCACCATGCAAGCTTCACTAGCCCGTGTGGCTTTGTTCCTCCACTGGCAATTCTGCATCACTTTGCATCTCTTCTATTTCCAGACCTTGCGCCTCCTCAAATGCCTTTGCAACATTGCCATTTAATTCGGTAGTAGCCTCAATATTCTCCACAAGATCAACACAAGTATCCACAACTGAAATTTGCATCGACTACACAACCCAATCATCAAAAACTCCGAAGCCCTCTACTAGAATTTCCCTCTCCTTAGCCACTTATTTTATTTCATCAATTGGTTTTTCCGAATTTTTCACCGCCTAGTTTTGAGAGTGTTCTTCAATCTACAAATCAACCAATCTTTTCTCTGTTTCTACCGTCTTTTTGTTAGTTATTTCCATGGCAATCTCATGATTTTTTGAACACTCACCCAACTTGATAGTTCCATGAATAAAATGCAACACTTTCAATTTTGATATTTTTAAAGTTTTTTCACTTTCACTTTTTTCCCCTCCCCATCTTTCTTCCCTACTTTTTTCTAGATTTGCAAAGTTCTTAAATTGTGGCCTTAAAGGTTACATCTGCAGCAAAGTGCCAAAAGGTTTTCATACTCAATAGTGATGTACAAACTCAATTCATAATGAGGAAGACAAATCCAAACTCCTTGAATTGGTTCCTTTGCCGCATCTATCTCAACACCTACACAAGCTCCATCAATTTTTGTAGCACATCTAATAGAATTATCTCGCATTAGAAATTTTCCAATTGGTGCTGTGATGTTTGTCAGGAAGGATTCATGGTAGTAGTTGGGTGGAAGCCTAGACAAATCCACCCATATAAGCACCATGGAGGACTCCTTATCTTTGTTAAAACCCGGATGCCAATGGAAGGCTCTATAAAATACACCATCAATCTCAATGGACACCCAAGATAGAGCTTTCACAAAGTTTGGTTCATTGCCAAAACGCACAAAAATATTTCGAGTTCGACGCATTGTTAAAACTAATTGATTTGGATCCCAAGCCCAATCAACTACAGTTTAAGGAACGAATCACATCAAGACTCAATCGTTGTTTCAAGACTTTCAATACCATAGAAAACTTAAATAAAGCAGTCGATCTCTTTCCTCCTTAGAAAAAATACATAATATTCCTCATCCACAATTTTGAATGCATATAGGGGAATCTCAACTTTAGAAAGGGGTTGTGGGGATTCAGCAATCATGTCCGCAAAGTTCCTCAACCTTTTTGCAAATCTCGGAGGACCATAATGGTCCCTAGTGGCCACCATCAATGTAGGAAACACACAAAGAAATACCAAACCCTAACAAAGATGAAAATAGGAAAAAGGGTAATTTAGGAACCTCAACTTCAAGTCACTTGTTGCTTGACATCAACACTACTTTGGCCTGTTTAATTGCATTAATAATTTGTCATGGGCAATTTGGAAACAAGGCTAACAGTCATCTCCGATGATTGTTTGGTTGTTTCTACAAAACCTATTAATTCATTTTCCATTTTCTTATCCTCAATAAATAAACTTGTATGGCTTTTACTTATAGATTAGGGTGTAGAATCGGATATGGGTCTAAATATTTGACCATAACTAGATTGGATCTAACTTTAAAAAAAAAGGGCCAATTATCTGTCTGAGTAGATCCAAAAATAATCTGGACAGATAATGGAAATCACATTAAGATATCCGGATTATAGCCGGATATCTAGATTTTTTTTGGCTTAAACCCGAATAGAGTTTATTAATACTTTTTATTTTTTTAAAAAGATTGTTTTAAAACTTCAAAAAATGTTTTTATAGAAATTTCTTTAAAAAAAATTCTAATATATGTTTAAATTTCCCAGATTAAAAAAATAATAATTTAAACACTTTTTAAAAGAATTTATTTAAAAAATCTTTTTAACAATTTAAAAGAACTTTTTTTTATAGGCCTTTATGTTTATATTATTTTTATAAAAAATAAATAATGTTAGAGTATATTCACATTCAAAAGATTCAGCAAATGGAGGCTTAACTGAAGATAGACAACTAGACAACAATACCGCAAATAGGGCTTAATTAATGGCTCAACTAAAAACCAACTAGACAGTGGTCTATAAGTTTGCAACGACAGATCAATACTACAAATTTTCAACTGTCTTATATCTATTCCTTAAATCTTTCCTTAATTCTAATTTGTATACTTTCATCTACAATGTAATGCCATCTTTTCAATTATTGATGTAATTCCATCAATTATGGGTGCACTTGCATTTATACACAGTACTGTAATGTAAAGGAAAATTATTTTTGAGTGAATACAATATTAAACGTTGCATACTTACCTAGAACCGTGCTGCACAATATTTGTCCTTGCATAAAGCTGCTCAATAAGGCATCTAACTACTCTCTTCTTTAAGTTTTTTGTTGTACTTGTTATCCACTTTTCAAGCAATAAAAATGTTAAATATAGTTTTAACTTGTACGATATGTAAAATTCACGCACTCCCTTTGATAAAATAGAATTCACCATTAAAAAATAGTTTCTCTTTGGATCGCTGGACCCTGTAAGTAGGATTTTATTGGAGACCAATAACAAAATAACACATCACTTAGCACATATTCTTAGCCTGAACCAGGTTGTAACAAAGAAACTAATAAATCCCTTTTACAAAAAGTATGGTACTAAACCAGAAAAAAAAAAAATCCTTAGCTCTTCCATAAATTTATGTCTGATTGAAGTTGATGAATGTAAATAGTTTTTTCTTTTTATTATTATTGAAATGTAGAATCTATTCAACAATATTAAATTGAAAAATTTTCTTTAGGATCGTTAAAGTAGACGATGGGAATAAACTTGAAATTGTTGTAAAACTAAAGTGAGTCCCAATCAATCTGGTGGCATGATGGTCCGAGAATCCGAATCATTTCTTCTTCGACCATATTCTTCACCCTTACAACTAAGATAACCAATTGTGCTTCCCTCATTCAATAACCTACACTTTAATCTAAAACTCGTTGAGAAAATAAAAAAACAAAATCTATACAAAATCTATCACAATGGAAGTCAGCCTTATTTTCTTTATTCTAATCTGTTTATTTATGACCTCATAGTCAGTTTCCTATATGGGTTCATATCTGGAGCTGCTTCTTCAACCTTTTAGATGTACCTTCATCTTGTGGAGAATTTATTGGGGAGAGAGAGTTAGGGTTTGTAAATGTGGGAAGGAGAGGGAAGGGGAGAGAGAGGGGGGTTTTCACGTAGTTTCGACCTCTGAGCTTTTTATTCCTCTACAATGTATCACACCATTGAGAAACTGTGTATCACATGTTATCGTTCGTTGATATTATTTGGAGAATAGCGTATATACCTATATGAAGTTATTCTCTTAAAAAATTAAGTTTTTTAAAGAATATGGTATGTTTGCACATTATAGAATTGCATATATCACTTGACATTTATTTTATTTTTCCTTTCACGACAAAACAAGTCGTGAACGCCAACAAAGGCTAACTTGAACAGATCATATTATCATTTATACACACACACACACACACACACACACTAGTGATGATGAGCTACGTACAAAATACTTATACCTCTTGTAGATGGTTCTTGGTTAAAAAATAAAAATGCATCTTTTAATTGATTAGAAAAAATGAAGGCATAATTTAGTTGTTAAAAAAAGAAAAACTTTGGACATGATTTTTCTTGACGAAATGGAGATTGAAAGAAAGTATTAATTAGCTAATCGTCTGAATTTTTAAAGAAAAAGACTAAATATGTATGAAAAAAAAGCTACCAATAAATTAACCACATTCCATTCATGTAATAATGTTATACTTGAATGGATTTATTTGGTGAAGAATAATATATATTCCTAGTATATATAGGAAACATATACTAGTCTAACATGGTCCTCTACAGGTTAGTTCCTTACATTCAATTGATGTTAGGTTGCCTTACAGGTTAGTTCCTTGCATTCAAATGATATTATGTTGCCTATATACCACAATACATCAACACAAGATTTTGCAAAATCGCTTATTGGTTTATCACAATCTGAGCAACTATATGATGTACCAAGCTTATCTCCACCACAACACCATATACTTCCCACTTTTCCCTAGAAACCATTTTAAGCAGAAGAACCAATGGTCTCCACTGCAACTGTCCTCTCTGAAACATCTCAAGTAGAGGGAACAACAACTTTTGTTGCACCTAACCTTGAACTCACAGCAGTTCCTACAATCCCTACTCATCCTATGATCTACAGATCAATGGATGGTTCTAGAAAAACCAAAACCTTTCCAGATTACAAGGTTTACATAGCTACCAAAGCAACCAAACACCCTCTAACGGCCTTGCATACCAAAAGTTTAAACATTAGAATATTGTCTACACCACATCTTTTTTCACAAGCCATTAAACTCAAGCCATGCAAGAAGAGGTCAAGATTCTCTTAACCAATCATACCTGGACTTTGTTCCGAAGACCCCCTAATTAGAATGTTATTTATAACAAATGGGTCTTCAAAATTAAACAAAAATCTAAGGGATCACTCGATATATTTATGGCTAAACTTGTAGCCAAGCGTATGAGCAAAAATATGAAATCGAATACACTAAAACAGTTAGTCTAATAGTCAAGGTTTCAATAATTAGAACTATTTTGGCCCTTGCAATTCACTACAGTTGGCATTTGAGACAACTTGACGTCTCAAATCCATTTTTAATGGTACATTTAAAGATGAAGTCTATATAGAACATTCGACTAGTTTTAAAGACTAAAGGTATCTTAATCATGTGTGCAAGTTGCACAAATCTATCTATGATTTTATACAGGCTCAAATAGGCTCCTAGAGCCTGGTTTAACAAGCTAGCCACAACTCTGCTTGCATTTGGGTTCCAAGAATCCAAAGTGGGTTACTCACTTTTTGTATTTCATCATACTAACATTCACACATTTTTGTTGGTCTATGTAGATGACATAATCCTTATAGAAAATCACGTTCCAACTATGAAAAATTTGATTCGCTGCCTTAAGCAACACTTTTCCATGAAGGACCTAGCCTTTCTCAATTTCTTCCTTGGCATTCATGCTCAATATCTATCTATTGGTATGTTGCTCTCTCAATCAAAGTATACATTGGACCTCCCCTCTCGATTCAAGATTATGAAGCAAAATCAAGCTGTCAATTATCTCAACACCATGGGGATATTTTGGAAAATGCAACTGAGTACAAACAACTTGTTGGAACCATGTAGTACCTCACTTTAACAAGACCATATATCAGCTTCACTGTCAATCAGTTGTGCCAGTTTATACACAATCCAAAATCTATTCACTAGACAGAAGCTAAAAGGGTATTAAGATACATCAAAGGATCAATCGATCATGTCTTGTTATTCACTAAAGGATCACTTACATTGAATGCCTATAGTGACTCAAATTGGGTTGGGAGTCCAAATGATAGAAGGTCAACAACTGGTTATGCAATCTACCTAAGACCTTGTCTCATTAGCTAGAATGCCAAGAAGTAAACCGTAGTTTCTAAATCTAGCACAGCAATAGAGTATAGATCACTCGGAATCACTACAACTGTGTTATATTGACTCAAAATACTCCTACAAGAACTTCAAGTGTCCTTAACTACCCCTATTCTATGGTGTGATAATCTAGGAGCACTATCACTAACAACTAATCCAATTTTTCATACAAGGACAAAACACATAGAAGTTTAATATCACTTCATTTGAGAGAAGGTTGTCAATAGAGATATCATTATCAAGTACATTCCCACCACTGATTGAGTAGCTGGCATTTTCACAAAGGACCTTACTTCAACACGTTTCTTGTTGTTAAGAGACAAGTTAAGAGTTAATACCTCACTTATCAGCTTGCTAAGGAATGTTAGAGTATATTAACATTTAGAAGATTCAACAAATGGAGGTTTAACTGAAGATAAATAATTGGACAACAATTCCTCGGATGGAGGATTAATTAGTGGCTTGACTAAAGACCAATTGGTGTCTACAAGTTTGGAAAGACAGACCAAGATGACAAAATCTCAATTGTCCTATCTCTATTCCTTATCTCTTTCATTAATCCTAATTTGTATACTTCTATTCTAGTTTGTATACTTTCTTTTACAATGTAATGATATCTTTTTAATTATTATTATAATCCTATCAATTTTGGGTGTACTTGTATATATACAAAGTACTATACTATAATGAATAATTATTTTTGACTGAATACCATATTGTTTCCTCTGATTTATATTTTTGCAAATAATAATACATCAACAACACTTTGCATGGATATTACATATATATTATATTGTTGTTTACATCACAATGCAAAATATCAATTTATAAAGAACAAAATAAATATAATACATGACAACTAATTAGACCAATATAATACACAATACTCCTATTACATATATACCAAAGAATAATACTACTACTCGCCTCACGTAGCTAACGTATGTTTTGATCTTTTGTGCTTTCCAGCTTCATACATGCTCTCAACTGCAAAAAAAAAATCTATTCTACTCATATCTTTCAATATCTTGAAAACATCAATTTCAACAAAAAGAAAAGCACAAAAGGTGCTACTCATGTATAAATCCAATATTGCTATTACATGACAAGCTCTATTTAAGGAATACTCACAATAAGTAACCCAATTAGTTTCCATACATTTTCATATAAACATTACCATATTGGAAAGATATGAACACTTCTCCATATATATATATATATATATATATATATATATAAGTAATATATATAAGTAGTGTTACTATGCATCATCAATTTGTTTGCTTAGTGTGCTCTTAAGGCAAATTACACTTTTCTTTTTTTTTTCTATATCAAATATTTTTTAAACATGTTTAAAAAGAATTTAAATTAAAAAAATAAATACACTAATATCCACTTCCTTAAGTATTATGTAAAAAGAGATTCTTTCTAAAAAAAATTAAATGCATGAGAGGTTAAAATGAAGAGACAAAATGAGGTGGCATAGTATACATATCTATGATATATATAAAAAGAGATCTTACAAGCTTACCCATAGGCACATATTGCAGGCTTAGAAAAAAAAAAGAATAAAGAATGACATAAGCACAGATTATATGTGTCTTTTATAAGTAAAAGTCACAATCATTTTTCAACAATACATGCTTTCACTACCATACCGCAATCATATAAATCCAAGAGGCAAAAGAAAATAGTAGCAAGAACATAGTCAAAATAGAAATATACAATACTTCAATTACGACTTCTTACAAGAAGGTAAACAAAAAGGAAACTTGTAAAAGGACACAAGTACTTCACTACAAAGATCAAGCAAAATTACAAATCTATTGAATTATATTGGTTTGAATTATCTTTTTACTTCAACAAAAACAACGTGTGACGTGTGTATATAATATATATTATATATATATGAAGAATAAAGAAATGTTGTTGTGTCTTGAAAAAAAAACTCAATTTGGTCATTACAACATTTATGTATACATGCATATTTCCTTTTTATGCATATAAGATGTGTGTACAGAAGGATAAAGAAGTGCATGTACTAAATCTTACAGTTTAAATGGTTAAAAATGAATTTGAGAAAGATAAATGATGAAGGTAATCGGCTGAAGGAACTTCGGGAGAATTGCATCCCATGTGGCATAAATTAAATGACACAATTTTACTCAATTTGTGAAAATGTCATATCTAGTCTTCGTATTCCCATTCCCACAAAGCCCCATTTCGTTTGTCTTCCTAAAATTTGCAAGTTTAGAAATTTGTCATGGATAGGTACCAGACGGTCCAAAAGCTCAAGCTCGAGTCGCTGATAAACAAAAATGAAATCCGAATCACCATTCAATGTGCCATAAAAAATTACATAAGCTATGCCACAATTCTTTTGTAGGTAAGTGCCATTTTTCACTTCCTATTTTTTGGGATTGGATTTTTACTGATTTTCGGGATTTTTTTGTTTATTTGTAGGATTATGTTGTACTATTCATTTATTTCTAAAGTTGTGGTTTTATGTGGCTACCCCTATACATTGAGCATGTTGTGCTAATGCGGTTGCTGATAATGGATTTGTAAAAAGTTGTTAGAAAGAATAAATCGAAATCATCACCAACCCTACAAATACAAGGCGTTTATTTCATAGATCTAGATGGGATGCATCTTGGAAAGAAAGTATGCAATAGTCCAAACTTCTCATAACCATGACGACTTGCATAGACCTCTCTCTACTCCAGTTTCTTCTACCCACGACAACTTGCACATATGTCTCTCTATTTCAATTTCTCCTACCCACAATGATGATCATAGACCTCTCTCTGCTTCTTTTTTCCTATCCACACCAACAACCACTCTCTTCGCTTTTTCTCTTTTACACGAAGATGAAGATATATCTTATTTTTTCTGCTTGTGTTATTTCTTTTGTTTTCTATTTTGTGTTTTTTTAATAAATATTGGCTGGCTTGGAAGCTGATTCCCCTACGATTCATCCACCCCGATTGTATGTAGAAGAAATGTTTGAAAAATTAATAAGCTAGATAGCTAGTTTGATACATTTGATGATAATGGGTGCCACGAATAAATTTTATTCTTAATCGTGTTGCTGCATTTGTTGATAAATTAAACAAAAATGTAACATCCTATACATCATTCAATATATTAAAATTAAAGAGACTAAGATACAACAATAATCATTCAATTATAAATTCATACTTGACGATCACGATACACAAAACATATTAAGCCTTGGCCCAATTCTTATCATGAACAAAAAATGTTTAAGTTTCTGAAGTTGAAGGAGGATTGTTACCTTAAGAAGAAAAAATGTCAAAATTAATTTAAAATTGATAAGTGATAAAAAAATAAAAATTAACAAAGAAAAAATTTACCTTTGATTTTAAGGCTTCTACATGCTTATTGATCTTCTGAATATTAATTGATTTACTACCAACCAATTTTGAGTGCATATTAATACTCGTACAATCTTCAGCACTAATGAACTTCGAAAGGGGTCTAATACACGTTTACCATAATATCCGAAAGATATGATATCTAAACGAGTTCCTCTTCTACTTAGTAAAAATGTCAAACTTGGACCTTTTTTGTTCAACCACATTCAATAAATAGTTATCCACCTCCGAGCTAAATACCAAACTGTTTTGCTGGTCCTCAATGATATTGCTCACGAGTTGTATCAAAATCATCACGATCTGAGCCATCACCAATAATATTTTGGGAGCTTCTATGTCCCATATTTAATCTTCCACTTCCTAGCCCATGAAGCTTATGGTATTGCTCAATCAAACAATTCATAAGTAATCTCACTTTGGCCTCAATTCTCTCTCTCTATTCATCCTCTTTGAACCTTTTCAACCAATATGTTAAGGTTGTAATCTTATATCGAGAGTCAAGGACAAAAGCTACACAAACAATCATATTCATCCTATATGTGTTTCTCTAATATTTATCAAACTTAAGTTCAGATTAGACGTCATGCTCATCAACACATCATCCTCACTCATACACATTTTGTTCAAAATGTGCTTAATTGTACAAAATTACTAAAATAGCATATTTGAAGTCATGTTTAATAAGCCAGAGATTTTTAAGGTGGCATCTTAAAAACTTTTAGAAAGAAAGAAAAAATTCAAGCCCTTTGCCAATCCTTATATGGAGGCACCAAAAGCTGTCGTCCCTCATTTCCATTAGTACAATTTTTCTTTTTTGTATTTTTCAACAATACTCAGGATTTGTATATAGAGTTCCACTTGGCAGAAAGTTACATCTTGGCATATCATTTTTTCACACTCAATGTTCAGTTCGTTTGCACATCTTTTAAACACATCAAGTCTTGCCAATGAAAATCTCACAAATCTTATTGTCGAGACTAATATTATTTAATGCATCATGTATAATTTTTAAATCATTACCAATAATAAGATTTAAAATATGTGCAGCACATTGCATGTGTACAAACTCGCCTTCTAAAATTGTGAACTCCTTATCTCTTATTCTCCTTCTCACATATATTCCATAGCAATATCATTAGAAGAGACTTTATTTACAGCAATCGTACAATATGGTTAATCTCAATCTCTCAATCTGTCCTACAAGAATCTAACATCCAAGTAACGGTATCACCACTATGATTTGGATTATGACAAAATATTATAATTTTTTGTTCAATACCCAACTTTAATACATATAATGACACGTAACAAAAATATAATTTTTGTTTTGCATCAATGTCCATATATCAGTGGTCAAACAAACTCTTTGATCGCTCAACAAAGTCTTTACTTTTACTTCTTCTCATTGTATAAACCAGACTAGATCCTTTACCATCCATCCTAACTTCAGATTGTGATGGTGATTTATCATTCACAAGCTTTTGTTTTTCTCTATAATGGGTAAGTCTTGACAAGAAAACTTTAAGTGATGTGGTACTAATGAAGTACCGTTTTTATAATGGTATCCATAAGGTTTTAAACAATTATTACATTGGCTTTAGGTTCATTGGTGTTCAGCATATACTTCTTCATTTATAAAACCGTTTAAGAAAGCACTTTTAACATCCATTTGAAAAAGTTTAAAATTTTTATAACAAGCATATGCAAGTAGCATTCGAATAGCTTCTAATCTTGCAACTGGTGCATATGTCTCATTATAATCGATTCCTTCTTCTTGATTAAAATCTTGGGCTACAAGTCAAGCCTTATTTCTAGTAATGACTCCGGACTCATCTTTCTTGTTTCTAAAAACCCATTTTGTTCCAATAATAGTATGATTTTTGGATTTAGGAACAAGTGTTCAAACATCATTTCTTTTAAATTGATTAAACTCTTCTTACATAACTAGAATCTAAGATTCATCAAGAAGTGCTTCATCAATATTTTTAAGTTCAATCTGAGATAGAAAAGCAGTATGATTGCAAATATTTCTAAGAGGTGATCGAGTACTTACACCTCGTGAAGGTTCTCCTAGAATTTATTCCGCTGGATGATCTTTCACATGTTTCCACTATTTGGTTGCATCTTGTACTAAGTCTTGATGATCTTTCCTTCTATTTCCATGATCTTTCATTTTGAATTGTTTCCAAATATCACACATCCTTTTTCTTTAGAAGTGAAGTCAATGAATTTAGTTTTGTCTTCTGTCACGTATCTTGAGCATCCGTTGTCTAAAAATCATTTATTTTTACCTGTAGAATACTTCATGCATACCTACAAAAGTAATTAAAAACAATTCCTGGTACCCAAGTTCTTTGGGTCCTTTATTTATTAGTATTAGAAGAAACAAGATATTTAGGTACCCATATGGCCCTAATAGTCATTGTATGTTTTCTTCTAATAGGACAAGCAAGATAATTATGACCATTTCTATTACAAAAATTGCAAATAGCATGTGACATATATGAAGAACTTGAGTGATTATAATAGTATCCTTTTTTAAAAAAATTATTTTTATGAAAAGAATTTTGAATATTGGACTTTGATGTAGAAGGATTATCAAAGAAGTTTTTATAAGGTTTGTATTTTTGTTTTGGCATATATCCCAAGCCTGCCTTATCAAAAACACATCTTTGACTACCAAGAAGTTTTTCAAAATTTATTTTTCCATTCGTAAAGTTTTCAATAATATTTTCTAAATCTGTTTTCTTTTTCTTCAATTCAAAATTTTCATCTTTCAAAACAATATTTTCTTTTCTTAAAATATCAATTTCGTTTGTTAAAGAAGAATTTTTCTTTTTCAAAACAGTATACTTGATACTCAATTTTTCAAATTCCTCATATACCTCTTCTAAAACATTTTGCAATTCTTCATAAGAAAGATCTTTAATATTATCAAAATTTGTTACCTCAATGTCATCTTTAGCCATAAGACAAAGATTTGCTGATTCTCCATTGCTTGCTTCACTATCTGAGCTACTTGAATCATCATTCCACGTAGCTTTCATTGCTTTTTTGCCTTTGTTTCTATCTTTTTTAGCAGAGGACAATCTGGCTTGATATGACCAGGTTTATTGCATTTATAACAAATTAAAGTGTCATTTTTACCTGAATCTTTTTTGGAAAACTTATTGAAGGATTTCCTTTTTAGTAGTTTTATTTTTCTTTAAGAACCTTTAAATTCTTCTTATTATCATCGCAACTTCTTTATCTTTGTCGTCATTTCCTCATCTTTATCACTTTCACTTTCATGTGGAACAGCTTTAAGTGTCAAACTCTTCTTTGAATTTCCTTCTTCTTCTCCTCTTTTCAATGTGTACTCATGGGTGATAAGTGACCCGATGAGTTCATTCACTTCGAGTTTTTTGAGGTCTCTAGCTTCAAGAATCGCTGTCACTTTTGACTCCCAACGTTTTGGTAGAGAGTTGAGAATTTTTCTTACTATCTCTACTTTGGAATAAATTTTGCCAAGAGCTGTCAAGCTGTTTATGATGTTAGTAAAATGAGTGTGCATACTAGAAATAGATTCATCATTATTCATCTTAAACATTTCATATTCATGAGTAAGAATATAAATTTTTGATTCATTGACTTGAGAAGTTCCTTCATAAGTAACTTCCAAGTTATCCCAAATTTCTTTTGCTGTAGTGCAAGTCATTACTCTATTAAATTCATTACCATTGAGAGCATTATATAATAAATTCATAGCAGTTAAATTCAAAGTATAAAGTCTATCGTCTTCACGATCAAACTCTTCTTCTTCATTTTTGACCTTTACTCCATCAACTACTTTTGTTGGAATATAAGGTCTATTTACAATGCATTTCCAGATTTCTCGACCTTGAGCTTGAAGGAATATTCTCATTCTAACTTTCCAGAATGAGTAATTGTCTCCGCAAAAGAGTGGAGGCCGACTGCTAGATTGACTTTCACCAAATGAAGCTGCAATGTTAGCCATAAGATCTTAACTCAAAATATAGTTAATCTTATAATAGAGCTCTAGCTCTGATACCAATTGTTGCCCAGATGACTAACACAAGAGGGGGGATGAATTGAGTTGTATTTGAAAAAATAACAATTATAAATCAAATATATAATATAAAATATAAACAAAATACGAAACAATAATAAATATAAAGAGTAAGGGTAAGAGAGAAGCAAACTCAGTATGTTAACGAAGTTCGGCCCCACTGCCTACGTCCTCGCCTCAAGCTACCTCTTGAGGATCTCCAAATCCACTATTCAATCTCCTTTAGGTGGAGATAGAAACCTATTACACATTTGAGAAGTATCGCTCCAAAGAATCCGTGTAAAATACCCTCTACACTTCCAATCACTTTACACTTTGTGATTTAACTATTCCCCGTGTAGAATACCTTCTACACTTCCAATCACCTCACACTTGGTGATTTAACTATTTCCCGTGTAGAACACCTTCTACACACACAAAGGTTATACACACCCTTTTACAAATACAAGAGTTGATAGTAGGTAGACTATCAAAGTACACTCCTCAATGAGTGAGATAGAAACAATACAGCGCAACCTATATCTCTCTCAACAAGAACAAGAATTAAGGCTCAAAACTTTAGAAAAGAGAGAATGAGAGCTTTGAAGAAATGATGCAAAACTTAGCAATAGATGTGTAAGCTCTTGTTATGAATTTTGCAAAACTCAAGTGAGCTATTTATAGGCAAATGATTTTTCAATTTCAAATTTGAAAGATTCCCATGTCAAAAACATCATCATTTACTTTTCAAAAATTTCAAATCTAATATTTTTAGTTTTTGCATATGACAAAAGGAGCACACTTTACTTTTCAAAAATTTCAAACATAATCTTTTACTTTTTGCATATGACAAAAGGAGCACACTTTACTTTTCAAAATTTTTAAATAAAGACATTTACCTTTTGCATAAGTCAAGAAAAGCATCCACCACTTTTGAAAATATTCAAATAAAACATGCACATGTGAAAGATGACAATCAATCATCTTAATATTTTCAAAATTCAAACCTTTAATCATGTCATGCCCATATGAAAGATGACAATCAATCATCTTTCAAAATTTTTAAATTTAATTTTCAAAATATTCATGCATATGTAGAAAATTTATTTTAATGCTTTATGATAAAATATTAATTTTGAGTCTTAATCCTAATTTTGAATTTTTAAGAGATTTACAACATTACTCTATGATTTTAATGTGAACTTGTTCCCTTCTTGTTCATGCTTGCTTCCTTGATATGCTTGATTATATTGTGTGGACAACTTGAGTTTGAGACTCCTTTATTCTTTGGATTCATTTGTTATCATCAAAATCCATTTGTAGATTTACATGAAACTTGAAACCTAGAGCGTGGTACGAGAGATTTAGTAGTTTCTTGATTGAAAAAGGCTTTTTGAGAGGAAAAATTGATACAACTATTTTCATTAAATACGAAAATGATGATATTCTTTTGATTCAGATTTATGTTGATGATATAATATTCGGTGCTACTAATGAAAATATGTGCCAAGTTTTTGCTAAGACTATGCAGGAAGAATTTGAAATGAGCATGATGGGAGAGCTTATATTCTTTCTCGGATTGCAAATTAAGCAAGCAAAAAGTGAGATATTCATCAATCAATCAAAATATATTAAAAAATTGCTGAAGAAGTTTGGGATGGAAGGTGCTAAGGAAACTGGAACACCAATGAGCCCATCTACTAAACTTGATAAAGATGAATCCGGTAAACTAGTTGATTCGAAGGTATATTGAGGTATGATTGGTAGCTTATTATATTTGACAGCCAGTAGACTAGATATTATGTTTAGTGTATGTTTATGTGCACGTTTTCAATCATTTCCAAAAAAAATCTCATTTGATTGCAGTCAAGCGGATTTTTAGATATTTTGCCAGAACCATTGATTTAGAGTTATAGTATCCTAAACACACTTCTTTCGATCTTATTAGTTATTCAGGTACCGATTATACTGGTTGCAAAGATGATCGAAAAAGTTTTAGTAGAACATGTCATTTCTTAGGTCGTGCACTAGTTTCCTGGTTTAGTAAAAAAAAAACAAAATTCTGTTGTTCTATCTACTGCTGAGGCAGAATATGTTGCTGCGGGTAGTTGTTGTGCTCAAGTTTTTTACATGAAGCAACAACTTGAGGATTTTAAATTTATGTATAATCACATTCCAATCAAATGTGATAATACAAGTGCTATAAATCTTAAAAAAAAACCCAATACAACATTCTAGAATTAAGCATATTGAAATAAGATATCATTTTTTTTTAGATCATGTGCAGAAAGGCGATATAGTACTGGAGTTCACAAACACACACGATCAGTTAGCAGATATATTCACAAAACCCTTACCAGAAGATAGATTATGTATGATTAGAAGAGAAATAGGTATGATGCATGTTATGAATATCTCTTGAAAGATAGATCAGAGTTTATAAAAATAGAGAGATATTTTTTTTAAATACTTTTACATAAACTTGAGGTTCTTAGCCTCATGTTTGAGACGCTCATTCTCTTCATACAATATCATGTCATCCCTATCCATGGGAACTGGCAAGCGGAATGAAGAATCCAATAGAGATTTCAACTTTTTATTCTTCTGCTGAAGGATTCCTTCCCTTGTGTGAGACTCTTGAACAATTCGTTAAAGTACAACAATTTGTTCTTTAAACTTTTCAACCTCATGATTTTTGACTTGTAGCCGCTGGGAAAAAGCAACATTAGAGGATGAGTAGTGAGTCCCGAGACTCACCAAGTCGTAGATAGCATCGGAGTCTGGCTTATTAGCCAAACTATTGTTCTCTTACTGCAACATGGCGCCAATGGTAGCTGCAGAAAGGACATGAGATTGAGATGTAGAATACCTCATGGATGCATCTAGAGGAATGTTAGAAGAATAAGCCATTGAGAAAAGAATTGAAAACTTAAAGCGAGAATATTGAAAGAATGCAGATGAGTTATAGAGATGAGAATAAGATTTGATGCAAATCGGATGAACTTTAAAACTGATTTTATAGAGATAGCATAAAGAACAAGACAAACTATTGTCTCTTCAAATCTTATTAGTCAAAAGAAATATAAGATATGCTGGACACACATTGTCAAAAGTATTCTTACTAGAAAAACGGTTCTCTACTCCTATCATGGCATTGACGGCCTTAGGAGAGAAGATTGATGGTTGATGCGTCAAGAGTTCCTGATTCAAGTCTGGAACATTAGTGGAAGAGAATTGTTCGGCTATTCTATCGTTATGGAGAAACAGAACTTAGGTTAAGAAGCAATGTTTTTTTTTGGTATCCAATTGGTGAAAATGATTTTTTTTAGAAACTCAGAGCCTTCAAACCCGTTTGTCAACAATATCAGGCGATTGATCTGCTTTCGCACCGACTGCTAGAGCTAGGCCTCCAACCTTTACAGGTTTTGTCAGATACACGTGGCTCCGCACCGAATTGCTAGAGTTAGACTACCAACATTTGCAGGTTTTGTCAGACATGCATGGCTCCGCACCGCATTGCCAGAGCTAGGCCTGCAGCTTTTGCTGTCTTTGTCGGACACGAATAATTTTAACTTCAAATCTCTGGAACATCTAATTCGTCAATAACATCAAGCGGATTTAAATCTTCTTCCGCACCGAGATGATAAAATTTGGCTTCAACCTTTGCAGGTTTTGTCAGACACGAGTGGTTCTAACTTCTACAGTCTCTACTAACGCAGCTTTTTATTTGTCTGTTAGTTATTGTAGGAATATATCTTATTGAGATAATTATGATTCCTTTTTAATGATGCCAAAAGGGGGAGAAGTTTTAGACTAGAACATTAACATTGTTTAAATCGCTAAACTTGTTATATATGCTTGGAATTATGTTTATATTTTTGCTTCAAAAACTAACGCACATTCTCAGGGGGAGCTTAAGTATTAATACAGGATTCAGGTTCTATCAAGCATTTGTCATCATCAAAAAGAGGGAGATTGTTGAACCCAAGGTTTCAAGTTTCATGTAAATCTGTAAATGGATTTTGATGATAACAAATGAATCCAAAGAATAAAGGAGTCTCAAACTCAAGTTGTCCACACAATATAATCAAGCACATCAAGGAAGCAAGCATGAGTAAGAAGAGAACAAGTTCACATTAAAATCATAGAGTAATGTTGTAAATCTCTTAAAAATTCAAAATTAGGATTAAGGCTCAAAATTAATATTTTATCATAAAGCATTAAAATACATTTTCTACATATATATGAATATTTTGAAAATTAAATTTAAAAATTTTGAAAGATGATTGATTGTCATCTTTCACATGTGCATGACATGATTAAAGGTTTGAACTTTGAAAATATTAAGATGATTGATTGTCATCTTTCACATGTGCATGTTTTATTTGAATATTTTCAAAAGTGGTGGATGCTTTTCTTGACTTATGCAAAAGGTAAATGTCTTTATTTGAAAATTTTGAAAAGTAAAATGTGCTCCTTTTGTCATATGCAAAAAGTAAAAGATTATGTTTGAAATTTTTGAAAAGTAAAGTGTGCTCCTTTTGTCACATGCAAAAAGTAAAAATATTAGATTTGAAATTTTTGAAAAGTAAATGATGATGTTTTTGACATGGGAATCTTTTTAAATTTGAAATTGAAAAATCATTTGCCTATAAATAGCTCACTTGAGTTTTGTAAAATTCATAACAAGAGCTTACACATCTATTGCTAAGTTTTGCATCATTTCTTCAAAGCTCTCATTCTCTCTTTTCTCAAATTTTGAGTCTTAATTCTTGTTCTTGTTGAGAGAGATATAGGTTGCGCTGTATTGTTTCTATCTCACTCATTGAGGAGTATACTTTGATAGTCTACCTACTATCAACTCTTGTATTTGTAAAAGGGTGTGTATAACCCTTGTGTGTGTAGAAGGTGTTCTACACGGGAAATAGTTAAATCACCAAGTGTGAGGTGATTGGAAGTATAGAAGGTATTCTACACGGGGAATAGTTAAATCACCAAGTGTAAGGTGATTGGAAGTGTAGAGGGTGTTCTACACGGATTCTTTGGAGCGGTGCTTCTCAAAGGTGTAATAGGTTTCTATCTCCACCTAAAGAAGATTGAATAGTGGATTTGGGGATCCTTAAGAGGTAGCTTGAGGTGAGGACGTAGACAGTGGGGCCGAACCTCGTTAACATACTGAGTTTGCTTCTCTCTTACCCTTACTCTTTATATTTATTATTGTTTCGTATTTTGTTTATATTTTATATTATATATTTGATTTATAATTGTTATTTTTTTAAATACAACTCAATTCACCCCCCCTCTTGTGTTAGTCATCTGGGCAACAATTGGAATCAGCAAGCTCAATCCTTGTAAAATAATCTCATACAATTGATTGGTTAGTAGTCTTTTTAGCTCTTTTTGCCATTAGGAGAAGGGATTTTGTGGGCTTTACGATATTCATGGAGGAAAGCACTAAAGGACTAGTGTTTTCCTTTAGTGTCTCCATCTTTGTTCAATGAAATATAAGTTGAACCACCAAAACTACTACTACAACTAAGTCCTTCCATCTCTTTTAAACATAAAAAAATATATATAATAAAAATTAAATCAACAACAATATAAATATTTATGCACATATATATATTCTAACAAACAAACAAATAAAAGGAGAGGGATTAACCATAAAACACAACTAACATAGTCTACATTGTCAATAATAGCAAGCCATGAATAATTCTAGCTAGAAACAAACAAGTATACATGTATTGAAAAAAATAATTAATGCAATTGTAATATTCTAATTCAAAATTCATAAAGAAGCTGTCCAACATTAGGTGATATATATATATATATATATATATATGAGTGATAAACTTATATGTATAATTGTATACAAACCAGAAATGTTTAGAGGATCCTGACATTTTTGTGTTACCTCAATATCTGATAAACTAAATATAGACTGCATTTCCATGATTTTGATGATTTAAATTTAAGTTTAATTACTCTAATCATTTCTTCCCCATATAAAATGACTCCAATCTTTATTTAAATTTGTAATAGTATTGCTTGAAATAATAAAGAATTACAGGAGATTGATGAGATGGTTAAACTAATAGTATTTTCAAAATAATAGAAATGACAGTACAAGAAATAATACTATTTCTAGCGATATGAACTCGCCACGGAAAGTCATTAACTCTCCACAAATACTCATTTTCAGCTCAACTGATGTCGTCGGTATGGCGTCGCAATAGTTGAGTGAGAAAAATGAGTTGTTGGTGCAACTCGAAATCACCTATAAGAAAAAAGTTTTTTGGGGCAACAATAAGTCGTTGTAAATATATGTCAAACTCGCCACAAATAGTTAATACTAGCTCAATATTATTTAATGAAAACCATCTTTTGCGGCGGCTCTAATCTAGTTTTTAGTCTATTGCTGTTCTGTACTCTCACCGCAAAAAAATTTTCCGCCAAATAATTAATACTGGGCTTGATGTATTGTCACCGAAATTGTTATTTTTTTACTATTTTTTCTTGAAATAGCTGAAATCGATTTTCTTTTTTTAATAAATGTTGTACCTGCTTTCCTAAATCAATTTAATCTATGATGAGGGGTGTAAACTTAAACAAGAAAATCGGAGAACTGGCCTGGACCGAATCGAACCGAACTGAGCTGAAAATTCTGATTTTGAATCAGTACAGTCTAGTACCGGTTTTAGAAATTGAGGAACTGGATATAATCGGTCCGGTTCCCGTTCAAGTCATTTTAAGACCAGACCGGTTCTATTTACTTTTATTTATTTTATATTTTTAAGGATAATTATATAATATGTTTTATATTATATATAATAATATAAAATATAATTAGATATGTAATGTTATAACAAATAAAAATGTAATCATAGATTTTAAACTTTTGGGATTTAGACTTTAATTTGTGAGATTCTTGAATTTGTAAAAGCAGATTTTTATTACAGTTTTTTTTATAAAACAAATTTTATTTTATAACAGTTTTTTTATTATAGATTTTTTTTTATGTATAACACATTTTTTCACTAAAACAGATTTTTAAACCATTTTTTTTATAAAAATATATTTAGTTTTTAGAAATTTACATTTTATTAAAATAAGAAAATTGGATCGAAACCGGTAAAACTAGTACTACCCATTTTGGAGGTTAATTGAGGCGTAATCGATTTTAAAAAATATAAAATTGATGGTACTGGTTCGATTTTTAATTTTGTCTAAAATCGGACCGGTTACACCCCCTTTCTATGATACATCAAATCCATTATATTTCTTAATAAGCATATAATATCATGAATGCCTCTCGCTCATTAAAATCTATATATAGATAGTTTAAACATCTCCAACATCATCATACATCAATGAAAAGTGTTCAAATTGAAATTCATGAGAATTTATTTTAAGTTAACATCACACAATATATCATATTTTTTTATCCTTCTATTTTCAAAATAGGATAGCTAGGATTTTCTAAGCAAAATTTGTTCATTTCTTGGAAGCTACATTTTTCATAAATTCAAAACTGTCTTCATCTCAAAATTATTTTATTAAACTCTTTTTCTAAAATTAAACTGGATGCCTTCTTTATTAATTTCAACTGTTAGAAATATATATATTTTTCTTTAGTTCTTAAAGTCAATCATAATATACATTTATTTATAAGTAAAATATATACTGGAATTTTTTTCTACTAATTTACTAATGAAAAAAAGAAACAAATTTTCATAAATAAAATGGAACTTATCATTACAAAGGGGGAGAGCACGTATCAATTTATATATACTAAGATGGGATAGCACTGCACTGCACTGCACATCATTTTCCCTCGTTTTCTACGTTTTTCTTTACTTATCCTAAAGTCTTGGGAGTCACGATGCATTGATGCCGAGACAATGGCTTGTTTGAATGACGCAATTATAAAAATGGCATAAATAATCTTATCTTTGTACCGAAAGTCTTAACATTTGAAAATTTTTCCTTGATAATGATAAAAATTCGACCTTTACATGCAACTCATTAAAGAAAAAAAAAAATTGACAACTATGGCATTGTCAAAATAATTATTTATACAGTATAGGGTTAGGATTAACACTAGACCACAAACTACAATACGGTTTTTAAATTCACAAGCAGTAGAGATCAAAGTATGATCTGAAATATGAAGTTAAATGTAAATATATTGAGAAAAGTTACGATTCAGTTTGACTGAATTCTCTATCGTTGCAGTCTTTGTCGTTCTCGACAGCGGTGGGTGACACCGCTCACCCCATCGAGATCGGAGGGAGCCAACGATCTTACACCTACGACGGCGAGTCCCGGCGATCTCTGGTGTACCCCGGAGTCCTTAAACCCGTTTCGGACCCAGTATCTAGCTCCCCCGATCTTAATGGAGTGGATGGTGTCCAATGTCAAGGGCTGAGTGAGATCGAATTTCCTTTAAAAATTCATCTTTATTTTTTTATATATAATATTTTTATTATGTTTTTTATTATGTTTTTTTAATTTAATTATTTTATTGTGTTTTTTAATTTTTATTATATTTTTTATATTATATTTTTTATAATTTTTATTATATTTTTATATTAATTATAAGATTTTAAAAAGTGAGAGGGGGTGGGTGAGGCCTTAAACCCCAGACGCACCCCAGCGTCTCTCAAAATTCTATATGGATAAGTAAATACTAGCTTCGAAGAAGATGCTGAAAGTGATTCTATCCATCTTGTTATGGTTTGTGGCCTATGGAAAAACCCATAAAATACAACACATCAAAAGAGGAAAAAATGGAGACCTTATGAAAGAAAACATTCAAAAAACCCGAAATCGATTCACAATATTCATGCAGTTTAACCCACGTCCTCAGATCTGGCCGAAATAAAGAAATCCAAATCCAAAATAATGAAATCTCTCTATACAAAGTTAGAAAGAGAGAGAGAGGGGCAAAAGGCGACCGGACAAACGGCAATGGGGCAAACGGCGACCTTGGGTTTCAAAACTTGAGAGTACTTGAGAGAAAAAAAAAAAATGGGAAAGGTAATAATGCTCATTTTATTTGATATTTTTATTTGATATTTTTTGTATTTTTATTTTGTATTTTTATTTAATAATTAAAGAAGTGATATTAGTATATTAATATTTTTTTATATTTAAAAAATATATATAAATATATTAAAAAATATGAAAAGAAAAATAACAAAAAAATCATTTATTTTTTATTTTTTATCATATTTTTTATTATTTTATAATATTTTTAAAAAATATAAAAATATATTAATATACTAATAATCACTTTCTTACTTATTAAAAAAAATTAAAAATAAAAATATAAAAAAAAAATCTCAAATAAAAAATGTCAAATAAAGTAAATATAGTATCATTTTCCAAAAGAAATTGGGGCATTGAGCCGTGAGTCTGTTGGAGAGAGAGAGAATCAATGCCGCCGTAGGCTGGGTGGAAAACAGCGTTATCTTCCATTAGCAAAATGACCTTTAAAAATGTTTTATAAAAAAGAAACCGATTACGGATAACTGATTTAAAAACTGGATCCGTAACCGTAACCGGATCCTAAATTTCTTTAATTCTACCTGTCCGGATCCAATTTGGGCAATAATTGATCACCTTGGATTTCTAGGTTTTAGACTGGACCGTACCAAAAAATGAACAGGAAAAAAATCCGGTCGGGTCGTACACCTTTACTTACAGGTTCTAATTTATAAGAAGCTTTTTGCGGGCTTCTTAATTGGAAAGTACCGCCCATGATTTTGCTTTCTTTAAAGTTGAAATTTCCTCATCAAATGATCATGGCCGACCTTCATGCCTCCCTCGGCCCTCCATTATGATTAATTGACTATCGTCCCATTTTCCGAGTGGATCGATTATAATCCAATGACTTTGACCATGACCGTCATTATCTATATATATGTGACCCATTTAAATATTTGATGGCCACTCCCAGAATTACAATATCTGATCATCTCCAACTATAAATAAATAAAAACTAATTAAGGTAGTAGTGATATTGGATCGAATATATTTTTCCAAGTTTGATTTACATTCGGTTAAAAATTCATGGATACATATTGATATTGTTCGAAAAATGAATAATAAGTATATGAAAGATTGAACTTTTAATAGAAAGTAAACCAAAGTACCCTTTTTTTTTGTTTTAATTAATTCCAAAGACGTATTCTTCATCAACGTCTCATCATCATCCTGATCTCATTTGTAAGCAAGCCGTATTCTCACACGCAATTTGCTTGAGATCAGTATGGTTTAGACTTTAGAGGTCCGCGCGCAGACGATGAAAAGTAACATGTGGATCGACTGGCCGGCCAGCAAACATCGACATGCCTTATAGCCTGTCAGTTTTCTAAATATCATCATACTTCAATTTGTGCAATTCTTAACTTATTATCTATTAAGCTATGCTAGCTATGGACTTCTCTAATTTCGTTAATGGCACGATAGCTTTTTTAATTAAAATATATCTTGTAATATTAATCAATAAAATTGAAGTAACGTATCGTTTTTTAAAGAAATGTTTTGGATTTATATCAAAGGTCACCAGCTAAAATACAAAGTAAAATGGAAGAGAAATTAAACTTGTTAAAATTGAAGTCATGGCATGCTCCCGGTTGACTAGCTAGCTAGCCGTCAATTAGTATGAACGCATTCGAGTCTTGGACCGTATATAGAAATAGTAGACACGTACGTGCAAAGTTGTGGCAGTGGTGCCCCCACTCTTTCAGCTTAACATCATCCCATCGATTTTTCATATTTTTCCCTCCTGCGCTGCTACTCCTCATCTCTCACACACCCACCTCCTCCATCCTTCGCCTATATCTATATATACACACAAAACCTTCTCGAATCCAAACTCACATTATCCAAATTAAACTCTCTTCTTCTTCTTCTTCTTCTTCAACTACTTCTCCCTATATATATATATAATATACTGCTTTTTCCACATACATAGGATTAATCATGCCTGCGGGAGGGTTCTCGGGTCCGTCCGGCGGAGGGACCGAGTTCGAGGCCAAGATCACGCCTATCGTTATCATCTCCTGTATTATGGCCGCCACCGGAGGCCTCATGTTTGGTTACGATGTTGGTGTTTCCGGTAACTAATTTCATATTTCAGACTCTCTCTGTTTCTCTCTTGTATATATGCACGTGCATATGATATTAATTAAGGTAGATGGTTTTAGCTTATTTTCTGTGGAGACGAGGAATTGCTTTGGTGTCGGTGTCTCCAAATTTGGCAAGAATGGATTCTTACTTTTCATGATCATGTATAATCTATATACATGTAATATATATATATATATATATTTATATATATATATATATATGTTTCTTATCATGGAAACAGCTAAAAGCTTTCCTTTTTTTAACGTTCATCCTATATTGTAGTTTTGACATATTTCTCATATCATACATGTTTGCTCGGCAAACTTACTTTTATACGAATTATGCCATTACCATTATCATTACCCTAAAAACTGACGATTTAAAAATTAATTTCCTCTTGATTAATTTGTTCTTCGATATTTGAAAATGATCAAATTGCAAAACGAATAATAAAAAAAAAAAATCTTCGATGCATTAATATAATTTACTGCTAATTATATATATATATATGTTGTCTAGATCTTACCTTAAATTAATTTCAGTAAATCTTTTATTAATTAATTTAATTACTGGCTGGTGGGTGATCGATTTGATGTCGATGATGAAATATTAATAGGTGGTGTAACGGCCATGCCCGACTTCTTGAAAAAATTCTTCCCGGTGGTTCATCGGAAAACGCAGGATCCAAACATCGATAGCAATTACTGCAAATATGATAATCAAGGCCTACAATTGTTCACATCATCGCTATACCTGGCCGGTTTAACCTCGACCTTCTTCGCTTCCTACACGACCAGAAGGCTTGGTCGAAGGCTCACCATGTTGATTGCTGGTCTTTTCTTCATCGTTGGGACTGTCTTCAACGCTGCTGCCCAAGACCTTGCCATGCTCATTTTTGGTAGAATCATGCTTGGCTGTGGAGTTGGCTTCGCTAATCAGGTAATTATTTGTTTTCATTTTATATATTAATTGTTTCTTAATTTAAAAAATATTTTAGATATAATTTTTTTTCTATAAAATTTGATCTAATACGTTAAATTGTAAAACTAGTACTCTTTTTATTTAAAAAAATTAATTTTTATAATTATAACACTTCTCTTCTTAATTTGGTGCAATATGTAAAAAATAAATAAATAAAATAGCTTCCATGCATAGAGAAGGAGAAATATATATATATATATATATATATATATATAAGTGAAGAGGAAAGGGAAGTCCAGAGTATTTGGTGGGTATAATGACCCAAGAACCATAGGGTTGGAAGTTGGAAGCAACTGCAAGGCAAGATCATGAGTATCAATTGGAAGATAAGAGAGTTACGGCCCTGATGCTTTTGACGTTTTATAACCAAACGTCATAATCATTCACATTAATTTTTTTTGGTTTTTTTTTTTTTTTTAATATTCTCGCACAAGAAATTCTTAGTTGTGACAGAGACAGCCATGGCATCTTGTATCTTTTCAGCCCTTAGCTATAGCTTGAGAAAACATCAAAATGTCATGATAAAATTTTCTTGGATTCATCCAGAGAAAACCGACTAAAAAGCCACTTTCTTTGCATATTGCCTTCAGCTTTCGAATCATTTTTCTTTTGGAAAAGTCCTTGATCTTTTTGTGGAATAACGTGATCTTTTGGATCTCTGTTTTCTCCTTTCCAATTACTTTCTTGACTTTGCTTTTGTGTGGGGTTCGTCTCTAGTAGTAGTACTGTATTGTAATTGGATAGTTTATCTTATCCTTTCGTAATTCATGCTTGTTCTTTGATTTCATTGGCATATATATATATATTGTAGATGATGCATGTGAGGTCCCAAACTCATTCATTATTATGATCGAGTGGGAAAAATAAAAAGTCCAAAAGATATATCCCAACTTGATTTTGTCGGGACGGAACGACTCGTACTGCATGCACATTAATTTTTGCTGGACATCAATTAAAAAAAATTATTTATTTATAGTAAATTAATTCTAATAAAATAATTATTTTCATTCAAAATAAATAATAAATAATATTTTCATTACAAATAATTAATCATAAAAATTTAATTTTCTTATTATTAAAATTATGATAATAAGATCTCATGATCAGCCATAAGCATGCATGCATGATATATATATATATATATATATATATATATATATATATAAATTAAGGGTATTTTTTTTTAGGCAAAAACTCAGAATCGCGTACCTGATAATGATCTCTATTCTAAATTTATTAATCATTCTCATTTATGATCAGCCAAACAAACCACCACACCTTACTCTTAGAAGTTAGAACCAACAACGCCTTATTAGACCAGCTATACAACGAACAGACAGACCAGAAACAAAAGAACATAATTACAAGCTGTCAAAAACACCCAACACACAAGGATCCGAAAAATTTCGGAAATCACTGTCAAACCTCAGCATTAGTGTACTTTTATATTAATGTTTATTAAATTTGATGTAAAGTACTTGAAATTTGTTGGATTTTTATGACAGGCTGTGCCATTGTTTCTTTCGGAGATAGCTCCGACGAGGATACGTGGAGGTTTGAACATATTATTCCAACTTAATGTCACCATTGGGATTCTCTTCGCCAGCCTTATCAACTATGGCACTGCTAAGTAAGCTCGTATTATATATTATTATATATTCTATTTCTTTTTCTATTCCTTGGAAGAATTAACAAAATCAAGAGAAATCGTCCAAGCTTCAATTTTTTAAGCTATATACAGTGCCAAGAGTACTCTAGTTATTGGCAGCATGCAAAATAAAACAATTCCCAGACACGGTTTCTTGTTTTAAATTGCTTGCCGTTCTAATTAATTAAGGTAACGTGTCCCAGCTGCTTATATCAGGTGTCAGTATATATATATACCCCCCATATATAGTCAACACATCTACAGGTATAGTGCAGTTAGTACTGAACACGTGTTTATTTTGAACTTGACACATGTTCAATTTGTTGAACAATTATATCTTTGATTATTTAGCAATCCCTATTGTCTAATATATCAACCATATAATTAGTGTAATTAAGGTACGTAGGAAGAGAAAAGGCTATTGAATTATTATTATTTTTTTTTAAATTTTTGAAGACGATCAAGACCGGGCTTACGTACATAACCCTTCAATTGTATCATGCACGGAGTATACTATATATGACTTCTCTCTAACCCTTTCACTTTATTAAATTCATTACGAGGATAATCATGTTTTTCTGAAAAAAATTTTGTTATATAGAAGTACCACTCAGTGTGTTAACATGATATTGCTTCTTGTGAAATACATTACAATTTTGAAAAAGTTAGAACACCAATAGCTAATGTTTTAATTTTCCTTTTTTTTCTCGAGATTATTTTGCATATGTAAATTAAATATGTGAATACGCAGATCTCATTTATTTTCATAATCATTTTTATCTCATGTAATTTAATCCTTAGAAGTTTTCTAAAATTTTATAAATAATTCATTTTTTTCAAACTACAAAATAGAGATAATATTTTATTTTATTTTATTTTAAACTTTTATTTTAACTCATTTCATCTCGTCTCACCTCATTTTTAAAAATAAAGAAGATGATGAAACTCTTATTCCTGAACATAGTACTTCATTAAAGATGTTAGCTTGGAGATCAAAGTACATTATATATTAATGGTGATCATCATCTAGATCTTAGGTTTTGTTGCCGATCGAGTGATGTATGTAGGCTAATTTGTTGTTAATAAAGGAGCATTGATATATGTATGTTAACTACGTACAGAATCAAAGGGGGATGGGGTTGGAGGCTGTCGTTGGGTTTGGCTGGCATTCCTGCAGGCCTTCTTACAGTGGGGGCTCTCCTCGTGGTGGACACTCCCAACAGTCTCATCGAGCGCGGTCGCTTGGACGAAGGAAAAGCTGTGCTTCGAAAGATTCGTGGAACTGACAATATTGAGCCTGAGTTCTTGGAGCTTGTTGAGGCAAGCCGTGTTGCTAAACTAGTGAAGCACCCCTTCAGGAATCTCCTCAAGCGCAGGAATAGGCCCCAGCTCATCATTGCCGTAGCCTTGCAGGTCTGCATCTCTCTCTCTCTCTTGATTTCTAAAAATACTCTAGTTAAATTGATCTACGTGCTTTAATATGAATTGTCAAATTATAATATTATTTTTATTGTAAAACTAACAGATTTGACGGACACATGAACCTACGTAATTTGTGGGATTAATTTAGTATATATAATCACTTTAGTATATATAATCACTTTTAATTATAATATTGTTCTCTAATTTGAATTGAATGTTTGGATGCATGCTACAGATCTTCCAACAATTCACTGGCATCAATGCAATCATGTTTTATGCTCCGGTTCTCTTCAACACTTTGGGATTTGAAAGTGATGCTTCCCTCTACTCAGCAGTCATAACAGGAGCTGTGAATGTCCTCTCCACTCTTGTATCCATCTACTCGGTGGACAAAATTGGCCGTCGAATGCTGTTATTGGAAGCTGGGGTCCAAATGTTCCTTTCTCAAGTGGTGATAGCAATAATTCTAGGAATCAAGGTCAAGGACCACTCTGACGACCTCCACAAAACTTATGCAATTATAGTTGTTATCATGGTTTGCACTTTCGTTTCAGCTTTTGCATGGTCTTGGGGGCCTCTAGGTTGGCTGATCCCAAGTGAGACATTCCCACTTGAGACTCGATCTGCAGGCCAGAGTGTGACTGTGTGTATCAACTTGCTTTTCACTTTTGTTATAGCACAGGCATTCCTTTCAATGCTCTGCGCTTTAAAGTATGGTATCTTCTTATTCTTCTCCGGCTGGGTTCTCATCATGTCATGCTTCGTGCTGTTTCTGCTCCCGGAGACCAAGAACATCCCAATTGAAGAGATGACAGAGAGAGTCTGGAAGCAGCACTGGCTTTGGAAGAGATTTATGGATGACCATGAATATCAAGATGGTGATCAAAAGAAAATTGGGTACAATAATGGATTTGATCCTTCTTCTCAGCTGTAAAACTAGACAAGTATTGCTTACCTTACGCACCAAAAAACAAAGAACTAGATTATAAAGTCATGTATTAGGTGCTTGTTATACAAGAACATTAGACACTGGACATTGAAGAGGTACAAAAGATACATGTTGCCAATATCCATGTCGATTAGGTTCCTTTGGAAGATTATGATTGTAAAAACTTTAAGAGTGTTTCTTCCCTTATCTGTAGCTCCCCAAGCGTATGAAGTTCTTATTGCCGCTACACATGGTAATGAATTATTGTCCATATTCTCTAATATACAAAATTCTTATGGTAAACTCTTCAAGGTTTTGTGTGAGTTGTAGATTTTCATTTCATGGCCTTAGTTCATCTTATTAATGTCGTGTTTCGATGCTTTTGTGTCAAGTTCCAACAATTTAGATCTTCTAGGTTGACTTGTAAAAACGAAGAAGAAGTCTAGAAGAGGGTGGCCTGGGAGCTAGTCGAAAAGTCTCTATTGCCTAAGTTAATAAACAAGTTTGGAAGCTTGCAAGTAATAAGAGAGTTTAGAGAACTTTCTCGTACTTAGGGTGTCACTATTTATACCTGGAGCCTAGGAGATAGATTGCGTCTATCTTTATGGAGCCCATGTTCTTTCTACCATTTATTTTGTCAGGATTTTTTAATGCGAAGTGATCTCTGCAACGACATCATTAATGACATGCAATGTATAATCCAGATCGTGGTGTCATTAATGCAACGTAAGTTCCCGATTTGCTTTAACCTACAGACATTTTTGATAGCTAGTTGATCTACTCATATTATAAGATCAAGATCAGTTCTCCACGCTTCTCATACTGTCTAGTATGAGTTCTTTTTAGTGGTATGTTGTCGAGTGACATCAGGCTTGCTTGTCCCATAAGCCGTCTTTGTTTATCTTTCGACTGTAGGTGATCAGTAGCTTCATGGGCAAGTTTGGACACTGGATTGGATACTTGGGCAAGGTCCACTACCTCCAGTTAAGTGCTTGGTGGGCTTATGGCCGAGGTCGGGAAAATCCCCTTACACATCTCATGGTCTCTAAGCCGATTATACTCGAATTCTAAAAAAGTCATTATCCATTTAAGCCACGTTATACAGAGAATAAAGAGATATATAATTCAGAACATTACTGTCTTGATCAGAAGCAAGCGAGAGATCAACTTCTACCAATTAAGAGGAATGACCAAATGTACTATTATAAAAGAAAAAGTTAAAAAATTCAATTTGTTACACCGGAAAGGAACGCACGTGCTTGCTAATTGTGACTTTCGTTAAGAGAGTGTAAAGATCAAGCCTGTACTTCTCCCCTCTACAAAGCAATATATATGAATACCCAACCAAAATAAAATTGTAGGGTACGTAGGCGGTGTCATGATGGAACTTCCAAATTTCTAATAAAAGACGAATACGCAACGTCCCACCACACCGATATGCCTCTTAACCCTCTTCCCTTTTTTTTTTTTTTAATTCAAGTCCTCCAAACATAATTTTAAAGGGAAAAAAATCAGTCAATTAGAATGAATACTTTTTGCTTATATATATTTCAATGCTTCTAAAACATGAAGTTTGGGCTAAGATAAAAAGGGGTCTTTTCTTAATTAGTGACTATAATTTTGTTGAGAATCTACTTTCATGATATTCTCGTTCTCACAGCTTTTATTTTGAAATGAAGATTATATGCAAAGGGTGCTTGGCGTATAATTAACAGATCCCTAGAAAAAGTAGAGGAGTAGAGGACCAAACAAACTTTCTTAAGACTCCAACCACCAACACTTAAGAGCATGCAAGTCAGTCCAAAAGATTTATAAACGATCGTAGAGAGAAAGTTCTTTAAATTTTCACACCACCCACCCAACACCAAACGTATTCACTCTCTTCCAGGGCTCCAGGCCATGGCTTTGGCGGGGAAAGGCTTCGTTCTGCTCATGGTGATGGCGGCGATACAGATATCCAATGCTGCTGTGTACAAGGTTGGGGACTCGGCAGGTTGGACCACCATTGGTAATATTGACTACAAGCAGTGGGCCGCCACTAAGACCTTTCAAGTTGGTGATATTATCCGTAAGTTTCTTTCATAATCTAAAATGTTGCTCACTTCATTTCATTTTCGTTCTCATTCTGGGTACGTAGTCTGCAGTTTTTGGGGGTATTGGGTTATGCAGCATTCTTTTCGGATTGTGTAATTAGTTCACCATTTAATTAGCTGGATGTTCATTGATTTGCGCACAAATAGGATCTAAGTTAATTTCCAGCATATATAATCAGGATCTTGTTTTGGGTTATAGATTAGATGATCAGCACCAAATAGGTTTCTCGATCTGTAGTTCCTATTTAATTCTTCTCTTTCTGATTTCTTATTTAATTTATCAGTGTAGGCATTGTCTGAATACTTGCTGCTTTCACATTGCTAATGGAAGAAAGTGGGGTAAGAACTAAGAACCCATTGGTCACAAAACAAAGAATGGATAACTGCCATTATAACAAAGAACACCCATATGATCCGTATGTGGAAGGAGGGGTAGATGATTAGGTCGGCCATGCTGCATCATGGGCATTGCATTTGGCCCCCACATGCATGCAAACATTCCTTTCCACCAACACTTCGATTACGCTTTCATGATTATATACTCTTCACTTTGCATTTTCAATAATGCGGTTTGCAGTCATCAAAGTAGGGCACCACGTCCACTCAGAATGTTTGGTAAAGGTTGAAATTAAACTTCATCTGGACACTTTAAATTAATTATCCGAAACTAACAAAAAATATAGGAAGAAAAAGAAATACTTGGAAAAAGGGATTAATACTGGTAACAATGTTGCGTTTTTATTTATTTATATATATATTTTTTGTGACAGATTTTGAGTACAACGCCCAATTCCACAACGTGATGCGAGTAACGCATGCAATGTACAGGGCATGTAATGTGTCAGCACCTTTAGCCACCTACACCACTGGGAATGACACCATTAATATCACTAGGCGAGGTCACCACTTCTTTTTTTGCGGCGTCCCCGGCCACTGCCAAGCTGGCCAGAAGGTCGACATTAATGTGCCTCGCAATATTTCAACTACTGCTCCAACTCCATCAGCATTGGTCCCTCCTCTAGTTCCTGCCGCTGGGATTCCCATTCCTTCTCCGAGTAAGGCTGTTCCATTCAGTGCTAGTTTCAAGGATGGCTTTGGTTCGTTTGGTTTAATGGCTGTGGCTGTTGCTCTTTTGGTTTAATCAGGGGTTTCTTTGTTAAACCCACCCTTTTTTGGTGGCAATTTATGGGGGGATTACGTTGTTTTGGGACTTTTACGGGAATTACTTGGGGCATGGTGGTAGGCTGATATTCATTGACTAGTTCATACCATATACAGATATATAGATATGGCTTACACATTTCCGTTTCGATAATTGACGAAGTTTAAAATTTTCAAAATTACAGCAATTAGACTCACTCTTTGAAATTCTCATTTATTAGTTCAATATAGCAACATTGTCCAGCTTTAGAAGTAAAAGAAAGAGATCATCCTGTCCACAATTAATCATGGAAATAACATTGTGAAGTATCAAAAGTACTGCAAAAATGAGGAAGTTGCTCGTTAAATAAACGAATCCAACTGAACTCGAAACTTGATCAAGCCAATCTCGAGGTCATTTACAGCTCAATAATCACCACTCCATCTTTATAGGTTATAAAGGTAGACTACCTCATCTTCATTTGTTTAAAGAATTGCATGCAGTAGAGAAGTTCATGTGTATTTTGCAAGATTCAGAACCTAAAAATGTAAAATTTGGATTGGAAGAGTTCAGATCTGCAACTACAACATCACATTTGAATATGCTACTGTCATAGAAGTAGCATGAGGTTGGTTTCGGTAATAAATGCAATAGGTAATCCTGTAGAAATAGAATTTATGTAAAGACACAAGAAAAAGGAAGAGGACAGATCAGAATATAGGGAATGAAGCGTAAAATAAAAATATAGTAGCGACGAGAAGATGAAGACAAGGGAGGGAGGGGCCGGAGGAAGACAAGGGATTATAATGTTTGGAAAAAAGAAGAATAAACTAGCAATCACGCCTAGCGGTAAGAGCTGAGCGACTAACGGACCCCTATAGATTTCAGTCATGCATATATTCATATTCATTGCGCCAAATTCACCTTCTTCTATAGTTCCACAGTAGCTCAATTAGTTTGTTATTTTGATTGATATGAACAAGCTTGCTCCTCTTCTAATCTATCATGTCATTATGCCTTTTCTTGGTTGTTATGCAATACAAAAACTCAGATGGCGTGACACAATCCCCCCACGCTCAAAAGGGGGGAATATTCAATTAACAATTCACGCCTACGCTCAATAGATTAAAGACAAAATGGAAGGAACAAAAAATAGATTTCAGGAGGAAAGAATGGATTAGGCTAAAAGAATTGCATTCATGGGAGACTGGACATCAACATCAGCTGGATGTATGACCTTGGACAAGAAGAACATTGAGAAGTGGGCTTTCTTCATCTCCATTCCTCAACATGCTTCTATCACGATGCCGAGATCTGCATTCAGATGATTATAGACAGGATTAAGAATATTGAAAATAAATGTCAACAGGCTGCTGTTCAGATTTGAAAATACAGGTAAAAAGTTCTACAAGTGTAATAGAATGACAGCACGGGTTGGAACAAAATGGCCTGAGTCATGTACCAGATTGTTATGTGCAAGGCCAGAGAGTAAGTTCCACTAGAGAGGATTTAACTGAAGAATATATAAATTGGTCATTGACACTTAAGCTTAAAAGCAAAATCTAATTTTACATGCACAAGATCGGCAGCTTCACTACCATTGAAATGTACAGTTTACAAACAGAAGCATTAAATATAAGAGATTTTGAAAAGAAATTCACTATGGTGCCATTTAGATAGTGAGTTGAGATTAGATTAGTTAAGATGAAAGTTGAAAGTTGAATAAAATACTGTTATAATATTATATTTTAATATTATTATTATTTTGGAAGTTGAAAGAGTTGAATTGTTTATTATATTTTATATAAGAATTTGGAAAAGTTGTAATAATTAGATGAGATTAGTTGAGATTAGTTTTGTATCCAAACTGAGCTGTCTTGCAGTACATGACCAAACAAGACAACTTATTTTCTTGTTCCAATCCATTTCTGGAGATGTAACTTTGTTTAAGATGGGAATACGCCAAAACACAAAAAATAGAATCTTAATTTAAGGAAGATACAGCAACAAATATACAAATTAAGGTATCTGAGTTATGCTCATCAAAGAAACATTCATGCCAGCACATCGCTATGTGCTTAAGAAAGCCCATAAGTGCAAGCCCCTGATACTGTTAAATCAATGACAAACACACTAATGGTATCTAATTGTAACACATCAATGAGAGGCCCAAACCACATAGCCTATAGTCCAAAAGGACTAGTCAATGATACAATTGGAGTTCCTTGAAACCCTATAAAGAGCAAAAACTTCTCATTCTCAAGCAATGTAGGATCTCATACACCACCTACCATTTTTCTTCTCATATGGGGTATCACACTAATACTAGCATTTCAAGGACTAATTATCTGGCAGCCTACCAAAGAGAAAATTTATTTTGCAATTATTATTAGTCCTCTAAAATCTAAATAGGGGTGAGGGGTGACGGTTAAATAACCTCATCAGAACAAATGAAAGAAGAACTGCAATGTAATTTGTGCTAAAGCTCATAAAACATAAAACAGTAGGAAGAACTTGTCTTCTTACTTGCTTCCACAGCATACACTATTAGACATCTACTAACCGCACATGAGTAGACATCTAAAAAGGCAATATGTTACATTCCAAAAATTAAAGGTCAAATTGTACTTCCACACAAAAATACTAAGCTGGCCCTATGGATTAATTTTAGATTATCAATGCAGTAAGTATCATGGTTTATCTAACATGAGTAAAGCATTATAGAGACCTTACACTAGTCGATTGGAGCTCCATTGTATCTGATTCCTCGCTATCCTGCCATTCAAACCATCAAATATCAGTTTTTTAGCATCCATCAATATCCATTATTACATGCCTATGTATTGGAGAAGGTAAAAAGTTCTAGAACGGTAGCAATACCTCAATCAACAAATCCTTTCGGGTAATCAAACCAATCACACGAGATGGCCGAGGGACAACAAATATATGTCTCAAACCTAGTTGGCGAAAAAGATTATATACCTGCACAATTAAGAAGATGCAACACTTGGTTGATAAGATTAGAAATGTATGTAGCACGGGTACGGGCAAAACAATCACATGCGGAAGAGTAGGAATTATCACCTTTGTCAGAGACATATCTTCAGGGACAATGTATGGAGATGGATTCAAAAATGGGGCAAGATCTATATACATTTCCAAGTCATCTGAACTAAGATGTATATCCTCTATAGATATTCCTTTACTGGAAGCAGGTTTGACAAATTCACTAGGAGTGTGCCTGGAGTTTAGATGAGCCGTCAAAAGCTTTACAGAGAGTGAAGAAAAAGCATGACTTAACTGTGGTAAACCACCAACTACCTGATAGGCCTGGATCCAGGTCTAGGATCACTGGGTATAGGACTAAGTTGGAAATCTACCTTTGACTGCAGAAGTACCAACAAATGACTGCATCATGAACCAACCATGAAAATGTTATTTTGTTTTCAACAAAACTCATGCTTCCTCTTTTGAAAGAAATGATACAATTTATATAAAAAGAAAACAAACTCAATATGAGATACCTGCGAGGCATAAGTCCAATGACAAGTGTTTCCCCAGTCCTTGTGTGATCAATGACCTGGGTCAGTTGAAGTTTGAAAAACACTTGAGAAAGAGCCAAACATTATTTTAAAAGGCAGGAATAGAGAGCAAAGTACAAGCGCTCACAGGGAAACCATTATGTTTGTTGCTCTGTAAAATAGAAACTATATCAGCAACCCTAACAATGCGAGGAAAGGACACCACCTTCAAAGGGAGGAAAACAGTGCCAAGTAAGTTCATGATGGAATGAACAACACAAGTAACAGAATAGGAATCTCAATGTAAGTATGACATGAACACTACATGGCACCCATGTCCAAATATGTTCTGCAATGTAAAATGTGGCCAAATTTGAAAAAATGTATCCACATTGTGAATATGAAAACCAAAGCAATAAAATGGCATTAACCCGTTGTCCGCAAGCCTCCTTTGCTGTCATTTTCCGCATCTGATATTTGGGTTTTGATTCCAGCAATGGGATGCCCCTAAGTCGTGCTTGTTCTTCATATAGGCCTTCATTAAAAGCATCACCAACAGCCTGCCATGAGAAAAGACTGTTCAGTAATTTGACAGAGCATTTATTACTAAAATGACAAGCATTAAAAATACCTTTGAAATAAGAAGAACAAGCATAATAAGGGGTAAAAGCTTCAAGTTATTTGTTATCTCAACCATAATGACGCATAGAGACACTGTCATCCTCATTGACCCTCCAAGAAAAGAAGCAGCTCCCAGTAAAGCATATCTAGAAACTCCACAAAGAATTACACAAAGCACATCAGAAACAAGGTGCACCAAGCATGTAACAACATGTACCATATCAATAGCAACCACTATTCTTACAGCCAAAAAATGTAGGCAAGGTGCAGATAGATAGATATGAAAAAGAGGGCACACAGTTATGCGTCAGAAATGACTAGATAAAAGGTTCTTGCCAATTGGTGGTAGCAATCTAAAAGTTTGTCATGGGTAAACAAGGAACCCATTTTGTATTACATATGATAAGGATAAAGGTAGGTGGTATATGGGATCACACATTGCTTAGAAATGAGAAGTTTTTACTTTTTATAAGGTTCCAATAGAACTCCAATTGTATCATTAATTAGTTCTTTTGAAGTAAAAATCATGTGGTTTGGGCCTTCCATTAGGACGTTACACATTTCCCAGTGCTTCAGGGCAGTTTTCTATAGCTAAAACTGGTCTCTAGAAAATTTATAAAGTAAATAGAAGTTCTTTCATGATATGTTTAACATCAAAAGAGCTGGTCGTACCCATCTATACAAACAAACACAAGGCAAGCAAAAAACCATTTATAGTCGGTCCCCAACCAACATAAGTAGGGAATTATATAGCACATAAAAATTATATTTTCTGTGACTACCAGTGAACAAAATATTTCCTGAAGAGAAAAAACTAAACCAGAGAGTGAAGAGGGCATTGGCCAAGTAATGCCCAAAAAGATCTAAAATTAAATAATACAAGAAAATGAAGGAAAGATGAAATCTAGAAATCTAAGGTCCCATCCACTCACAGACCAACGGTAAAGCAAAGAAGAATTCTAATGCTTGAATAACAATTATATGAATCTGGTACTTTTTTATAGGTAAAATATGAATCTGATAAAAATATTTCCATAAGATAGAAAAATGATACTACTCACGTTCCCTCTTCAATGCTGAGCTTCTTGTAAAAATTAACAACAAACATGCCGACTAGACGCCCATATGTTGATCCTATCATTATTCCAGGAACAAATTGACCAGCTGGAACAGCAGTACCAAATGTCACCACGGCTAAGGTATAAAACATAACCTGCAACGGATTAAAAGAAAGCAAAAACTGAAAATTATACAAACATATAACACATGCAGAAAAGTAGCAATAATATTTCCGTGCATTACGTGAACTTCAAAGTTGGATTCAAATGTTAATTAGAAGTCCTGGTTCAACAGCCATGCGAAAAGGGCCCTATAATCATCAAAGAATTTGTCGAAATCCATATGCTTTTGCAATATCTGTCAACAGGTATGTTTATTTTCTGAAGTTTTGTAAAGCTAGCTTTCTTTAGGGTAGCAAGTGGTAATGCAAATTTTTCCTGCTGTATTATACTGCACACTGCCTGTATATGAATATGCACACATAACACTTTGGTTTGGAGTATATTTTCTTGTCTACCAGGTCGGACAAAAAAATTGCTTCAAATTTGTTGAACAGTGATTGGGGTGCAAACACCTTTGGCTTTTAAAATTTAAAGACTGGGACTTCATAACCATAAGGATTAAACATAGTTAATCACAACAAGACGATATGAAGTAAAAAAATCCAAATATGACAGTGCATGAGCGGTATACTTATCCACAAGACTATGCAATGCAACAAGCTGGGAGGATAATGCAGTACCAAAAAGGTCAACAAGCTTTGGGCACTGAACTCATGAATGGTTTTTGCACTGAACAAATTCCTTATGGCATCATCCTGCCAAATAAAGACATTTCTTTAAATAAGAAACCAAAGAGGCGCCATGGCAATCTAGCATGTAAAGCTAAAGAGGAAAAGTTTTCAGCAACAAAACCTGAGTATTGAAGAAAATAGTTGCAAGGTCATTGTATTCCTTTTCCTTGCTGCAATAAAACTGAAAACGGCATAAATTCAGAAAATTATTTGCTAATGTTAACTTTCCACAACATATATCTGAACTATAAAATTGAAAACCACCACAAAAGAAGGGGAAAAGGGTTTGTATTCAAAACTTAAAAAAAGAAGAAAACAAAATGTTTTCTTTATCTTCCATGCAAAATATTGGCATGTGAGAAAGAGCGCTTAAAGAATACTGGTTGAGACAGGTGCGGTATTAGAAAAATAAGAGAGCAATCATTTGTATCCCCAAAAGGGGAAAGTGAAACATTTATACAAACATTTAGTCAGCAACTTTCACAGCCTGATTTCTTAAGGTCAAAATTTCAAACAAACTTTAACTTAATAAATCTTGCCAAAGGTAATAGTTTGATACTTCAGGTTTCATCAGTGGAGAAAGATTGCAACAGTGGTATCAATGGAGAAATGGAGTTAATGCTTCTTACACTATAGAACTCCACAAATGGAATAACATGGCAGATAAAAAAGCATAAAACAAGAAGATGCAAATATAACCAACACAAGAAAAGTAATCCAAAATGATAGTAACAACCAGCCTCAGATCTTACATTTACATAATTCCCATACATTCCGGGAGGCCTTGGGCATTCTAAACCAGAATCAGGATCTGAATCAGGGCATGGACTGCATTTTCTTAGAAGTGGTAATCCAAAGGAAATAATGGAGGTTATCAGGGAGACAAGACATGCTTCAATTATCTGCATTGTTTTTTGGGAGGGATGAATGGTATGAATCAAGTGTTAGACAACTGTACATTATTGAAAGAACAAACATGTGCATTTAGAACATGCAGGTTCCATATCTGTTACTTACAAGCCTACCTTGACTCGATTCCCTTTCTTGTGCAAATGATTTCGACGCCAATAAGATATATAAAGAGTAAGCTGATTAAACAATGCTCCTGTAAAAGAAGACCCAACATTGAATCCAAAACTTAATGAAGAAAATTTTGGGCATCAAGCATAGTGCAAAACCTTACCCAGTAGACCTCCAATAACTCCGATAACAGCCATTGGCAGCAACTCCTCAAAAGAGTAGTCCTCTTGACCACTGAAAAAAGCAGCAGTCAGAAAAGGAGCAAAAACACAAGGCAGATATGAAGCTGAAGGAAGCTTAGATCCTAACCCTGAGATGTCCCATATAATGAAGCCACCAGAGCCAAAATGTCCACAGCTTCCACTCTTACACCACCCCATTGCAGTACGCACCACGACAGCCACAATAGCAGAAGTGAAAAAGACACGCCACATGAGTTGACTCCTCCACCTTCAATCATATGGTGCAAGTCAATTGAAAAGTTCTCACAGATCAATTTGTAAACCAAATCACTTCTAGAAGGAATATGCAAGAGCATAGAAGGAAGCATATTCCAAGGTAACCAATGCAGGTGCTGAAGCATACCTAAAGTGCATCCAAAGATATAATGAACAGGCACCCCGCCCACACATACCCTTATGTAAACATTACTTATGCAATCAAGAACAAGATCTTCTTACCAAGATGTAACCTCTTCCAATGCAAACAATACACCACCAACTGGAGCCCTAAAAGCAGCAGCAACTCCAGCTGCACACCCACACGTAACCTTTTCAAAACATCAGACAAATAAAATGAACAAACTTCAGAGCTATGCCATCTCTATAGTCAGATAATATCAAATCACAGAGAGAAATATAAGAAGACAATCGAGTTATAATGTCTTGATGTCAACATAAAACTAACAGAGGTTGTAGTACTGCCAATTATTAATATATGCACAATTGATTATGAGAAAGGAAAAATAGGATTATCGGTAAAATATTAAACTTCAAAGTCATTATTCGTTTGGATCAGTTTGTCACAGAAAACCATGTAGAATATACACATATGAAGCCAAAGTACATTGTAATAAGGTATCAGTTCTGAAAAAGGACTGGCTTTTACATTTGATAGAAAAGGTTTCTTATGGACTAGATTTCTGCCCAATGGTTGTAAGATTGGGATGAGGGAAGTGGGCTATAAATTTGACATTCTATAATGCATCCAAACTGATGGATTGCAATGAAATAAATGAGAATTATCAAAGTTTGTACCATCATTTTGGAGTTTTAATCCAGATACAGAAATAGAATTATTCAAACGAGTCACTTCCCTACCTCCAAAAATAGCCCATTTAACCAACTAATAATTCAAACACACACAACATTGGCAAGACCCTGATATCCACCACTACTAAACCTTACCGTGTTATGCAGGATTTTTGATAAGTACTGTGTTATGCAGGATAGAACCATGGTTAGAACCATGGTAATAAATATTAACACAGAGATAACCTAACAATGGAAAATCTAGAGAAATTTGAACTGGGAAAAGTTTCATGTTTCTTATGGCATGCAATACCTCTGTTTTAGTAAACCCAACCCAAATACATTTCGGAGTGCAATATCCAAAGGTATAAAACTCAAATAAATCATTGAGATCATTAATATGGCTGTCTAAAAAAGCAATTAGGCAAAGCACAGCATCACAGGACAAAAATGCTGAGAAGTATGAAAAAAGATGGTTAAGTTACACCCCTGACGAGCACAAATCCAGAAGATACTATTCCTACACTTTGGAGTAGAAGAAAGAAAATTCCTTTTCTTCTATCATCAACAAGAATGCATTATATTTACCAAAGACTCGGTTGAAATTGGAAATCATGATGTGCATTGGATGTTCAGACTACCAAAACTAAAGATAAAAGCCACTCACAAGATCACGGCGATCGCGATCACTCTTAAAAATTTGCAACCATCTCGAACTCAGATGATACTTGGTGGATCCGCCCTGAATTACACACGACATAGAAAATGAAAATTTTAGCTCATAAGGAAAAGAGGAAGGTTTCTGTAACACATGATTTTAATTTTTAAGATGCATTAAGTAAGATTTTTCCTTTTGTCAATCTAGCCGGCAGGTTTGGTTATTAGCATTAGCCATAGAAAGATAATATACTCCACCGCCAAAGTATTAGAATGTAAGTTTTTTCATCTACCCATACTCCTAAACTAACTGTTAACTGTTAAGGACAAGCAACACTCTTTTTTTTATAAGTAAAAGATTATATTAATAAGAATAGACATAGCCCAAGTACACAAAAGCATAAACAAGAGGTAACACCTATTTAGGAAGAAGAAATGGAAACAAGAAAATCATGAACATGCATTCCACCAATTTCAAGCATACCAAAAGCCAATCTTTTACCACAACACAATTATAAGCTTAAGAGAACTATACATGACAAATGGTTGTGTTTAAAAATGTTATTTCTTCCACAACAAGTTGCAGAAGCAAATATGTCTGGGAGTCTAGATATCAAAAACCCTGCAGAGCAGCTCTTATAAAACCAACCAAGACTCATGTTGGCAACCCATTAAATCTAAATACAATTTTGATACCAACGAGTCAGCCAGGTGGCTGGTATCACTGAAAAGGCCCATCCACTCAGATAAATAATTTCCAAAGCTAAAAAATTGATCTTCAAGCTGTTGCAACAAAATTAGAAGTTGGATACAGATTTAAAACTCATAAGGGGGAATGAAAATGAACACATGATTTGAAAAAGTCAAAAAAGTTATATGGTACTATATGTAGCTTCCTGGTGAAGTCATAGTTCATCACTTGGTGCCTTAACTCCAAAGCTGTGTGGTGTTGGCATGAGAAATTCCTCCCAGATAACAAAATCAGGAGCCATGTATTAGATATGATTTTATAATGACCATAGAAACCCTATTTTTTCTGGAAAAGGAGGAGGCTGGGGAGAGGACATAAGAATTTATTTATATTTCTTATGGGTAAGTCACACATGCACCAATGAATCTTAAACCAACAACTCCACCCCTTATCCCATTCCTATTGGAGTAAGTGCAATCTGAGAAAAGCTCAGTGGCAGAAAAGAAATTAAAAAATGAAAAATGTTCTGCCCAATTACAACACGCAGTTAATTCTCAGCAACACATGCTTACTTGTCCGAGCAAAGAAGCTATACAAGCACCAGTATGAACAAGAGGACCTTCTTTGCCCAGAGCTAGACCACCTCCAACAGAGCCAATGCTTCCAAATATCTGTAAATTGCAAGGGGAAGACCACAACCAAAAAATATATCAAGTGTAACCTTAACAAATAGCTGAGAATCTAAAGATAGACCATACCTTTCCAATCAAGGTTCTGAAAAGAAGAACCCCGTGAATGTCAACTCCTGTACATTAGAATGACATGCATGGTCAACATTTATGACATTGAGATGGTTGACTAATGAATAGATCTCAGAAAAGCAAATTGAGACAGGCCAGCTTACCGTTCAAATAACCTTTGATTTCAGGGATTCCAGATCCAGCTGCAGCTGGTGCAAAATGCGTGATGATATATACAGAGGACAACACTAAAACTAGATTGATTAATACATAGACGATAAACCCAGCCACATATGATTTTTGTATTATAGAGAAAGTCAATGCAAACTTCCAACCAGCAAAGTTCTCAACAGAAAGATTTATGAAAACGGCAGCTAATCCAGTACCTGGAACATGAAAATGGATATCAGAAAAATGGCCCAATATATCTGATGAACGCTAAAAGATATGAATAGCCGTGCACTAGTGAATGTACAAACATCAAAAGAACAGAAAACGAACAAAACAAACATGGTATTCATCACTAGTAATTAAAACGATACACTTGGCTTTGATACCCTCAAGATAATCTAAAAGCCAAAATGAAATTATAACTCAAAAACTAGAAAAACATCATCAATTTCACTCTCAACTAATGCGGGAGCATTGGGGGGGTTCGGTCTGTCCACCTTCGTTCTTCCAACCTAAATACCCATTACATCATTGGCTGACTAAGCAAATGCAACGGCCTGATGCTTTGATTGGAAAATAGTGTTGGGAAAAAACGCCATTTATAAATCTTATTAGAACCAATGGAAATCTGATTACAAGCCGAAGTGGTTCGATTTACATGATGCCACCAATTGCAATTATAACACGCGTTTCATCCGAAGTGTCTTCGGTCCTTAATCACCATCATTAAACTAAAAACAGAAATCTCCAGCGCAGTGACACTTAAATCAATACTATATTAACCACCGCGGAAATAATTTAACAGTGATCGGAATTCAATCCTTGTTAAAATCAATCTAAGTAATACGTAGATAGAACCAAAAACTTAATTGAGAGCTAACCAATGCCAATGAGCAAAGCAAAGAACCACTTCACGATCACATAATAAACGAGAAAAAGCTTCCCTCGCTGGTCCTGTAGATCGCAAAGCACACAAATTGAACTCAGAAATCAACTCGGGAAAATGAACCAATCACAACGTCTGAACTAACTCAGAAACACCACCTGCTCTTCCCAATAAGCGTGATTCTCGACGACTTCGTACTCAAGGCTCTCAACGCTGCTCCCATCGCTCTTCCGCAAGAGCCCGGCGCCCTCGTGGTCACCTTCCTCGGCGTTCGGGATCCGAGACCAAACCATCTTCGCGGTCTCGATCCCATTTTGCAGGTGATTGGAGAGCATGATTGAACGTTCCGTATCAATTCCAAAACAAAACAAGCTTAGAATCTAATTCCCCCAGTCTTCTTCAAGAAGTCGTCTGTTATTCCCGAGAATCGAAGAGAAGCAGAACAGAGATTGAGGAATCTTTTATTTGAACTGAGATAAAAAAGATTGAATTGCTTAGAAAAGAGAGAGGGAATTTGAGAAGTGTTGCCGACCGCAGCGTTGAACAGTCTGCCTCCCTCTAGTCTTTCCCTTTCTCTGTCTATTTGTCTCTTCGAGAGTTCGAGTCTTCATTTACTTTGCAGCGAAGGAGTGGGCGCAACGCGGGCCATTCGGGTACATCAAGGCTTAGAGTAAGTTCATGCATTTGCTTCCCTAACCCGCTGATGACCGGTAGAACTGCAGTCTGTCATATTTATTTGACGATGACTCGGCACAATAACGTGAATTCGCGGCAGTGGATGATGATGTAACATATGTTTAGAGTTGCGGTGAGAAATATTATTTTTAACTTAAAATTTATAATTTAAAATTTAATGTAATAAGTTCTATTACTAAAAAGTCATTTACTATTTGGGATTTATATGTTTAAAACACTTTTAGAATTAGTTACGATAGTTTTTTAAAAATATATAATTATCTGCAGAAACTTTTTGATAAAAACTCTAATTTTGTGCTTATTAAAAAAAGTTGATTTTTAACTTTTTCAATCAACTAAAGCGCTTTTAATAAAATTATCTAAACAACTCATTTTTCTTTAAAAGTACTTTTAAATACTTAAAAACACTTTTAAACTTTGAAATGCAATCCTAAACATGCTCGTAGCCTCACTTCTCAGGGAATTTTTCAACTTGCAAACTTCACAAAAACAAAAAGGAAATACTGACTAACACCTAGCTCCCCTCCTCCCTCCCCTTCCTCCTTTTTCGTTTTTTTATCAATTTTTTAAAATTATTTCTTGTATTTTTCTAACAAAGAAGAAAGAAATAGCGAAGATTTTGACAGTCTCAAGCCAACAACCACTCTACTATAAAATTAATTTTTAAACTATAAATGATAGATCTATCAAACTGTCAAAAGTTGTATAAAAAAGAATGCCACGTGATCCATATACGCAAATCAAAATGCGTATAGGATTTTCACGCGCCATCACCTAAAAAGGTTTACTGCTACCATGCACGACATTTTTCGATTCATCATCCTTGACATCTTCAAGGTTCATGGTCCGGCATACTCCTAATATGAGGTATGTTTTTCATGTACTACAAGAGACTCCTTGTTCAATATTTTTTTTATTTTTAGTGTTTTTCGCTTCCTATTTTGTTATTTTTTATATTTTTCATTATTTTTTATGTATTTCGTTTTTTGTGTTTGTGTTAGGCAAAAATAAAAATGAATATGATATTTTTTTGGTTGTCTTGCTTCTCGTTTGGAGGATATAGATGGTTCTTCTCTCTCCTCATTTAGAAGGTGTGGATTTGGTTACCTTTATTTTTACAGTGTGTTATACTCTCAAATAACTGAGATTGAAATCTTAGAGTGTTTTATTATTAGAGAGTTTATAGAAATTAAGACAATGTCTGTCACAAATAAATTCGTATATAAGAATGTCTTAAATAGATAAGTAGTTTGTCTTAGAATCTGGATTTTTATTTTGTAACATTGTCTTCATCGAATAAAATGATATCCTTTTCCATCAAAAAACTTAAAAAATGCTTTAATATTAAAAAATGTAAATTTTATCTTAACACATATATCAAATTGTAAAATATATTTAATAAATTAAGTTAGTTTATAAATTTATTTTTATATAAGTTTTTGTATCTATAATATACCACTTCCAAAACAATTAATTTTGTAACATGCGGAAAGATAGACGAGAAATGTTTGAACTTTGTTAGCTCATTGCTAAAAATTCAATAGCTTCAATCATTTATAAAAATTAATTTTGATTTGTTAATATCTTTAATTAATTAATATTAAACTAAAAGATTATGGTTAAATTAGATGGAACACGTAAGTTGTTTTGAACAACCAAGGAGGAAGACCATGTACCTAACAATTTGGTTCCCATCAACCTAAGCCTCCTTCGACTTTCAGGTACAAACTTACAAGTGGTGTTTGGCATCAATGATTCAAAACAACTAAAACCTTAAAAACGTGTGGTTTTAAGTCTCCTTTAGTTGCATTACACAACTGAGATGAGACAGGTCCAACTCTAGGGCCGCGAAAATTTGGAATAATACCTTTTTTTTATTAGTTGTTTGGATTAAAATATGAGATGGGTTTAATTTATTTCAATATTATTATTATAAAATTTAAAAAAATTGAATTGAAATTTGAAAAAAATGTATTAAAATTATAATTTGAAATTTATGTATTGGAATTTATATTTTGTATGGAAAATTGGAAAAATGTAATCATGAAATGGAGATGAGTTCAGATGAACTCAGCTCACTCTCCAATCCAAACGAGGCCTAAGCATTCTCATTAAATTGTCTAAATTTATCGTTTAAAAGTATAAATTTGTATATTTATCAAAAAAATTTAGTCATATTTGATCAAAAATTAGAAGATAAAAATGAAAAAATTGAATAAAAGTACTTTTATGAATAGTAAAATTAAAATTTTGTCCAACAAAAGTCAAATTTGTTAGACAAAATTTAGTTTTATTATTTACAAAAAGTATTTTTATTCTCTTTTTCCACTTTTATCTTCTCACTTTTGATCTATGATCAATTTTTTTTTTTATAAATATGCAAATTTATACTTTTTAAATGATAGTTTTTGACAATCCAATGAGAATATTCTTAGAAAGTAAAATTCAATAAATTTATTTTAATTCTAATTATTACATTACATTTTTATTTAAAAATAACTCTTATTGTTTTGCAAAGCAAAATTATTAATGAAGATTTTAAACCACTTTCTCAATTAATCTTTAATAGAAAATGACCAATTTAGAGAGAATTTTATCAAAATTAATTTTACAAGAGGCATTTTATATTTTTAAAATTAATTATGATCATTATTTTCAATAAAGTTTTATAAACAGCCCATATATTTAGAGTGATAGTATTGGACTCATCAAAATTTTCTTTCAAAATACACGAGGATTATTATTAAAAAGTCAAACTAAAAGTATTTTTATTTTATTCGCTCCACTTTCTTTTCCTCATTTTTTATTAAATATGATGAAACTTTTTTATAAGTCCAATGAATGATTTTTTTAAGTGTTGCATTTTGTTGCCCAGATGACTAACACAAGGGGGGTGAATTGAGTTGTATTTAAAAAATAACAATTATAAATCAAATATATAATATAAAATATAAATAAAATATGAAACAATAATAAATATAAAGAGGAAGGGTAAGAGAGAAGCAAACTCAGTATGTTAACGAGGTTCGGCCCCACTGCCTACGTCCTCGCCTCAAGCTACCTCTTGAGGATCCCCAAATCCACTATTCAATCTCCTTTAGGTGGAAATAGAAACCTATTACACCTTTGAGCAGCACCGCTCCAAAGAATCCGTATAGAACACCCTCTACACTTCCAATCACCTCACACTTGGTGATTTAACTATTTTACGTGTAGAACACCTTCTACACTTCCAATCACCTTACACTTGGTGATTTAACTCTTCCCCGTGTAGAACACCTTCTACACACACAAGGGTTATACACACCCTTTTACTGATACAAGAATTGATAGTAGGTAGACTATCAAAGTACACTCCTCAATGAGTGAGATAGAAACAATACAGCGCAACCTATATCTCTCTCAACAAGAATAAGAATTAAGGCTCAAAACTTTAGAAAAGAGAGAATGAGAGCTTTGAAGAAATGATGCAAAACTTAGCAATAGATGTGTAAGCTCTTGTTGTGAATTTTGCAAAACTCAAGTGAGCTATTTATAAGCAAATGAGTTTTCAATTTCAAATTTGAAAAGATTCCCATATCAAAAACATCATCATTTACTTTTCAAAAATTTCAAATCTAATATTTTTACTTTTTGCATGTGACAAAAGGAGCATACTTTACTTTTCAAAATTTTCAAATAAAGACATCTACCTTTTGCATAAGTCAAGAAAAACATCCACCACTTTTGAAAATATTCAAATAAAACATGCACATGTGAAAGATGACAATCAATCATCTTAATATTTTCAAAATTCAAACATTTAATCATGTCATGCACATGTGAAAGATGACAATCAATCATCTTTCAAAATTTTCAAAATTCAAACCTTTAATCATGTCATGCACATGTGAAAGATGACAATCAATCATCTTTCAAAATTTTCAAATTTAATTTTTAAAATATCATGCACATGTGGAAAATGTATTTCAATGCTTTATGATAAAATATTAATTTTGAGCCTTAAACCTAATTTTGAATTTTTAAGAGATTTATAACATTACTCTATGATTTTAATGTGAACTTGTTCCCTTCTTACTCATGCTTGCTTCCTTGATGTGCTTGATTATATTGTGTGGACAACTTGAGATTGAGACTCATTTATTCTTTGGATTCATTTGTTATCATCAAAATCCATTTGTAGATTTACATGAAACTTGAAACCTTGGGTTCAACAATCTCCCCCTTTTTGATGATGACAAATGCTTGATAGAGCCTGAATCCTGTATTAATACTTAAGCTCCCCCTGAGAATGTGCGTTAGTTTTTCAAGCAAAAATATAAATATAATTCCAAGCATATATAACAAGTTTAGCAATTTAAATAATGTTAATGTTCTAGTCTAAAACTTCTCCCCCTTTTGGCATCATTAAAAAGGAATCATAATTAGATCAATAAGATATATTCCTGCAATAACCAATAGATAAATAAAACGCTGCGTTAGTAGAGACTGTAGAGAATTCGGTGCGTAGCCACACGTGTTCGATAAAACTTACAAAGGCTGGAGGCCTAGTTCCGGTAATTCGGTGCGGAAGGAGACTTTGTAAAGAACTAAATAATTGAAACCACCCGTGCCCGACAAAACCTGCAAAGGCTGGAGGCGTAGCTCTGGCAATTCGGTGCAGAGATTTGATCCGCTTGATGTTGCTGAAAAATGAGATATTATCATGATTTGTAAGTTTGTCTTGTTCTTATTTCCGTTTCTATAAGAGCAATTCTTAGTTTTATCTATTTCGCATCAAGCTTTCTTCTCATCTTTGCAATTTTCTTGCATTCTCATTCTACAATTTTTCAATGGCTCGTAGAATTCCCTTCAGTGCTTCTCTTGATCAAGATTTGAGGTATCCTTCACCTCAGTCTCAATCTATTTCCGCATCTGTCGTGGGTGCCATGAAGCAACAAGAGACTGATTTAGCTAATAAATCAGATCATGACGCCATTTACGAGCTTGTGGGTCTCGGAACTCGATATTCATCATCTATCGTTGCATTTTCTGCTCGGTTGCAATCCAAAACTCGCGAAATTGAGAAGCTTAACGAGACTGTATCTGTACTTCAACGACTTGTTTATGAGTCAAACAAAAAAATAGTAGAATTAAAGCAACAGAATAAGGATTTGAAATCCTTGCTTACCTCTTCATTTCGATTGCCTAATCCTTTAGATAAGGATGGCATGATGATTTATGAGGAGCAAATGCATTTGAATGATGAGGCTAAACGTCTCAAGTTTCTGTAGGTCATTTAAGATAATGAAATAAAAGTATCTAGCAGATATCCATGGCATGCATCATTCCTATTTCTCTTCTAATCATGCATAGTCTATCTTCTGGTAGGGGTTTTGTGAAAATGTCTGCCAATTGATCAGTGTACTAGTGAATTCTAATACAATATCGCCCTTTTGCACATGATCTCTAAGAAAATGATATCTAATTTCAATATGTTTGATCCGAGAATGTTGTATTGGATTTTTTGAAAGATTTATAGCACTTGTATTATCACATTTGATTGGAATGTGATTGTACATAAGTTTAAAATTCTCAAGTTGTTGCTTCATGTAAAGAACTTGAGCACAACAACTACCCGCAGCAACATATTCTGCCTTAGCAGTAGATAGTGCAACAGAATTTTGTTTTTTACTAAACCAAGAAACTAGTGCACGACCTAAAAAGTGACATGCTCCACTAGTGCTTTTTCGATCTATCTTTAGCAGAGGACAATCTGGCTTGATATGACCAGGTTTATTGCATTTATAACAAATTAAAGTGTCATTTTTACCTGAATCTTTCTTGGAAAACTTATTAAAAGATTTCCTTGGAGGAGTTTTATTTTTCTTTAAGAACCTCTGAATTCTTCTTGTTATCATCGCAACTTCTTCATCTTTGTCGTCATTTTCCTCATCTTCATCACTTTCACTTTCATGTGGAACAGCTTTAAGTGCCAAGCTCTTCTTTGACTTTCCTTCTTCTTCTCCTCTTTTCAATGTGTACTCATGGGTGATAAGTGACCCGATGAGTTCATTTACTTCGAGCTTCTTGAGGTCTCTAGCTTCAAGAATCGCTGTCACTTTTGATTCCCAACGTTTTGGTAGAGAGTTGAGAATTTTTCTTACTATCTCCACTTTGGAATAAACTTTGCCAAGAACTGTCAAGCTATTTATGATGTTAGTAAAACGAGTGTACATACTAGAAATAGATTCATCATCATTCATCTTAAACATTTCATATTTATGAGTAAGAATATAAATTTTTGATTCCTTGACTTGAGAAGTTCCTTCATAAGTAACTTCCAAGTTATCCCAAATTTCTTTTGCTGTAGCACAAGTCATTATTCTATTAAATTCATTACCATTGAGAGCATTATATAATAAATTCATAGCAGTTAAATTCAAAGTATAAAGTCTATCGTCTTCACGATTAAACTCTTCTTCTTCCTTTTTGACCTTTACTCCATCAACTACTTTTGTTGGAATATAAGGTCCATTTACAATACATTTCCAGATTTCTCGACCTTGAGCCTGAAGGAATATTCTCATTCTAACTTTCCAGAATGAGTAATTGTCTCTACAAAAGAGTGGAGGCCGACTGCTAGATTGACCTTCACCAAATGAAGCTGCAATGTTAGCCATAAGATCTTAACTCAAAAGATAGTTAATCTTATAATAGAGCTCTAGCTCTGATACCACTTGTTGCCCAGATGACTAACACAAGAGGGGGGGTGAATTGAGTTGTATTTAAAAAATAACAATTATAAATCAAATATATAATATAAAATATAAATAAAATATGAAACAATAATAAATATAAAGAGGAAGGGTAAGAGAGAAGCAAACTCAGTATGTTAACGAGGTTCGGCCCCACTGCCTACGTCCTCGCCACAAGCTACCTCTTGAGGATCCCCAAATCCACTATTCAATCTCCTTTAGGTGGAGATAGAAACCTATTACACCTTTGAGCAGCACCGCTCCAAAGAATCCGTGTAGAACACCCTCTACACTTCCAATCACCTCACACTTGGTGATTTAACTATTTTACGTGTAGAACACCTTCTACACTTCCAATCACCTTACACTTGGTGATTTAACTCTTCCCCGTGTAGAATACCTTCTACACACACAAGGGTTATACACACCCTTTTACTGATACAAGAATTGATAGTAGGTAGACTATCAAAGTACACTCCTCAATGAGTGAGATAGAAACAATACAGCGCAACTTATATCTCTCTCAACAAGAACAAGAATTAAGGCTCAAAACTTTAGAAAAGAGAGAATGAGAGCTTTGAAGAAATGATGCAAAACTTAGCAATAGATGTGTAAGCTCTTGTTGTGAATTTTGCAAAACTCAAGTGAGCTATTTATAGGCAAATGAGTTTTCAATTTCAAATTTGAAAAGATTCCCATATCAAAAACATCATCATTTACTTTTCAAAAATTTCAAATCTAATATTTTTACTTTTTGCATGTGACAAAAGGAGCACACTTTACTTTTCAAAATTTTCAAATAAAGACATCTACCTTTTGCATAAGTCAAGAAAATCATCCACCATTTTTGAAAATATTCAAATAAAACATGCACATGTGAAAGATGACAATCAATCATCTTAATATTTTCAAAATTCAAACATTTAATCATGTCATGCACATGTGAAAGATGACAATCAATCATCTTTCAAAATTTTCAAAATTCAAACCTTTAATCATGTCATGCACATGTGAAAGATGACAATCAATCATCTTTCAAAATTTTCAAATTTAATTTTTAAAATATCATGCACATGTGGAAAATGTATTTCAATGCTTTATGATAAAATATTAATTTAACTCAAGTGAGCTATTTATAGGCAAATGAGTTTTCAATTTCAAATTTGAAAAGATTCCCATATCAAAAACATCATCATTTACTTTTCAAAAATTTCAAATCTAATATTTTTACTTTTTACATGTGACAAAAGGAGCACACTTTACTTTTCAAAATTTTCAAATAAAGACATCTACTTTTTGCATAAGTCAAGAAAAGCATCCACAATTTTTGAAAATATTCAAATAAAACATGCACATGTGAAATATGACAATCAATCATCTTAATATTTTCAAAATTCAAACATTTAATCATGTCATGCACATGTGAAAGATGACAATCAATCATCTTTCAAAATTTTCAAAATTCAAACCTTTAATCATGTCATGCACATGTGAAAGATGACAATCAATCATCTTTCAAAATTTTCAAATTTAATTTTTAAAATATCATGCACATGTGGAAAATGTATTTCAATGCTTTATGATAAAATATTAATTTTGAGCCTTAAACCTAATTTTGAATTTTTAAGAGATTTACAACATTACTCTATGATTTTAATGTGAACTTGTTCCCTTCTTGCTCATGCTTGCTTCCTTGATGTGCTTAATTATATTGTGTGGACAACTTGAGCTTGAGACTCCTTTATTCTTTGGATTCATTTGTAATCATCAAAATCCATTTGTAGATTTACATGAAACTTGAAACCTTGGGTTCAACACATTTCTATTAAATTTGTACTTTCTATTAGATTTTGAAGGAAAATTTTGATGAATTCAATACTAATGTTCTTAAGAAAAAACAAATGGCTCTTGTCACTTCAAAGGATTATATACAATTTTTTTTTTTTTTATAAATATTGAATAGTAGATTTTACTATTATAATTCACATATTGTATATTAAACTAATAATGACAAAAAGCAAGTGTATTCTTAAAATGAGATTACATAAAATATTTAGGAATGAGATTATGTAAAATATTTAGGGAGACGCTAGGGTGCGATCGGGCTGCACCCCAGTGTCTTTGTAGCCCGTCTCTTTTCCATCCTTAAACTCTTATAATTATTATAAAAACACAATAAAAATATTAAAAAATATAATAAAAATTACAAAAAAAACATAATAAAAAACATAATAAAATAATAAAATGAAAAAAAAAATATAATAAAAAACATAGTAAAAAATACAATAAAAAAATAAAATGAAAATAAATTTTTAAGAAATTTCGGCCTTAGCCCAGCCTGCGCCGCCGCTGGGAGAGGTGGGCGACACCGCCCACCCCATCGGGACCAGAGGGATATCAGACCCAGTTTTGGGTTTAAGGCTGCCGGGGGCACGTTAGAGGTCGATGTGGCTCGCCGTTGTAGGGGTGAGGTTGCAAGCTCCCTCCGGTCCCGATGGGGTGAGCGGTGTCGTCCACCGCCCCCAACGATAACGTGGGCTGCAAAAGGGCAGGATTCGGTCCCAGGTTTATCCAATTATTTATTATGTGAATATATGATGAGAATTTAGATTAGATGTCACTTTCATGTCTCAGTACCAACACTAAAATGAAAAGAAAATGGATAAGAGAAAAATTTTCATCATTATCAAGCGAACTCAAGCTTAGTAGGATTCAAAAAGTATAAATTCCAAGATTTAACATAAATATTTTGAATATAATCATAAATAATATACTCAAGAAATAAAAAAATAAAAAATAAATAAATAACTCATGTCAATGAACACGTTTTTGGCAATTAGGAGCATTACTAAAACTTTATAAATTTATTACTTAGGTCCTATTTGGTTAAGGTGCGATAAAATTATCTTATCAGGATTTGTACGGATGTGAGGTTTTAGGCATCCAAATGGTTATATTTCATCTTTATTTTATTTCTATTTCATTTATAAATTTTCAAACACATCTTAAACATTTTCTGATATAAATAATAACAAACAGAAAGAAACGTAACATCAAGTGCGAAAAAGTCACGAGTAGATCTATATTTTCATCAAATCTCTAAAAGTCAAATCAATTCATCTCTATCTTATCTATAAATTTTTGAACTCATCTTAATGATTTTTGATATGATCAGTAATAAACAATAAAAAGCCCTCATCTCAAATGTCAAAAAGTCAAGGGAGATTCATCTATTCATCACATCTCAAAAAATTAAAATTATTTTATCTTATCTCACTATTAAAATATATACTTTTTCATAAACTATATCATCTCATCTAAAAAAAACTAACTACTATTCAAAATATCTTACCTCATCTAAACTCTATATTCCAACTAGGTCTCAATATGAAAAAAAATATTATAGTAACCTAAAATATTCTAAACAAAAAACTGTAAATTACAAAAGGTTTAATAGAAGTTGAGTTTTTAAGAAGAAAAGAGAGAGGTTCAACAATTCAAAGAATAACTAATCACACAAGTTATTTGATATTTTTGAATTTTTCTCATAGACTTATTCATTTTTTTCTAGTCACGATTTTTCTTCTTTTATAAAATTCTACTTGAGATATTTTTAGGGCCTTCTTCGATCAAAGGACTTAGGCAACTCTCTAAATCGTATAATATAAGAGTCGGGTTTAAGATGTGATGATAAATATGTAAATAATAATATAATAATTTGAATTAAAATATTTTGTAAGATTTAGATAAGGGTGAGAGAAACTTACTTGGAGACTTTATAAAGTTAAATATTGTTGGAATATATGTTTTAAATGTTATTTTTATTTTAAAGTTTGAGTTGAATTATTTTTTATGTTTTATTTAAAAGTTTAGAAAATTTATAATGATTAAGAAATGTACAGCCCCCCAATCAATCCACGCCACGTAGGCATCCCACAGGTATTATTGTGGGTGGCTACTGCATGAAATCCAACTCATTCCCCCCTTTCCTCGAATAGACCATTCCCCCCTCCCCCTTTCCAATCTGCTTCTTCCTCTTCCCCTCTCCCCTCTCCCCTCTCCCCTTCACACATCACACCATTCTCCCATCTCCCATTCGCATCGCATCATCTTTGACTAGCGGCGAGATAGTAGTTGTGGAAGATGAATCCCATCAAGATTGCTACTGGAGTGACGATTTCATTTTGTTCGATGAGGGTTTCCGTTGTTCAACTTCGACTCCATGTTGAAGACAGCCGACGCCGACGCTATTCACTCACTGACCCCATACGAGTTTCCACCTCCAACGCCCATTTCAATGTTGTTCACTCATCGACGCCGTTGCTCATGTATTTCTTCTGTGAGATGCAAAATTCGTGATTTTAGAACTTCCATTGCTCATGTATGAGTTAAGGGAATGTTGTCAAGGTAGAATAATTGTCTGCTTGTTAGGTCTTATTTAGGTTCTTTGCTTATTCATGTTCGAGTTTTGGAGTGATTTCTATGTTGGAAAATGGAATTTACGATTAAGATTACATTGCTACTCAAATCCCGTTCGTTCTTCTCTTAAATATGTAAGTTTAATTCATTGAATTCTTTACTTTTTCTTTTCTTTTGATCCATTTGGTCTTCTGATTGCAACGATATATTCTCTCAAAGTGCAAGAATTAAAGTACACGGATTCCAAATTTCATATCAATGGGAAATTCAATTTTTTTCTAAGTATTGTGTATTACCAGAATTAGAGTAAAAGTCGGTGAAATTATACAGATTCGTTTGGATGATATTTGATTTTGTTTGGATGATTTCTGAAAGACAAATAATGAAAATGGAGAAATTTGAGCTCACCGGCGGTAGCACTTGTTTACTCTTCTTTTTGTGAAATATATGACATGTTGTACTTTTATTGGGCTGCACTTTTTCTTGGTGCAGTTGGACAGTAAAAAAGAGGGACACTTAAGAAATAATTAGATGAAGTAATTGAAAATTGAAAAGTATTTATATTTAAATGATGTTTAGATGTTGAAATGAGATTGGATAAGATAGGTTGAGACCATATGTGAAACTAAATAGGGCATTAATATTTAGATGATCTCATTCCACTATGCTTCGGTAGTAAAATGATTTTAGATGATATGTAAATAATAGGAAAAAAGTTGTGAAAGAGTAATATTAAATAATAGTGAATAATAATAAAAAATCGTAGTGATACCTTAGTGATACCTTAGTGATTATATTGCCATAGAAATTCTTCTACATAAATTTTATCAAATAATTTGAAACCCAAGACTAGTGAAACAAGACTTAGAGAGGTTTGAATAGTAAGTTAAAATGAGATGAATTTAAAGTTGAATAAATTATTGTTAAAATATAATTTTTGATATATTTTATTTTAAGATTTGAGAAAATTGAATTATTTATTATATTTTGTATAAAATTTAAGAAAATTGTAATTATAAAATAAGATGAATTGAAAGATTTTTTTGTATCCAAACAACCTTTGAGTTGGTGGATATTTGGGAAAAAACAGTCTAGTTTGGGTTTTTTTAGGAATGTATGTATTTGTTTTTACATTTTTAATTTGATTTCTTACCATTTATCTTATTGGTTTTTTGACTCACGTGATTGATAATGAATAGAAGAAAGAAAATACAAGAACAATTTTTAAGGTGTTTAATCTCACATTGATGAAAGATTGTACCTCTCCTTCTGTCGTTGTGGTTTTTGATTAACTCCTTGAAAAATTTCTTTTCTCTTCCTAAGAGGAGAGGGCTCGGAGCTTAGGCTCTGACCACCTCCTTCCCTTCCTAACATAGTTTCTTCGCGTTCTTTTTCATTTCTGTTTTTTTGTTTGGTTTGTTTTCTTTGGTTTCCAATTTTTTTCGTTTCCTTTAGTGCTGATTCAAGTCGATATTTTGTCTACAGGTGTTCCCCGGCCATCACGCACAACCTCCACAGCCCTTACAGACGCCAATCTTCAAACTCAGGGGGTGTTTTACCGTTTCAATTGACACATGAGCTGCACACGCGGCTTTTACCATGCATGTAGCTACATGCAACCGCATTTTGGAAGGGCTTTGGAAGCCACATGCAACCCCTTGAGTCTCATCAGTATTAGATCCATCAGATCTGCCTGCATGTGAATCTCCACAGGGTGTTGGACATTCGCCAACGACTCGACTCCACTTTCGACTACTTTATGTTATCGATTTCCATAAACCATGATCTTGATTGAGGGATTGTGGACCAACTCAAAAATTATCTCCAAACAACAACTGACAGTGCATCCGCCAACTTCTCCGCTCCTAGCAGAGGCTCCACAGCCTCCCGCGGTGGTTCCTCGGTTTGAATTCTGGCGAAGACTTTACTTCTGTCTTGTTATAAGACAACATCCTTCTTTAAGACAGGGGTAGGGACCATGCTTTTGGTCCTATATAAACTTGATTTTTTTTTTCTTTTTTTCACCCCTTCGCACTATTTTTTTTTTATTTGGGGTGATTGTTGGGGAACTCCACTCCCTTCTCTTGTATCATCTCTCTAGTTTAATGTAATCAACTTGCTTAAAAAATACGTGTTTAATCTTACAATCTTTTGAAAATATGAATCTCACTTTTTAATCAATCACATGCAAAAAATGTTTTTAGTCAAGATGATCACGTTTACTATAATGTCAATAATCGTTTTGCTTTTTTCTTATGATTATCATGAAAGATGAGTAAGAAAAGATAGTAAATCCAAAATATTATTTCTACGTAACATGCTTGGTGGACCGTGGAATGTGTTTGGACAAATAGAAAGTGTAAGAAAATTTAGTCAAATTTGATAATGACCTTCCCTCCAAGAGAAGAGGCAAAACTAAGTGTTAATATCATGTTTTACACATTTGTGGGTTGGGATCTTAGAAACTCAGGTCTTTCTAGACTTGGGCCTGCAAAAATGATGTAGAGGAAGATAGGGGTAGTTCACCTTGGAGGCTGAGTTGTCTTTGATAATAAAGCTAGTAAAATATTTGGAAGTCTGTATATTATCAAAACTTTAAGGGTAAAGTGTCAAGAGTTTCTCGTATTTAGGAGTCTTCTATTTATACGTGAAGCCTGAAAAGGGACAGGACGTGCTTGTCTTTATGGGACCCTCGCCCTTTGCAGTATTCTTTTATCAAATCTTTTAATACGCAGTGGCCTTTGCGTCGGCCATATTAATGCGCCACGTAATCCATGTTGTGACGCTATTAATGCGGCATGCTTTCTTTGCCTTTTGTATTAATGCATTCTATTTTCCTTGCATGAGTTCTTCCACTAACTTCTCTATTTGCTCGTCGATGTTTCATGTTCATAGATCAAAGGCCCTCATTTATCCCTATTTACTCGATTGGATAAGCATTCAAGTGCCTGGCATTGTTTGAAGGATGATCCCAGATGGCAAGTCCAATCCCTTCTATTGTCTCCCAACCTACATGAGTTGTGTCGTGTAGTATTTTCTAAAACGTCGTCCTTTGTGAGTCCTTGGAAGGCCAAATTCTCTTGAGTCGGGTCAAAGGATTGACCTGTGCTAGTTTGGGCCTTATGGCCTCATCTTCCTCCTTTGTTTAGATTGGGCTTTATCTCTTAGGGCCACCAGGGGAAAATTCTCTTATAATTATCTCACCAATTCCCATTGAAGGTGTCCAACAAGATTTCATTTTTACTGCTCTACACTTGTCTTGCTATCATGTGTTCCTGGCTCAGTTAGTCATCCATGTTTTCATTTCCCCTCTGCTCCTTCAACACTGTTGCCCAGATGACTAACACAAGAGGGGGGGTGAATTGAGTTGTATTTAAAAAGTAACAATTATGAATCAAATATATAATATAAAATATAAACAAAATATGAAACAATAATAAATATAAAGAGTAAGGGTAAGAGAGAAGCAAACTCAGTATGTTAACGAGGTTCGGCCCCACTGCCTACGTCCTCGCCTCAAGCTACCTCTTGAGGATCCCCAAATCCACTATTCAATCTCCTTTAGGTGGAGATAGAAACCTATTACACCTTTGAGTAACACCGCTCCAAAGAATCCGTGTAGAACACCCTCTACACTTCCAATCACCTTACACTTGGTGATTTAACTATTCCCCGTGTAGAACACCTTCTACACTTCCAATCACCTCACTCTTGGTGATTTAACTATTTCCCATGTAGAACACCTTCTACACACACAAGGGTTATACACACCCTTTTACAAATACAAGAGTTGATAGTAGGTAGACTATCAAAGTACACTCCTCAATGAGTGAGTAGAAACAATACAGCGCAACCTATATCTCTCTCAACAAGAACAAGAATTAAGGCTCAAAACTTTAGAAAATAGAGAATGAGAGTTTTGAAGAAATGATACAAAACTTAGCAATAGATGTGTAAGCTCTTGTTGTGAATTTTGCAAAACTCAAGTGAGCTATTTATAGGCAAATGATTTTTCAATTTCAAATTTGAAAAGATTCCCATGTAAAAAACATCATCATTTACTTTTCAAAAATTTCAAATCTAATATTTTTACTTTTTGCATGTGACAAAAGGAGCACACTTTACTTTTCAAAAATTTCAAACATAATCTTTTACTTTTTGTATATGACAAAAGGAGCACACTTTACTTTTCAAAATTTTCAAATAAAGACATCTACCTTTTGCATAAGTCAAGAAAAGCATCCACCACTTTTGAAAATATTCAAATAAAACATGCACATGTGAAAGATGACAATCAATCATCTTAATATTTTCAAAGTTCAAACCTTTAATCATGTCATGCACATGTGAAATATGACAATCAATCATTTTTCAAAATTTTCAAATTTAATTTTCAAAATATTCATGCATATGTGGAAAATGTATTTTAATATTAATTTTGAGCCTTAATCCTAATTTCAAATTTTTTAAGAGATTTACAAAATTACTCTATGATTTTAATATGAACTTGTTCCCTTCTTGCTCATGCTTGCTTCCTTGATGTGCTTGATTTGTGTGGACAACTTGAGCTTGAGACTCCTTTATTCTTTGGATTCATTTGTTATCATCAAAATCCATTTGTAGATTTACATGAAACTTGAAATCTTGGGTTCAACCAACACACTTTCTTTCGAGAGGTCGTATCTATTCAAGTCCTATTGTTGCGTCTTTTCACCTTCTTCTAGGCTAGTTATGTTAGGCACCTCTCTGCTTTCGCGTCACTTTCATGATGCACTTCCTCTAGAATTTGAGCAAGTGCTTTCTTGGCATTGTCCACATGGCACTTGGGTACCATTACTTTATAAGGGAAACAAAGTAGTCGTTTCATCATCTCTCGACACCACTTTCTTCTTCTATCTATCATCCCTAGTGTGGCTTTATTCTCTAGTAGATTCCATCTCATCTCTGCCTCTACTTTCCTTCTCTTTCTTTTTTTTCTTCTATGGCTTATGTAAGATTTGCTTCATCTAAAGGCTCTTAGCCTTGTGTCGTCATGCAGACTTGTCGAAAACCTTTTGTCTCCCTATGATTGTTATGCTCAAATTTCTTAGGCCCCAAGATGGGGCTGTCGATATTGAGGGTTAAGCTTCTAATGTGGCCCTTTATGCAAAAATGTTTACCTATTGGAAAAGTTTGCCTTTCATTTGCCTTGTTTATAAGGTTTTGGTCTTCCTCAGTTTGGCGCTTGCTCAACTTCATCCAAATGCTTGGAGGCTGCTAATTTGTCATCATCTAGCGATGTGCATTTTTGCAATCCACCCCCAAACACATTGATCTCATTACCCATGAGTTCTTTCTTATGCAAGAAGTTCTGTCCTGCCAGGGAAACATATACAGTTTCAGGGCAACACCCGCTAGCGCCTCAATCAAGCAGCGTTCCCTGAATGTGAAAGATTGGTCTTCCTGATTTTTTTTTTATCACTGGCTCGGGATGGGAGTTTCCCCTTTGGGAGGTAAGGTGTTAGGAGTTCCCCATTCCATTAAACTAAGGAGTTATTCTTGATGTTAGTGCGGTCCGCCTTGTCGCTACTGAGGAAGAGAAGAGATGCATTGACATCGTCAGGCAATGAGCGATCAAACATTCTGAAGAGGTCTTCTCGAAGATTTTTCTTGCTAACGAGAACATTAGGACGTATTTGAATCCTCATCGTGAAGCTAATTTGGTGGCAAGCTCGATTCGTGATCTCCCTCAAATTTTATCAACACATCTCACTCGAAAGCGTCTTCCAGAACCTTCCACTAAAGGCCCCTAAGAAGAGGCATCAGTTAGGCAGAGCTAAAGTGAGTGGTGGTCTTATTCCTCCCGCGTGCCTTCTTCAGAGCTAGGGCTGTCAAATCTTGAGACCCAGCTCCCGTTATTCTTAAGGCTTCGGATAGCCCAATAGAGGTGATGGTGACGTTGCATGTCATTTCCATAGTGCAGTTGAAGTCAAGTGCCTTCGAGCTTTCAGTGAATGTACTTGATGTAGCTCCCGCTGTTTGGCCACGTTGTCCTGGCACTCTTGATAACCTTTATGCCCAACTTAGGGGGATTCGACATTGAGGTACCTCGTAAGTCCGAAGCTAGGAGATGCCCCCAGAGTTTGGCGCCCAGGACACTTCTAGTTCTTCTTCTGTCGCTCGTTCTAGCATGGGTGGCAAGGCCTTGGCGAATGAGCTGGAGGTTTACTCGAGAGGTCCAAGCTCCAAGCCTGTCGTGACGCCTTCTAGTGGGTTGTTGTCGATTGTTGGAAGCCTGGGCAACATAGTACATGAGGTTGGCAAAGGGGAGCTTGAGCCATAGAGAGAGTTGTCTCTTGTCGTTTAGAAGACTATTGCAGACCCCTCCATAGATCAGGTCCGGGGGATTGACGGTCTAGTAGAGGATGGGTCCCTTCTTGACGTCATGGTTGGTAAGGAGCCTTTGTAGTCTCAAGGAGTTTTGGCAAAGGCTTCACACTTCTAGGGAGAATTCGATGGAGTTCATTACCCTAACGACCTGCTTGGAAGTAAGAGGCATCGTGTAGAGGCCATCGTTAGGTGGTCAACGACCTATCTGGCTTCTTTCAAGAGGTTATTTTTCCTGTTCCCTTTTTCTTCTTACCATTTTATCCCTTTATTGTCCTTGGTTCCTCTGTTGCTTATCGTTTATCCTAGGCTTTGTGGTTGTTAAGGTACTTGCTACATGGCAACTTTTATTGCAAACAGTCAGGATGTTGTCACTCAAACGAATTTGGATCTTTGCTCTTTGACCCACACCAGTTGTAGATTGTTCAAGAGGAGAGGGATGAGAGTGAATAGCTGGAGTAGGAGTTGAAAAGGCTGTAGCGTACCATGAAGGAGGACAAGAAGCATATTAAGAAAGCCGCAAGGAGAAGATGAAGCATAAGCTTAACTTCGTGAAGGAAGACCTGTCCGCGACAAAGCAATGTATATCAACCCAATATGAATAATGGGCAGAAAGCGACAAGGACTTGGTCCAAGTGTTGAATGTGGCCTAGAGTTCAAATACCTAACTGAGGCGAGCCTCGACCATCTAGGACAAAGCCTGCGCATATAGGTGTATTGTGTGCAGAGGGCATGCAATCGTTGAAGGACCATGTTTTGGAGATGAGACCTCTCCTTCCTTAAGCCTTTAAGGAGTTCTTGCGAAGTCTTGACCTATCTCAGGTAGAAGTGGACCAACTAGCCTTTAAGGACGGTTGTAAGACAGGTAGGGCCGAGATACCTGACGTTGTTGAGGTCCCTTGACTTCTATGGCCCCACTGTGCCGATTGTTGTCCCTAATGATGATGAGTCTGTGCTAAAGGTTGTTGGAACTGATGCCCCCGATCCTAATGCTTTCGAAGCCAATGTAGTCGACTCCTAGTTTGGAGTTTTTGTTCCTTCTCTTTTTTTATTATTGCCATTCTTATACGACACCCATAGTACTTTTGTACATGTATCACCATTTGTATTGCCTTCGAGCTCTTTGCACATAATGTAATGACTTTTCCATGCCTTGCAATTTCCTTTAGCACTAATGTTATTTGCTTGCTCTTTACCTTTGCCCCAATTTGTGTTCGTCGTCCCTTTGGCTATAGGTTGTTTAGCTAATTTCTTGGTACCTGCAGGAAATGCCCTTGATGGATCGCATTGTTTGCCCTGTGCCTTTCTTTTTTCTCTCCATCTTTTCATTTTTTTTTTCTTTTTCATTTTTTTTTCAATTCCCATCGGTTATGCACGATGAGAATTCCCTTAGTATCCTTCCATTGTCAATCTTTAGGTGCAATCCCACCCCACCAAGCCTCCTTGCATTCTTTTTCTATTATTCCGCTTGTTGATTTTTAGAAGGGGTCCCACCCTGCCAAGTCTCTTCACATTTCTTTCATTTATTTCATTTACTAGTCTTTAGGTGGGCATTCACCCCGTCAAGTCTATCTATCTTCCTTTCTATTACTCCACTCATTGATCTTTAGAGGGTTTATCTCACCGAGTCTCTTCGAATTCCTCTCATTTTACTTCATTCCCTGACCTTTAGGTGGCTTTTCACCCCGTCGAGTCTCTCTACCTTCCTTCATGTTACTCCACTTGTTGATCTTTAGAATGAGTCACACCCTATTGAGTCTCTTACATTATGCTCTTTTTACTTCATTCACTAATCTTTAGGCGGGTTTCCACTCCCACCGAGTCTCTCTGTCTTCTTTCTTTTTAGGCGTGTGAACATGCTTAGGACTGCTTCCACATATCGTGCCCGTATGCCACAATTGCTTTGATAGTGTCTTTTTCTTTCTTGCATCCCATTTGCCAACCGTTTGGCTTTCGTAATTATGACAAGGTCTAACAATTTTGCTGTGCATTGAAAGGCATCTCTTCGATCCACTCGCCATTATTCCACATGCCGGTTATTTCCTCTCACGTCGCATCATTGGATATACACTACTGGAATCTTGAGAATCAGAGGGTTCAAATTTGATGCTTATGCTCCAGTTGTCTTGGACTTCAACCATTACGCCTGCCTATATAAGGCATTTCCCTTTCTAGTCAGCAACACATCCCTTATTTATTTCTTTTTCTCGCGAATCTCTAAGTCTTTTTTACCTTCTTTGTTGCCTCTTCTTTTACCTTGACTCTCTTATTCTTTTCTTCCGTGAATGGTCAATGGCCTCAGAAGTTTGGCTCTCAGCGGCAATGGTGTGCCCTGCTTTTCTCTAATTCAAAATTGTGTTCTCATTCTTCATGCATCCATTTTATTAAGCTCTTTTTGTGGGCAGTTTCAATTCTTCTTTCTTCTCATTCTTTACTCTGCTTAAATACATTATATTTCTTCATTTCTTTCATCTGTGGCGACGTGTCCGTGGAGAAATGCATTCTCTTTCTTCACATTCCAGCCCTTCGTCAAAGTGTTTTAAAGGTGGCAATCAACTCCGGGCGTTCCCACTCTCATCGTGGCTATCTTTTAATTCATTTTCTTTCAACCAAGGGGAATGTCGACACGTCGTAATTAGCATAGACAACCATTTTTCTATAGGTCTACGGCACCCTGGTTGAGACAAGAGGAAAACAGAGGTCTTAGCCTTCAGCTTCTAGTGAGATATGATTTGGTCAAGCTTCCTCCTTACTAGCCAACAACTTTGCCTTATGAACGATCGACCTTCGTATTTGGAGACCTTGCGCAATGATTTATCGGCCATCATTTCCTTGGAGCTTTACATTGTAATTTGTTGATTTGTATCCAAGAGCCATATGTTGTAACTTGTACTTTTTTGTATCAAAGAGCTTTATATTGTAACTTGTAGTCTTTTGTATCCAAGAGTTTTATGTTGTAACTTGTAGCCTTTGTATTCGAGCATTTTATGCAGTAATAAAATCTAACTCTTGTTTTGCTCTATATGTTACTACTTGTTTGATTCTCACTCTTTCTCTTTGCTTGGTACATGGATACTTTACAGTTTTCCTTATTTCTCGGCATTGCTCGGTCTTTCTTTTTCTTTCCTTTTTTGGCTCAATGTCCCTAGTTTCTGGAAGTTTTGTGTATTTTCTTAATTTTCCTTGTGACGTGGCTCGCTCAGCCTTTAGTTTCCTTTAATCACATTGTGACTTGCTCGGCCTTTGTTTTTCATTTCTTCTCTGATTTTTCGATTGTTGTTCCTAAAAGTTTTAACTTTTCATTTCTCCCTTCTCTTATCGTCCTTGGCTCTTCCATGGTTTGTTTCCTTTCCTTTTGCGGTTTGTTGTCCATTGTTTATGGGAGCTTTAGTTTTTCATTTTCTTCCTTATCTCGTTGTTCTTTGCCTTCTTTCTTTGGCTTGTCAGTTTTTGTTTTTCCTTAGCTTTTTGCCTTTTGTTCCTCCTCGACTTGTTTGCTTTATTTTTCTCCTGCCTTTTGTTTCTTCTGGCTTGCCGGTTTGTTTCTTCCTTTTCCAGTTTTTTTTTGTTGTTCCTGAGAGCTTTAGTTTTTTGTTCCTTTACTTGTCTTTCTTCTTTTCCCCTCAGCTTGTTTCCCTTCATACTTCTCCTCCTTCCTTTTTTGGCTTGTTGGTTTGTTTCTTCTTTTCCATGTTAGCCTTTTTCTTTTCTTGGCTTGTCGTCCTTTTTTCCTCATTAACTTGTTTCTTTTGTTCTTCTCTTGCCTTTCCTTATCTTTTGGCTTGTTGGTTTACTTCTTCCTTTTTTGGTTTGTGGTTCATTGTTCTTGAGAGCTTTAGTTTTTGGTTTGTGGTTTGTGGTTGGTGGTCCATTTTTCCTCATCGGCTTGTTAGTTTGTTCATTCCTTTTCATGTTGGTGTTTGTTTTTCAAAGCTTTAACTTTTTTTTCTTGTGCTTTCCATTACCTGCTATCCTATTCCTCAACTTGTTGGTTTGCTCTTCTTTCGCTATCCATTTCTTCCTTTTCCGGCTATCCCATTCCTTAACTTATCGCTTTTTTTTTTCCTTAGCTTTTTGCGTTTTGTTCTTCCCTTGCTTTTCATCCTTTTTAGTTTTTTGCCCTTCTTGTTCCTTCCAGCTTTTCATCTTTTGTTCCTTTTCAACTTTTTTCCCTTTTTGTTTTTGGAAGCTTTACATACTTGCAGCTTGCCGGCCTTCCCTCTTCCCTTCTCACCACTTTGTTCCTTGTTGGCTTTACATACCTTTGTCTTCCTTTTGCTTTCCTTTGGCGAGCTCGATGCTTTGTTGATACTTGGTCGGCGCTTCTTCATCCGTTGATGCTACCTTCGAGTGGTCAATCAACCCTTCTATATCCTGGGAGGTAATTCAAACAATGATGTGGCTAGTCATATCCTTCATCGTGATAGGGGTTGGGATAGGCTTTTGGGCCACCAGATGGGCTGGTTCCACTCTCCCACATGGGAAGACAGGATGGCCTCTAGCTCACATTCCCCCTTCATTTGTGGAGATGTAAGTTGTTAAGGCAGTTTGTGACTGGACCCGCTCCCGCTTGTTGACACCGCAAAAAAAGATAAGTTTGGGTAAGACTAGTGTTGAACCCACACTTTATTGTTGTGAAGATTAGGGTAAGTCTTTGGGTTATCAATGGGGCTAGTCTAGCACTCCTCTGTGGGAGGACAGGATGACTTCTACTTGCTTACTCATTTAGCTTGCAAGGAGGTAAATGATTCAGGCAGTATATTCCTAAACTCAGTTTCACTTGTTGACGTTTACGACGAAAGTAACTCTTTGCCTTCGAGTAATTGAGAACTACTTACTCTTCGCCAATGAGGGGTTGGTATGCCTCGAGCCAAACCACTAATTGGGTACCTAGAGTGTTGATTCAGGCAAGTAATTGGTCTGCTCATTCGCTACAATGGGGGTTGGGGTAAATTTCAGGTCATTACATTGGCTAGTGCCACTCTCCTTTACGAAAGGACAAGATAGGCTCTAGCTCGCATTCCCCCTTCATCCACGAAGAGGTAAGTCATTCGGGCAGTTTGAGACTAACCTGCCTCCACCCATTGATATCACAGGAAGGGAAAAGTTTGAGCCAGGCTGGTGCTATGCCCATACATCATCACAATAGAGGACGAGGTAAGTGTTTGGGCCGCTATGATGTTGGTCCCGCTCTCTCCCATGGGAGGATAGGACGACCTCTAGCTCTCATGTCCTCGTAATCCACACAAAGGTAGTTTGCTCGGGCAGTTTGTGGCTGAACTTGCTCTTAAATGTTGACGCTTACTATAAATGTAACTACTTGCCTTCAAGCAGCTGAGGACTACTCGCATTTTTTTTGCCAGAGAGATAAGGAAACCATTTGGCCTACCTTTCTCTAAGGTGCCTTGTAGAGGAGGTGGTTTGGACAACGATATGGCTAGTTGATTCCTTTATCGTGATGGAGATTGGGGTAAGTTGTTCGGGCAACTAGAGGGGCTAGACCTGCTCTCCATCGCAAGAGGAGTATAGGAGCTTTAACTATGATCATCCCTCTGATCCCATGGGAGGTACGTTGTTAGGATAGTTTGAAACTGGACTTGCTCCCTCCCACCCATTTACACCCCAGGGAAGGGTAAGTTTGAGTCAATCTGATGCTGCGCTCACACTTTGTCACAATAGAGGTTAAGATAAGTTTTTGGGTCTCTAGCTTGTCTGTCCCCATAATCTACGTGGAGGTAGTTTGTTTGGACAGTCTGATCCTGGACCCATTCCTGATTGTTGACGTTTATCACAAATGTAACTCCTTGCCTTCAAGTAGTCTGAGGTGGGGGTATTCATCTGGGTTCCGAATTTGAGAATCCAGAACCTAAATTTAAAATTTTCTTCAATCTTTTTGAAAAAAAAAATAACATATTAAGAAATATATTAAAATTTCAAACCGGGCCGGGTCGGATGAACAGGCCTAGTCTGAGGACTATCCGCACTCCTCTATCAAAGATATAAAGCAACATTTTGGTGTATCTTTCTTTATAATTCCATGCAGATAAGGTAATTCAAACAATGATGTGGTTGGTCTGCACTTCACTACAAAGAGAAACAAGGTAAGTTGTTCGAGCAGTCGAAGGTGGACCCACTCTTCATCGTGAAAGGGGTAGAATAGCTTTTGGCATACTTATCCCTTTGGTCCCGCAAGAGGTACACTATTTGGAAAGTTTGAGACTAGATCCAATCCTGCCCCTTGGCACTTACTAAGAAGGTATGCACTAGTTGATGACGCTTTTTCTTTGTTGATAACGCTTAGCTGCCCGAGAGTCCTTTTATCTTTGGAGTGAACAAGAGTTGTCCTCAAAAAATTTTGTTTTCTTTATTAAAACATGTTGGATATTTACACTGAAAAATATGCTAATTACAAAATAGAAAATGTGGTCCTTGGTCCTTTCACTTTGCCTTTTTGGGATTATGCATCATCCCCCCTTCCCCTTTGAACCTGGTAGGGCGAGCTGTAGGCTTAGTCCTACCTGGACTCTTTTGGTGATGTGTGTCCTTTTTGCTTTAACTCTTGGACATAGCATTCCTGCACAAGCACTTGCTTGCCTCGGATCTCACCCACACCTTGAGAAGTTGGTTCATCTTGAGGTGGTAGGTCGACATTGCTACCCGCAAGTTGTTGAGGGTGGGCTTGCCGATGATTACATTGCACGAGGACGAGACCTTGACAACCAAGAAGTCCACCATCACGGTTGCTACAGGAGGGGCGCTACCTATAAGGACTGACAACGCAATGGTCCCAAATGGATGGACCATATCACTAGAGAAGTCCTTCAGAGGCATTGGAGTCGGTTGCAGCCAGCCAGAGTCTATCCTTATCTGTGTGAAAGCCTCTAAAAAAGGTATGTCCATGAAGCTCTCATTGTCGAGTAGGATCTCCTGGGTGGTGAAGTTGGCGACCAACATGGTCCCCACAAGCGCATCTTCATGGGGGTATAGGACCTCTTCCTCCTCATCTTTCCAATATGAGACGATGGGAGCTGACTCACCTCTCTGATACTTAGCGGGTCGATGCTCGGCCGAGTACATCTCATGATACCAGGTTTGCCTTGCGTATGCTTTCTGACTCGAGGAAGAGGCTCCTCCACCTACAAAGCCTTCGGTTGTGGTTCATATCTCCCCAAGTGAGAGTCCTCCATGAGGTGGTGATCGGTGGTGGTCTTGCCATAGCAGTTCCTGTCCATGTGGTCATCGTCATGGGCTCTCATCCCTTCGACAACGGTCAGTTCGGTTCACACTTCATTCCTTGGACCTTCTCCCTGTTTCTCGCTCTGGCCATCGAGCGAGCGCATAGGGCTTCCTATTCTGTTCCTCATGCTCTCTTCTCCCCTGCCAGCTAAAGTAATCACTCATATTGTGTAAGATGGACAGATGGTAGGTGCAGTATCCACAGATGATGGCGGAGTCCTCATCTTCATGGGCAATCCGCTGGTTGACTTGTTGGATGGAAAAGGTCGCTGGTCAAAGCGATGAATTGGGCCCCTCAATGGCATTTTCTCCTTCCTCCTATCATGCGAGCTCTTCTCTCCATTCTTGAGTGCCTTGACCTTCGTTTTGTCCTTCATTTTCTTGTCCACCCACTCCAGCTCCTTCTTCCTTGGCTCTGTCAACGCTTATAGGGTGTCTTCGGCATTGATGAAGTTATCGGCTTGGTCCATAAACTCTCTTAATGTGGTTGGAGTTCTCCTTTCTAATTTGGCCATAAACTAGGATCATGGCTAGGCTCCTCCCATAGGTACCGCCAATATCTTCTTATTCTAATCCTTAATGGTCATGCATTCCTTGTTGAACCGAGACAAGAAGGCTTTCAGACTTCTATCCTTCACTTGCTTAATGGTGAGGAGGAATGTGGTTGGGCGTCACCTCATTCAGCTGGATATGAACTAGGTCACGAAAAAACAAGCTAACTCATTGAAACCATCTATGGAGTCGAGTGCAACGACCCGAACCACACTAGCACCATTCTTTCAAAGTCAGTAGAAAGGCCCTGCACGCGACTGTTCTAGGGTCCAACAAAGTCTTGCAACGTCATGTGGGCCTAGAAAGTCTCCAAGTGCTCAAGTGGGTCCTGTCACCCATCATACATTTCCGTGTTGAGGATCTTAAATTTTGAGGGCAAGGGCATAACCATTACCTCCGCAGTGTAGGGTAGGTCATGCTTGTGAATAACTAGTCTACCAAAGATGTTGTGCCCATCTTTATCGTCATGTCTTCATATTTTTCTTTTATGTGGTGGAGCTCGTCCTTCATGTTCTTCATTTTCTTTTCTTCGTTCGGTCCTGCATTCCACGATCCTTGATGCTCCCTGTGGCTAGGCTCAATATTGTCGTTTTGTTCTTGGCGATGCACTTGAGGTCACTGTTTTCTTTATGGAGCCTTTCTAGCTCTTAGGTTAACCTTTGAATCCAATCCTTTATAGCCTATACTCTTGCGTCCATGATGATTCTTTGTTCTTCCTAAGCTCTCTGAGAATGGGTTGACATAGTCATGCAAAGTACACATAAGATTTTTTAATTGAATCCCACAAATGGCGTCAATGTTAACGTTATGTTTTACACACTTGTGGGTCTAGATCTCAAGAGCTTAAGTCTTTTGGACTTGGGCTTATAAAAACGATGTAGAGGAAGAAGATGGGGTTGGTTGGCCATAGAGGCCGAGGAGTCTCCGAAGTTTAAGTTGGTAAAAGTCTTGAAAGTTTGTGTTTATTAGAGCTTTGAGGATAAAGTCTGTAGAGTTTTTTCGTACTTAAGAGTCTACTATTTATACTTGGAGTCTGGAAGTTGACAAAACGTGCTTGTTCCTGTGAGACCATCACCTTTGGCACTATTCTTTTGTCAAAGTTTTTAATGCGAAGTAGCCATTGCGTCGGCCATATTAATGCGACATGTAGTTTGGGTTGTGGCGCCATTACTATGGTTGTCTTCTCATTAATATGGCTTGTTTTCCTCACTTGTATCTTTTGCTAACTTCTATATTCGTTCGTCAATGTCTTCATGTCAATGAATCAAAGACCCTCATTTATTCATGTTTGCCCGATTAGATAGGCACTCGAGTGCTTGCGTTGCTCAAAAGATGATCCAGGATTGCAAGTCTCATCCCTTGTACCGTCTCCCAACTTGCATGAGTTATGTTGTCTAGTATATTTTACAGCGTCGTCCTTTACAACTCCTTGGAAGCCTAAATTCTCTTGAGTCGAGTCGAGAGGTCAACCTGCACTAGTTTAGACCTCTTAGCCTCAACTTAATCTCTTAGGCCTTGTAAGGTAAGAGAGAAAAGGGGGGAGGGGGGTTGTCCCGTACATCAAAAGTTTACTTTATGATTAGTTTTTGAATGAATTTCTCACCAGGCCGCTTACGATCAAGAATATATATTAACAAATGATTAGATTACCGGACTTTCAACCAACATGGGACCAAGCCTAGAGATTAGACTTTGGGCTTCCACTCATTTTACATTTAGGTATATGACATTTTTCTCAATGGCTCAACCCTTAGAAATCAAAAGCTCTACAAGAGCAAAACTCATGCTTCGTTCCACCAATACATTGTTGTCTTACTGCTTCTAAGGCCAAGCCCCGTTTGATTTCATAAATCTTTAAAATCATTTTATCTCGTATTAACATGTAAATATTAAAAATACAAACACTTCTGAATTTCAAATTTTTAATTATTTAATCTAATCTTTATGATTTTTACAAAATTTCAAACAAAATGACAAAAATTATGTAACCTTTTCAAATTTTAAAATAAAAATAATACTAAAAAATAATATTCGATAATTATTTTAACTTTATAATATTTTTATTCAACTTTTTCTCTCATTTTTCAAAATTTCATAAAACATATTAACTTAAACATTTCACTACTATTTATAAACTATTTTATTATTATATATAAACTCCTTTCAGCTCATCTCATCTCATCTATACAACTAAACGAGGCCTAAATGTAAAGCAAAACACTTGTGGATACTTTTATAAAAAGTGAAGCACATATAAGATCCTAGTGAAAAAAACTCACTTTTTCATGGCATGTCACTTTTTTTTAAGAGACGGTCTTGGTTTAGATTCATGAATGAAATGAGAGGATCTCCTCTCATTTCAGTTCATTATCATAACTTTTTAAAATTTCAACACAAATATAATAACAATTCAATTTTTTCAAATTTTAAAATAATAATAATAATAATAAATATTATAATACTATTTTATTTAACTTTCATTTAAAATAATCTCATCTCATCTCACTATTCAAATGGAACCATGTCAATCTTGCATATTCTAAGATCTATATGATTGTTGATATGCATCTCGCTGTCCGCCTATAAAAAGGTAACAAATGGAACAAGATCTTTGATGATGTGGAAAAGAACAGGGGGAAAAAACGGAATCATGGGTACAAAAATCACATACAACTTGAATAACGTACGCGCTATCTTGCATGCAGTATGGCATCCTGAATTGAATTAGAAGAGCTAGCCCTTATATGACTAACTAACTAAATAAATAACAACTAGCTAGCTAGCTATCAAGTTGTTCAAATACAACTATCTTGCATGCGGTATGTCCACTTAATGCTTATAGATTTATGGAGAGTGCATTACGACATTGAAACTGTAGCTTTCAAAATTATAGTTTCTTATTGTGGGGCAAAAATATACAACCCTCTGATCTGAGGAAGATGATGATAAATTAATTTCAATTTTATTCTAAGAAAAAATTATGATGCAGGATGGTTTTCAATAGATGATGAAACCTCCAAGAAGCTGTGGGGGGCAAACTTGCTCTGCTTCTCACAAGCTCTCTACTTCACAGTGATTTCTGGGAGGGGTCCGAGGTTGAGAGCTCAGCATACATTTCAGATATTGCTTTTCCAAAGTATTCCTTTGCTTGAGGTCTCTTGATCTAGTGGAACACAAGAAAATAGTCAAGAAAGTCATTTTTAATCAAGCCATGTAATTCCACTCAGGAATTTGAAACCGAATACTTGCCTTAAATGTTGGGGTAAGCAGGCCATTCTCCAGCGTAAACGGTTCAAGCACCAAGGTCACAGCTTTTGCAAATTCAAAACCCCTCAGCTGCAAATGAAATTTGTAAAGTCAAGAAGAAAGTTTTAAGGCAGGAGCAATCGGATAGCCAGAGTGGCATGGTGTTGAGAATCTGAGATAACTTGCCTGAGCTTCCCTCCCAACAGCATCCATGTCAGCCAAGACGGCAGCCCTTGCTCTTGGATCATTACACAGCTTCCCTAGATCTTGATACTGCATTACACATCCAGAGAACCGCATTTAAGATATGCATATTTTCATATCTTTTTCCTTCTTCAACTCAATCAAAGCACCAGAATTTGACTTCTAAGACGGGGAAAACAAAAGCTTAGAGTCTTGCTTTTGTACAGAAAAAAAATGACACCATCCTTCTATTACCTAAAGAGATGGACTCTTGGAAGGGTAAGAAACATCGGCCTTGATTCATTCTCAAGGACTTTCTTCCTAAAAAGATTACAAACTAACTTACGAACAACTAACTGCCTAGGTCTTCAGAACCGATAGGCGGATGTCCTACTTAATCATGAGAGATTTGAATAAGATTTTACTAAGTGCAGATATGCAGGCTCAAAAAATACTAGGATTTTTCACCACTTTTATTAGCGTGAAGATCCGTTCCCTGTTGACTATAACTCAAAGGTAATTCAACATTTCTATATACAACATGAAATTAGGTCAAACATTAAGTTCGCAAGTATGTAGGTTTGTCATCTCTGTTTTTACTTTTTCCAGATTAAAAAGACCAAATCAAAACCTTAACGCCTTCAATAGCAGCCCATGCTTTTAAAACATCTTGGTCCACCGAGACAACAGCTACCAAAGAGGAATTCAGGCTGTCACCTACGAAGAGCAACAAATAAGCAGTCAACTCAGTAGCTCAGATGAGTGTGTGTGTGTGTGAGTGAGAGAGAGAGAGAGAGGGGGGAGGGGGAGAGAAGCCAGCAGCAAAATCCTACTTTCTTACCATATACAAAGCACTGGGAAATGAACTTGCACCTTGCATATACATTCTCAATTTTTTCTGGAGCTATGTACTCTCCCTGTGCCAGCTTGAAAATGTTTTTCTTCCTAATTTAATTGGGAAAATTCGGTAAGTACTTGTAGTCACTACCAGAATAAATTGATCTTACTTCATTATGAGCTCGGTAGAATGTATTTTCTGTAAACCATCTTGTCTAGTAAAAACTTTCTAAACATAGCTTGCAGGCACTTCAATTCCTTCGGCAAAGCCAGTGCTTGCTTTCAAGAAAATGGCATAAAAGACTCAAACTATCGCATGTGCATTGTTGCTCAATGAGAAAACTTTCCCATTAAGGTGAACAGCCAATGTATAACTGCAGCCACTGGATTTATAAATGATTTTTTCTTTAAAATAGAAACTAAATAGTTGCATGCCACAGTATGTGTGGGAAAGGGTCCCTGAATTCATTATAAGAAAATAAAAAAATAAAACCCCCTGATTTTTCTGGGGTAACTACCATTAAAGTGGAGCCTGAAGTGTCCCTTGGAAAGTGAAAATTGAAAGGTCTTTTGGAAATTGAAAACCAAAAGTCTTTTATGCAATAAATGGTCATTCAAATAGTAGGGGGAGTAAAAGACATGTAAATGATCATAATGAGTGAAGTGGAAGGTGGTTGTTGTAATTAAGTGAACAATAAAATAAGGAACCAAGCTAAAGCCAAAGACCTTAGAGGCAACAATCTTATAGAATACAAACCTTTACCATGTCAGTCTAACATTAACTCCAAAAGCACAAGTGCATAGGATGGGTCCAACAATGTATATCAAGCATATCACACAATGACAATCGATTAAGCCCATCACAATTAGGAAGATGAGAAACATGGCATAGTCTCCCTAACCTGACTCAAGTAGAGCCAAATACTTAGGCTGGTATGATCTTACCTATCAATGATTTTTAAACGGCCACCAGGTAACCACAGCCCTATGTCTCCGGTATGAAGCCATCCATCTTCATCAATTACTTCTTTCCTGTGCAATTTGATTAAACATGAGATGTTTTCGTACTTGATGGACATAATAATTGACAAAAGAAAAGGCAAATACATAGGTTTCATACGTCTGCACTTCATCTTTGTAATAACATTTGAAAATAATGGGACCCCGAACACAGATTTCACCACGAGGATGTGGCTTATCATCTGATGTATAGTTCATTTCTGGGACATCTACAAGCTTTATTTCTGAAACAGGAAAAATGAGATTAAATCTTAGCCCAAAGTAAAAGCAAGACGTGGAAAAAGCATAAGAGGAAGTCACAAGTCAAGAGGCCCCAACTTTTAGTCGATGCAAATAGCAGCACATACACATACAATCACTGTACACATCCTCGTCAGATTTCTAGTTAGCATTAGGTTCTTTTCAACTTTTGCAAATTAGAAGAGTCTGATATTCCACGTATCCACTCAACCATGGTTCTAACGTGACATCCTTACAAGATCTATACCCTGCTATGGTGAATTCTAATGTCCAACTTGCCTACTGTGCTAGCACCCAGCAGATCATTTTGGATATGGCAATAAAGAAATGATGAAGAGCGAAGATGCACGGGAACACATATCAAGGAAAATACATTTGCATGGCTCCCACAGACCCACCCACAGATACACAGTGAAAAAAACAGGTATATTTTCAGAACTAGTAATCAAACCAGTTACACATTATAGGCCTCTATTGTCTAAATTACTTTGATTGCTGAAATTTTATGACCTAATGCAATTTAAAAAGTTAGCCTGGCTTGAACAAGTGAATCTCCTATGAGAAAAACCCAAGACCAAACCCAACCTGCAACTATAGCAAGCTTAATGATGCTCAACCCTCAAGCCAAAACCTTTTGTAAGTAAAATATCCATGTGCTGTCTTTAACAACTAACACATACCCATTACACCCTCAATTATGCATGCTTATGCATCCACAAGGTAACGCTGAACGATAAGAATGCAAAATTATACAAAACTCGTGTGAAGGACTCACCACAAGCTGGATTAGGGGCACCGACATGGCCAGATAGATTGTCACCCTCTTCAATACCACTTATAACACAAGAAGTTTCAGTCATACCATATCCTTCAGTTACTTGGCCACCAAAGCAGCTGTGAAGTATAATATATGATTGAGCATGGTTTTATTTTACACAAAAAGGGGATCGGGGGGAGGGAAAGAAAAATGATTTTATGTACTAGGATCCAATGCGCCATAAAAAAGAAAAAAAGAAATTACATCTTTAGAAAGTCCATGACATCGGGAGACAATGGTGAGGCACCTGATGTCATGAAACGAACTCGTCCTCCAAGCTTTCCCCTTATCTTATTGAATACCAATTTGTCCCAAATGGGGGATGGGTTCTTTCCTGAAATAACCAGATATATCATCATCAATAGACACCAGAAGGGTAAAAATTAATTAGTGTGAAAGAAAAAGAAGAGGAAAGAAAAAGTTAAAAAAAAAAAAAAAAAACTAAAGATCAGAGGTTCATCCTCTGTGTCAAATGCCAAGGAACGCATGAAACTACAATTGAATTTTACAAATAGAAAATTGATACAGTGGACGACCTTAACAACATTTTTATTATGTGTGTTTAGATGGTGGCAGCTAATACATGTTTAAGAGAAAATAGCTATGTGAAATTGGAGGAACGCCAAAAGCATTTGCAGATCTAGTTCAAATTCAAGGTAAATAAAAAAGGTTGACAAAGGAATTCCAATTCTCCAAACCACAAAAAAAAAGAAGAAGAAGAAGAAGAAGAAGAAGAAGCAGAAGCTAGAAAGTCTGAATACAAGAATGAATCTGATGCTACAAAGAGACAGGTCTAATTGATAAATACTTTACCGCTCAATATTGCTTGCTTCTTAGCATTGTATGCAGCATTAAACAACCTCTCCCGCAGCACACCGGATGTATTTACAGCATTTACGATACTACGAACCAAAACATTCAACTGAATGAGTGAAAAGACGTGCTAGTTGACATTGAACAACAAATACCAGAAGCAACAGACATTAATTTTACCCAGCATATATTCTATTATAAAGTCTAGGAACACTGCAGAAGATAGTAGGTCTTAGAGCAGCCATATCATCCATTAGTTTCATATTATCCTGCATCCAACAATTAAAAAAAAAAAAAAAAGGAAAAGGAAAAAGAAAAGGAAAAGGTTAGGGCTTGTCTTAGAAGGAATATAGCTATATCAGTTAAACATCCACCATTGAAATAACCAAAAAGTCGGCCTCCAGTTTACTTGTATGGATTGACTACTAAATTTAATTTGGATGATAATTTATGTTAAACAATAAGATTTCCATTCTCAGATGGTAGCTACCATTGCATCGTTTTTGCCTGATCTAAAGTTGATGACTACAACAACAGTTACACTCAAATTTGAAATTTAGAATGACCGCACCACCCTTAAATCATACATATACATATTTTCTCAGAAATAATTGTTGGGAAAAAGCCAATGAAACAAACAACAAGAATATGAAATAAACTGCAGCAGACACAATAATGAGAAATAAAACAGTAAACAACCAAAGAATACAGTGATTTAAGTGGTTCAGCTCAAAATGAGCTTACATCCACTGTGGGGTTAGTTTCAAAACTTCACTAGATCAAATAGAGGTTACAGAGAGAGAATCAGAAGATTCTTACAAAAGGAAACACTCACCTCACGTGTATATACTTAATCCTCACAAATTTCACTCAATATAGTGGAGAAATGAAGAGGAAATGATCAAGGGAGAAGCTCTGTTCTTCAAGCGGAAAAACAGGGGCCTGCTTCTGCGTTCGTCCGTTCGCGCGAAATGACTTCACGATATTTATAATATGCGATCTTGCTCGAGCGAAACTTAACCTCGCTTGAGCGATGACTTCTAGGTCAAACTCGCTCAAGCAAGATGTTGAGCGAGAAGCTAGCAAACGGACACCTGGCACTTCGCTCGAGCAGGAAGTCGAGCGACTGTTGAGCGAAGTCACTGCCCGATCCTCGCTCGAGCTGGAGGTCGAGCGAGAGTCGAACGAAATCTCGAGTTGAAATAAGTCTGGAAGTCTCACTCGAGCCGAGCGCGAGTTGAGCGAAACAGGACTGAGGCGTGTATTCACAAGCCATACTCAATAAATCTCCACCTTGGCTTGAATACCTAACAAGCCTCATAAAATTTAGATCAACCCAAGAATGAAAAATGCAGCAACTGAAGAAACCAACCCCATCTGAGTTCCCTAAGGAACCTGGAAACCTCGAACCCCTATCAAGTCCAAACAAAATTTGAACTTGTATACTACAATTGGCTTGGTCATTATATCTGCTAGATTATCTGAAGTAGCAATCTTCTGAATACTAACTATACCATCTGCAACTACTTCTCTGATAAAATGATACCTGACATCAATGTGCTTCGTCCTCTCATGATACATTTGATTTTTAGTTAAATGTATAGCACTCTGGCTGTCACAAAACACTGTCATCTCCGTCTGCTGAAGACCCAAGTCACTGATCAGCCCCTTCACCCAAATGGCCTCCTTAACAGTCTCAGCTGCTGCCATATATTCTGCCTCTGTAGTTGATAAAGCAACAGTTGATTAAAGTATTGCTTTCCAACTAATAGCAGAATCACACAATGTGAAAATATAGCCTGTCAATGATCTTCTCTTGTCTAAATCCCCAGCATAATCAAAATCAACAAAACCAACAACAACAGAACTGAGATCTACATCTCTATCAAATATCAAGCCCACATGCGAGATTCCCTTCAAGTACCTCAAAATCCATTTCACTGCCTGCTAGTGAGTTCTACCTGGTTTAGCCATATATCTGCTAACCACACTTACTGCCTGTGAAATATCTAAACGGGTACACATCATAGCATACATAATGCTACCTACAACATTAGAGTAATGAACATTTTCTATGGACTGTTCCTCCTCATCTATCTAGGGAGATAGGAAAACTGAAAGTTTAAAATACAATGCCAGCGGCGTGCTGACAGGTTTGGAGTTAGACATTCCAAACCTGTCTAGAACCTTCTCTATATACTTTCTCTGGGACAAGTATAACTTCCCAGCTTTTCTATCCCTATGGATTTCCATCCCCAATATTTTCCTAGCATCACCTAAATCTTTCATCTCAAACTCATTTTTAAGTTGAGTTCTCAACAAATCAACTTCAACCATGTTTTTAGCAGCTATAAGCATGTCATTAACATTAAGTAATAAGTGAATGAAAGACTTATCAGGCAATTGTTTATGATACACACAACAATCATAATTACTTATCAAATAACCATGATCAATTATAAATAAATCAAAATGTTTATACCATTGCCTAGGCGACTGTTTCAACCCATACAAAGACCTCTTCAGTCTGCATACACGGTCTTCTTTACCTTCAACTGTGAACCCTTCTGACTGACGCATATAAATAGTCTCTTTAAGCTTACCATATAAGAATGCTGTCTTCACATCAAGCTGCTGAAACTCCAGATCATACAAAGCCGTAATGGCTAGTAAAACTCTGATTGAGCTGTATTTTACCGCTGGAGAGAACACTTCATTGAAGTCGACCCCCTCTCTCTGACTGTAACCTTTAGCAACTAGACGAGTTTTGTATCTTGCATCAGACTGGATTCCCTCTTTTCTCTTAAAAACCCACTTGCAGCCCACAACTCTGGTCTTCGCTGGTAACTTAACCAAATCCCAGGTTTGGTTCTTGTGAAGAGACTCAATCTCTTCAGTCATCGCTAAACACCACTGTGCAGACTCAGTACTCTTCACAGTCTTTGAGTAACTGGAAGACTCCTGCCCCACAATTTCTTCTGCTGTAGCGAGTGCATAACTAACCATATCTGCATGAGCATATCTCTGAGATGATCTGATCTGCCTCCTCTGTCTACCGATAGCTATACCTTATTGCTCCTCAACTGGTGTCTCAGTCTCTAATTCAGAATCATGCTCATCAGCTATAGCATGATCCTGAGTCCCAGGTGGTGTCTCATGTGAAACCTGCAACTCCACCTTCTTCCCTGTAGACACGGGAATCTGATTTCTCGGATTCAGCATAAATTTTTCATCGAAAACTAGATCTCTGCTTATCACAAACTTGGGTGACTTGGGATCAGTACACCACAATCTATATCCCTTCACCCTAGATGCATATTCCATGAATATACACTTTTTTGCCCTAAGTTCTAGCTTACCATCATTCACATGAAAATAAGCAGAACAACCAAATATCTTTAAATTTATAAAATCAGTAGGTTTATCAGACTATACCTGATTAGGTGTCTTCAACCCAATAGCTATAGCTGGAGAGCAGTTCACCAGAAAGCAGGCTGTATTGACTACTTCCGCCCAAAAGTCCTTAGACAGGCCGGCATTGGAAAGCATACTATGTGCTCGTTCTAGGAGGGTTCGGTTCATCCATTCAGCTACTCCATTTTGCTGTGGAGTGTACCTGACTGTACGGTGTCTGACAATTCCTTTATCCTTGCAGAATTCATCAAAGTCACTGCCGCAAAATTTCATCCCATTGTCAGTCCAAAACCGTTTAACCTTCTTACAGGTCCGATTCTCTATCATAATTTTTCACTGCTTGAAGTTCTTGAAAACATCACTTTTCTGTTTCAAAAAATAAACCCACACTTTTCGTGAGTAATCATCAATAAACGTAAGCAAGTAATTAGTTCCACCTTTCGATGAAACTGAAGACGGACCCCAAAGGTCGGAATGAATGTAGTCTACTGTACCTTTTGTTCTGTGGACTCCTGTTGCAAATTGAACTCTACTCTGTTTACCAAATACACAGTGTTCGCACAGGTCTAGTTTGCCCAAATTCTGATTCCCTAACAACCTTTGCTTACTGAGGATAGACATCCTTTTCTCACTCATATGGCCCAATCTCATGTGCCATAGACGAGTAACATCTGACTCTGACTGATCAGATACTGAAACTGCAGCTTCACCACTGACAGTACTGCCCTGGAGAAAATAGAGACCATCTTTCAGGTCTCCTTTCATAATAATCATGGGGTTTTTGCTGATAGGGCTGCAAACGATCCAATCAAAGACGAGTTCGAGTCGAACTAGACTCAAAAAACTCAAGTTCAAGTTCGATTTGAGCTGAGAGCTTACCGAGTTGAGTCGAATTCGAGCCGATTAAAGACGAGCTCGAGTCGAATCGAGTTATTTATCGATCTTTATTTTTACTCTCTAATGAACCGAGCCAAACTTAGTCGAGTAATTATTCGAGTTTCTTACTCTTTATAAATATTTGACTCAATAATTTTTTTGTAAACTTAATACATTATTATTGTAGAGAAACAAAATGTTACTTCTACATAAAGTAACAAAATATATTATTTATACAAAATATTAAGAACAATATATATAACACAGAAAATATATATAATAAAAGAATATATTTAAGAATATATGCAAGATTATATATATATATAGAAATATTACGAGTATTATTACGAGCCTAAAACGAGTCGAATCGAGTTTATATGAATCTTTTTCACGAACACAAACCGAGTCGAGTCGAGATTATACGAGTTTAGCTCGTTTAATATTCGAACCAATATTAGTGTTCACGAACAACTCATTTAATAAACGAATCGAGTTCGAATCGAGTTTATACGAGTCGAGCTCAAATTGTTCATGAGCAGCTCTGTTCGTTTATAGCCCTATTTGCTGACCTTCAGAACTCCACCTTGTCCCGTGTATTTCAAATCCAAAGAATCAAGGGCGCCCATAGAGATAATATTCTTTTTCAAGTCTGGAATGTGCCGGACAATAGTTAATGTCCTAACTATCCCATCAAATATCTTGATCTTCACAGAACCCAATCCCGCAATCTTGCAGGCTGTGTCGTTCCCTAACAAAACAAAACCACTGTTGACTGGTTCATAAGACGTGAACCACTCCCTTCTGGGACACATGAAAAGTGCAAGCTGAGTCCATAACCCACTTGTCACTGAATCGACTATTCGAATCACTGATTGCAAGAACCACATCGGAGCCATCAGATTCATCAGCAGCACTGACGGCATTAGAGGAACTCGTGGATTCCTCCTTCTTCAGCTTCGTACACTCACTCTTGTAGTGTCCAAACTTCTGACAGTAATAGCATTTTACATTTTTCTTGTTGGACTTGGACTTTGATTTCCCCCGAGACTTTCCTCTGCCCTTCTCTGAACCCTTTTCACTGGATCTTCCTCTATCGGAAGTATCTTTGACAAACAAACTACTGGCTTGTGCTTCACCACCTTTATCATACTTACTCCTCGACTCATTCGAGTTCAAAGCTGACTTCACATCTGCTAAGGAGATAGTATCTCTTCTATAAATCATAGAATTTACAAAATTCTCAAATGAGACAGGTAATGAACAAAACATAATTAAAGCTTGATCTTCATCATCAAGCTTGATGTCAACATTTCTAGAATCCATAACAATCTTGTTAAACTCGTCTAGGTGTTCAGTAACTAACGAACCCTCAGTCATTTTGAGCGCATATAACCGTTGTTTTAAAAACAACCGGTTAGTGAGAGACTTCTTAATATACAACCTTTCAAGCTTGTTCCAGAGACCCTCAGCGGTTTCCTCCTCCGCTACCTCTCTCAACACTCCATCAGACAATGACAGTAAAATAGTATTATATACCTTTTTTTCATTGTCCTTAGACGATATAGGAGAATCTGCCGTCCTTTCCTCTAGAACTTTAAATAACCCCTGTTGGCGCAACAATGCTTTCATCTTCAGACGCCATAAGCTGAAACTGTTATGACCATCAAATTTCTCAACTTTAAATCTTACTGTGGCCATTCTTTCAAATATTCACAGAGCCTGAAAGCTCTGATACCAGTTTGTTGGGAAAAAACCAATAAAACAAACAACAAGAATCTGAAATAAACTGTAGCGGATGCAACAATGAGAAATAAAATAGTAAACAACCAAAGAACACAGAGATTTAAGTAGTTCAGCTCAAAATGAGCTTATATCCACTATGGAGTTGGTTTCAAAACTTCATTAGATCAACTGGAGGTTACAGAGAGAGAATCAGAAAATTCTTATAAAAGGAAACACTCACCTCACGTGTATACACTCAATCCTCACAAATTTCACTCAATATAGTGGAGAAATGGAGAATAAATGATCAAGAGAAGCTCTGTTCTTCGGGCGGAAAAACAAGGGCCTGCTTCTGCGTTCGTCCGTTCGTGCGAAATTACTTCACGATATTTATAATATGCGATCTCGCTCGAGCGAAACTTAACCTTGCTTGAGCGAGGACTTCTAGGTCAAACTCGCTCAAGTAAAATGTTGAGCGAGAAGCTAGCAAACGGACATGTGGCACTTTGCTCGAACGGGAGGACGAGCGACTTATCGAACGAAGTCACTGCCTGATCCTTGCTCGAGCTGGAGGTCGAGCGAGGGTCGAGCAAACTTTCGGGTTGAAATAAGTCTGAAAGTCTCGCTCGAGCTGCGCTCGAACGGGAGTCGAGCGAAACAGGACTAAGGCGTATATTCACAAGCCATACTCAACAATAATAATCCTGCATGGCATATTAAGTGTAAAGCAGCATGTATTATTACATTGTGATGAATTTCAACTCCTTAACAAAAATCGGAACTCGAAAATTCAAACCCTCTAAATAAAAATACCTGCCATGATTTCTGATATACATAGACAAATACATATGAATATAGAAGTGTGCATAACATACATAGGTGCATGCCAAATTACATTGGTACATAGTCATATTACATCTCAGGAAAACGAAAAGGATGGATTCATACCCCCTGGTAAAATCCAACAGCAACTCCATGATATGCCATTGAGACCTGGTTAGCCCGTTCATATATGTGTGCCAAAGGAAGGTATGATATGTAACTGGCAAGATAAAAGGTACTTTTAGCACCCACTAAGGCAGTTCATTAAAATTTTTCATAATCTAAGTCGACAAAGACTGATGTGTACCATGTGATATACAAAACCATTGATACTCACACATCTGAGGGGTAGAATTTGTTAGTAAGGGAGGTTCCAGCAACATTTGCAATCAAGTTTCCATGTGTCAAAACAGCTCCCTGTCAAGATTCAAAACAAGGAAGAAAAAAATGGGTGGTTTGATAACACTTCATCAAATCATGTCTATAAGAAGTCAACAGATCAAAGCAAAAAGTCATACTACAGAGTTGTACCTTTGGGGTCCCAGTAGTACCGCTTGTGTAGCAAATGGTAGCGATGTCATCAGGTTTTGGAGGGCAAAAAGGCTGAAGGTTACTGTGGCCCTAAAATGAAACCATTCACATGATGAAATAAGTAAATATCTAGCAATCAAACAAAGTAATGTTGTCATATATCATGTATTTAAGCAGCAGGACCTCAATAAAAATTTTAAGAACAGGTAACAAAGCGTGCAGCTAAGAGCTAGTTGTTTATCATATGTATAAGGATTAAGCATCAGCTGCCACATAGAAGATGTAAATTCTGCCACGTAATGAAAGAAAAGGGTTCTGGACACATTAGCACTCCAGATTATAGCCATGAATATATGGCTGCATGGGAGTGAACATTTTTGTGCACATCCATGTTTCTTTTATGTGTGTGCATGCATTTGGGTGCACATAGATTAACAAAAAAGATAATAAATCTCAGGGTGCAATTTCGAGAATCATTTAAGATCAATAATTGAAAGGATAACAGCCCATTCACAGATCTATAAAGTAACTTGTAAACAGAGTTGCATGATCAATGACTTCACAGCAACCTGACTTCATTGATAGATAACGAATTAAAAATAATTGAAAACACTATTCATGCAAAGACAAGGAGAAAAATCAAAGCAACAAACTTCCAATGAAGAATGTCGCCCAAAACCTTAATTTGTTGGTAGGAAAGAACACATGATTACCTGACTAAGCAATTTTGAATATGTTACAACTTCAACTCCTGTTGATGATGGAAGCTTTGGAATTTGATCATCTATTCCTCCAATGACCTGTGTAGTAGGGTAAGGAGATGAGATAAACTAGCAATAAAAAAAGAAGGATATAGTCAAGGATACGATGTGTATATTCATACCACAATTAGGCGAATTGTTGGAATATCAAACAAAAAGCTCAACAACTGCAAATTCCAAGTGACAAGGTAAGAAATATTGCATAAGAAAAAGAAGAATCATAAACCACCTTTTTTTTAAGTGTCATAAACCATGAATGAGATCAACTAAGAGACAGGTAGAACTGATATAAAAATTGTCAACAAATAAAGCAACTATTACACAATGGAAAACGTTAAGAATAGGACAATAGGCGTCTAGCTTTTTATGACCATTCCTCATATTTCAGGGGAAAAAAAGATGCATATATCTAAAAGGTTTGGTTGGCAAAATATACCATATTTGAAATCAAAATTACGAAAATGCTAGGTAATTGAAATCAAATATTTCATTGAAATAGGTTGAGCTGAGTTTTCAGTTGTTCACAACATTTTTCTTTATCCTCTTGGCTATATATGAAGAAATAAAGAAAAAAAAATTCTTCTATCCACCACTGTTCTTGAATCTCAGCTGATGTCTTACAACCCATATCAACTGAAACTGATTTTATAAGTCCGAGCTTAGTACTGTTCGGATTAAACTCACAGAATTCAAGGTTTGAGGCACACAAAATATAACTTGTACAGCAGCATGATCTACAATATACTTGACAGCATCTGGACCTGAAAAGTAAGCAATAATTTACAATAACATCTGCAGCCATGCAAAGCTAGGGAAGATTTTATTTAAGTTCTATGAAGTGATGTAACAAACCAAGAGTGTCATATAAAGGAACTGATATGTAAGAATATGCAGAGCAAGCGTGGTCGACAATGAGCCACTCGGGTCTGTTGATGAAGTACAACCCAATGCAAGATCCCTGTAAAATGCAACATTAGTTAAATGCTAAAAGAAAACATCAAGCACTTTTGACTGTTTTATAAAACATGAAAATACTCATGGGTAATCTGATCAAATTTCATGAAGCATAAACATCTTTGAACATAAAATTACTTTTTCAGACATTTACCTTTGATATCCCATGATAAATTAGGCCAGAACCTATAGCTGATCGGGCAGTACCTGTTTCTCCATATGTCATCCATTTGTACCTGGACAAGTGCAAAATGAGTAAAAATGAATGAGTAAACAGTATTAGTAAAGTTGAGAACTTAGATTACATGCCCAACAAAAGAAATACATACTCTCCAACTGTGCCATCAACTCGAATTCGCGTTCCCAGATACTTGTAATCTCGAAAAGTGTCAACCGAATGCCTATGCGAGCAAAAGGAAACCTTTCAGGTAATATATTGAAAGTAAATTCTAGAGAAATTGTATTTCCAATGGTTTGTATAATATGGAAAACAAGTTCTAACTTTTACCGTTAGAACTTTTATAATATGAAAAAATGCTGGGGAAAAGGTACTTCTACTGACACATAATAGGGGAAAAGGTTTTATCATGGAAACATTTCCGTGAAACTGAAAAGGTCTGAGCAATAATTTAGCCATCATTGTTGGAGATGCTCACACAAAATTATCATGAAGTGTACCAATTTCTGGATGATCTTGGAATCTACTCACAAGCTTCAAAGGAGAACGTGTCGATCTGCCATAAAGAAAAAGAAAAGAAATGGCAAATAGTTATGGGAAAAAATGACAATCTTGAGAAATTAAATCCAAGAAAGTGGAAAACCCCACCTGTACACATTCCACTTCCCTAACTGCAATTTTTCTGGAAGCACAACACTGTACCCTTGCTCTGTTCAGGATTTAATTCCAGCATTGGTGTATCAACAATGTAGTCAAACAAGAATACAACAGAAACATGATCACAAATAGTTGAACTTGGAAATCACTATAAACTTTATTTCCATATATATGTCTGCAGAAAACAATTGGCAAGAGGCCATTGGGAACTAAATTGAGGTATACTTCAGACTACATAGTTTACAGTTTACAGTTTACACCAACGTTTTTTTATGAGTTGGTTATTTTTCATTTATATCAACAAGTCCTCCAATTAGTGAGCTTTGATTGACAAGAATTCTTTGCATATTTTTACACCATTTTTATTGGTGATATGAGACTGTGAAACTCCACCAAGACCTAGACTATGAGGCTTCATTTTATTTTATTTTAAATTACTTCTTTTCATTTGTATGCAAAGGTTATAGGAAAACCCACATATTCAATCTAGTCCCAAAATCTTACCTTTAGTTTTTCATTTTAAATTTTTTTGATAAGTAACACTAAACTTGCCTTCAATAAACATACTAATCCTGGAAACGTTAAATTGTGGTGGTGGCAAATCTTACAATTTCTTCTTAACTCAGCCCCTAAACCACCATCCCATGCCCAAATCTTAAACTAACCTTATAGACAATAAACTGTAAAATTTAACCCACTAATTTAGAATAGTATATCTAATCAAGTAATTAAGAGAAAAAAGTCCTCACATCTTATCCCACTCATCATCCCAACCACCAGCTCAAAATCTCCTCAAAAATAAACTTTTGCAGTTGCAATATATGTTTTCTACTCTTTCCCTTAATATTCTTCATCATTGACTGAGTTCTGGCAAAACCTGGTATGCAAAATTTCCGACTAGCTTCCCTCACAAGTGGGAGAGTGAGAGAAAGAGAGACCAAAATCTTTCTTATTATTGTTTGTTTATATATTTATTTGTACAAAAACTATATATGTAGTCACTTTTACGTACACTTTGCACACTCCACTTATATGACTAGCTGCATCACTTTTAAATAATTGTTTTAGCCGATCACATTAGTACACAAGAAGTATGCTAACATGATTGTATGTAGCACAACTCTCATTTGTGATTACTGAAACAAAGAGACATAAAGAAATATCACTTGAAAAACTTTCATGTCATCTAAAGTTTTCGTCCAATGGCCCTGCTAAAACTTGAAACACGTATGGGCTCCTTAGAGCACATGCCCAAAACATGAGACAACTACCCTGTCTCAGAGCAAATTAGTTAAAGTTTTTGCATATCTTTCACATATTTCATATTAACCATCACCCTTTCGTTGATATTTTTTTCGTTTCAGAAATTTGCTATTGTTTATGAATTTATGATCCCTTGATAACTTAAGAAACGTTACTATAGAATCAATGACCGTCGCAGAAATCCTTTTAGCAGAACTTTCAATGACTATCACAGGAATTCTTTTAATAGAATTGTCGATTACTCATATATAAAAAGAAAAAAAAAAACTGACTATGACAGAAATCCCACAGAAGTGCCTCCTCTGCCAGATAAGTTCTAGAGAACCATCATCATTAACGAGCTAATTTGATTTAAAAAGATAAACCCAAATCAAAACCAGAGTAATACTTGAGGTCAACTAGGCTCCTAGATCAACGATTTGGAATAAACAAAAGGGGTTGGCCTATCTCTGTCCCACAGTATCATTACTGCGCACCTAGAAACAGGTATTTTGGGGACACGATTCGGAACCTTTGCTAATTTCCAGATTCCACAATAGAACACCGACATAGGTGACCGGTCCATTACAACCAACATCCGGTGAATCTGAAGCTCAAAAAGATATTAATCACCAAAGCAAGAATATCATTAAATTCATCCACATCAACCTTTTCCAGTACAGGTACTTCTGCAACCTACTGGAGAGAGAGAGAGAGAGAGAGAGAGATAGAGAGAGAATAGAAATTTGGGACCACCACCACCAAAATCTCGCCGACTCCTTTTCCAAAGAAAAAGCAATTACCTTATTTAACATATTTTTCCCACCTAGAGAGAGAGAGAGAGAGAGTACCGAGAGCAAACTCTCCGGCGGTGGGATGGGGACGGAGCTGAGAATGAGAGTCGCCGTCAGCGAGGAGATGGCCATGAATGGCATTAAGACGACGCTGAGCCGCGGCCGATTCCATTGCAACTTCTTCAATATGTAGTTATTATCCTTAAATACGAAGGACAAAAGTTTATGCGGCTCGGTCCGATCAGGTCATGCAGCGAGGCCCTGTGAAGCCAAAAACCAAACTGCTTCGGCAGTTTAACGTCCGCAAACTTCTGTTTGGTTCTGTTTGGTTCTGTTTGGTTCGCGGGATTATGAGAAACGCATTAAAGGAATAACAACAATCCTGATAAGAATGAACTCACTGATGACGACTCTTACGATTAACATACGTTGTTATCCTCCATGTTTGTGATGATTCCCTATTTATTACATATATATATATATATATATATATATCTTGTATGTAAACACGCGTCACGGGCGGTGCTTCTTTACAGTTTGCGGGCGCTTAATTCTCGCTGTCGTGATTTTATATCCTTCGTCGGCTAAGCGCATGTTTGGAGTTGTAGTGAGAAATATTACTTTTAACTTAAGGCTTATAGCTTAAAGCTTAATATAATAAGCTCTACTATTAAAAAGCTATTTATTGTTTGGAATGTATATGTCTAAAGCACTTTTAGAATTAGTTATGATAGTTTTTTAAAAATAAATAGTTATTTGTAAGAACTTTTTGATAAAAGCTCTAATTTTGTACTTATTGAAAAAGTTAAATTTTAACTTTTTCAACCGACTAAAGCGCTTTTAATAAAGTCACCCAAACAACATATTTTTCTTTAAAAGTACTTTTAACTGCTTAAAAGCGCTTTTAAAAATTTGAAACGCAATCTCAAACATGCTCTAAACGTAGAACTTACAAGCTTTCAATAACTCAATTTGATTTTTCTTCATTCTCGTACCTACTACCATCCCCATTCCCCTACACATCACTCCATTAATTATTAAGAAAATTAATTATAAAAAATAAAAATAAAAAACGTTAAAAAATTTACTATTCTCACATGATTCAGATTCACAGATATTACGTTTAGAATATAAAGCTGTGAATAAAAGTTTTTTCACTTTTAATATGATAAAGCGGGGTGATAGAGAATCAGAAATATTATTAAAATAAAAAATAATGTTACATATAATTATAAAATTGTAAATAATATATAATTATACAATTATTTTGATAAAAAATAAAATTTATTATTAAAAATTTAATTTTTATAAATAAATCTTATATATATTTAAATGATTGCATCTCTCTTATAAGTCTATTTATTATTTTTTTAAAATAAAAATAATTTGCTATGGCTGGCTTGGAAGTTGGAGAGATGGTCAACTATGAACAGCAGCAAGCGACGTTGATGATTGATTTCTGGCACTTGAGTTTTGAGTGTGAATGCTTTACGCGACAACTTTGACTTAATAAATATAGAAAATTATTTAATAAAAAAGTGAGCATTTAAGCTCTATCCTATTGAGTTTTGCTGTCTATCAATATACCATTTATGGTAAGATCAAATATTAAAAATAAAAATAGACTTGTTGAGTGTATAAAAAAAATATAATTGGTTTAGATTTGAGATGAAATGAGATAGGATGAGTTATAAATAGTAATAAAATGAGTGGTTGAAATGAATTAAAATTTAAAATAAGTGATTAAAATAAATTAAAATTATAAAATGAGATGAGATAAATTAAATCTAATTTATAAAATAAGTCGGGCTAAATCTTATAATAAATACTATTTATTACATAATAATACCCATTTTCTCTTCTTTGAATGTTGAACAATTCCCCACGTTGATAACAATCTCAAAATCTCTCCTCTGTTTTCAATATTTTATTTCCGTCTCTCCGTCACAGCTATCTCTGCCGACCTCGACGTCCTCTAGAGTTTAATGTTTAACCCATGGAAGTCACTCGCACTCACAGCTGCTTCTGAAGCGATCAAAATTGAAGTGAGATTTGGACGGTAAACTAAGATTACACGAATTTAGATAAAAGTTAAATTATTTATTATATTTTATATAAAAGAAATTTAAAATAAAATCATAATTCAAACGAAAACTTCTTAAAATATCTGTGCTGGACACGACTGTAATTGGAGATTATGTGCATGATTTTTCTTTTCTTTTCGTTTATTATTCATTTTGTATAATTATGATGTGCTTTTTCAAAATAATTAAAAAACAGCGTTACAATTCTATAAAGATGACCTCTCCAGTCAATCCATCATTCACATATTTTTCTATTTCGTTTTTCAAAATTCTGGCAGAATACGGAGTTATTTTTATTTTGAGAAATAATAGATTTACAGCATGTTTTATAATATTTTTCACAACATATATTAGAAAATAAAAATATGAAGTGATATTAATTTTATAAAATAATTTATAACAATACTCTAATTTTATAATATGTATGATATAAATATTATAAAATATATTACGTATATATATATATATATTTAGAAATGATAGTCCACAAACGGAATTTTTGACTGAAATTCCAATTATGAGATTTATAGTTTTTTTACATAGTAATTAAAAAGATATAATTTTATAATAATTTTATTTTTTTTTATTTTTATAATCATTTAAAAATGTTAAAAAAATATAAAATAAAATAAAATAAAAATCTCAACACTAGGCGCGCAGGAGTAAGAGTAGCAATACTCTTTACCTTTAATTTTTAATATGTTTTTGAAGTTTGAATTGTCTCTTCCAAGCACAAATGGTCAAAGTTGACCACTAAATTAGAGTATCTACTGTCGACGTTTGGATTAGCAAAATTTTTTCTTAAATTTTAAATTCGAGCCGAAGTTATATTATCTTCAATTCTACTCATCTTTTTAAAAAAACTTTATATCTTACCTTCTATTTTTTCATTAAAATAATTTTTTCTATTCTTTTTTTTTTTCTTATTTTATTTTATTATATGATAAATGATATTTGTAGTTCGTAAACTATATAAATGTTGTGCAATCACTTTAAAAAAAAGTGAATAAATATAGAACTTACATAAAAAAATTAATTAATTTTTTAATAATAAATCTTACTTTTTTTTCAAAATGATTATATGATATTTACACATGTCACAATTATATGTTCATTGTTGCTATAATATTAACCACTCACTCTTCCATTTTTTTTCTTCTTTTTGAAATATATCTCTAGCAAATATTTTAAATAAAAATTTAAATTATCTTTTTGCATGCACGATAATATTTTCAAAATTATTATGTTTTTAAAGAATAATATAATTTTTTTTGTTCAAAATTCGTTTTTTCAACAATAATATTTTGTTATGGTTAAATCTTAGAATCAGTAAGTAGGGAATTGAAATCGTAAATATCACTGCAAATGTGTGTTTGTTAATAAACATTATTTAAATGTTTTAGTAAAAATGATTTTGTTTAATATAATTGTAAGATATAAAAATATACTCAGCCTCACATTAACAAAAATAAGAAAATTTGATTTTTATGTTGTTTCTAATTTTGAAAAGTAGAGATAATAAATATATCTAAATGTATTATTAAATGTGGAATAAAACAAATCGAAAGAATGATTTAGGATTGGGAGCAACTGTAAAAATCCTTAATAATTTTGGCTAAAACTTCAAGTTTTTGACTATAACCAAAAGCTTAAGCTTAAGCTAAGTGAAATATTGGACTAGTCCTTTTAAAATCAAATAATAATATAATAAGAGTATACAAAAAAAATAATAATAATAATTTGGGGAGCTCTCTCACCCAAGAGGCTAGGATTTTGTCTCTCTCTCTCTCTCTCCCTTTTTTTGTTTTTATTTATGGTGCTACTTTTGTTTATTTTAAATTGATTGTTGGAAATTCTTATACCACTAAATCTTGTATTATTATAATCATTTAGTTTATTTATGTAGTACTTAACTTGCCGAGCAAAAAATAGTAATATAATAATATATATTTTAATAATATTTTAAATCATTTTTTAATATTTTACAAATATAATTCATATATTAATTAATAATTTAATTTCAACCTAAAACTGATTAACCAATAAAAATTGTGTTTCTCCATAGAAAACCAGTGTAGAATATAGATACTGTTGAGTTCCATATTAAATGCCCACTTCACAACATAATGTGCATTTTTAATTCTATTATTATTTTTACCGTGAAAAAAAGTGTTCATAAAAAATGACTAATCACGTCATACTACATTAACATTTGAGTGACTACATAAAAACACTTCTAATAAAATAGATAAAATAAAGTTTATGTAAAATAAATAAAGGAAGTTTCAAAATCATGCTCCAATGGAGCATGTAAATAGAGTAGTTAAAATGAATTTGCTATAGTGTTTCAGGCCAAACTTGTTACATGTAGCGTGTTACTGTTCATCCGCTAAACATATTTTATTATTTTCGATTTCGACTTCTTCGTTACCCCCTCACTAGACTACGCAACTCGTATCGGCCATGGATGACCAAACAATTTCTCGAGCAACCATTAGCGACATCACATGCCTCACTAGAACCCTCTCACGCAGGCGACCAACCTCTGATGATCCTAACTCTGGCAACTCGCCCTTCATCTCCCACGCGAGCTCAAAACCAAATTCCAGTTTCGGATTAACTACAGCCTTCAACCCAGCCACCATCGGCCACCACTGGTTACATCGCTACATAAGAAATCACTCTGTACTCCGGCGAGCACCTCCAGCTACCAAATCCAGCTTCCCTCCTCCCCTATTGGTCAATGGTTCAAACCCTAGAAATGGTATTCGGGCTCTTTCGCAGATGTGTTTCGGTCTCATGGATTTTTTTTTAATTTTTGAGATAAATATAATTAGAATAAAATATGAATATTTAAAGGATATAGAGAAAAAAAAATATATTACTTGATGGATGAATGATTATAAAAGTGAGTAGGTAATAGAAAAATTGAGTTTTTGGTAATTTGTTTTGAAGAAAAAAATAAAGGGTCTACTAGGAGTGCCCTAAGTGCTACCAGAAACGAAAGCAGTACTTGAAAATGGATGACCCACATACAAAACAACATATAATTAAAATATTACTTTGGTAAATGAACAGTAGCTCTACAAATATGACTAGCTCCCTTAATTTAATGTAGCTCATATATTGAGTTTTGGTAGTTTGGCTAATCTAATGTAGATAATTTTTTCATCATGGCCTAAATATGAATATGCATTAGCATTTGGTTAGTTAAATACCAATACTCTGAGGACGAGAGCATTAGTATTGGACTAGTCAAATGATAGCAAAGTCTAAACTATATAGCTAAGTTTTGTATAAATAATATGCATTAGAGTAGCTTAAAACCTTCACTTTAGACTTTAAGCTACAAGAACTTCAAAGGAATAGACAAAACTTTTTTAAATTCTTTTTAAAAAAGGGTATATTATGTCTAGATTTTTCAGTAAATATTTTTTGTAATCAAGGCTATATTATGTTGGATAATTAGGTTTATTAGGGCTTAAAACAACGTTCCATTTAATATCATTTTGCATCTGAATCTATTTTTTATTTTTAACACCTAAATGAAACGACGTCATTCCATTTAAATAGGAACAATGTCTTTTCCTATCTTAGGCCTATTTTCGTATTTGGTTGATTCCTTAATTCTTCCTCCTCTTCATTTCTATTTTCTAATTCAATTCTTATTCAACTTTCCTAATGACAAGTGAGTAATGAGTTATAAAGACAAAGTTCGGCCATTCTGAATTTTGAATTATCAAGAATTCGAGATCTCTCATCTAAGTCATCTCTCATGAGTTTGCCGTCGCCGTTGTCTTTTGCCATGTGTTCCAATTCTGCCATCTTCACGAATCATGCCACCCCCAATTGGTAAGTTTAGGGTTTTTTCCTCCAATTGCCGTGTGTTCAAATATCCTCTTAAATATTGAAGCACTTGCTGGTTAAGTTTTTTTGGAGCATGGTCCATTTGCATTTGATGTAGTGTATTTAGATTTCAGTGGGAAAAAACTTCTTGGACTGTTGAAACTTGAAGGTTGTGAACATGTGAGAGGATGGTGCTAGAAACTTAGAATTAAGAACAATTATGTTTCATTCTCCATATGTTTGGATGGTGATACAAATATCTAATTTGGTTTTTCTTAGTGTATGTCATATGGTCTATGACTATGTGCTTGTTTTGCACCCTGAAGCACTACGAAAATTACTTGTCAATAAAATATGTATATCTAAACCATTTACAAAACTATATTAGCATAGTAGGGGTATGCAAAACCTTTGCCCACCAACCTTCGTCCGACCTTCGTTCTAATTCCGACTCCATCAGAGTCTGAGTCTTCGGAGTTCAGAGGCAGAGGCGGAAGTTTTCTGACAATTTTATTCGGAGTTGGAGCTCCGAAATTCCGACCAATTTTTTTTTTTCAAAAAAATGGCATCGTTTCTTCCTCCTAAAGCATGCAAAATGCCTGACGTTCGCAACCCCCTTCATCCTTCACTCTTCTTCTTTCCAAAATACAATCTCTAAAGGCTAAACGGCTAAAGCTCTCCATTTCCCGTCTTTTTCTTGTTGTTGTAGCCATCGTCGATTCGCCTTGCACATGGCTGTGCCGTCGTGGACTCGTGATTCTGATTGTTGATTGTTATCGTAGGCTATAGCCTAGCCTTGGGCCTTTAATCTTGTCCTCGTAAGTTTCACTTCACTGAGTCCTAACAGTAAAACTTATGTTCGAGAGTCAAATCTTCGATTGATTTTTGTTGGATTGCTGGTATTTGACGAATTTATGTGTTCTTCTTCTTATTCTTTGTGGGTTCTTGCTCTTATTTAGAATCAGAATTATTTGTGGGTTCTTGTTCTTGTTCTTGTTTCAATATAGTTCTTGTTCTCGTTTGAAGAGGGTTCATGCAAACTGCAAAGTTAGGATTTTATATAGTTTCCATTCGAAGTGTTGGATTGTTGTCCAGGTTTTTGTTGTTGGATTGCAATCAATTTGTGAGAAATGCTTTGTTGTCCAGGGTTTTATGGTATGTGCATGTTTGTCTGTGTGAAGTATACAACTGAATCAAACATTTTGCGAGTGAGGAAATGAGAGAAAGGCCTAGCATAAAAGTTAACAACAAAAGATAAGCATAACTCAAACTGCATTTTTACTTCTGCCCTTAAAAGTTATCTTCCCTTGAAAGCTAGTGTCTTTATGTGGAAGTTGTGGATAATGCCTAATGGGATCCCTTGGGCTTCTAATATTTAAAGATGTATGGAGTTCAAATGGCCTCTAAATATTTTTGAATCTTATGCTCATCTTTTTTTTTTAATCAATGTTCTCTCTCAGGAGTTATTTGGTATTATTTCTTTAATTTTTTATTGATGTAGGCTCATTGATTTCTCATTATTGAAAAGCTAAATTCTCTTCATAGTGGACCTTCTTATCTAGTTTGAACAAACTTCATATCATTGCACAGCTTAGTTCAGTTTTAATTCTTTGGACTACTTTCTTCTCTGGTTCAAACCAACTTCATCTCATTGCACAGCATACTCTGGCAACTTTGGCTCACTCATTGACAGATTTGAATTAACTCACTCATTAATATGGTGTAAAATAAATATAAAAATATAAGTTTCTAGGTATGCTATAAATATAAGTTTGTTTATATATTGGATAATGGATATAACATTGATAGATTACATTGGAATATTGGATTTTATTTTTTTATTTTAGCTTCTTTGACTATGAATCTATGATACACTGATATGGATGCTAGACCTACTGGAGACGATCATCCAAAAGGGGAATTCATGGATGCCAGTGTACCAATAAAGGTGGGTATTGACACTACAACTACCGCCACCGCTATCCTTAGAGCCACATCTAGAACATTTAGAGCAGCTACTTCATGTGCAAGTAATCGACTTCCAATAGATATAGAAGATGAGGATACGTTCAATGAAGAGAAGGAGATGCCCAATCCTATTGAGCACGATTTACCACCACAACCTCCTATAAAAAGGTCATGGACATGGGAGGATTTGACTAAAATTCCTGGTGATCATGAGAATCCTCAAACAAAATGTCACCACTGTGGGCAACTTTGTGGTTGCCATTCTAAAAAGCTAGACACTAATGTATTAATAGCACATCTTAATGGTTGCTAGGGGTATAAGATCTCAAAGGGATTGGCAGCCAGTGCTAGTGAACAAATCAAGCTCAACTACGAGACTCAAATGGCCACTGATGGTACCAGTTCACATGTTAAGAAGTTGTCAGTCTCTTAATACAATGAGAAGATGTTTGCGAAAAATGATTTCAAGATAATCATTATTAATGAGATACCTTTTACCACAGTGGACAGGAAAGGCTTCAACAAATTTGTGCACACTCTTGAGCCACGTTTTCCCATGCCTTCAAAATATACAGTGATGCAGGATAATATGAAGAGGCATATGAAGGAGAAGGCGGAAATTAAGCAAATATTTATTCGTACTAGCCAAAGAAGGTCATTTATGACTGATATATGGACGTTCGTGTGGAATATAAACTACATGTGTCACTGCCCACTATGTAGACAGTGAGTGGACACTCCAAAAGTGAATAACTGGATTTAAAGAAATTATTGATTACAAGAGTTCAAACATTTTGTGCATTGGTGGATGGTAGTATTCAGGACAGGAGAATTAGAAAAGTCCTTTATATCACAATTGATAATACTGGTGCCATTGACACTGCAATGCAATGGTTCACGAGGAATACGACGGTAACAGAGGATATCATTCATGGCCACGAGTTTTTACATGTTTGTTATTGTGCTCATATTGTTAACCTCATAGTTTCTGAAGGGTTGAAGATTGCATCACCAAAGTCTGGACCATTGGTAGATATGTAAGGGATTCCCCCCAAAGGAAACACAAGTTTACTATGATAGTCGAGCAGCTTCATATTCCATCTTCAACCATTTTGTACTTGAATGTTCTGACTCGATGGAACTTGACATATATGATGTTGAATGTGGTGTCTAAGTATCAAAATGCGTTTGAATGGATGGAGGTCAAGGATGGAGGTATGGGGTATGCTTTGTTAAAGTCCTTAAGGGGAAGAAAAGGACTCGGTGCGCCAGACACACATGATGGAGAAAATGTGAATTTTTTTGTTGATTTTTTGAAGTTGTTTTATTATATAACAAAGTGGATATCTAGATCCAAACACTGTACTGCAAACTTGTATTTCAACGAGTTGTCGAGACTTCATGACCACTTGAAAGCGAGTTCTTCTAACACCAATGGAGTGTTATTTAAAATGGCTATGAGGATGAAATCCAAATATGATAAATATTGAGGGGATATTACAAAGATAAATAGGTTATTATTTGTGGCTAAAATCCTTGACCCCCGATATAAGTTGGAAGTTATAGAGTTTTAGGTTATTGATGTCCTTGAGGAAAAGAACGTTGGTGTGTTTATTAAAGATTTGAGAAAAGACATTGATGACTGATATAGCTATTACAACAATAGTGGTCACCCTACTCCAACAAATGGTAGCCATAGCTCCTCACACCCTACCAATTCAATATCTTCCTTACGTGACAGAGGTACAAATGTTTCATCTCCATTGGTGTGACGGTATTATCAAATTTGTACATTGAGGAATGTTATGCAATATAGATACAAGATTTAGCTTTATTTTATGGAAGATGTCAATGCACCTAGTGATTCATTTATTTTATTAACTTGATGGAATGTTAATTCCACTAAGTTTCGTATGCTTTCCCGAATAACACGAGATGTACTAACTATTCCAATCACTATTGTTATCTCTGAGTCGGCGTTTATCACTAGAGGTCGCGTGTTGGATGCTTATCAGAGTCTATTGGCACCGACAATTGTGAATGTCCTCATTTCCACACAAAATTGCCTAGGTGAAAGCCCATGAGAATAGATATTATTGATCTAGAAAGTTTTAGACTTGAATCAGGTAAATTTTATAGTTTATACTTTTGTATGCTTTATGTGAATATTCAAATATTTGTAATATTTTAATTAGTTGACTTCTAGTTTTTATGATTTTGTAGACATAGTTGTGAATCCTAACTTGATGATGAGTGATGATTGAATGAGAAGTTATGTTCATGCGTTGTAGTTATGCTATTCAGGTACTATATTATCATTTTTAAATCATTTAAAACATCATTGAATTTGAGCATATATTAAAAAAAATTGAATGCTTTATTTTGTAGATAAAACCTTATGAGTTATGAGGACGATCGGACCATTGGTAGTGCAGTAGTGGCTTGAGCTTCAAGAATCAAGACTTTCTTCATTTCTCAATTTTAACTTATATTGTCATTTGGTTTTGTAATGTATGTGATAATTGGTAACTTAATTTGGTATATACTATGACTATGTGGTATGTAATTTATAATTAGGATTCTTATAATTAGAATTTAGGATCCTTATTCTTGGTATGTACTATCAACTATGTAGTACGTAGTATGTAATTTATAATTAGGAAGTTAGGATCCTTGAGTAAACATTAAAATGGTGAAATAGGTTGAATTGTTGAAAATGGATGGCAATTGGCAGGTATTTGAATAAGATAAGCATTAAGCAAGTTTTTATTAGATTCAATATGGAATTTCGATAATTCCAATCAGAATTTTGACTCTGATTGGAGTCGAACTCCGACCTCGTCAGAGAGATCTAGTCCGACTCTATTGGAGTTGGAACACACCAGGATAGCATAGTTTAGGCAAATTCTATTATGTTAATTGGATTTTACAGAATGCTAGTTTTATCTAAAACTGATATGAAAAATCCAAGGTTAAGTAGAAAATTAATGAAACAAAATAATTTGAATTTTTGTATTTTTGTGTGGTTCATAGTGGGAGTAATGGATGTTAATTTCTTCAACTTGGTTTCATACATTTTAGGATGATATAATACTCATGCTGGGTATCACATAACGTGGTTGCATATTTAATTATTTATATTGTTGTGTTATCTATATGTAAAATTTGTGCACGACTTTGGGTGTATTTTTCTCGTTTGAAGTTTTTTATATATTGTCATTTTGCTAGAACAAAGTATCTTGCACACATGAGTGCTTGTTTTTTGGGACATGCTATGACATTCTATTCCTTTGTTTTATACTTGGATCTTATTTATGATTAGATTAATGCTCACCCAGAGCTGTTTTGAACAAGTATTGGAATTGATATTTGGAATCTTGGATCATATGTTGTGTTTGCAAACACATATGGTTCAAGATTGTCAATACAAACATCATATTTTTGATAAAATTGTAGGCTTTATTTATATAAATAAAGCAAATATTTTGAAATTAAGTAGACAACTATGCGTGTAAATATATATGTATATATATAAGGATATTAGTAGCCATTGTATGTCTAAATTGTTCCCTATGCAAAATTATGAGGTATTACAACTGCTATTTGTAATACTCGTCATATATATTAATTATTATTTTGGTTAATTTAGAGATAGCTTTATTTTTAAGAGTGCTTGAATAAGTCAAAGTCTCAAAGATATACATCATATATCAATAGCATAATACAATGATTTTTGTTGTTATAGTTCGTTTCTTAAATCTATAATTGCCTCCACCAAATAAAGATAACTTTTTTTACTGTTTTATTTTTTCAACACGTATGGATCATTCACCTAGTGGGACTCCACATGAGACTCCAAATGCCATAAATTCGCCCCCAGCACTGAGTCTGAGTCAACGACCCACTTCTAGAGCATAAATCTCGTGTGCAAGCAGTCAATTTCCACTCTAAATGGATAAAGAATTGGAAGATGTGGATCAATTTAATGAGGATGAGGAGATGACTATTTCGGACGATCTGACTCAAGATGTACCACTACTACTTTCATTTGTGAGGCCACCATGTCCACAATCAAATAAGAAAAGGTCATAAATATGGAGACATTTCAGCAATGTTGAGGATGGGGATCTACAAGAATCACGGGCTAAGTGCCACCATTGTGGAACTCAAGTTGAATGTCATTCAAAGAGGTAAGGTACCGCTTGTTTGATATCACATTCAAAGGATTTCTAGAGGTACAAAATAGCGAAGGGGTCGATAGCCAAAGGTTAAAGTTAAATTAATCTCATTTTTGTTAAAATATCACATCTATATGCTACTTGATGTCTTCATTTTATTTCATTTTATTTCCACTCAAAACTAATGTTGGTAATACATTTAGGTTAAAGTCAGACTAATATTAGTTATGAGACTCCTACAATCCCTGATACTGCACAAACGGAGGACCTGGTCACCCCTCAATACAGTGAGAAAATATTGAGGGATACGCTTGTAGAGATGATTATTGAAGATGAAATGTCTTTTACCATAGTTGACAAGAGAGGGTTCCATATATTTTTAAAGCTGGTTGAGTCACGATTTTCACTGCATTACGGTATACAGTGATGTGCGATTGTGTGAACAGGCATCTGAAGAAGAAGGCAGAGATGAAGAAGATATTTGTCACCAGTGGTCAAAGAGTGTCATTTACGACCAACACATGGACATCCATATAGAACATTTTATACATGTGTATCACAGCACACTACATTGACAATGAATGAAATATGAAAAAATGGATTATTGAGTTCAAATAAATAGTTGATCATATGGGTGCATCGATTGGGATGGAGATGGATGATTGTTTGATGGATTGGGCATTTAGAAAGTTTTATGCATTACAGTTGACAATTCTAGTATCAATGAGGCTGCAATTGAATGGTTTACGTGAAATATGAGAGTGAGAGGAGATGTAATCCACAGCCACCGATATATCCACATTCGATCCACTGCTCACATAATTAACCTTATTGTCGGTGAGCCTTTTGTTTTTTATTTTGTTTTTATTGTTTTTTGACTTGTCTTCTATAATTTCTTTATATATATATATTTTATATTTCGATAAATATATGGGGCCCTAGCATTGGGGCCCTTTTGCACCCCCATGGAGTTTTTTAATTAGAAAGAAAATTAAAAAATTAAAATAATCACATATATTTTATCTACATACATTATTTTATCATTTTTGTAAAAAAAAATGAATCGAAAAAAATGTAAAAAAAATTACACTATGAGGGCACAAAGGAGCCCCAACGCCGGAGCCCCATAGCGTTGCCTTTTATATTTTTATGATAAAAGACTTGAACATATTTTATGTTTTACTTGTTTCGATTTTATATTTTATATTTTTATGATAAACAGGTAAGGGGTTGAAAGATGTTCACAATTCCATTATACCAAAGTCTGCAACATTGTGTAGTATGTGAGGACTTCCTCTCAAAAGCTGAAAAAGTTCAAGGCAATAGTAGCACAACTTGGAATTGAATGTTCTCGGATGCTATGCTTGGATGTTTCGACTTGATGAAATTCTACATAACTAATGTTGGATATGGCATAGAAGTACCAAAAAGCATTCGAGCGGATAAAGGTCGAGGATGGGGATGTGGACCTTAGGTATGTCTTGCTGGAGCCTGCAAGAAAGGGACTCGATACGCTGGACAGTAAAGATTGGGCTCATGTGAGGGATTTTGTCACATTTTTGCAAATCTTTTATGAAATCATTATGCGGGTATTTGGATCCATATATACGACTACAAACATATGGTTCAACAAAGTCTCGATACTACACCACTACTTGCAAGAAGGTTGTAATAATTCGATTGGAGTATTATCTAGTATGGCTAAAAAAGTGCAGACCAGATATGATATATATTGGGAGCAAGTGGAAATAGATTATTATTCGTGGTTGTGATCCCTAACCCTCTATTCAAGTTGGTGGTGATAGAATTGTGGCAAATGAGGTCTTCGGGGTAGTGAAGATTATGACGTTTATTACAGCGTTTTAGTGTGATTGGGATGACTTATACCACTGTAGCACCACTGACCAGGCTTCATCCTCAACAAGTACCTCACACTCGAGCTCGAGACCTCCCTCCTATGCTTGTACCCGTCTAGCTCGTCCACCCAATCGATGTTTCAACGTTATGGCGTCGTATCATGAATATACAACGAAATATATTATTCAGTGTACAAATGAGGTTGAGTAGTATTTAATAGAAAAGGTCGACGGACGTAGTGATGAATTTCATATATTGGTTTGGTGGAAGGTCAATTCCATCAAGTATCCGACCATCTCTTGTATTGCTCGAGATGTGCTAGTTGTTTCTATCAGTACAGTTGCACCTGAGTCAGCGTTTAATGCTAGAGGTCGAGTGTTGGATGCTTATCAGAATTCATTGTTACCGTCAACCGTGGAAACCCTCGTTTGCACACAAAATTGGATCAATAATACGCCTCCTGGACTAGGAGCATTGGCATTGATGCTAAGAGTTATATATTTGAATTAGATAAAATTAATTTACTTATTTTTTTATTATTAAAGTTTATTGAAATAATTATTCTTTTTATATTTTCATAAATCTATTTAACTTATACTGTTTATGATTTCATAGATATAATTTTCACCCCAGCATATTTGTTGATGAATGATGAAGTATGGAATGGTGGAACCCCCTGGCCCCTTTAATCTTCTGCTTTAATGTTCTAATAGGTATGCTTTTCGTATGTCATGTCGTTACGGTTGTATGATTGTGTATAGAGTTTGGAAGGATATTCAATGTTATTAATATTTGGGAACTAAGAACTAGCACTTTAATGGTCTGTATGATTGAATAACTTGATTTACTAAAAGAGTTTAACGATTAACCCATCTTCTGAATGCAAAAAATGAAGTTGTGCTAACATTTCCATAGCAATGATTGTAAATTAGGTAAATTGACTAATAATACAATGTTGGTTTTGTCTTACTTGAGGATGTTTTAGTATCCTATGTCGGATTTAAATTATGTTCTGCTTGTTAGATCTAATTTTGGAGAGTTAGAGCTAATGTTTTATTTCATAATAGACTTTGAAATTTACTTTTTATTTTTGCATTGAACTGGTAGGTTATCTACTGCACAAGCTTAAACTGGAGAGTTGATGGCAGCACACTATTCAATTGATATACAAATAGTAATGTGAAAGGGTGGGGAATTGGTCGTTACCTATAAAGCACAAGAAATTATTCAACTTCAGCTTCAAGAACAAACCTGTTACCCTTTTTTATGTTAGAAGTTTAAAAATCTTTTATGTATTGTTGGCACTGGTGAAGATTTGGTCATGTTTGACATGGGTAGAGGCTAATGATGAAAGATGTTTTGGTTTTTATGTTAGATGTCACATTCGTATTTAAAATTGTGGAGATGAAGTTTGCCTTAGCTTGCATGGTTTGAATTCGATAACACATTCGTATTTAAAATTGTGGAGATGAAGTTTGCCTTAGCTTGCATGGTTTGAATTCGATAACACATTCGTACTTTTATGAGATGTATAATGTATATAAGATAGATACCTAAAATATGGAAGATAATCACAAATTTTTATGACCATCATTGCAAGTTTTTATCACACACTACCAAACTTTTTATTGATTTATATATATTCTCACACATATAACTCATGGATATGCAAGGAAGTAATTGGAATAGGAAATGCAAATCTAATTACAAATTAGAATTAAAATGCAGATCCAATTAGAATTGGAGTTTCGATCAAAAGTTGGAATTCTGACCTTTGATTGGAACTCCAATCAGAGTCAAGCTCCAACTCTATTTCGGAGTCAGAGTCGGAACCACTTTTCGATTCCGACTCATGTCGAAGTTGGATGTTGGAACTCCGAACTCCAACTTCGTTGAAGTTGAAGCACAATCCCAAGACTTATATAAAAAATAGTTAGGAAACAATAATTTTAAATAAAATTTAGTTATTAATTAATATATAGTATATTTATAAATTATTAAAATTTATAATATTATATTATTATTTTAACTTTTCGTATGATAGTTCAAACATATATTAATATCTTAAATTGCTTTAACTTTACCCGAAACGTCTAACTTTTAGCCGAATTTTAGAATGGGCGATGGTCTAATAAAGAATAAGCTAGTACTTTTTAGGGATCTAATTTGTTAGGGTTAAAGTTGGTAGTGGTGGGCCTGTAATCTTTTTAGGCAGAGCAGTTCATTCGAATCAATTCAGTCTTTTCCTATTTGCTTTTTCATTTTAAATTTACGTCTTCTTTGAGTTTGAAAATAGAGTTGAATTCATCTTAATTTATTTTAAATTTATTATTATATTTTTTAAAATTTTTATATAAAATATAAATTTTAATATAATTTTTTAAAATTTTAATATAATTTTTTTAAATCTCAAAATAATAATAATATTTTATTCAATTTTCAAAATTCATCTTAATTTATCTTATTTCATCTTATTTCAATTCTAAATTCATAGGAGCTTAATCTTCACCAATTCGGTAGTTCTTGATGTAGTTGGAAAAAAAATACATAATACACATTAATTATAAGAATAAGTAAATTAGACAAATTCATTGCCTTCAACTTTTAGTTAGTTATCCTCCATCCATCTCCTAAAATAATGTCGGATATCTGTTTACTATTTGCGACATGCTACTCCCACAGTTGGGAGCCCCTCCGGTTAGGAAGTCCCGCTAATATATATTTTTAAAAAATTTTTTCATATATTTTTTTAACACTTTTAATTTTTTTAAAAGATAAAAAATAAAAAATCATAAGATTATTTAATAGCACTTTTCTAATCCGTAAGTAAAAAAAAAAAAACAAATCATAGCGATAACAATCCATGGTAACCACGAGCGGCAAGATTAGCATTTTCTTTACTTTTTACTTATCTATCAAATATATAATATACAACAGCAAAAAACTATGAAAAGAATGGCAGTTTAGAGATTACTCATTAAACAACAAAACAATCCCCCCTCTACACCCCCCCACCCCCACCCCCAAAATGCTTTTTTTTTTTTTTATAGTGTTACATGTATTTATATTTTTATTTACAAGATTTATTTTATTAGTTTTATCTTAAAATTTAAATTTTTATATTCAAATTTTATGATTTTCAACATACCATTAAATGTATTAATGTAGAGAAATAAGTTTCTTTTGTTGTAAATAACCGACTTTGTAAAGTTGGTGAAATGGATGGCCGACCGACGGTTTATAAGCCGCCTCTAACTACCATATATATGTCTTTGCTTGTAAGATATGCAATTCCAATGCCTGAATAACAAAATTCTAAATATTTTTTTTGTAATATATATTTTTTTAATTTTATTAAACGGTATTAGCATGAAACTTTGTCAATTTTGAAGTTAGTAATATTCTATTTCGAATAAGTGTTTTAATATATATTTGCAGTCTTTAAGATTAATATAAAAGATCATATTACTTACTATTATTTGATAAAACTCTGCATTTATTATCATGATTTTGTTAATATGTTACTTATTGACAATATATACATATTTATTTCCATTATATTCATAAATGTAAAAAATGTTAAGCCTTACAAAATTAGAATTTGTTACTCTTGAAATTTCTAAAAAAATATTTATCTTAGATTCTTGATGTCGAGATTCATTTGGATACGATGAACTTGAAAAATACAATCAAATAAAGAAATCACGTATCCCGACGGGACCACGTTAAGGCAACGATTTTCCTTTGCCACCATTTTTAAGAAAATTAAAATCGAGTATCTCATGGTGAAAGATTCATTTATTTTGTGGAATGATTTAATGGAGAGATAAGAGTACCAGAAAATTATAATTATCCTAAAAACTAGTCATGATTAGTTGCACTTGAGGTTGCAAGACTTCAAGAGTATTAGTAAATATAATTCTGCACTATTTACAATCAGCTCAATATTAAAACTATGTAATAAGAAAATCACAGATGATATCTTAGAAAAGACATATACTACTTTTCATGTCTTGAATGTGCTCATGTTATTAATAGCAGTATCAAGAACGAAAGTTTAAAAAATATTTTGAACTTATATCTTGTCTTCAATGACTGAGTAATATATTGAGTTGTCTTTAAGAAACCACCAATTACGTCCTACTGGTTCCATATAATTATCAGAGGGCTATAAGTGAATGATACTAGATTTACACTATTCCTATAAGCGAATGGTGCATCTTTTCAAAAAAATCAAGGGAGAGCGTGGACGTGGTAGGAAGAACTATAGAAGTAAGAGTTCCATAAACAACAATACTAAATGAGGTAATAATATAAATACACCATATTACTAGAAGTAGTCCAATTCAGAGAAGGGTAAAAACACTTAGAACAATATTTTAAAAAAATATGAAAATGTATGCCATAGATGTAGTATGACTGGACATTATTCGCGTATCTGTCGTACAATAAAATACTTGGTTGACTTATATCAAACTTTTATAAAAAGAAAAACAAAAAAGTTTGGAGACAAATTTTGCTAAACCATCAAATGCTTGAACTTCTATAGATGGAGAAAATATTACCCACCTTGATATTTCTGATTTATTTGAGGATCCTAGTAATAGAATTGTAACACCCCACTCCTAAATGTAACATTTTCAAAATATTTAGGGAGCTAGTATGTTACTAAAATTTTTCTTTACAAAAACACACCAGGTACGAACATTTTTGAATAAATGAAAGTCTTTATTAAAAAAATTAAGAGAGTCAGCGGAAGCATTTGCTTAAAAATATATTAAAATCACTCATATTTACAAAAAAATAAAATATTGTATTCACTAAAAATCACAAAATAAAATTAATATATTGTTTAGGTCTCTACATCGCCTCCCTAAGTCAAATCTTACTAGTTGTGTATCCACATTATTTGGGATGACTTTTAAAGAAAACATGAAAATAAATAAATAAAAATAAAAGGAGTCGAATACTCAATAAGTAAAACATCATATGGTAAAAATAATAATCATCGATTTTCATGCATACTCATAGATACATATGTAATAAGATGAACATTATCTTTTAAAAAATGCTGAATATGACTTTTTCATAAATGCTAAAAACATGAACTTTCATAAATAATGAGATTTTCATAAAAACATGAATATGAACTTGAGTTTATTTTTCTTATCATATCATATCGTTTCATATCATAGGTCGTTATCTACCGTTGATTCTCGTGAGTTAGGGTCAGCGAATGTAAAAATATTCTGATTCCGCCTATGATTGCGGGTTGTGAAATCCATACATAAGGAAAATATACTGGGTGCACTACCAACATGTACAACATGACAATACAATATGCCCATACATAGGTACCGACTTTATATCATACATAGGCCGTTTACATATCTTATAATACTTGCATACTTATCATAATATAAATTTTAAAAGAAATTGCATATTTTCGTAACATATTGTAATGCTTGCTTTCTTACATGAATTCGTGATTTTTCATAAATAATTTTTATGCATACTCTCACATAAAACCATAACTTTTCATAAATAACTTTAATGCATAAAATCATGTCATTTCATAAATATCTTTGATGCATAAACCTTCTCATAAATCATACATGGATTCTCATAAATTTTTCATGACTTGGGTACATAAAAAGGGGTTTCTAAATTATGGCCATATATACATAATAATTTTATAAAAATATATTTACTGTACATGCATAAAGGGTAGGATCATGCTACTTACTTCTTAGTTGCTTCCAAAACACGTCGTAGCTCGCAACCTACACAAGACACTAATCATTACTAACTTTTCTAAAAACGTATCGTAACCTTCTAATTACAAAAAATCATAATAAATAAATAATTTAATAAAATATTAAAATATACTTTAAAAATACTTTAATACTTTGTGAGAATAAATCTTTGGATTTATACCTAATCTTAAAACATAAGTCTAACTTAAAATAACTAAGTCCAACGCAAATAAGAATCGGCTAAGATCGTTTAAACGGCATCATTGTGATTTTAAAATAGAAATTACTTAGGGGTCGGTTAGACTGACCTCCTTAAGAAAAACAGCCTCTGTTACTAGCCGGAGACAACACCGCCCATGCCATCGAGATCAGCTCCCTCCAACGACTCCAGACGAAATGGGTCCTAACGGACCCATTTTGGGTTTAAGACCGCCGGGAGAAGGTTCCCAGGTCGTCGGAGGGAGCCGATCCTAGTGGCATAGGCGGTGTCGCTCACGGCCAGCAACGATACAATTTGAATTGAGACCGAAAGCCTCTCTATCCATCACTCAAAATCATCTTCATTTTTTTTATTGTGTTTTTTTATTGTGTTTTCTTCCTTTCTATTTTTTAATTATATTTTTTATACTATTTTCTGAATTTTTTTAATTATATTTTTTTTAAAAATTTATTATATTTTTATGGGATTGGTCTTTATACTGGAGGCAGTCCAACCAGCCCCTAGGTCACCATTTAAAATAAGGTAGGTTCTTTTGGGACAACTGAACATGAATGAAATAAAAGGAAAGGCTCAACACATGCTTCGAGAAGACAAGGTGCAAGGAAAAAACAAAGTGCTCACATGATAACAGAGGGCTCATCGAGAGGAAGATGCGACGGCGGCTTAGGGGTTGGGAGTGACTAGCGGTGCAACTGGGCTAGTTCCTGGATGGTTGGAAAGTCTCTACATGATCTACAGTGGCCGAAAAAGCTGGCTATTTGGGTAAAAGGAAGAGCTGCAAATCTGAAAACAGGGGAGGGCTATGCGCGAAATCGATGGGGGTCCCCGCGTTCGACGACTATGCAGGGCTGGTCGAAATTTTCTGGGCACCGGTGTGGTGTTTCCGGCGAGGTGAGCTTTTGGTGGCTGATGGTTGTTTCCGGTGTATTTATAAATGAATAGGAAAGGGATGATTCGTGTTTGATGAGGAGGTTTGAGTTTGAAATTGTGAAGTTTGGATAAACTTGAGATTGGAATTGATTTCCGGGTAGTTGCGCATTCGAGTTTGATTTTGAATTTGAATCTGGTTTTGAAATTGACACAATGATGAAGTATTTGAGCTTTGAAGTATGCTTGTTGAATATGAAGACTTGAATTTGAGGTGGGTTTTGGTTATAATTTGAGACGTGAGTTTGAAGTTTGTATTTGATTTTAAACGGGAAACCAAATAAGGAATACAAGTGAGGTAATTGAGCTTGAGTTTAGAATGGGTTGGAGCTGATTTCGGTTTGTACTAAGATAATGGCTGAGATTTCGGGTACTGATTTGAATTTAGGTTGCGAGTTGAATCGCCGTTTGTATTTGTTGGAAGTTGGATTTCCATTATGAGGTAATAGAGAAAGAAAAACTAGAGGATGAAAGGCGTTGGGTGTGAAATATTTTCGGGACTCATCAGAATTTGAAACCAAGAAAATCAGGGTTTGTTTATACAAAAGAATCTTAGCTACAAACCAGTTGAGGGAACACAGCTATGACAGGAAAACAAAACAATAAAAACACTATCTTAAAACTTATCTTAAACATATCTTGATAAAATTGTAGAAAAAAATAAGTAATTATTAATAATAATAAATAAAAACTTAAAAAAAATCCAAATTTTGATGCAAGATGTTACAAGAATTGATTATTTGATTGAGATGAGAGTGCTCCTTCTAATTAATGCATTTTCTAATAAAAGTTTTTTAATATTTTGTAATGTTTTGAAGTAATAAAAGTTTTATATATTTTGTAAAATATGAGCTTTGCTAATGAATTTTTTATCTTTAAGATGAATGATAAGATGTATGTTATAACTCATACAATTTTTAAGAATAAGAAATATTTTCAAAGTATAACATTGAGCAAAATAGACATCTATTCTATATTAAGTTTATCGAATCTAATTGAAAGTTTCAAAAAAATTTATATTGTGTTACTTAATAACACTAGATTTTGTATTGATGATACTCTATTTTCTTTACAATCTAGAAAAAAAAGTTATTGAATTTTAAATATATACATCGTAATAATTATTATATTAAAACCACCAACTAGTAAAAAACATATTCTCATTACTAAAAGGTTTGTCTTGTTGGATTTTCTTTTACAATATTTTAATTAAACAATCCTAAAACATTTGATAGTACACATAAATACCATATTCTTTCCTTTGCCATTGATTTTTTTTTCTCCCTAAACTTTTTATTGATAAAATTTTAACAAAACATATTTTTTATGAGTTGTCATATAAAAAAAAATGTTGTAAATAACCGACTTTCGTAAAGTCGATTTATTCCAGTGCTTGCATAACAAAACTCTCAATATTTTCTCTTACATATTTTCTTTTAGTTTTATAATATTTTATAATTTTTTCTTAATTTCATTTAGCCTTTTCCTTTCAGGAGATCCTTGAGCCTATTCGCCCTTTCAGGGCTTCGAATTTGCAGAATTGCAGTTAAAATTCCAAGTAAATGACGGTAAATCCGCTGGTTGTAGTCACAATCATCAAGGCAAGGCCAGTTACAAAGGATTGCACAGATTGAAACCGGGACAGACCGTACCAGCTAGTCATGGGAAATTGGTTCACCTACGTCGCAAAGTTACCTTAACTGACCCACACCAGGATCTGATTTGTCGTTTTCTTTCTTTGGAGTTGGGGAGATTATTTTGTTAATGAGGATAAAATTTGTAATGAAAGTATTACACAAACCAAATTGGCCCTGGTTTATACATATTCTGTGGGAAAGGCTCTTTTGGCACCACCTCTAAATCAACCACCGGTTTGTGTTCAACAACACAACCGGCAAGCGGCAAGATCGCAGGTCACGTACATTGGACCTCTCAAGAATGAGGTCCTTGCAGATCCGTGACACAATCTTTTTTTTTTTTTTTGGATTCATAGATTTTTGGGGAATACTTAAGAATCTTTTTTCTTGAACTCATTTTGAATGATGTGTGGTAGTAGTATTAGAAACAGACCCCCCAAACACATTGCTCATCTCTAATTTTGTATTTCTGTCAATCTCTTGTACTAAAACCTAAACTATACTGATGACTGTTATCATCATCATTTCACAACTCAAATGACCCAAATTACATGAATATTTTACCTATAAAACCTGGAGAGCACCCTTAACATGCAGCCTGCAACATGTTTTCTGCTAGCCTTCTCAGAAGAGCTCCATCAACTGCTGCGACACATCTGCATCACGCAAGCATGATGACGTTAACTATAACTTTTCGTCCAAATTAGCTTTTATTGTTGTCACATATATTTTTTTTAATAAGTTGTAGTCGCATATTTAATGTGCCGATTAACTTCAGTATCCGTCCGGGCCTAAATGCAGCCATGGTAATCTTAGTTTGGTAGATAAGATGGAAGATGGACGCCCAAACCCATGTCCATAAGAGAAAACATCAAAAACAAGTCTGAAAACAATTACTAGAATGATAATACCTTCAATAATTGATGGTGTTGCTTTGAACTCCAGCCAGATATTTTGATAAGAAGCAAGATCTAGATTCAGAAACTTAGCAGCAAGGTAGACAGCTCCAGCAGCAATATGATGAGGTTTGAATTGAAGCCACAGTGAGCTTCGAAGCCTACAAATAAAATTGTTTTAGTGTAGAAGGTGATAGAAAAGCAGCAGCACAACCACCATAAATCAGAATATGAAGAGAGACATGAATAGTCAAACCAACCATCCGAGGCAACACAAGAACATTCATTCCCTCGAACAACGAAACATACATTTCCACATTGCCAAAATTATTTCAGCTACAAATATATAACAGTTATCTATCGAGAAAGCTGAAAAAATAAGACAACGTAATCAGCCATTAGTTTCAAGCCAAAGTTATTTTCCTTACCAACTAAAAATGCAGCAACTCAGGTAGAATGGCATCCAAGAATCTCTGCAGGACTGCTGACAAGAGTACCAAAACTATAACAAACAAGTTGTACTCATCTAGTGCACGCAACAAACTCCCAGGAAAAATTCTGCTGCGGGCTCTTAATTCGAGACATGCAATTCAAACAAGAAAGCAAATACCAACATCCTCTGCTTCTGGACAGGCTGGTTGACACGCATGCTTTCATGCTAATAGAGTATAAACTTAACAACTATAGAATACCACCCGAAATCTTCTATTGAAAGGAGTATTGCAGGCATAATATATCAAAAGAAGCATCATTTATATCAAATTGAATAAAACAAGAGGCACAAGTTCTATGTATCTTTTTATTTAACAAGCAAATATATTGAAGCAATCAGTAAAACTAATAGATGTATAGCAAGGCCTGTTGATGACCTTTTAGAAAAAGAACAAAAGATTGCTGTGGTACATGCAACAGCATGGTTCTCAACTGTAGTTGCTTTTGTAGACGGTTACAAGGGTGTTTGTAACATGTGAGGAGAGATAAGGACAAAGAAAAGGCAGGTACAAGAGTTACCTTCAGGAAGACTGTGTGAGGGGGTCTTCTCCGAAAGTTTAGAGGTTGCTTCATATTAACTCTTTTTTTTGTTCTTATTTGTGGGGGGATTTTTCACTATTATTTTTCTTTATATTTCAAAAGATAGAATATATGCTAATTTGCCACCATGTTAGAAACCTCCACAAATTAAACCCCAGCACTAACTTTAAAAATGTCAATGCAAAAAAAAAAAAAAAGCTGCAATGGTAAAGACACAACAGAATGAACAGATAATGCATGTGTATACATGATGAATTTGGGCAGACTGAAAAGGGGGAAATTGGGGACAAAATTGATCAACATTTTGAAACGCAACTAACATGTGACCAGGAGAAAATTAAAAGGCGTTCTTAGACGATTTTTTTTTTCTTTTTTGGCTCCTGATTGGGGCGGGTGGAATTCTTTTAGGGAAAACTGATCGACATAATTGTTCTCAATTATAGTTGATTTTGTAGACGGTTACAAGGGTTTTTGTTGCATGTGGAGAGACACAAGGCGAAAAAAGGCATGTACAAAAGTTACCTTCCGGAAGACGGTGGGAGTGGATCTTCTCTAAACATTTTAACACCAACTTGAAGAGTAGAAAGGCTTCTTCATAAATCTCTTCTTTTTTCTTTTTAATGTCAATGCAAAAAACTAAACTGCACTAGTAAAGACCCAACATTTTGAAGTCACGACACTGACTAAACAACTTAAATGGTTTTTGAAGAGATGATAACCCTCCCCCCTCTTGTCAGAATGAGAATCCCTTCAAATATTATGGTAAAGCATAAAAATAGTGTCTCAGTTTTAAAAAATGTATGGATGATTAAATATGAGGACGTTCAACTAATTCAAATTGTAAGCCTTCACAGATATGAAAATAAGAAAGGAAAAGAGGAGGTGACATTGTGGTAGTAAGTATTTCAGTAGTAGTAGTAAAAAACACTTTCCACCCTCTAAAACCAATACAGCTTTTGTAACTTACACCCTAAACTGCTAAAATTGGCAAACTGCACCTTTAACTATCACTGACTGTCAAATAGCATCCCCGCCCAACCGTTAAAAGTAATAAAATATAGGCTACGAGAATCAATCTTATGGTCAGAGAGAAATCAAGGATGCACATTGTAAAATGTATGTTAAGTCAGAGCATGGACAGTGTAATTTTCCTTAATTATTAGGTATAATAGTCATAATTATGACATTAATAACAATAGTAATAGCATAAAATAGCAATAATAACCACAATAATAACAGTGTCAATTATATATATATTTTTCTTTTATTGGCATTAGGTGAACAAAAACAAAGTCCTGACTAATCCCAAGACCCTCGGACAAAGAGTTTTCCACAAGTGCACTTTTGATAATTCAAGGGGAAGTTACCCCAATCTGATGGCCCCTAGAAATCATTTGCACCCAAGAAGATCTGAACCTTAGACCTAAAAGGAGCATGTTACCAAGACTAAGGCTTTTACCACTTGAGCCAACCCTAAGGGTTCCAGTGTCAATAATTGAAATCATTACAACATTGAAAAATATATTAAAAACACATATGCTTTTGCGAGTCTAAAACATCAAGAGTGCATTACTAATAGTTAGCAATAAGTCCAAGAAACACATTATTTATTTAATTTCCAATATTAAAAACTTCGAAAACTTATCGAGTCATTTATAAAAATGATTCCCCATAAAGTAAAATATCCACAAAAGGCAGCAGTAATAGAAAAATAACAACATTAATAATTAAAATATGCAATAATGATCAAATTTATCATAAAAAAATTATGAGAATTAGAAGAGTATAGTTTAGCAACATGAAATGAGTAAAAATTTCTAATATCTTACATATTTTTCAATGATAATTTAGCATTAAGATATTATATATAAATCATGTACATTTAGAGTGTGTTTGGATAGTGAGATGAGATGGTTTTAGATGAAAATTGAAAATTGAAAAAAATATTATTAGAATATTATTTTTTAATATTATTATTATTATTTTAAAATTTGAAAAATTTGAATTTTATTGTGTTTTGTGTGGAAATTTGTGACACTTGTAATGATGAGATGAGATAAAATGGGTTGAGAGTGTTTCTCAATCCAAACCCCTTGGTGTATGTAACATGTTCTTTAGATATGGTTAGGGCTAGACACCAGGGCCATCTCGCAGCCTGCCCAAGCCGATCCACCTGCACATAAGGGTAAAGGCAGATTTTCCACCCACCTCCAGGTGGGTGGGTGGGTGGGTGGGTGAATAGATTCATAACATTTCTTAAAACAGGCAGATGGCTGGCAGGTTAAAAACCAGCCCGCTTGCCCACACCCTACATAATTATATATATTTGTTCTAAATCGCTTACCCCCCCCCCCCCAAACAAAACACACTTTCTAGTATCTTCTTTTCTTTCCCCCGCTTCTTCTTTTCTTCTTTCTTTTCTTTCACCCACTTCTTCTCTTCTTTTTTCTTTTCTTTTCTTTCTTTTTTTTCTTCTTCTTTTCTTTTTCTTTTGCTTCTTTTCTTCTTGTTTTCTTCTTTCAGCCACCGCACCAATCTTTTTTTCTTTCAAGGCTTGCCACACATCAACTCCAATGATTTTAAGCAGTTTTCATTCCAATATCCATTTTCATGCCTATTGCATTGCCTAATCCTTTCACCAGCTATACATCCCAAGTTTTTATTTTATTTTATTTAATTGGTAACCATCCATCCATCCCAAGTGAGTGGTACTAAAGAATATCTGGTGTCTGCCACTTTTTTCATCAGCAAGTGTACTTAACTAATAGGAAACAAGCCAGTCCTGAACACCACACAACCAGGTGAAAAAATACATCAGATGTAAGACTTCTACTTGAACCGAAACTGTAGCAGTAAGATTTTTAGTTGATAATACTTGGATGAAACTGAAATCAACTTTATTTTCATTTATACTTAGAGAAGATCATTTACGGTACAAAGTGATAGGGGTTAAAAATAATGCATGAGATCAGTTTTTTTTTTTTTTTTTAAAATCCAAACTAGTTGGAGAAGAAGGCAAACTTAAATCGATGTTTCAAACTTTCATGGCAGACAAAACTTGACAACTTGTCTGCTTAACCCAAAAATCACCTAGGTAACTGAAAATACCCTCACCCAGGCGGTAAGAAAACTCATAGACAACAAAGAAAAAGAATACTCTCCAAGAAGGTAAGCAAATCCTTGCTTAGTCAATGGCTGACCTCCAGGTCAGCAAATTGACAGCGAGTGCAATTTGCCATATCTCACAAATCAACTACTCACCGAGTTGCTGAGGCCCGCTATGAAATAAGTTTGTATAAGTCTAGAGGACCCATTCCAAACAGATTCAAAGGAAGTGTGGGAGGACTAAAACAATTTAAAGTAGTACAGCAAACTGGCTTTGCAGGTCCTGTGGCTATCTTTAATAGCCAATGACCAAGTTCATGGGGTGTTTTCGTGATGGAAGACATCAACACCCATTAGCAGTTCAACTTCAGATGTACAACAAAACTTTCCATGAACAGCATATCAACTGGCCCGCTAAGAAAATCCTACATTTGAGCACGCTAATCTTGTGCAGATCCTGCAATTATATGCATGTCAAAAGTATCAATATCCCATACCAGAATAACTACAGAGTAGTTGCTCAAAGAAATTATTGACACAAGAAAAACTCAATTTTGAACTGTCCCAAGGGAAGAAAACCAGTGTAGCCACCTTGTCAGCCAAAACAACCACCAGAACCTCAAAAAGTCTGCAACATGGCTGAACTTCTTCTAGGACCCACTGTCAAAATTCTGTTTCCTACACTATCTTTTCAGCTAAACTGTGTTGCAAGGGTACAAAATTGCCATAAGGTGAAGGCCCATACCACAAATAAAAGATGTGGTCAGATCATCATTGCCAGACTAAGATCAACAGGTTGAAGGTGCCAAATCTTTAAGTGATGTTCTACATTAGCTAATAAAGTGTACCAAACTTAAAACAGCCAATGCAAAATATATTGCATCAGTACAAAATACAACATGCAATTAAATAAAATGAAAAGTATTGGAAGCAATAAACTTACCCTTCACTGACCAAGTTTAATGCCAGATTGATCAAAACAGTTTGCGAAAGACCTAGTTTGTTAAGAACGGATGTAAGTGGAGCATATGGATGTTGCACATTTAGCTCAAAATTTAGAGTAGTCAGTATCATATTCTCAGCCTCAATCACTCGTTCCCGATACAGCTCAAACCAGTCCTGTTTACACGGTACATATCATGTTGACATAAGTAAAAGTTGCAGAATATTTTTAATAACAAAAATCCGTTTTAAAAGCACAATAAGGAATACAATAAACATGCAGTTGTAGGAACTGATATTCTTTAAACATCATGCATTAACTTTGAAACTAAATGTACTATACAAACTACACTTAATTTAAAATAAGGAGCATCAAACACATACTATGGGATGCCTAACAAAATTTAAGACTTCCCGAGCAATTGGAAACCACTTTCAATGGAATATACCGTTAAGCTAAAACAGAGACATATTGGTCCTTCAAATTCACAATTAAAATGCCAATGAGTTTTTTCCTCAATGAATATACTTACAGCAGGAAGCAGATAGGACAAGAAAGAAAAATCCTGCTTATGGGTAATTTCACAAGATACTCTCAGCACATTATTTAAAGGGCATGGAGTCTCCTCAGACTTTGCGGCAAGAAAAAGCGCAGCAGTAGCAATCAACTGCAGCATAGCCAGACCAGAATCAACACTTGATTTTCCACAAGATTAATAGATCGCACTTTTTAGTAAAAAAAAGAAACCAGAGATGACAAACTGGAAGGTTAATAGATCGCACTATGTCATTGTCTAGCAGTAAATACTCGAACAATGGATAATATTAAATCTACTCCCCTCTCCAGACAAGGAGGAGGGCCTGACATTACATGTTCAATCTCATATGAATAACCACTTATAAAAAAAATCACATATGGATGACCAAGAACTCTACTCAAGATCCTATGTGCTATTTCAACTGAAGAAAAATTTCCACACACAAAATAAATAAGAACACAGATTCCAAACTAATTTTTGACATTGGAAGGACAATTTATGAAGAGGAGTATGTTCCTGTACTACTATCAGTTCCTTCCCTCGGTCAATCTCTCTACTGATTCCAAGGTGAAGGAACCCACTCAATTTCGATCAGTAAGAAGAATCCACATCCGAACTAATCAAAGGAGAACCTCCTAATTGTTAACACTCTTTTATGTTATCCTAACCTGGAAACTCTTTGAATCGCTATCTTAGCAGCAGTTACAGATCACAAAAGTAGAACAAGTTTCCTACCAAGATCTTATTGAGTCATTGGTCATCAAATCCACAAAACTTAAAAAGATGCACTGGATTTTTAATCATAACAAGAACTTACAAATCTATCATAAGAAGCATGTGATTGTCGAACAAAAAACCGGTGGCACAGAACCATAGCAGTACCAATAGTTGTTTGGGGCCTGAAAGATGGATGTCACATAAAATTAAATCAAACTTCCGTACCAAAAATATTTCTGGCTTTTATAACCTAATTTGAGACTAAATACACAATGTTCATATGACATAAATGAGAAAGGGAACATCAGAAATGAGACCAAATTTGGAAAGAAGAGCTTACAGCTCGAGTCGCAGTCCAAGATTATGAAGGAAAGTGCAGTATGTGTACCGCAAATGAGCTTCACGAAGAGCATCAATACCATCTATTCTTGATGGGGAGTACCTCTCAATCTCATCTCTTGACATGAAGACAGGTTCATCATCTTCCAATTGAGGGCAGTCACGTTTACAGCTACTGGAAGTAGAGGCCTCTGCATGAGATCTTGTCCGAAAAACTGCATAATTGCAGGTTGGAGGGGCCAAGTTATATGCCCAAGGTGGCACGTACTGACTCCTACTGCCTCCCCAAGTACTAGCTGAGAGTTTTCTCCTTTTCAGAGATGGCAATCCTACACCATTAGAATTAGAATGACTGAAATTATCAGGCTTAGCATGGCTAAAATTGTCATAATGCTGCCAAATTTTCCCAGAGAATTCACTGATATTGCTATAATTTCTGTTGTTACAATAGTTCCTGGTTCTGTTCCTGTTGATGTTGCCGAAGTTGTTCCTGTGGAAGGAGGACCGATAGTCATCATTGGTAGTGCCATCATGTGAGGGGAATTTACGCGGAAAAGACATTTCTGTTCCTGATACGCAAAAGAACAAATACACAATGCAAGTAAAATTAAACGCGGTTATATTTTGCTTTAGCAAGTCAACAATTACAAACCAAAGTGCAACAAATGACGAGCTATTGTTTAAATCTTCACATTTTTGTTACATTTATGTTCTTATCGTGCTCTTCTTATTCTCAGAAAGTACATCCTGAATTTCTTAAAGTTACAAATTTATAAAGCTCAATTGTATACAACAGTGACAAATAGTAATTTTCTGACAATTTCTGTTTATATTTCCGGCTTTACATTAAGTTTATGTTAATTTTATCCATTTCCTGGGAAAAAGAAAAAAGAAAAAATATACATCTTCACACTAAAAACTGATTAACCTGGACCCCGAAAACTCAAGTGCCCTGTCACCAATAATAGATAAACCTAACATTATCGTCAATAACAATCTTGATAATTGTAACAGAAAGATACCATAATCGACATCTCTCCCATAGAAAGAAGTAAGAACACATCGCTAAGTTTTAAAAATTAATAAATGAAAAAAATGAAACAGGTCTGACCGAACAGAGAACATTAAAAAGAAACAAATCAAATCAAGCCCCTAGAAACGAAGAACAGCCACTATTAGAAGAAACGAAGAGAAAAATAGCAATATTTACCTGGCTAGCAGGAAAAGTGATCTGAAAGCTGCTTGAATTTAGATCAGTTTGGGTACGAGATCAATATCTGAATCACGATGAGATTAGGGTTTGGTTGAAAAGTATAGGGATCCAAATTAGGAGAAAACCGAAGCGTGGATATAATATATAGTGAAACTTTTACATGAAAGAGATACAGATGAAAATGGTGTTAAGATTATAATTCAGAACTGAATCAATTTATTTTATTTCATTTTGAATTTATTATTATATTTTTTTAAATTATTATATAAAATAAAATAAAAATTTTTGATTTTTTGAAAAAATAATAATAACTTTATCATCTATTTACATCCTTTTATCACTTTTTTTTATTTTTTCAATTTTTTAATTCTTTTTTTACTTAATGATTAACAAAGTAATTATTAATAAAATAATATATTTTTGAAAATTTTTCTTTATGATTAAATATATTAAAAAAATGTTTTTAAAAAATAATAAAAAACAAATATACTTAAAATGAAAAATAAGTAATAAATGAAGTATAAGTATACTACTACTCTTTTTAAAAACACTTACATAAAAATTATGTAAAAATAAAAAATAAAAGCAAAAATATTGTAGAAATCCCAAAATAAGAATCCTTAACATTGCTTTTATATATATATTATGTATTATATTATAAAAAATAATAATAATTATACTCATTATTCTTGCATGTCATACACTATATATTTTTTTTCTCGTATTAAATGTATGGTATATAGATAATGGGTAAAATAGTTCAATTAATTTTTTTAAAAAATATTTAAAAATATGAATAGTATGCGGAGATGATGAATAAGAAAGCTCCACTATAAATAGGTTATAAGATAGTCTATTTAAGTTCCACAACAGATAAAAAAGACAAGAATTTTCCCTTTCAGAAATATCTCTCCATATTATTATTTTCAAAAAATTGTATTTTTTGGGTTTTCATAAAGAAGTGCTATTGTAGAACAACGAGAATATAAAGACTTCATTGTACACTAAAAATGATTTTGTTAATACTTTATAGCATTTTAGAATATTCTCATTGGAGTCATCAATTTATTTGTTTAAACTTCTACTTTTTATACACATATAAAAAAATCTAGTCATATTTAATTAAAAGTGGGAAGAAAAATTATAAAAAAATATCAAAAAGTACTTTTTATCTTCAAAATTTTTTGCACACATCGATGACTCTATTCATTTTTTAAGATAAAAAATATTTTTTGACATTTTTTTACAATTCTTCTCCCCACTTTTGACCAAATATGACTAGATTTTTTTTTATATGTATGTAAAAAGTACAAGTTTAAAAGAAAATTTTGATTACTTTAATGAGAATGCTCATAAAAGGCCAATAGCTCCTGATCCTTGGGCCTCGCGCATGGCCGTCGGAGGACTATTTCGAAGGTTACGCATGAAAAGCCCACTCTCGTTGTGAGAGACGCGTGTGTAAACACTCTTCGCCCTGAACGGCACAGTATTGCTGCGGCAAATAGATCGGTACCCTAAGAGATCTTTGGTGGTGCGCGTGTGGTACCCATCACGACAAAGAGTTTCACAACTGTCAACATCTATTTCGCTCCAAAATGCCTCCCTAGACCGCCTACGAAACCTACAAAAACGAAAAACAAAAACCAAACCAGAGGAAAGGGAAAAGAAACAGAAGGGAAGGGGACGAGGGAGAAACGAATGCGAGAAGGACACTGAGGAAAGGACATAAGGGAGACGAGGGAGGAAGGAAAAAAAGAAAGATGGAAAACGTAGGATTGAGAAGAAACGGAGAAAAGGTAAAAGGGAGAGGGGAGCTTGAGGCGTAGCTCACACTCCTCCCACCCAGCAGCATCGATTGAAGCTTTGGAAACCCTAGCTCCCAGAGAGAAGCGAAGAAGAGAGGAATTTGCCGAAAGCTGCTATCTACCCGATTGTTTCAACGGTTAGAACTTCATTCTTTGGCCGCAAAAGATGATTTTCTTCTTGTGAGAAAGGTGCATGCTCACGTGGAACTAACCCCTCCCCTCCAGCAAGCATAACGCATGGTTTTAAGCCATGTATTACTTGCTTGTAATTGCAAATTGATTGCAATGTAATACTAGCATTGAAGGCCAGCCATGTTGAGTAGGCTATATATAACTCCTTATTGTTTTTTTGAATCATCTAAAAAAGGCAAAGATCTCTCTTTTTTGTTCTCTCTTGAAATAGTATTTAGGTTGTAAATTTATTAAGTGTTATTCTAATTTCAAACTACGTGGTACACTTCTCCACTAAGAATAAACGCTTGAAATTTTATAGACTGAAAAAGCTTGTGGAGCAACTTAATAAACCGAGCTTAAGGTACTTTCTATCGTGTATTCTAGCATTAGTATTAGAACTAGGTACAATTGTGTTTTTGTCTTATTTGGGTAATGTGTTTTATGGTGTGCCTTTTTTATCATAAGATTTTATGATATTGGATTTTGATTATTCAATTATAAATGAATCTATTACTTTTCTTTCTGCATCTGGTTATTTGAACTCATATAAATGAAATGCTAAGTTTGGTCATATAAGACAAGACAGAATGACTCGGTTAGTTAAAAAAAGTTTAATAAGCAATCTCGTTAAAATCATCTTGCCCACATGTGAATAAGGTCTAAAGGAAAATGTAAGATAAAATCTTTTGGAAAAGCCACTAGGACATATTTTCCATTGTAATTAGTTCACTCATACATCTGTGGTCCAATGAATGTGAGGGTAAGACATAGAGGTGTCTACTTCATCACATTTATAGATGACTTTTTACGTTATGATCGTGTCAATTTAATCTCCTATAAGTCTGAAGAATTTGAGTGTTTTAGACGATATCTTAGAATGATTGAGAATCAATTAGACAAGAGTTTAAAAACTCTAAGAATTGACTAAAAATGAGAATATCTATCTGAGCAATTTAAAATGCTCTATGATGAAAAATGAATTAAAATATAGTTGACAATGCCAAGTACACCACAACAAACTGGCATGGCGAAAAAGAGAAATCGATCATTACTTGAGATGGTTTGGTCGATGATGACGCAAGCAAACCTACCAATTTCTTTTTGAGGAGTGTACTTTTGACTGCTGCATATATTCTTAACCAAATGTCCTCCAAATCAGTAACTTCCACTCCATATGAACTATGGACCGGTGAGAAATCCAATTTGAGTAATTTGAGGCCATGGAAGTCTACAGGTTTTGTTCACGATGTTTCTTATAACTATGAGAAGTTAGGCCCTACAGGAAATAAGTGTATCTTTATAAGGCACTCATAACACTGTAAAATGTATGTGTTAATAGGTGAACAATCTGATGAAAATGTGACTGAGATTGAGTCACAAGATGTGAATTTCATTGAAAATGAGTTTCTAAGTAAATGTGAGATTGATAGGAGTTCAAAACTCCATGAAATTGTAGAATAAGAGGAAAGTGATCCAAGAAATTTAGTTGAAAATAATGAAGAAATTCTTTAAACTCCTACAAATTATGAAAAAAAATTTGAATTCGAGTAGGAGCACACCATTTGTCAATCAATTCCAACAATATCAATTGCGTAAAAGCACACATGAAAGTATTCTCCATCGTTGTTTTGAGATTGAAGAGGAAGCTTTTATAATAATTTTGCATGATAATGATGAGCCTAGAAAAATTCATGAGGCTCTCTCATCTTCTACTAAAGATGAGTGGATGAAAGTATTTAATGAGGGGATAGAGTCCATGAGAACTAACTAGATTTGGGATCTAGTAGATCTACCGTCAAGGCATAAGGCTATTAGGAACAAGTGGATTTTAAAGGTTAAATACAAGTCGGATGGATTAATATGTAAGTACAAAACTCGTTTAGTAGTGAAAGGATATATCCAACAGGAGGAGGATATAGACTATAAGGAAACATTTTCACTAGTGGCGAGGTTTATCTCAATTCGTCTAATTCTAACTATAGTAGAATACATAGATTTGGAATTCTATCAGATAGACGTTAAGACAACATTTCTTAATGAAGATCTATATGGATCAACCCATGAATTTTTTAGTCAAAGGTCAAAAGTGCAAAGTGTGCAAACTCAAATAATCTATATATAACCTAAAGCTCAAGAGGATTATGCAATATTTCAAGGAAACTGTGCACCATATGTTGTGCTATCAAAGTTCAAATTTGCAGCTAAGAGGTTACAGTGATGCTGATTAGGGTTGTGACCTAGATGATAACAAATAAATCACTGGATATGTCTTTTTGCTCAACAATGGCGCTATTACATAGAGCAGCAAAAAACAACTATATTCACTGTGGATGCAGAATACATAACTTGTTCTGCAGCAGTTCAAAAAGCTGTTTGGTTGCGGAGGTTTCTCAAACATTTAGACATTGGCACAAATATTTCAGATCTGGTAATAATATTCTGTGATAGCATAGTAGCTATCATATACTAAAAACTCAAAGTATCATAAAAGAACCAAACACTTATAGATATCAAATCTACATCATGGATAAGATAGCGTGAAAGGAATTGGAACTGTAACACTTTTCTAAGAATTGCATAGTTGCTGATTCTTTAACAAAGCCTATCGCAAAAGATATTTTTTAGGCTCATGTTAGGAATCTAGGACTGTGTATATTGTAAATGTAATTTGTGTTTCAAGTGATATTGATATGTAATATTTCCTACAGGATATTAATACAACATGATTTGATTTTTGTCTTTATCGTATTATTTTTTCTAATACACACACAAAAGAAATGTCAACAAGTTTAGATCGGCTCACTCACACAGATGACCGCTTTTAACGCTTGAGTAGCGAGTAGAGATGAAACATTATATCCCTAGATACTTGTCTAGAGGGATAAATTGATTAACACAAAGATATATTGCCTTAGTAGGATCTAAGATAAGGTCTATTAAGAAAACTATGCATGGGTTATCCCACTATCCATGTAGTTCGTGGTTAACCAGATACGAGATCCTCTTCAATGCCTTGGAATCGAGCGAATAGAGGAATTCGGGTTAAACGCTTAAAGAGCATCTAGATTAAGACATTTACAGTGTTGATATATATATATGTTCTTTGAGCAAGAGAAATCTACTGTCGCATGTGTTTCATATTACATGTACTTATTCGACCAAATAAATAAGTGAGTAAATGGTTTCCCTCTTTCTCACAGTGTGATATCATATTTTTTAAGTATCCTTTATTCACCTTTAACTATGTCATGAGATGGAGGTTGCAGTGTTTGCTACTTTGGCATGCTGTCAATGACCATGATTCATATGATCTAAAGAGGCATTGCTGGAAAAGCAGTTCGGCAAGTTTAATGACATGAGGGGCAAATGGAAGACTTTTTGACATCATATCTTTGATAGTATTTGCTGATGTTGAACTGTGACACTGCATATTAGTAGCAATTAAGGTTATGAACATATCGAAATGATTTGAAGATAGTCAAGCATTGTTTTGGATTTTTTTTTTTTAACTCAAGAGGATTTGAAAATGCTTGACCTTGATGTGATCAAATAAATCTTGGACATGATCAAATACTTTAAAGTTATTACTATGTTGGTCTTCTCAGAGAAAGATTTGGTGTAGTACTCCCAACTTTTTTTTCACAAATGTGCTTGGTGGTTGCAAGGTCTATTCACTTATATGAACAAGACTAAAAACATTAGAGAGATGCAAACTTGATGTCATGTCTATTGTATGCAAGTGGGAGATGTAAGAAGGGGGCGCCCATGTGAGGCTAACCCTTCTCCTCCAGCAAGCATAACACATGGCTTTAAGCCATGCTATGTGTTACTTGCAGCTTATAACTAGAGGTGTAAAAAACAGTCAAAAAATTGATAAACTAGCCCAGACCAGGTTTGAACAAATCCGATTTGGAATCGGTTTTCAGAAATACAAAACCAGTAAGATACGGTTCGATTCCGATTCGACTCCTGTTCTAGCCATTTAAGAACTAGATCGGACCGGTCCTTTTAACTATATATTTTTAATTCTTTTTTTAATATTATATATGATAGATTTTTATATTATATATAATTTTTATATATAACATGATAATATAAATCGTAATCATATATAAGTAATATTATAATATTTATAAAATAAATATTTAAATTTAAACATGAAATTAAATTTTTTTTTCATATAATAGTTTTTTTTTATATAACAGTTTTTATTTTATAATAGTTTTTTTATTACAAATTTTATTTATATAATAGTTTTTTATTAGTGTAATAGATTTTTATAATAAACCACATTTTTTAAATAAAACAGATTTATTTTTTAAACTCAACAATTCATTAAAACCGAAAAATCGGATTTGAACCGGTAAAATCAGTACTATCGATTTTGAGAGATAATCGGGGCGTAATTGGTTTTGTATTTTGTAAAATTGATGATATTAGTTCGGTTTTATATTTTGACTAAAACTGGACCGAGTCAGATTGGTTACACCCCTACTTGTAACTGCAAATTGATTATAGTATATAATTGGCCTTTAAGGCCAACCATGTGGAGTGGGCTATATATAACTCCTCTTTAATTATTTCTTTAGATCATCTAAAAAAAGTAAAACTCTTTCTTTTTTATTCTCTCTTGAAATAATATTTGGGTCGTGAATTTATTAAGTGTTACTCTAATTTCATACTATTTAGGACATTTCACCACTAAAATGAAATGTTTGGAATTTATTAAATTAGAAAAACTTGTGAAATAACTTAGTAAACTAAGCTTAAAGTGTTTTTTGCTGTATATTTTAACACTTAATCACGACTTTGAAGTTCGTGAAAATTTTGGAAGATGACTTGAAATGGATTCTCAATCCTACTTTAAAAGAAAGTGTCAAGTTGAAAGAGAAGCGAAGGAAGCTGAAAGAGACTTTCCATGCAAAGGTCACATCCTCAATGCATTGTCCAATTCGATATATGATGTCTATCAATTTACTCCTTTGGCAACAAATCTATGGAAGAGTTTAGAAATAAAACATAAAATTGAGAAAGCAAGTATCGAAATGTTTATCATTTCAACTTTATGAATTTTAAGATGACTGACGACAAGCCATTTTTAACCCAACTATATGAATTATTATTTATCGTTGGTGATTTTAAAACGATATGGGAATTGAGATTGCTGAAAATTTATTGGTAGGACTAATTATTAATAAAATGATTACAAGAAAAAAGTCAAATATGATGACAGAAACTATTCTTTAGAATCTCTTCAACATCATTTACGTAGTAGAATTAAGATAGTAAAATGATTCATTTGAGATGAAAACAAAAGTTAACATCATTGATGTCAACAAAATTAGCAAAAAAATGGCGCCTGATTTGTTTTTACAAATAATTTCATCTTATCTTATTTTTTTCATATTATTATTATTATTATCTTTTTAAATTCTCATACAAAATAAAATAAATAATTGAATTTTTTTCAAATTCTAAAATATTTTTTTAAATCTTAAAATAAAATTAATATTAAAAAAATATTTTAATAATACTTTATTTAATTTTAAACTTTTATCTTATTTTATGTCATCTTATTTATGAAAACAAACCACGCCTAAATTGTAGGCCATGAACCAAAAAAAAATTCATAAAAAATGGCCCAAATCCAAATATCAAAATAATAAGAAGAAAGATCATTGTTTTGCTATTGGCAAGCATTGGCATCGCTCATATCAAGCTTGTGTATTCTTTTAATAAGAAGAAAGTATTGCCTTTTTTTTGTACATCATGTTGCAGATAAATTTATTTTATCCAAGAATGAGATATTTGTAAGAAACTACTCTTATAATGGAATGAATAAATTGAATATAATGTATGAAAATTCAATTTATATTTTGTATTCTTTTAATTTATGGCATGCTTAGTAGATTAAGATATGTACGTAAATTATGGTTCCATAAAATATATGCCTAATCTTGGTTTGATTTTTAATTTTGATGATAATGTTAGAAAAAATCAAACTTCTGCTCAATAAAAAATAATCAGAAAATCTTTTCAAAATGTTAAGCGTAAATATGAGATTCTTAAACTTATTCATAGTAGTGTTTGTAATTATAAGAATATTGAATCTTGTAGTGGTGATAAGCATATTTCTAAGTTTATTCATGATTGTACTAGATATTCATAATTCATATGTTTATATGCTCAAGAGTATGGATTAAGTTTTTCTAGGCTTTTGATTTATAAAGCCAAGTGGAAAATCAATTAGGCAAAAAGATTTAGGCATTATGGTCTGGTCGTTGTGGCGAATATTTATCAAATGAGCATAGCCGGCTCAAAGGGATAAATAATAAGTCCAACGCCTAAGCCTCCAAATTTGAGTAGGCCCCATCCCATAAAGAAAAAAAAAATCAAAGAAAATATTACTAAAGATAGGAAACAATTTATTTAAAATAAAATCAATATTAAATGATGAAATTTGAATAAAACATAAGTAAATATAAAAGTTTTACTTAAAAATATTTTATTTAAAATATACAAAATTTTCAAATAATAGTAAAACTGGAATAAAATAACAAATAATGTGTATTTCAATATAGCAAAATTTTAATGTATTTTACATCTCAAAATTCTTAATAGAATTTTATTATTTAATATTTAAGTATTAGTATTATTTTTAAATTAAAACGTTATGTACTTAATGCTTGTTTAAAGCCACAAAAGAGTTCACCAAATTCTCTAAAACTTGTGAGATAAATCACCAAGCCACGGCCCCTACTTTAACAATAAAGTATGTTCAAAAGAATATTAAACTCTTGTTGAATGGTGAATGTTATGCTTTTAAATTTCAGTCTTCCTCTTAATTTATGGGATGAAGCAATTTTTTTTGCTTGTAATATTTCAAACCACCCCCCAAAAAAAGAAAGTTTTAAAGAATGATAATGTTACATACAGTCGTAGAGTTGCAAACGGCATGCAGTCGCTTTAGAAAAAAAATTAACTTTTTCATGTGGGTCTCATATATGTTCATATTTTTCTAAAGCGACTGCACGCTGCTTACAACTCTATGACTACATCTATCATTTCTCTTTAAAAAATAATTATGGCATAAACATCCTCCATATTTGAAAAGAATAAAAGTGTGTAGATATTTTTAGCTTACGTTAGAAAACTGGACCTTAAAAAACAAAATTAAGTTCTAAAACCTATATGTGTTTTTATTGAATATTTTTAAAAATTAGCATGTCGACCTATATATATTTTTTTACCTAGGTTCAAATAAGATATATGAATTTAGAGATGTAATCGGGGGACGTGGCAATGTCAGCTTTTATAAGAAAAATAAATAACAGAAAGGCATAAAGCAGACCGTCTGCCATGTTCCTCCAAAAACCACTTTAAAATCGTTTTTTTTTTTTCCTGAAATCAGCTGGTTTCTTGCAGAAGAAAAACGTTGTTGAAATAAGAAGAAAATTTGGCATTTTTCTGATAATCATTTCTCCCAAATCCATTTTTTAGATTTTTTTAGAAGAAAAATTATGGATTTCTTAAGAAGAAAAATGATGGGTTTCAGGGTTAACAGATATCTACCAAACCCATTTGGAGAATTTCTCCCTATTAAAGCAATAATTCTTCATAATCCACATCAGTTGTTTCCACTACAGCAAGCATGGTTATATCAGAATCATCTATACCAAAATCATCGTGTCAATAGAATGGAGATATCTAGAATATTCTGTATAAAAAACTTTAGCCAAGTGTATCAAATAGAGTAATTTGTATACTACTACTATGTCTACAAATAGGAACAATGTGTAATCATGAACGATATGGAAAACTAATGAAATATTCTGAGTACTCTATTTTCTTTCTGTACATTTTGCAAACACCTTCTTTACACTATAGAATATGTGTTTCGTTATGGTAATCAGAGCCTAAAAAGACTCACGTCTCAACTATGGCATCCTATTCAAAATCCACCCCACCCATTGTCTCTCCTTCAATCGTCACCATAGCCACACACAGTATATAAAATTGGATTTTTTTTTTGTACTCTGGAAAGCTCAGATTATACTTTTTCTTAAGGGTCATCAACTTTTTGGGTATGTTGATGGTTCCATCACTGCCCCTCCATCCTCTACTGATGGTAGAACGCTCCACCTCCAACAAGCCTGGACCACTCTTCAATTTCTGTTTACTTCTCACTCTTATGCCCATGTGATTCATACACACTATCAACTTGCAACACTCGAAAAAGGGTTGGAAACCATCACTAAATACTATAACAAAGCTAGGGACTGATTATGAGCCCCTGGTCACCTCCCCCATCACCTCCCCCACAACTCGACCTGACCACTTATCACCCCACCAAACCTTTAGCTACCTCCTAAACCATGAATCTCGTCTCTTTCATCAAATCGCCTCTCTTCTTTCCGCTACCAACCTTACTGCCAACAATACTACTTTCACCCTCCCTCACTCTCTAATCCCTCTAACAGAGGACACAACTCTCAAAATCATGGAGGTAGGCGAGGCTGTGGCTGAGGTGACTACTCTGGTTCGTGTGGTGGTAGTTCCTTTAATAACTACTTCCCACTGCGAAATGACACTCATTTAACTTGCCAAGTCTGCAATAAACAGGGTCACTCAGCCAACATCTGCCATCACTGCTACAATCATGCATGCCAACCTTCTCCTCCATCCTCCTTTCAAGCAACTACACCTCTTTCCCTAATAACCCTATGCCCCCCAACCCTACCTGGTATCTTGATACTATTGCTACACATCATTTTACCTTAGATTATCACAATCTCAACCTAGACTCAGCATCATATTAGGGGGCAGATCAGGTCAGCATTGATGACGACAACACCATCTCCATCTAGAATCAAGGCTCGGCTCAACTTTCTTCTCCTTGTCGTACATTTTTATTCAAAAAATTATTACATGTTCCTTTGATTTCTCGCAATCTCCTTTCTATACGTCAATTTTGTCAAGATAATCTAGTTTTCTTTGAATTTCACTCTACCTTTTTTCTTGTGAAGAACTCGCGTACCCAACAGGCTCTTCTTTGGGGAACCGTTGAGGACGGTTTGTATGTCCTCCCATCTACTGCTGCTACCTCCACCCAGATTGCCTCTCCATCTCCCACTGCTCTGCTTAGTTCTCAGACCTCTCCTTAGTTATGGCACAACATACTAGGTCATCCCTATTCCCGTACCATTGCCTTCACTCTTCGTCACTTTTAGCTTCCCACAAGTGCATATCTTAGGTCCTTCTCCTACGCTACTTGTTCACAGGCCAAGGCCCACTCACTACCTCACCCTACTTCTCCGACCTAGTCTAATAAGCCTTTTAATATTCTATTTTTAGATGTATGGGGACCAGCCCCAGTGTTATCCTCTAATGGATCACGTTATTATCTTTCCATAGTTGATGACTATACTAAATATATCTGGCTTTTTATTATGCAAACAAAGTCCAATGTTTCCACTCTTATTATTGCTTTTATATGCTATGTAACCAATTTATTTTCCAAAATATCATCTCTGTGCAATCCGATTGGAGAGGGAAATTTCGTTCCCTCCACCCCATCTCCAGTAATTGGGTATTCAACATAGAATCACGAGTCCACACTCTCATCCTAAAATGGGAGTATGGAATGTCGTCATAGACACATCGTAGAAACTGGACTTTCTCTCTTGGCCCATGCGTATATGCCTCAACATTATTGGGCTGATGCCTTTCAAACAGCTGCCTATCTCATCAACTGTATGCCCACTCCACTTTTCCAACATAAATCCCCATATGAACTATTAATGGGCCACCAACCCGATTACTCTTTTCTTCAGGTTGTTGGCTCCACTTGTTGGCCCAACCTCAGACCATTCAATAAACATAAAATTGATCTCCGGTCTCAACCGTGTGTCTTCTTGGGCTATAGCCCAAATCACAAAGCCTATAAATGCCTTCATTTACCAACATGCCGCATTTACTTATCCAGAGATGTCACTTTTCATGAAATTGACTTCCAATTTAAGCCCAATGCATCTCTGCCTTCTCAATCAATCTCTCCCACTCATCTAGGCCTATCTTGGTGTCTCGAGTTCTTGAAGCCTAACCTTTCCTGACTTTCTTGGTCTAATCATCCACTCCCACCACGGGCCCCCCCAGTACATCCACCCATAATCCAGCTATCTCTTCACCTTCAGTTCAAACTCAGCCCTCAATCTCATCTATTTCCCCAATCTTCTCTAAGGTTTAGTCGCCTGAGCTTACCCTTCTGTCAATTGCCTTTACTGATTGTCCTCTTCCTACCTCATCTCCTCTTTTTCATTGACATCCAATGGTTACACGGTCTTAGTCGAACATTATTCATCCTCGTATGCATACAGATGGAACTATCCCGTGACCCCCTCCCAAGCCATATGCTTCTTTTACATCCATGCTTTCAACATTGTCTTCTTCACACTCTATCATTGAGGAACCCTCGTCTTACTCTGAAACATCTAAATACCTGAGTGGAGAAGAGCTATGACTCATGAATTTCATGCTCTTCTTCAAAATACACTTGGCAGCTGGTTCCTCCCTCCCCTCATTTCAATGTTTCGGGATCCAAATGGATCCTTAAAACAAAATGCCATGCCGATGGATCCTTGGAACGCCGCAAGGCGCATCTCGTGACCAAGGGTTTCCATCGGCAGTCAGGCGTAGATTACAACGAGACCTTTAGTCTTGTGGTCAAACACATGACCATTCACTTTCTTCTATCCCTTATTGTTTCCTCTCAATGGCCATTACACCAGCTGGATATACAAAATGTGTTCTTTCATGGGGAACTTGAAGAAGTTGTTTACATGTAACAGCCCACTGAATTCGTGAATCTGGAGCATCTGTCGTATGTCTGTAAGTTATCTAAGTCCATTTATGGTTTGAAACAGGCCTTGGTTTGCAAAATTGAGTGATCATTTATTATCTTTTGGTTTTACAACTTCTCGTTATGATACCTCGTTGTTCATATATAAGAAATCAACTGCTTGCAGTTTTGTATTGATTTATGTTGACAATATAATCATCACGAGGTCAAGCATGTCTATTATTATTGATTTTATTAAATCCTCGAGTTCCTATTTTCTTGTCAAAGACCTAGGTATGCTCCATTACTTTCTCGATATTGAGGTTACCCGTGATCCCTCTGGTCTCTACTTGACTCAACAAAAGTATATTACAAACCTTCTTCAGAAAACCAACAAGCACAAATCAAAACCCGTTTCTACCCCCATGGCCCTTACTATAAAATTATCTGCTCTAGAGGGTTCCTCTTCTGAGGACCCTCAATTATATCAGAGTATTGTGGGCAGTTTGCAATACCTTGCATTCACTTGCCCTGATATTTCGTTCGCTACCAAACGTATGTGTCAATACATGTACTCCCCACGCCTATCCCAATGGCAGGCTCTGAAATGAATTCTAAGATGCTTAAATAATACTCGGTCTTATGGCTTATATTTTTCACCCTCTTCTTCACTCAAGAGCTGTCTATTCCGATACTAATTGGGCCGGCTGCCCTGATGATTGCAGGTCTAACAGCAGATTTTGTGTATTTTTTGGGACCCATTTAATTTCTTGGGGTTAAAAAAAAAGACTCACTCTTGCTCGTCTTCCACTGAAGCCGAGTACAAATCTGTAGCCAATACCACATGTAAGCTAATTTGGCTTCAAGCTTTGTTGCAGGAACTTGGCATTTTCTAGCGCAGCCCCCGACCCTATGGTGTGACAACTTAGGTGCCACTTACCTATCGATTAACCCAGTTATGCATGTTAGGATAAAACACATTGAACTTGACTATTATTTCGTTCGGGATCGTGTAGCAACTAAATCTCTACAAGTATCCTTCATCTCTAGTAAGGACAAACTTGTAAATATCCTTACCAAGCCGTTGTCCTCTCCAAGATTTCTTCAACTCCGGTCAAACCTCACTCTCAAACAAATGCCGCTTGACTCGCGGGGGAATATTAAGGTAATGAATTCTTCATAATTCACATCAATTGTTTCCACTATAGCAAGCATAGCTATATCAGAATCATCTATACCAAAATTATCGTGTCAACAGAATGAAGATATCTAGAATATTCTGTATCACAAACTTTAGCCTAGTGTCTCAAATAGAGTGGTTTGTATACTACTGCTATGCCTATAAATAGGAACACTGTGTAATTATGAACGATATGAAAAACTAATGAAATATTCTAAGTACTCAATTTTCTTTCTGTAAATTTTGCAAACATCTTCTTTGCACGATAGAATGTGTGTTTCATTACTTCCAAACTCAATTTAACGATTTTTTCCAAACTCAATTTTGTTGTTGCTTAATTTTGATGATGATGAATTGGTCCATTTGTTGATAATGTCTGGCTTAGAGAGCTCCCAAACCCAAAGCTATGGATGTTGAAGTATAGAATAAGCTTGCATGATAACGTTTTCATCATTTTTTTTTCTTGTCGTTTTTGTTGAAAATTCAAGCATTTAGCTAAATAATATTGACTCTTGTGCTTATTCACAATCGGCCATGCAAATTTCTGTAATTTTTTTTTTGTAGAAAATCAGTTATTTTTACAATATTTATTATAACCCAGACTTAGTTAAGTTTCTCATTTGCATTTTGTTGCCAAATTATTGTTTTTGTTTTAGGCCATGGAATAGGTGTAGAATGTTTAGAGCATTGGGCCTCAACACTAGGCATCCAAAGCCTAAGAAGGAGGCTATCCAAACCTTTGGTTTTCGGCCAACCAATGTGGACTTTAAGGTCAAAAGCCCTAGAGGACCAAGGGGCACGCCCAACACCATAGGGCTTTGCCATTTGTCACGCATGTATAATCCATAAACCTGGACGTGATGGTGGGCTAAAGGAAAGAAAAGTTAGGGTTTTGAAAACCCAAAGGGGACTTGCACGCTTGCCTTAATGACAAGTCACATGACTTACTAGTCGTCACCCATGCATATTCTAGAAAGCTAGGAGGCAATCATTAGATCACCTAAGGGAGGCCAAAAGGCCACTTGGCCAACACACTACTCAACCCCAAACCACCTCCATCACACGCCACTTATTAATAATGAGGAGTTCCAAGGGTCTTGCATGGAAAAGCACACATGGGAAAACTAAAATGCAGATTTCCTAAGGGACTTGCTTGAGAAATCTAAAGGGACATCTTAATATTTATCATCAAAGAAGTCAAGAGAGCTACTTGAGGATGCATTGGAGTTGTCTACAACCTCATCACATGAAAGTATTCCTACCTAGTGCTAGGTTGTTCTGTCATTACCATTTATAGTAAAAGATCTTTAGAGTAGTCTGTGTATAGTTGATTCTAGTGTAGATTTGTTATTATTTTGTCTTACTCGATTCATTCCTTATTGTTTTTTTGTATAAAGGATATTGTAAACACTACCTTGTATAGAAATAAAAACAGAGTTTATTTCTCTCCATCTCTTTAGCTTTCTGTCTTCTCCCCTGGCTATCTGCAACTTCTCAATGTTTAACATGGTATCGAGAGCTCAATTTGCCTGAGAACTTACTGTCTTCCATCTTCATCATTCAAATATTTTACTCTCTTCAATATTCACATCACTTCTTTATCTTTTTCGTTTCAATGGCTGAAAACACTCAACCACCTAAATCTCCTTCTGAAGACCCTAATAGTCATTTCTCATACACCATAGTGACAATGCTCATACTGTGATTGTCACCCTACCGTTGATAGGTTCAAACTATCTCACCTGGAACAGATCCTTCACACTTGCCATTTCTAAAAAAAGATAACCTTGGTTTTCTAGATGGCTCTGTCCCAACACCAGATATCTCTGATCCCCTCTATATTGCCTGGTTGCGATGCAACAACCTGCTGCTATCTTGGATATTCAACTATATTTCCAAAGAAATCAGTTCAAATGTCATGTTTATGAGCTCTGCAAAGGATGTTTGGGAAAAGCTCAAAGAACGCTTCTCATAACCTGACACCGTGAGGATCTACCATCTCCAACAACAATTAAGTTCTATCATGCAAGGTAATCTCTCGGTAAGTGAGTATTTTACCCAACTCAGTGCTGTTTGGGAAGAGTTAAACAGCTACAGACCTCTGCCTCATTGTTTATGTGGTAAATGTACTTGTAATGCCTTGAATGACATAGGTAAAACACAGCAGCTTCATAATGTTTTCAAATTTTTAATGGGATTAAATGACACTTATGATAACATAAGAGGGCAAATCATACTCATGAGCCCTATGCCTTTTCTTGATAAAACATTTTCCATGGTTTTACAAGAAGAGAGGCAAAGGTAGATTCGCACTGTGACATTGCCCCCACCTGAGCCTTCTATTTTTGCTGCTTTTCAAAATATTAAAAGGAAAGAAAAGCTTGATGTAACATGTTATCACTGTGGGAAAAATGGACACACTAAGGAGAAGTGCTTCAGATTGTTTGGTTTTCCACCAAACTTTAAATTTACCAAATCTAAATTTGGTTACTCTAGTGGTGGTTTCTCTGGTTCTAGTCATTCTGCAAACCAGGTACAATCTATCACTCAGGAGCAAGACTCTGGAAGTCCATCACATCTCCATCTTACTCAAACTCAGATTCAACAACTGGTTGCCTTAGTCAATGCTCAGACATCTCAGCTGAATATTCACAAGCCAAAGATCCACCAACCTATTGCTCAAGCTCTTTCAACTCTGCCCAATCCCATTCAGTCCACTGATATTATAACCAACTTTCCATCCAGCTCCAATATGGCAGGTAAATTCTTGTGTCTTTCAAGCACTTTGTTCTCACCTAAAACACCAAAATAACATAGCTCCACCATCACACAAGATTCACAGAATGCACCTTGGATTTTGGACAATGGTGCCACAGACCACATGGTCTGCTCCATTTCACTTCTTTCTTCTGTCACTTGTTTCACTCAAGCTTTTGTGCAGCTTCCAAATAAAACACATGCTCAAATCACTCATATTGAGAAAGTTAAATTCTCAGAATCACTAACCCTTACCAATGTTTTGTGTGTGCCATCATTCAACTTCAACTTGATTTCTGTCAACAAACTCACTAATGATCCTCGTATCTTCCTTTTGTTCTTGAATAAAATCTGTGTTATACAGGACCTTTATTCATGGACGATGATTGATCTAGCTAAGGTCTGCAATAGGCTTTACCACCTTCACCTCAGCTCTCTCCACAACAGTCCACCCTTGGTTTCAACCAAACAGACTCCTCAACTTAGTCAATCCTTCAAGTCTTCAATCAACAGTCAAGCTTTCAATGCTAATGGACAGCAAGAGTTCAACTTATGGCACTTTAGATTAGGGCATTTATCCAATCAGAGATTGAATTTAATTCATTCTCAAGTTCCTAATGTAAAGTGTAAAGATCAAACTCCCTGTACCGTATGCCACTTGGCTAAACAGAAGAAAAAGTCTTTTCAATTAAGTACTTCAGTTTCTCAATTTCCCTTTCAATTAATTCATTGTGACATTTGGGGACCGTACTCCCAAATGTATAACCAAGGACATCATTATTTTTTAACAATTTTTGATGATTATAGCCGAGTGACAAAGGTTTTTCTCATGAAATTCAAGAGTGAGGTCAGATCAATCTTGCAAACTTTTATCCACATGACAAAAATTCAATTTGATGCTAAAGTAAAACAACTTCAATCCGACAATGATGTTGAGTTTAATATGACAGATTTTTACAATCTTCATGGGATTTTATATCAAAAATCTTGTGTTTATACTCCACAACAGAATGAAGTTGTTGAAAGAAAGCATCAACATCTCATTTCTGTTGCGAGGGCAATTCTCTTCCAATTATCTCTTCCTTTAAAGTTTTGGGGTGATGTAGTGCTCACTGCTGCCTATTTGATCAACAGAATTCCATCACCAGTTTTGAGCAACAAATCACCCTATGAGAAACTCTTTGACACAATACCTTCCTATGAACACTTGAGAGTGTTTGGCTGTCTCTGTTTTGCCTCAACTCATAAACACAATCGATCCAAATTAGACCCTCGAGCTAGAAAGTATGTCTTCATAGGATATTTAGCCAGAATTAAGGGTTACAAAGTTTATGATATTGAGAACCAGCAATGTTTTGTTTCCAGAGATGTAGAGTTTTATGAGTCCACATTTCCTTTTCAAAACTCTAGCCTTAATACACATCTTTTATATGAGCAGATCACACATTCAGTTTTGTCTACTACTGAACAAATCTTCTCTCTTCCACCTCATTCTGCTTCAACCCCTTTTGATAGCTCCTCGAATTCTTCTGTTGATATTCCCACTCCAAAATCCCTTTCCAGTTCTCCTCAAACTGATACACTTCGTTCAGAGTCTCTCTCTGATAACCACCCCACTGAATCAACTCCACCTGATCCTTTTACCACTGCATCACTAGACCATGATCAACCCACCATTTCTCTGAGAAGATCTGATCGAGCTAGAAGACCTCCTTCATATTTGCATGACTATCATTGTCATGCAATCACCAATAATCTCAATCAGTCCAATTCTATCATTCTCATAAATCTCCCCCTCGACAGACACTTATCCTATTCACATATTTCTCCATCACACAAAAACTTTGCCCTTTCACCCTCCCTCACTCAAGATCCTAAGACCTATAAGGAGGCAATGATATTTAAGCATTGGCAGACAACAATGGAATCTGAGCTAAGAGCTTTGGAGGAAAATGGGACTTGGAGAATTACTGGTCTACCACCTGGTAAGACTTCAATTGATTGTAGATATGTTTTCAAGACCAAACTCAACTCAGATGGGTCTGTGGAGAGATATAAGGCCAGATTAATAGCTAAGGGTTACACTCAAATTAAAGGATTCGATTACCAAGAGACTTTTAGTCCAGTGGCCAAGTTAACTTCTGTGAGAATTTTTCTAGCTCTGGCAACCATCAATGACTGGCATTTAAACCAAATGGATGTACATAATACTTTTCTCAATGAGGATCTCGTGGAAGAAATTTATATGAACTTACCTCCAAGATACTAGATTAAGGGGGAGCATCATAGTGGAAATGAGAGGCTGGTTTGCATACTACACAAGTCATTGTATGGTCTCAAGCAAGCTTCCCGACAGTGGAATGCAAAGTTCACTTCCTTTCTAATTTCTATTGGTGTTAGACAATCTAAAGCAGACTATCCTTTGTTCACTAGATTAGATAAAAATGGTTTTGTTGCCTTATTGGTGTATGTTGATGACATATTAATTGGAAGCTCAAATTTGTCCACTATTAATTCTGTTAAAGCAGATTTGCACTCACAATTTAAGCTCAAGGACTTGGGGCAAGTGAAATACTTCTTAGGCTTGGAAGTTGCGAGATCAAGATTAGGGATACACTTATGCCAAAGAAAGTATACCCTTGAGATTCTTCAAGACTCTGGTTTACTAAGCTGCAAGCCTGCTCACAGTCCAATTGAGACTAACTACAAGCTTAGCCATTTTGATACAGGTTTGTTAAGTGATGTTGAAATTTATAGAAGGTTAATTGGGAAACTAATTTACTTGACCATCTCAAGACCAGATATTATCTATGCTGTCCATATACTTAGTCAGTTCATAGACAAGCCAACAGAGACACACTTGAAGGATGCACACAAGATCTTGAGGTACTTAAAAGGTTCCATAAGGCTAGGTATTCTTCTTTCCTCTCAATCCACTCTACACTTGAAGGCTTTTAGTGACTCAGATTAGGCTGCTGGCCCAGAAACAAGAAGGTCAGTCACGGGTTATTGTGTGTTCTTTGGTGACTCTATGGTAAGTTGGAAGTCTAAAAAGCAAGCACCAATCTCTAGATCCTCTGCTGAAGCAAAGTATAGAGCACTTGCCCACACAACTTGTGAGGTTGTTTGGATCCTTTCTTTGGTGAAGGATTTCCAGGTTGATCATTTTAAGGCTGTGACACTATATTGTGACAGCCAATCTGCTTTGCATCTTACCAAGAACCCAGTTTTTTCATGAGAGGACTAAACACATAAAGATTGGTTACCACTTTATTAGAGAAAAGGTTTCAGCAGGTATAATTGCACCGGTCTATGTCCCTTCTTAGCTTCAATTGGCAGATATATTTACAAAGGCCTTACTTGTTGCTACCTTGAAGTTTTTGTTATCCAAGATGTGCATTCTCAACATCTATGACCATCTTAAGGGGGAGTCTCAAGATTTATCATCAAAGAAATCAAGATAGCTACTTGAGGATGCATTGGAGTTGTCTATAACCTCATCACATGAAAGTATTCCTACCTAGTACTAGGTTGTTGTGTCATTACCATTTATAGTAAAAGATCTTTAAAGTAGTCTGTGTATAGCTGATTCTAGTGCAGATTTGTTATTATTTTTTCTTACTCAATTCATCTCTTATTTTTTTTTCTATAAAGGATATTGTAAACACTACCTTGTATAGCAATAAAAACAGAGTTGCTTTCTCTCCATCTCTTTAGCTATCTGTCTTCTCCCCTGGCTATCTGCAACTTCTCAATGTTCAACATGACATCTCACTTATTAGGACATTCAAGTTAAAATATATATATATATATATATATATATATATATATTCATGGATTGTATGTACATAAATTCTAAAAAATATATTATTTTAGAGAGATTCAAAGAAAGTGTATTATTATATATCTAACTATTATCTCATTTTGCTAAAGTGAAAAAGTTTAGTATTCTTTAAATCAATCTTATAAAAATCTATAGAAAATACGAGTAATGATACACTTATAATTCTTTTACAACTATTTTAAAATTTATTTTCAAACAATCAAGGAAATCATTACACTCTATTAAGAGTAATGATATCCACACAACACAGCTTTAAATATATTTCACAACACATATTATAAAATAAAGATATTTTTATAAAATGATACTAGTTTTATAAGGTATTTTACACAAATAAATTTTAATATTACAAAACTATCCTCCATTTCATGTAGAGTTAAAATAATTGTAAAATAGCTAGTTATAAGGTTATCATTTTTCTAGAAAAAACTAAGATTTATTAAAGAATAACAAGTTTGTAATATGTGACTTTCAAATTAATAAGATTGTCACGGAATACCCATATTACAAAAGGTTATACCAAACCAACAATTAAGATATTCAAATAGATGGAGCACCTTCCTACAATGAATACGCTATATGCTATCCTATCATAGACACATCGTAGCTATATGAATATAAAATAATTATATATATATATATATATATATATATATACTAGAATAAGACCCTCTTAGCATCTAGTGACCCAAGTATGCAATACTATTTGTCAAGATTTCCCAACATCATCAATAAAAAAAAAAACATACAAATAAAGATCTTCTATTCAATTTCAAATAATCTATTATTGAATAAGATGGGGAAGACTCGTTCTCAAAGACAGAATGTCCCTCTGTTTTTGTTTACTTTGATATTGCAGCAAATTTTAATACATATTTTAGATTTTTCCTTCTTTCATCTTCAAAAAATACAATTATTTCTTCCAGCATATTCACTACAACATATATAAAACGGAAACAAATAGATTTATCTTCGGGTTGGATAGACAGTAGATATAAGAACTCTTCCGACATATCTAGACTAGATGTGAGGCTATTTTGTATGTCGAGTGGCATTTTTTATAATCTAAAGAAGAGAGCACAAAATAGGCAATACTTTGGATGGATTAAATATAATTACTCTTATATTTAAAAGGATCAAACCAATAATAATCTTTTTGAGAGAATGTTAGTGAGAGTATTTCATGTCATGTCATTATTATGATTTTTTAAATTCTTGTATAAAATTTGATAAATAATTTAATTTTTTTAAATTTTAATAATAATAATAATTTGTATAATAATAATAATTTTTAAAATTCTTGTCAATTCAACTTTCAACTTTTATTTAAAATTATTTTATTTCATTTTACTGTTTTCAACTTTTATTTAAAATTATTTTATTTCATTTTACTGTATAAACTGCATCCAAAAGTTCCAAATAAATAAGGGTCGTGCTATATATTAAAAAAAAAAGACAAATTTAATATATATGACATGGCTTCGATTTACTTCGAGCATTTTAGCATTTTCCAATAGAATGTATACGGGTATACGTAAAAGGATCAAACTTTCAATGGGTACGAGTCAAAAGATCCAAACACTACATTGTATACGTGATTTGAGATGCAAGGGATACACCAGGAAACCTGCTATTGACATAAAAATAAAAATAAAAATAAAAATAAAATCGACAATCTATCACATTTTCCGTTTCCGCGTTCGAAAGCTGAATGGTCAAGCATGGACAAGGATAATTAGTAACAAAAAGTTATTATTTTTTATGCCTCTATTCCTTCCCAAGATCCCCTGCAATCCTCTTGACTGAATACAGTTTAGAATATAAAATTTTCTTCTTGTATTCTTTCTGGCTTTTGAATTTTAATTGACACCTTCGCAAGACCTCTTATGATGTTTCATTAGTCATTAAATTATTTTAAGGAAAAATAAGACCTGATCAATGATCATTATTATAGATATTGCTATTCCAATCTAAAAGTAATAAAAATAGGATGAATTGTCAGTATTTCAAGGGTGGAAAAATCTTCCATATTCAAAGTTCGTTTCGATTATGAATTTAAATCGTTGTTCTATACACCAAATCCAAAGATAATGCATAAATATATAATGGGTCTGCACATTGGTCATACTGATTACTACTTACAACAGTATGCCAAACAATGTTATAAGAGTCCCGCTACAGCCACACACAAATTTCACATAAAATTCCCACAAACATACGTGCAAATGCCATATCAATTTTATTATTATTATTTTTTTAATGAGTTGTCTTTTCATATTCCTTTCCTGCTTCAATCCCCAAAATCTATTTCAGATCTTCTCCAATTCAACGAGCATTTTGAAGAGACCATGCTGTTATTCGACTCTGGAGGGAGGCGTTTGTTGGAGTAGAGGTGTTTGCCAACGAATATTTGCAGGTTGCCTTCGAAGATTTGAAGCAATCCATTCATGCCCATTTGCTTCTCACCATTTTTACCATAGTCATCGTCATATTTTTCGCCAGCATTTGCTTCTCAATATATTTCTGGTCGTGGCCATCCTATTTGCAGACTCCATTACGGCTTTTGAGGTCTTTTTAAAATGAAAATAATTGGGAAGTATTTGGGAGAATCATGTAATTTCAGTGAAAGACCGAGAGAGGCCTTGGCTAGGAGGAAGAAGCTGCTGGTGAGAGCTAGATTGAAAGGGCCGCATTTCTTGTTTGTTAATGTAGTTTTCCAACAACAGTGGTTGAATTTTGATCTATGTCTCTGCTAGGGACTGGAAAGGAAATGAAAGGGAAAGGAAGGTACACAATAACGCAAGAATTAGGGTAGGGCTGTAAAAAATTTGAATAAGGCTGGTGGACCGAATCGGTTGGACCTGTCCGGTCCAATTTATATATGGACCAAATAATTTCGGTCCGGTCCGGTCCTGGTCTTAGAGATTTTTCCTTCCGGACTGGACCGAATTCCCACCATACATATATATATAAATAATAGTATATAAATTATAATATTAATATAGATTAATATATAATATATAATATATATTAACATATTAATATATAATATATATTCTTATAATATTAACATATTATAATTTATAGTAGTTAATTAATTATAGTATAAAAATATAAATTATAATATATCAATATAGAGAGTATCAGGACTTTTAAAAACTGATTATTATTTTTTATTTATTTAGACTCTTAACTTTTAAGGACTCTTAAGTCTTAAGAGTTTTTTTTTTATTTGGATTTTTAAGAACTGATTTTTTTTTTTTTTTTTATCTAAATTATTTTTCTTTTGCCATTTCTTTAAGAGTAAATTTTTTTAATATTTTTTGGCTTAAATCTATGATAAATATATAAATTGAGCTAAAAATAATTAAATTTGAGTCAAAAAAATATTTGATCAATCTTAAGAGTTAATTTTTTTTTTATTTGGGTTTTTAAGGACTGATTTTTTCCTATTTTTTATTTAGATTAATTTTCTTTTGCCATTTTTTTAAGAGTAAGTTGTTTTAATATTTTTTGGTTTAAATCTGTGATAAATATGTAAATTGAACTGAAAATAATTAAATTTAGGCTAAAAAAATATTTGATCATTGTAAAATTTTAGATTAAATTTAGTCCATTAAATCATATGAGGTACCTCTGAACCGGACCAGACCGTCCCTAAACTTAATTTGACCGGACGTGTATAGACTGAAAAGGAGTTTGGTTCAGTTCAGGATGAGAAAATTCTTGAATCAAATAGAACCAATCCACAAATTTTTTCGACCAGACTAAACCATTTACACTCCTAAACGAGGAAGAGCGTGAAAAAAAAAACTGAGGTGGCATAATGCCAGGTTAATTTGTGGGATGTTTTTGTAGGATTTCCTTGTATCCCTACTGTTCTAGTTTACTGCCAGACAAAACTCTTCTTCCTATTTATTTTATTTTTTAATTCTCATTTTTTAATATTTAAAATATTTTTAAAAATATGAAAACTTCTTTAACTATTAAATAAAGAATAATTATAAAATTAAAATACATGAAATATCAAAATAGTAAGGCTGGCTCTTCCATTAGATTACTTAGGCAGTTGTCGATAGCCTCCTAATGGAAAAAATATCTCCAAAAAATTTTTTAAAAAGAAAAAATATTTAATCAAAAATATTAATCAACTCAATAAAACAACATCAAAAGTATCAAAAGATATTATATATGATTTTATTAATTAGAAATATTGGTTGAAAATGTAGTATAAAATTTTAAATAATAATTTACTTAACAAATGATAGGAATTATTTTTAAATAAAAATATAATGTAAAAATAAAAATAATTTTAATTAATTTACTTTTTTTTTTAAAGGCTCATTTGTTAATTTTAACCTTTGCCCCTAAACTATTTTCATTGGTCATTACGAGAAACTAAAACAAAAGGGTTACATTGCCAAGGACAAAACAAAAGTACCCTCCCCAGTTATATGGACAGGCCAGTCCGGAAGGCAAACTAGGGGCACTCCTTAATTTAATGCCTTACTTCTAATGATCTAATCATTATTAATTATAAATTGAAATTGAAATTTATTTATTTTTGGCTATAATGCTTATGATTTAGCTAAATACTCTGCATTAATTTAAAGTCTAAATAATAATATAATATTTTATATTGTAATATAATTTTTTTAAAATTTTACAAATACCCGTAATATATTAAATATTAATTTTAGTGAACAATAAATTAATTTTTTAATTTTTCAAATACACTTATTATACTAAATATTAATATTAGTAAACAATATTTTTTTTTAATTTTGCAAATACACTTAATATATAAAATAATATTTTTAGTAAATAATTTTTTTTTTTAATTTTGCAAATAAATTTAATATATGAAATATTAATTTTAGTTAACAAATATTTTTATTTTAGTTATTTCTTCACTAGCACAACTTATTGTACCAATCAAGCACCATCTACATTTTTGTTTTAATTATTTCTTCTCTCAATTTTAATACATTTTATTACATTTTCCCATTTAATAATTATACTACATTTTAATAAATTCAATCCGTTGGTTCTATTTGGAAAGTCCAATGTAGTTTGCTTTGTCCATAAACGTTCTGGCACGTGCTCAAAGACAAAATGCTTCATGTCCAGAATCGTTCATATATATGCTATCCGGTATGCGATCATGCCTGTTACTGACTTGGATTAAGTCCGGTTTGGACTGGGAGATAGGATAAGATAAATTGAGATAATTTTTAAAAATTGAATAAAATATTATTTTTTAATATTATTATTATTTTGAAATTTAAAAAATCAGTATTAAAATTTATATTTTATATAAAGATTTGAGATAAATTAAAATAAGTTCTCAATTCAAACCGGACCTTACATTAATAGAACTGACCCAGCTGGAAAAATTGTACCGACTTACATTAAATATTCTTTATTTATAGAATTGACCCAGCAGAGATCTTTAAACACACCAACAGTCCACAATTCTACTCGGAATCAATGCAAACAAACCACATGCATATAAAAGTACATGGAATCCACAAAACTACGTATCAAATCCATAAACTACCTAAAGATAATAGCCAAAATGCTTCCACAAAAGATAATAAACTCCAAGGGGTGAATGGAACCCAGGATGTCAAAATTCACAGCTCATCTCAAGCCTCACTATTTGACAACAAGGCACAGCATATACTGATATCACAAAATTTTAGATCGCACCTCATATATTGACATACATAGAGACACAGCACATCACAATTGCTCTAATTGGATTTTATTTGTTAAATTTAAAACGATCATTTTCTAACAAGTAGCCATCTTCATCCAAACATAATCAATGGGAGTGCTTATATTATTATTATTTTTTGCTTAATCCTTCTATACTATACGCCATTTAAGGTCTCAAGCAAGATCATCAAGAAAAATCTGGACAGGATTTCTAAAACATACATATATCTTTTCTTTCCTTCATTAGGAGAAAAGAGAAAGCAAAACTGTAAAAATATATGCTTAGAGCTATTCCATTAAGTCCACTTGTTTACGGGTGAAGCGAGATAGGAAAAAAAAAAAAGGCTTTTTCTGCAAAAGCTTTGATTATACTTATTTCATGCAAATTTAAAAATCAATCCTCATACTCAGTTAGGATGAGCAACTGGGTATGCCCATGTCTAAAAGAGGTCATACCAATACAATTCTTTCATGTTTGCCACCCTAGTTGTCTGTTCTTCAATGTCCTCCCCTGCAAAAAAATAAATACTAAACAAAACCTTCCATGACCACCAGATGGTGTTCCAAATCAACGAACCTTCAGGACTTTATTCATTTTCTTATTATTTAGTAACTCTAAAAGCAAACATTTGAAGTTTTATAGCACGAGTTGCAGGTGATGCAATGAGCCCTGTCAGTGACATAATTAATTAATTGTCAAGGCTTAAATAACTATATTATATATCATTCATCCCAACTCTACCATCAGAGCTTAATCAAAGCAAATGAGTATGAGGATTAAAAAATCAGTCTTTATTTCAGCCCTGCTAGTCGTGATTCATACTCAGTTTCGAAATCTATCCTCTAAAAGAAAAAGATATAACCAACAGTTATTTTGTCTGCTACAAAGACCCAACAATCCCCAAAATGCTTTAGATTGGCTACAAACCCTAGACTCAAGCATGCAGGAAAATTCATACGATAAATCCTAATTTCTTACTAATTTTTGCATAAACTCGGTTTCTTACTCTTAAAGTGAAAACAAAAAGTGAAAAAATTGAAGTGTTTAAAAAGAAACAAAATCAGAGAAGAGATTGATTATGTGCAAAGGATTTACCCAAATCGAGAGAATCCTGCCCCAAATAGGGTTTTCCTTATACGATTCATCACAATCTCCTGCAATAATCACCAACGAATTTGTTAGTTGGCCGAAGGAATTTCGATCGACGAAGAGAAAATAAGAGAGAAAAAAATTGGAACGTCCGGTAAAGAAATACTTGATCTTTTGCGCGTTTGGATGAAGGGAAAGGAAAAATTCCTTGGAAGAAACTAGAAACTCGAGGGAAGAAACGAAATTTTGGCGCTGAAAAAAAAGAATTAAATGCAATAAAATATTCAGATGACTTATGAATAGTAAATCACTATGTTTGGTGAGAGGAGCTGAATTACTATTCATCTAGTCTTCACATTTTACAAGATAACCAGTTTAACGTAGACTATTTTTTCCAAACTCAACTTCATTTTAGACTTGCAATGGGTTATAGCCAGTCTATTATTAGCTCTAAGGCCATAATCCCAAGGGAGTTGCTACTTTTGGCCATATACGTCTTGCATATTATTGTGAGTTGATTGTTGAAACGAAAATGCTATTATATTCCATGACTTTGACATCTCACTTTGACAATTAATATTTTTTTAATTTTTTCTTTGCTTAGTAATTAAGAAAGTAATTTTTAATGTGCTGACATTTTTTTTACTTTTTAAAATATTTAAATATGGTTAAAAAATATAAAAATGAAAAAATAAGAAGTAAAAGTTGTGCTCTTGGATATGCCCATTGGTTAAAGCTGGGCAACACACTAGCACTACCCATGTTGAAAAGCTTCAACACTTATGTTAACAATTAAGGATAGCGCAATAGGTCGACAGGAGAAAAATAATCATTCTCAGTCAGTTGAGATTATTCAAGATGGGGTGAGAAGTGGCTTTGAACGGGGAGTGGTAACTCCCATCAAGCCAAAGCCTACTTTTACTGTAATATTATACTCGACAATGGGTCTATACGGTATAAAGTAGGCGAGGAGAGATCTCGAAAGTATTATATAAAGCTCATTATGCTTGACACAAGATTTTTCGACGACCTCCTTAACCTATATCGATGGTGGATTAGAGGGGTGGGATGCCTTGATAGGACGTCTCCATAGGAAGAGGCTGGAACCTATATAGGAATAACAATACACTTATATAACAAGAGAGAAAGGGGCGCGCTAGCGCTTTAATAATATAATAGAAAGGTTAGGGAGTTGAGAATTTGCTGCTTGCTGTCTACTTTGTGAGCCTTCATTGCCCCTTTTTGTAACTTTCCTTGGTTTTTTTATTGGTGGCAACTTGGTATGTGGAACGATCATCACATCTAGTTGTTAGCTCTTAATTAGGTAGGATTTATAACTTCATTAGAGACTCTTTTATAATGGCTATAGGTTCCATATTGAAAAAAAAAAATCAAAGTTGATCACTAATATAAGACTAGAATATTCGTAGGATTCTTCTGACCAAACAAATAATTGTTAACAATGAATTGCCAAATTGAAGAAATTGGGTGCTATTAGTGATCTAGTACGATTGCACACATACATAATGATGAGCAATGATAAATGCAGGAAAATTAAGAGATAGGGATATACATATTTATATGGTTCGGCACTGGACCTACATTTACAGGTAGGGATGTCAAATCGTGTTAACGGGTCGTATTCGTGTCGTGTCAAGACATATATATTCTACTATATAGGTCAACCCTAACCCGATCCGTTAAGTTTATCGTGTCAAAATCTCAAACCTTAACCCGACCAGTTAACATAACGTGTCGTATCGTGTCAACCCATTATGACCCGTTAGTAAATATTACAAAATATATTAATACGACATAATATGATTCGTTTTAACCTGTTTATGTAAATGAGTTGAATATGTCCAAAATTAACCCGTTTGACTTAATTAAATTTAGTATAATTTTATATAAAAATTTTAAAAAAACAATATCTATAAAACTAATAACACTAATTATAAGTCTAAATTACATTCTAAACAATAAAATATCAAAATTAAAATTCTAATAATCTTACTTTTAAGTATAAGAATATAATTGTAATTTTAACTTTCTTAGCGTGTCATAACGTGTCATAACGGGTTAAAACAGGTCAACCCGCTATCAACCCGTTAAGCAATCGTGTCATAACGGGTCAACCCGTTTTGACCCTAAACCCGTTAAAACTAAACCCTAACCCGCTATTATCGTGTCGTGTTCGTGTTGGATTAACGGGTCGTGTAAGAAATTGCCACCCCTATTTACAGGTTGTTTAGAAGGAAAATCCATTATAATATGCATATTTTATAGTCTCTCATGGTCTCTACTTATCGATGTATGGCAATGATCTAAGCTCTATCTTCTGGTGGAGATCCTGTCATTGAAGTCTCTCTTGTGAGATTGAAGAAGCTGAAAAAGTTGAAGTAGAAGAAGAAGTCCCCTCTAGTCATCTAGCAAAGGCCTCACTTATCCTCTACTCTTTCCTTCATTTATGTCACATATTATCTCCTTTACATCACATTTTTACTTTTTCTTATAACACAATTTTCCTTCCTCAACTTTTTGTCTCTTCCTTCCTTCTCTTTTTCTTCCTCATTCTCCTTCTATTATCTTCTAGTAAGAGCCATTTGATGGTTTTTGCTCTTTATCTAGGCCTAGGATATTTTATACCCTCCAACTTCAATTTGGATAGAAGAGTGCACATGCTAGATAGGTATTAAATTATGCATTGACAACATTTGAGCGGTAGCGTGATAGGCGAGATACTTGATAGTTACTCTTTGGGTCTGTCTGATAACACAAATGTTTCATATAATTTCAAATTATTTCACTATTGTTCACAGATCATATAAAATATTATAATTAGTATCCAAATGGAGCTTTAATCTATAGTGAAAAGAAAATTGATTGGTAGAAGACAAAAACAATAATTAGTATAAATCCCTTTGTTTTTATCAAATAGTTTTGAAATATGATGACCCAATTCCCAACCATATCATAAGGATAATTATAGAAGTTAAATTAATATAATGAGAAGTGGTATAGCTACAAAGAGATATCACAAAAGTAAATCAACAAACTTGTGTAATTTGATGTAATACATTAGAACCCCATTTTAATAAAAATAGCTCTTGAAGCATGTTTTGTAGCCACCAATTGCAATAATGCTCCTATGTTTGTGAGGGTAGAAGAAAAGGGTGGCTAGGTAGTGACCGTGTCACCTTGATAAAATCAAAATCTCTCAAGTGGAGCAAAGGAAACACGGAGTAGTTGAGAGTTAGAGAGAGAGCATTGAATATGAATAATTTTTCTTACAGTCCATATATGTGAACTGCATTACAAGCCTAATTAAAACGTTCCAATTTTATAGATAAATGAAATAAAATTTTCAAATTTTTGAGTTTTTGATTTGTAAGTAATGGTATTTTAGTCAATTTTATTCTAAAATTGATACTTTTCTATCTGTTTATTGCTTGAACTGTAAAGGAGTCCATAAAAAAATAGATTGTATATAGCATGTCCAATAAACATATATCCTCTTTTTTGTCGACATCATTTCTCTATTTATATCAGATTTCTCGTAAGACTCTTATGTTGATGTAATGATCACCCTCATCTTGGGCGGCATAGCGTTGCATTCAATGCAACTGCTCCTATCAACTATAAGGACCTAACTTTGGGGTTGGCCACTTCGAGCTGCATTCAATGCGGCCTATCTTGCGGGAGATAAGATTTTGGCTTGTTTAGCCCTCATTAATATGTTGTATCTAGTCAGATTGTCGGCTATCTTCTCTTAGGCCTATTTGGGCCTTCCTTTCTACTCCTTTTTGGTCTATTCTACTCTGGATCTTGGGCTTTGGCGTAGGAGGCCTGAGCCTGGCCCGACTGAGTATATGATTTTCTTTGGAGTAGTTTTACAATCTAACATATCATACCAAGTCATGCCCCTTTTTGAATTTATTTTCAAAAAATTTTGTAGTTAAAATATTTGTTTAATACAAAATTATGTAGTAGAATGGTTTGGAGTGTTAATAATTTATATCCCAAGAGTGTAAGAAAGATTAATGAGATCTAGAGATGGATGCCCTGTGTTTTAAGAGAGAGTACGACTAGTAGTCCTAGAGTGTCTCACGTTAACCGTTAAGATACCACGTTGATTGAAGATTGATTTTAATCCGTCAAAAATGCTTGTTGAAAGCGCCGGGTGCAAATGACGCACAAACGGCACTATTTAATAAAACTTTATATTTTTCTCTCTTTCGTTGTCGATCGTAATCAAGATTTTGAATTATATTTTGTTGCTCGTTCCGATTGAGATATCGAATTAGAATATTTTGGCATTGCCCTAGATATATCATTTTGAGATTAATTATATATTATATATAAATATTTATATGTATATATAAACTAACAATTAGTAATATATATATATATATATATATGGAAGTGTGTATCATGCATATGTATATATATTAGAAGAATTGAAGATTTATAAAATGAATATAGGTTGAAAAATACAAATTTGAGTTAAGATACAAAAATAAATAAAATAATAGATAAAATATTAAAAAATAATGATATTTACAAAAAAGATGAGATATTTAAAATTTTAAAAATATTTTATATTTTAAAAATAATTAAATACTATCTGAATTTAAAATTTTTTAAAATTGTTATTGAAAATCAAAAAAAAATTTATAAAAAATATTTAAAATGGAATAGGAGTTGGAATGATCGAAATTTGGACCGAAATGTCAAAATTTGGATCGAAACAAAACAATCAATGGGATATAGTGTGCCAAATCCTATATCAGAACGAGAAATTCTAGCCGTTCTGACTGAATTCAAACCTTGGTCGTAGTCCCTCCTCCTCTTTTTCTAATCAATTTCGAGTGTTTATTTATGTATGAAACTCTTTCGCTGACTCTGCTGCTTTTGAGGTCTTGTCTTTGGTAGATTCAACTGTTTCATGAGTCTTCTCCGTTACCGTGTCGGCCTTCTCCCTCATAGCATCCATCGTTTGGTTGGTTTTCTCCTGAGCATTCACGAATCAAAAGACAGTGCTTAAGCTAAGTAAATTCCTTGTAGGACCGCCATCTTTGAAAAAAAAAAAAACATGCGCCATGCGCCATGCAATATCATGTTAATCATTAAAAAAATCAGAAGCTACGTCCTCTTTAAGAAGACCCGGGGCTGCAAAGGAAAAGGCCTTCGAAGATGCGGAATCAGTCAAGCAGAAGGCTCAGGAGGCAGCAAAGGCCGCTCGTGAGAAGGAGAACTAGATTAAAGAGAGGGACATGATTTGTTGATCTTTCTAAAGATGGGGCTTCTGGCACTACTGAAATGAGCAAATGTCATCACTTCTGATCAAGTGCATGTACAGCTTGTTGATGCTTGTAGCTGGTTGGAAGGATAACTCTACATGGATGTTGCAGGAAGGCGTAGTATATCTGTATACATATTTGTCTGTGTTGCATGCTCTTTCCTATATCAAGGTGTAATTTGATAAATTCCGATCTCTAATCTCATTTGTAGGATACTTTGAAGGGTCTCGCGCAGTCCTTTTTAAATTATTAAACAAAAGCATACCGATTAAATTTCACCAAATGATTCTATACACTCTCATTTTCATAGTTAATAGAAACGAAGCCACCCCTCTGTAAGTTCTTGGCAGAATATATATGTAAATTCAACACTTCCAACAGTTCGTAGTTTTCATCCTTCACCGTCAATCAAAAAAGCAACACAAAAATAACACCGAATCCAAACTCTGCAAATGAATCGACACTCTAGATCACTCTCATATAGTTAGGATTTTGATTTTACCATTGCTTCATTGTCTTCTAATCCAACAGCATCGGTGGTAGCTGCAGCAGCAGCGGTGGTGAGGTGTCGGAGGCGATGATACTTAACAATCAACTGTTTCTATACAGAAAATTTAAGAAATCGAAGGAGAGGGTAAACAACTAAGGAGAATAATACTACATACAAATAATATTGTGTACTCATATATATATATGTGCATTTTTATTAATTGCTTTCATATTTTTTATTTTAAATTTAAATATTTTATTAAATTTATCTTTTTACTTCAACATTGATATACATATATGTGTCCAATATTACTTTTAACTCTTTTCTAAGTTAAAAAGCTTTTGTGCTTTTATCCTTTCTTCTTTCTCGTCCTTAGGGGTGTTCACCCGATCGATAGCAACAATTTTTGACCCGACCTGATAGCAACATTTTCCGTTAGCCCGATTAGCATAAATGGATATTCTGACCCATTCACTCTCCCTTAGACTGCTTTTTTTTCCTCCTTTCTTTTCCAACAAACACTTTCCATACAACCTCAGTTCAACCAAATGGATCTATAAGCATAATCATAGCACACTAAAAAAATTGCCTTCGATTCTAACTTTTTAGTCCACCTTTGTTCTTGCTATTTTCAGGATTCGATCAAAATTACAATCAAATAAATTAGAAAGACAAAAAATAGAGAGGACGATAAATAACTCTCAGTAGTGGAAAACTAATAAATTGAATAATTATATACTTAAATCGGATCCAAAATGGCTATGAGAAGCTTTTTAGTTGTTTTTTGAAATCCAAAAAACCATTTTTCAAATACCTGTATGGTAGGAGAAAATTATTCTAAAACTTACGGATACAAATTTGCCTTATCTTAGTTCTTATCTTTTTATCTTTTTCAACACATTTGGTTGCTTTCTTCAATTCTTAGTAAGCGTCCCAATCCTCGATTACGTTCTTTATCTTCTTAAATATGGTAAAAGGCTGAGAGAGTAAGTTGCGACTATAAGGGAGAGATCGAGAGAGAGATGAGAGGGACAGAGTGAGAGAGCGAGAGGGAGAGAGTGAAATTGGAATGAGAGAGATTAGAGTTTCGAGGAAATCTCATTTTAGTTTGTTCTAAAATAACTTATTAGGTGTTTCTATTTGCAAGAAATAAAACGGATCGATTAACCATTTTCGATTGTGTGCCTATCGAGTCGGGCAATTCAAGTCAGGTCGGGTCGAGTCAAAAAAAGGATCGACAACGATACATGACTAATTTGAATAGCCCTACTCGTCTTTGCGCATCAATACTAACCACTTTTCTTTTCTCTTTTTCTCTTTTTTTCTTTGGTTTTATTTTCTTGTATCCCTCTTTGTTTCATTCTTTGTTTTCTACTTCATGCTTTGTTTTTAATTTTTTTTTTCTACATAAGCTCTCAAGTACATCCCATTTATTCCCAGTTTGCACATCAAGCACTTCTATAAAATTTTTCAACTTCTACACATTATTATTTTTTATTTTTTTATTATTATTTTTTAATTTTTTAGTATTTTTATTTTGAGTTTTTTTTAATTAATTTAATTTTTTTATTTATTATTTATATATCAAATATTTGATAAGAAAAAAAAATGTGATGTATAAAAATCATGTAAATAGTAACAAATTGTGTAGATTTTTTTTTTGCACATCCAGGTTGTACCTAGCAAAACTGTTAATCCATATGCCATTGGAAAATTAATATAATGATGATCTAAGATTCGAAGCCGACTTTTCATGCTTAAGGCACGCACGTACACTCACCATATATACGGCTGAAGCCTGAATCACACGCATACATCACAGTAGAGTAGAGACTCACATGTGACCCGTATCAGAATCCCAAATCCTCCAATTCCCAAAACCAACTGTTTTTACTTTAATGTACAAAGAAACCAAACACTGCCTTGCCTCTGCCCATAACCCCAATTCAGTAAGCACAAGGGCACCACCAATTCTGGCGGAACGTCTTCTACACGCTCCACCTATGCTCGTGGAAGTCTGCAAAGTACCTACTAATATTACTTCAAACCAATATAACAGCCCTCTAGCTAATTACCAGTTCCCTGACCACTTCGCTCCCATATCAAACTCATCTCTCTCTCTTCTCCCTCTCTCCGTAGATATGGGGAGGAGAACAGAGAGAAGCACTAAATCCCACACCCTCCCTTCCTCACCATCCCACTCGTTTTCTTCCTCTTCCTCAGCTTCATCCTCGGACTTCGAGTTTACCATTTCTGTATCCCCTTGCAAATCCACCAATCTCTGCCCGGCCGACGACCTCTTCTACAAAGGCCAGCTCTTGCCCCTCCACCTCTCTCCTCGCCTTTCCATGGTTCGTACTCTTCTTCTCGCTTCCTCCAGCACCTCCTCTTCCTCCGACACCACCACCACCGCCTCCCGCGACTCCTCCGGCAGCTCCAACGACTCACACTCCTCCTTCAACGGCGATCTCGTCTTGGTCGCCGACTGTGACTCATCCAGGCCCAGCTCCGTCACCGAGGACGAAGAGTTTAACCGCCTTCATAATCCTATCCTCCAGAGCAGTCAAATCCATTTGAACCACGGCCAGATCAAAAAGAGCAAGTATTTCTCGCTCTCGAGATTTTCGTCGGTGTTCCGAAAAGAAACGAAGAACCGTGATGACCAGGATAACGTATCCGCGTCCTCCGTTAAAAGAATGAGCGCTACGGCTAAAGAGGTTATTAACAAGTATTTGAAGAAAGTGAAGCCTTTGTATGAAAAACTCTCCCAAAAACAACAGTTACAGCAGCAACAGCAGGAGACGGGAGGAGTTACGAGTACAAGGCTTGCTGCCACTGTATCTTTCTCAGAGAAAGCGGAGGGATCTACGAAACACACGGAAATATCGTGCAAAGGCACGAGCAAAGAAAATGGCCGTGGATTTTCTCACTCGTTTTCGGGAAATTTGAGGTATCCACGAAGGAGAAGCAGCGCTTCAAGCTGTCCATCGTCGATGCGGTCCTCGCCGAGTCACTCGGGTGTTCTTAGTCGAACCGGCCGGTATATGGGAACGGGCAAGGGTGGAGGGATGAACCAGTCTGACATGTCGTCGACGGAGGAGTTACAGAACGCTATTCAAGGAGCAATTGCCCATTGCAAGAATTCCATGATTCAAAACAAGTCTACAGTACTGATCAGTAATGAGATTTGAACTCTGAGAATGAATTAACTGATCAGATTTTACGTATTAGTTTCTCGATCGTCTCGTGTTTTACATCTCTGTGTCTGTGTCTACAGCTATTATATATGAGATTATCTCAAACACAAAAACGATGAGAAAAAAAGAAAGAAAAAGTATCAAACCGTTTTTATTTTCTTTCTTTTTAAATATTTTTCCTCTATCTCCCGAGATAAATTAGTACGTGAGGTAAAATCTAGGTACAGCTAGCTTGCTTGTGAATGAATGTATTTGTTAGATTTGCGCATGTAATATGGCATCGAAATCCCTACTCTGCTTCTGTCTTCTGTTTTATGGGATCTTCGGAAGTTACAAGATCTTTCTGGGATTTCATTCTTATTAATTTGAATCTCATCTGCATCTTTATCCGTTTTTCAGTTCCTTCAGTTCGAACTAATAACCATAGGTTGTCTAAGTTTTGTGCAGATTATTTATAAAAATAATAAATTCCATTAAAAGAAGTAGTTTTTATGTATGCTTTAGGGTAACATATCTCTTTTTTTTTTTTTTTTATGTAAAAGATAAGTGCAACAGATTTACCATAATTAATATTTTTAAACAAAAACTATCTGTTTGCCTTTACAAACACTTTTATCTTATTTTATTATTATTATTTTTTTACATTTTCATGTAACATTTAATAAACAGTTTTATTTCTTTTTTAATTTTAAAATAATTTATTAAATTTTAAAATAAAATTAATATTAAAAAAATATTTTATAATAATATTTTATTTAAATTATTTAAACTTTTATTTTAGAAAACAAACCAAATCTAAAATTTGTATATTTAGAATTTATAAAATCGATACTCACACGAATATATCGTGGATTTGGACTTACGCTTTATTATTAATCATTTCATATATCACTTATTATATTAATATATTTTTTAAAAATTAATTCAAAATTTCTATTTTCTATTTATATATTATGTATTTAATAAGAAAACAAAAATTAAAAAATTAAAAAAAATTATGTATAATATGAAGATAATGAGATTTTTTTTTTTTTGAAGTTTGATCGTAGTAGGTTGAAGGCTGGAACCATCCATGTGCCTGAGAGTTATGAAGCTTCGGCGCCTCTATGTGAGCGGACAAGACGGTGATATATATTATTGTACGTAGGAGGCCGAGGGCCATGAAGGTTCCATTTATGACAGTTTCTAAGTTTTAAATTTGAGAAATTCATAAAAGCTGTAGCACTATTGGTCAACCATGGGTGATAGCTAGACATGAACCTTAGCAAGCTGTACCTACGTGTATAGTTATTTGGAGTTTTCGGGCCCCCATAGATTCCGTTTATAGTACGTATGTTGTCCTTGTTTTTTTTTTTTCCTTTGAAGTTTTTAACAATAATTATGCCCTGTCTTTGAAAATAGCATGATTTGTTTTTTTATGAAAATTTATCTTAAAACTTGGCAGAGCACTACCTTTGCATAGCAATTTTTTTTTAAATAATTTATTCACAAAAATATTATATAAAACTAATTTTATAAATTGATACAATTTAATATAATTAATCAAATTATAAAATTAATTTTATTATTAAATAGATTTAATAAATCAGATAAAATCATATTAATTTATAAATTAATTTTATGTAATTTCTTTAAAAATATAGTTGAAATCTTTTGTAGTTAATATCCTAAAAGAATTTCAATACGCAGCCTCTCTTGTCCAAAAGAGCATTGGCGAAAGGAAAATGATATGTGAGTCATGACAATTATCATAATGTTCTTTTCATTTAGTTTTAATTGTTTTAGTAGAAATATTTTTATTAGAATTACTATATAATTATGTTAAAAAAACATATAATTCTGTACGGCAGGCCAGGTTTATGGTTAATTATATATATATATATATTATAACATATATTAATCTTAGAAAAGCTTTCATGGTAAGCAAATATACTGATTATCTTTAAAATAAGCAAGGAAAATCTAGAATAAAAAAATCAACTTTTATATATCTAATTATCTAATTTTAGTGAAAGTCCGTATATTTATGTATTTTAAAATTATATTTAATATTATTCATGTGTATATATAATAATAATTATAAGAAAAAATTATATTTATCATAATAATAATAATAATAAAATAAAAGTGACGCAACCGATCGGGAGTCGGGACCATTCATTTAAGAGATGTCGTTTGGGTTATCTGCCAAGTTCCTATCTGCTCGGATTATGATGAGGGTGGATGTTTTGAACAGATAAACAACGTACAAATTGATCTCACGAAAGATTTTTTAGAATCTAACTTCGTTTTCCTTAGTGGGTCCCAGAAAAATTATATATCGAAGAAGTGAATTCAGACATTGAAGTTTTGCATCCATCTTTCTGCCATGGACTTAGCGTCACTGGTTTCAGGTTTACTAAGGACTTGTTTAGTTTGGAGATGGAATTAAAAATTAAAAATTAAAAATATATACTATATTTTTTATTATATTTTTTTTAATTTTTATATAAAATATAATAAAAAATTTTAATTTTTTAAAATTCCAATATCATTTTTTAAAATTTTTATATAAAATTAATATTAAAAAAATTTATAATAATATATTATTTTTTAATTTTTATCTTATCTCATTTTTAAAAACAAATTAACCTAATTACTTTTTATATTTAGGAACTTGATATATACACATCACGTGCATATTTTGTTAGTGTCTTTATTTTTGTCGCCCGAAAGCACTTTAGGTGACGTGTTGAGAAGTAGTTTTGGCCTATCATTATACTGTTTCTATGGCCCTTTCAATTCATCATGTAATTCCTTTCGGTAGAAGGCGTACGTGCACGTGCACCCTACTTGTGTTAAAGGGTTGGCACCGACTCTTTTGGCTTTTATATCCCGATTGATGATAAGAGAATTTTCAAAAGGCAACGCTTATGAACACTTAATAAACAGCAAAAATATTATTTATAAGAATATTTCTTCTTAGAGTATTTATAATAATCTAGTCATTATTTAGTCAAATTTTAATTAAAAATTTTAATTTTATAAATTTTATCTAATAATTATTTACTACACTAATAAACACTCAACAAATCAATAATTATTATATTAAAATATTATTTTCTAATTTTTGATTTATTTTAATTCTAATCATAATTTAAATATTGACTTGTTACTATAAAATACACATTAATTTTTTAACGTTCAAATTATTCTTAATGAATAAAATTTTTTAATAGTTATATTTTTTAAAACAAACACCTAAATATATCTAAGAGTTTGCAGTCGAGAAAGTCAAAATAATGAACATTAACCATTACTAAAAATAAAAAATATTGTATGTGAAAGAACAAGATAAAAAAAAAAAACTAAAAACTAACATAGATATGACGTTGCAATAATTCTAGATATGGGTATGACTTTGAGATGAAAATAAAAATAAATAATTGATGAATATTTTAGTCTTAAAAAATAATTTGGTTAACTATTTTTGAAGAGTCAGGAAAAAAAAGTTAAATCTTGTTGAACCCAAGGTTTCAAATTTCATCTAAATCTACAAATGGATTTTGATGATAACAAATGAATCCAAAGAATAAAGGAGTCTCAAGCTCAAGTTGTCCACACAATATAATCAAGCACATCAAGGAAGCAAGCATGAGCAAGAAGGGAACAAATTCACATTAAAATCATAGAATAATATTGTAAATCTCTTAAAAATTCAAAATTAGGATTAAGACTCAAAATTAATATTTTATCATAAAGCATTAAAATACATTTTCCACATATGCATGAATATTTTGAAAATTAAATTTGAAAATTTTGAAAGATGATTGATTGTCATCTTTCACATGTGCATGATATGATTAAAGGTTTGAATTTTAAAAATATTAAGATGATTGATTGTCATCTTTCACATGTGCATGTTTTATTTGAATATTTTCAAAAGTGGTGGATGCTTTTCTTGACTTATGCAAAAAGTAGATGTCTTTATTTGAAAATTTTAAAAAATAAAGTGTGCTCCTTTTGTCATATGCAAAAAGTAAAAGATTATGTTTGAAATTTTTGAAAAGTAAAGTGTGCTCCTTTTGTCACATGCAAAAAGTAAAAATATTAGATTTGAAATTTTTGAAAAGTAAATGATGATGTTTTTGACATGGGAATCTTTTCAAATTTGAAATTGAAAAATCATTTGCCTATAAATAGCTCACTTGAATTTTGCAAAATTCACAACAAGAGCTTACACATCTATTGCTAAGTTTTACATCATTTCTTCAAAACTCTCATTCTCTCTTTTCTAAAGTTTTGAGCCTTAATTCTTGTTCTTGTTGAGAGAGATATAGGTTGCGCTGTATTGTTTCTATCTCACTCATTGAGGAGTGTACTTTGATAGTCTACCTACTATCAACTCTTGTATTTGTAAAAGGGTGTGTATAACCCTTGTGTGTGTAGAAGGTGTTCTACACGGGAAATAGTTAAGTCACCAAGTGTGAGGTGATTGGAAGTGTAGAAGGTGTTCTACACGGGGAAAAGTTAAATCACCAAGTGTAAGGTGATTGGAAGTGTAGAGGGTGTTCTACACAGATTCTTTAGAGCGGTGCTGCTCAAAGGTGTAATAGGTTTCTATCTCCACCTAAAGGAGATTGAATAGTGGATTTGGGGATCCTCAAGAGGTAGCTTGAGGCGAGGACGTAGGCAGTGGGGCCGAACCTCGTTAACATACTGAGTTTGCTTCTCTCTTACCCTTACTCTTTATATTTATTATTGTTTCATATTTTGTTTATATTTTATATTATATATTTGATTTATAATTGTTAATTTTTTAAATACAACTCAATTCACCCCCCCTCTTGTGTTAGTCATCTGGGTAACAATTGATATCAGAGCTAGAGCTCTATTATAAGATTAACTATCTTTTGAGTTAAGATCTTATGGCTAACATTGCAGCTTCATTTGGTGAAGGTCAATCCAGCAGTCGGCCTCCACTCTTTTGTGGAGACAATTACTCATTCTGGAAAATTAGAATGAGAATATTCCTTCAGGCTCAAGGTCGAGAAATCTGGAAATGCATTGTAAATGGACCTTATATTCCAACAAAAGTGATTGATGGAGTAAAGGTCAAAAAGGAAGAAGTAGAGTTTGATCGTGAAGACGATAGACTTTATACTTTGAATTTAACTGCTATGAATTTATTATATAATGCTCTCAATGGTAATGAATTTAATAGAGTAATGACTTGTGCTACAGCAAAAGAAATTTGGGATAACTTGGAAGTTACTTATGAAGGAACTTCTCAAGTCAAGGAATCAAAAATTTATATTCTTACTCATGAATATGAAATGTTTAAGATGAATGATGATGAATCTATTTCTAGTATGTACACTCGTTTTACTAACATCATAAACAGCTTGACAGCTCTTGGCAAAGTTTATTCCAAAGTGGAGATAGTAAGAAAATTTCTCAACTCTCTACCAAAACGTTGGGAATCAAAAGTGACAGCGATTCTTGAAGCTAGAGACCTCAAGAAGCTCGAAGTAAATGAACTCATCGGGTCACTTATCACCCATGAGTACACATTGAAAAGAGGAGAAAAAGAAGGAAAGTCAAAGAAGAGCTTGGCACTTAAAGTTGTTCCACATGAAAGTGAAAGTGATGAAGATGAGGAAAATGACGACAAAGATGAAGAAGTTGCGATGATAACAAGAAGAATTCAGAGGTTCTTAAAGAAAAATAAAACTCCTCCAAGGAAATCTTTCAAAACGTTTTCCAAGAAAGATTCAGATAAAAATGACACTTTAATTTGTTATAAATGCAATAAATCTGGTCATATCAAGTCAGATTGTCCTCTGCTAAAGAAAGATCGAAACAAAGGCAAAAAAGCAATGAAAGCTACGTGGGATGATGATTCAAGTAGCTCAAATAGTGAAGCAAGTAATAGAGAATCAGCAAATCTTTGTCTTATGGCTAAAGATGACATTGAGGTAACAAATATTGATAATATTGAAGATCCTTCATATGAAGAATTGTAAAATATTTTAGAAGAGGTATATGAGGAATTTGAAAAATTGGGTATCAAGTATACTGTTTTGAAAAAGAAAAATTCTTCTGTAACAAACGAAATTGATATTTTAAGAAAAGAAAATATTGTTTTGAAAGATGAAAATTTTGAGTTGAACAAAAAGAAAACTGATTTAGAAAATATTATTGAAAAATTTACGAATGGAAAAAAAAATTTTGAAAAACTTCTTGGTAGTCAAAGATGTGTTTTTGATAAGGCAGGCTTGTGATATATGCCAAAACAAAAATACAAACCTTATAAAAACTTCTTTGATAATCCTTCTAAATCAAAATCCAATATTCAAAATTCTTTTCATAAAAATAATTTTGTTAAAAAAGAATACTATTATAATCACTCAAGTTCTTCATATATGTCACATGTTATTTGTAATTTTTGTAATAGAAATGGTCATAATTATTTTGCTTGTTCTATTAGAAGAAAGCATACAATGACTATTAGGACCATATGGGTAGCTAAAAATCTTATTTCTTCTAATACTAATAAATAAAGGACCCAAAGAACTTGGGTACCAAGAAAAATCATTTCAATTATTTTTATAGGTGTGCATGACGTCTTCCACGAACAAAAATAAATGGTTTTTAGATAGTGGATGTTCAAGACACATGACGAGAGACAAGACTAAGTTCTTTGATCTTAGATCTAAAGAAGAAGGACACGTAACATTTAGAGACAACTCGAAAGGGAAGATCGTGGGAATAGGTAAAATTGGTAATGAGTCTTCTCTTATAATTGAAGATGTTCTACTTGTTGAAGGTTTAAAACATAATCTTTTAAGTATAAGTCAATTATGTGATAAAGGATTTACAGTTACTTTCAAAATGGATAAGTGCATTATATTGAATGATTATGATTGTAATATTTGTTTTATTGCTTTTAGAAGTAACAATGTTTATACAATTGATTTTGAAGAAATTACCTCACAAGATGCGATTTGTTTTTCAGCTCAAAATGAAACTAATTGGTTATGGCATAGAAGACTAGGTCATGCCAATATGAAACTTATTTCCAAACTTTCAAAAATGATCTTATGAGAGGTTTACCAAAGGTAAATTTTCTTAAAGACAAAATTTGTGATGCATGCCAATTTGGTAAACAAACAAAAACTTCTTTTAAAATCAAGAAACATATTTCCACTACTAGACCACTGCAACTGATACACATGGATCTTTTTGGAACAAATAGAGTTGCAAGTTTAGGAGGAAAATATTATGCATTTGTTGTTGTTGATGACTTCTCTAGATATATTTGGGTCATCTTTCTTACTCATAAAGATGAGGCACATAATACTTTTACCAAGTTATGCAAGAGAATTCAAAATGAAAAGGGTTATACTATTTCAAGTATCCGAAGTGATAGGGGAAAAGAGTTTGTTAATAAAAATATTGAAACATTTTGTGATGAAAATGGTTTTGTGCATAATTTTTCTGCTCCTCGAACTCCTCAACAAAATGGGGTAGTAGAAAGGAAAAATAGATCTCTTCAAGAGATGGCAAGAACAATGCTTAATGAGAACAACTTGCCTAGTTATTTTTGGGCTGAAGCGGTAAGTACTGCATGTTATGTTATAAATAGAGTTATGCTAAGGTTTAAATTAGATAAAACCCCCTATGAGCTTTGGAATGAGAAAAAATCCAACATTTGTTACTTTCATGTATTTGGATGCAAATGTTTTATTTTAAATGACAGAGATAATTTAGGCAAGTTTGATGCAAAATCTGATGAAGGTATCTTTCTCGGATATTCTACTAATAGTAAAGCTTATAGAGTATTCAATAAAAAGACTTTGACTGTACAAGAATCTATGCATGTAGTATTTGATGAATCTAATTCTCTACTCTCCAAGAAATCTATTGATGAAGAAACAGGAGGTATAAATAATATGGAAAGTCTCAATCTCAACAAAGAGAACACAATAGAGGAAGTCCAACCTGGAGATATCAGGAAAGATCATCAAAATTTAATACAAGATGCAACCAAACAGTGGAAATTTGTGAAAGATCATCCAGTGGAACAAATTCTGGGGGAACTTTCACGAGGTGTAAGCACTCGATCATCTCTTAGAAATATTTGCAATCATACTGCTTTTCTATCTCAGATTGAACCTAAAAATATTGATGAAGCACTTTTTGATGAATCTTGGATTCTAGCTATGCAAGAAGAGCTTAATCAATTTGAAAGAAATGATGTTTGGACACTTGTTCCTAGACCAAAAAATCATACTATTATTGGAACAAAATGGGTTTTTAGAAACAAGAAAGATGAGTCCGGAGTCATTACTAGAAATAAGGCTCAACTTGTAGCCCAAGGTTTCAATCAAGAAGAAGGAATCGATTATGATGAGACATATGCACCAGTCGCAAGATTAGAAGCTATTCGAATGCTACTTACATATGCTTGTTATAAAGATTTCAAACTTTTTCAAATGGATGTTAAAAGTGCTTTCTTAAACGGTTTTATAAATGAAGAGGTATATGTTGAGCAACTTCTAGGTTTTGAAAATCATATTTCTCCAAATCATGTTTTCAAACTCACAAAAGTACTATATGGACTCAAACAAGCTCCTAGAGCGTGGTACGAGAGACTTAGTGGTTTCTTGATTAAAAAAGGCTTTTCAAGAGGAAAAATTGATACAACTCTTTTCATTAAATACGAAAATGATGATATTCTTTTGATTCAGATTTATGTTGATGATATAATATTCGGTGCTACTAATGAAAATATGTGCCAAGTTTTTGCTAAGACTATGCAGGAATATATCTTATTGATCTAATTATGATTCCTTTTTAATGATGCCAAAAGGGGGAGAAGTTTTAGACTAGAACATTAATATTATTTAAATTGCTAAACTTGTTATATATGCTTGGAATTATGTTTATATTTTTGCTTGAAAAACTAACGCACATTCTTAGGGGGAGCTTAAATATTAATACAGGATTCAGGTTCTATCAAGCATTTGTCATCATCAAAAAGGGGGAGATTGTTGAACCCAAGGTTTCAAGTTTCATCTAAATCTACAAATGGATTTTGATGATAACAAATGAATCCAAAGAATAAAGGAGTCTCAAGCTCAAGTTGTCCACACAATATAATCAAGCACATCAAGGAAGCAAGCATGAGCAAGAAGGGAACAAATTCACATTAAAATCATAGAATAATATTGTAAATCTCTTAAAAATTCAAAATTAGGATTAAGACTCAAAATTAATATTTTATCATAAAGCATTAAAATACATTTTCCACATATGCATGAATATTTTGAAAATTAAATTTGAAAATTTTGAAAGATGATTGATTGTCATCTTTCACATGTGCATGACATGATTAAAGGTTTGAACTTTGAAAATATTAAGATGATTGATTGTCATCTTTCACATGTGCATGTTTTATTTGAATATTTTCAAAAGTGGTGGATGCTTTCTTGACTTATGCAAAGGTAGATGTCTTTATTTGAAAATTTTGAAAAGTAAAGTGTGCTCCTTTTGTCATATGCAAAAAGTAAAAGATTATGTTTGAAATTTTTGAAAAGTAAAGTGTGCTCCTTTTGTCACATGCAAAAAGTAAAAATATTAGATTTGAAATTTTTGAAAAGTAAATGATGATATTTTTGACATGGGAATCTTTTCAAATTTGAAATTGAAAAATCATTTGCCTATAAATAGCTCACTTGAGTTTTGCAAAATTCACAACAAGAGCTTACACATCTATTGCTAAGTTTTGCATCATTTCTTCAAAGCTCTCATTCTCTCTTTTCTAAAGTTTTGAGCCTTAATTCTTGTTCTTGTTGAGAGAGATATAGGTTGCGCTGTATTGTTTCTATCTCACTCATTGAGGAGTGTACTTTGATAGTCTACCTACTATCAACTCTTGTATTTGTAAAAGGGTGTGTATAACCCTTGTGTGTGTAGAAGGTGTTCTACACGGGAAATAGTTAAATCACCAAGTGTGAGGTGATTGAAAGTGTAGAAGGTGTTCTACACGGGGAAAAGTTAAATCACCAAGTGTAAGGTGATTGGAAGTGTAGAGGGTGTTCTACACAGATTCTTTGGAGCGGTGCTGCTCAAAGGTGTAATAAATTTCTATCTCCACCTAAAGGAGATTGAATAGTAGATTTGGGGATCCTCAAAAGGTAGCTTGAGGCGAGGACGTAGGCAGTGGGACCGAACCTCGTTAACATACTAAGTTTGCTTCTCTCTTACCCTTACTCTTTATATTTATTATTGTTTCATATTTTGTTTATATTTTATATTATATATTTGATTTATAATTGTTAATTTTTTAAATACAACTCAATTCACCCCCCCCTCTTGTGTTAGTCATCTGGGTAACAAATCTATTTTAGAGTTATTGAAACTATTGCAGTATATTTTTAATATTTTTTGACTAGTTTATTGTGAATGTTCTTACAATTCATATATGTAGATTGCATTATAAGTCTAATTAAGATACTTTAATTTTATTAATAAATAAAATGAATTTTTCAAATTTTAAATAGAGATAGTTATATATTGAGATTAATATTTGAATAGATGGAATTGATCGATAAGTGTAAATGTATTTTTTATTTATTTTATATATTTTAAATATTTTTTAAAAATACCAACTTACTAATAATTATTTTGTTAATTTTTAATTAAAAATAGAAAATTTTAATCAATCAATTTTAATCAATTCAACTAATATTTTCCTTTATAAATTATGAAATATTAATTTTACCGTCCACGTGTTGCGTGGAAACGGAACCCGTGTCTCTGAGGTGCTCAACAATATCAGCTTTTGCTAGTCTTTGATTCTTATTAGTTTTTTTTTTTTTTTTTGAAAGGCTTATAAGTTAGTTTTGAAAAGACTATCAGATTCAAATTAAATGGTGATAGCGAGAACATAGGAATGTCAAATTGCAAACAGAATATTCAAAGATTCTTGTCATAGACCTTGACATAAAGTTCATACACCTGTTCGGAAATCCAAAAGACAAGTACCACAACACTCCAACTTCATATGGGTTTTCAAAGAAGAAATAACCATCAATGTTGAATTTCAGGGAAACTATCATTTACAAAAGTAGATGTATGAATTTTGGCTGTAAGCTGAGATCTCATGTTAGTCGAGATTTTCTAGGTGTCAAAAGGTATTAAACTTGACTAGGAAAGAAGGATTGATTTATTTGTACCTTATTGTCAAAAAGTTGTGCACTTACAAACTTGCTAGGTTAGACATTAGTAATAGACACAAGTGAAATTAAGATTTGATATAGGTGGTGATTGATAAAATATATAATATATGTAAATATAATTTTTTTTTTTTTACGAATGAATATATTTAAAAATAATAATCATATATTATAAAATTATATATAAAAATACATGTTTATAAATCATTTTTTTTTTAAATTTTTGTAATTTGTTAGAGCTCATTACAAAAAAAAAATGAATTTGAGATTTCTCCTACAAATTAAGCTCGACAATGATCTTTCATGAAATAAAATTTATCTATTATTATTTCTAAAGTGAAATTATTGACAATTTTTTCTCAATATAAATTAACAAATGATACGTAAAAATACATATTTCTAATCATCTACATAGTTTAGATAATCTAAACATATCTTAAAAATTTAATTGCATCAACACATCAAGTTAAAGTGGGAGAGACAATTTGGATGTCAACCGTCATTGAAGTAAAAATTTAGAGTAAGATTAGGTATATATTAAAATTTAGAAAAATAATTTTAATAAAATTTTTAGATGTCCAAGAATTTCGAGGGAGGAAATTTTTTATTTTTTGATAAGTTGGTGTGAAAATTTTAATTATATAAAAAAAACTATATATATTTATATATTACGTATAAATTTTTTAAAAGTTTGGGGGGAAGGGGGGGGGGGGGGCGGTAGGCCCCCCTAGACTAGGAGTAGTTCCGCCGCCCCTGGTAATGGGTAGGCCACAGCTATCATGGTGTCTGGTTTGGATTGAGAGTTTATCTCAATTTACTTCATCCTATCTTATTTAATAATTATAATTTTTTTTTATTTTTATATACAATATAATAAATAATTTTTAAATTTCAAGACAATAATAATATAAAAAATCATATCTTCATAATATTTTATTCAATTTTCAACTTTTATCTTAATTCATCTCATCTCAAACTCACTATATATTCAAATCCCACCTAGTCAAACTTTGTCTAATATAACATATTTTGTCTTTTATCTATTCCACTTAAAACCTACTCACATTGGGTTATTCATATAAATCCTATATAATAAAAAAATATTAATTCATTTCTTTTTTTTTTCTTATTTTGTATCTAATTTATTTTTGTCAATTTTTACAGTTCTACCTTAATCTATTATTTTCTTAACAAATTAGATATATTTTGTGTTAAGTTTTATAATTTATAACGTGCATTTTTTCGATAGTTTCATATTTAATAAATACATAAGGTTTATTTCAATATGCATTTTAATTAAATATTGTTTTTAAATTAACAGTAATATCTAAAATTTGTGATTACAATCATATAAAAACTCAGGATGTAGAAGCAAAAATTGCCTTCAAAATAATAATTTAAATAAATTAAAAGTTTTGCGTGATGTTAAGATTAGTTTTGATAAGAGGAAAGCAGTAAAGAAGAAAAGAAGAAGCCGACGGCGAGGTTGGAGTAGAAAGAGGTAGAAGAAGCATTAAAAAAACAGAAGGGGTAGAAGAAAAGAAAATCCCTTTCTCATAATTCTATCAAACCTAAATTTTTGAGAAAGGTCTTGCAGTTGGGTTGTACATGGACACAAATCATCTCATCTATATACATCATTATAATTTTTCTAATTTTTTATATAAAATATAATATATAATTAACTTTTTAAAATTTTAATATAAAATTAATAACAAAAAGTTATATTCTAATTTTATTTTATATCCAGCTTTCGTGTAATCAAACAAGACAAAGGATATATATATATATATAACAGTGGCGCCTAATTCAATATGGAGGCTTTATTAATGTTGAGATTAGTTAAATATTGCCTAGACCTTTACCTAATCCAACGAATACTCTGATAGGTTTAGGGGTTGAGAAGTATTGAAAAAAATTGTAAATTATAATAAAAAATAGGTAAAAAATAATAATAAAATAATAAATAATTATTGCCCAGATGACTAATATAAGAGGGAGGTATTGAATTATATTATAAAAATTAATACTAATGAATCAAATACACAATATAAAATATAAACAGAATATAAAACTGTAAGAAATGTAAAGAGTAGGGTAAGAGAAAGCAAACTCAGTATTTTTACGAGGTTCAGCCCCACTGCCTACGTTCTCGCCTCAAGCTACCTCTTGAGGATCCCGAATGCACTAGTCAATCTCTTTTAGGTGGAGATATAAACATATTACACTTTTGAGCAGTACCGCTCCAAAGAATCCATGTAGAACACCCTCTACACTTTCAATCACCTCACACTTGGTAATTTAACTATTCCCTGTGTAGAACACCTTCTATACACACAAGAGTTATACACACCCTATTACAAATATAATAATTGATAGTTGGTAGACTATTAAAGTACACTCATCAATGAATGAAATAGAAACAATACAGTTCAACTTATATCTCTCTAAAAAAGAACAAAAATTAAGGTTCAAAATTTTATAAAAGAGAGAATGAGAGTTTTGACAGAATAATATAAAACTTAACAATAGATATGTAAGTTCTTATTGTAATTTTTGCAAAACTCAAGTGAGTTATTTATAGACAAATGAGTTTTCAATTTCAAATTTGAAAAGATTCACATGTCAAATAAGAGCACTATTTACTTTTCAAAAAATTCAAATAAAAACATTTCTTTTTTGCATTTTTCAAAGACAACTCTATTCATTTTTCAAAGAAATCAAATCAAATCTTTTGCTTTTCATACATGACAAAATAAGCATGATTTATTTTTCAAACCAAATTATCTTCTTTTTGCATATGTCAAAAAAGCACACAACCACCTTTTAAGATTTTCAAATAAAATCATCTACCTTTTGAATTTGTCAAAAAAACACACAACCACCCTTTAAGATTTTCAAACAAAATCATCTACTTTTGGCATTTGTCAAAAAAACACACCACCTCCCTTCAAAACTTTCAGACAAAATATGCACATGTTAAATGTGATAATCAATTATCTTATAAATTCAAAATTTTATATAAAAAATATAATTTTCGAAATTATTTTATTTGATGATATTATGCACATGTGAAAAATATAATTTTCAAAACTAAGACATTTAAAAATGTCTTGCATATGTGAAAAAAGTAATTTGATGTTTTATGAGAAAAAAGAGTAATTTGAAATCTTAATCTAATTTCGAATTTTATCAAGAGATGTACAAAAATAATCTATGAGTTTCATTTGTAGACTTGTTCTTTTATACTTGATGTGCGCTTTGCTCTATTGCGTAGATAATTTGAGCTTGAGACTTAAATTCATTTGTTATAATCAAAATCTACACGTAGATATGAAACTTGAAACCTTAGATCAATAATCTCCCCCTTTTTGATGATGACAAATACTTAGTAGAATTTTGAAACTTACAGTAATGCCTAAGCTCCCCCTGAGAATATGCGTTAGTTTTTTAAGTAATAGATAAACATAATTCCAGCATATATAACAGAGTTAAAAATCTAAATATTTATGTCTAAAATTTCTCCCCCTTTTGGCATCATTAAAAAGGAATCATAATTAGTTCAATAAGACATCTTCCTACAATAACCAATAGACAAATAAAACGGTGCGTTAGTAGAGACTGTAGAGAATTCAGTGCGAAGCCACGCGTGTCCGAAAAAATCTACAAAAGTTGTAGGTTTAGCTCTAGCAATTCGGTGCGGAGCTATGCGTGTCCGACAAAACTTGCAAAACTTGGAGGTCTAGCTCTAGCAGTCAGTAAGAAAGTAGATTCAAATCCACGTGATGTTGAAAAATTAAATATTATCGAGATTTGAATGTTGTTATTTAAAAGACCATTTTCACATGTCGGATACTCAAATAAACTTTCACACTACTCATTGATCCAGTTTTTGTTTATTCAAAACGATAGAATGGCGGAGAAAATTTCGTCTAATAGTCCGGATTTGAATCAGGAACCGTCTCAACCAGTCATTTTATCTCATGAGGTTGTTAACATTATGATAGAAGCAGAGATGCATTTTTCTGGTAGAACTGATTCTGAGGTTGTTGCAGCATCAAGAACTCTCAGTGCTCAATATGCTGCCTCTGTTACAACCATGTCTCGGAGATTACTAGCAAGGGCAAATGAGGTTGATCGACTTAACAATCAAATATCTATTCTGCATCAAAAACTTGCAAATAAAGGTAGAAAGAATAAGAGGTTAAAGTAAGAAAATAAAGATTTGGCAGAATTAACTCGTGTTCTGAAACTTCGAATAGAGGAATCAGAACGAGTGAGAGTTTAAACACAGAGTCAACATCAGCAGATAATGGTAGCGTTTCACAAAAAAAATAGAGACAATTGTAATTAATCTCGCTGGCTTAGTTTGGTAACTTTTGACAATATGCATCCGGCATATCTTGTAAGTATATCTAAGTAAGATTTGAAGAGATGACAGTTTGTCTTCTACTTATTTCCATTTTTATAAAAACAATCCTTAGTTTTATCTAATCCGCATCAAATCTTCTTCTCATTTATATAGTTCATCTTCATTCTCACAAAATTTTAATGGCTCATTAATTTTCCTTTAGTGCTTCTCGTGATCAATCTATTTCTACATCTGTCGTAGGTGTCATGAAGCAGCAAAATACTGATTTGGCTAATAAATCAGATCATGATGCCATTTACGAGTTTGTGAGTCTCGGGACTCAATACTCATCTTCCATTGTCGCTTTTTTCGCTCGGTTGCAGTCCAAAACCCGCGAGATAGAGAAGCTTAATGAAAAGTTCGAGGTTCTTCAACGACTTATTCAAGAGTCTAATAAAAAAATAGTAGATTTAAAATAACAGAATAAGGATTTAAAATCCTTGCTTACCTCTGCATTTCGATTGTATAATCCTTTAGACAAGAATGGCATGAAGATTTATGAGGAGCAAATACATTTGAATGATGAAACTAAACGTCTCAAGTTTCTGTAGGTTATTTGAGATAATGGAATAAAAGTATCTAGCAGATATTCATGGCATGCATCATTCCTATTTCTCTTCTAATCATGCATAGTTTATCTTCTGGTAGGGGTTTTATGAAAATTTCTGCCAATTGATCATGTGTGCTATTAAATTCTAATACAATATCGCCCTTCTGCACACGATCTATAAGAAAATGATATTTAATTTCAATATGTTTGGTCCGAATATGTTGTATTGGATTTTTTAAAAGATTTATAGCACTTATATTATCACATTTGATTGGAATGTGATTCTACATAAGTTTAAAATCCTCAAGTTGTTGCTTCATGTAAAGAACTTGAGCACAACAATTGCCTGCAGCAACATATTCTCCCTCAGCAGTAGATAATGCAACAGAATTTTATTTTTTACTAAACCATGAAACAAGAGCATGACCTAAAAAATGATATGTTCTACTAGTACATTTTCGATCAATTTTGCAACCAGTATAATCCGCATCTGAATAACTGATAAGATCGAAAGAAGTGTGCTTATGATACTGTTGAACTCAAGGTTTCAAGTTTCGTATAAATCTACACATAGATTTTGATGATAACAAACGAATTCAAAGAATAAAGGAGTCTCAATCTCAAGTTGTCTACACAATAAAATCAAGCACATCAAGGAAGCAAGCATGAGCAAGAAGGGAACAAGTTCACATTAAAATCATAGAGTAATTTTGTTATTTTCTTAAAAATTCGAAATTAAGATTAAGGCTCAAAATTAATATTTTATTATAAAGTATTAAAATACATTTTCCACATGTGCATGAATATTTTGAAAATTAAATTTAAAAATTTTGAAAGATGTTTGATTGTCATCTTTCACATGTGCATCACATGATTAAATATTAAGATGATTGATTGTCATCTTTCACATGTGCATGACCTGATTAAATATTTGAATTTTGAAACTATTAAGATGATTGATTGTCATCTTTCACATGTGCATGACCTGATTAAATATTTGAATTTTGAAACTATTAAGATGATTGATTGTCATTTTTCGCATGTGCATGTTTTATTTGAATATTTTCAAAAGTGATGGATGCTTTTCTTGACTTATGCAAAAGGTAGATGTTTTTGTTTGAAAATTTTGAAAAGTAAAGTGTGCTCCTTTTGTCATATGCAAAAAGTAAAAGATTAGATTTGAAATTTTTGAAAAATAAAGTGTGCTCTTTTGGTCACATGCAAAAAGTAAAAATATTAGATTTGAAATTTTTGAAAAGTGAATGATGATGTCTTTAATATGTGAATCTTTTTAAATTTGAATATGAAATCTCATATGCCTATAAATAGATCATTTGAGAGCTTCACATTTACAACACCAAGAGCATACAACTTTCATTCAAAGTTTTCATTCTCTCTTCTCTAAGTATCGAGCCTTAACCCTTATTCATTTTGAGAGATATAGTTTGCACTGTATTGTTTTTATTTCACTCATTGAGGAGTGTTTTCTGATAGCCTACCTACTATCAATTCTTGTATCGGTAAAAATGTGTGTATAACCCTTGTGTGTGTAGAAGGTGTTCTACATGGAGAATAGTTAAATCACCAAGTGTGAGGTGATTAGAAGTATAGAGGGTGTTCTACACGGATTCTTTGGAGCGGTGCTGCTCAAAAGTGTAATACGTTTCTATCTCCACCTGAAGGAGATTGAATAGTGAATTCGGGGATCCTCAAGGGGTAGCTTGAGGCGAGGACGTAGGCAGTGGAGCCAAACCTCATTAATATACTGAGTTTGCTTCTCTCTTACCCTTACTCTTTATATTTATTGTTGTTTCATATTTTGTTTATATTTTATATTATATATTTGATTTATAATTGTTATTTTTTTAAATACAACTCAATTCACCCCCCTCTTGTGTTAGTCATCTGGACAACAGATACCATAACCTTAGATCAATGGTACCGGCAAGATGTCTAAAAATACGCTTGACTGCAATCAAATGAAATTGCTTTGGAGATGATTGAAAACGTGCACAGAAGCATACATTGAACATAATATCAGATCTACTAGTTGTCAAATATAATAAACTACCAATCATACCTCGATAGACTTTTGAGTCAACTGGTTTACTGCTTTCATCTTTATCAAGTTTGATGGCTGGACTCATTAATGTTACAATTACCTTCGCACATTCCATCTCAAATTTTTTAAGTAACTCTTTGATATATTTTGACTGATTAATGAATGTTTTACTTTTTTCTTGCTTGATTTGCAATCCAAAAAAGAAATTAAGTTCTTCCATCATGCTCATTTCAAATTCTTCCTGCATGCTCTTAGCAAAATCTTCGCACATATTTTCATTATTAGCACCAAATATTATATCATCAACATAAATTTGAACTAGAAGAATATCATCCTGTTCGTATTTGATAAAAAGAGTTGTATCAATTTTTCCTCTAGAAAAACATTTCTCAATCAAAAAACCACTAAACCTCTCGTACCAAGCTCTAGGAGCTTGTTTGAGTCCATATAATGCTTTTACGAGTTTAAAAATATGATTATGAGAAATATGATTTTCAAAACCTGGAGGTTGCTCAACATATACCTCTTCATTTATAAAACCATTTAAGAAAGCACTTTTAACATCCATTTGAAAAAATTTGAAATTTTTATAACATGCGTATGCAAGTAACATTCGAATAGATTCTAATCTTACGATAGGTGCATACATTTCATCATAATCGATTCATTCCTCTTGATTGAAACCTTGGGCTACAAGTCGAGCCTTATTTATAGTGATAATTCCAGACTCGTCTTTTTTATTTCTAAAAACCCATTTTGTTCCAATAACAGCATGATTTTTGGGTTTAGGAACAAGTGTCCATACATTATTTCTTTCAAATTGATTTAGTTCTTCTTGCATAGTTAAAATCCATGATTCATCAATAAGTGATTCATCAATATTTTTGGGTTCAATTTGAGATAAAAAAACAGTGTGATTACAAATATTTATAAGAGATTATCGAGTACTTACACCTCGTGAAATTTCTCTTAGAATTTATTCCACTGGATAATCTTTTATATGTTTCCACTGTTTGGTTGCATCTTGTATTAAATCTTGATGATCTTTCCTGATGTCTCCATGTTAAACTTCTTCCATAGTATTCTCTTTATCGAGATTGAGACTATTTGTATTATTTGTACCTTCTGATTCTTCATCAATAAATTTCTTGGAAAGTAGAGGGTTAGATTCATCAAATACTACATGCATAGATTCTTGTATAGTCAAAGTCTTTTTATTAAATACTCTATAAGTTTTACTATTTGTTGAATACCCAAGAAAGATACATTCATCAGATTTTGTATCAAACTTTCCTAAATTATCTCTGTCATTGACTATAAAACATTTGCATTCAAATACATGAAAGTAACCAATATTGGATTTTTTCTCATTCCAAAGCTCATAAGGGCTTTTATCTAATTTAGATTTTAACATAGCTCTATTTATAACATAACATGCAGTACTTACCGTTTCGGCCAAAAAATAACTAGGTAAACTATTCTCATTAAGCGTTGTTCGTGCCATTTCTTGAAGAGATCTATTCTTCCTCTCTACTACCCCATTTTGTTAAGGAGTTCGAGGAGTAGAGAAATTATGCAGAAAACCATTTTCATCACAAAAAGACTCAATATCTTTATTGACAAACTTTTTCCCCTATCACTTCGGATGTTTGAAATAGTATAGCCCTTTTCATTTTGAATTCTTTTGCATAACTTGGTAAAAACATTATGTATCTCATCTTTATGAGCGAGAAAGATGACCCAAGTATATCTAAAAAAATCATCAACAATAACAAATACATAATATTTTCCTCCCAGACTCGCAACTCTGTTTGGTCTAAAAAGGTCCACGTGTATTAGTTGCAAAAGTCTAGTAGTGGAAATATGTTTCTTGGTTTTGAAAGAAATTTTTGTTTGTTTACCAAATTGACATGCATAACAGATTTTGTCTTTAAAAAAGTTTGCCTTTGGCAAACCTCTCACAGGATCATTTTTTGAAAATTTGGAAATAAGTTCCATGTTTGCATGTCGTAACATTTTATGCCATAACCAACTATTTTCATGTTGAGCTGATAAACAAATAATATCTTGTGAGGTAATTTTTTCAAATTCAATTGTATAAACATTATTGTTTTTAAGAGAAATAAAACAAACATTGCAATCATGATTATTCAAAATAATGCACTTATCATTTTTGAAGGTAACTGTAAATCGTTTATCACATAATTGACTTATACTTAAAAGATTACGTTTTAGACCTTCAATAAGTAAAACATCTTCAATTATGAGAGAAGACTTATTATCAACTTTACTTATTCCCACGATTTTTCCTTTTTAATTGTCTCCAAATATCATGTGTCCTTCTTTTTTAGGAGTGAGATTAAGGAATTTAGTTTTATCTCATGTCATGTGTCTTGAGCATCCGCTATCTAAAAACCATTTTATTTTACTTACGGAAGACTTCATGCATACCTACAAAAACAATTAAAATAATTTTTCTTGGTACCCATATTTTTTGGGTCCTTTATTTATTAGTATTAGAAGAAATAAGATTTTTTGGTACCCATATGATCCTAATAGTCATTGTATGTTTTCTTTTAATAGGACAAGCATGATAGTTATAACCATTTCTATTGCAAAAATTACAAATAACATGTGACATACTTGAAAAACTTGAGTGATTGCAATAATGTCTTTATTTGACAAATCTCTTTTTAGAAAAAGAATTTTGAAAATCTGGTTTTGATTTAATGGGTTTATCAAAGAAATTTTTATAGAGTTTGAGTTTTTCTTTTGCATGAATCCCAAGCCTACCTTATCAAAAACACATATTTGATTACCAAGAAATTTTTTGAAATTTCTTTTTCGATCTGTGAAATTTTCAACAATTTTTTCTAAATCAGCTACTTTCTTTTTCAGTTTATCATTGTCATCTTTTGAAACTATATTTTCTTTTTTTAAAACATCAATTTCATTTATTAAAGAAGAATTTTTCTTTTTCAAAGCGGTATACTTAATACCCAATTTTTCAAATTCCTTATATACCTCTTCCAAAACATTTTGTAATTCTTCATAAGAGGGATTTTCAAGATTTGTTACCTCAAGATCATCTTTAGCCATAAGACAAAGATTTGCAGATTATTCATTACTTGCGTCGCTGTCTGAGTTACTTGAATCATCATCCCATGTAGTTTTCATTGCTTTCTTACCTTTATATCGACTTTCTTTAGTATGGGACAATCTGCTTTGATATGTTAAGGTTTTTTACATTTATAACAAATTAATAAATCATTTTTACTTGTATCTTTGTTGGAAAATTTTTTGAAAAGTTTTTGTGGAGAAACTTTATTTTTCAAGAATCTCTTAAATTTTCTTGTGATTATTGCAATCTCTTTGTCATTGCTTTCTTCATTTTCATCGCTTTCACTTTTATGAAGAACATCTTTGAGTACCAAGTTTTTCTTTTGCTTTCCTTCTTCTCCTCTTTTCAATGTGTACTCATGGGTAATAAGTGACTCGATGAGTTCATTTACTTCGAGTTTTTTAAGATCCTTAACTTTAAAAATCGTCGTTACTTTTAATTCCCAACGTTTTGGTAAGGAGTTGAGAATTTTCCTTATTATCTCCAAGTTGGAATAAATTTTACCAAAATATGTCAAACTAATTATAATATTAGTAAAACGAGTATACATAGAAGAGATAGATTCATCATCATTCATTTTGAACATTTAATATTCATGCGTAAAAATATAAATTTTTGATTCTTTGACTTGCGAAGTTCCTTCATAGGTTACTTCCAAGTTGTCCCAAATTTCATTTGCTGTCTTGCAAGTTATTATTCTTTTAAATTCATTACCATTGAGAGCATTATATAGAAAATTCATAACCATTACATTCACAGTATAAAGTCTATCATCTTCGCAATCAAATTCTTCCTCTTCCTTTTTGACCTTTACTCCATTAACAGTTTTTTTTGGAATATAAGACCCATTTATAATACATTTTCATATTTCACGACCTTGAGACTGAAGAAATATTCTCATTTTAACTTTTCAGAAAGTATAATTGTCTTCACAAAATAGCGGAGGCCGACTATTAGATTGACTTTCAGCAAATGTAGTTGCAATGTTAGCCATATAATCTTAACTCAATAGATAATTAATCTTATAATAGAGTTCTTACTCTGATACCAAATATTACCCAAATGACTAATACAAGAGGGGGAGTAAATTGGATTATATTATAAAAATTAATACTTATGAATCAAATACACAATATAAAATATAAACAGAATATAAAACTGTAAGAAATGTAAAGAGTAGGGTAAGAGAAAGCAAACTCAGTATTTTTACGAGATTCAGCCTCACTGCCTACGTCCTCGCCTCAAGCTACTCCTTGAGGATCCCGAATGCACTAGTCAGTCTCCTTTAGGTGGAGATAGAAACCTATTACACTTTTGAGCAGTATCGCTCCAAAGAATCCGTGTAGAACACCCTCTATACTTCTAATCACCTCACACTTGGTGATTTAACTATTTTCTTTGTAGAACACCTTCTACACACGCAAGGGTTATACGCACTCTCTTACAAAAACAAGAGTTGATAGTGGGTAGACTATCAAAGTACACTCCTCAATGAATGAGATAAAAACAATACAACTCAACATATATCTCTCTAAAAAAAAATAAGAATTAAGGTTCAAAACTTTAGAAAAGAGAGAATGAGAGTTTTGAAAGAATGATGCAAAACTTAACAATATATGTTTAAGCTCTTGTTGTGATTTTTGTAAAACTCAAGTGAGCTATTTATAGGCAAATGATTTTTCAATTTCAAATTTGAAAAGATTCACATGTCAAATAAGAGCACTATTTATTTTTCAAAAAATTCAAATAAAAATATTTCGTTTTTGCATTTGTCAAAGATAACTCCATTCATTTTTCAAAGAAATCAAACCTAATCTTTTGCTTTTCATACCTGACAAAATGAGCAAGATTTATTTTTCAAACTAAATCATCTGCTTTTTGCATATGTCAAAAAAACACACAACTACCCTTCAAGATTTTCAAATAAAATCATCTACCTTTTACATTTGTCAAAAAAACACAACCACCCTTTAAGATTTTCAAACAAAATCATCTACTTTTGGCATTTGTCAAAAAAATACACAACCTCCCTTCAAGACTTTCAAACAAAATATGCACATGTTAAATATGATAATCAATCATCTTATAAATTCAAATTTTTATATAAAAAATATAATTTTTGAAATTATTTTGTTTGATGATGTTATGCACATATAAAAAACATAATTTTCAAAACTAAGACATTTAAAAATGTCTTGCATATGTGAAAAAAATAATTTAATATTTTATGAGAAAAAAGAGTAATTTAGAACCTTAATCTAATTTCGAATTTTATCAAGAGATGTACAAAAATAATTTATGAGTTTCATTTGTAGACTTGTTCTTTTATGTTTGATGTGCGCTTCACTCCATTGCGTAGATAATTTGAGTTTGAGACTTGAATTCATGTGTTATCATCAAAATCTACACGTAGATACGAAATTTGAAACCTTATATTCAACAATTATAATGAAAAAATAATAAATAATAATAAAAGTAGGTGAAAAATATTAATAAAGTAATTAATAGTTGTGAAATATTTTAAAAATATTTAAGTATTCTTAGTTGCCCATCTCAATCTAAAGCTCGGTTTGGATTGAGAGGAGCTCTCAATCCATCTCATCTTATTGTTATAAGTTTTACAATTTTTTTATATAAAATATAAAAAATAATTGGATTTTTCAAATATCAAAATAATAATAATATTAAAAAATAATATTTTATTCAACTCTCAATTTCATCTCAAGCCACTATCTAATCCTAAATAGCGTATTATTATGGGACCCAAAATATTATAAGTTATAAAAAAGAGTTATGCTGCTTACAAACTTGGCATTTATCAATATATATACCTATAATTTTTGTGGGACTCAAATTCGTTATAAAAAAAAAGTTAAAAACTCTATTTATTAGTTAATATAACATGTCTCTATATCTTCTATATGAGCATTAGAGTCATTTGGTATGCTAAAATATAGAGTTGTAAATTATATATAAATATATATATATATATCTAAAGAGAAATAAAGCATCAATCTCAAAGACAACACAGCTACACACAAACTTTCCATATATAAAATGGGTCAATAGAAAATAGAAATTTTGGGAAGAATAATTGAGAGGAAAAATGAAAGCTGAGACGCATGCACGTACGTACGTACAGGCGAATGTCACAGAAAAAAATTGCCCCTATGATCAGTATGCATCCAAAATCTCCAACTTCTAGCCAGTAAAGCAGCGTCATTCCATTCAACAGTGGTACAAACATCTCCGAGTACTGCTCATGTAAGCACCTCATGATTTGGAGAAGCCCATAAAGCATTTCACGAGGTGAGCAAAGAAACAGGCATATGAGAGAGAGAGAGAGAGAGAGAGAGAGAGAGAGAGAGAGAGAGAGAGAGAGAGAGAGAGAGAGAGAGAGAGAGAGAGAGAGAGGTGGCTAGCTAGCTAGGATTTTTTGAGAAAATGAAATCTTGATATTGAAGTGAGAATATTTATATAAGTTTTACTTTTTTTTTTTTTTATTAAAGAATCAGTAACTATTTTCATAGTGACTCTGTCCTAAATTTATTAAAAAAAATCTCACTTATAATAAAGGAAAATTGTGGTTACAAAAAAACTCACCTAAGGATTAACAATAAATACCAAAATACAGGTAAAAAATCAACAAACATAAATAAACAACTCTAAACATGCATATACCAATAACCACCAAATAATCAAACTCTAAACATCCCTATACCAAAATCATCAAAATAAAACAACTCTAAACATGCCTATACCAAACCAAACAAAAGCAAAACTCATGGCAAAACCTTATTAAACCAAACCGGTACTCCCACATATGAAACAATATCAAAACTTATGGCAAACCTTATTAATAAAAACATGTACTCAATAAACGTAACCTAATTCTATACGCAACCCAAAATCAGACAGAGTTGAAGAATAACATCTGTGAACAACAAAAGGAAAACAGGAAGCAAAGATATTCTAAAAATCATAAAAAACAAAAAACCAAAACCAAAACCTCCCATAAATGTTAAAGTCTTAAATATGGAAGTCTCAATTTATCCAATCTCGAAATTCCTTTAAGCTTTGAAGGAACTTCATTAACCTGCCTCCATATTCCTGTAACACTTATAGAGGCCATACAAGCTAGACTGTCAGCTCCAAAATTAATTTCCCTATAAATATGTTTCAGTCTGACATGCATACCTTCCATCATCCCCATAATCTCTACCCAAAAATCTTCTAAGTACTAGATACCACATCTACCTTTCTGAAACCAAGAGATAATAATATGAGAATCCATTACAACTTCAACATTAAGGAAACCCAAATCTTGCAAAAATTTAGACTATAATAAAGAGCCATAAACTCAGCTAAATTATTCGTACCATTACCTAAATTCTTAGCAAAAGCCAACTTCAAATTCCCCTGCTCATCCCTTATGGTACCACCAGCACCTGTAATGCCCGAGTTGCCCAAACAACTTTAATCCACATTTAATTTAACACATCCAGAAGCTGGTTTCTCCCATTTGATAATCCTGCATTTTTTTCTCTTCAACGATCTTAATGGGATCATCAAAGCTTGCATAACAGCCTTATCTCCACTACTGATTTTATTACCAGCACGAATACGACTTCCCGCTCAAGCAATGATAGACTTAATCAATAACCAGAGTGATGCTAAAGAATTTCTTCTTTCTTCCATACGATATTTACACCGCCAAACCCACAAAGATTAAGTGATAATAACTGGGATAAGGCCAAGCAAAGTACTAGCTTGAGATAATTTTTTGGCTCTCCTAATCCATACCTCCATCATTTCTCTCCATAAACAACGATGATCAAAAGGAATTCCAAAAATACAAGACACATGGCACCAATATTATTAGCAAGATACCTAGTAGCTAGAACATGGTCTAAATCTTCAATTCACCCCTCTACACAACATTCACATTTAGAAGCAAGTGGGATCCCCAATTCAGCAATTTGACTATCCACACTCAAACTATTGTTTAAAGCTTTCCAACAGGTGATAAGATATGTTGAACTCAAGATTTCAAGTTTCATATAAATCTACACATGGATTTTGATGATAACAAATGAATTCAAAGAATAAAGGAGTTTCAAGCTCAAGTTGTCCACACAATAGAATCAAGCACATCAAGGAAGCAAGCATGAGCAAGAAGGGAATAAGTTCACATTAAAATCATAGAGTAATTTTGTAAATCTCTTAAATATTCAAAATTAGGATTAAGGCTCAAAATTAATATTTTATCATAAAGCATTAAAATATATTTTCCACATGTGCATGAATATTTTGAAAATTAAATTTGAAAATTTTGAAAGATGATTGATTGTCATCTTTCACATGTGCATGACATGATTAAATGTTTGAATTTTGAAAATTTTGAAAGATGATTGATTGTCATTTTTCACATGTGCATGACATGATTAAATGTTTGAATTTTGAAAATATTAAGATGCTTGATTGTCATCTTTCACATGTGCATGACATGATTAAAGGTTTGAATTTTGAAAATATTAAGATGCTTGATTGTCATCTTTCACATGTGCATGACATGATTAAAGGTTTGAACTTTGAAAATATTAAAATGATTGATTGTCATCTTTCACATGTACATGTTTTATTTGAATATTTTTAAAAGTAATGGATGCTTTTCTTGACTCATGCAAAAGGTGGATGTCTTTATTTGAAAATTTTGAAAAGTAAAGTGTGCTCCTTTTGTCATATGCAAAAAGTAAAAGATTATGTTTGAAATTTTTGAAAAGTAAAGTGTGCTCCTTTTGTCACATGCAAAAAGTAAAAAGATTAGATTTGAAATTTTTGAAAAGTGAATGATGATGTTTTTGACATGAGAATCTTTTCAAATTTGAAATTGAAAACTCATTTGCCTATAAATAGCTCACTTGAGTTTTGCAAAAAACACAACAAGAGCTTACACATTTATTGCTAAATTTTGGATCATTTCTTCAAAGCTCTCATTCTCTCTTTTCTAAAGTTTTGAGTCTTAATTCTTGTTCTTGTTGAGAGAGATATAGGTTGCGCTGTATTGTTTGTATCTCACTCATTGAGGAGTGTACTTTGATAGTCTACCTACTATCAACTCTTGTATTTGTAAAAGGGTGTGTATAACCCTTGTGTGTGTAGAAGGTGTTCTACATGGGGAATAGTTAAATCACCAAGTGTGAGGTGATTGGAAGTGTAGAAGGTGTTCTACACGGGGAATAGTTAAATCACCAAGTGTAAAGTGATTGGAAGTGTAGAGGGTGTTCTACACGGATTCTTTGGAGCGGTGCTGCTCAAATGTGTAATAGGTTTCTATCTCCACCTAAAGGAAATTGAATAGTGGATTTGGGGATCCTCAAGAGGTAGCTTGAGGCGAGGACGTAGGCAGTGGGGCCGAACCTCGTTAACATACTGAGTTTGCTTCTCTCTTAGTCTTACTATTTATATTTATTGTTGTTTCATATTTTGTTTATATTTTATATTATATATTTGATTTATAATTGTTATTTTTTTAAATACAACTCAATTCACCCCCCCTCTTGTGTTAGTCATCTGGGTAACGAGATCCTTTTTGAGTAAATTAGTATTCCATAACCAATCATTCCAAGTCATACGAGGCCCTCTAATCCTAATGCAATCCCATGCCGACTTTAACGTAAAAGCCCCATCATTATTGGCTTGCCAAATCAACATATCAGCACCCTCCCTATGTTTATCAAGCCCTTCCAAAACCTCCTCCAGCTTATCATTTCCCACTAAATTCCTCAACAAAACAGTATCCCAACCTTATGATAATCTGCACTCTTTAACTCTCAAAATCGAGATATTTGAAATTGAAACCATGTCTGCCAAAGCACCAGTTTTCAGCCATTTATCCCTCCAAAAGGACACATTTCCATCACCTACACGCCAAATAAAGTGGTTCATAACCTTAGAAATTACTGCCATAATCCCACGCCAAAAAACAGATCCCTTATCCGGATCCACTACAAAAATATGTTGGTTCTTGAGATATTTAGCCTATACAAAATTTGACCATAAGGAATTTTGAGTAAGTAAATTCTAGCCAAATTTCATAAATAAAGAGGTCTGAACTTATTCTAAATTTCTCACGCCAATCCCACCTTCTTGTGTAGGTTTACATAAGCGTTGCCAAGCTTTCCAATGACGTTTCTATTTCCCTTGCAATGCTCCTCAAAAGAAATTACTCATCATTGTATTCAGAGATTTAAACACATTTTTAGGGGCTCGCAAGACAGAATTTAAATGGATAGGAATACTTCCCAGTACATGTCGTAATAAAAACACTCATGCTCCATTTGATAGGATTTTTGACATCCAGCCACTCAGTCGGGAGCTAATCTTAATCAACAACTCATCAAAATTCTCAGCTTTGAGAGGACCCAAAATCAGAGGAATCCCTAAATATATAGCAGGAAAACTCCCTTCCTAAAAAGACGTAAGCCTTAAAAGACATCTTCTTCTGTTCAAAGGCATATTTTTGGGGAAGAAAATTACAGATTTCTCTTTATTAACACACTGCCCAGACCACTCCTCATATAGCTGAAAAATATCTGATATTGCTTTGATAGACGCCGTGCCACCATTAGAAAAGATAACAATATCATCGCATAAAACAAATGAGATATGAGAGGCGCACCTTGAGGATCTGAGAAAGGAGCAATTTTTCTACTTTGACAACCAAATTTCAGCAACCGAGATAAATCTCGTCTATGAGAATAAAGAGATATGACGATAACGGGCCCCCTTGACGCAATTCCCGACCACTTGAAAAAACTTTTAGCTGTTTCATTCATCACAATTGAGAACCAAGGTCTGGAAATGCACTTCTTAATCATCTCACAGATACACCCTGAAAAATCAAATGACTTCATCACATGAATCAGGAAATCCCAATCTACGCTATCATAAGCTTTAGCCATATCAACTTTAATAAAAACATTCCCTCCATGAGACGGGTGATTAATCATATGAATCATCTCTTGAGCCAGGACAATATTATCAAATATACTCCTCTCAGGAAGAAAAGTGCCTTATTGCGGTGAAATAATTTTGCTCAAGACTGGAAGAGTCTTTTGACAAGAATCTTCAAAAAAACTTTATAAATTACTGAGTACAAGCTAATTGGGCGAAACTTATCAAAACCTGAAAGATTTAACACCTTCGAAAAAAGAACAATATAAGATGCCGAGTAGAATCGTGGCATTGGACTACCACGAAAAAACTCCCTAACCGCCTCCACCACATCCTCTTCAACTATATCCCAACAAGATTGGTATAAACCTAACCCAAATCCATCCAGTCCCGGACTACTATCAATCAGAATAGAAAACATCGAACTTTTCACTTCTTGGATAAGCTCGGGAGCTTCATAAAGAAAGGACCTAAAATGCTCCACTGCACCATTATGAACAGCTTCCGGGGAATCCAACACAGAACCATCCCCTAAAGTCATGTCTTTCACTAATGACTTTGAAACAACAGCAAAAGATTTAAAAAAATAGCTCGTTGCCTCTCCTTTACCTAGCCATTGTAATTTAGACTATTGCAATAAATGTGTATATTCCCTTTGCTGCCAAACCTCCAAATTCTCTTTGGCGCTAAGCAACTTGGTTTCTAACCTTGTAGAAAAACCAGGTTGTAATTTCAATTCAATATCCTCAATTATTTCCTCCATTAAACGAATATTCACATCCGTACGACCAAAGACTCTTATTCTAGTCCTTCAAGACAACCCTCAACTGTTTAAGTTTTGCAGCTAAACCAAAAAACTCCAATTCAGCAACAGGTTCCTTCCAGGAGGCTTTAACCACCTCTTTAAAACGGGCATGAGGCACCCACATTGGCTAAAATTTAAACGATGTCGGTCCATATCTGAAAACATTAGATTGCAGGGTAAAAAGCAAAGGCTTTAGGTAATAAAGATGCAACCACCGAATTCCACAAACAACGATCAATTCTAGACCAACTTCGAGCTATTCCTTGCTGGCCATTATACCAAGAAAACTTGCTACCAGACGAATTCGTTTCACATAAACCACAAGAATCTATGAAGGAATTGAACTCATCCATAGCCAACCTCAATCGTGGCCTCCCGCCACACCTTTCTTCATCACTCCGAATCACATTAAAATCCCCAAGACAACACCAAGGCTTCATTAGTGGGATGTCCTGAATCAAATTACTCCACGATTCACGTCTAGCCAAATAATTACGTTTTGCATAAATCACAGAAATCCTATAAACTTTGCCCTTAATCAACAAAGAAATAGTAACATGTTGATAAAAAAATCTCAGTACATGAACCTAGAGACCCTACTCTTATAACAACCAAATTTTATCTTTCATGCTTTGATTCGAAAAACAACCATCAAATTCTAAACTATTTTTCAACACTACCATCCTTGACTCATTAGCAAAAGGTCCCGCCAACATAATAAAATTAATTTTAAACTTTGTTACTAACTTCCTTAGTCTTCTCCAAGACGTACGAAGACCCTGGATATTCCAAAATAAAGGAACACACATCATCAAATAAAATGAGCGGGTTTGCTTGAAACCCAAGTGGAACTACGAGTCAAAATCACATTTTTACTCTTATTTTGTTTGGCAGGGGACTCAGGGTCTAATAAACGAACATTCTTTACAAAAATGAGCAGATACCATACCTTCAGTTGTCGAGGTGTAACCCTCCTGAAGAACAGCAACCTCTGATTGTACATGCCCTTGCATATCATCATCTCCCCAATCCACTTCTTTATCATCATTTGCAATGTCCTTCACCTTCACTTGTAATTCTGGTCTAGTCTCTTGATAATCCACAAGAACCAAAGCTAGATCATTAGAAACTAGATCTTTATCACCGAGATTACTCTTTATTTGGGCAACATCCTCCACCATTGCCTCTTCTTCCGAAACAAACTCTATACCAACATCAATAACCGGCGTACCTACACCCTCAATGTGATCCGCCACTTTCAAAAAACTAGGACCAACACCATCTTATATTTCTAGAACTGGTTCATTCAGCACCACATTTTGATTCTTCTTCTCCAAACCAGATACATCCCGAAGACCCTCAATTAGAACATTCTCATCCTGATTTTCTTTTGCATTTATCTTAGGAACCCAAACCTTCCAATTCATCTCCTCTATTTTCTTAGAAAAACGTCGATCACCATTACCGTCATCCTTCCATTTACATGTCTTCCTATTATGGCCTTGAGTACAACATATACCACGGAAGGCTGGCAGCGCTTCATACACAATTTCAATATAAAAACTTGACTCCTGATGAGGGATACCAATCCAAATACCTAGAATTGGCTCACGAGCAGCATCAATCAAGAGACAAACTCTTGCTCCATCTGTTCTAGTTTCACACCATGTAGCATTATCACATCGTAGGTAAACTCCAATCGCTGCAGTAATGTTTGTAAGGAACGATTCCTGATAGAGATTCAGTGGTAACCCAGGCAGCATAACCCAAATCGGGACCATTCAGTGGTAATGAAGGTTCTTGATCCTCATTAAAATCTGGAGACCATTGAAAGCATCGATAAGGGACACCATCAACATCGATATTTTCTCTTGAGAGGGCCTTAAGAAAATCTGATTTATTAGAGAAACAAACAAACACGTTACAAGGCCTTCACATAGCAGAGACCATCGGCTGAACATTCAAAACCCACCGCTGACGGATAAACGATCTAATCCCATCCAAAGAAGGCCGTTTTCGGAGGAATTTTAGTACCAGAGAGAATCTGAATGGGGCAGCAGATCTCTCAATCTCATCCTTAGAAAACAACACACAAAACTCCACGTCGATGATATTGGGTACGCGCAGGGGAACCTCAATCACAGGAAATGGTTGAGGATAGGCCTGTTCATCCAACCCAGCCCGGTTTGAAATTTTAATATATTTCTTAATATTTTAATTTTTTTTTAAAGATTGAAGAAAATTTTAAATCCGGATTCCGAATTTAAGAATCCGAAACCCGGATAATCACCCCTAGTTGAGGAGACTGGGCCACCATATCCGCAAAAGTCCTCTGTCGTCCCGCCGGAGTCGACGATCCTGGGAGATCACCGGCGGCAATCATCACAAGTTGGTCAACCTCAAACCCTAGCAAGTTAGTCCCACAAACACGTGGGTTGAGAATCTGGTTCTCACGAGATTTACTATAATTTTTTAAATAAAAAACTAGAAGAATCACAAATTGAAAATACTCTTATATAAGTTTTACTTATGCTAATTGTTAAGGGTGATATATATTTGAAGGGGACTGCCAAATTATAGTCACTAAAGTGCAGAATGATGGAGTGTCGAATACAGATTTTTTATGTGCATCAATTGATGGCTTCTCGGCCTAAATGGAAAGTAAAATTTGTCCCAAGAGAGGCGAATACTGTTGCACACCAGTTAGCCAAACTAGTATTGATGTCTGAAGAAGAGTATGTTTGGATAGAAGATGGTCCAATATAGATTATGTCTACTGCCTTGTATGAGCAGTCTATGTTATGTTTGTAGTTTTAGGCTGCCTTTGCATTTTCCATCCATACAAGTTTGATCATTTTCAAAATAAAAAATTAAAAAAATAAATTGTTAAGGGTATTTATATCCATGATCAATCTCCTCAACTCCCTTTCGAAAAGACCAAATACTACAGAAATCGACTGTGAAAGATCGACAACTTTGGCTAAAGGATTTCAGCCACCATAGTTATACTTGGCCTGAGATCCTAACTACATTATCCAAAGAGAAGCACCACCATAGAATTTCCTCTACTCCGCTTCTGTTTGTGTTTTTAATTTTTTCAATTAACCATGCATGCATATTGCCCCAACTTACAAAGATAGTTTGAACTTTGGTACGTGCCACGTAAATAGAATAAATTGAACGTCGTAACTTGAGCGGCATGGTAGCAATTTTCTTATCTAAATGTTGAGCCGATTCATTTTCTACTTTGCCATAATACACAAACGAGGAATATTATATTTCTTAATTTAGCTAGTGTGCAAAGCATTTAAAAGGAAATATACATGAGATGCATATATATATGAGAGCTAATTCGATTAGGTAAACAATAATGCTACATATAATCATAGTATAAATGTCATGTCTTGTAATTGTTTTAATAAAAAAATTAATTACTAATAAAAAATTAATTAATTTTTTTTTTATGTAAGATTCGCATTTACTCACTTTTATTAAAGTAATTATACAGTATTTACATATTTTACAACTGCAAATACCAACATGCAAGATGCCTTTTATAGTTAAACTTTAACCAAAAAATTACATCATTAATGGGTGCCAATGCTAACATGTAATAATAAATAAATAACAATTATTATCGTCCCAAATGTTTTTTTTTTTTTTTGGAAGGGGTCCCAAATGGTGTTTGGTAGCCTTGCATTAGTACGTTCTTCACTTAATTCAGGAAAGCAATGACGTTTTGATTTTATTTTATTTTTAGTAAAATAATATTAGTTGTAGTCTGTCGAGAGAAAAAGATAAAGATAAAAAGAAAACAAATCATTCAAGTGTGTAGGCCACGGAGCAATTTTAAAGCATTTTTTCCCTGATTTTAGTACAGGGTGTTTTGAATTTAAGTCGGAAAGATACGTCCCACTTGGTTGTACGTCTGGGAAAACAACAAGAGAGATTAGAGTAGGAGGAAATCAATAATTGCAGAAAAACACAACTTTTGCAATTGACAAATTAAATATTCATTTGGGCTGGATTGGCAGTCAATGAAATTGGGCCCGCCCGCGGGTTTGGAGCAGAATGAAACCTGACTTGTTAACGTCTTCCCAAAGAAAAAAAAAAATGCTCTGAAAATCACAGCCAAGTTTTGTGTTTTGTCCGTCTAAAAGGGGAAGATTCCAGGTGGAAATGGAAGCAGGGACATGTCACATGCCATGACTGATGACACAGACTCACCCCTGCAGTACTTGACGTGGTCCTCTCTGATGATACGTACTGCTTTTTCTCGTTGTCAAAACCCACCAGTTCTGTTAATTGTGCTTAGTTCCTTTATTGAAATTAAAACTTATAATATAATCAATAACTGAGAAGATTCAAATCATAAGTCAATTAAATATAGATGAAACTTAATTTCTAATTCTCTAAAGACACAAGTATGAGAAATTAGATATTGTCACAAAAGTAGTACACTATTATTTTATCCTTTAAAAGAAAAAAAAATTAAGATTCTACAGACATAAGTCTAAGACACTAATTTTATTTTTTTTACATATTTCTCTATACAAAAAACAAAAACAAAAAATTAGAACAACACAATCAAGCCAAATAACAAAACATCCTGAGTTAACTACAGAAAGATCTCTCTTCTCCCTCCCAAAAAGGCTCTCAAAACCCCATGCCTCTCTCAACGAAAACGCTTTTGGGAGTGAGAGTTTTGGCTCCTTCCTCTGAACTCCCATTCTCTCTCCCACCTCCCATTATTTTCCTTTTATTTGGATTTTTCTATTTTTGCTTTCTCCATTCTCTTCCTCCCTCCCCTTCTTCCCATTCTACCGTCTTGTTTTGCAAGAGCACCGACAGCCTTTTTTTGGTCCCTGGAGTTGGAAAACTGGTTTGTCTGAAATTGAAGCCCTTTGATTTGTCCAGCGACCTTTAGGTTGTCACACCCCACCAATAGACTCGCACGGCTCCAATCTCTTCGACGGGGAAGTTCTGTCGCCGATTGCAAGCGCATGTGAGGCGTATGCCCAATTTGATGTGGGGATTTCGTATACCCACGCGCCACCTTCTGGTGGTTCTGCCCCCACGAGAGTTTCCGTGGAGATCAAGACCTCTGGCAGCCCAACAACTTTAAATCCGCGACCTTCTAAGGGTGGCGCGTGCTTTCCTCGTGTGCTTTCCACACACCCATCACTGCTATCATCCTTTTATTTGTGTTGTTTTGTTGGTTTTCTTCTCTATTTAATTTGGTGTTGTGTTATTAGTTTTATTCTTAATGTTTGTTTAGAAAATTCTGAGAAATAGTCTCTCGGATATTATGTGTGTTTGAAGTTTAGCTTTCTCCTTATGGAAAAATTTAGTACATGTTTCTTTTGGAGGGTGTTGATAGTTCTCTTAGATTTTATCTGAGAGATGTTGAAGCTGATCTTCAGTATGTATTTAGTTGATCTTTTGATCACATTGTAGGCTTCATGCCTTGTGAGTTTCTATCTATGAATGAAGCTATTTCTCAAAAAAAAAAAACCAAACAACAAAACAACAACTAAAAAGACGGCCTTGGCGTGTGGACACCATGCGCTACACTAAAAGTAAACTACCATAGGTTAGAGGAGCATTGAAACCCCAAATCCACTATGAATCACAACTAGCGAGACCATTGGCGAGAGGATCCACCAAACGCGAGGCGCGTATCAACTCTCGTCAATTGGGACCTCATGCATTAGGAGCACATGCAACTTCATTCGACAAAAGGCATTGGACAGCCAAACGATTGGCGGATAGAGGAGATTGCAGCACAACATGTGTTGATCTTTGGGCTACCCCTCTAGAGTACCTGCCACTTTAAAACCCTCGAAAACTACCAATGCCACTTTAAACACCATGGTAGTCAGGAAAAAAGAGAGAGGAAAAAGATGGAAGGTGAAGGCCTAGAAGAGGAGCAGAGCTGGAGCTTCGCCCCCCCCCCCCCCCCCCTTGAAGAGGAGCAGAGCTGGAGCTTCGCCCCCCCCTTCTTCCCATTCTACCGTCTTGTTTTGCAAGAGCACCGACAGCCTTTTTTTGGTCCCTGGAGTTGGAAAACTGGTTTGTCTGAAATTGAAGCCCTTTGATTTGTCCAGCGACCTTTAGGTTGTCACACCCCACCAATAGACTCGCACGGCTCCAATCTCTTCGACGGGGAAGTTCTGTCGCCGATTGCAAGCGCATGTGAGGCGTATGCCCAATTTGATGTGGGGATTTCGTATACCCACGCGCCACCTTCTGGTGGTTTTGCCCCCACGAGAGTTTCCGTGGAGATCAAGACCTCTGGCAGCCCAACAACTTTAAATCCGCGACCTTCTAAGGGTGGCGCGTGCTTTCCTCGTGTGCTTTCCACACACCCATCACTGCTATCATCCTTTTATTTGTGTTGTTTTGTTGGTTTTCTTCTCTATTTAATTTGGTGTTGTGTTATTAGTTTTATTCTTAATGTTTGTTTAGAAAATTCTGAGAAATAGTCTCCCGGATATTATGTGTGTTTGAAGTTTAGCTTTCTCCTTATGGAAAAATTTAGTACATGTTTCTTTTGGAGGGTGTTGATAGTTCTCTTAGATTTTATCTGAGAGATGTTGAAGCTGATCTTCAGTATGTATTTAGTTGATCTTTTGATCACATTGTAGGCTTCATGCCTTGTGAGTTTCTATCTATGAATGAAGCTATTTCTCAAAAAAAAAAAAACCAAACAACAAAACAACAACTAAAAAGACGGCCTTGGCGTGTGGACACCATGCGCTACACTAAAAGTAAACTACCATAGGTTAGAGGAGCATTGAAACCCCAAATCCACTATGAATCACAACTAGCGAGACCATTGGCGAGAGGATCCACCAAACGCGAGGCGCGTATCAACTCTCGTCAATTGGGACCTCATGCATTAGGAGCACATGCAACTTCGTTCGACAAAAGGCATTGGACAGCCAAACGATTGGCGGATAGAGGAGATTGCAGCACAACATGTGTTGATCTTTGGGCTACCCCTCTAGAGTACCTGCCACTTTAAAACCCTCGAAAACTACCAATGCCACTTTAAACACCATGGTAGTCAGGAAAAAAGAGAGAGGAAAAAGATGGAAGGTGAAGGCCTAGAAGAGGAGCAGAGCTGGAGCTTCGCCCCCCCCCCCCCCCCCCCCTCACGATGGCAAGGAGAATTTAAAACCTTAGAGGCACAGAGAAGCTTTCGCAAGAGAGAAGAGAAAGAGTCTGGCCCGTGGATAATCTAGTGAATCCATGTGCCTTTTCAGACTACATTTAACATATAGCTAATGTGAAAATTTTTCACATCAATTATGTTAAAATATAATTGGTGTTTTCATTTTTTTTTTTTAAGTTGTAATGGGTCTTGTTATGAGTAAAAGAATTGATATTTGCAGTTGTGAATGCACAAATGGTACACAATTATTTTGAAAAAAATGAGTAAATATGGAATCCACATGAAAAAAATTAAATTAAATTTAAAACAACAAAACCATGTTATTATTCTATGTTTTTTTTTCCTCTGTATTTTCTCTATTTCTTAGTTTAATGATATTCTATACAACAATTAACTCAATGCATGTGTGATTTGAAACAATTGTTAGGTACAAACCAAAAAGAACTTAACAATTTTTTAAATCAGCTAAAATGGCATGATTTTTTTATCGTCAGCAATCAGCATCCATGATTTTTCTTTCCAAGATTTAAATCAGCTTGTACAAGTGTTATTTGCATTCTCACTGGCTGATTGGAAATAATTAATACATATTATTGGGATCAGAGATAATGGTCAAACTCTTCAAAGCATTACAAGATTAAGGCATTCTGCATCTCATGCATTATAATTCACTGCAATTGCATTTTAGCTGGATGCTAAGAAATCCCTTCAACTTTCTTTGCATTGATTGGAATATTACCAAAGATGTGTCTGCCTTGTGATACACTGCGTAAAATGAGAATTCCTTATCAAAGGTTGTTTCAAGACAACCATAATTGCCCTTTTCCATAAATTATAATGGCTAATGTTTCTTGCATTGGAATTTGGAAGTGCTTTGTTTTTACTATTATTCATGTGAGAGTTGATCATAAAATATAAGCAGATATGAATGGCTGAAGAAAAATATGAATAAGAGCATATATGTAGGTTTCCTATTTAATTATTTATGATGTTAACATTGTGTCTATTATTTATAAGCTTTAGAAAGATGAGCAGATGACACAACCACTCTCCAGTATGTCAAAACCTTCATTATCTACAAAGCAGCCCCTCTACGTCTAGGGCCAGGCCTGAATACTGAACTAAAAATCATCAATTTGAACACATGATTAAAAATATTACACACAAATATGAGATCAAGCCCATGTTTCTGAGAGTGATTAAATCTACGTATAGACTCCTACTCAAAAGTGGCCTACCCCAACTTACATCTTTTAAATAAACAAAAAGTTGGTCATGGTCAAAGCTCACTCTCTCTTTCTTATACCAACAGCTAAGGTACAGAGCCTGGAGATGTAGTAATTAAAATAGAAGTGATCATGTTACCAGCTCGGTATTGCATGAGACCAGACTAAACTCCACTCTCTCTCTCTCTCTCTCTCTCTCTCTCTCTCTCTCTCTCTCTCTCCCCTATCAAATAGCATCTCTTATATTAATAGAATTGTGGATGTATGGTCCCCCCACTATACTAAATGTTTAGCCACATTGACATTACTGTGCCTAGGAGTCCTTTCCCGTGGCTACCTCTTAAACTGTGCACACTTCTTCTGCAGTTCATCTCTCTTCTTTTAAATGCTCCAAAAGACCCAAAATTTTGGGGCCCCTTCTCCCTTAAAACAAAAGTTGGCAGAATGAAACTGGTCAGGAGGTGTACCTAAAACACCTTGTCCTTCAAAACTCTGCTCTGTACAAGACAAGAGCAACTGATTCAGAAGAAGTTTTCTGGCCATCAATTTCGATATTTGTATATTTATTCAGGTTTCAGGAACCAAGTTTGAAATCTGAACCAGGTTTCAGGAACCAAGTTGATGAATCAGACTCAGAGGGTTAAACTTTGACTGTAAATTGTGTTGAATTTAATTCTTTATTGTTGAGAAGGTGAATCTACCACATTATTGTCAGCTGTCCCTCCATTATTAGGACGTAGGAGGGCCATAGGACTGCCCGGGATAATGTGCTAATAAATAATGTAACCCCTACACTTATTTATATAGTAATCCAAAGACTACTCTATGTTTATTAGCTGTCTAGCCTTAATTAGAGCTGTCCAAATCTTAATGGAAGCTTTTCAAGGAACGAATTATGATATCTACCACCTGTAAACACTCTCAGAATGACAGGAATACCCACACCCATCTCATATAACATAACATGCTGCACCACCAATGATGAAGCTCTTCAAAAGGGCAATTTGGTCAGTAAGGATATCTTGTTGATATCATGGATTCAGCTTTCACATGGCTAGAAGTTAATCTCATGTGGCCACATGGTCTGGACGAGTCCCCCCCTCTAAGCAATGCATGAGGAGTCAAACAAAACAATGCTCTGCTCTTTGACTAATGCAGATTTAATACTCAATAGCCCCTTTGTCTAAAAGAGAACAATGCAGATTTAATACTAATGTCCCTTTTCTGAGATCCATTGGCAGATTTCTCAGTCATTATCCCTTTTAGAAACCCATTTGGTAAAAGTTTGGATTTCCATTTGCCACCAAATTCATGTATATTGGGTGTGAGTTTGGCAGGAATTTTTAAAGATGTCATGTAAAATGACGAGAAGTTCGTATGATTAAAGATGACAAAACTCAAGACAAAAAAAAAAATGGTAGTGCTATAGCTACAAAATGATTATAAAAAAGTAATATTACAGATTGAGATTGACGTAATCCATATAATCCAATCAGATCTGTTTTACAATAAAAATAAATTTATAATATGACAAATCACGTCAAACTACATCAGTTTATAACTTTATAGAATTATTTTTGTATAATCACTTTGTGGTTAGAGTATTTCTCAAAAAGTAAATATCGTTATCTCAAATTCAAATGATTAGTTTAAAATGAGTGAAAATCATAACAATTAATCTAAAATATAAAGTGACGGACCAAACAAGGTAGTAGGCCAACCCAAATTGATTCGTTCATCTGCATTTGGCATTCATGCTGTTGTTTACTTTTTTCCCCCATTAATCACTATCAGTCTGAGGTGTGCCATTTACTTTTCACACGTTTTGAACCGTTCAACCAGATTTTGCACCACGAAACCACCATATTACCATCTTTTCTTTTTCCTTTTTTTGAGTTGAATTATGCCTCTCCATCCTCAGCCTTCAATTGGAAATCTTTCCTTAATTCTCTCTCTTTTTTTTTTTTTGAAATTTAGGAAAGCAAGAAATAGTTGTAAAATACCTTTTAAACTTGCATGCAAAATTACGATACGATTTTATTTTTATTTTTATTTTTTTTGTCTTTAGCTCTCAAGGTGTCCATGTGCTGTTCCTATATTCTAAACACAAGCTTGGTTCGCTTGTTTCGCCTTCACCAGACCACATGATATTTAATAATCTCACCGTCCACCATTTTACTACAATGACAAACCAAAGAGATTAAACATATAAGAAACATGAGAGCATCTCCTTTTTCCTTTATAAATCACAATCTCATGAATCTGATCAAACACACCTGACTAGCCAGCTACACCACCTTTATTCCCCTACTTTTTCCCTCTACCCAAACACATCCAAAATGGTCTTGGTCTCCCAGGAAACCGTTCTAACTACTTCTAAATCCATCGAACCATTTTCAAGTCCCAGGATTTCTTTCTCTGCTGAATTCCTGGATGAGAACAACTTCATCTCCATTAGCCCAAACCCCAAGGGGGAGAAAGATGGAGAAATAGAGATGGAGATAGATAAAGTAAGAAATGCTGAATTTGAGTTCCTGTCAAGCAATGTAAGTACCCAATCAATGTTAACTGCAGATGAGCTTTTCTTTGATGGGAAAGTCCTTCCCTTTTGGCAAATGAAGTATGCAGAGAAGCTCAACAAAATCAGTCTCAAAGGGAAAGACACTGAGGAAGAAGAGGTGGGCAAGGAGGAGGAGGAGAGGAATAGGGTGGGTTGGTTTGTTGATGATGATCCATCTCCAAGGCCACCCAAGTGCACTGTATTATGGAAAGAGCTACTAAGGTTGAAGAAGCAGCGCGCTTCTTCTTTATCACCATCTTCTTCTTCCTCATCATCTTCGTCTTCTTCGAGTGGCCTTGCGGATGTAGCTGCATCAGATGAGCGGAAGGAAAGCTCGAAGAGCAGAGACAAACCTGTGAAGAAGACAAAGAAAGGATTGGAGAGGACAACGAGATCAGCTAGTATTAAAATAAGGCCTATGATCAATGTGCCAATTTGCACACAGGTGAAGAGTAGCCATGTCTTGCCACCTTTGTTTCCACTCAAAGAAGGGAAGATCAGAGAGGGGAGGTTGAGAAAGTGGTAATCGAATTTCCATCTGGTATCTGCACAGTTGTCATATATGTTCATCAAGTCTCATTTTTCTTTTATTTCATTATATATGCTTCTGCTTTCGTGTTTAGATTAATGTTAATTATGGTGGCTCATTGTGGATCTGATGACTGACAATGTAAATGCTGACATTTCAATTTTGTTGGATGATATTAACATTCATTTTAGTTACATTGCTTCTACTCTATCACCTTAGAAGCACATTTATCTGTCTCTCATAGATTGGGAGGGAAGTATGAAGTGGGAAGTCATGCCAGATGCAGCAGGATACAGCCTGTGAAAAATGTGGGTCTCAAATGGCTGTATACCAGACAAACATAGTGATTTCAATTTTTGTAGCAGAAAAGGGTCAAAATGCCATATCCTTAGATTAACAGTTAGAACTCGTTTGGATAGTGAGATGAGATGAGATGAGATACGTTGAGAACATTTTTGAATAGTAATGAAATTGTTGATTGAAATCAGTTAAGATGAGATGGTTTTTTTCTCACCTATATATGCAAACGGGCCCTACTAAAGACCCGTGCTAGTGTACATCTGGTCTGAGTATAAGGTTCTTAGCACCTCTGAGGGCTGAGGCATCTAAAACTATCTAATTCTCTCAAATACCAGTTGCAATAAAGCTGGCTGACTCCGATGAGTTAGGAAACACACAACGGTGCTGGGATCTGAAAGGGTTTGAGAGACGTCAATGCCAATGTCCGTTTAGGGACTTCCAGCAAAGTTCTAAGATATCAATGTCATAACAAGGGTAAGAACCAAGTGGCAACAGAAGAAATTATGAAAATGGCCAGCCATTCTCTGAAGGAAGCCATAATGAAGATATCAAACCATGTCATATTACAAAAATATGAATTGAGTGTTTTTTACAAGTACAAATTATGAAAAGATAACATTCATCCTCGTAAAAGAAAAAAGTAGTATACAAATGGACAAAACCCAAGTATACACGAAGAATAAAATTAAATTTTGAAAACATGATCCAATACATTTGACTAAAAAACGAATTGGACTTAGTGAATATGAACAACCATTTCGGGTATAGAGTTTTGGATGTTCCAAAATCCAAATTGCTTCAAGAAACCTTCTCTGACCCACGTAGAGAGTCTAATCAAGGAGAACTTCAATCACTCGGTTGGAAATCTTTCACAAACAGCTCCCAGCAAGATTCTTAGAACAAAAAGGGGTAACGGTTCCTTCATGGAATACAAGCGAATTGGTCAGAATCAAGTTTCTGGAGAAATCGGCCAACTCACCTTCTTTACCATTAGATCCATAAATGTTGTTGCTCAAGGAGCTGGGGGAGATACAAAATTATTTCCGGGAGAAGTCCTGAGAATGAAATTGTAAAAATCAATATAAGCAGTGGTGAATGAGTATGGATAATAAGACTAGAGGATGTTCACACTCACTTAAGGTTTAATCCAGGTTTTTCTTCAAGGTTTTTGGGAATTACACCAGTCAGATTATTGTTCTGTAAGAAACTGAAAGACAGAACTAAGTCAGGCACGAAGCCAATTATAATGTCATTCAAAAGGACAAATTAGCATAATAATGGGTGGAAATTTTAAAATAAAAAGATCATTATTCATATATGAAAGCATGGAGAACATTCATAGGGAGCTTTGATATAAACAAGTACGGACCATGAGTAGAATAAGACAGATTACATGGAAATCCTACAGAATCCAGATGTAACTAACGGGAAAAAAAGAAAAAAAAAAAAAACTAGCGGGAAAATAAAAGACGAGATGTTTTAGTTGTAGTTTTTTTCATTCTACTTCTGGGGAGAGAAATCGTACAAAGGCTTAGGGGTGTAAGAAAAAAATAAAAAAACCGGTACATCGAATCGGGCCGGTTCAAGTTAATGGAATTGATCTGGTTTTGGGTCGGTACTAATCTGTAATCGGTTCTCGTAATGTCAAAACCGGTCAATACCTATCTGGTTCTAGTTCTAAGCTTTTTAGAACCGGCCGATTTAATATAATATATATTTTTAATTAATATTTTTAATATTATATGTAATATAAAATAAAAAAATTATATTATATTTAATATTTTATATGTTAGCATATAATGTAAATTAATTATAACTTACATTTTATAGCCTATAATACTATATTATTATTAGTAATATACTTTAAGTCTATAAATAAACTACTATACTAAATAACTATATATGAAATAATAATATAGTAATACTAATATTATCACTATCAATGATATAATTATAAAAAATTAAACTTACTATAATAAATATAAATATATAATATTCTAATCATTATATCTAATATTTTTTTTATAACAAATTATAACTAATATTAATATATATATTAATAGATAGACCAATTTAAAATCGAAAAACCAACCGGAATTGGTAATACCGGTTTTAGATGGTACGTGGTGCGTAATCGGTTTAAAAAATATATAAAATCGGTAGTACTAGTTCGGTTCAAAATTTTATCCAAAACCGAACTGAACAAGGCTAGTTACACCCCTACAGTGAAAGGCTATATGTAAGGGTAAAACCTAGTTAAGTTAAATGGTGCCATTTACACGCGTAATTACAAGATGTACTAGAAATATTCAGAAATAAATATCAAACTATGCAAATTGAGTAATACTATACACCACAATATCATCACTTGCATCCCATTAATTATCATTGAATGATAAAGAATGATGCAATAGATAGTAATTCAATGGGTGGTTAATGTGCTACATCATACTTGGTGAGATGGTAATACAATGTATAGAATTTTCCATGCAGATTAAAAATAGAGACTAGTTGAATTTATGAGCCTCCCAATATTGGGTGGCTCATTAATTCAATTGAGATAGGGTTGTTTAATCCTACAGCCCTATTTTAGAAGTGTGAATTAAAGGGATAAATCCACTTTACACGCTCAAACAGTTATGGTTTTACCTCTTTGTATTCCAAATTATCAAAATTGATATATTACACCCTCAAAATGCAAAAATTGATACTTTGACCTCATTAAAGTCCTATTTGTTTTCAAAAATAAGATGAGATAAAATAGAAGTGAAAAAAAAAGAATAAAATATTGTTGTAAAATTTTTTTTAATATTATTTTGTATATAGATTTGAAAAAATAATACGAAAATTTGAAAAAGTTGAATTTTTTATTATATTTTGTATGAAAATTTGAAAAAGTATAATGATGAGTTTGAGATGTATTTTAAAGTTTTGATTTCATCTCCCAAAACAAACCAGGCATAAGATTCAATCATTAATATCCTTGATAGTTTAAGGCAACAAACTGTACTTTTCCCAGAATTAAATTAAAAAAACATAAACCTTTGTTCTCTCAGACTTTTCATCAGAATCCTGTTTTACCGGTCATTACAATCTGAGCTATAAATGCACACAATGAAATTGTCTCCACTCAGAGAAACTGGAAAAGGCATATTCTAAACCATCCGGTCAAACATGGGCAGTATTCCAAACTCAAACTAAAAAGCAAACCAGGATCTTTGTGTTCCATATTTTGTGAAATAACCACTGATTTAAGGTGACATCCAACAAGGGAATAATCAGTTTCTGGATTGAATATACCCCTCGTGGTTTCCAACATCCCTTCTTTTCTCAGCAATTTTAGTTTTGTAACATTTCCTCTCAGTTAAAAGACAAGAAGACTGATATATCTTGCAAATATGATTATTGGCTGACAGGAGAATCTTTAGTTAAGTTGAAAGTCTAAACAACCCATTGCTTCGAAAAACGTTAACTTGTGAGCTACCGAAGAGAACTCAGCAATTTCTTAGCCAGTCCCATGCTCAATATATGGATGCTCTCATTATCATTGTGTGTGTGTGTTTTTGATAGCAAGTAAATCTGAATGATTCATATTAGAAACTACCGAAGAGACGCACCCCAAGTTACAATGAGCTTCAACTAAAAGAGTACAATGCTTCTAAGCATATTGTCTGCACAATTCCTCAAAGTCATTTAAGGTTCTGAAAAATATTTATCTGGGGCTAGTTTGGGTAGTGGAGTATTCTCAACTAGTAGTCGAGTATTCTCATAATATTTAACTACTATTTATTATTTTATTATTATTTTTCACCTACTCTTTTTTACTATTCAATATTCTATCATTACTTTTTTTTTATTCATTTTTCAATATTAGTCATAGAGTATTTGAAATCATCTCACTACCCCAACGCAACCTAAATCTCATATTTGTTGTTGTTAGAAGTATTGTAGAGGTGGACACAAAAAGGAAATAGAAATGATGAGATCATTTTGCTTGTGAAAGGGAGATCTATATGGACTTGAGCCTCTTTGGGTTTTGGACCTCAAAGGATAACTAAGGCCTTGTTTACTTTTACAAACACTTTTATCTCATCTCATCTCATCATTATTATTTTTCCAAATTTTCATATAAAATAAAATAAACAATTCAACATTTTCAAATCCCAAAACAACATTTTCAAATCTCAAAACAAAATTAATATTAAAAATATATATTATAACAATATTTTATTCAAATTTTAACTTTTATCTCATCTTATCTATTATATTTATGAAAACAAACCAAGCCTAAGACTTTATGTCTTCAAAGTCCTTAAGCGCTTGGGCACATCCCTCACTTCTCTCTCTCTCCCAGAAAGTCTTGTGCTGAATAAGTATCTTATGAGTGAGGCTTAAAAAGCTGGAGGTGCAAAATTGCTAATGCTAGAAGTAGAAATCGTCTCCTGAAATATGCTGGCAAGTTTTCAATGAAACTGCACCCAATAATGTGATGAGTTTGGTTGAGCGTTTAGGGGCAATATAACGTAGGAAGGAGTTGCAAGAACATTAAGAAACTAAGAAAAATAAAAGAGATTATAGGAGTTGTGAGGGAGAGAAGGTACAGGTGGGGCCTGCCATTTATGACATTGTAAGGCAACATGTGATAGTCAAACCCACCAGGGGACTGAAAGGGCATATGGGTGCAAGTGAGGGGTGTTTGATGGGAAACCTGATGGGGGTCAAGGTATGAATGCATGATAGGAAATAAAAAGCAAAGGAAGCAGAGGACGTTTACAAGGCAAACCGGCTGACACACATAAACTCAGAATTGTCCCATCACAGCAAATCAAGGCACACCACCAGAGAGTCCTATAAAAGCCTCTAATAGACAAACGAAGGGACACTCCGACCCATTTTCTCCTTCAGTTTCCTTCTTCCCAGAGGCCTTGGGGAGCTCCAACTAAAAGAATTTTTTCCGTAGATGTTTATATTTTTCTTTGTACAGTGAGACATGAGAGAGTGTAAAATACTCATTATAGTGAATACCCCTCTCCAAGCACCCGTGGACGTAAGCATTATGCCAAACCACATAAATCTTGTGTCTCAATCTATTTATTTAATCTATTATTAACCGGAACCTCTCCAAGAACCCTAAACGACACCGAACGAAACTCAAATCGCACTAGTGGGTCGAGAATGACTATTTCTCTTGCCCTGGCCTATTGACCAATTTTTACGGCATCAACAGTAGCGCCGTCTGTGGGATCTGAACACTTTCTAAGCCGGAGGTGAGAAAATGATAACTTCCTGGCATGCTGAATAAATCTCCAAACGAACCATCAAACTCCCTCCAGATAAGTTTGCTCGCCCACCCCACTTTTATTTTTAATGCTAATATTGTGTTGATACTTGACTTCGCCCGTGTTATCAAGCACATTCCCCACTCTAGAATAAAACTGGTACACAAGTCACATGGCACCTCTCCGAACACATGAATTTGCACTTAAGTGCACAATACCACACACAACGTGGCACTTACTTGGGTTAAGAAGGAGGGAAGCACTGTGCACTTAAGTGCACAGTGCAACCCACACTCCTGATGCATGGCATGCATAGTGCCATGCACAAGGCACGGTGATGGAGATGCACGAAGGACCAACCACTTGGATGAGTTTGAATCCCTAGGCAGGTGACCCTGAGCCACATCTATGACACCACACCAGTGGGCTTGCTTGCATGCCTTGACCCATGCCTTAACACGCAAGTGGACCCTGGCGAGATTAGTGGCATGCCCTCACAGGCATACCATCCAGTGCGCGGCACTAACCCGTGCCTTACAAGTTAAGCCAATGGCATGCACATCATGCATGTCATCCAGTGCATGTTCTTGAGATTTTCTTGAGCTTTCTCTCAACCCAAACATCCCACACGGCCAACCCTAATTCCCACTTACCAAACTAATCCACCACATTTCCATAGCCGGCCATCCTTCACTTGTCCACTTACCAAAAATACACCACTCGGCTAACCCATCCATTGCCCATTGCCACCCACCACTTTCCATAATAGCCCCACCAAATATTCCCATAAATACCTAAATTGATCAATCATCCCTTGATTGATTCAATCAAAGCCAATCTCATCCAATCAAATATTCTCACCTTCTATAAGACCACATATTCGGCCATATCATAAATTGCCATAACCGAACCCCTCACTTGCCACCTTACCAAATCATATCTTCCATTTCTTAATTAATTGATCAATAATCTTCAAATTGATTCAATCAAATCCTCCACAATCCAATCAAACTCAATCATATCTTCAATCACAACCAATCCCATCCAATCAACCCCATACTCGACCAAGACCTAAATCCAATCACCCCAACAATCCTCTAATCTTCCATCAATCAAGAAAGTTGTCTTTCAAGCTTGCCATAGCCGAAATTTCCATACAACCCTAGCACTCAAAAGGCACCTAGCACACTAAGGCCCCCATTGCCGAACAACATACTCTTATCCCCCTCGAGATTAGCCTAGCCCATACACCACTGAACTCCACCAAACATACTAGCCTCACTTCTTCTAAACCACCCATCATTGTTACCCCAAGTGATCATCACCAAACAAAAGAGCCTATCTCGATCATTTAAAGAGCAACAAGGCAAGGATGACTCCTTAAATGGTTGGTGGCTTGACCGAGATCCCCAACATAGAGACTCGCAACACCCCATCCCGAGCCCCGCAGCCATGCCGTGGTCCCCATCGGAACCGCTAGCAATTTTTGGCTCGATATCCGAGGTCCACCCTGAGGGAACTGTGAGCAACACCGAAAATGGCACATACGCCATGCACGCGAAAGCAACAACATGGCCCAGCCATGGTGCGGCATCAGATGGCGCCGATGTCTACAGTGTGACTCGCCAGCGGTTCATGATGGCCTGCCATGCACAACCCAAGCACCTTGCGCACCTTCCACCATGAACTAGGTCAAACCTAGTCCAGGCAGGTATCTAGGACAACTGGCCATGCCGACAGCCACTGAATGGCTCGCCAGCGACCTCTGTCTTCAAGTGGGTGCTCCCCTTCAGTAGAGGGTGGGAACCCAGTGCATTACCACGCAGCTCGAAAGTTCCTGAGCCCTCCTTCTGTGCTCAGGACACCGGTTACAAAGTTGTCCTGCCATGCTCGACACCCATCATTAGCGTTTGAGTACTCCCCACAATGTAATGCACTCACTCGCCTAGAAAGGTTGATCAGGACACACCCCATGCCCCACGAACGCGGTATGCATGGACTCCAAACCCACTCCCGAACATGGCATCATTCAACTCGCCAATTCAAGACTTCTCGCACACTCAGGACTACCTCCCGAATTTCCTCACGCTCAAGAAGCATGAGTTTGCCACACTCAGACCACCACTCGAGAACTCCACTTGGAAAGCGCACACAACCATGGGTTCGGGAAGCCGGGCATGGGCCCACACTGTGCCTCACTAGGGACACCATACTCAAGAACACACTCGGGACCTCTCTATGCATGCACTTGGGACCTACTCCTAGACCACACTTAGGACCATCACTCGGGATTCATTCTCGAGCCTAGAATATCACTTGGGACCTCATTGTGCCTCACTCAGGAATTCCACTGGGGAAGCCCATGCTCAGGACATTCACCTCTCAGAAACGTCACTCGGAAGGCACCCCTATGCATGGAACATGCAACTCACCTCACTCACCCCACTTCACAAGACACCCACTCAGACTACACATCCGTGCACGGGACTCCACTTGTAGACTCCACTCACGGACTTATACATAGCATGCATCTCCCGCTCGGGACTTGCTGGTCAAACATTTCCCCTTCGAGACTCGTCTGCTTCCCCCTTTTTTATTGCCTGGACAAGTTACTCACCACCTCGGATCATAACTCAAACTCAACAATACAACAGCCTCAATTTTGACAAAATTTTATGCTCCAATTACGCATGCACGAACTCGGACTAGCAACACACTCGACTCGGACTCAGCATGCATAGGCTCGAGTGCAACAACCACAAATTTCAAAAATCGCAACTGACAATGACAACCGAAAACCTCCAGTTTATCTCACTCAGCATGTAAATTCATTTTTTCTACTAACGAATTTATTTTTGTATGGCCTTTCACTCTAGCAAAGTAGCACTGACCGAGCAAACATCAACGGATCTCCATCATCAACTCAGGATACCAGTGAATCGTGGGGTTGAGACTTGGGCTCTAACTCGCTCGTAAACCCTCGCGTGCCTATTCACCCACCGCGGGATCAAGGCTTAAGGCTAGGGCTCTAGCCCGAGCATACTCATAAATCCCCCATCTCCATCTCCATCTCCATTGCCAACTTGGGACGCCAGCCAACAAATCGCGGGTTTGAAACTCGATCCCTACCCGCTCGTAAACACTTGCATGCCGATTCACCTGCTGCGAAGTCGAGATTCAAGGCTATGACCCTAGCCCGAGCACACTCGTAAATCCCCCATCTCCATCGCCAGAGAATAGCGGGGTTGAGACTCAAGCCTTAGCTCGCTTGTAAACCTTCGCACGTCAATTCGCCAGCAAATCGCGTGGTTGAGACTCAGGCCCTAGATATCTCGTAAACCCTCGTACATCAATTCGCCCATTGCGAGGTAAAGGCTTGAGACTAGGGCTCCAACCCGAGCACACTCGTAAATCCCTTATCTCCATCTCCATTGCTAGCTCGAAGTGCCAACAGAATACCAGCACATTTCCCGCCACCCTTAAGCTCCACGCTCCCACATTTGCAGTCAAGCCTGTCCCCCGCCACCTCGAAACCCCGCGCTCCCACTCTCACTCCCACTCTCGCGGTCAGGTCTATATTCCGCTACCTTTGAGCTCCATGCTCTCACGTTCACGGTTAAGTCCATCTCTTGCTACCTTTGAGCTTCACAGTCGAGTTTGTCTCCTCCCACGATTGCACGCCATGCTCCCGCACATGCGGTCTAGTTTATCTCCCACCACCCTTGAGCTCCACACTCCCATGTTTGCGATCAAGCCTATCTCCCGCCACCCTTGAGCTCCACGCTCCCACATTTGTGTGGTCAAGCCTATCTTCCGCCACCTCAAAACCTAGCTCTCCCATGCTCACGGAGTCTATCTCCTGCTACCTTTGAGTTTCGTGCTCCCACGCTCACGGTCAAGCCCATCTCCCGCTGCCTTTAGACTCTGTGCTCTTATACTCGCGGTTGAGTCCATCTCCTACTGCCTTTGGGCTCCCATGGTCGAGTCCGTCTCCCGCCAAGCTTGTACTCCATGCTCCTACACACATGGTCGAGTCTATCTCTCGCCACCCTAAGCTTCACCCTCCCATATTTGCGGTCGAGCCTATCTCCCATCACTTCAAAACCTCACACTCCTACGTTTGCATTCGAGTCCATCTCTTACTACTTTTAAGCTCCGAGCTCCCATGTTCGCAGTCAAGCCCATCTCCCGTTACCTTTGGACTCCGCGCCCCTGCACTCACAATCGAGTCCATCTCCTGCTGCCTTTGGGCTCTGCCCTCCTACGCTTGCAGTCGAGTCCATCTCCCGCCACGCTTATACTCCGTGCTCCTACACACACGATTGAGTTTATCTCCCACCACCCTTGAGCTCCACGCTCCCATGTTTGCATTCAAGTCTATCTCCCACCTTAACCAAGTCTCGTACTTGCACTCTACACCATCGAAAGTTTTGAAATACCAACATATTACGGCATTTTCCTGATAATTATTATTTGTCGCATGTTTTTATTTCTTACCTTTGGCTCATAAGTTGAATCTCACCTTCTCAAAGCCTAGATGGTAGGTATTTTAAGAAAATTCAACTAAAGTATCTTTACTAAGAATTTGCAGGGTACTGTAAGGGAGAGAAGGTACGGGTGGGGCCCTGCCAATTTTGGCATTGTAAGGCAACATGTAATAGCCAAATCCACTACGGGACTAAAAGGGCATAGGGGTGCATGACAGGAAATAAAAAGCACAAGAAGAAGATGAATGATAATGAGGCAAACTGGCGGACACACGCAAACTTAGACTTGTCCCATCACAGCAAATCAAGGCACACCGCCAGAGAGTCCTATAAAAAGCGTCGAAACAGACGGGACGCTCCAACCCACTCTCTCCTTTAGTTTCCTTCTTCTTCTCATAGGCATTTGGGAACTTCATCCAGATGAATTTCCTCTGTAGATGTTTATATTTTTCCTTATATAATAAAATATGAGAAACTGTAAAATAATCATTATAGTGGATACCCTTTCCCTAGTGCTCGTGAATATAGGCATTATGCCAAACCACGTAAATCTTGTGTCTAAATCTATTTATTTCATTTGTTAATAACATACATGTCATAGCCATGCCGGAACATCTCCAAGAGCTCCAAATCGTACTAGTGGGTTGAGAATGACTCTTTCTCTTGCTCCAGCCTATTGACTTATTTTTACAGCATCAACAAGATTGATGTAGGTAGGAGTACAAAGAAAAAAAAAATCAGAAGAGATGCAAAAAACTGGTACAAACTTTAATATGGCCAAGCTGGCTCTAATTGATTAGAAAAAAGGATTTATGGGGCTGATCCAATTAGTTGAGACAGGCTCATTGAGTTTCATTTTAAGGCCATAGTATGCTAGATGTTTTGTAGATTGATCATGGTTAGTTGGGTTAACAGAAGACGTATAGAGCTGAATGGTAGAAAGGATTCATGTCCCTTATCCTAACTAGTTGGTATCAAGGCTTCATTTGGTTTATTTAGATAGTGTGATCAACACACATACACACGTATATATAGAGAATTGGTCACTATATAAAACGAAAACTCACTTAACAATAGAAGATTCTTAATTCCATAGTTTGCATCCAAAAACCTCAGTCTAGGAGCCATGACTCAATCTGATCAAAGTTAGTCTTCCTAGAGAGATAACGACAGTCATGATTTCTCGTGATAATTAAGAGCAGAACAGTTACAAAGATACTGTTAAACACAGGATTTGGATAGAATTACATCAGTAACACATGAGAAATTCTGAAATGATGAGATAATTTCTATAATAAAAATTAACAAGCATATAGTAGAATAAAACTTACAGTTCTCGCAAGCCGTCAATGGCTCCCAGTGATGGGGGAATTTCTCCGCTGAGCTGATTGTTTTCCAAATGCCTTCGAGGAAAATGGTATTCAAATTGGAGAAGGCAAACATTATAATCCACAAAATAATAACATGTAAAGTTCTCAAGCTCTAAACTTTCAGACAATACTAATCACAAAATGAAATGCTAATATACTAGAAGTAACAACCTGAGGAAGATGAATGACTTTATTGCAGCGTATGCAAAATACAGAGTACAGGTTTCACATCATTGTTGAGCTCAGGTGACAACAATTTTATACGAAATCATGCAAATCTTTCATTCGCTTGACAAAAAATGATAATAGCCAAAAAAACTGCACAACTTACAATGTCTTTAGCATCTTCATTGAACTGAGATCAGGAATAGATCCAGTCAAATTGTTGTAGCCCAGCCAGCTGTCAATATAATTAAACTGTCAATCGTGCGATCCTTAATTTCATTAGTCAATGAATTAATCAGTGAAAAACTTACATGTCAGACAAGGCTGTCATCTTGGAAACTGCAAGTGACAGTGATCCTGAGAGACCCATGTTTGTCAGATTTCTGGACATAATGGGAGATAGTCAGCTTCTTGTTATGCAATAAAAAAGTAAGCACCAAAATTAAAACGCCGTGGCGATTCAAGTGTCACTCACAAGGCAATCACGCGAATCTGGGGGCCTTCAGAGCACAAAATGCCAGTCCATGAGAACTGGCGGGGCAAACAAGGATCACCATTCCAATCAAGTGGAGGATTCTTGAGACTGTCTTTTACTTTTTCCAAAGCGATAACTGTGACAAGACATGCATTTCCCCTCAAATAAAAACATTGGGTAATCGATAATGATGGATATGAGGTGTAATGAAGAGAAGATGAGGAAACTCGAGTTGCATCACAATGGAAGGATGATAACATACCATCTCGGGTCGTAGTTTGTCCTCCAAGAGCCAGCACCTCAAAAACCTCTCCGGCATTTATTAAAGGACCAATATTTGAGCCAACAGCAGGGGTCAAAGTTATTTTTACAGCACCAGCAAGAGGCCACCGGGCTGCAAAGACACAAGCACCAGCTGGAGTGACGTTCAGATTGAGGTAATATGGGACGTTATTTATCTTTACATCAAACACCCTTGAGCTCCAATTCCGGTCTTCTGCAAAGTATAGAGCAATGTAGTATGTTGAGTTCGGAAGAGACATTGGAGGCCAACTCAACTCTATGGGTTGCACTTTGGTCGTGGTCAGAGCTCTCTCAAATATCTTTAATGGGGGAAGATTCCAGAAACCAGAAACAGATACATTTTGGTTTTCTGTTATTGCTGAATTTGTTCCCTCGAATGACTCCCAAAACCGATTAAAATGATCGTCAGGATATCTGGCAGTGCCCAAAAGGCAGAGTAAGCAAATGAATACGCAAAAAAAAAAAAAAAAACACGTTTCAACATTATTAATATAGTCATTCCCATTTTATTGAAGACTTGAAAGCAGCCTATGTTGCAAAACAATTCAAAAGCACCTTCAACATTTCCGAAGCCTATGACACACAAACACAAGCGCATCAAATCCATGTAAGACATAATTGTTTCATGAATTGCTAGTTCTTGGTGGGTTGAATAATTTCCATAAAAACATAAATCATGTATTGAAAGTGGATAAATCTCGTTAAAAGTAAATAATAATGATAGTACTGTAAACGAAAAATTGCGAATATGGCTATCTGATAAAGCTTTCTTTTTCGTGTAAATCCGAAAATTCATACGTTACAAAAACAGCTAATATACAACCTAGAAAATAGTGTGAATACTAAACTAAATCAATTAAAATTTCATATGTTTGTGTAAAATAAACATCAATTAGATTCACCAGGAGGGTTTCTAACAATCCGGAAAAGGAAAAGCTTAGTGATAATATATACCGAATGATCGGTCCCGAGAGCCCAAAAGCGTGCCTGCCAACCAATCTCAGACCATATTTGCGAAAATCCGTAGAATTGTAAAGCGAATCTCCGACTATCAGAAACTCCAACGCCGTTATAAAGGGGTCCGAATCCGTATACGTATTCGCCGCGATACATAGACTCATCGTCTTACCGTGAGCAACGAAAACCCCTTCAAAATACGACGACATTCCGTTAGCGTAATCCTCCGTGGTGTTGACCACGCTCCAGAAAGTCCCGTCGACTATCTGGTCAAAAACGGGCGGCGAATCCAGGCCGTCGATTCCTCCGTAGAAGTAGGTGGTCCGAATCAGGTACTTGGCGTTGCGGTACACAGGGACGTCGTAGCAGAACTTTTTGCGCAGGTTGTTCGTGAAAGGGAATGATCGGAGGGTGGAGAGGATGGGATTGAGAACAGGGGTGGTCAGGTTCTTGGGAGTCCCAGTGGAAATGAAGGCAGCGTCGGGAAGCCATGCGCGGCCGTCGATTATAGACCCCGTAGTTGCGCCGCAGTCAATCAAAAGACCTGAGAGAAAACACACATGACACGCATGTATACATACATACATAATACAAATATATATATATAGAGAGAGAGAGAGAGAGAGAGAGCAGTGCTAGATTACCTTTGGGAGGTGGGGGTTGGGAAAGAGAGAGGGAGAAGAGGCTGAAGAAGAAAATGAGGGAGAGGGAGGACATGTTGGAGGGATTGGCATGTGAGAAGATGAACAGAGTGATAATTTAAAACGCGAGAGAGAGAGAGAGAGAGAGAGAGAGAGAGGGGGGGGGGAGAGAGAGAGAAGGAAATATATATATATATATATATTATATATATATATATAGTTGTTAGGGTGTTTGGGCAAGTTCTGGGTTTGAATGGGTCATTGGTGCGGCACGCAAGCAAGGAATAGGAGGTAACAGAGAGAGAGCGCGATGAAGTTGGGGAAGAGGAAGGAATATATGAATGTTTATCATAAGAAATTAAGAATCATAGATCAGGACGCGGGAAAACGATTGCCAGGTCAGAGGGCGGCACTTGTTTTTTATTTGGCGCTAGTAACTTACCGGTGGTTTTAATGGGTCGTGGGCTGCATATTTATTTATTTATTATTTAATATATATATATATATATATTATTTAAGGCTTTGTATTTATTTATTTAATATATATATCGATAAATATATAAGTCTTTGGCATTGGGTCCCCGTCCTTTGTACCCATGGGACTTTTTAATTAGTTAAAAAATTTTAAAAAAAACTATATATATTTATCTACATATATTATTTAACTATTTTTATAAAAAAAATTAATTAAAAAAATGTAAAAACATTTTATATTATTGAAGCGCAAAAAATCCCAACACCGAATTTCATAGCATTGCTTTATATATATATATATAACATTTATGTATTTTATAATTATAAAAATATTATTTCCAGTAGTGCGGTAGACTTTTGGTTGGAATGCTTAGCTAACCCGTAGCTACTCCAATTTTAAATCTTTCTTTTTATTTTATTTTTCATTCTAAATTATCAATATTTAAAGCAATACATCATTACGAAACTATAAATAAATAAATAAAACTTATTTTAACATCATCATTCAACTTCGAGATGGATACAAAATGAATATGTAGCATGGCACGACCTACAAAAATGTCCATTGTGTTATAAAATTTTTAAAAAAAAATTATTATTGCAAGAAATTTATAAGAAAAAATATTTAAAACTTTTATTACTCAAGAATTAAATTTTTTGTCTTCCTTTCTTTTTTCTTTTCTCTCATCTTTCTTTCTTTTCTTTTCTATTCTTTCTTTCCCCGTTCTTCTTACTTGTACATATAAACGTTCTCAAACTCTCTTTATATAAAGAGTTTGAGGATGAAGAGGGGAAAGAGTAGTCATTCACAATAATAATGCAGGAGGACAAGAAGATAATGGGGGAGGCATACACTGCCCCCCTCCCTCCTTTACAACTTTTTATACAACAATCTCCCTTGAATGACCATCCATAAAAAATCTACCTCATTAAAATTTTGCCAAGGAAAAAATCAGAGGGAAGAAAAATCAATGACGAAGGGAAAAATGTACAATATTCTTATGTACCGTTAAGTGTTTTAAAATTGTCTCATTAAAATCTTGTAAAGGAAAATCCAATGAGATAAAACTTCAACGAAGGAAAAAGAGTACAATCAATACAAATCTTCAAGACATTTACTCCTCCTAAAAAGTGCATGATGATAGATTTTTAAATTTTTACATTCTAATGTTCTATACAATTTTCTAGAATGTCGCAGTTGGTAATGCATTTGTGAATAAATTTGTCAGATTATCACTTGATCGTATTTGCTTAACATTAATTCCACATTTCTCTTAAAGTTTATGAGTATAAAAGAATTAAGTGAAATATGTTTTGTTCTGTCATTTTTTATATATCTTCCTTTGATTTGAATAATACAAGCAATATTATTTTCGTATAAAATTGTTGTGCTATCATTGATCATAGAAAGACCACAATTTTCTTGGATATGTTGAATCACTGATCTCAACCAAATACACTCTCGACTTGCTTCATGAATTGCAATGATCTCTGAGTGATTTGAAGATGTAGCAGATAGTATCTGCTTGACAGATCTCCATGATATGGCAATATCTCCATAAGTAAATACATATTCAGTTTGAGATCTACCTCTGTGTGAATCTGAAAAATAATCTGCATCTGCATACCCAATCAATTGTGGACTTGATCCACGTTAATAAAATAATCTCATATCAATTGTACCATGAAGGTAATGAAAAATATGTTTAATACCATTTCAATGCTTTCGAGTTGGTGCAAAACTATATCTTGCAAGTAAATTAACTAAAAATGTAATATAAGGCCAATTGTAATTTATAAAATACATCAAAACTCCAATTGTACTGAGATATAGTACTCCATAATCAAGAATTTCTTCATCGTCTTCACAAGGACGAAATTAATCATTCTTCACATCAAGTGAACGAACAACCATAGAGGATGAGTTTTGTCCATATAAAAGTGCTTAAGGACTTTCTCGATATATATAGACTGATGAATAAAAATTTCATTTGGCAATAACTCAAGCTGCAGGCCGAGACAAAGTTTTGTTTTACCAAAATTTTTCATTTCAAATTCATTTTTTAAATATATAATGGTTTTTGTGATCTCTTCAGAAATTTCCACAATATTTAAATCATCAACATAAACTGCAATAATTACAAATTCGGATTCTAATTTCTTGATAAAAACACATGGGTATATAGAATTATTCACAAATCCTTCTTTCAATAGATATTCGCTTAGGCAATTATACCATATACGTCCGGACTTCTTTAACTCATATAAAGATCTTTGAAGTTTGATAGAGTATATACTTCTAAATGTACTTGTAGATGCTTCAGACATTTTATATCTTTCAATAATTTATATATATATATATCATAATCTAAATATCTATATAAATATGCAGTGATCACATCTATCAACCGCATATCTAATCAAAAATCTGAATGTGATTGCATCCATAACGGGAGAATATGTTTCCTCATAATCAATCCCGGATTTTTATAGGAAACCTTGTGCAACAAGTTGTGTTTTGTATCGCACAATTTCATTTTTCTCATTATATTTTCGTACAAATACCCACTTATATTCAACATGCATTACATCATTTGGTGTTTGAATAACAGGTCCAAATACCTCTCGCTTTGCTAGCGAGTTTAATTCAGTTTCAATAGCTGCTTTTCATTTTGGCCAATCATTTCTACGTCGACATTCTTCGATGGTTTTTGACTCATTTTTTTCATTACTTCTATTAATATCAAGGGCCATCTTATATACAAATATGTTGTCGACAACAGTTTTATTTCTATCCATAATTTTTTCAGTACTCATGAAATGTATTGAGATCTCATTATTTTCAGGTACCTGTTCCTCTTCAGGAAAAAACATTTCATGAAACACCTCTTCAGGAGTTTCCTCTTCAGGAGGTTTATACTCTTCATGAGTTTTCTCTTCAGAAGGTTTGTACTCTTTATGAGTTTTCTAGAATAGAAGATTTGATCTTTTCAGCAGCATCAATTATGCTTGTAGCCCGTAGTGTGCGTATTGGGTCTTCAAAAATACCAAATCTATTTTGTATCATTTTTTTTCGGGGAATTTTATTTTTTACAACAATAGGTCTTCCACACTTCAGACGTGTCTTAGACTCATCTATTGCTGTTTTAACAACTTGTTTTTAAGGGATTTCAATTATTGCTAGAGCATTAACAATAGGAATATATGATTTAACTACACTTTTAGTGTCAATAAATATATCCAATAATTGATTTGCAATACTTTACAAATGAATAATCTTCTGAACTTCTAGTTTACATTAATTTGTAAGATGATCAAATTGAGATTGGATTTTATTATCCCAAATAATTTTTTGTCGTACTTTAGGTACCTACTTTTCATTACCCAATAATGGAAAAATGGATTTGTCAAAATGACAATCCTCATAATGTACTTTAAATATATCCAATATAAGTAGCTCAAGGTATTTAATAATAGATGGAGAATCAAAACTAATATATATCCCAAGTTTACGTTGAGGGCTAATTTTTGTATATTGTGGAGGTGAAATTTGAACATATACAACACATCCAAAAGTACGAAGATGAGAAATATTTGGTTGTTGACCAAATACAAACTATCATGGAAAATATTTATGATATGCAGATGGTCTAATTTAAATTAATGATACTACATGAATTTTAACAAATGCAACATTTCTAGTGGAAAGCAGACAAACATGTGACCATCAACTTGATGCATCAATCAAAACTATAAAGTATCTAAATGATCCACTTAATGGATGAACAGACCTACATATATCTTCGTGAATCCTTTGTAAAAAGGATGGGAACTCAACAACGACTTTTGAGGAAGATGGTCTGATAATCAACTTATTTTGGGAATATGCAGATCATAGATATTCATTGGGTAAAAGAATCTTTTGACTCTTTAAGGGACGTTCATGCGAATTATCAATGATTCGTCTCATCATTATTGATCGGATGTCCAAAGCAATCATGCCAAGTCATAAATACTTTGGAATCAATACACTTATGGTGCATTACCACATATGATTCAATTGTTCTCATCTTTATATAGTGTAATCCAGAAGAGAGAGCAGACAATTTTTCTAATACGAGTTTCTGACCCGATATTATTTTATTAGTAAGAAGATACTCTTTACTGTTTTCCTTTGTAGTTTTAATATAATAATCATTACGACATATATTTTTAAAACTCAATAAATTTCTTTTAGATTGTGAAAAAAATATATCATCATTTATACAACATTTTCATTACAAATATTAAAGAGTTCTAAAAATAAAAATAAAAATACATTAATTAGGAAGAACACTTCCATCTCCAATCAAGTGATCAATTCTACCATCAGAACCTTCAAAAAAATCATAAAGATTAAGATGAGTGATATAATCTCCATCTATATATAATGAATCACCTGATAGTTCTACTAAATTTGTTTCAAACTTTTTATTCTTTCCTTTAATAGATGTTTGATATAAATCAGCCAAGTGTCTGACCATACGATAGGTACATAACCAATGTCTAGTCATACGACATTTATGGCACACATTTTCACTTCTCTTTAAAGAATTATTTTGAGAGTTTTTACCCCTATCTGAGTTGTATCACTTTTAGTGATACGATATATTTTTATTAATATTCCTTTTAATGTTGTCGCTTCTAAGACCAATATTTTTATAATTTCTCCTACCATATCCATGCCACTGATTTTTTCAAAAGGATGCACCAATTGCTTTTGGAAATGATGTAAATCCAGTTTTATTCACTTCAAGGAATGATGTTGAACCAATAGAACGGGACTAAGGATTTCTTAATAAAAGCTCATTATCTTGCTCAGCTATTAAAAGACAATATATAAATTCAGAATATTTCTTGAACTTTCACTCTCGATGCTACTGCTGTAGGAGCACATTTGAGACATGAAAAATAGTCTATGTATTTTCTAATATATCATTATCGGTGATTTTTTTACTACATAATTTTAATATTGAACTGATTTTAAAAAGTGCGAAATTATATTCACTAACACTTTTAAAATTTTACAATTTCAGGTGCAACCATTCATAACGAGTTTTTGGGAGGATAACAGTCTTCTAATGTTCATATCTCTCCCTTAAATTATTTCACAAAATAAAATAATTTTTTAATGTAAAATACTCATTTTTAATTCTTCATGAAAATAATGGCGAAGTAAAATCATTACTTTAACACGGTCTTGCAGAGACGCTTGATTTCCTTCTTTTATAATTTCTCTCAGGTTCATTGCATTTAGATGAATTTCAGCATTAAGAATTTAGGATAAATAATTTCTCCAAGATATGTCAAGAGTAACGAATTCCAACTTTGTAGGATTTGACATTTTCTACATATATAAATAGTGAAATAAATATGTGTATCTCAAAAATATATTTATAATCTCTCAGATATTATCAAGTAATAACCAATAATGTAATATTTCATATTCATCTCAAAACTATAAATAATATATTGAAAAACTTACTTGAAGAAGAAGACTACTATCTTTAGAATTGATAGAACTGTCATGCTAATAACGTGTTATAAAAGTGAAAGAAGAAACTACTATTACAAGAAATTTATAAGAAAAAATATTTAGAATTTTTATTACTCAATAACTGATTTTTCTCTCTTCCTTTATTTCTTCTTTTTTCTCATCTTTCTTTCTTCGTTCTTCTTACTTATACATATAAACGTTCTCAAACTCTCTTTATAAAGAGAGTTTGAGAATGGGGAAGAGGAAGAGTGGTCATTCACAATAATAATGCAGGGGGACAAGATGATAATTTTTGGGGGGTGGTGGGGGTGGGAATCACCGCCCCCCTTTACGACTTTTTATACAACACATTGAATATATTAGTGTGGCATGTACCTATTGATAAATATAATAAGATTCTCATAAACATTTGGATGATTGAATTTTAAAAATAAAATAAATGGGCAAAATAAGTTTTCCTAACATTTTTAAAGAATATAAAACAAAATGTTATTTTTCATAAAAAGTTTTAATAAAAAGTTAGCCCTTAAAGGTGGGAAGTAGGGTGCTGCCCCATATGGCCCGCCTTAGCGGCCGAAAGGAAAGGGTTAACACCTCCCAAAATGCCATTCAAGAGGCTCGATTGGCCAATACAATGGTTAAAAATCAATGGTTAAACATCCTTATCTGGTAAAAGGAAAAACTTATAAATTCTCTAATAATCAATTTCTTAACCATTAAAAAGAAACTAAATTACATAAGGAAGTAAAGAGTGTACAAAACTACACTTGAAATATTTTATTATTAGACCAAAATACTTAAATGTGAATAAAAATCATAAGAAATCAATTGTATTCTTGAATTTAATTTCTATTTACTTTGAAATACTCTTAAGCATATTTTTATATTTAATTTTAGAATCTATAAAAGAGAGCCAATATGCAGTCAAATTTAAAGGAAGACTTTCAAGTGGATAAGACGTTGAAACCAACTATAACTTTGAACGAGTGTAGGACTCTTCAAATAAGGATAATGATGGGGTTTGATAGCAATTTGGATCAAGAAAAAAAAAATGAAACTGCAAGAAATCCAAGTTCGAAATACACTAGGAGACAGTCTGGATATATTTCATATTTGAATTCTGAATCATAACTTTCCACTCATATCTCCAATTGAAATGATTCTTGGTGCGTTGGAATTTGTCTCTAATAAGGATTTTTAAATTTGGACCCTTGAAGCAGGTACATGGCTGCCAAGTCGAGTCCTAAAATTTAGACAATTTGTTTATGCAGGAATCATGAAAATATTAAGATTTCTTTTTTACCCTATATAAGTATATCATTAGCACAAAATTGAGGAGAAGGTAGAGAGGATATGGCTCAGTTATGAAAACAACAACAGAGAAATATTCTTTTATTTTTTAGTTCTTCCATGGAAAACAAAATCTTGGATAAAGCCCAGGGTGAAAATTCATTGGTGAAAATACTTTGACTTTACTTCAATTCATAGATTAAGTTTTGAGCAGTGCTATTATGCCTGCTGCATCTACCTGTGTAATATCCTGATCCAAAATTAGGATTTATTTAAATTTATTATTATTATTATACATTTCGAAATAGTGTTTCTATTTGTTGAAGTCTCTCCCCTAGCTAGCTGCATGTTCATATGTTGGATTTCTACACTTAGTGGTTTCCAAATCAAATTCTAACTTTAACACCTAGATTCTTATCAGTATTCAAAACTTATCTCTCAACTCAAAGTTTAAAACCAACTCAAACATATCTCCAAAACCCTATCGGTTTTCGAAACTATTTCTCGAGTCCAACCCTATTCAAGTCTCTTCATCACTCACATAAACCTCATTCTCCATGCATGCAAGTCTCTCCCTCTCTTCTCTTTAGGGTTTTCAGTAGTCACTTATTTATCTATGAATATACACATGTATTTTCAACACAACATGCATATGCAAGCTACCGTAGCCCCTCTCATTCCCATGCTATCACGTCGCCTCTACACACACAACCACCCCCTCTCACGTTGTTCAGGCCTTGCCTTAAGCTTCTCACCTTCACCACGACAATAACCGAAAACTTACTTCGCGTTCCCTATTTTCAGACCCTCGAAATAGAGCATCCACCTTTCCGTCACCTTAATCACATACTGATGTGAACTTGTGGGATGAATTATCCTTTGAACCCATGAACAAATTGAAATCTATCTAAAAAAGTCAAGAATCAAGTTAAAATGATCTAGACTTGTTGAAATCTTATTTCAAGAATCTAGATTGCAGAGAGAATGTCATAAAGGATTTGCCTTTGATAAGTTCTTAATTTATTCAAGAACAAGTAGAGAAAACAATAATTCTCTTTAAAAAAAATACTATTCACGTTCATAATTGCTGGAAAAATAAAGAGGCATATGTTTTTATATCCTCTAATGAAAGCCTAGGGCCTAATAAGGCCTAGATCACTTAAAGACATGGGTTGAATATTTTTAAGTCCAAAATTCCAAAACTACACTCTTATAACTAATAAAAGATGTCCAATCAATGAATTAAATAGGCTCAAATGCTTACAACCAAATAAACATAAAAATAGGCCCACATGCCAATGCTTATTAAAATAAAAGTTTTTATTAAACTACTAGGCTATGCCGTCACCTTCTGTAACTTGTATCACATGAATTAAAGCCGGTTCTTCTTATTTCAAGCTCATCTTGAATGTTGAGGTTTTGCTCGATGAATTTGCAAACTCGGCTCAAGTCTCTTGAATTGGCCCATTAAATGCTTCTTTGATTTTATTGGATCTTGCTTTTGTAATAGACTCAATTGGAACATGCAATGGATCCTTTGATGGTGCTTGATTATTATCATCACACCCATGCCGGAGCATCACCTCCACCTGCATACAAATCATCGGCCAATCTCTCCATCAGACTTGAGGGTCTTCTGGTGAGTTCCCGACGAATATCCCCCTCTCCCTCCCTGTTTCAATTTCGGTTTTAGCCCATCTCTCTAACTCCCTCTCTTTTATTGTGCCACACCTGCCCAGAGAAGCTTTTTTGTTTTTTTGCCGCCAGTCACCTTGGCCAACCTTAAGCAGCCATTGAGACCTTCATCGATAGCGTCTTTCTTTCGGTGAGTCGCACGATTTTGTTCCTGTGAGTTTTCTTTCAATAAGCTGCAATTGCTTCATTTTATTTTTTTTATTCCTATGTTCAGTCCTTCCCAAAATGCCCTCCAATATTCTCATAATTCCAAGCATGCCCCCTTTTTTTCGTTAATATCAACCTGAGCCCTGTTATCTTCTTGCCAAATTTTACTATGATTGGACCTTAGGCATTCCTATGTATTTTTTAAGTATTTTTAAAAGTGTATTTTAATCTTGTACTAAATTATTCTACGGATGATTTTTAAATAATTATGAACACTACTTCTAGAAAATTTAGTGACAAGTAATGTCTTCTACAGATTAGGAGTTACGACGCGAGAATTATGAAAGAGTTTTATGAAGTAAGTAGTATGATTATACCTTTCACGCATTTACAATAAACAATAAACGACATATTTTATAAAAATTATTATGTATGTGTAGCCATAATTGGAAATCCCTTTTTATATACTCTGGTCATGATACAAATTATGAAAACACATGCATGATTTATGAAGAAGTTTATGTATTAAGATATATATGATATGTCATGGTTTTATGCATTAAAATCATTAATGAAAAATCATGATTTTATGAGAGAGAGTTATGCATAAAATTATTTATGAAAGATCGTGAATTCATGTGAGGAAGTATGTATCACGACATGTTACGACAAAATGTGATTTTTTTTTTTAAATCTATGATATAATAAATATGCAAGTATAATAAGATATGTAAACGGCCTATGTATGATATGAAAATGATACCTATGTATGGGCATATTATATTATTAGGTTGTACATGCTGGCGGTGCACCAAGTATATCTTCCTTATATATAGATTCCTTAATCCACGACCACGGGCAAAATCGAAATATTTTTATATTCGTTAATCCTAACTCACGGGGGTCAACAATAGGTAATGACCTAAGATATGATATGATAAGTAAGATAGGCTCAAGTTCATGTTCATGTTTTTTTACGTATGCATATATGAAAAACTCATGTTCAATATTTATGAAAAGATTATGTTTAGCATTTATGAAAAACTTATGTTCATGTTATTTATGTATGCATCTATGAATATGCATATTTTTTAAAGGTCCGATAATTATTATTTTTACCGTATGGTGTGTTACTTATTGAGTATTCGACTCATTTTTTGTTTTATTTTGTATTTTATATGTTTTCTTTTAAAAACTGTCTTAGGTAACAATGATTTTGAGGATTGCACTCTAGGATATGATTTGACTCAGGAAAGCATTATAGAGGCCTAGATAGTGTATTATTGTTGTAATTTTATGATTTTCAGTGAATAAAATATTTTTTGCAAACACATAAGATTTCAATATTTTAACTAAATGCTTCTGCTGACTCTCTTTAAACTTTATAAAGGTCATTTCATTTATTATAAAAATGTTTGTATCTGGTGCATTTTATAAATAAAAATTTTAGTAGCACACTGACTCCTTAAAATTTTAGAAATACTATTCTTGGAAGCAGGGTGGTATAACCTACTAGGCCAATTTCATCATTTTATTTTTATTCAATTTTTATATTTATATTTTATCATTTGAAAATATTTTAAAAAGTATAAAAAATATCAATATATTAATAATCATTTTCTTAATTAGTAAGTATGCATTCAATGGCTTTTTATAATGTCTACCTCCTTACCCCAAGCAAGTAAGGATTGTTCTTTCTTCCCTCACTCGGCTTAGTGATTGAAGTTGCTCGCCTAGCGGTTAGTGGGCTATATCTATATTATATACCTAAGAAAGAAACTAATATGAGTAAGACCTAGCCTCGAGCCAGATGGATAACCATTAACTTTTAGATTTCCTTCCTTCGATCGCTAGCTAGGGGATAGCTGCTAGCTAGAGATAACTATGTTAAACCGACTGCCCATCCGGGAAAAGGAACTATCGATAGGGCTGGTGGCAATGTAATGGAATTGGTGGGTGTTATCTAGCTAACTACGGCCGGAGTTTGAAGAACCTGGCTGTCCCCACATGATTGGCGAGTCCCCCGACCAGATTCATTTACCTCATCAGCCATGGGCGGCTGTGGCTGTACCATTTGGCTATGACTTGATCCTTCGATATATCTACGTATGCTACTAGTTTGGTCCCTTCATTTCCCCGCATCAATCAATAGGTTGGGTTTAGGTTCAGTGCTTCAAAGAATGAGCAGCAAGATAAGAGGATGGGATATGGATAAAAATAAAAGTACTTAAAGAATAAATAAGTTTTATTCTTAAGTAGCATTATTCTTACTATGGTTTTTTATGATTGGCAAAGTAGCATTATTCTTAAATTTTATTGTTTAAAATTCTAAGATTCAGTTCACTATTTATTTTGGATATTATAAGTTTGATACATTATATTAAATCTTACTATGGTTTAGTTTTGTTGAGCTATAGGATTATAAATATATTATTGTGACTTAAACATAATTTTCATGTCATTGATGTGATCTTCAGTTGTACTATTGTTTGTGAACATAGAGTCGTCTTCAAGCTTGAGTCTTGTAGTGTTTATTTCGAGTCATTGTGGATTGATGTCTTGAACTATATTATACCATCGCGTAGTAGTTTGGGCATAATCAAAAAACACTCAGAGTGCACATTTGGGAGTCACCCAATCATTTTTCATTAAAAAAATAGAAAGGTAAAATTAATTTTTATACATTTTTTTTAATAAACAAATACTAAAAGACTAATATTTGGCAGCCCCCACTAATTGGGAGCAGTTGGAACATCCCAGACATATGAATAATATTTTTAGTGTGTACATGAATAGTAAAAATACTGTTAATGTGTCTGGGTGTTCAGGCTGCCCCCAAACAGTGGGGGCTGCCAATCACTGCTCATACTAAAATTAGTTTACACGCCTCAATTTATATTTTTATTTTTCCCCCAAACTAAATATCCTAATTTGCCCTAGGTGGTCCTATTATTAGGTCTGGGTGGTCCCATCTCATCTCACGGATCTCAATATTCAAACATCACAAATATAAATAATAATTTTAATTTTTTAACTTTTTGTCTAATTGTTATTTAATCATTACAATTTTTCTAAACTTTTAAACAAAATAGAAAAAATATTTCAGATATTTCAAATTTTGAAATACAAATAATATTAAAAAATTATATTTTAATAATATTTCAACTTTATAATATCTTTATCTAATCTGTTAACTCTTATTCACAGATAATTTCACTACTATTTACATATCAATTTATCTCATTTCATTACGAGATCTTAATCAGGTAATTAGAATCATCATATACTATCTAACTATTTTGACTTATTAAAATAATTGGAAGAATCAATTAAACCATGCTCCCTCGTGAATAATGGAATGAATTTATTACGCCAACATCCAAACAAAGAGTAAACATCATCCAATCAAAGTTTTTAAAATCGTTTAGGCCAGTATTTCCTCTGCCAGAATAGAAACTTACACGAGAAAGTGTTTGTGATTTGTATCGGATTAAATTTCTGTCGTACTAGATTGTTTCGGTTAGTTTCAATTGGTATGAAAAGGGTAGGGATTTTTTTGGTAAAAATGTTAGTAGTTTCAAATCACTCTCCCCAATCCTCTTAATTGTCTCGACAGACCGCAGGTAATGTGTAGCAAGCCAAAGTCTTCAAAATCTTCCCACTCTACACTGTGCACTCCTTTTTATATCTTTTTATTCTTTTTGCATGATTTTGTTTTTATGTTAAAGACTGAACTTTGACTGTTAGGTTTGACTTTTACTTTAAAATCACTTATATATAAATCAGAAATGATATGGGATTCCAAAGTTGGGACCCTTTTGCATCCCAACAGGCTTATTTATCAAAGAAAGAAGAAAAAAAATAAAAACAAAATATGCTTTACCCTCAAATCCTCTTTTATTATTTTTGGAAACAAAAAAATGAACCATAAAAAAATGCAAAATAAAATAAGCCTACGGGAATGCAGAGGGGCCCAACCACAGGGCCCCATATCATTGCTCTATATAAATTAAAATCACTCGAGTGTTTAGAAAAAAATATAATTTTTCTTTAATTCTGAGTGAATTCTAAAGGAAAAAAAATAAAAAGTAGTGATGAAATTAGTGTAGATGGAGGCTCTTGCTATCACCTTCTTCCAAACTTTGAGTCCATTGTATTGAGAAATATTATTGAATTTATGATTTATTCTACTGTTATTTTATATTATAGTTTATACAATATTATTTATCCATGTGTAAATCATTTTGAAATGGTATACAAAATGATATCAATATCGAAATATTTCATTTCAATACTCAGTAGAATGACAATGCCTTGTGGATTGAGCAACTCCTTATCCCACCCATGCTAGGGAGCATAAACTTAAGGTCGTGCCTATATTAAGGGGTGTAAACTTAAGGTCATGATGCCTTCGACAAAGAGGTGTGCCTCTCAGTCTATTGAGCCTCTCCAAAAAGTCCTCGACATAGGGGAAACTTTGAGGTTGAGACTATTGACTTTGTTGTGGGGGTTGAGGTGTAAGTAGATAGGGCCGTGGATTTTGGCGCCGACCTAGCTGTTGGGAGTGAGACGGCAAAATCCTCTATTGTAAAGCTTTCACTGCTCACGTCACTAGGACACAACGACCTTAACGAGCTCATAGGCTAAGCCCTCATTGACCTAGTGACAACCTTCGATTTTGACTTGCTTTCTAGGGGGTTCGATTCAGTGGATACACCCCATTTAAGTTTCCTTCTCTACTCTCTTCAACTCCAACCCCGAGTGGCGGCTACTTTGTAGTTGATATCTATGGCGCCTTTTTCTATGGGCATGTTTGGGGCAGCCTTACCCAAAATTACTACTCCTTTTGTTGGCAGTGCCCAATCCAATGTTGCAGATAACGACATTGAAATATAGAACAAGGCCCAAAATAAGTTCCCTCCCTGTGACTATATCGGGGGGTGAGACCCCACCAACAACGACCTAGCTGTTGGGAGTGAGACCCCACCAACAAATCACATTATTCCCTTACCCCTATTCCTTTGGCGGCAATGAGGATTCCTTAACTCTCCAGGAAGGGGTGAGTCATCATTAGAAGAAATGAGTGAAGAGGAAGAATGTAATCTTGGTTTTGTGAACCATTCAGGGCAAGACGAAGCTGGTGATGAGAACCCTGACGACAATGGGGATGGGGGCCAAGGTAGAGGCCAAAGTGCGTTAGCGTTTGAGTTGGGAGCTCCAGCCACCCTTCCCATGTCTTTAGCGCGCTCATCACTGAGGGAAGCTCACATGGGTGGTCAAACCAAGTAGGGCTAAGGGGCCATCGCACGTGAGATTGACTCATTTGTTGAAGTAGCACTCGAATTTTCTTTTGTTGAGGATATTATGGATATTTGTTTTTGCCCCTCCTTTCTTCTAATAGGTTTAGGTGTTCCTTGAGTTCCTTGTTGTTTTCAGTATGGTTGAAGTGGTTGGTTCAGTGTGTGGGCAAACCTACTTCCACGAGGTGAATGCCTCACTCCCGAATGCCAAAGTGAACAATGTCTTGCTCGTTGGGGTCTTTACAGTTGTCCAATAAGCCCATAATACTTCTGGAAGCTCTTCCATCCATGCTTCCTTGTTGACTATGAGCTTCTTCTTTAAAATTTGAAGTAAGGATTTGTTTGTTGACTCTAACTATCCATTGGCTTGTAGGTGCCCTTATGACAGTATTTTATCTGGATGCCCAACTCCCTGCACCATTTGTTGTAGTGTTCTGAGTTGAACAATTTTTCGTTGTTGAAGACTATATTGTCAGGAATGTTGATCCTACATAAAATGCTTTTCCATATAAGTCTGGTGATGGCTTTTGTTGTTATGGTTGCGAAGGGCTCAGCCTCCACCCATTTTGTGAACTATGATGACTATTTGTTTTACTGCCTCCCTTCCTTGGCGAGAAGGGGCTGACCAGAAATCTCCCATTGGGCAAACGACCATTGAGGAGTAATAGTGGACAACTTTGCGGGCCAACAATGGGGGACGGGAGCATAGACTTGGCACCGTATGCATTTCTTTGCAAATTGTTTGGTATCCTTTAAGACATTAGGTCAGTAGTAGACCACCCTAAGTGCTTTCCTCGCTAAAGCCCTTTTGCCCGAATGGTTGACACAAGGACCTTCATGTATTTCTACCAAGGCATATTGCACTTCTTCTGGCGAGATGCACCTTAGCAAAGGGGTGGCAAAACCCTTCTTGTACACGATTCCATCAATCTTAACAAATTGCGTTGTGTTCCTTCTAACTTTTATTGTCACCCCCTCCTTTCTGAGAGCTTGCTGATCTCTAGGAACTCCTACTCCAAGTATCATTTATATCCTTGGTTGACTAAATGAGTCTACAGAAATAACTAGTTAGCTAAAGAAGTAGCTGATTAAGTTGGTTTTGAGGTTTACAAAAGTTGTTTATTTGTTTAAAGAGTGCTTTGAAGCCACTCCTACCGGTTCCTGCCAAGGCAAAACAATATTTTTATATTTTTGTTTCTTTTTCGTATTTTGTTTTTTCAAAAAAAATTACAATATCATTAAAAAATACATATTTAATTATTAAGTAAAAATATTTAGTGGAATATGACTTTGAGATGTGACTTTGAGGAGTGATTTTAGCATATATATATATTTTAGAATCTAACCTTGTTTTCCCCAGCTGGTCCTAGAAAAAATGTATATAGAATAAGTGAATTCAAGTATTGAACTTTAACAACTATCCATGTCAGCCATGGACTTACCTTCTTTGGTTTTGGGTTTACAGACCACTCTTTATATTAGAAAAAATAAGAGTAGTGCTAGGGATCCCCGGGAGGGGATCCCCGCCGCGACCCCGTAGTGTAAATTTTTTTTACACTCTTTTTCATTTCATTTTTTTTTACAAAAACAATAAAATAATGTGTAGAAATAAAATATATATATTTTTTGAAAATTTTTAATTTTTTTTTTCTATTTAAAAACCCCTACGGAGCCTTGGCGAGGTTAAAATGCCGGGAATATAAGGTTTTTTTCCAAAAAATAATAATATTTGGTGGGTTTTTCGAATGATATATACAAATCATGTACATATTTTTGTGTCTTTCTTTTTTGAGAGACCCTTAGAGCTAGATGGGTGAAAATATAAATTGTACACCATCCAATAAAATACATCGACATCAGCTTTTTTCTTTGTTACCATGGACACTCGAGCTACATCAAGCCTTTGTCAATTGTCAAGCCCGTCTTCTCATACTCTCTCTTGCCATTCCAAAGCCTTTCAATATTTCCACCCAAAGAAAATTTGGGATGATAAGAGTTTCTAAGAATTTCAACTTTTACAAAACTTACCCAAATTATCAACAAATACTATAGCCCAAAGGAGAGAATGCGGGCAAACCAATCACCTTGACACCTTTGATCGAATTGCTATGAAAGAAAAATTAACAAACTGGCATCTCAAAGTTTCAAGGATTCCTATCTCTGTAACCTTATAATTTCCTCGTTAAAATTCTTGGTTAATGCCTTCACTCTCCAATTCAACTCTTCCTTACCCAGTGACAGTTACTTCCTTAGTTGCCTCGAGACAAGAGATAAACTCAGCGACAAGTTGGCACCTCAGTAGTTGAATGTCTCGGATTTTCTTCATCTTGGGAGGGGCCTTTTTGTTTGTCAGCTAGCTAAGTTGTATGTACGATTCCCACGTTTCGAACTTCTTCAGGTGCCTTGTTAATGGCAATGAACAACATTCAAGAGAGAGAAAGTTTATTGTGAGAGAGAAAGAGAGATTGATTGAAGATGAAACTTTGTGAACCAACGCTTTGTCTTGATAGAGGAAAAGTAATAATTTTATCGATCATGTTTGGGTCTATTATAAGCATAAGAAAAATATTGATGTGTCTCCCTCTCATTAGAGGGTGTAAATTTGAATTTATCACTCATCCAGTCTACTCTCTCTCTTATCTCACAAAAGCACTTTAGGTGAGGTGTTAAGTAGTTTTGGCTTAGAGAAAACCTGGGGTCGGTCGGACCAAACTCCTTAACAAATATAGCCAGCGCCGCTACCGGTCACCGGTGGCATCACCGCCCATGCCATTGGGACTGCCTCTCTCCGGTGACCTCACCCTTGCGACGGCGACCTTCTACCTTCCCCTAACAGCCTTAAACCCAAAATGAGTCCGTTTGGGCGGTCCTGATGGTATGGGCGGGGGCCCCCCAAATGGCCGACGGCGGCTCCGTTGGGCTGAGAGCCGAACGCTCATTAAAAATCATCTTTATTTTATTTTTTTATTGTATTTTTTATTGTGTTTTCTTCATTTTATTTTTTATTTTATTTTGATTTTTTTTTCATTTTATTATATTTTTTATTATACTTTTTAAAGTTTTTTATTTTATTTTATAAAGGGCTACATTTGTAAGGGATCCGACCAAATCCCAGCGTCTCCCTTTGGCTTATCATTATATTGCTTCTTTGGTCCTTTCAACGCACCTTGTAATTCCTTTCAGTATAGAATAATTCTTCTTATCATTTATATACATCACATATTATACTTTTTTATTTTTATTCTTTTATAATACATATGTGATTTATATATAATAAATAAAACTATCAATTAATTTAATAAGAATAAAATTAAATTAAAACTATAAAAATAACAAAAAATTAAAAAAAAATTAAATGTATGATAGGAGATGATGAATAACATTGCTCTTCAATAAAAGCCATATGTGCACCCTACTTGTATTAAAGGATTGGCACAGGCTCTTTCGACTTTTATATTGCAATTGATGATTGTAACACCCTGCTCTCAAATATAGCATTTTTAAAATATTTTAGGGAGCCAGTGTATTACTAAAACTTTTCTTTACAAAATGCATCAGATACGAACGTTTTTATAATAAATGAAACAACTTTTATAAAATTTAAAAAAAGTCAACGGAAACATTTATTTAAAATATTTAAATCTCATGTGTTTACAAAATATTTTATTCATTGAAAATCATAAAACTTCAATTATAATACATTGTCTAGGTCTCTGTGTCGCCTCCCTGAGTCAAATCCTAACCTGCTATGCATCTTCATAAGCTAAGATTATTTTTAAAATAACACATAGAAACAAAAATAAAATGAGTAGAATACTCAATAAGCAACACATCATACGGTAAAAATATTAATCATTGGTTTTCATGTATACTCATAGATACATATATAATAATATGAACATGATATTTTCATAAATACTGAACATGAGTTTTTTTTTTTAATAAATGTTGAACATGAGTTTTTTGTTGAACATGAGTTTTTTATAATCTTATTGTATCATATCATATCATATTATAAGCCGTTACTCATTGTTGACCCCCATGAGTTAGGGTCAGCGAATCTAAAAAGATTTTGATTCCCCTCGTGGCAGCATATTGCGAAATCTATACATAAGAAAGACATATTGAGTGCACCGTCAACATGTACGACCTGATAATACAATATGCTCATACATAACATCTTCATATTATATATAGGCTACTTATATATTCATTCATATCATACTTATCATATCATAGATTTAAAAAAAATAACATTATTTTATAATATGTCGTAATGCATGCTTTCTCACATGAATTCATGATCTTACATAAATAATAATTGTATGCATACTCTCACAAAAAATTATGACTTTTCATAAATTATTTTAATGCATAAAATTATGAGATTTCATAAATATCTTAATGCATAAACTTTTCAAAAATCATGCATGATTTTTCATAATTTTTCATGACTTAAGTGCTTAAAAAAGTGCTTCCAATGATGACCATACATACATAATATTTTTTTATAAAACCATGTTTACCGGACGTGCATATAAGAGTATAATTATGCTATTTATCTCTTAGCATCTCGTAACCTATACAAGATACTAATCGCCACTAACTTTCTAAAAAAAACGTATCTTAGCCTTCTAATTACATAAAATCATAACAAATAAATAATTTAATCAAAGATTAAAATATATTTTAAAATATTTTAAAAACTTTAATATTTTGTAAGAAATAAACCTTTGGGCTTATACTAAATTTTAAAATATAAGTCCATTTAAAAATAAGCCTAATCAATTAAAGAAAAGTCACTTATGAGATATTGGAATTGGGCCCAACAAATTTAAACCAAAATATAAGTCCATTTAAAAATAAGCCTAATCAATTAAACAAAAGTCACTTATGAGATATTGGAATCGGGCCCAACAAATTTAAACCACAAGTCTAAAAGGCCCACCAATTTAAAAAACAACAAAATAAGATAAGGGTTGAATGGCTTAAAGCCTTAAAAGGGCATGATTGAAACTATAAAATTTTAAAGGGGTGTTTTGGGAAAGGGTTGGAATCAAAGTACATAAAAGAAAAGGGGCAGCTACAACCCCTATTAGTTGGGACCCGCTCTGGGTTCGGCTAATTATAATTTGATTTTTTGTTTTTTTATATCGTATTTTTTAATGTTTTTAGACATTTTTAAAAAAAGAAAAAATGTATAATATTATTAAATAATATTTTCTTAATCATTAAGTCAAAAGAAAAAAAAAAGAAACGATGTCTTTATCACTTTTTAAAAGAAAATAGATGTAACTTCGTTGAAAGGCTAAAACGCAAGGTAGAGAAGAGAAAAAATCGTGCAAAATGGAAAACTTTCGGTGACCAAGAACTCACCGATGGAAGAAGAGGAAGCAACGGTGGCTTAGGAGCTAGTAGTCGGCAGTTTCTGTGCAGGTCCAATGGCTTTCCAATGTCTGGTTGGCTGGGTTGGCTGCTTTGCAAAGCTTTGCAAAGCAGGGGCTTTATTCACTGGGTTGCCGAGATGGTGTTTCTGTGTTGTGAGTTTGGCTGCGAAGGTGATTCCGCTTTTGCTGTTTGGTGTGTTTAATCTGGGGTTAAGGTGATGGTTCACTGAGGTACAATGCTGCAGGACTTATCCGTGGGCTTCTCAGTGGTGAGCAGTCATGCGATATGGAAGGTGGTAGTGGCTGGGTAGGGGTGCTACGACAAGGTGGTTCTGAGTGGGTGATGCGAGGGCTAGGCGTGCATGGATGAGCCACGAGACATGGTTGGAAGTTTCATAGGGTGGCTACGGTGGCTTGTTTGCAGAGTAAGGTTTCTTGGGTTAAATCTGAGGGTCTCATGTATTTTTATAGACAAAAGATAAGGAAGAAAATGTGAACCATGAGTAGATTTGATGGAGTTGAAGTTGGGACTTGGGAGAGGTAAAAATAAATCTAGAGTTTGAAGTTCATGAAGTAGATCTGGAGTTGGTTTTCAAATAAGAGTCTTTATTCAAATTGAAATTCTAAGAGATAATAACATACATGGAAGAGTTGAAAGAGAAAAAAACCAATTAAAACTAAACCTTAACTTAAAAACATATTTCAAAATAATAATAATAATAATAATACAAAAAATTTAGTCCAAAAATTGGAATGAGGATGTTACAACGATAGACACATCTAAAAAGCAAACACTTAGCGTTTATAAACAATATATAAATAGTGAAAATGACATTTAGTTTATAAGGCATGCTTTAATGCCTAATTGCTCATTTAAAAAAAAAGCCTCATTGTTTATTTTTATAATTATTCTCCATATATCTTATCTAATCTAATTTTTATAATTTTTTTTAAACTTTTATATAAAATAAAATAAGCAATCCAACTTTTTCAAATTATAAAACAAAAATAATATTAAAAAAATAAATTCTAATAAGATTTTATTAATTTTTAACTTTAATCTTAACTCATCTCATTTTATTTGCAAAAACAAACGAGGCTTAAATGTCATTTTCTAGTTCTTTTCTTTTTTTCTTCATTTTTTAAACATTAAAAAAAAAGACATATCAATGCACTAATATTTATTTTCTTAATCATTAAGTAAAAAAATAATAAAAAAATTAAAATATACAAAATGAGAAGACAAATTCATAGGACACAATAGTATTTTCCAAGGAGAGCTGTTGCATACAGTCCCCTTGTTGGGACTCATTTGCAGTCCTGTCATTGACTTAATTAAATTGTCTCTATTTTTATCATTGAATGGATTAAATTGCACCCATTTCCAGAACTCAAAATCAAAAGAAATCAAGAAAGCTTCATTTCTGCCCTGTGATTAAGTAATTATTACAATTATAAATAGTAATGAAAGAATAGAGTTGACATGGATAAGAAATGAATTCATCATTTGTGATATCTATTCATCCCGTGATTTTGAATCAACAAATTCAATTTATTGTGTAACTCTTCAAACAAGCCCCTCACACAGAAAGAGAGCTTATTTCACTTAAAAAAAAAGGTTTGTTTTGTTTAAGTGGGGTCTGCATACGTAGTCCCCAAATGGAGACTACAAATAGAACTTTTCTTTTCTCCAAATATTAGTTTTACCATTCACGTATAGCTTGGAAGCACAACCCGTGTCTATAGCGATACTCAACAATATTGGCTCTTGCTAGGCCTTTGATTCTTATAAGTTAGTTCTGAAAAGACGATCTGATTCAAATAGTGATAGCAAGAATTCGGGTATATCAAATTGCAAACAGAATATTCAAAGATTTATGTCATAGTGCTTGACATAAAGTTCATATACTTCTGTAAAAATGTAAAAGACAAGTACCACAACACTCTAACTTGATATGGGTTTTCAAAGAAGAAAGAACCATCAATGTTGAATTTTTGGGAAACTATGACTTACAAATTAGGTTTGAGGCTTCCATGTCGCCAAAATAGATGTATGAATTCTGATTGTAAGCTTAGATCTCATGTTAGTCGAGACTTCCTAGGTGTCAAAGGTCTGATTGTAAGCAAAGAAGGTTTGATATATTTGTACCTCATTGTTAAAAAAAGTTGTCACTTACAAACTTAATATGTTCGAAACTTCCTAGGTGTCAAAGGTCTGATTGTAAGCAAAAAATGTTTGATATATTTGTACCTCATTGTTAAAAAAAGTTGTCACTTACAAACTTGGTATGTTAGAGCATATTGGATTGGCCGCAACTATCCCATTAGTCAAACTTTGCCTAATATCAGACTTTGTCTTTTATCTTTTTTTTTTTTCTAGACAAATGTCAGCAGCATATCATATATAAAAGAAGTAACATGTACCTGGTTACAGAACAGAAAGCAAAATACAAGATAGAAAGAGCAAAATACAAGATAGAAAGCAGGAAAAAACTGGAAAAAAAACTAAATTATGAAGGTGGCTCTTTCCCCATGTGAATTTCCATCAGACAACTAGGAATTTTGATTAGTGGGATATTTCCAAACTCAAGGTTGGAATGAGCCCATTGCGCAATAAAATGCGCATATCGATTCTAAGTTTGATGTATTTTAACAGCCCTCCATGCTTCTAAGCCAGTAAGCAAAAACCTGATGTCTCTAGCTATTTCTTCGGTTTCCTAGTTAATTGCCTTATGGGGGTTGTTGATAGTGTTTAAGGAGTCACCATCAACAATTATCTTTCTCATTTTTCTGTTCCAAGCTTCTTGAACTCCTATAGAAGCACCCATTGCTTCTCCTATGTTCGGATCTGTGTTTCTATTGTGTTTGGCAAAAACAAATTGAAGTATTCCTTGACCGGATCTACAAACAGCAACTAAGGACTTTGTCTTTTATCAATTCCACTTAAAACTTTTTTTTAAGCAAATAATTACATTAAATTAAAAGAAGTGATACAAGAGGTAGGGGTGAGGTTCCCCAACAATTACCCCAAAATAAAAAAACTACAGCGCATAGGTGGTGGAAAAAAAAAACAAAGCAAATTTATTTGAAACAAATAATTGATCCCTACCCAGGTCCTGCCAGAGGACGTCGTCTTGTCTAAAGACAAAATGAATAGGTTCCCAAAAAAGTGAACCAAATAACCTCTGCATGGAGCGGAGAAGACGGCAGCTGTCGACTAATGTCTTTAAATAATTGCTGGAGAAGCCCACGATCCCTGACCTTTCACAAGATCACTGGTTAGGGAAAGCAAAAACATATGATAAAAGCCTAAATTTGAGCCAGGTAGCTGACTGGGGACCAACATTTGTTGTGGCGCGTGCAAGACACACTAGAGTGGCAGGGCCAATGGTAAGAGCCAATGGATTTGGAGCTGTAGAAGATGCCGCCGCACTTGGTCACCAAAACCTCTCTAGATCACTGTTACATGTGTGCAGACATTGAAACAGCGAAGTCCTCTCCTAACTTTGAAGATTGGCGACTGTAGGGGCGTTGGGGGTAGTGTGTGTTGGCCATTGAGAGTCAGCTAGTTGAAGATTGGTGAGAAAAGGCTTGGCAACTCTACCGAATGGAAAATAGACGAGAAATAGTGGGAATTAAATAGGCAAAATGAAAAATGGAGAGGGAGCCTCCTCTCGAAACAAAAATACTGAAGACTATGCCGGAAATTGCCTAACGGGAGAGAGAAATAAAGAGGGAGCGTTGTAAGTTAATTATTTATTCCACTTAAAACTTAATCTCACATTGGGTTACCCATATAAATTTTACATAATAAAAAAGTATTATTAATTCAATATTTTTTATTATTTTTTATCTAATTTTTTTTTGTCAATATTTTTGCACTTCTACCATTAATATGTTAATTTGTAAATAAATAAGATATATTTGGTGTTAAGTTTCATGATTTATATAACGCGCACTGTTTTTGATGGTTTCATATTTAACATAATGGTTATTTCATTCACTTTAACTAAATTATTATTTTTTACTTATATTTTCAAAGGTATTCAAAATAATTCGTCGATTAAACTCATATAAAAGCTCAGGATGAAGAAGCAAAAATTTCCTTCAAAATAATTCATTTAAATGAATTAAAGTTTGTGTGACGTAGGACTACATAGTCTTGAGAAGAAAGCAATAAAAAGAAAAGGTTGGAATAGAAAGAAGTAGAAAAAGCATTACAAGGGAAGGAGAAGAAAAGAAAATCCCTTTGCCATAATTTTATCAAACCTTAATTGTTGATTCTAAGGCCTCGTTTGGTTATACAATATAAACTACAAAAAAAATATTGTTTCTAATTTGTCTTAAAAAGCCTATTTCAAAAAGTTTTTTTTGGGACAAATTTGAGTTTCAGTATTTTTACAAAAAAAATTGGGTAGAACCAATCGTCGGCATTCGAACGAAATTTTTTTATTAGAGATGAAACATTTTGGACCCAAAAGACCATTTAAATGGAAAGCCTTCCATTAAAACATTCTTGCACCTATTGAAACGGTACAGAAATTTGATTTGAATGACCAATATATTTCATCATGCTCAAATGGATTGAGTATTCAAACATCCGTTCGGACATAATTAACATGATCGAAAAAGATTGTTGCCTATTCAAATATAAAATGATTGTTCGAACGGGTATCTGTTCGAATGCTATGTTTGCATGTTCGAACGGACTGGATTTTTCTCAAGTCGTTCGAATGGTTTTGGTTTCTGGTTCGAACAGAAGGTAAAAAGCTCTCTCAAGTTTATAAATTGAAATTTACTGTTTGAACTAGGTATTTTCTATTCGAATGCTGCTCATGATACAGAAATATTTTAACTGAAAATATGAAACTAATATTGAATAATGTAATCTAAACATCATATTTGTACAAATATTTTAGGACAGAGAAATAAAAAGACACTTAAGAAAAGTAAGTTATAGGATTTTTTGTGGCATAAAATTTATGAGACATCATTGATTGTCATTATTCAAACATCTTTTGGGATTGAATCTCCAGTTTCGTTTGCATGTTTTTTTCTAATCTCGCATCTAAATCGTTGCTTGATCTAATTGGGTAAGCAACTCTTTTCCTTGGACTTTAAATGATTTATCTCAAGCCTTCCTTCCTTTAATTCCCGAGCTTTGTTATTTGATTTGACTTAAGAAGAGGATGATGATGCTAAGGATGGCTTCATGCAACGTCTTAAACCCTTCAATATCCAGAACTTGATCCAAGAATTTAGGAAAAGGTTTGAATATTGTTTATAGATAATTCATCAAATGGATCTGCAGCAGATCCCTTAAATGATACCATCTTTTCATATAAAAAAACATTAAACTTAGTATAAATAACAAAAATATTATTAGACAATTGAAATAAAGAAACTTAAATTTACATATTGTGCTTATACTTCGAGACTAGTCCAAACACCATAACAACTTTTATGTGCTTTAACATATAATTGGGTCAAATTATAGTCAATGGAACTTTCTTCTTCCTGCAAAAGGGAAATCTATGTTATAACTTAAATCAGAAAAAGATATATGTTCAAATTTAACAAGGATTGGTATAACGTTATTAATTTTTTAGATAATTGATGGAAAGATTGAGGACTTGCATAATGATGTATCATTAAATTTGCTTTATTCACGGTACTCAGTTTAAAAAAAAAAAGATAAAACATTATGTCTATATGTTTAATACATCTATCACATATTATAAAAAAAGATAGCAGCTAAATCACCTATTATAAAAGTTCTTCAAATATATCACAAACATCCTACCATTTGTTTTATGACATTACTTGGAATGGATTATGACGCACCTCTATTGCAATACTGAACTTTTAATAGTGTGCATGACATCGACCTTTGTATCTTCTAAATGAATTAGACATCAGCTCCTTAACCTTTAGTCGATCCTCTCACCAGCCAAAATTAAGGTCAAACTCGTCCTTGAAAAAATTATTAACAATTAGTATAAATACAAATTAATTACAAGTTAACATGTTATACTTATTTTTTGCAATGTAGCTTATTACATACAATGATTTTTGATGTGGCCTTTCACATATTGGAAACTTTAGCCTAAAAGGATGTAATCATCGATGCATATGTAAGAGTATCAAGATAAGAAGCAAGCCAAGCTTCCAAATCCCCAGAGTTACTGGTGTGATGATCAGAAATATCAAGTTTAATTTATCTCATTTTCCTTACTTTCTTTATACAGACTCCCCTTTGTACTACCTTGATCTCGGCACTGACTTACAATAGCTATATATATAGTAATTAAAAAACATATTTCAATTAAATTATTTTATCTCGAAAAATGTATATTACTTAATTCGAGAAATAAATGTGATGCTTAATTTGGTAAAATGTCTTATTCTGGGTCTGGTGGTGTTAGACTACCATTCATGTCAAGTGAACCAATTGGGGAGTCGGTAATGAATGGAGATGGCACACGAGTTGCTTTGCATTGGGAGGCATATCTATTTGAAAACTTAATAAATTATTATTCTAAAAAACATTGCGGATATTTATAACAATGATACTTACACAAATATTAATTCCATTTACTATCAATCTTGTTGGACCAGCCGCCCTCATCTTCAATATACATGTCAGTTGATTCATGTTCTTTTAACATTTTACCCTCAATTACTTCTTATTGAGCATTTTCTCTACGCAATGGGATCATTTCATATTGACATAGATCAACAAATAGATTGATATTTGACTTGTTTTTTTGATATGTTTCTTCTTTTGTTGGACTGTCAATTCTTCATATTGTTCATCTGGCTATTCAATGTATTCATATACATTTCTTGATACAAACTTCTGCACTACCCGCCATGAGTTCTTGTACTCCAGATCATCTAAATAAAAAATTGGTTTGCCTGGCAAGCGAGAAAGAAATTATCGTTCTCATATCATGTGCGAGATGTATTAACACTCAAAATATTCATCCTTATACACTCATAACCTAGGATTTGAGACATCTCACCAATTAAATTTAAACAACCAGAACATATATCCCCCACGTATTTTAATACTATGATATATTCTACAACTACGTAGAAATCAATATTATCATCTTCATGGCTTCCTTCGACTAAGTCACCACAATTCTGAATTTTTTTATACCGCTCTTTGTCAGTCGTGTGAAGTCTATATACACGCACCAAACCTTTTGAGTATTGGATGGCCCGCCTTGACAGACCACGTACTAGAGCATATAGTTATAGTAAGATTTCTTCTGAATTATCACCATATTTTAATATAACCTACATCAAAAAATATTATTCTAGTTATATCAATGTTAGATAAAAAGGAGTATATTTTAGTGGTATGAAGTTCTTAGATAATAATTTTTTTTTGTATCATATGTTCAAACCACGAGGTGGATTTCTTTTTGTGCTTATTTTTTACGTAAGTTATACCATCCAGATGAAGTAGCTGTATATAAACTTTGCGCATGTTCAAGTTAACAATTAATTAGTATCAAGTTTTATTATAATCCATGAATTTTAAATTATATTGATACGTAGATTTATCACTAACCTCAAGTAGTTGTCAATCTCAACAAAGTTATTCAAGACATATCATCAAGCTCTATCAAACACTCGTCCACATAGGTCATAGCCCCATTATGCGCTTATGGGACATATGGTCTGAGAAAATGCAAAAAATGATGATGAGACTGCCATTTGTCCACCTACATAATTCTAGCTTGGTTTGGTAAATCTGGTATCAGTTCCACGAAATATATTGAACAAAATGAATGTTATGATAATGAATGACTCTACAATCGAACCTTCCAAATGAACCTTATTCTCCGCAGATCACTTGAGGAGGCTGGACCTGGACGCCTTCAAACTTAATGTGGTGTCATTTGAATTTATGGACACCCAGGGGCATGACTCCATGCGTGATGCCTTCTCCTCCCCAAGCCCAATGGGACTCCATTTTTGCAAGAATAGTATTTTCTTACTTTACTTTATTTATACTTTGCTTACTTGTGTAATGTCAATGGAGAAATTGGGCCCTTAGTTTGGCTTGTTTTTAATATTGATATACATCTTTCGCCTTTGACCTGGGCTATTTGTAGACTTAATGCTTGTTTTATCCTTTGGATGCAAGTCTTTGGGCTCAGTTTTAAGTAAGAGGGCATCTTATGGCTCCATGCTCATTGATTGCATTGTGTGTCTTTGAAATCGACACTGATGGCTAAGCATAGAGGTCCTGAGGGCTTTCAACCTCCACGTCTATGCGTTGTATTGCGAGTCCTTGGACTTGACATGGGTAACTAATTATAGGGGTTGTGGGGTTTGGCTTCTATGCCCAAGTATTACACCGCGAGTTTTTGGACTCGATACTAGTGGCTAAGAATAGGGGTCGTGGAGTCTTCAAACCTCCATACCCTTGCGTTGCGCTGTGAGTCTTTAGACTCAACAATAGTAACTAAGAATAGGGGTTGTGGGGTCTTCTGACCTCCGTTCCCATGCGCTGCATCGTGAGTCTTTCAACTCGACACTGGTGGCTAACTATATAAAATGCATGACCCAAACAACCATCCGCCTTTATTGACTTGTCTCTTATCGAATACATAATCTAAAAAAAATATAAGGGTAAGATTTCTTTAGATGCTCAGTGTTCCAAGGGTGCTGCAACTCTTTTCTCTGACTTTGTTTTAGGTAGTATGAATGTTGTCGGTTGATGGCGACAACAACATAAGATCCTTCCTATCGTGGGCTGAGTTTCCTTCATCTTCGGTTGCCACTCCTATTTCTTCGAGTAGTAAGTCACCCACTTTGAAGGAAAGGTTGACTCATTTATTGTGGTAGTGCTCGACCTATTTTTTGTTGATGATATTTCAAATCTTTGACTCTCCCATCCTTTCTTCTAATAGGTTGAGGTGTTCCTCGAGTGCCTTGTTGTTTTTGGATTGTTGAAGTAATTGGTTTGGTGTGTAGGTAAGCCGACTTTCACGAGGGTGAATGCCTTGCTCCCGAATGCCAAAGTGACTGGCGTCACGCTCGTTGGGGTCTTCACAGTTGTCCAATAGGTCTACAGTATTCTAAGGACAATGTTTATTAGGGCTTAACAAGTTTAAGGGGCCGTTGTAATTGCCCACAAGCTATGATTTTTTGAGATTGAATAATTTTATTTTTGAATTATTTTAGATTAATATATAAGTCTATTATTGCTATTATTAATATTATTAACTTTTGATTTTTAATATTATAGTTATTATTATTAGCAGTAGTAGTAATTATTAATATGATCGTGTAGTATTCCACGTTCTCTCTCTGCTCTTGTTGTTACTTGTAACCGACATGGAACAAAACCTTGCATCTGCCATAGAAACCGCCTTATGCTTTCTTAGTGCCAAAGATTTCGACAATCAAAGCCGACCCTCACCCTAAAATTTCCAAGGTTATAATCTCTCTTTTCCTGCACAATGTTCCTCCCTCAGATCAATATATTCTCACAATCAAACTGCCAAACCACTCTCATGCAACTCACCTTCCAACTTTCCCTCATGATCACGGCAAGAGACACATGCACTGCTGTGAAACACCTCAGAGCACGAGCATGCCACGAAGAGCCACATAGAGGCCACTCAATAAGACGTTGAGCGCCATGTAGCCACCACAATCACTACCACTACCACAACCACTACGAAACACTACGAGACAGCATTAGCAATAACTCTGCATCATGAAGCCCTTCAACAATCATTATGTACACCATGCAACGCCATGTTGCACCATGGGTATAGCCTCCAGAGTACCATCATAAGCAGTTAAACACCCAACAGAATTCCCATGTTTATATTACCAAACAGAGCACCCTTTTCTCCCTTGTTAAAAGCCACCACCATAGAGAATCACCACTAGCCAAAGCACCGCATTGTTGCATCAACATATTCCACACATGACGATTTGCTTTAGGGAGTCATGAAGCTAAAGTGCAGATCGCCACCACCAAACGTGTGGAATCAACTGCTATCATCTTCCAACCACCCTTACCCAACAAGCGACGCCACACTAGCCACGAATATGAAGATCGAAACGGAGTTTAGCAAGCTGACATTGCAGTCCCTCTCTTCCATCGTAAACCAAAGTTGTCTAGCCTTCATGAGTCATCGATAGCCCAAAAATAGTCATTGGTTCACTCTCTGTTAGCCTAGATCCGCCGAAGCTCTCCCCTGCTTGTTGTCTACTTTGCTGCCATCACTTTTTTCCTCCCTTCTTTGCCGCACAGCTCCTTTTCTCTTATATGCGTATTGCTCTTAAGTGGAAAAGGGGAGCCTTTGTATATTATGTAACCCTAGTTTTTACATAAGGGTAGACTTTAGGCCTTGTTTGTTTTCCAAAATCATCACATCTCATTTCATCTGATCTCAAATTTATTATTATACTTTTTCAAATTTTCATATAAAATAATCTAAACAATTCAACTTTTTCAAATCTCAAAACAAAATTAATAATAAAAAAAATATATTATAACAATATTTTTTTTTCTTTTTTTAACTTATCTCATCTTAGCTCATCTCGTCTCATCTCATCTCTAAAAACAAACCAAGCCTTAGTTTTAATTACCTGCATATCCTTTAATTCATGGCTACCAATGTTTGGGATTAAAACTTCATCCTCCGCCCATATTTTTCAAATTTGATTTTAAATAGGTTGGTCTTTTAAGTTGGATTGAGTTTATATTTAATTGGATTGATTAATTTTTAAGTGGTCTGGTATTATTTGAATGGTTATATTAACCCAAAAACCTATGATTTACAAAAAAAAAATGAACGAGTTATCTATTTTTAATTGTTAATTTTTATAGTGAAAGTTCATTAGTAACTAATATAGAATTTAAATTCATTTTGAAAGCTTTAAATTGAGTAAGTCTATTTTTGTGAAATGAGTTTCCACTATTATTTAATATATCTTACTAAGTTATAAAATGTTATTAATGTTAAATTATTGTTTGATTATACTAGTAGTTTAACTAGGATTTTAAGTTTAAATATGATTAAGTTTAATTCTCAAAACAAATTGATGTTGTTATTGTGTCGGATTCGGTAAACTCTTATATTATGGTTATAAGTAGAAAATAAATAAATATGTTAAAGAATATTCAAATGGTATTAGTTTTTACCAAAGTTTTAGTAAAAGTAAATAATTATGTTAAGTATAAGAATATTAACCGATTTAAAATTTTAAAAAATTTTAGTTTAAGTCTCCTATCTTGTTCTCTCTCGAGAATAGAGGTGGTGGGATAAAGTCTTCTTGTGAGAGTGAGAGTTTGATCACAATTATGGGATCATTGCAAGATATGCTGAAGCATTTCTAGTTGAATGAGGCAGAGGACGCAGCCATTGATATTGGAGGTGAAGGAATTTCGGATGGGCAACACAAAGGTGATCGAAGTTTAGTAGGTAAAATCTAGTCAGAGCGGCTCATTGGGAAGTCTATTGTGGAATCCATTATTCCAAGAATTTGTGCGTAGCAAACCTGCCATTTTTACTGAAATAGGGAGGAATGTCTTCATCATTACATTTGTAAATCATGCTGATAAGAAATGATTTGAGAATGGGCAACCCTGGCTTTTTGATGGCCAATGGTTTGTGATGAATACGATTGATGGATATTCCCCAATAAGCAAGAGGAAAGAAGCAAGCTTTTTACAATTGAAAACAAGAGTACGGTAGAAATTACAGGGATGGAAGGAGAAACTCTTATCACAATGGGGCAATGAGGTGCTTATAAAGGCTGTAGCCTTATCAATTCCAACATACACTATGTCTTGCTTCAAGCTTCCTACTACTTTGTATTCTGAATTGGAAAGCCTTACGGCTAATTTTTGGTGGGGGCAAAGAAGAGAAGAGAAAATGATAAGATGGATTAGTTGGAATAGAATGTGTGAACCTATATGTCAAGAGAGAATGGGTTTTAGAGATTTGAGAATGTTCAATATGACATTACTTGCAAAGCATGGATGGAGAGTTTTGAAGGAAGAACTGTGATAACACCGATTTTTTTAAGTATCCATTTAATTTTCATATTTGACATGATTATTTTTCTTTAAGATTATTTTAAGAAACTCTTGGAATTTTGGATACATCTATATAATTTTTATGAGTCTTTTATTGGTATTGGAGAAAAATTATAGGAGACAATAGGATAATAAGATATGTTTTTTTTTTTAAATATTCAAGGTAATATTGTATAAAAATTGAAGGAAATGTATAAAGGAAGTCAAGTGGTATGAGTATGGAACATATCCTATGATATTTTCAGATTAGGCTAATTTAGACAGTTTTAACGTCCTTTTATAATATGAACATAAATTACTCAATTTATATCGGATTGAGATGATTCAAGATAATTTGGAAAAATAAGAGGAATATCTACAATTATTATATTTTGAGTTTTAATAGATATGAATTTAATCAAATACGAAATTGAGATTGAGGTGATAGATCTAAATTGGATATATAAGCATTGAATTGGAGTTGACTAGTGACTTTGATTAAGATTAAGCCTTTGATATATTTTCTCAATTATCTTAAGATCTTGAAAATTGTGTAGAAATATGTCAAATGAGAAAATTTTATTTAGTAAGTTTCGTGTGAAACAAGAGGAATCATTTATCAAACACTTGGTATGCCCGGATTGGTACTCTCGGGCTTCTCGGGCTTATTTGTTGACTTTCGGTAGAAATATCATAACTTGATCATATGAGCTCCAAATGAAATAATTTTAGTTCCTATATAACCTTAAGAAGTAGATATATAATTTTTATATTTTGGATTTTTGAATATAAGTAATGTATCAAGGACGAAATCTAGTGTTAAGTGGACGAACAAGAATAATAGTCAACTAATAACTGACTTAGATGAGTTGCCTTATGTTTGGCTATGTGACGAAAATTGTGATTGGATACCAAACTTTATGAGGTCTTGAAATGTGTTAAAATATGTGGCAAGTTGATAAAAATTTATCTAGAAGCCTTGGTGGGTAAGAAAACAAAGAAAAACAAATTGAGAACTCGGATTGGGTGTTCTCGGATGGTTTTGACATATTTTGGTAAATTAATCATATATCTCTCATCTTATATCGGAATAAGGTGATTCAAAATCCTATGGATTACTAAGAGGATGATATAAAACTCTCATGTTTTTAGTTTTAATAGAATCGAAGTTAATCAATAGGTTATTTGGGCTTGAAGTGGACTGACTATAATTGAGCGTAAACTGAAGTCCGAAAATAAATTGCACCACAGATTTACCTTAGGAGCTTAAATCTGATTGGTTCTATCCATTTATATCTTATAGACATGTGTAGGGAGGTAAGTGTCATGTACTGGAAAATTTTATAGAAGGATAATTTTCCTATAACCAAGGAGGAACCAAATAGCCAAATGACAACTCCTAGATGATATTTTGAGATTTTGCTACTTTTTCCTTTTATGTGCTGGAATGATTCTAGCTATTGATCAAGATATGCATATAAGTGGTACAACCATGACTTTTGGATGAGAATATCACCAACTAATCCTAAGCTTTAGAGGTGATGATGAACCTAAGGTAACAAAACACACACACATGGCACCAAGAGAGAGCCGGACATGTCTTGCAAATATTATCTCTTCTTTTTGCCTAAAGTGTAACCTCTCTTCCTATAAATAAGTGCATGAGACTTCTAAGGCCCTTTTAGGAGGATGAAACACACGGCCTAATTTGAGAAAATACAAAGAAAAACCCTCTTCAAACCTTTAACCTCAATACAATACCTAAGAAAGTTAATTGAGTGATTTTGAGAAAATCTTTGCAAGGACTTGGTTCTATCATCAATTCAAACTTGGAGAATCTAAGTGCACTACTTAATATAATCTTGGTTTAGTATAAGTGACTTGATTTATAGATTTAATTTGATACTTGTTTGATGCTTGTTTGAACTTATGTATTGCTTATGTAGTAGATTGAAAGCTATTGACTTATAGAGTGGTTTTTGTTATGGAAAAATGCTAAGAAAAATTTTAGAACCCTAAGAATATATTTTATGATTATATATTAAAGTGATTATGTAAAAATATGAGGTCTTAATTTGAAAAAATAATGATAAAGCAACCTTAGCAAATTTCATTTTTAAAAGGGATAATGTTGACAGATCTAACGTTCTTTGGTAAATTGATCATAACTTGTTAGTGTGATGTCGGAATTGAATGATTCAAAAGGATATGGAAATCTAAGACAAAGATATATATATATAAAGGGAGAAATTGAGATTAAGTGGCAGAACAGAGTAAGTATGGACTTTAAAGAGTGTATTTCTTTTATTCTAAACTTTTAGTGAATTATTTGAATGAGATTTTTTTTAACAAGTATGGTAAGTTTAGAAATTTCAATTTATTTGGAAGATTTTTGAGAACTATTATACTAATAATAATAATAATAATAATAAAATAATAAAAGTATATATATAAGAGAAATATTCAAGTAAACTTATAAATATGCTTAAACTGTGTAATTATGTAAATTTTGGTTTAAGTTAAATAAGTTAAATAAATAAATAAATAAGATTAAGTTTCCCATGCAATTCGGCCAGCCTAGTTTAATAAGATTATAATATTTTATTTAGTTGTGTATGTATCAATTGTTAAGCTTTGACGTTACGAATTTAAGTGACGTATGTGCATGTAGGTTCTTGGATATGTTTTTATATGTCATATAATTTATGAAAACATGAAAATGCATGTCACGAGTCTAAATTTATGCGTATGTTGCATTTCGTCATATATATATATGTCGTCATAAGTCATGAAGTCTGTTTTATAAAAATACGTTAAGAAAACTTTAAGAAAACATGATAAGACTTAAGTCACATCATGACGGGGATGACGATATATAACGCTCGGAAGATTGATGTGATTTGATAAGTTAAGAGTCGTATCACGGCGGGGATGATAATACATAACGCCTAGACGACTGACGTGACTAGTGGGGACGGCGATACGTAACGCCCGCTATGTTAAGTATTTTTCTTGTCACGACGGAGACGGGGACGGGGATACGTAAAGCCTGGAAGACTGACACGATACTCATCAAGACGGGAACAACGGTATGTAACGCCCGGACGATTGATGAGTTATATGTATGGATAAGCTGACGCGTCATGGTAATTAAGTCCGATGGGGATGTCGATACATAACGCCCATCGAGGATAAGAGATAAGTAAGAACCGACATGGACCCACAATAAGTCGATACGTAACGTCTGTCGAGGATAAGCATTAAGTAAGACCCACAATATTAATAAATAAGATGAAAAGTATATGTTTTAAGTACAAGATGGTAGATCTAAGTAAGGTCTAAGTTTGTATGGAAAAAATGGTCATTGACATGCATAAGTCTCATAAAGCATTTTCATAAGCTATAGGTTTGTGATCATTGCTATATATGATAATTTCTGTTGTTATCTATGCCTTATTTTGTTAACTGTGTATTTACTGAGATTTCTTAAAAATCTCACTCTTTTAAGTTTTATCTATCATTGCTTATGGAATAATATATGTTGTTGCAGGATTAGAAAAATTATAATGAGACTCAAACAGCATAGGAGATTCTTAGGTACCTTGAGGGTCCTACATAATACTCATCTCCGGTTGGAATGATCTCTCATGTACGTGATCAAGTGAAATAATAAGATTAATGGATGACGGTGGGAGACGATATTTGTTTTAAGAAACTAACTTGGTTATGTAAGTTTTAGATACAATATGTTTTTGTAAATATGAAGTTTGAAAGTTATAGTTTTACTATGCCATGTGATCTATTTATGCAGGAGTTATATCTCTTACATATATTGGAGATTTACCTCTTTCTGCTGCGATTTGCATTACATTTAATTAGTAAGCTTAGATTCATGCATGTTATTTTTTACGTTTATGTAGGATAAGTAGCCTTGAGTTACTTGTCTGGATGCTCTGATTTACGTCTTAATCGAGGAAAAAAAATCGGGGCATTACGAGAACATTCTTTACTTCACATGTTATTAAAAGTTAAATATTTCCCAACAACCTGTTTTAAGGAAGCAAGATTGGTTAATGCACTATTATATGTTTGGAGAGTAATATGGGAGGCTAAAAGTTGACTATTTCAAGAATGTCGATGACGAGTGGGGATGAAAATTCCATTAACATTTGGATTGATTTTTGGTTGCCAAAGCACAAGTCAATTGCAATTTCCTCTTCAACTTCAACTCAACTAAGCTGGACACTGTCTGAGCTCATTGATGAGCAGTCAAAGAGTTGGAATGTAGAGAGGGTTAGAAGCCTAATGCGACTAGTTGAAGCTGTTGAAGTGTTAAACTTGATGCTCTCAGTTGATAACAAGGAGGATGCACTTGTATGGGAACCAGAGAAGAGTGAAATTTTTTTAGTGAAAAGTGCATATAGATTGTTTATGTCACTAAGAGATGATTCTCATCATGTTGAGGCCTCTAATCGAGAAGAACAGTCCAAGTTGTGGAAGCATTTGTGGAAACTAAAAGTACCAAGTAGAGTCAAAATTCTTGCTCGGAGACTTCTTAAAAATGGCTTACCTACATTAAGGAACCTTCAAGCTAAATAGGTGGTAAATGACACAAAGTGTAGGTGGTGCAATGTGGGTGAGGAAGACATTAGCTGTAAAATATTTTACTGTCCAACAATACTTCCTTTCCCTGCAAACATAATTTGAGTTTCTTAAACAAAATCTACCAAAGTTAGATTTTTATCAGATTACTGCACAATTGGTTCGAAGGAATAGATATGATGAGTTGCAAAAGCTTATTTTGTGTACTTGGGGTTTATGACATCAAAGAAATTTGTTCTATTATAAGAATAAACACTTGTCTCTTGAGGAAGTAGTCAATAATGCCTATTCAATCTCAGATGACCATCTAGTTGCAGTTGAGGGACAAAAAAAACTAATGTTAGGAACTAGTGTATATGGGAGTCCCCTCAACCAGGTACTTTGAAGCTGAATGTTGATGGTGCCCTCTTCCCAAATTATTGCAAGGCTGGTGTGGGCATGGTGCTTAGATATGCCAGTGGAAGAATTCTATGGAAGAATCCTATTTGCAGCTAGCAAACCAGAGCAACATATTAATGACCCTATGGAGATCGAGCTTATGGAAATTTTGATAGGTCTTCAAATATGTTTGCCGTTGGGAATTACAGACTTGCAATTGAATTGTGACTCTCTCTAGTGGTCCAAGAATTGAAAAATGATGGGGAATCGTTATTTGTATAGGGAAATCTGGTTTATGAGATAAAGAATTGATAAATATATTTCCTAAGGTTGTTATTAAACATTGTGGTCGAATGACCAATGTAGTTGCCCAAGTTTTGGCTAGACATTCTTGGCATGTAAATGACCTAACGAGTGGTGGGATAGCTTTCTTGAGTGTATCTTTGAATTGCTTACTTCCATTCAATGAAATCAAATGGTTTGTTATAAAATAAGAAAAAGAAAAAGAAAAAGAATGTTAACCTATTTAAGAATTTAGGTTTTTAGGACTCATTTTAGTATAGTTGAATATATTCCAAATATTTACCAAATTATAATTTTAAAGTGCTAGTATGTTATTAGTATTTAAATAATTTATGTTATTAGCATTCTTTGATTTTCATATTAAACATAATATTTTTTATTATTTTCTACAGTATGAATTTAATTAAACGAGATATTAGGACATATTTCCTAGATAAATTTAGTGATTTTTAATGCTTTGTATAGGTGGTAAGATACAAAGTAAGATTCATGAATTAGCACAATGAGATAAGTAATTTGATCACAAATTAGAATCATCATAGTTCAACTTATATAAATTATTTTTAGTATCATTTTTTAAAGCCATTTTCTTATGTACCACTCATGTCACATGCAAGCATGTCACCAAACACATCACACGATCATATCATTCAACATAATATTCAGATTCAAAACTTTACAGTTATTTATAGCGATATATATATATATATATATCATACATCCCACGTCGCATAAGATATGTAAGTTATCTTAAATTCAAGTGTAAGATAAGATCATATCAGTTAATTGGTTAATCAAATAGTTGTAATTTCATGGTGAATGTGCAAGCCACAAACTCAAGCGTGGTCTATCATAGTATGCCAGATTACTATTAACTCTTGTTACAGTAGGACGTAGGGTCATGCATAACCTCACAGACGGGGTTAAAGTATGTTGAACAATCAGATTAATTAAATTAGTAAGATGAGTTAAATCATTTAGATTAGATAGTTTAATTAGATCAATCAATTAATGCAGATAGATAAATCAGTGAGAACTTAAATCATGAACAATCATGATTTAAGTTCTCGCTTCTCAGCATAAAATTTTTTATGAAAACTTTACGTTTATTATGTTTACACTATGATGGACTTTTTACTGTGTTTTTTGATTTATTTTAGTTTATTTCATATTTTTAACCACCCAGGTGAGGATGATTAGTACAAGCAGGGAAGTTAGGCTTAGATGGAGCTGTTGAATTTAACTTCAAGCATTAATTATTTAATTAATTTATTAATAAAATTAAAAAATCTTACCGAATTTATTTATTGAGAATTTCTCGACACATCCTAGTCTACAGGAAGGGTGTTCTAAATCTTTTTCTTTAAAATCTCATGTTGAGATTTTTTTGTTGACTCTGCCTATCCATTGGCTTGTGGATGTCTTTGTGACAAGTATTTTACTTGGATGCCCAACTCCCTAAATTATTCTTTGTAACATCTTGAGTTGAACTGTTTTCCGTTGTTGAAGATTATGTTGTTGGGAATGTCAAACCTACACATGATGCTTTCCATAGAATTCTCTTGATGGCCTTTATTGTTATGGTTGCAAGAGGCTTAGTCTTTGCCCATTTTGTGAAATAGTCCATTACGACAACTATATGTTTTATCTTTCCCTTCCCTAGCGAGACAAGATTAACCAGGCCGATTCCCATTAAGTAAACAACCACTGAGCAGACAGAGGACAACTTCTTGAGAAGACAATGAGAGATAGTGGCATAGACTTGGCACTAGATGTACTTCTTTACAAATTGTTTGGCATCCCTTAAGCATTGGGTTAATAGTAGGCCGCCTTGAGTGCTTTCCTCGTTAAAGCCTTTTCGCCCGAATGGTTACCATAAACGCCTTCATATATTTATAGTAAGGCATACTATTCCTTAGGTAAGATGCACCTTAGCATAGGAGCGGCAAAGCCCTTCTTGTACATGAATCCATCAACTTTGATAAATTGCATTGCGCTCTTTCTAACTTTTCTTGTTGCCTCATTCTCTTCCGGGGAGCTTGCCTGTCTCTAGGTATTTTGTTATATCCTTGGCCCACTCTAGCCTTATGGGCTCAATTTGGTATACTTGACCTCTGAGTGCTAGGATCTCTACCACCCTTATTTGCACTTCCTAGGGTAGATCCATTTCATGTCTTGCGGAGGTAGCTTTGGCTAGCTTGTGTGCTCTTGCATCATCTGTCCTAAGAAATTGGTCGAGACTAAATAAGTGAGCTAGTCGTGAAACTCTAACACTCGATTTAGGTACCTTATTAATTCTTCCATTTTGTTGCGTACAACAGAGTTAATTGATTTACCACTATTTGGGAGTCTGCATTGGCTTTAATCTCCCTGGCAGTTTTTGCAGTTGAGAGTCTTGCTATCAAGGCCTCATATTCGATTTCATTAGTGGTGGTCTTGAAATTAAGTGTGGCCATATAGTAATACTTTTGACTTGTTTCTCCAATAATTTAAATCCCTATACCTCCTCCCATTTGATAGGTAGATCCATCCACACATATTATTCAGGGTCGATTAGGAGGCACCTCTTTAGTATCTATCGGGGAAACCTGTGAACTCGACGACAAAATCTGCTAGGACTTGCTCTTTTATTATACTTTTGGGCACATAGTCAATGTCGAACTCGCTGAACTCCATTGACCACTTGACCAATCTTTCTGAATTGTCTACTTTTTGCAATATCTACCTAAAGGGATGCTCCATTAATACTTTCATTGGGTAGGCCTAGAAATATGGTTGCAACCTCCTAGTGGCTATTACTAGTGCAAATGCCAACATCTCCATTCGTAGGTACATGATTTTGATGCCTCTTAGTGCACAATTCATGTAATATACCAATGTTTGTGTTGATTCCTCTTCTTTGATTAGGATTGTTGAGATATAAGGAATCCCCTTGGTTCTGCTGTTTTAGTAAACACTGCTTAGCTATTTATTGTTTTAACTCCTAGAAGGCTTGATCGCATTCCTCTTCTCATGGGTATACCTTCTGGAAGACCCTAAAAAAAGGAAGACCTTTTTTTTTGTAGATATTCACACAAACCTATTCAAGGTGGTTACTTTGCCCATTAGTTGTTGGACGCCGTTAATGTTTTGAGATAGCTCCTTATTTAGGTGACATTGTTCTTCTCAATGTTTGCCTTAAAGCCTCTCCTTGAGATGATAAAACCTAAAAAATTTCTAGCAGTAATCTCGAAGGCAAAATTTGCTAGCTTCAACTTCATCTTGTATCTACGTAGCACAGTGAAAAATTCCCTGAGGTCTACTAGGTGCTAGGTAGGTTCCTTACTCTTCACTAACAAGCCATCAATGTATACTTCCGTAGTTTCCCCAATTTGACACTTGAACATCCGACTGACCAAACTTTGGGAGGTTGTCCCGACATTCTTCAACTCGAAAGGCTTCACTTGATAAAAATGAAGATCTATGTTGGTGATGAATGTTGTATTCTCCTCATTTGCCTTCTTCATTCAGATCTGGTTGTACCCCAAATTTGCGTCCACCTGTGGAGTCTATAATGACATCATGTGGTTGTAGAAATTATCTTAGGGATAGGTTTTGTTTAGGTTAGTGAAATTCACACACATTTTCTGTTTCCCGTTAACTTTTTTAACCAATACGACATTAAAGAGCCACTTTGGTAGTATGTTTCTCTTATAAATCCTGCTGCCAGAAGACAGTCTATCTCCTTGATTATGGTAGTGCACTACTTCATGTTGAACGATCTTCTCTTTTGGTGTATCTTTTTCACCTTCAGGTTGGCACACAACTTGTGCTTTATGATGGAGTTGTCAATTCCTGGTATATCCTCATGGCTTCATGTGAACACGTCTCAGGGCTCGCTTAGCAACTACTTCAACACATCTTTATACTCTGGGGGGAGCCTTATCTTGACCCTTGCTGCGGCATTTGGGTGATCCATGTGTAAGGTTACTATCATTAGAGGCTCATTTGTCTCGGTTTGTATCAGGTGGTTTTCATATTTTGATTTCCACTTCTTGGCTGGTTTCAACCAAGGACGAGGGCAACAACCTTCCTTTTAGACTTTCTACGACACACACGCTAGGAACTCCCACTTTAAGCACTGTACATAACACTCTCGTGCTAGGATTTGCTCTCCATGAACCTCGCAATGCATGCATCCACTGGAAAATATTATTTTCAAGTGGTTAGTAAATGTGACTAACTTTAAGTTGTTCAGAGTTAGTCGTTTCAATATGGTTTTATAGGACGATGGATCCTTAACCACCAAGAAATTCATTATTATGGTAACCATGTGAGTGCCTAGCCAACTATGATCGGTAGTGCGATGTTGCTTATAGGTTGGACAACTTCTCCTGAGAGCCCTTTCAAGGGATGGTGACGGGCATAGCCTATTAGGGCCAATTCCCATCTTGGCAAAAGCATCCCAGAATAAAATGATGGTTGAGTTCTGATTGTCGACTAGAATTTGCCTAGCCGTGTAGTTTGCTATCAGTAAGGTGACTATCAACGCATCATCGTGGGGGGATAGGACCCATTGGTAGTCTTCTTCTTCAAAAGAGATAGTAGGGTGGTACTCAATCTAGGATGTTTTGGGGGTGTATCTTTCATATACACCTTGGGGTACCTTACTCTGTTGGCGTGGGCCCTTCTGTTAGACACCGTGATACCCTTGCTGCAAATCCTTTCACTATGGTGCGGATTTCTCCAAAGGGAGCTTGGTCATGTGATTGGCAGGGGGTGTTGTGTCTTTGTTTCCTTTCTTGCTTTGGTCTTTTGGGACTTTTGCATCATTTAGATTAGAGTTCATAACCTTCATCTCTCCTTGGCTTGAGATACTCGGCCAACATTCACTCGAGCTCCCTGCCAAGCTAGCGACCATTTTTTTAATGTTAAACAATCTTCTGTCTAATGAGTGTCCAATTGGTGATACTTGCAATAGCGCTAGCCTTTTGCTGGTAGTCCATTTCTTTCTTCGTTGCTTGGTCATTCTTTTGCACACTTAGATTATTGTGGACAAGGCGGGCCCCTTATTCTAGGTGGTTAGAGCACCTTTCAAGTCTCCCATCTTGATGATTTTGCCTACTCTTCTTATCTCTCGCGATGTTTGGGTTCCTAGTTTTTGACTTTATTTCTTGCTTCATAGGTTTTAGAAGGGCCTGTAATATATATTTGGCATTAATGAATCATTTGCCCTATCCATGAAGTCCCTCAGGGTAGAGGGGGTTTTCCTGGCTAGCTTGCTTATGAATGGGCTCTAAGACCATATTTCTCTTAGGAGGGCGGCTAGCGTGATCTTTTAGTCATTATCATCTATGGCTAGCCTTTCATTGTTGAAGAAGGTTAGGTACGCTTTTAGGCTCTTTTAATCTCTTTGCTTAATGTTGATGTGATAGGCGGGTATTCTTTGGCGAGGCCTTACTTACCATGAACTACGTTAAGAATCGTTTAGCCAATTCTTCGTGACTATTAATGGACCTTGAAAGTAAAGTCCCAAACCAGTCTCGTGCTATCTCTTTGAATGTCAACAGAAAGGCACAACAAGCCACCTCTTCTGGAAAGCTGTGGAAAGTCATGTGCGCTTTGAAGTTCTCTAAGTGATTCACAGGGTCCCATGGCCCATCATACATGTCAATTTTAGGAACTTTAAACTTAGGCGGGACTAGACACACTATCTCTTCCACAGAAGTGGATCTTCCAATCTTTCTCGCTATCTTCTCATACTTGTCGAGGAGGCTATGCAGCTCGTCGTGTAACATCTTCTTTTTCAACTCTTTGCCATTCATAACTCCTGCGTTGTAAGCATCTCGTTCCATTTGCCCATTTTGGACATGAGGTGTAATGACATTCTGCCACTTCAACTTTTCATTCTCCTTTTGCAGTTGCTCGACTATTGTCATCACCTTTTTTTTGAACTTCTCTTCAATTTTTGCCAGCCCTGTGTTTTCCTCCATCACATTCATCCCTTAATCGCGAGTTGACCTATAAAAATCACATTAAAGTCTGTATGGATCCCACAGATGACGCTACTATAAATGATGTGTTTCACACCACCAACTACTCGAATAACCTAAACAAATGAGAAAGCAGCACTAGATGCCCAAAGAGACTTCGATTAATGTTTTGAATGCCATACTGGTGGATGTACTAATTAAGGTACTAAAACGATATATTTCGGTATTGGTACTGTTGCGTGTACCATTTTAGAATAGTCTACATATAAATAAATCATATACATAAATACATATATAAATTATATAAATTATATTTCAAAATAATAGTCAATATATGAATAAATTATATATATAAATAATCTAGTCTGAATTGAGGTAAGAAAATAACAAAAAACGAAAAAAAATGAAATTCGGTATGGTCGAAACACAGGCTGAAATATTGGCTGGTATAGTTGAAATATCTGTCAGTATGAAATAGCAATTTCCTGTACTAGATAACTGGTCGGTATGATATATTTCAATTGTATCGACTAGTACAGTACGAAATTAAAAACTATGACTCTGATACTTAAGTTAGAGGTGTAGTCTCAATATAATTATGTGAATAAGAATGAATAATATGTTATATTCTAGTATTATTAATGTGTGTGCTAGGACGTGAATAACCACCAACCCTAGGGTTTATCTTGAATAATCTCTGAATAAGGGGAAGAGATATCCCCTTGATCTATGGGCATTATCATCTCATACGACATGCAGTATAGGCTCCTAGGCATGAGTATGCTAGGCTTGGGCTTTGGGGCTGAGTCTGCCTTCTACTCTACTCATGGATCTATTCCTTCGAGCACTAAACATTCATTCCACTACTATATAAAATGTAGCATTTTTACTTTTTTTGAATGATCTTTTATTTTCTTAAAGAAGAAAATAAAGATGGATGAGCAATACCGTCTCATTATAATGAGATGAAAGTGAAATGTGAGTGTAGTATATAGAATTCTTCAATTTATAGTAATAATAACTTTTTTTTTTTTTTACCGATAAGAGGATTGTATTTTCACATCAATAAGGTATTTGCCTATTATGTCAATAAACAAATTATAAACGTTTTTTTTAATTTATTGTTTTTGAAAGACTTTTTCCATTTTCAAGTTGAGTATAACATGCTGAAACCATTAATATGCTCAATTAAGAGCCTAATATTTAGGAATGTAAAAATAAATCGTAAAATTAACTCAAACAAGACAGGTTGGTCCAGTCCGATTTCCAATTGATTTGGTTCAGAATTGGTTTTTTTATTTTAAAAACTAGTCAAATTCGATCTGAAATCAATTCATCCAGAATCAATTTTATATTTTCCAACAACAGATCGTGCTAGACCAATGCACATATTATATATATTTGATTAAATTTTAATATTTTATATAATATATTTTATATAATATATTTTATATTATACATAATTTTTTATATATAATTATGTATGAAATAATATATTATAATTTATAACATAATATTTTAATTTTAAACATGAATATTTATTTGATCATATGTTTTAAATATAAAAAAATATATATTAAATACATTTTATTGTCCAATAAATTCTTATCATATTTCTTTTAATAAATACATTAGTAATATTGATATATTTAACATATTAAAATCACAAGATTGGACTGAATTGGATTGGTAAAACTAGAAGTATCAATTTAAGAGAGTAACCAGTGAATAATTAATTTTAAAAAATACAAAATTAGTGTTATTGATTTGGTATTAAATTTTGTTTAAAATCAGACCAAACTGGAACGATTACACTTTTACTACTTATTTATCACAATGCAATTAAAGATTCGAGCGCTCTTAAAAAAAGTTTTTATAAATTTCCCTTTAGACAAACTCAATATATTGTTGATGCGTAGGGATATTCATCCGGACTGGGTACAATTTAAAATTTTATTTATTTATTAACGTTTTTAAATTTTTTTTTAAAAATGTTTAAAAAAATTTTGAATTTGAGTTCCAAATTTGAGAATCCAAAATTCGGATAAACACCCTTATTAATGCGAAAATATTTTGCCATTAACTTTTTTTTAGAAACACATGTAACTAGGATCGTAAGACTATCAATTTGGATTGGAAAAAAAAAGACAGGATCTAATCGTCTGCGTGAGGCTAGTGTTTCTGATTTACAAATAAGGCCTACGAGAGTTTTAGGCCATTCATGGGCCTAGACTGATATACGCTACACTACTTTCCAGTTTAAGCACTGAAAATAATTGAACCTCACGGGGGCTGGCCCATGAACACCACCTTATTAATTGAAAAATAATTGCTCACTCTTTTCGATGTTTTCATAGCTCATAGGATACTCTACTCTCAATTCATTAGTTGTTTAATCATTAGTTTTTCTTTTCCTCAGGCCAGGAGAGGACCATAATCAACGTATCCGTGTAAAATCACGTCCTCTTCTATCATCCCTCGTGCGCCAGGTCGTTGGTTGGTTCGTTGCTCCTAATCGGTAAGGAGCAACGAATCGGATACGTTGCTAAAAAAATAATAATAAATAATTTCTTATCACATCCGAATCGCATCCAGATCAATCCGATCCGATTCTTACATCCAAACCACTATATTGGCAAGTTTGGTAGGATTTTTTATGTTATGAGGGGGAACGCTACGCACATCTGTTACATCTTCCCCTCGCAGTTAAGAGATCCGAATTCACTCTACCGATCCACATGCAAAGCAATGAAGCATATGGCGAATTAGACACTAATCTTTTCTTTTTCTTTTTTGGTTAAGTAGGCATTAATCAAATAAGAGATGTGCGTCATCTTCACCCTCGATCTACACTAGACGTCCCGAAATCGGAAATAATGTGGCCGGTTTAAAACCCGGCACATTTCGCCAGAAGAAGAAAGGAAGCTCGCGTTCTTGTATTTTGGTAGAGCCAAACTACCATCCCTCTCTTTCTCTCCATCTGTGCCTTTTACAGGTTTTGCGAGGCTGGGAGTATTCAAATCTTCTTTTTGGGGAGCAGACTCTCTCTCTCTCTCTCTCTCTCTCGGTCGCGGTGAGCCTTCTACTGCTGTTGTTCATGGAGCATCAGAGGTGCCTAGATCAGAGCCTCCCGGAGAGGAAGGGTCATAAGCGGAAACTGGAGGAAGAAGTCGAAGAAGGGCGAGAGATCTCCGTACCCTCGGGGGAGGCAAGGCGAGCGCTACTCTCTGAGGTGGCTACACAGCTTACTATCCTGAACTCCATCTTCTCTTGGAAGGAAGCTGATCGTGCCGCGGCCAAGCGCGCCACTCACATCCTTGCCGAGCTCGCGAAGAATGGTATGTATTTCCTAACCACACCTCCGATCTCGCCATATTTGCGTATCCTTCTCTAATCTCTGGAAGTTTCTAGTCTCTTATATTTTTCGGAACTAAAAAATTCCGTTTGTATTTTCATCTCTTCATTTTATTTTATTTTATTTTATTTTTTTAAATATGTTGGAGTGTAGAGGAAGTTGTGAACGTGATTGTTGAAGGCGGTGCGGTTCCGGCTTTGGTAAAGCATCTTCAAGCGCCGCCTTCAGGCGAAGGTGACCGGAGTCCAAAGCCGTATGAGCACGAGGTCGAGAAGGGGAGCGCTTTTGCACTTGGCCTCCTTGCTGTGAAGGTAACTAGTTTCTGTTTGATTTTACTTAATCCGTGTGATGTTGATCTGTGATTTCTATTGTTTTAAATTCTGCCTGTTCGATGCCAATTGAAGAAGTTGATTGCTTGCGGTAATCATTTTCCGCAAGTTCTTTTCGAAAGTTTAAAAGATCGTCTAAAAGTAATTACATTTTGGAAGACGCTACGTCGCTGCATACTTTCAAACAGATGAAGAGTGTCGTGAATGATTGTTCGAGTTGCATTACAGTAACCGAATCAGTTATTGCGAGTGTTCTTACCTAATAGTATATGGGCAGTGCTAGAGCCACAACTGGGCCGCCAGTGTGACTGGCCTTTGTTTTTAGCTTTTCTTTTATGTATTCTTTTTTCATTTATTAATATTTTTAAAAAAAATTCACATCATTAAAAAAAACACTTAATTATTAAGTAAAATAAAAAGAAGAAGAAGAAGAAGAAGAAAAACATTCAGTCGGGAGCAATGGGGTGTGAGTTGTGACTTTGGTGACTTCAGCAATTTCCATAATATATATGCATTGGTAGCAATTATTGCATGTTCCTTCATTTATTTGTCGCATAAGCAACATTTTTTGTGTAGGCATATTTTTAGGGGTCATAAGAAATTATATGTGGCATATAGAAAATTTCATGAGATGGTAGGGGTTGCAAGGATTTGTAACACTCAAAACATCAAGTAGGGAATCTTGAGCGAATTTCATGTTTGTGTTTAATTTCTTTAATTTTAATTTTATTTTGTATGAACTACATCTTAAATCGCATGCTCTTGAATTTGCAGCCATTTATTTTTGTTCATATGATTTGATAAACTAAATTTTATTGTGTATAAAATAGACAAAAGCTCGAGTATACAAGACATAGACGAGTGTTGCCCAGCCATGCGAGTTTAGTGATACAAGGAAGTCATGAAAAGACATTCATTAAAATCAATTATGATCAACCAATGGAGTAAAGTAATGAAAAATAAACTTCTAAGCGCATCCATTATCTGCTTTCGATCTTCAAAGTTTCTTACATTCCTCTCCCTCCAAGTACACCACCATAGACTATGCATGAGCGTTGGGAGGTTCTCTTTTTAGCCGTTACTTGCTCCTACAGAGCTATGTTCTGGAGGCATTGAGAGGGTTTCAAAAGGGGTGGTAGTGGTGGAGGGTGATGTGGAATTGAATGGTGTTGTCACTGAGTCCATCGAGGAATTTGTTTATGGGGTGCCCTGCACTCAGAGGTTTAATTATGAGATGATGATTCTTGGAGGGAATGAGTGTAGGGAATCTGGACCTCCTAAATTTCCTCCACTAGGATCTAATTTTGACATAATACCAAGAAAAATAGAGAAATAAACACAACACAAGAATTTACGTAAAAAATTTCAAAACAGGAGAAAAATCACCAGACTCAGAGAAGAAAATCCACTATATGAAAAATTGTTAGAATCACACAATTTTTTTCCTTACTCCAATGACACCCACAAAATTTTTTTCATTAGTAAAATTTCAACTTTAACTTTTTTTCCTTCTTACATACAAAAAAGGATAACAGGAAAATTTTACTAAAATAAAAAATTACTAGATAAGTTTCTAACTGGTGTAATTAATCAAGGAGGCTAAGCCTCCTTAAATAGGCCTTGGCCTTGTCCCTTCACCCACATCTTTCCCATGTGGGATTCCAAAGGAGCAAAAACTAACAATTTCCACCTTATGACTTTGACTGATCACACAGCTATGCTCAACTGTAATGAAAATCTCCATAATTTTCGCTATCATGCTCCACCATAAAAACATACTCATTCAGAATAAACTAATTCTAAGCATTTCACTTCAGCCCATGTCGAAAATAACATTGCTGAAAAATTATGGTGCAATTTTCACGTTTGACTTTCTTAGAAGTTCATCAACTATCGACATAAATTTTCATCACACACCTTGCATCAATGCCAAACCAATGCCCGTGTGCAAACTTGTGGATCCGATAATAGTAACACATCCTCTATCATGACAATTTTGGGATTAGTGGTATGCCATAAGGATGTACATGTCTCTTTTTAATAGACATCGCCTTCTGTAAATAGAAATACAATGTTAGTTTCATTATTAGTATCTCCATTTACTGACTTGGAGTCTTTTGCCGAACCTACTACACCTCTTGGATAATTTTTCCTGACATGCCCAGATTGTCCACACACCTAGCAGACTGCTTCCTTTTTCATAGAGTTCTTCCTCTTCCAATCACCAGTTATCACCATTGCTAAGTTCTCAGGTGAACTATTATTTCCACCACTTAATCTTTTCTCTTTAGAAAAGAGTTTACTGGTAATTTCTGAAAAAATTATTTTCTCCTTCTCATGTATCAAAATAGGTTTCATATGCTCCTAGGAAGATGGAAGAGATCAGATTAGCTTCAAGGCTTGATCCTTATCATCAATTTTAACTTCAATAGATTCCAGCTCAGAAACAATGCCATTGAGATCACTTAAATAATTTGAAATAGTCGTATCTTCACTCATCCGTAGTGTATGAAATTGCTCCTTCAGGTACACTCGATTCGAGACACCCTTCGTCTGATATAACTTTTCGAGCTTTTCTCAGAGTCCCTTTGCCGTGAATATTCCATGCATATTTGCAAGAACATTCTTGGCCAAGCACAGACGAATTGCACTTGTCGCTCTCAAATCCAGATTCTCACAATCTTCACGCTCATTCCAGATCTGCTCTTTGTTTTACCAGTAGCGCTTGGACCGCTATTGACTTCAGGGACTGGTCTGCCACGCCTTGTGTAATCCTGATTGAATCAAGATATCCTTGACTTGCACTTGCCACAAGCCAAAATTGATTCTCCCATCAAATTTCTCCACTTCAAATCTAATAGGATTTGAAACCCTACCTCCTGACATAGCTTCGATGAATTTTACTGTAGAAATGAATAGTACCCACTAAGTAAGTTCCCAAAAAATACCGATCTTTCCTAGATAGAATTTCAAGGTTCCTAGGAAAAATTAGAGGGTTACAATGGACACACTAAAAATTTCCAATCTCCTAAATAAAACCTCCTTAGACCGTACGTATCCACACTACCACGCCAAAACTTCACCAAGCCAAAAGAATCTAGTGGCTCTGATACCACTTGTTGGGAATCTGGACCTCCCAAATTTCTCCCACTAGGATCTATTTTTGACAGAATATCAAGAAAGATAGAGAAATAAACACAACACAAGAATTTACGTAGAAAATTTCAAAACAGGAGAAAAACCACTAGACTCAGAGAAGAAAATCTACTATGTAAAAAATTGTTACTAGGGCTGTAAAAAAACCGAACCGGACTGGTGGACCGGACCAGACCCGTTGTCCCGGACTGAGACCGGACGGACTGAATGGAATTCGGTCCGGTCCGGTCCAAATTTTACATGGACCGATTAATTCTGGTTTGGTCCGGTCCAGAGGATTTCTCCCCCCGGACCGGACCGGACCGGATCGAATCTCATATATATATATTTATATATGTATATATAAAAATAGTATATAAATTATAATATTAATATTAATATAAATTAATATATTAATATATAATATATATTAACACATAATATATAATATATATACTCTTATAATATTAATATATTATAATTTATTTATTGACTAGTTGTAGTATAAAAATATAAATTATAATATATCTATATAGAATATTATTACTAATTTATCACTATTTACAAACGTATAAATAAATATACTAATGTAATAGTGTTATTAGTTATAATTTACTAACATACTTAATATATAATATATACTAACATATTAATATATAATATATACTCTTATAATATTAACATATTATAATTCATAGTAGTAAAATTTGGGCCAAAAAAATATTTGATCATTGTAGAATTTTAGATTAAATTTAGTCCATTAAATCATATGGGGCACCCCTGGACTGGACCGGACCGCCCCTGGACCGAATTGGACCGGACCGGTATGGACCGAACTCCTGTTCGGTCCGGTCCAAGGTGAGAGAATTTTTGGATCGAATGGAACCGGTCCACAAATTTCCGGGATCGGACCGGACCATTTTCACTCCTAATTGTTACAATCACACAATTTTTCTCTTTATTCCAACGACACCCACAAAAACTTCTATATTAGTAAAATTTTAATTTTCACATCTTTTCTTTTTTACATACAAAAAAGGACAACGGAAAAATTTTACTAAAGTTAAAAGTTATTAGATAAGTTTCTGACTTGTGTAATTAAACTAAGGAAGCTAAGCTCCTTTAAATAGGCCTTGGCCTTGTCCCTTCACCCACATCTTTCCCATTTGAGATTCCAAAGGAGCAAAAACCAACAAGGAGGAGGTAAAGGCCAAGTGAGTCAGGTGAACAGAGGGAGTCTGATGATGAAATGGACCCTGATCCTTGTTATATTCTTTGAAAAATTGATTGGCCCAATTCCTCATCCGTCGGGTGATGAGGAAAGTGGATGAAATCAAATATTGTGTGGGAATCTCTTGTACCGAATATGAGGAACAATTTAGAGAACTTTTGATAGCTATAGAGGCTGGTCAACCTTCTTCGGCTAGATCCACCCTATGGAAGAAGAGGGAATTGAAAATGTTATTGTGCTCTATTAATTATAATATAAAGGGAGGAAGTGACTTTAGAGATAAAGGCAAGAAGATGGCTGTTTATAGTCATCTGGGAAAACCAACAATCATCTCTTGGAATGTGAGGGGGCTGAACAACTATAGAAAATGGGTACTTCTGCTTGCATATATGTACACTGACCAGTCCTATAAGAACTTGCTTTGTTATGGTGCAGTTATTGGGTGGATATATCTTCAGGATAATATATGCTGTTAGTGTAGTTGCTGACATGTCATCTCTCTCATCTGTGAACAGCCTGAGCATCAACAATTCATAGTTGATTCTGGTGCTTTGCCGAATCTTGTGGATCTGTTAAAGAGGCACAAGAACGGTTCTAGCTCTCGAGCTGTGACTAGTGTCATTCGTAGGTCTGCCGATGCCATCACCAACCTTGCTCATGAGAATAGCGGCATTAAAACCCATGTCAGGTTTGTTGGTTTTTTTATGCTTACTTTATGCTTGGGATACAGAAATATGTTGTTTTATTTTCATCTGGAGTGGATTTGGTTATACAGGATGGAAGGTGGAATTCCACCTCTTGTTGAATTGCTTGAGTTCACTGATACAAAGGTGCAAAGAGCTGCTGCTGGGGCTCTGCGAACCCTGGCATTTAAAAATGATGAAAACAAGAATCGGGTAATGACCTTTCTCTGTTTGGAAACTTGTTTCATGTGGACGAACATGACCAAAAGAAAAGGTTGAGCATCAGTAAACCAAATAGAGTTGACTTTGCAGATAGTTGAATGCAATGCACTTCCTACCCTCATTCTAATGCTTCGATCTGAAGATACTGCTATCCATTATGAAGCGGTATGATTGTAAGAGGATTTAATCTTTATTATTCACTATTGCGGTAGTGGATTATTCACTATTGAAATTTGCAGTGTTGGATCTGGTGTTTGCACTTCCCAGTATCTGCACGACATTTCTTATAAAAAATCTGCAACATGAAGTTGTTTTTCATGGGTCCCAGGTTGGTGTGATCGGAAATCTGGTACACTCATCCCCAAACATAAAGAAGGAAGTTCTTCTAGCTGGAGCGCTGCAACCTGTTATTGGATTACTTAGGTGTGACGAAATCTTGCATTCTCATTATTGTTAATTGTAGTATGGTTCTTGTTTCTCTTGTTTTGATGTTATCCACAACTTATGCTGTTAAGAAGGAAAAAATACAGTTTGTGCTACAACTTCTTACGTTTTTATATTGTTAAACAGTTCCTGCTGCTGTGAGAGTCAAAGGGAGGCAGCATTATTACTTGGACAATTTGCTGCAACTGATTCTGATTGCAAGGTGGATTAGATATATGCCTTTTGCTTTAGTTTTCATACCTGGAGGAAAACATGCTACTTTGTTTAAATGCCAAGAAGTCAGAGGAAGTTAAACTAAATTATGGGCTGCTGAATTTTTCTGGTTGAGCGGATTGTTTAATGAGTTCAACTCTTTTGTTCACTTCTCTCTGCTGGATAAGCAAGGTTTTGGTCTTTGGTTAATTAATTGTGGCTTATCATTATTCTTCTTCCTCCAAATTTTCTCTGATAATTCATCAATTATTGTTATTTATTATTTGCACCTTCAGTTTCCTTTGTGCTTATCTCTTTCATATAAAACATTAGAAAATTCTGCAGGTTCATATTGTACAGAGGGGTGCTGTCCGACCTTTGATTGAGATGCTCCAATCTTCCGATGTACAGCTTAGGGAAATGTCAGCTTTTGCATTGGGGAGGTTGGCACAGGTTATTGTTTATCTTTGTGGGTTTACTTTCTTTGAATCACAATCTACGGATGATTGGTTATGTGCTCTTGGCAATTTTTTGTATCTGATAATGACCAAGTGGTATTAAGAAAATTGCCCCAAGTAAATTTCCCATTTTCATGCTTTGATAGGCATAGTTCTTTTTGGTTTGAAAAGAAATATTTACTTTCAGGACATGCACAATCAAGCTGGTATTGCTCACAGTGGTGGTTTGGTGCCTTTACTGAAGCTTCTTGATTCCAAAAATGGGTCTTTGCAACATAATGCTGCATTTGCTCTTTACGGGCTCGCTGATAATGAGGTGGAGTAGAATCCCTGAATCCTTATAATTCATTTCCTCTTTATTGTCTTACGGATGACTAGGTAAAGTGGAACCCATGAATCCTTATAATTCTAATGGCTTCAAACCTTGACTTTATTGAACATGTTATTAGACACCATTTTAATATGTTCTTGTGTTCATTCATTTTTCCTGTAGGATAATGTATCAGATTTTATTAGAGTGGGAGGTGTTCAGAAACTGCAGGATGGAGAGTTTATAGTTCAAGTACGTTGGATATCTATATATTTACAGTCCTAGTGGTTTTTATTAGGTTTACTCCAAGTCTTGTACTGCTGATGCCATATTGGAAATGAGAACATCGTGACAGCTTGATTAGCAGAACAGAAACATTGCTGTTCTCTCTCTCTCTCTCTCTCTCTCTCTCTCTTTCTCTGTGTTGTAAGGTTAAACTTAACTGTATAGAGTATGTTTTTACCCACAGGCAACAAAAGATTGTGTAGCCAAGACATTGAAAAGATTAGAGGAGAAGATTCATGGACGAGTTAGTGTCTTCTTATATTTCATTTTATTTATTTAACTTTCACAATGCTATTATGTTATTGCCCATATTATTAGATTTGACCGTACCTGGCATGATAATTACTACTTTGTTGTTATGTATTTATAAATATGTATGATTAGTGGGTTTAAGGTTTTAATTCCTTGACATTCTCCGTGCAGGTTTTGAACTATCTGTTATATCTTTTGCGTGGAGCAGAGAAGGCTGTCCAAAGACGAGTCTCTTTGGCACTTGCCCATCTTTGTTCTCCAGATGCTCTGAGAACCATATTTATTGATAACAATGGCATGTCTTGTCCTCAGTAATCTCCTTTGTCTGTTTTAGTCTTTTTTTCCCTTGCACAGAAACTTCTTTTAGTAAATCTTTATGCTATTTCAAAGTTGCTGATTATTCTAGACTTTCTTGCTTCTTGCAGGATTGGAGTTGCTTCTTGGGCTTCTCAGTTCCTCTAGCCTTAAGCAGCAACTTGATGGTGCTGTGGCTCTATATAAGTTGGCCAACAAAGCCATGGCTCTTTCTCCTGTTGATGCAGCTCCCCTGTCTCCAACACCGCAGGTACGTTTCCTTTTTACAGCTTGATTTGTTCATGAAGTTTTTCAAAATTATAAATCGTGTATCTGTTCTTGGGCATAATATACTACAGTAAATGAATTCTTCTACTCATTATCCATACACAAAATATTTGGTAAGAAAAAGAAAAAATCATGTGTGGCGTGTGGTGTAGGGATGATGAGTAGAATTTTTGTTAAGAGAATACTTTGTCAATACAATATTATGTGGTTCAAGTTCAAAAGGAAAAAAAAAGGGGTCAGGTTTAGTTTCTTATTTGAGCAAATAGATGTGTCCCCTTAAATTAGGGGTTTCCAACTCTTCGACGTGAGGATATTTTTTTTTTTTTTGGCATTGGGTGTCTGGAACAACATCTCAACTATTCTCGGGAGTGCACAGGCCCTCGATAAGATGTTCTCTGCAAATGCATCTCGGTTAAATCAAGGAAAAAATCTCCCAGTCTGATGGCTCCTAGAGATTGTTTGCACCAAAGGGAGATTTGAACCTTAGACCTGGAGGGAGCATACCTCTAAGTCCTTGGCTTTTACCACTTGAGCCTCAGCCAACCTTTAGGAGTTGACATGAGGATGTTTACTTATCATCTCAACCCACCTCAACTAAGTTCTTCTGTTGCTATTTATTTGTGGTTTCCTACTCATAAAAATAACATATTTGTGATTTTCCATGTTGGTTGGATGATGAGCAATTAAACTGGCTTGAAGATCTGTTTTGGGTGCGTATGTTGGCTAAGGATTTTTATGTTGACCTTTATGGATATTCCAGCAAGTTGAGGAAAAAGAAAGAAAGAAACTTTGATGTCTTCTCCCTTAAGCATGTATGCCTCCTGCATGAATGTGGATTGTGGAACCTGCAACTTTTGTTCATACCATTTTTTTCAGACTTCTGATAGTTTTTCTTTGAAGTTTGTTTTTGGTTTGAATTGCCTATGATAACACAAATCCTTCCTTCAGGTCTATTTAGGGGAGCGGTATGTAGACAATCCTACACTGTCTGATGTTACGTTTCTTGTTGAAGGTTTGAAAATTATTATTTTTCCTATACGTTGTCCTATTTTAAATCATGTTACATGTTGTGGAGAAATGTTGAGTAATATGATTTAGAAAACACTTGTTAGTACAAATGAAAATCTTTGAGTACTGTCTTTACTTTTTTACTGTAGGTAGAAGGTTCTATGCTCACAGAATCTGCCTGCTGGCTTCTTCAGATGCTTTCCATGCAATGTTTGATGGTGGTTACCGGGTGAGTATCCTTGTTGATGATAGATCCCCCCTTCCCCCCCTCCCTCCTTTTTTTTTTTCTTGCCTGGGGTATTTCTGCGTAGTGAGTTCTATGTGCCACCTTGTTTTCACAAGTGATTTATTTGTAAACCCAGGATAATTCATGTTTTTGTAATTTTTCAGATATTATTCTTTTTCAGTGTAAGTTGAAATTTCAAACTTGGGTGGATGCATGTTCATTAGCACACATTTTGATTTATTCCTTGCACGTTTTACAGGAGAAGGATGCAAGGGACATAGAGATTCCAAATATTAGATGGGAGGTTTTCCAATTGATGATGAGGTTTAATGCAAGCTCTATTGTCCTTTTTGACCAAACTGTTCTAGGTGAGCTTTTTCAATTTACTGTGTGTTCATTATCTTCAGATTCATATACACTGGATCTGTAGAAGTTACATTGGATGTTGCACAAGATCTTCTCAGAGCTGCTGATCAGTATCTCTTGGAGGGACTTAAGCGACTTTGTGAGTATACTATAGCACGGGTGAGCAATGGATGTTGGTTTATATGCTCACACCACACACACATATTCCAGTTATGCCTTTTTGAATTGTGTAAGTGGCTTTATTATGACTGTTCATTATAAATCCCAGGATATATCATTGGATAATGTATCGAGCATGTATGAGCTTTCAGAAGCCTTCCATGCAATGTCATTGAGGCACACATGCATCCTGTTTATCTTGGAGCAATATGATAAATTGAGTGCTAGGCCAGGGTATCTGCTTCTTTCAACCTGTCTCTCTTTCCTGCTTTTCTTAAATCTTCCATTTGCACTTTGCAATAAATTAAAAAGTTAGAATGTTGCTTTTTATGGCAGTAAAATCATTTTGGGAAAAATTTGATGAATTTTGGTAGTTATTCCCAAGTTTAATGCGAAGGATATAGACTAATAAAGCAGTTAATGGAACATCCCTTGAGCGACTTGGGTTTGTAAGACTGCTTTTCTTCATAAATACTTGTACGTGCACAGCCCTTGCTGTGATATCATTTGTGATGCTATCTTTTGAAATTTTTTGTCAGATTATATTCGTCGAAACTTTTCTGTAACCAATGCCAGCTGGCAGGGAATTGCTGAAGCATGCTCCAATATATATATCAAGTATGGGAATACATATTAATGTGTGTACAAAAGATTAGATCCACAACGAGACTGAGCCAATAACCCAAAGTGAACATGCTCAATTATGAAAAGGGGGATCTAGTACGTTAAGGTGGTTGAAATACATATGTTTAATTAAAAGGAGAAAGAGGGATAAAGAGAGACTGGAGAAAAGTTTGTGAGAAACTCAGAACCCACGAGTTTCACTTTTCCCTTGTCACAATTTGTATTTTTTTTTTATTGGTATCGGGTGTTTGTGAACAAAGTCCCGATTAATCTGAAGGGAGTTTTTCCTTGTCACAAATTAAGATCGCAGAAGTTAGGAATCCTCAACTTTCAGCAGGCAAGCTAGTCATTTGTAACTTTTTTCTTGTCACTTCATGTGTATACATGACACAAATTTGAAATTCATCATCACCTTAGCTCACGACTCACGGTTTATTTGACATCTGTTTTATATTGTCCTTATCCTGGAATTTGCAGGCACTCTCAACTGATCCAGCGTATTATACCAGAGATTCGTAATTATGCCAAAGCACTTACTAAGCCTAATGCACATAGGTTGTGGCCGTAGATTGCTTTCTATTCTTGATCCCTAACCAAGAACAATGTACAGAAATGGTAGTTCGTGTTGTTGGGCCTGTAGAAGTTTCTAGGATGATTGTAGTGAGGCTCATGACTTTCGGAGGCCAGACTCCTGTTGCTTGCACGCACAGTAAGTTTCTTCTGTAGTCTAGTCTGATTTGTTTTTAGAGATGAGATTGAGGTGAGATGAAATGAGATGAGATGAATTAAGATTAAAGTGAAAAGTTAAATAAAATATTGTTATAATATTTTTTTTAATATGATTTTTGTGTTGGGATTTTAAAAGATTAAATTGTTTATATTATTTTGTATTGAAATTTGAAAGAGGTATAATAATTAGATGAGATAAGATGACTATGTGTTTTGAAAACAAAGGGGGTCATGCTGAGACTATTACTTTCATGAACATTATTGATCTCTCTTCACTGTGCGGGTTGCATGACTTAACGCGTTGTCTCTAGTGTAGGGAATTTGGCATTCCCTGAGAGCTGCTGCTTTTGTGCAATAATATAGTTAGGCTGCTAACTGCTCGAGTCCTCTTTAAAGCGTATGATTATGATACTGCCATTGATTTACTTTGTAAATATCCAGAGAATTGTTCAGAGAAAATTATCTGTTAAAGCCAGCTTATTCAATGCACGGAATCTGTGATGTATTTTTTAAGAATTGTGCCTATTTTCCTGTTAAGAGCGTAGGATTTGATGGTCTTGGGGTTTTATCTTGGAGCGTGCACACACATCTAGGAATTCCTAATAAAATCACGTTCAGAATTTACGAGACAAGCTGCTTTCATGGAGCGATCTGTATTATCGTAAACAAAGAATAAAACAAACCCCAACGACAAATCAAAAACAAGATTGAAAGCTATACAGATTTAAAACAAGGCAATCCCATTTTTTCCGTGTGAAGGGAACCTTTTGGCATAAAAGGAATATCAGCAAACATGAAACAACACCCAGGTGGAAGAGATGCCCTCCGCACCCAACTTGTACCAGCATGATTGAGTGCGGAGACATAAAGAAGTATTTTTTCTGAAAAATTATGGGAAGTATCTGAGTATATTCGGATACTCTCTCTCACATAAACAGTGTATGATACTGTTTATGTAAGAGAGAGTATCCTACCGTGTATGATACTCTTTATGTGAGAGAGAATATCCTAAGTGTGGATACTCTCTAGCACATCTCATTTTTTCTAGTAGACTTTTTAAAACCACATGATTTTGGTACCTTTTATAATTAAAATATTGATACCTTTTATAATTAAAATAGATTTCTTTCTTAAACACGATGTTTTCCTTGCACCGAATTCTAGTGCTGCTTGTTATGTTTGGAGACAACGGGTTGAGTTGTTCACTTAATGTGTCTCAAAATCATTTTTGAAATCAGATACTTTACAACAAACTTTCAAGAGCTTTTTAGCTAGCTAAAATCAGATACTTTACAACAAACTTTCAAGAGCTTTTTAGCTAGCTAGACTGTTAATTTAATGTTTCCGTTCAGTAATTCAAAGATGCTTTGTGTACCCCCTTTTTAGTGAAAATTAGATGGGAAACTCCCATGCTATTTATTTCCTTGTAAGTTTGATGAAGCTGCCTCTGTCTCTTCCCAGTTTTGGGTGATCATTTTCTCTTCCTCTTTCTGAGTCTTTTCCCTCTCAGATAAAATCACCGTCTGCTCTGTTAGCTCTCCCTCCTCTCTCACATATGGCTTCCATTACCAAGGAGGTTGACAAAGAGTTTCTCCCATTCCTCCGTATCTACAAGGACTGCTCCGTCGAGCGACTGTTGGGGTCTTCCTATGTGCCCCCTTCGCCTCAAGATCCAGAAACCGGAGTCTCGTCCAAGGACGTCGTCATTTCACAGGACCCGCCGATCTCTGCTCGTCTCTACCTCCCAAGTCTCGACCAAACCCACCAGGGCCAGAAACTCCCCATCTTGGTCTACTTTCATGGCGGAGGCTTCTGCATTGAATCCGCCTTCGCCTCCGACCACCAGCAGTACCTCAACAGTTTGGTCGCTCAAGCTCGAGTTGTAGCTGTGTCTGTGGAGTACAGGCTCGCTCCTGAGCATTTGCTACCCATTGCTTACGAAGATAGCTGGGCCGCCCTCCAATGGGTTGCATCAAACTCTCTCGCCAATGGTGCTGATAAAGAACCATGGCTGATGAATCACGGGGACTTCAAACGAGTTTTTATCGGCGGTGACAGTGCAGGAGCCAACATTGCTCACAATATAGCCATGAAAGCCGGCGTCGAGAGCTTGGCCGGTGATGTTAAGATTTTAGGAGCCTTTCTTACCCATCCTTACTTCTGGGGATCAAACCCAATAGGATCGGAGCCCAGTGAAGGGCATGACATAGCTTTCCCGCGCATGGTCTGGAACTTTGTATATCCAGCGGCACCTGAAGGTATTGATAATCCGATGATAAATCCGATCGCTCCGGGAGCGCCGAGCTTGGCTGGGCTGGGATGTTCTCGATTGCTCGTGACAGTGGCTGAGAAGGATGAGCTGAGGGATAGAGGTGTTGCTTACCGTGATATAATTAGAAAAAGCAAGTGGGAAGGAGAAGCTGAGTTTATTCGAGTGGATGGGGAAGATCACGCTTTTCATATCTTGCATTTTGAGACTGAAAATGCAAAGAATTTGATCAAACGGCTGGCTTCTTTTCTAAAATAATGTTTTTTTCTTTTTCTTTGTTTAATTGTACCTCTATCCAAGTGGCATGATCTGATCATCTTTTTTTTTTTTCTGAGCTTATAATATGAAAAATAAACTGGATCGTAGTTGGTTTGAGAATTTGGAATGGATTTCAATGTATGTTCAGGAGGAGAGGATTCATGAATTTAATTTTGGAGTCGAATTTAGTTGGGTTTGTCGAATTAACCCATTCTTCGTTGGATATATATATATATATATATATATATATATGTGACAATGAATATAGATATATTGTAAATTGTAATTAAAGAAATCCACTCATCACTTTGCAGTAAAATTGTTCATATTTTATAGGTTGGGAGTCTCGGACCGTATAAAGGAGATAAATACTTACAACAGAATTTTAGAAAATAAACTTATAAAATGCATAGCTTGATATGGTATGTCAAATAATAAAATTATTTTTTTATTATAGAAGTAATTCTAGATACAATTTTTTAGAGTACACAAGTTTCCCGCATTCTTCATTAAAAAAAAAACATGGTCTATTTTTAAAAAATTATTTTTTACAATTAATTTATGTACGTTTCAAATTTATTCATTTTTTTAAAGAGAGTGTGCACATGAGAATTATACATCTTAAGATTATACCTACATCTTTATTATAAATTAAATCTAACAAAACATATTAGATTATGTCAATTTGTAAATTTATTTTTATTAAATTTTTTTATCACTAAAGAATTTTTAAAAATAAGAGTTATGTTACATATAGAAAATTTTGCACAAGAATTGTTTAGAATTAAGTTTAAAATTTTACATTAATTAAAATTAAAGAAATTGACAAAAATAAAAATAACTATTTATCCAATACAAACCTATTAAGAAAGTTGAAATGTAAAACAAATTTTTTTTGCAAATATAATTTTCCGGTGATATAACTTACGCCTTTTGATGCACATAGGCCTGTCTCCAACCTTTTAGTCCATGCTTTGCCCTACACCAATATTAGTTATAGAGTACTGATACAAAGGCCCGTCCCCAACCTTTTGCTGCATACTTTACACCAATATTAGTTATAGAGTATCTCGAATTTGTCTTGAATAGGTAAAGTAGATTTTTTTTTTTTTTTGGATTTGTTTCATTCATTTTTTGGTGTCTTTAAATATTTTTTTAAAAAAAAATACTTTCTGAATCATTCAATTAATAAATTGAAAAAAAATTGCATTCACGAAAATTTTTTGAGATACTATTTCGATAAAAATAGCATTTCTATTAGTTATGTCAGGCTGTAATAGACATTCTGGGGGCTAAACTTTGGAACAAAGGTAAACAAAGGAAATCAATGCCCCCAAAGGTAAAATTAAGATTTAGTGTTAAGAAAGGTGATCGACAAAGTGTGTAATACGTATGAGTATAAATAATTTGTGTTTTTTGTATGTGACTATATATATATTTATAATCAATTTAAAGTGAGACTAAGTAAATATAATTAATCAATTTTAAAAATCATATAAATTTATAATCCATTCGAAATAACAAACGAGCAAGTTAAAAAATGTCTCACAATTCACAATGAAATTAGCAATTTGAGTGTCAATGAAATTAAAAGTTAGAATGGAACTAAATGAATATTGAAATTTGAGGGAATAATTTAAGTAAAAATTTTATGAGAAAATTTTTTGTTTTTAATAAGAGGGGGAAATTCTAATTATATATATACTATATACTATATACTATATAAAATTTGGATTAATTATACTTTGCCCTCTCTAATTTTTACTCAATTTACAATATCACCCTTAAACTAAAAATATCAAAAAATAGCCTCCCAACTTTTAATTTTTCACAATGTCTCTCTTCCGTCAACAATTTGTGTTAAATCAAATGGAATAGAGCATGTGTAGCTCACGCGCACTAGAAAGACAAATATACCATTTCATTTTACCCATTGAACTTTCACACAATTTCCAATTTGCCCCACGTGTCACATTAAATTAGATTTTTATAATAAATTAAATTTATTTAACTAAATAAATATATATATATATATAAACACATAAATATATAGCTAAATATATATATAACAAAATATATATAACTATAGATATAACGAAATATATATATGTATATAACTAAATTTATAAATATATAAATATATATATTGAAATAAATATCTATATATATAGTATAGTAATATAGTATATATATTTATACATATATATATATATAAATACATAACTAGAAATCTATATATATAAAATATATAACTATATATTACTATATTATATATATTTATATAGTTAAATAAATTTAATTTATAAAAATCTAATATAATGCGATGTGAGGCAAATTTAGAATCGTATGAAAGTTAAAGGGGCAAAATGAAAGAGTATTTTTGTTTTTGCAAGTGCACGTGAGCTGCACGTGCTCCATTCCATTTGATTTAATATAGATTATTGATGGAAATTGGTCATTATGAAAAATTAAAAATTGGGAGGCTAATCGTTAAAATTCTTAGTTTAGAGATGATATTGTGAATTTGATAAAAATTGGAGGGGGTAAGATATAATAAACTCATAAGATTTTAATTCTAATTCCACTCTTGAATGTCCTTACTTTATTATATACGAAAGACGAAAAAAGAAAAGCCATTTCTCTCTCTCCGATTTTTTTTTCTACCTTGGAACTTCTCGTCAATAATCAAGATCAACCTTCTCCCTCCGAGTAGAGGGGTTTCAGAGCTACTGCTCCAAATCCCTCTCCCCCAACCATTTCTTCCCTTTTCATAGTAGTTTTTTCCATTTAATTTTTCATTTCCGTCATGTATAATTTTTTTGTTTGCCTTTTTGAGCCGAATCTTTTTGGTCTACTACTTACCAGCATCTCCAAGCAACATGTGCCGCCACTTCGATTCTACAAACGTTGATCTTCAAGTCCCCTAAAGGGGGGCGAGGGATTTGTGATTTCGTTGGGCGCGTTTGCCGCACGTGCGACCCCTCTCATACGCATCACTTAGGCGTAGTGTCATTTTGGAGTGGCTTTGAAGGCCACATGCAGCTCCAACAGTTTCAGCGGCCTCAGATCCCTCGGATCTAGCTGTTCGTTCTCTTCTTAAGTGGCGTGTGTAATGCACGCGTCACGACTCAATATAGATTCCGACTTTTTTATGTTACTGTTATTCCTAACTAATGATCGTGAGAAATGGATCGTGAACTTCTCCAACAATCATTTTCAGACAACAAGCGACAATACACTCGCCACCCTATTTGTTTTAAGTAGAGAAAGCGCTGCTGTTAGTGATAATTCCATTGTTCACTTTTATGTGAATGCCTTATTTCCATCTTATTGCAAGACGTCATCCTCCTACAAGATATGAGTAGGGACAAAAAAATTGGTAAAAAAAAAAAGAAATTCATTTTTTCCACCACTTATGTACTGTAGTTTATTGCTTTAGGGTGCTTGTTAAGGAACTTCACTCCTTCCTCATGTATCATCTTTTTAGTTTAATGAAACTTATTTTCTTATATATATATATATATATATATATATATATATATATATATAGGAGGGATCAAAAGAGGGTTTGGACATTTGATGTTCTATGCGTGATTAGAGTCAACTTTTATACTCATCTCAATTTATCTCATATAATTATTATAATTTTATTAAATTCTTATATAAAATATAATAAATAATTTAATATTTTCAAATATTAAAATAATAATAATATTAAAATAATATTTTATTTAACTTTTAACTGTCATATCACTTCATCTTATCTCAACTTACTATCTAAATCGCACCGTCGAACATCTAGAATTTAAAACTTTATATTCATACTTGAGGAATGAGATGAGAATTTTGTAAATATTAATAAGGTGGTTTGTGAATAGTAATAAGATGATTTTAGTTAAATATTTATTAGATTTTGAAAAATGAGATAGAAAAGTTTAATAAAAAATATTATAAAATTAAAATATTGTTAAAATATTATTTTGTAATATAAGTTTTGCTTTAGAGTTTGAAAAATTTTAATTATTTTTTGTCTTTTATTTGAAAGTTTAAAAGAATTATAATGATTAATTTAAAAATATTATAACCATTAGTTTGAAAGTGTTCTTACGTGAATGATGTTTGAAAAGAAAATAATATGGAAGAAGATGAAAAACTTCTTCCAACATCCCCTAAACTTTTCGAATTAGAGGAATTTTATTTGAATTACAAATATGTGACCAATTGTGAGAAACTATTTATTGAGAATCTATGTATCACCTAAATTAGTTAATCTCCACACCCAGTTTCAATTAAAAAAGATAAATATTTAAGCCATAATATTGTTTGAAAAATGTTATTTATCTCTATTTGATATTTTAATTTGAGATTTTGATTTGCAATTTCATTTTTAATTTTTCTTTATTTTATAATTAAGTAAGTATTTTTAAATAATATATAATTTTTTTAATATTTTAAAATATTAAAAAAATATGTAAAAAATATAATTAAAAAAATCACAAATCGAAATTTTAAATCAAAATTTTAAATAGAGACATATAACATTGTCGATTTTTTTTTTTTTTTTACATGCCAGTCATTCTATCGCAAACAATAACACCAAATCTCCCTTTCTTATGACCACGTGCCAGTCATTTTATCACAAACAATCACAGCCGTCCATCAACTCCAAACTCCAAATTGCCGCACCAAAACCCAGCCAAACCCTAAAATACCTATAATGCATATTGCTTAGATCCTTCCTTCTCCGCAGCCCCTAAAATTTCCAAGAACCACAGCACCGAAACACACTCAAAGGCTACTAGTATTAACCATGGCGGCAACGGTGGATTCCGTACAGTGTTTCGGCCGCAAGAAGACCGCTGTGGCCGTGACATACTGCAAGCGCGGGCGTGGACTGATCAAGATCAACGGGTGCCCGATCGAGCTTGTGGAGCCGGAGATCCTCCGGTTCAAGGCCTACGAGCCCATCCTCCTTCTTGGAAGACACCGTTTCGCAGGCGTCGATATGCGCATCCGCGTGAAGGGTGGGGGTCACACCTCCCAGATCTATGCCATACGCCAGAGCATCGCCAAGGCCCTCGTCGCCTTCTACCAGAAATACGTCGACGAGCAGAGCAAGAAGGAGATCAAGGACATACTCGTCCGCTACGACCGGACCCTGCTTGTCGCTGACCCCAGGCGGTGCGAGCCCAAGAAGTTCGGTGGTCGCGGTGCCAGGGCTAGGTTCCAGAAGTCCTACCGTTGAGAAGGCCCTACTCGGGACTAAGTTTCACGTGCTTTGCTTTTATACAACTATCTCTGTCTGCCGTCTTGTTTCTTTTCGATCTTTGTTCTATGAGGGAGATTATGATGGGTTTAAAATTTTGGCATGAATTTTGGATTTGGTATTTTTAAGTACTTGGCACACTTTGTTTCGAATATTATCAAAAGTTTTTGAATTAGGTGTTTTAGTAAATCATTTGCCAATAATTCGATGTTCTATTGTTTGCCGTTGTTTTGAGTTTTTGGGGATGTTTCTAGTTTCGGGTGTTAAGCTTTCTAAGTTTTTTTTGCTTTAAACTCGAAATAGAGGGTTGCAATTGGTATACTGTTTCTGTAAACCGAGTACGGCTAGTTCTCAGTTTATGCTAGAACGTAAGTTTGACCATGCATCAGACTTGAGGACGTCGGTCAATTGTCATGCACCTAAGTTTTTATAAGGACTAGAATCTTTGACGATCTGGGTTGATTGGGGTTCATTAGTTTGTATAGAGATGAGGTGCTTTGGACAAGGCTTCTTGCTTCGATTTTATGAAATTGAAGTTTGTTTTGAGCTTGAGGTAATGTAGATGTTTATAATTCGAAATTAGGAGCTCTTTAGTGGCTCGAAGTCTTGGTTTAAACTTGGAAACATATGGCTACTTTATAGGTTATGGAACTTCAGATTCGTAAACGATTGGCTACTGCATGCCCTGTGTGTGCCCTCTTCAATTGGATTTGGGAGACCCCAGGAAATTGGCCTGTTATTACCTTATCAAAACCCTTTTAGACATTTTGCTTGGCATGTTGCTTCATGCATCTAAGAGTGCCTTCAGTTTATCTTATTCTGGGCTAGTAATGATGATGAAATCCAGCATATTTTGTGTAAGAGGTCAAACTATGATGGATGTAGGACGAGGTAATAAAGTAGATGGGGAAGGGCATCGAAGCGATGCGTTTAAAACTCGCTAGGTGAATGCTTTGCAATAAGCGTAACCTTAGTTTCCTTTCAGTTTATCTAAATTTATGGGAGGCATGGGCAGCCACGGATGGCATGAGTATTGTTTATTCAAATTCCATTTGCATAATGGGTTGCCTATATAAAGTCATTAGGTGATAACGAGTTGGAGGTGTCAGAGGAGTTAAGATAGGGAACTATGAGAATTAATTCGAATGACGAATGCCAGATGATTTCCATGCTTCGAAGCCAGTGGTTTAATGCTTCAAAATGTGAAGGTTGTATGCGTTCCATTATCTTAACATTTATTGTGGGCTTACGAAGGATGATATTAAAGGCAACTAACTGGTTTTCATTAGTTTTGTGCACTGGATGTTGTGACATTATTATTAATGCTGCTGGTTGTGTGAGTGCAAATGCAGCAAGTTTTACATCATAATTAGTCGTACTTTTGTTGTTTTTAGATGGTGGATTGATCAATTATGGCTGCTATTAGGAAACCCTTGGAGTAAAATGGTTGATGTCTTTTGCTAATTTGCACCGAATGGTGGAAGTGCATGCTAGCAACGTCTCCCAGATTGCTAGAGGGAGTTCAGTTTATGGGTTCCAAATTGTTAGGAAATCACATTGATTCTCGTTGAATATAAGACCACGTTCTACAGGAGCATGGTTACCATTTATGCATACGGGTATCGTTATTCAGCAACTCATATGCATGAAAAAGACGTCACTTTTGCTTATCCCGGGTGTGATTTCCTTTTAGGTTCAGATGAGAAGAAATTAGACCTTTCAGTGAAGAGGCAGAGACTCTTGAAGTCAGGAGTGTATGTTCTCTGCTGCACTGGAACCGTAGCATCTTGACGTCTGAACTTCTCAAACAATGCTTCGGTTGAAAATGATGTGGGGGCATTTGGAGCACTCCTGAAATCGAAGGCTTGCTTGGAGACGCCTTCATTGTGCGTTAATCTCCACAGAAAAACTAGTCCTTCAACTTCACATTAATAGGTGAACGTTAACTGTAATTATTCCCAACAGAGTTCACTGGAAAAGACTGGTTACCTAAACTTTTATGCAATGTTTACTCAATTGAGTAAGAGTAATTCTACTCAGAGTCAATAAACAGGAGTCGAATCATAGTCGGCTGACGTGGAATGTTGCCACGTCAGTCGTTAATTTAATAAAAAAGCGATGAAACCTTGAGTTTGCACGGAATGAGGAGAGAGAAGCCACTCGAACCAATTTCTTTCTTGCCAAGCTGCTGAACGATTCGACGAGAAGAGAAATCCAATCCAGCAATCGCCCTTGACTCAACCATCGTCTTTAACCTTTGAAGGGAGAGAAAGTAGACTTGACCCTTCACACTTCGAGATTGAAGTGAGAGAGACAGAAATCTGGAATTTGCGTTAGATGAGGAGATAGAAGCAAGAGAAACCAATTTCATTTCTCTGCTGCTGAACGATTCGACGAGAAGAGAAACCCAACCTAGCAATTGTCCTTGACTCAGCCATCATCTCCAACCTTTCACACTCGACCTTTGAAGTTAGAGAAACAGAGTCGTCTTCGTCTTCAATCTTGTGAAATCGCCATACCAGACGTGAGAATTTTCGTCTTCAACCTTGAACCTTTCTTTTTCTCTAAAAACTATTGCAGTTTTTAGACGCTGGTTTCTGGAAAAGTTCCATTTTGAGCTCATTTTTAGCATGATTTTGATTTTATCACCTCTTATTCATTCTTGGTTCCTTTTCTAGGCTTGGCGTTGGTTTTCTTTTTGGTTGGGGTAGGCCGTAGGTATGTCTAGTTTGTTATTAGTTAGGGACTCTAAAAGGCAAGTGGTATGCTTGCCCAGAAGGATGGAAGTGTTAGATTAATTGTTTCTATTATATTGTTATTAGTTAGGAACTTTGAAAGGTAAATGGTATTCTTGACAGTTTATGTAAACTTGTTTGAAGTTATTGATTTTCTGAATTTCGATGGTGACATGATTTTATCCATTGGACATTATTGTCTTTGATGTTGTCGGTTGAATGGTGGGAAATTATTGTTCTTCATGGTTACGGATGTTAAAAATTTGATTTTTGTATTAATCACCTAAACCATCGAATTCTTATGTTTGTTCTTTCCCTTTGCTTTGAAGGAGATGGAAGATTTGAATTGATCTACTACGTATCTAGTAAAAAAGCATTCAACACTGATTTCCTTCGCAAAGAATGTTATAAAAAGTCAGTACTGTGAATGAGCTTGCTCTGTTCTCAAATTCTCTTCAAACCAATTGCATTAGACTCATCACATAGAAAAGGTTCAGGTCCAATCTGAAACAGATAGACATATCTTAATACATTAGTTTAGCACCACATAATTTGAACCCCAGAATCAAAATAGTCTGGCCAATAAGAATGCATATATAGCGCGACTAGTTTATCATTATCTAAGCTTTATAGATTGATTGGAAGCATGAAGCATAATAATAAGAATGCGTATGCAAGAAAGCTTCATGACTGGCCTGATTCAAAATTCATCCAATCGGGCACTTGAATGCGATCCCTGTTGAACATTTTGATAAATTAATACATCCTAATCAATTGAATGAATATTGATAAGAATCCCCCTCTTAATCAAAATTCATCCCACTTGTTCTTTTACTGCTTAGCTTTATTTTAATGCAATTCATGTCAAAATGATAATAGCTTCTTTTGTTAAATATTTTGTCATTTAATTTCATTTCCCTGTTTTTCGCACATTCCAAGTTTCTGAATATTCTTGTGTTCTAATACCCACTTTTCTCTTTTCCTAGAGGTCAATGTTGACAAATATTTCAAACATGACTATCTTTATTGAGCATGACTTCCTTTGTTTAGGTTTCATTTTTATGAATTGCTGTGATAAATAATGTAACTGCCTTTTTCTTTGATTTTGTTTGGATTCCCCATTGCTCTTTCCTTTACAAAGCTGGTGTATGATAGTCATCCTCTATATTATATATTTGTCAATTGTCGATAGTTTGTAGCCCTTTTTGGATCTGTACAGATAACTCATAAAAGTGTTAACATGAATGAAGCAGAAACTATTTTCTGGAAGCAATCTGCCAATTTTGGTTTGTTAGTTTGACACACTTTGAAAACCGACTGTTTAGGTGATTGCATACTCGACTGATATTTGTTAGATGAGACATGTTTCTACTGGTCATGGGCAGTGTTGATATCTTTTATATCATGTTCATGCTTGCAGGTTTCTATGTCAATGGAAAAGGGAAAAAAAAAGGCAAAACCAAGATGCACGAATATTTCAATTTAGAAAACTAAATTTAATTGAGAAATAGATGAATAAATGTGATCAACTGTTGTATTTCTACTTCTACTGTTCCTGGTGGCTCTTTTATCTTGAGCACTTTTGTCCTGCAATAATTCTACTTTGAATATTTCAAATCTGATTCTGATGCTCTACTTTGAATAAATTGGTGTCTAGCATTGATCGATACCGATAGTGTATGCTTGTTTTGATGTGTTTGTCCACATAACCCGTATTTTAGTTTATGGTATGGTTCTCTGTGCGACTCAGAATCAGATTTGAAGTACTTATATATGTCCACATAACCCGTAAGTAAAAGGTGTGCAGAATATTTGAGCATGAGAAGGGGAAAAAATTAGGCTTTAAAACTTGTATTTCTACTTCTACTGTTCTACGGCAAACCAATCACCAATATTATCGTTTGACCAACTTCCATTCTATTAAAGCACAAATTATGCATCAAATCAAAAGTGCATCACAATGTCTGGGAGCAGCCACAGGCTACACGCTCTTTTTGTGCCTCATCCATGATGAATGAACGGTCGTCAATGACTCAATGTTATCGCGGAAAAAGAAAAGGGCCACACCATTGAAATACTAGGACTTGTAGGCTGATAATTTCATCCTATATTCTGCAACAAATACATATTTTATCCTCACAAAATTTTAGGAAGTCGAGAATGTAAACCAACAAATATATATATATATATATATATTATATATAGAAAATGCATCTTCAGATCATTTGCAAACCAAAAAGCTAGGATAACTGAAGTACCAAAGCTGGAAAATGTTATCTATTAGGGCCCCCACCCTCGTCTAGCTCAATAAGAATGCAAAAACAACTGAATACATAAACTAAATATGCAAAAACACTCCTAACAATCAGTATTATTTCTAGATTTATATAGCTGCTGGCTTCAATGTTATCTATTAGCCTTCCTGATCAGACCTCCCGCCATCAAATCTCTGATTGCCCTCCTTGCGAGTGATCCATTAATATGAGAGAAGCATGCAACAAAGAAAAGTCATAACGAGAACATATTACTCAAAAAGTAGAGTTGACAAACATACATGGCAAGAGTAACTTTTGGAAACCGAAAGCACATAAGGACTGTTGGGCCCAGTATTCCTCTAAATTGAACCAGGTTATGCGTGGATAAAAAATCATTAATTTTAAATTGTAATGAACGAACGAAACGGCAGTCGCTCCCTGTCCTACCACTAAAATTATGTGAATGACTCCACCACTATTATTTTAAATTCTGCATAGTGACTTGCATAGTAACTTGCATAGTAATTTCAAACCCTATAAATAAGGGTTTCAGTTGTAATGAAATTCATAAGAAAATATACAGAGAGAAAGAAAGTTTCAGTTTTTAAGAGTTTTAGAGAGAATTTCTTATTTCTCTTTTGCAATAGTAGTTTCTTTTTTTAAGTTTCATAACACGTTATCAGCACGACGGTTCTACCAATTCTGAAACTAGTGGCCTTATTCCTCTGTAAATTTTTCAATATATTATTTGAAGTTTTTAATATATTTTATTGATGATTATCTGTGTGAATTTATAAATATGAGATACACATATTTATTTCATTATTTATATGTGTAGAAAATGACAAATCTTACAAAATTAGAATTTGTTGCTCTTGATATATCTGGGAAAAATTATTTATCCTGAATACTTGATGCTGAAATACATCTTAATGCAATGAACCTGAGAGAAACTATTAAAGAAGGAAGTCAAGTATCCCTGCAGGAACGTGCTAAAGCAATGATTTTCCTTCGCCACCATCTTCATGAAGAATTGAAAACTGAATATCTCACAGTAAAATATATCTATATTTTGTGGAACAATTTAAGGGAGAGGTATGAACACCAGAAGACTGTCATCCTTCCAAGAGCTCGTTCTCAATGGTTGCACCTGAGGTTGCAAGATTATAAAAGTGTTAGTGAGTATAATTCGGCACTTTTTAAAATAAACTCAGTATTAAAATTATGCGGTGAGAAAATTACCGATGATGATATGCTAGAGAAGACTTTTACTATATTTCATGCCTCGAATGTGCTCCTGCAGCAGCAGTATCGAGAGAGAAAGTTCAAGAAATATTCTGAACTTATATCATGTCTTCTAGTAGCTGAGTAGAATAATGAGCTCTTATTAGAAAGCCACCAGTCACGCCCTATTGGCTCAATATCATTCCCTGAAATGAATGGTAATAGGTTTGCATCATTACCAGAAGTGAATGGTGCATCTTTTAGAAGAAATCGGAGGCGTGGACGTGGTAGGAGAAATTATAGAAATGTTGGTCCCAGGAGTGACAACATTAAAAGGGATTATAATATACCATATCACCAGAAGTGGTACAATTCAGAAAGGGGTAAAAATCCTCAGAATAATTCTTCAAAGAAAAGTGAAGAGGTGTGCGATAGATGTGGAATGACTGGACATTGGTCACGTACCTGTTGTACGGCCAGGCACTTAGCTGATTTATATCAAGTTTCTATTAAAGGAAAGAATAAAGTGCATGAAATAAATTTAGTAGAACCATCATATGATTTATTAAATTCAATAGATGTAGACGTTATTCATCTTGATGTATTTGATTTCTTTAATCATCCTGAAGGTAGTATTGAACACTTAATTGGAGATGGAAGTGTTCCACTCAATTAATGTATTTTCTTTTGATCAGTAATAAAAGTTTTGTATATTTTGTAGAATCATGGATCACATTGATGAGCTTTTTATCTCTGAGTTGAATGATAAAGATATATGTCTGGCTGACAGTGCTACAACTCACACAATTCTCAAAGAAAAGAAATATTTTCAAAATCTAACATTAAGTAAAGCCTATGTCCATACTATATCAGGTTCATCGAATTTAATTGAGGGCTCCGGAAGAGCTTATATTGTGTTGCGTAATGGCACCAAATTTTGTATTGATGATACTCTATTCTCTTCACAATTCAGAAGAAATTTATTGAGTTTCAAAGATATACGTCGTAATGATTACCATATTGAAACGACCAATGAAGGCAGTATAGAGCATCTTTTTATTACTAAAACAATATCGGGCCAGAAGCTCGTATTAGAAAAACTGCCTGCTCTATGTTCTGGATTATATTATACAAAAATGAGAACAATTGAATCATATGTGGTAATGCACCAGAAGTGCATTGACCCTAAAATATTTATGACTTGGCATGATAGTCTTGGACATCCGGGTTCTATAATGATGAGACGAATTATTGAAAATTCACATGGGTATCCCTTAAAGAATCAAAAGATATTTCTACCCAATGAATCTCCGTGCTCTGCATGTTCTCAAAGTAAATTAATTATTAGACCATCTCCCTCAAAAGTCATTGTTGAATCTCCATCCTTTTTACAAAGGATTCACGGAGATATATGTGGGCCTATCCATCCATCAAGTGGACCATTTAGATATTTTATGGTTCTAATTGATGCATCTAGTCGATGGTCACATGTTTGTCTTCTTTCCACTAGAAATATTGCATTTGCTAGACTTCTTGCTTAGATAATTAAATTACGAGCACAATTTCCTGAATATCCGATTAAGACCATTCGATTGGATAATGCAGGTGAATTTTCATCTCAAATTTTTGATGATTATCGCATGTCAATAGGAATAGATGTTGAACATCCTGTTGCCCATACACACACACAAAACGGTTTAGCTGAGTCTTTGATCAAAAGGCTTCAACTAATCGCTAGACCTTTACTTATGAAATCAAGACTACCTGTTTCTGCTTGGTGACATGCTATACTTCATGCAGCATCTCTAATTCGCATTAGACCATCTGCATATCATAAATATTGTCCATTACAGCTTGCATTTGGTCAACAACCAAATATTTCTCATCTTCGTACTTTTGGATGTGCTGTATATGTTCCAATTGACCCTCCACAACGTACAAAAATGGGCCCTCAACGTAGACTTGGGATATATGTTGGTTTGATTCTCCATCCATTATTAGATACCTTGAACCCCTTACAGGGGATATGTTTAAAGCACGTTTTGAGGATTGTCATTTTGACGAATCAAATTTTCCGTTAATGGGTAAAGAAAAGTCGGTGCCTGAAGCACGACAAGATATTACTTGGGATAATAAGACCCTGTCTCATTTTGATCCTCCTACAAATGAATGTAAACTGGAAGTTCAAAAGATTATTCATTTGCAAAATGTTGCAAATCAGTTACCGGATGTATTTATTGATACTAAAGGTGTAGTAAAATCTTATATTCCTGCTGTTAATACTCCAGCAAGAATTGAAGTCCGTGAAGGATAAATTGTTAAACCAGCAATAGGTGAATCTAAAATACGCTTGAAGCCTGGAAGACCTATTGGTGCAAAAGACAAAATTCCCAGAAGGAAAAGAATACAGGCTACAAATATAATTGGTGCTCTTAAAGAGCTCAAGTCTTCTATTCCAGAACATCTTGAAGAGGAAACTTTTGAAAAGTATAAATCTCCTAAAAAGGGACCTCCTGAAGAGGTGTATCATGAAATATTTTCCCCTGAGGAGGAACAGGTACCTGAAAATAATGAGATCTCAATACATTTCATGAAAACTGGAGAAATTCTGGATAGAAATAAAACTGTTGTCGACAACATATTTTCATATAAAATGGCCCTTGAAATTACTAGAAGTAATGAAAAAAGTGAGCCAAAAAGCGTCGAATAATGTCGACGTAGAAATGATTGGCCAAAATGGAAAACAGCTATTGAAACTGAATTAAATTCGCTAGCAAAACGAGAAGTATTTGGACCTGTTGTCCAAACACCAAAGGGTGTGATGCCTGTTGGATATAAGTGGGTATTTGTACGAAAATGTAATGAGAAAAATGAAATTGTGCGGTACAAAGCACGGCTTGTCGCACAAGGTTTCCTGCAGAAACCCGGAATTGATTATGAAGAAACATACTCTCCCGTTATGGATGCAATCACATTTAGATTTTTGATTAGTCTGGTTGTTACAAAAGGATTAGAAATGCGGTTGATGGATGTGGTCACTGCATATTTATATGGATCCTTAGACCATGACATATATATGAAAATCCCTGAAGGATATAAGATGCCTGAAACATCTACAAGTACATCTAGAAATATGTACTCAATCAGACTACAAAGATCTTTATATGGGTTGAAGCAATCCGGACGCATGTGGTATAATCGCTTAAGCGAATATCTATTGAAAGAAGGATTTGAGAATAATCTTATATGCCCATGTGTTTTTATTAAGAAATCAGAATTCGGATTTGTCATTATTGCAGTTTATGTTGATGATTTAAATATTGTGGGAACTCCTAAAAAGATCTCAAAAACCATTATATATTTAAAGAATGAATTTGAAATGAAAGATCTTGGCAAAACAAAATTTTGTCTCGGCCTGCAGCTTGAGCACTTGTCAAATGGAATTTTTATTCATCAGTCCATGTATACTGAGAAAATTCTAAAACATTTTTATATGGACAAATCTCATCCCCTGAGTACTCCAATGATTGTTCGAACAATTGATGTGAAGAAAGATCCATTCCGTCCTTGTGATGATGATGAAGAAATTCTTGGTCCTGAAGTACATATCTCAGTGCAATTGGAGCTTTGATGTATCTTGCAAATTGCACTCGACCAGATATTACATTCTCAATTAATCTGCTTGCAAGATATAGTTCTGCACCAACTCGAAGGCATTGGAATGGCATTAAACATGTCCTTTGTTACCTTCATGGTACGGTTGATATGAGATTATTTTATCAACGTGGTTCAAGTCCAGAATTGATTGGGTATGCAGATGCAGGTTATCTTTCAGACCCACACAGAGGTAGATCTCAAACTGGATATTTATTTACTTATGGAGATACTGCCATATCATGGAGATCTGTTAAGCAGACACTATCTGCTACTTCTTCAAATCACTCAGAGATCATTACTATTCATGAAGCAAGTCGAGAGTGTATTTGGTTGAGATCAGTTATTCAACATATCCAGGAAAAGTGTGGACTTCTCATGATCAATAATAGCCCAACAATCTTATATAAAGATAATACTGCTTTTATCACTCAAATCAGAGGAGGATATATCAAAGGTGACAGAACCAAACATATTTCACCTAAATTCTTTTATACTCTTGAACTTCAAGAGAAATGTGAAATTGATGTCAAGCAGATACAATCTAGTGATAATCTGGCAGATTTATTCACAAAGGCGTTACCAACTTCCACATTCAAGAAGATTGTGCATAACATTGGAATGCGAAAACTCAAAAATCTTTTGTCATGCACTTTTCAGGGGGAGTAAATGTGCTGATTGTACTCTTTTTCCTTCGCTGAGGTTTTGTCCCACTGGGTTTTCCTCTGCAAGGTTTTAATGAGGCAATCTTAAAGCACTTGTGGATACATAAGAAGACTGTACTCTTTTTCCTTCGCCATTGGTTTTTCTTCCCACTGGATTTTTACTTGGTAAGGTTTTAACGAGACAGATTCTTTATGGGTGGTCATTCAAGGGGGAGTGTAATGAATGAACGAAACGGCAGCCGCCCCCTGTCCCACCACTAAAATTATGTGAATGACCACACCACTATTATTTTAAATTCCGCATAGTGACTTGCATAGTAATTTCAAAACCTATAAATAGGAGTTTCAGTTGTAATAAAATTTATAAGAAAATATAGAGAGAGAAAGAAAGTTTCAGTTCTTAAGAGTTTCAGAGAGAATTTCTTATTTCTCTTTTGCAATAGTAGTTTCTTTTTTTAAGTTTCATAACATAAATCTAATTAAAATAACAAAGGACATCGATTTCCAAAATAGGTCACAACTTCATAGCCTTAACAAATTTAAGATTGAGAGGAAATGGGCATTCAACGTTCTGTTGAATGAATAAACAATGAATTCAATCAATTAATTTCAAAATAAATAATAAATCATGAAAAGTCAATAATGAAGTTGAGAGCTGAAATTGTTTGGATCTTGGTTTCCATATTGATATGGCAAACAATCTGGTTATAATGCATCCAATGTCAATCCTTGAAAACTCCATGTGTATGTACTACTTTGAGAAATGTCCTAACATAAAAAAGAAAGAATTGATTAGGCTGCTAAACATTGAGTTCCAATAAATTTAATAAATCTAAAGTAATATACTGAAGTTGGGCCCACTTCCCCTTCTTCAAATCTATGTCTATTTATCTCTAATTAATTCTTCTTAGTCCTTCACAATTAGAGTAAAATTTTAGACCAATCAAATATAAACATTTTAAAACAAGCAATTACCAATATCAAGAAACAGTTTAATCCAAGTAATTACCAATATTAAGGAAAATAGTCTTCTATATAATGTTGATTTATGTTCCCAAACAAGGCCTTCCATCTACTGTTTTCCCAAACTTAGGTATTTTCAAAAATGGCATAGAAGAAATATAACAATCCAAAGACATTAAAATATGCATTACCAGAATTAAAGGAATTCCCTTGGAGTTACAGATATATTAATATTATGACATGTCCTTGTTCCTACCTTTATTTATTCTCTTGCTGCAACAAATAGAAAGAGTAAGCATATGTCTGTCTATCTGTTTCAGATTGGACCTGAACCTTTTCTATGTGATGAGTCTAATGCAATTGGTTTGAAGAGAATTTGAGAATAGAGCAAGTTCATTCACAGTACTGACTTTTTATAACATTATTTGCAAAGGAAATCGATGTTGAATGTTTTTTTACTAGATACGTAGTAGATCAATTTAGACATCTTCCATCTCCTTCAAAGCAAAGGGAAAGCACAAACATGACGATTCGACAGTTTAGGTGATTAATATAAATATCAAATTTTTAACATCCTGTAACCATAAGGACAATAATTTCCCACCATTCAACCAACAACATCAAATACAATAATGTCCAATGGATAAAATCATGTCACCATCGAAATTCAGAAAATCAAAAACTTCAAACAAGTTTACATAAACTGTTAAGAATACCATTTGCCTTTCAAAGTCCCTAACTAATAACAATATAATAAAAATAATTAATCTAACACTTCCATCATTTTGGGCAAGCATACCATTTGCCTTTCAAAGTCCCTAACTAATAACAAATTAGAAATACCTACGGACTAGACCCACCAAAAATAAAACCAACGCCAAGCCTAGAAAAGGAACCGAGAAAGAGGCTATAAAATCAAAATTGTGCTAAAAATGAGCTTAAAAAGGAACTTTTCCAGAAACCGACGTCTAAAAATCGCAATAGTTTTTAGAGAAAAAAAAAGGTTCAAGGTTGAAGACTCAAACTCTCGCGTATGGTATGGTGATTTCGCAAGATTGAAGACGAAGACGACTCTGTTTCTCTCACTTCGAAGGTCGAGTGTGAAAGGTTGGAGACGATGGCTGAGTCAAGAGCGATTGTTGGGTTGGGTTTCTCTTCTCGTCGAATTGTTCGACAGCAGAGAAAGAAAATTGGTTTCTCTGGCTTCTCTCTCCTCATCCCGCGCAAACTCTAGGTTTCTATTTCTCTCACTTCAATCTTAAAGTGTGAAGGGTTCGAGTCTATTTTATCTCTTTTCAAAGGTTAAAGACGATGGTTGAGTCAAGGGCGATTGCTGGGTTGGGTTTCTCTTCTTGTCGAATTGTTCGGCAGCTTGGCAAGGAAGAAATTGGTTCGAATGGCTTCTCTCTCCTCATCCCGCACAAACTCCAGGTTTCATTGCTTTTTTTTTTAAATTAAAGGGTGACGTGGCAACACTGATTATTGACTCTGAGTAGAATTACTCATTGAGTAATGCTATGAACCATACTACCATTCTACTTTCATCTCACTAAATAAAATGTAATGAGTTTATCACTATTAGATGATAAAAAAATATACAATAAATGATCATTTAATAATACTAAATATCATATTTTACTTAGTGAGATGAAAACATGATAGTGGTAAGGTGTATGGAATTTTCCTCTCAATTATATTGATATGATATCCGAACGATGGTAGAGAAAGTTCAAATGGCATTTAAGAAAACTAAATTATTCCTAAAAGAGTTCACTTGAAGGTATGTTACATTTTCTCCATGAACTCGAGTCATATACTTGCAAAATGCTCTCACGTTATTTTTTTCTTTAAAAAAAAACATATTCCCTTACTGTAACTACACCATCAATAATGCATCAAACCAACTCTCTCTCTTTGATGAGCGATTTCTTTCTCTCAGTAGAGCGATTTCCTCCCTTGCAACCCTAACATTCTTTGTAACCCTTGCCCTCCCATCCCCCTCTTTCCAACCACGATCTCAATCTATTAATCTCCCAGGCTGAAGCCCTCTCATGGAACGATTTACATCTCGAACTAGACCTGAGGCTGCCAAGACCTTTCCAAGCTAGTGTTGGTGGGAAAACTAATTTCCTTAAAGTCTCTCAATTAGCAGACTTTCCATGTCTCATTTAGAGTAGTTTGGAACTTTGCATTAGGGTTACAAATAGAGGATACCACAGAAAATTCTTTTCCGTTCACCTTCGGACCGCTTTAAGAAAAAAAGAGTTCTTGACAATAGGCCATGGAATTTCAAGGGTTTTCATTTGGTGCTCAAGTTATGGTCTCCGGGATTAAGCATTCATGACACCCCCTTCACCTGTCCATTTTATGGGTACAAGTGCATGGCCTACCTCTTGAGCTGCTAACCAGAGCCAACGCCTCTCAAATTGGTCGTGTTTTAGGTAATCTTCTAGATGTAGACTTCCCTTCCATCTTTGGAGCAACAATCCGTCGTTTTTTTAGGATTAAAGTTGAAATCAGTGTCAATAATCCTTTATGTTGAACTCAAGGTTTTAAATCTCATATTTATATATAGATTTTGATGATAACAGATAAATTCAAGATTCAATCTTTTGTTTACGCATTAAGAGAGTTAAGCACATCAAAAAATCAAGTATGAGCAAAAAGAAGAACAAGTCTATAAATTAAGGTCATAGAGTAATTTTATACATCTCTTAAAATTTAAAATTGGATTAAGACTCAAAATTAATTTTTTCTCATAAAGTATCAAATTGCATTTTTTACATTTGCATAACATTATTAAAATTTTTAATTTCAGAAATTATTGTTTTTTACATATGCATAAAAATTTAAATTTATAAAATGATTGATTGTCATTTTTGATATGTGCATGTTTTGTTTGAAAATCTTGAAAGATGGTTATATTATTTTGACAAATGTAAAAGATAGATAATTTTGTTTAATAATTTTGAAGAATGGTTGTGTGTTTTTTTTACATATGTAAAAAGAAGATGATTTGATTTGAAAAATAAATCATGCTCATTTTATCATGTATAAAAAGTAAATGATTTTATTTTATTTTTTTGAAAAATGAATGGAGTTGTTTTTAACAAATGTAAAAAGGAGATGTTTTTATTTAAATTTTTTAAAAAGTGAATAGTTCTCTTATTTAACATGTGAACCTTTTCAAATTTGAATATGAAAATTCATTTGCTTATAAATAACTTATTTGAGTTTTGTAAAAATCACAACAAAAGCTTATACATCAATTGCTAAGTTTTGTATCATTCTTTCAAAGTTTTCATTCTCTCTTTTCTAATTTTTATATCTTAATCCTTATTCATTTTGAGAGAGATATAAGTTGCACTGTATTGTTCTTATTTCACTCATTGAGTAGTGTACTCTGATAATTTACCCACTATCAGCTCTTGTATTTGTAAGAGGGTGCGTATAACTCTTGTGTGTGTAGAAGGTGTTCTATACAGGAAATAGTTAAATCACTAAGTATGAGGTGATTGCAAGTGTAGAGGGTGTTCTATACGGATTCTTTGTAGTGGTGTTGCTTAAAAGTGTAATAGGTTTTTATCTTCACCTGAAAAAGATTGAATAGTGAATTTGAGATTTTCAATGGGTAGCTTGAGGCGAGAATATAGGCAGTGGGGCTGGATCTCATTAAAATACCGAGTTTGCTTCTTTTTAACCTTACTCTTTATATTTCCTGCTACTTGATATTCTATTTATATTTTATATTATATATTTGGTTTATAAATACCAATTTTTTAATACAACCCAATTCACTCCCTCTTGTGTTAGTCATCTAGGCAATAATTGGTATCAGAGTAAGGACTCTATTATAAGATTAATTATCTGTTAAGTTAAGATTATATGACTAATATTGCAGCTACACTCGCTGAAAGTCAATCCAATTTATACTTTTTGAAAATCTAAAATGAGAATATTTTTTCAGTATCAAGGTTGAGAAATCTGAAAATGTATTGTAAATGGATCTTATATTCCAACAAAAATTGTTGATAGAGTAAATGTCAACAAAGAAGAAGAAGAATTTGATCGTGAAGATGATAGATTTTATACAATGAATGTAATGGTTATGAATTTTCTGTATAATACTCTCAATGACAATGAATTTAACAAAATAATGACTTGCAGGACAGCAAAGGAAATCTGAGATAATTTGGAAGTAACTTATGAAGGAATTTTGCAAATCAAATAATCAAAAATTTATATTCTTATGTATGAATATGAAATGTTTAAAATGATTGATGATGAATCTATTTCCTCTATGTATACTCGTTTTACTAACATTATAAATATCTTGACAACTCTTGGAAAACTTTATTCTAGTTTGGAAATAATAAGAAAAATTTTCAACTCTCTTCCAAAACGTTGAGAATCAAAAGTGACAGCGATTCTTGAAACTAAAGATCTCAAAAAACTCGAAGTAAATGAACTCATCGGGTCACTTATTATTCATGAGTACACATTGAAAAGAGGAGAAGAAGAAGGAAAGCAGAAAAAGAGCTTGGCACTCAAAACTGTTCCTCATGAAAGTGAAAGCGATGAAGATGAGGAAAACGATAACAAAGATGAAGAAATTGCAATGATTATAAGAAGATTTTAGAGATTCTTAAAGAAAAATAAAACTCCTTCAAGGAAATCTTTCAAAAGATTTTCCAACAAAGATACAGGTAAAAATGACTCCTTAACTTGTTATAAATGTAAAAAGTTAAGACATATCAAGGCAGATTATCCTATGCTAAAGAAAGATCGATACAAAGGCAAGAAAATAATGAAAGTTACATGGGATGATAATTCAAGTAGCTCAGATAGCAACGCAAGTAATGAAGAAAATGAAAATATTTATTTTATGGTTAAAGATGATCTTGAGATAATAAATTTCGAAAATATTGAAAATCATTCTTATGAATAACTGCAAAATATTTTGGAAGATGTATATGATGAATTTGAAAAATTGGGTATCAAGTATACCACTTTGAAAAAGAGAAATTCTTCTTTAATAAATGAAAATGATGTTTTAAGAAAAGAAAATGTTTTGAAAGATGAAAATTATGAGTTGAAAAAGAAAGTGATTGATTTAGAAAAAATTGTTGAAAACTTTACAAATGAAAAAAGATATTTTGAAAAATTTCTTGACAGTTAAAGATGTGTTTTTGATAAGGTAGACTTGGGATACACGTTAAAAGAAAAACTCAAATTCTATAAAAAAATTTTGATAAACCGACTAAATCAAAATTAGATGTTCAAAATTCTTTTCATGAAAATAAACTTTTTAAAGAAAAATATTATTACAATCACTCAATATTTTTAAATATTTCACATGTTATTTATAATTTTTACAATAGAAATAGTCATAACTATCATATTTGTCCTATTAAAAGGAAACATACAATGACTATTAGGTCCATATGGATACCAAAAAACCGTATTTCTTCTAATACTAATAAATAAAGGATGCAAAGAACTTGGATACCAAAAAAAATTATTTTAATTACTTTTGTAGGTATGCATGAAATCCTCCATAGGTAAAAATAAATGATTTTTAGACAGTTGATATTCAAAACACATGTTAGGAGACAAAACTAAATTCATCAACCTCACTTCTAAAGAAAAAGGACACGTGACATTTGGAGGCAATTTAGAAAAAAATATCATGGGAATATGTAAAGTTGGTAAGAAGTTTTCTCTCATAATTGAAGATGTTCTACTTGTTGATGGTCTAAAGTATAATCTTTTGAGTATAAGTCAATTATGTGATAAAAGATTTACAGTTACTTTCAAAAAGGATAAATGCATTATTTTGAATAATTATGATTGTAATGCTTGTTTTATTGCTATTAGAAACTACAATATTTATACAATCGAATTTGAAGAAATTGCCTCACAAGATGCTATTTGTTTATTAGTTCAACATGAAAATAGTTGGTTATGACATAGAAGGTTTTGTCATGCAAATATGGAATTTATTTTCAAACTTTCAAAAATAATTTTGTGAGAGATTTTCCAAAAACAAATTTTTTAAAGACAAAATTTGTGATACATACCAGTTTGGTAAACAAATAAAAACTTTTTTCAAAATCAAGAAACATATTTTCACTACTAGACTTTTGCAACTAATACATATGGACCTTTTTGGACGAAACTGAGTTGTGAGTCTGGGAGAAAAATATTATGCATTTGTTATTGTTGATGATTTCTCTAGATATACTTGGGCCATCTTTTTCGTTCATAAAGATGAGGTACATAATGCATTTACCAAATTATACAAGAGAATTCAAAATGAAAATGACTATACCATTTCAAATATCCGAAGTGACAGGGTGATGAAAATAATTTTCTGCATAATTTTTTTGCTATTCGAACTCCTCAACAAAATAACGTAGTAGAGACGAAGAATATATCTCCTCAAGAAATAGCAATAACAATGTTTAATGAGAATAATTTATCTAGTTATTTTTGGGCCGAAGCGGTAAGTACTATATGTTATGTTATAAATATAGTTATATTAAGGTCTAAATTAGATAAAACCTCTTCTGAGTTTTGAAATGAGAAAAAACCTAACATTAGTTATTTTCACGTATTTAGATGAAAATATTTTATACTCAATGATAGGGATAATTTAGGAAAATTTTATGCAAAATCTGATGAATTTATCTTTTTTGGATATTCTATAAATAGTAAAATTTATAGAGTATTTAATAAAAAGACTTTGACTGTACAAGAATCTATACATGTACTATTTGATGTATCGAACCCTCTACTCTCCAAGAAATTTATTGATGAAGAAATATAAGGTATAAATAACACAAATAGTCTCAATCTCAGCAAAGAGAATACAATAGAAGAAGTTCAACATGGAAATATCAAGGAAGATCATCAAGACTTAGTACAAGATGCAACCAAACAGTGCAAACATGTGAAAAATCATCTAGTGGAACAAATTCTAGAAGAACCTCCACGAGGTGTAAGTACTTGATCATCTCTTAGAAATATTTGTAATCACACTGCTTTTCTATCTCATATTGAATCCAAAAATATTGATGAAGCACTGTTTAATAAATAATGGATTCTAGTTATGTAAGAAGAGTTAAATCAATTTAAAGAAATGACGTTTGGACACTTGTTCCTAAACCCAAAAATCATATTGTTATTGGAATAAAATGTGTTTTTAGAAATAAGAAAGATGAGTCTAGAATCATTACTAGAAATAAGGCTCGACTTGTAGCTCAAGATTTCAACCAAAAGGAAGGAATCGATTATGATGAGACGTATGCACCTGTTGCAAGATTAGAAACTATTCGAATGTTACTTGAATATGCATGTTATAGAAATTTCAAATTTTTTCAAATGGATGTTAAAAGTGATTTTTTAAATGGTTTTATAAATGAAGAGGTATATGTTGAGCAACTTCCAGGTTTTGAAAATCATGTATCTCCTAATCATGTTTTTAAGCTCACAAAAAGTATTATATAGACTCAAACATGCTCCTAAAACTTGATATGAAAGACTTAGTGGTTTCTTAATTGAAAAAGGTTTTTCAAGAGGAAAAATCGATATAACTCTTTTCATCGAATATGAATAGAATGATATTCTTCTAATTCAAATTTATATGGATGATATAATATTTGATGCTACTAATGAAAATATGTGACAATATTTTGTTAAAAGTATGTAGGAAGAATTTGAAATGAGCATGATGGGAGGACTTAATTTCTTTCTTAGATTGCAAATCAAGCAAGCAAAAAGTTGAACATTCATTAATCAGTCCAAATATATCAAAGAGTTATTCACAAAATTTGAGATCGAATGTGCGAAAGTAATTGAAACACCAATAAGTCCAACCACTAAATTTGATAAAGATGAAAGCGGTAAGCCAGTTGATTCAGAGGTATATCGAGGTATGATTAATATTTTATTATATTTGACAGTGAGTAGACCTGATATTATGTTCAGTGTATGTTTATGTGCACGTTCTCAATCATTTTCAAAGCAATCTCATTTGATTACAATCAAGCATATTTTGGATTTTTTGTCGATACCATTGACTTAGGGTTTATGGTATCCTAAGCACACTTCTTTTGATTTTATTAGTTATTCGGATGGAGATTATGTTGGTTGTAAAGTTGATCGAAAAGTACTAGTGGAACATGTCATTTCTTAGGTCATGCACTTGTTTCATGGTTTAGTAAAAAGTAAAATTATGTTGCATTATCTATCGTTGAGGTAGAGTATGTTGTTGTAGGTAGTTGTTGTGCTCAAGTTCTCTATATGAAACAACAATTTGAGGATTTTAAACTTATGTACAATCATATTCCAATCAAATATGATAATAAAAGTGCTATACATATTTCAAAGAACCCAATATAACATTCTAGGATTAAGCATATTGAAATTAGATATCATTTTCTTAGGGATCATGTGTAGAATTATGATATTGTATTGGAATGCACAAGCACACCCGATCATTTGGCGGATATTTTTACAAAACTTCTGATTATGCATGATTAGAAAAGAAATAGGAATGATGCATGTTATGAATATTTGTTGAATATTTTTATTCCATTATCTTAAATGACTTACAAAAACTTGAGACTTCTAGTCTTATCTTTCAACTGCATTTGCTCTTCACAGATCGACATGTTATTCTTGTCTAAAGGATTAGGCAGTTGAAATGAAGAGACAAGTAATGATTTTAAATCCTTATTCTGTTGCTTTAACTTTACTATTTTTCTATTTGACTCATAAACAATTCATTGAAGTATAAATACTGTCTCGCTAAACTTCTCAATTTCGCGAGTTTTGGACTGCAATCGAGCGAAAAAGATAATAACGGATGATAAATATCGAGTTTCGAGACCCACAAGCTCATAAATGACGTCATAATCTGATTTATTAGCCAAATCAGTCTCTTGTTGGTTCATGGCACCTACAAAAAATGTAGAAATAGATTGATCACGAGAAGTACTGAAAGAAAATTGACGAGCCATTAAAAATTTATAGAATGAGAATGCATGCGAATTGCAAAGATGAGAAGAATATTTGATGCAAATTAGATAAAGTTAATGATTGCTCTTATAGAGATGGAAAAAAAAACAAGACACATTATCATCTTTTCAAATCTTACTTAGTCAAACTTACAAGATATGCTGGATGAGACAGGTGAGATGACTGATTGAGACGGTTCTTGGTTCAAATCTTGAAGATTACCAGAAGAAATTTTCTCTGTCATTCTATCGTTTTGGATAAACAGATACTGGATCAATGAGAAATGTAAGATTTTTATTTGAGTATTCGATTGGTGAAAATGGTCTTTTAAACAGCAACTCAAAGATTTCAAATCTCAATTAAATCTCATTTGTCAATAATATCAAGCAGATTTCAAATCTCTGCATCGAGATGATAGAGATAGGCCTTAGCCTTTACAGTCTTTATCGGATATGGATGGCTCTAATTATTTAATTTCAATTCTCTGCAACATTTAATTTGTCAACAACATCAAGTGAATTTGAGTCTTCTTCTACACCAAGACGATAAAGTTAGGCCACAACATTTGTAACTTTTGTCAGACATGAGTGATTCCAATTATTTAACTCTATACAGTTTCTACTAATGTACCATTATATTTGGTTATTAGTTATTGCGGGAAGAAATCTTACTGAAACCAATTGCAGTTCTTTTTTAATGATGTCAAAAGGGAGAAAAGTCTTATACTAATATTATACTACCCTATTATATATGCTAGAATCATGTTTATATTTACTTGAAATACTAACGCATTTTTTTAGGGGGAGTTTAAGTATTACTGCAGGTCATAGATTTCTACTAAATATTTATCATCATAAAAAATAGGGAGATTGTTGAACTGCAGGTCGCAGATTTCTACTAAGTATTTGTCATCATCAAAAATTGGGAGATTATTGAACCCAAGGTTTCAAGTCTCGAATTTACGTATAAATTTTGATAATAATAAATAAATTCAAAATTCAATCTCAAGTTTTCTACGCATTAAGGGAGCTAAACACATCAAGAAATAAAATATGAGTAAGAAGAAAAACAAATCTACAAATGAAGCTCATAAAATAATTTTGTACATCTCTTAAAATTTGAAATTAGATTAAGGTTCAAAATTAATTTTTTTTCATAAAATATCAAATTGCATTTTTTACATTTGTATAACATTATTAAAATGTTTATTTTCGTTTTTTTTTACATATGCATAAATAATTAAATTTGTAAGATGATTGATTATCATCTTTGACATGTGCATATTTTATTTGAAAATCTTGAATGGTGGTTATGTTATTTTGACAAATGCAAAAAATATATAATTTTGTTTAAAAATCCTGAAGGATGGTTGTGTATTTTTTTGACATATGTAAAAAGAAGATGATTTGGTTAGAAAAATAAATCATGCTCATTTTATCATGTATGAAAAGTAAAAAATTAGATTCGACTTTTTTGAAAAATGAATGGAGTTGTTTTTGACAAATGTAAAAAGGAGATGTTTTTATTTGAATTTTTTTAAAAGTGAATAGTGCTCTTATTTGATATGTGAATCTTTTTAAATTTGAATATGAAAACTCATTTGCTTATAAATAGCTCACTTGAGTTTTACAAAATTCACAACAAGAGCTTACACATCAATTTTTAAGTTTTGTATCATTTCTTTCAAAGCTCTCATTCTCTCTTCTCTAAGTTTTGAATAGTGAATTTGGGATCCTCAATGGGTAGCTTGAGGCGAGAACGTAGGTAATGAGGCTGAATCTCATTAAAATACTGAATTTGCTTCTTTTTACTCTTATTTTTATATTTCCTGCTACTTCATATTCTGTTTATATTTTATATTGTATATTTGGTTGATAAGTATTACTTTTTTAATATAACATAATTCACCCTCCCTCTTGTGTTAGTCATCTGGGCAATAGTTTACCTGAAGGGTTCGACTTAAATCGTTCTAATAGTCCTAAGAATAGAATTTTCTTAAAATACGTAAGGTTATCTAAGTTTTGTTACTCTTGTGGGAAATTCGGTCACATTCAACAAGTTTGCCCTAATTTTATAAAAGATCAGAGTGGCCTCCTATATGGGCCATGGATGAGAGTTCTAGCTGCCACAAGCAGGCGAGTGAATCCCTTTGATGTGATGCGTCCTGAAGATGCAATACCTCTAGCTCTTAGGAACGTAGCTCCTTAGGGACCATGAGAATAGTTGTTGAACCCACTTTGCCTGCTCATAGTTCCAATGGGGTAGGGAGACAGTTCTCTAATCCCTATGATCCTCATACACAAGAAAAGACAAAAATGTTTCCGGAGACACAAAATAAGCACCATGCTTTTTAGGGCACGATTGCGCATGGTGGCCATGCAATGGCAGAATCAATCACCTTTGGAGCTAGTCAACGAGTGGTGGTAAGCCAAACTTTCCAAAGTCAATACCAATGCACTCAAAGTTTGTCTTTTCCTAGCAACAGAAAAACAAACTTATTAAATGAAGCCCAAAAATCTAGACTTACCCCCATCAGACCGAGCACATCACCTTATCTTCTGAACCCTGAAGTTGTCCCCCTTTATCCAGTCCACTCCACTACAGACAAAGGCCTCTCTCCACCTACTGACCTGAATTTTTGGCCTATTGCTTTTCAAAATATCTTAACTAATCTCGAGGAAACTAATGAGCCCCTCTATGGCTGAAGCCCAATCCTCACGCTCCTACAAAGCCCAACAGGAAAGCCGAGTATTGCTTTAGAAACTCCATACTCAATCATCCCAATCCTCCTAAACCAAAACTCTAAGCCCACCTTAGTTAAGCCCACTGTAGTGAAAGCATCTCCTAATACTTTGGGGCCAGCAACCGTGACCCAACCAACCCAAGACTCCTTCCAGTCGTCTATTATCTCTCTAAAAGTGAAGTTGGTCGATACCCTCAAAGATGCTGAGTCTCCCCATTCACTTAGCCTGAAGACCTTGAAGAATAAATGAGCTCCAGTACTCTCAAAACATGAAATCCCCCCGAAGAAAAGATTCACGATGGGTACACCCATCTCCCTAAAGTCAGAAGGCGAAAATCAAGGAAGCGGTCTTGAGTTGTCCACGGGGGCTGAGACACCTAATGAGGAAAAAATCTTGGCAAGCTTTCTCCATAAGCAGAAGAAGGAGAAACAACGTCTTAAGGTAGGATTACAACATGATAAGTAGAGTAGATTCCATCCCTATCTCAAGCCTAAGGACTCTATCTTCAGTCGTAAAATTTCTCAATCTCCATTATTTACTTATGCTTCACCAATCCAAAAGGCTGAGGTGGCAGGACCTTTCCTGCCCCCAAAGGATAAGTGAGGATACTTTCATGGAATTGTAGAGGTTTGACTGGACTTGCTGCAAAATGGAGTTTAAGGGCTCATATCAGAACCCACATCCTTAATATGGTCTTCCTCTCGGAGACTTTTTTGCAAGATAGTAATCCTAAAGGTATTGTAAATGGTCTTAAATTTTTCTTCATTTCTATGTGTGCCTAGTGTAAGAACTAAGAGCGACCTTTTGCTAATGTGGCGCCTTGGTGTAGATATAGAAACTCTGTGTGTTTCCAGCAATATAATAGCTATTTTAATGTATTCGGATCTTGTGTATATGCCTTGGCTTTTTTTATTTGTTTACTGCCCTGTACAATACGATCAAAAAGTGAGATTCTGGGATTTGCTCAATTACATAACCAACAATTTCTCGAGTCCTATACTGGGATGGGTGATTTCAACTCCATTTTAAACTAGCATGAGAAAATTGGAGGCAAACCATTTGCTTATTCTTCAAATCCAACGAGACTACAACACTTCGTGAACATCAATGATTTTGCTGACTTAGGGCATTGTGGACCAAATTTACTTGGACCAATAACAAACAAGGGGAGAGTAGAATAAAGGAAAGATTGGATCGAGCGGTTTCAAACTCTCAATGGACCACCCTCAACCCATATTCCAATCTATTTAATCTACCTATACATCAATCTGACTACTCACCAATACTTCTTTGCACTCAAGATCAACCAACACACAAAAAACCTTTCAAGTTTGAATAATTTTGGGCTAGGGATGAATCTTGTGCTCTGGTGATAAAAATAACTTGGTCAATGGAGATTAGAGAAACCCTTTTTTTCATACTGTTCCAAAAACTCAAAGCAGTCAAAAAAGCTTTTAAAGTTTGGAATGTCAATCACTTTGGTCATATACAAAATATCATAAGAAATTTGATAGCAATGCTTGCTCAAACTCAATCTCATGAACCACCACCCCCACTAATGAGGAAATTTTGGATACTATCAAGCAAATGCCCTCCTCAAAGGCACTAGACCCAGACAGATTCACTGGATTTTTTTTTATAAAAACTACTAAAGCAGTATCAAGGATAAAATGATCCTAGCAATCAAGAGCTTCTTTACCACATGTCTACTCACATTGTTCTCATCCCTAAGAACTCTTCACCCAGCACTGTTTACCAATATAGACCTATTAGCTTGTCAAATGTTAGTTATAAGATTATAGCTAAAATTCTTGCTAATAGGCTTAAAAGGGTCATGCACAAGTTCATCTCACCCAACCAGTCAGCTTTTCTACTAGGTAAGCTTATTTAGGAGAATATTATCCTAACTCAAGAGTAGGGGTGTTCATCCGGGTTCCGGATTCAAAATTTTCTTAAACCTTTAAAAAAAATTCAAAAGTATTAATAAATAAATAAAATTTCAAATCAGGTCGGGTACAACCTAGTCTGGATGAACAGGCCTACTCAAGATGTCTTTCATGTGTTAAAATAGAAACAAGGTAGAAGAGGACTTATGGTCATCAAAATAAAATAGAAAAAGCTTTTGATTTCATGGAATGAAATTTCCTCTTGCATATTTTCAAATGCCTTGTGTTTAAACTGATTTGGATATAATGGATTAGAGAATGCATAACAACAATCACATACTCAATTGTGATCAATGACAGCCCCCATGGTTTCTTTCACCCTTCAAGAGGGTTAAGGCAAGGAGATCTCCTATCTCCCTTTCTTTTTATACTCGGTTCAGAGGTTCTGTCCAGATTACTACTAAGGCATGAACAATTTCATTCTGTATTAGGAGTTCGAAATAGTAGGAATGGTCCACCTCTTACTTGCTTGCTATTTGCAGATGATCTAATCTTGTTTGGCTTAACCAACATAGCCTCAGCAAGTTCCTTTGCTAGCACTCTCAACACTTATTCTTCCTAGTCAGGTCAGAAAATCAACATTTCCAAATCATTCATTCGGTTTAGTAAAAACAGTAGGCCAGAAATAAAAAGTTACATTAAAAGCATCCTCTCTTTCAATGTTTCTCATTCCAAGATCAAATATTTAGGTCTGTCTCTTAATCCGGGCATCCCCACCCAAGCACACTTCCAAGAAATCCTGAATAAAGTTCAAGATAAGTTATCAGGATGGAAATCTAAGCTACTTTCTCAAGCTGGGAGAACTACACTCATTAAATCAATAGTAAGTGTTCTTCCTTCTTATGCTATGTCAACACTACTTATGCCAAACATCACATTAAAACAATTTGACCAAATTTTAATGAAGTTCTGGTGGGGATTTGACATCAACAAACAACACAATTTCACTCTGAAGGCCTGGTCTTCAATCTATACACCCAAGTCCATGAGTGGCCTAGGAATCAAAGTCACTTCTCATTTCAATCAAGCACTCTTAACTAAGCTCCTATGACACTTAATCAGTAATGAGCAAAGTCAATGGAAGGAAGCTCTTATGCAAAAATATATGGTTAATCAAGACTGGACAAGCATTTATGCCCAAGCTAGAGATTCAAGATTTTGGAAAAGCTTATTGAAGCAGAAAAACCTCTTCCTGTCCAGTATCCTTATCCAAATAAATAATGGAGCAGCAACACGTGGACAGAGCCCTAGCTTCCTAGACTGAATCCTTCCCTTCCACACCCTCAAAACTCAAATATTTACCAAGAACCAGACCTTAGAGTTGTTGAACTAACTCTAGAAAGACCTAGAAGGTGGAATGATCTTCTCTTGCATACCCTCTTCTCTCCTACCACCATCACAAATATCCAAAAAATTTACTTGAGTCAATACTAATTTCAAAATTCTTTAGATGTACCAAATGGAAACACCACAGCTCAGGGACATATTTAGTGAAATCACCCTATGCTACTCTCATCTCAAGCGTAAATAGTAGTTCATCAGACCCTGATATACAGAAAAAGCTGTGGTCCCTCAAATTGCAGGATAGGTTGAAGCTTTTCTTATGGAAGGTATGTAACAAAATCCTTCCAACCAGATCACTACTTAGCTAATACATTCCCTTACCTGAAGAACAAACCCTCTATCCTTTATGCCAAATGGAAAATAAAAGTTTAGAACATCTTTTCCTCAATTGCCACTATTCCCAGATAATATGGAGAAATGGAGCATGGCCCTTGATATTACTTGTTTTGATTTAGGAGGCATCCATAATTGAGTTAAAACCATTTTAAATCCTTCTCACTTACTTCAGATCCTTATTTCAGAAAGCCAAAATTTTCAGATCTTCTCCACTCTAGCCATGGATAATTTATGGTTTGTAAGGAATTAGATTATTTATAACCAAGCGACTATTACAGTTGATCAATTTTCTAGGAAAAATATGGAATTATATAGAGAGCCAGCAAGACATGGCAATGCCATCTTAAAGCATCTCTCCCACACTGGTGTCCTCCATTGATGAAAACACTGTTGTGAAATCAAACGATGATAAGAACTTGAAATTATGGGAAAAAAAACGATAATAATACAATCTAAATAATCACACAACACAGAATTTATGTGATTCGGTAATTTGCCTGCGTCCACAGGTGTTGTAGAGGATTTTATTGCTTGGGGAATAACAAGTACAACTTTTGGGGCACTCAAAATGTCTCTCACAGTTATATTGTACGACCACAGGCCTTTTACAATGAGTATTTATAGTGATAGGGTGAGAAAACCCTAATTCCGGATTTACTGCGTAACTTGCTCAAGCGAGTATTGAGCGAAATCTCTGTCTGCCTCTCGCTGGAGCGTTCTGTCAAGCGAATGTCGAGCGAACTCACTGTCTAAGTCTCGCTCGAGCGAAGTGTCGAGCGAGGGTCGAGCAAACTCACTATCTGAGTCTCGCTCGAGCCATCTGTGTTGATCCAAGCTCCACACTCAACAAACACATTCTCAATCATCTTTGATGTAGCAGTTAGAATAGGAGGAAGCACCTCAGTTGCTATTTGTAGATCCAGTCAAGGAGTACTTCACTTTGTTTTTGCCAAACACAATAGGAGCACAGATCTGAACGTAAGAGAAGCATTGGGTGCTTTCATAGGAGTCCAAGAAACTTGGAACAGAAAGATGAGAAAAATAATCATTGAAGGTAACTCCGTAATCACCATCAACAACCCTCACAAGGTAATTAACTGAAAAACTGAAAGAACAGCTACAGATACCAAATTTTTGCTTACTGACTTAGAAGCATGAAGGGCTGTTAAAATACACCGAACTCAAAATCGATATACGCATTCTATTACACATTAAGCTCATAACCTTGAGTTTGGAAATATCCCACTAATCAAAATTCCTAGTTGTCTATTGGAATTTCACAATGGGAAAAACCCACCCTTGTATGTTTTTCCAGTTTTATCTGCTTTATGCTTGTAATTGCTTTTTATTTTGTAACCAGATTCATGTTACTCCTAATATATGTGCTATGCTACTGATATTTGCCGAGAAAAAAAAAAAAACTACATCAATACAAATATTCCTCCTTTTTATCTGCACGCCGGTTTGGAGTCTCTTAAAAGATGGTTATCCAACCAGATGATTCCCCTGGAAACCCATAGAGAGAAAAATAATTGAAGTGCATGCCATTGTTGGAAAATTGGAATACCTTCAAGTTGTTGTCGATACGGAACAAGCTAATAACAGCAGAATGACTAAGTGAACATTACTGCACCAGTTAAATTTATTATCATCCAAAGCTCACGGCCCCAGAATATCGGTGAGCCTATAACATCTGAGCACACGCTCGAGCCTTTTGTATGTTACACTAGCGGCTAAAAATACAATGAGGCTAAGGTACTTGATTAGATGTCTTATATCCATGTTTCATATTCTTTTTTAGTCATCTTGATCAAGTCCATCCACCTCTTCCATTGGAATTCTGCACTCTAGAATCTGATGACGAGCTCGGGATAACATAGCTTGATCTTTTTCTCTTATGAGCATTCCATGTAAACATATGCTCATTCCAGTTGCTTCCTCCAACACCTTGATATTCATGTTTCTCAGCATCTTCAGACTTGGGTCCCTTTGGGGCTGGGGTTTGGGCCAGAGCAGTGGTATCTTCACTTGTCGTAGGTGTGTTTTCATTCCCCAACTCCAAGACCTTTTCCTCTGAAACTGCATTATGTATAGCCGTTGCATTTCCCTCGGATGCAAAAGGATCTCTTCTCTTCCTTCTAACTGAAAGCCTTGATATGTCTTCTCCATTTTCCACAGCCTTCATCCACTGTAAATCGCTCAGAGTATCAACATAAACCACCTCCTTTCTTTTACGCTTTCCATTGACACCGCCACTGTCAATACCTAAGGTCTCATCTTCCTTAATTTCGGGAGAAGAATATGCCCAATCGGGCACTTCATGTTCTTCCATAAGCCGAGATCTGTATTTCTCCTTCTGTTTTCTTTCCTCGTCCATTTTCTCAAACAGCCAGAATTCCTCATCTGATCGGGCAGCTAGGCGATTGATTTCTCTCTCACTTGGCACATCTGTCCCGAGTGAACTTGTACCTCTACGCATGATCTCCTCTAACATCTGCTTGCTGTCCTGAGCTGTACGCATAAAGATTTTCAAGTCAACGCGTGTTCAGTAAGAAAACCCATGAGTGACTACATACATCACTAGTAAGCATGCAACATATACAGTTGTTGTAAACCTTAACAAGATGTAAACTTGAACAGAAAACACAACAAAAATGGTTCTTTCCTATAAAGTGTCTGTAGCAAGTTTGAGACACCTCACAGACAATGCCTGAAGTATAAAATGGTTCTTTCCCACAAAGTGTAGAAAGTTTGAGACACCTCACAGACAATGTCTGAGGTACGTAGTCCATTGGAGAACCATTGACATAAGGGCTTTCAAAAGGGAAGGCAGACCTATCCCAATCGAAGCCCATCCTTCCTGCCATAGCTGGGCTCCAAGCTCAGTATCCATGTATGACAACAAGAGACTTTGTTAGATAAGTTACATGACACCTAAAAGGTAGTCTACTTCCATTATAATTACTGCTTCTGGTTTGACATGCACAAAGACATTTATATCCAACACTACATTTTTCTGTTGATTGAGGGAGATTAAATCTTTACTGGAACATGGCAACGGTATTCACGGAATTGGTGGAAATTTTTGTGGCAGTGATGCGTAGTCTACTTCCATTATAATTACTGCTTCCGGTTTGACATGCACAAAGACATTTATATCCAACACTACATTTTTCTGTTGATTGAGTGATAAAATCTTTGCTGGAACATGGCAACGGTATTCATGGAATTGGTGGAAATTTTTGTGGCAGTGATGCCCAACCAGCTTCTCACTAAATAGTGAAGATATTACTGCCCTAATTCTGAATCAGAGAATTAAAAAAATGAATAATGTTCCCTCCATGTTTCTAAACACATAAAAAACAAGTATGGCATCTTCCTTAAAGAGCCCACCTTTTAATAGGAGTCCCTGACCTTCAACGAGAAACTTGCTTAGTCTTCTAAAAAGGGAAATATAGGGTATACAAAGAAATAAAATATTTCACTTTCAGAAAGTAAACATTTTTTCGGACGTTCCCAAGGGAGGAAATACATTTTAGAAATGCAGGAGTAGCCACGGATGAAATTCAATTACTACAAACCTGTGGAAGTTGTATTGAAAAGTCCAGCCTGGATGACCTTTTCATCAATGCCCATCTTCTGCTTTGCCCGCTCTAAGATTGCCTCTTCAACTGATCCAACAGTAATCAGCACAAATACCCTAACTTCCTTTTTCTGTCCTATACGATGGGCTCGATCTTCAGCCTGCTGATCATTTTGAGGGTTCCAGTCAATGTCAAAAAGTATTACTGTATCTGCTGATTGTAAGTTCAAACCAAGACCTCCAGCACGAGTGCTCAAAAGAAACATAAAGAAAGGAGAGTCAGGAGCATTGAATTGTTCTACTAGAGTCCCTCTGAACTCAGTTTTCGTGTTACCATCAAGTCTAAGATACTTATAATTGTGAAGTTGCAGATAAATTTCCAAAATGTCAAGGAGTCGAGTCATCTGTGAGAAAAGCAGAACTCTATGCCCTGCTCTATGGAGTTTTGGCAGTAAACGATCAAGAAGTTCAAATTTCCCCGATGCTCTGACTATCTCCTCCTTTTGCCATGTATTATAATCTGCTGCAACAAAAAGGTATGGGTGATTACAACATTTTCGGAGCTGCATAGTCAGGTTCTGTAGACCCTTTGATTTCCCGCAACCTGCAAATTGTTACCACTTGGTGAATGAGTGGTTCCTTCAACACAATTTGAAATATGAAGATAAACTTCAACATGAACAGAAAAAAATATGCAAGAACAGTTCAATGATATCAAAAGGAATATACAGCTATTCTGCAGTCCTCTCTGAGAAAACTGCAGTAGTTAGAAGATAATATGGAACTGGAAGCTCTTAAGCCACTGGATGGCCTTGTTATCATGGCTTGCTTCTGGAACAAGGAGGTGTCCGTGTAGTTAACATTTTGAAAAAATATACATGCTTTATTAAAGCCAAAAGTACAGGAAGTCATAGTATTGATATTTTAGGCTTTGATTCTCTTAAAAAAAGGTCTTGGTAGTGGTGATATGATATTAAACCTTCCACATTTTCACTTGAAGTGGTCGCTCAAAAAGATCACACCAACATTCTTGACAGCCCAAAAATTGAAACCAGAACCGTAGTTCGGGTTTTAATAGTAGAATAATAAATAAATAAAAACTTTGAAATCGCCTATCAAATTAAGCATTTCCCCAAATCATAAGCATTTTGAGAAACATTAGCTTCATTTTTAAATTGGGCTTTTTACCCGTAGATATTTTCTAAGAAGTAGGATGGAAATCGCAGATGCATAGATTGCAGGTGCAGAGGCAACAAACCATTATCTAACCCAACTCTGCCCACATCTGTAATCTGTTGATAGTATACTTTCTGCCAAGCGGATGTATCACATTTCAAAATGACCTGGGATTTTCCAGGAAGGTACTTCTCCACCTCATCCTTTTTCCTCCTCAATATGAATGGCCTTATCACCTAGGAATCAATAAGATATATCAACAAACAAATCAAGAAAGAATGGAAAAAAAACAGATTAGGAGATAGTCCTCACTTGATGCAGACGACGAATGATCAATAGCTCTTCCTCATCTGAAAGAGAAACATCGCCTTTATCTGCAAACGGTGCATTAAACCACTCCTCGAAATTTTGAACTGAATTAAAAATGTGTGGCAGAAGAAAATTAAGCAGGGCCCATAATTCCTGCAAACTATTCTGTATTGGGGTACCCGTTAAAAGAAGCCTCCGTCGTATCTGATAGCTGTAAACAAGTAAAAACTCAATCACAGAATTGTTTTTCATTTTGTTTTTTGTTTCCCCATAAAAGGTGATCCAAATTCAAAAACTTGTAAAATCATAATAATGTTATGACACGCTGTTCCTAACGTTACAAGAAGGGGGCAAACAAGCAATCATCTACAAGGCATTGAAAAGCAACTTCTTCTTTGGCCAAACATTGTAATGCATTATCAGTTAAAAGGAAAAAGAAGCAGCAGCAGCTTTTAAATTTCTAATCATATATCATTATTATGCACAGAAAATAATCCAAATAAATAGACTTACTATGACTGATGTGTGATCCGAATTATACACCAATATCATTCTTTCTGTGTGGCCCGTGAGCAAAAGCTGATTTTTTTCCATTATTTTTTATTTTTATTTTTTTAATAAGTAAGAAACATCTTTATTAATGAGAATGAAAATAGACATAGCCCAAGTACATTATACAAAAGATTATGCCTAAATACATTCTAAGAGTTCTAGTTTAAAGACAAGAAATCATGCACATTGCTTACATGAGATACAATGGCTGAGAACCATAGTAATAGGGTGTGCAAAAAAAATTCCTGAAGCAACTCCACTGTTGCTCTTTATTCTCAAAGCATCGTGCATCCTTTTTGACTGAAACACACCACATAATGCACAATGGGATCATCTTCCATGCTGCTATCCCTGTGGACAACATTTGATTCCCTTCCAGCAAGCAAGCATATCAACTACCTTAGCCGGCATAACTCAGGCAAC